>OX419684.1:3760000-5010000 GCA_948474745.1 Oligia latruncula | reverse complement strand
TTTCACACCATCACCCATCTTGCATTTAAAATTACCATTGTCTTCCCCTAAGGCTGCAGGCTCCCCTAACCAAGCCTCATTACACAGCTCCAACTGGGCGCATTCACGCCTTTGAGTAATTAATACTAATATCTGTCGCATAAACACCATCAGCTTTGAGGGAAACTAGCTTAGTTAAATCATCTATTTTAACTATCATCACGTGTTTTTGTAGTTTATGATGTTTGCCAATGTTGTTGTAATTAAATTTACATGCTTCATCAATAACATTCTCAACTATTTCTGTTTTCTCATTTCTTTTATATTGTGTTCCCTTTTCCTTCCATTTGGTCTTGAAGCTATCATTACTAATAACTGCTTATTTTATCTTATCTCTCAATTGCAAATCATCATCTTAGTTAATGTTAATATTCAAATTCAAATTATTTTTCAAATCTCCTCAGAATCTCATTTCACACTGAAATTATCCACAGATTACTCCCCCAGGGCTCATTACACAGGCGCACGATCGTCTTTGTATAATTAATACAAAGACATCGCTGCAAGGCTCGCACGTATTGTCTTCCATTAAAACGTTTAATTCCAAGTATTTTATTTTCTACCTTATTTTTTTGAAGTTTTTCGTTATTTTGGAATTATGTGATACTTACTAAATTGTTATATTTATGTTTGCTATGTCTATTAGATATATACTTGCGATTGTAAGTTTTCTATTCTACTGTAGTCTCTTTAAGCAATTTTCATCTAATCTTAGTTACACTGGTAACTAAGATTAGATGAAAAGAATAATCTTAGTTACTCTGGTAACTAAGATTATTATTGCGTTTTCAACGTAGATTTCTTACCCGCCAGTTTCAGACCTCTTACCAACTAGACCGTTACTAACTTCTGAAATCCCTTCCTGAATGTGTTCCGTCCCATTTATTTTCTTTTTGTTCCAAAACAATTACATCCAACAACCATATCCCGTTTGCTGCTAATTCTAACAAGTTTTTGATCTCAACAAACTCTAACGCAAATTATATTCCCGTTTAATTTTCAGACTATACGTGTAACGTAGCCCGTCAGTCCCTCAAGCCTCATTACAGTTTAGTACATTATCGTTTGAGTAATTAATACAAAGGAATAGCTGAGGGCTCCCACGTATTGTCTGTCATTAACATTTACTACGTTTAAATTATGAACGTGACCGCTTCAAAGGATCGCCGTGCGAATGTGTGAATTAGATTCTGAATATTTTATATATACTACTGTTTTGGTTCGTTAGTGTTTCTTAGTTGTTGGTTTGTTCTGAGAAAAACTTCCTTAAATTAATTTTTATATCTACGAGCCTTTGGAGTTTTAAAAATAGATTCTTAAGTTTCGGTTTGGAACGAGTAACTGTCACTTTATCTTTTTCTTTATTGAAATTGATGAGTATTTTTTTTATGGACTGCCCAAACTTATAAAAGACAATTAGAAACTTACTTTTTCGGAAAAAAAAATCTAAATCTTTTTTGTGATTATGTTAGGTCGAAATGGCCCTTTTAGTCTTTAATGACTATTAATGACTTTGCATAGATCACGAAAACATAAGATTTTATTGCATGCATTTGATCACATGGAAAAATGGAAGATGGATGAATAAAATTCAGTAAATATTTAGGTACCTACTCAAAAAGGCGTTCAACAAATTCCAACTGAATAGACTTGCATCTGGGAAATACACAGGGTGTATTCATCCTTTGTATGCCGAAAGGATACAGGGTGTACAAAGTAAGTGGGGTAGCACGTAGCGTAGATACAGGAGGAGTATTTTGCACTCGTTCTATATAGGGGTGGTGATTCATCAATTGTGCAAAGTGCCACTTCATATTCGGCCCGTTTCACTGTCGCTTTGCGCCTCCAAATGTACGCTGATTGGATCATCTGATTTTTTTTTTCGTTTTTGACGATTAATTTCGGCGTTTGGTCGAGCGTTTTGAATTGAGTAGCCATTAACTTTGAGTGAGGCGTTTTATTAACATGTAGATGAGAGATACTGAGGTTTATTGGTTTTTGGGATCTGATTCTGTTTGATTGTAAATTCGTACTGATTGATACCTTACTGATGAGAATTTGATGTGTTTCACTCGCTTTTATTAATAGGTACTCTTTTAACGTACGACTCTTAGTGTAGTACGTGTGTATCATTGAATGCTCTTCAAATATTTTCACTGCACGTCGTTTGCAAAATTGTATTTGTTTTTGGCATGAATTACTTTTCTTTTTCTTCAAACTTTAGCCATCTCATTACAAAATAAAGTCTAACTTTAGTCTAAATCTTTGAGGTTGTTTATTTATTTAATTATGGCACTCCAACGACTAATTCACTATTAAATTTTTTCGGGTACTGTAACAATTGAACTTAAAATCTAGAGTGAATTTGTCACTTAAAGGTGTGCACAGCACTTATATATTTCAAGTTTTATAATTTTACATAAATTAAGTACATATGGGTTAAAAAAAAAACTAATCTACATGAAAACAAAATTGAGAACTAAAAAAAAGAAAAGAAATAACTAGTAATAACTAAATCTATTTTGTTGCTCTCTAAATGATAATAATAATATCAATGACAAATAATAAACAAGTAAGTAGTAGTAATTAAGTATATGAGTAAGTAGTAATATCAACATTAAAGATATTAACTGTGGCCACTGTAGGTCAATAATAATTGTTTGCAAAATTGCGATAGCTTACTGGCGAAGATGTCAATGCTATTGGCACGTGTATGGAGCTCATTATACGTCCTCATCAACCTGTTCATTGGAGCCGAATTTCCGAGGTTAGTTCTTGTTGGACATGGAGTGAATACATCTAGGATGCGTTGTGATCGGGGTAAACTATGGCGAGGGACAGATATATTTATTTCGACGAGAAGTTGTTATTGTATTTTGAGCTTTATTCCGACCAAAGTAAAGTTTTTAATACAAATTTGACAACTTAGACTCGGGTGGACCGTCAATTTTTGTAATTAGAAGTTTATTGGAAAAAATCGAAATTCAATATCGGCTTGATAATTTAAACCGGGGGCTAAAGATGAATCTTGTTTTGTAAAAAGGCCATAATAGTTATATTTTCCATTAAAACTAATACAAAATACTTTTTTTTTGTTTAGTCTTTACTGTCCCACTGCTGGGCAAAGGCCTATTCAAAATACTATCACAACTAAAACAAGAGACCCTGATATATCTTAAAGTATCAAAACTCCATCTTCACACTACATGAAAACTTCTTTTCGGCTAAGCAAATAAAGTTAGTTGGATAATTTGACGCGCTGTCCCCCCGGGAGCTGAACCTGCATCTGTTAGAGGGAAGCACACTCCCATACTACGCAATCGTCCGTAATGCACTTCGAATTAGAATAATATGATTTTAGTTTCCTTGCTATGCGTTTGAAATTTTTATGAGGGTGGTAATTTGGTAGTTATTTTGGCGAATTGCTTATAAAAGTGGCGCTTTTTATGACACTGTCGGTGTCAAAATACGTTGTAGTAGAAAGATTGGATTTGACTACAAAAATATGATTCGGAAAATATTGTTGAGCCTAAAAAATTAACATGCTCTTGGTAGGTATAATGATTCGTGACTGTACTAATGTAGAAATTGGGCAGTGGGTCCAGTAGACCTATTCAAAATATGATTGGGTTGAGTGATCCCTTGGGTCCATTTCGAGTGGGTCCAGTAACCAAAGACTCATATTTTTAAATATTGCTAGTATGTTTTTCAACCTGTGTTATCCCACTGCTGTTCACAGGTTTCCCCATACCTTTCCACTGTTCCCTGCACGTTGTATTCTCCAGCCATTCTCCCATAAATGCATCTATTATTTTTATTATTGCCTGAAAAATAACAAGAACATCTGTATTGTTTCAGGTCTAGACGCCGAGCTATACTATGTCAGAGAAGGCGTAGTTAACAAATACGCGACCAGCTTCATCGTGCCTGTGCCAGCCCACATAGCAGACTTGGAGTTCATGTGGCAAGCGCTGGGCGGGAGACCGGTAAGAAATACAATCACACTAATATTATAAAGGCGAAAGTTTGTAAGTGTGTGTGTGTTTGTTACTTCTTCACGCTCAAACGGATGCAACGATTTTGATAAAATTTTGTATGGAGGTAGCTGACACCCTGGATTAACATATAGGCTACTTTTTATCCAGATATTCCCACGGGATCGACACTTACGCGGGTGAAACCGTGAGGCGCAGCTAGTTGTAACATATTCTGCTGACTTGATGCGTTTTATATGTCTGTAGATTATCTGGTGTGCTTTTTATCTTTATTTATTTAAGAGATTTTTGTAGTGCTATCGTGCTTTTACAAATAATAACCAACTCCAAAACTAAATTAACTAATCTTAGGGGCTGTCTCCACGAGCGAGAAAATCGCGGCGATAGTCTCGCCGTGCCATCAAATTTTCGCGGCGATGACACGTTCTAAGAGAGTGTTTAGAAATACGTGTGCCACGTATTTCTACATAGTATCATGAGACGATAATATCGCCCCGATTCTCTCGCTCGTGAAGACGGCCCCTTAAGGCACAAAAAATCCGAAACTAACTCTAACTTAATCTAGTTTCTTATCTAAATGGTGTGCTTAAGAAAGTATTATGG
Organism: Oligia latruncula; assembly: GCA_948474745.1. NCBI lineage: Eukaryota > Metazoa > Arthropoda > Insecta > Lepidoptera > Noctuidae > Oligia > Oligia latruncula. The sequence goes on along the minus strand of OX419684.1, from coordinate 5,005,363 downwards.
CTTTTGTAGTGACGCTTTTGTTATTGAGGCTTTTTTTTTACTATGTTACTATCAGTGTATTTTAGTGTAATAAGTGTTACTAATAGCTGATTTTACAATTTTAAAACGACAAGTCTATGACGACGATGTTTTGGTTTGATCATTATTTTGAAGTTGCTATCTTATTATCTACTTTCTATTTTACGTAATTTAAGACACCACTGGACACCATCATAATTATTATTATTTGCGGAAACCTGCAGGGCAATTGCGTAACACATATAAAATGGCAATCGATCGCAATGCTTTTCATTCTATAAGCGTAAACACGGCTTACCCTTACCTCTATCCGATTACATTTCTACTGGGATGCCTCGGATATAACTCGTTAGAGATAAGGCGAGCAAAAGATCAGATCACCATAGCCTGTAAGACGCTCCGTGGCACTATTGACGCGCCTGATCTACATGCTGTGCCTACTGGCTCGCTTCTTTGTGCCAGACAACTACTGCCGCGGCAGAAAGCACAGGCTGTTTGCTGTGCCTCCATGTCGCACAGTTGCGCGTGCTAAGTCCCCAGTATCACGTACTCTGGCCGCACTTAATGATCTCTTGGACTCTAATCCAACAAACGATCTGTTTGCGGACGAATGGACGAAGATTTGGTCGGCATGACAGAAGTACTGTGAGAGGGATGTATGAACGTTCTTAACATTACAACGTTGTTAAGTGGATGAATTTTTCAAACCTATGAAAATTTTAAGAAGTTTCTGCAAAACCCTCGGATTGAGAGTGTTTTACGCAATTAGGGTGTTTGACCTAATAGCCAACACGCACTCAGTGGGCATAGTAAATTCCTGTTCCTTCTCAGTAATAAACCTATGCTGTTGTAGGCTAAATTAATTGAATCAATTAATATCAGCCCATTGTATGCACAAATAACACTGAACCGAATTACACTGGTTATTCTTTCACATCCAATTACGCGTACAAAATTAAATCATCGCTTTATTTACAATTATTCTCTACAGTACAAAAGCGTGAACAGCGAATAATTTTATTTTCAAACTTGTTTATAAAATTTTGTATCCCATTGAGCAAACGTCCGTCTGATATTGAGCGTGTTTCGTATTTTCCAATTTGGTTTGAAAGCAATTTAATTTTGGGAAACAAAATTTTTAGCAGTTGCGGATGTTTTTGGATTTATAGTAAGAGGTTCTTTCGTGTTTTTCTTTTGACAAAGAACTTTTTTGTCAACTTTGTAGGTAGTGGAGATTAAGTTTCAATTTTAAAGCGTGACTACTTACCTACCTAGTGTTTTCTACAATATTAGGTCGTAAAATACAAAATCGCATAGGATTGGAACATTTATGGCGTGATCACAAAATTACCTATGCAAACGATTTTTATCTAGGTAAATCTATACATTTTATAAATTACTTAAAGTCGTTTTTCGTGCCTACCTGGTCACACCACGTTGTTCTTCTGAACTACGCAATGGATTATGATGCGGTTTTCAGCATCATTCGGATAATTTTCTCCAAAAGGTGTATGGGTCAATTCAATCTGCCTAGTTTTTGCCAACTATATTGGAGTCGGTTCCAGTCCAATGAGTATAATACATTATTATTAAACTTTCCAGCATATATTATAATAGAACAGTCTTGATGTTTTGTCAAGTCGTAGAAAAGGGGCGGGTCACTAGTAGGTATTGCTATAAACTGAAACTGAAGTTATGTTGTTGTTGTTGTAAAAAGGAAATGTAACTTCTTCTCAAATCCACTTTTCTTATCTTGCGTTGGCGCAATACACAGGGGCGGGGTCGCTAGTAAATCAATAAAATAATAGCAAGTTTTGCGATCAAACGAATTGTCTTTTGTTTGACCCAAGATTTCAGAACATTCTCACCTCCACATCGTATTTTTTTCCAAACCTTCAACACGTTCTTCATTCTTCTTATCAGACACTCACAAAGACAAACACCCGTCATTAATATTAATACACATTAGGATCGATCGGTGTCAATAGCTGGAGGTCACAGCTACAGTGACTCATCGCAAATAGAGGCACTAATGAGAAAGAATGTGTTTTAACCTTGATGGAGAAGGGCACAGAGGTTAAATTCCTATTACTCTTGTTAGAATGAGGAGGGGTCCGTAGCTAAATAATAACATCCGCACAGATTATTTCAGCCGAAAGACGTCCACTGCTGGACATAGGCCTCCCCCAAGCACCTCCACTTCGACCGGTTCTGTGCTTCTCGCATCCAATGGGTTCCTGCAGCCTTCACAAGGTCGTCGGTCAACCTTGTGGGAGGCCTTCCAATGCTACGTCTTCCAGTACGCGGTCGCGACTCCAGAACCTTTCGGCTCTATCGGTCATCTGCGAGAAACTGCCCACTGCCCCTTAAGTTTGGCAATTCTTCGGGCTATGTCGGGTACCTTGGTTCTCCTGCGGATCTCCTCATTTCTGATTCGATCACGCAGGGAAACTTCAAGCATAGCCCTCTCCATTGCCCTTTGGGTGACTTTTAGCCTTCTTATAAGGCCCATTGTGAGCGACCACGTTTCAGTGCCATATGTCATCACTAGCAACACGCCCTGGTCAAAGACTTTCGTCTTGAGACACTGCGGTATGTGGGACGAGAAGATATTGCGTAGCTTCCCGAACGCTGCCCATATTGTTTAAGATACCTACATATAATGTATACCTATTGCATGCAATGATAGTTGGAAACGAGTGAAATTAAATTGGATTGCTTCCAGTATGGATATTATTATTGTGGCTTAATGACTACTGTATAATCGTCGATCAATACACAATACACATAGATGTAGGTCATGAATCACCGTATTGGATCTAATCAGCCTAGAAAAATGTACTAAGGGTAAAGCAAAAACGTATCCTATATACTTATAGAAGGACGGAGCATTAAATTAGCATCTTTGCTCCCTACATGAAAGCGATTTTAGTCCATAGGCTCGAAGTTCTCATCGATGTTTTCTTAGTATTGTAATTTTCTTTCGTTGTAAGAGTAAAAAAAAAAAAAAAAAATTGTAAAATCATTCAATGTTATGTAAATTACTAGCTTCTGCCCGCGACTTCGTCCGCGTGAAATTTCACCCTCTTAGGGGTGGAATTTCGAAAAACCCTTTCTTAGTGGATACCTACTCTTCACAAAGAACACACCCTCCAAATTTCATGTCTCTAGGAGCAGCGGTTTAGACTGTGCGTTGATATATCAACAATCAGTCAGTTTACCATTTTATATATATAGATTTCAAGTGGTGACTAAGAAAAAATCAAACTTCCATTGTTTAATGTCTCAGCAATAACTAAAGAAAACGACACACAAATATATTCCGAGCGCACGCACACTATAGCCATCACTCTTCTTTTGCGTTTCAAAAGTAATTGCATCACTTTCGCTCGCTTAGTAGGTTTTCGAGGATTTTAGATTTTCGAAAAAGCGCTTTATGAAAACAACACAAAATAATGTAGATAAATAAGTTGCTATAGAGAAATGAAATGAAATTGTTTATTCTGTAAATAGGATATCGAAATCAGTTATACCTACAGATAATAATTATTATAAAAAAATTAAGCTTGATGAGGTCGCCGTTTCCTATCTGACTACTCTGAGAAGAAAGGCCGAAAAAACTCAGAGGTCACAAGTCTCTTTTAAAGGCCAGATAATATAATCTTGGTCAGATCATGTGAAGACCATGTAAATTGATGTCTGAAATGGTCTTTTGAGGAAAGTACCACAAAGATTTGATGATTTGCGCACGGTTGTTTTTTTAGCCAGTTTGTGCAAGTTTTTGACTACAAAGAAATCTCGGAGAGAAAAACATAGAAAGGAACCGTGAATTAAAATTTTAAAGAATATTATATAGATTTCAAACAAAATTCTGAAGCCCAATTCCCATAAATAAAAAACGTTCAAAATCTAGTCGCAGTCTCATCTCAGCAACAATCAATGTCAAAAACGTGTCAAAAATGTATGGAAATCAGCGGTATTTTTGACAGATTGAGACTGAGATCAGACTGTGAACGTTCTTAAAATTACGAGAATTGGACCCTCTGATTATTTTAGGGCAATTCTCGTAATTTTTAGTTGGTTCATGTGAGAATGGTTTTCAAGGGGTTACCCCTTTTCAAACCATTCTCACATGAACCAACCGAACTGAAAAAGCTCTCACGTATGTTGTACACAATATTCATGGTGTTATTCCTCCCCAGCTGCCGTACGTGATGGGGATAGACTACGAGAGCAAAGGCGCCATGTTGCCGCCCCAGGTCAATATCTCCGAGCGAGGGGTCGTACCCACGACCTTGCAGACTTTTAGGTAAGCTGTTCACTCTTGTTTCATGTGTAAATCGTCTTGTCTGTGGAGAATGACTGTTTGTATCGAACCCGATGAACTCTACGGTTCCTCCTGCTACTACAATTCGGGTGCGCGTGATTTAGTGCCAGCGCAAACTGCGTCTAGTCGCTGCAACTAGACGCAGAGCTGTCATTTGCGTCTGCAACTAGTCGTTACGACAGATTCGTGCTTCATGGGATGGCCTACGTGTTCAGTACAATAACATCTACAGACACCTATAAATGTGGTTGAAGCGCTACTATAGTGCCGCTGGAATGTTCACAGAGGCGAGACTGAACGCGTTCAATGCCATTGAGAGAAGCAGAATTGCATCATTCATGTCCAGGGTTGGTACGTGTACAAACATTATAGATAAGGATCTTGCTGGTAGGGTGTATGCTACCAAGACCTATAAGCGGTGGTTGGAAATAGCCGTGTATAGTCTATTCAAACCTATGTTTCAAATTAATATATCAACTTTATTGAAATGGCAATTAAGTTGATTTCAGAGTGACTAGAACTATTGAAAAAGTTATAAAAATGTTTGAAGTTGTAGCGTAAACTGATCTTTATTGTGTAGGATTTAAAGTTATTATTCCATAAACTCATATTTGTTTACATTTTTGGCAAATAAATCGCGAATGCAGATTAGATGTTTGTTTTTTGGTGTGCAAGAGTGGAATGGCGTGAGTTTATGTTTGTGTGTATATATGCCATTTTTTATTATATTAAATTTCTTTTCTCTTATTTTTTTTCTATGGATCAGATGGTCTGCAATAAAGATTATATTTATTTATTTTATTTAGTAGGCGATCATTTCTTTTGAGTATTAGAGAGAGACGGTCGTGTTATTCATCTTGTGAGTGAATATGAAGCCTCTAGTTGTATTGCACTTGCTTTGGTGCGTATTAAGCGTAGAGTGACCTTGACCTGTCGCATGCGACCTCATTATGATGGCAAGATTCATTTAATTGTCTACAGTATTGTGTAGAGGATAATGCTGAAAAAAGTCTATGTAAGCACAGGAGGGAGGTTTTAGCTTGGCTTTAAGTAGATGGGTGCATTGGTAATGAGGATGAGTCAATGTGAAATATGGGACTATTTATTACGCGAGTTTTCCTAGAATGGTCGTTGAATTGTGATCCTGTGAGTCAACATAGGTTATGGACTGGTGAGCAAGTATTGACAAAAACTCGCTAAGAGCACACTTAGGTCGAGTGGAGTAAACTGAAATAAGTAATTTTGATTTCTATAATTGTGTCATCTCTTAACTGCCAGAACTTATTTTTACATTTTCTCACAATATGTAGAAGCAACAAGAATAATGTAAACAAGAACTTTGTAATATCTTGATTTAAAAGAGTGTCCTTGGAGCTTCTTGCCCGTTCTTCTTCATGTTCTACGTTTTGGAATGGGCAGCTAGCTTCAACTTTCTGACTAACTGACCGACTCTTTGACAGCTCAAAAGTGCCTCTAAATGGTTTAACGCATTCCACAAAACTTTTATACATAGAATAAATCTTAGACTGGGAATAAATTGAATTTTTGACAGTTTTTTCCATACTAGAACTGTCAGAAGTCAATTTTATTCCAGGGATAAAAGATAGGTCTCTGACTTTGGTAAAAACAGCTTTATGGACTAAAATAACCCTAAAATAAACAAAGATAAGAAAGACAGATCGAGAATCGACACGCCCGCGCTCTTATCTATTTTTAGGGGTTGAATATTTGCTTTTTTTTAACGTTAACCATTTTCAACTCTGGACTCACACAACATTATAATTTTATGTTTTTGTCAAATAAGGTACCTTAGTTGTGGTACAGTCAACAGAAAAAGTAGATGATCAGAATCAGAAGTTCAATACTGATGAACGGAGTTCGCGTCGGAACAGTGTGGCGTCGAAGTACTACTACTTAGAATACTTACTACGTAGAATACTTTTGAATCACTTCGACGCCACGCAGTTCTGACGCGAGCTCCGTTCATTGTTATTGAATTTCTGACTTTGATCATCTACTTTTGCTGTTGACTGTACTAGGTAAAGATCTGACAACATCTGTTGACAATGTTTTTCGATAATAATGTCCCCGCGAGTGTCCATTAACAAGAGACCAATTAGATACTTACAAAACAAATATCCACAAAGGACAATCTACTAATTTTGATAAAACTATCTACGTCACTATTCTTCTTGTTACGTTTTTAATTGATTTAAGTCGATATGGAATCTACATAATATATTACGAAAAGTCTACATGCTTGCCTATTTTTTTATTTATAATATTATCCTTTTTCCCAGGGTTCGATTACCATGCACCGGTACCAGGAGTGCAGAAATCCTAGTGACTATGCAACTGAACATATCCGCACCTGATCGAGCGCACAAAGACGTGCGGTTACTGTTTAAAAGGAATAAGATTTGCTTGAAAGGTAAGCATTCTATTAATTTAATTTAATCTATATATTTAGTGTATCTCCAATGGAGAGGGCTATACTTGGATTTCCCTGCGTGATCGAATCAGAAATGAAGAGATCCGCAGTAGAACCAAGGTAACCGATATAGTCTGAAGAATTTCCAAACTTAAGTGGCAGTGGGCAGGATACATTGCTTGCAGAACAGATGGCCGAGGAGGCCGAAAGGTTCTAGAGTGGTGACCGCGTACCGGAAGACGTAGCTTTGGAAGGCCTCCCACAAGGTGGACCGACGACCTTGTGAAGGCCGCAGAAACCCGTTGGATGCGAGAAACCTGCATTGGGAGAATAACAGGCCGGTGTCAGAATTTTAAACCACATGTGTGCTTTCAATTTTGATATAACTCGCCTTCATAAAAAGTGAAAATAACGCTGTATTTCGAGTTTGGTTCCCAAAGAAATATCTCCAATAACTTTCGAAACTGAGAAAAGATGTGTGACCTACTTATAGCGAGTTAGTTTTCACGTACACTATCGTACTTTTGTCTCTCGTGTCTGAAGTTACACGGATGAAACTATGTCCGTGTAGGTACATTCTACTTACCCTGGACAAAGTTCCGTCGTTATAAATGTTAGTCCGTTGGGAATTGATTACTGAATTCCGATCTAAGAAATAATGTTGGGGGACTTCTTGCATGTGTTATTTATTTTGTTTTAATATTTATTCTCTTTTCCCCATACAAGAAACGTGTTTATTTTTAATATGTAGTATTAAATATTGTACGGTGATACGGAACCTTTCGTGTGAGAATCCGATTCGCTCTTGGCCCGTTTTATTTTTCAATACATTTCTCAAAACAATTTTGCAAAATTAAAAAGTATCTTTGTGCGCTTGTAAGGGGGGCTCCTTACAAGCGCACAAAGATACTTGTGGCAGAGTATGTAGAATTTAGTTGCTCTTCTTACTCTCGACGTATACGATACGAGTACATTGTTTGGATTGGGTGCAATTTTATCTAGAGAACACCAAAATCTTTTATAGTATATACGAGTATTAAAGTCGCAGTCACACAGACTGACATCTGTGCGACTGCGTTTTTCTTCTGAAACGCCCCAGATTTTGATTAGATTTTCATCATTTAGAGATGTAATTCCGAAAAGTTTATGTGTCAGTATTAATATAAAATTTCATAATTATTATAATATAAAAAGCAGTGCGATGTTTTGCCAAGTCGTAAAAACCGTACGAAGCAGGAGCGGATTTATAAGAATTGGGTGCAATTTCACCTAGAGAAAACCAAATTAATCCGGATTCAGATAGATTTTGTGATGTCGTGTGTATTGCGGGATTTCAGCATAATTATTATAAATCTTAGACAGGAGAACTGTGTCCAAACAGTGGGAATGTTATTGGCTGATTATAAATATTTTAGCGGTATCTACAACGCCACATGCGAACAACGCGTCATACTGACGTCACGCAAAATCCTGCATAGCGCAAGCAGAGTTTACCGTGCAACTAGCATAGATACAACGGCCCGACATGAATCATTTGGATTTATATTATATTTCTCTCTTATCCGTCTTTTATCTCTATATTCTATAGAGAACTCATAGATATCCGGAGATATGCCTTCACTGCATATTTGTTCAAGTTCAAGTGCCGCCACATTTTCCCCGCCTCGGAAACTCCCACAAAAACAAAATAGAAACGGCACACATTATCAAAAAGGGCGGCTTTTTTCGCACGCACACAAGAAAACAAGCGTAACACTTTTGTGATATCTTATTGCACACATGCTCAAAAGGGGCGGGCACTAGAAAGTATAGATAGAGTCACTGAATGCACACATGCAATTCTAGCATCAGCTAGGGAAGATGGGTTAATAGAAATATTTGATCGATAAAAATATCGATAGAAATCAACTACAAAAAAGAGAAGTGTTTTTGGGTTTTAGGTGTATTTAGTATTGTTTATTTTCTGGTTTTCAATGTGGTGTATTAAAAACCAATAAAACCAAATCACGTAATAATATAAATTATATTTGTTTGCAAATGACATTTAAGTAAATAAGTCGTTTCTTTAGTTTCTCTCTTACGTAAAATTAAAACTATTTAACTATCGTTAAAACAAAAATTCAATTATCCTATTGAAAATTAAAAAAAAACTTTTATTAAAATAACCAGGTTCCTAATAATTAATTACCAATTAATTAACAAGCAATTTTAATCTAACCAAAATACTCGTATAAGATTAAAAATAAGCCTTGGCAGTTAAGAGATGACCAGTCTCAACCTTCCGCGGCGCCGGCCCGCCGTTCACGAACATGACGCGTGTATCAGCACCATCCAGCTCAACCATTTCGTAGTGAACCGAATGATCCAACACAAGCGCCACCATCGGTGAGACATTTAAGTGAGTATGACACGTGTTGTACCATAAAAGATCTTGGGATTCCTATCTCTTATTTTTATTATCAAGTAAACATACATAATACTTTTGTACGTGGCTGTACTAATAATAGTTAACTTACGGTTTCATATACGTATCTTAATTTGAGTGTAGGTACAGCCCACTTAAAAAGCATGTGTCTTATCGCGGACGACATAAAACAATCCTCTTTAAAATGTACAGAACAAATTACAGTTTGGTTTGAGGGAAACCAATTATTTTCCCTGCCTGTTGCATCTATCCATTTATTTTTAATTTCTGGATCTTTTGAGAAACTGAAATAAAATGTATTAATTCTAGTAAAATAAGTTCTTGAATTAATACATTTTATTTCAGTTTCGTGAAATTAAATATAAGTTAAATTAAATATTTAGTAAAATAGGTTCTTAATATAATTTCGTATTTAGGAAAACTAACAGTTATCGATATTCATATATCAGCGCTACGCATCACTAGTGCATTATTTGACATGGGTCCGTTGCTAGGCAATTTTTTCATGTTATTTCAAAAATATTTCACAATGAAATATTGGTAAAATCCATAAATATTATAATTAGCGCAGTAATTTTTTACTTACCGGTGGTAGGACACGCCACTTGTCTTAAGGTTTGTTGTGATTGCTCTATTTTTGCAAATAAGGACGGAACAATTCGGCATTTTGTAAAAATACGAAATAACACTACACGTTTCGATGCAAACTTATGACAACGGTGTTTATCGCCGCCACGCCCGTCGCGCATAGCAACACTTGGTCAGGTTAATCTTAACCAGGCGACACGCGCCACGCCTCCATGCTATATCCCTCGATATCCGTGAGAGAACTTTACACCCTGTTTCTCACACCTCAATAATATTTTTGCATTTAGGTAGTGTTGGCAGAATTACACTATTCTTATACGTCAGCGTCACTACGAATTTATAGATTTTACAAGTCCTTTCACAGTACCTAGTTATATTACATCTGATTTTGCATCACTGTCCAAATCACAGTGATCTTTATACTCCTTGTGATAAGGTTGGTTTGGTTTGCTGCTATCAGAGGTAAAGCACTATGAAAGGACTGTACGCATTACGCCACCACAATAAAAAAAAAGCCGGTTATAGTAACTTAGAAAGAAAGAAAATACATTACGTTTATTCGCGGCAAATATGACGCATAAAAATAAAAAAACAGACAAAAAAAAAAACATTTTGGGAGAAACTATGCGTCACATCTACGCAAAACAGCCATCGCTCAGCATAATGTTAGACCATATACGAGACAGAGCCCCAGCGCTGGTTTTCAGCGACAGTTGATGTGATGACGTCAGCCAGTGCAGCGTACGATTAGATATAAATAAAAACAACAATTAAATTATGAAATAAAATATACAATACAAAAAGATGGTATGAACATGAAATATATCAAGTGGTAACTTCCGGGCAACGACTCACGCGCCGCCGCCGGTTATTAATAATAACTTTTCCTTTGTTATTGAATTTCTCGGCTTTATTTACAACACTCTTTGATACCACTTAACCTTCCACAAAATTCAGTTGAGTAGAAACAGTATTCGCCCAACTTAGTCTTAAAACTGGACTTCATTATTCAAGACTTTAAACTTGGGGCAGAAACCATTACTGTGGAAAAGCCTTTAGTTTAATTTACTTGTTAAGTAGTTTTTCAGTTATTTAACTTACTCTAGTCACGTTTACTGATCCAAGGAGAGCTCTTCTTTAGTTTGCTTGAAATATTGAGCGTCTCATGTTGAAATATTTCTTGTTTTCTCGCTTTATTGTTGGACTGGATGCGTTAGAATTTTAACGGTAGTGTCGCATAATGTTAGGGAGTCTTTCTGCATGTGTCCTTATCTTGATAGAAAAATAATTAATACTTAACAGGTAACATGGGGCCTAAAATGGCCACTTTGGAAAATCATAAAAGGATAACATTATGAATCGTAATAATGCGAGGACAGTCCGTGTTTTTCTTTTTTTCGCTGCACTACGTAGGTATAATTAAAGAGATTGGGATACATAAAAAAAAACTGAAAATTGCTGCATCAATGGAATTTGATACGATTAACTTAACGGTTAACTGTCCATTATGTTATCCTTTTATGATTTTGCCAAAGTGGCCTTTTTAGGCCCCCTGGACTCTGGTTTAGTCGGTTTAAAATAGAATATTATTCTGCAAGTTAATACTGAATCTAAAAGTACGACGCAGAATACAACCAAAGGAGTTATTTCTATTTTTTTTTTGTGAAATATAGGTACACGTCTACCTAACCCCTCGGGGAAACAACACGTGATGGTTATTATTTAGAAATCAAATCTTAAACCGGTTTCCAAGTAAGACTGTATGTAACTTCGAGTTTCTGCATAAAAATACGCAAATCCTGCTACTTCGGTAGAAACTTAACATAAAAATATAAATCTTTCCAATAAAGAAACAGAAAACTGCAATTTCCATTTCAAATACCCTCATAAAGCTATTGAAAAACTGACAAACTTTCGTTTCCCCTCTGAACAAATCACTTTATTACTACAATTGCCACTAAAACGTATTACGTCGGGTGCAAAGTTTGACGTTATTTATCGCAATAATAATAACAATAAATTTTTGAAAGGAGGGTTATAATAATGCTCCAATATACAATGTGGCGACAATAATATGGCAATAAATGAAAACACATACCTTACCATACCACCAAAATACTATACCACCATACCATACCACCACAATACTATTACCATACCAATACCAATACTATTACCATAGTTCCAAAATACTATTATGCTTATAAAAGCATTATAGTATTTTGGAACTATCACATTAATCCTATCATCCCATTGAAATTAAAAAAGGGTTTTTTTTAATTTCGATGGGCTTGCTAAGGATGTATTTTGCCAATCTTTGACTAGCTATAGTGACTAAACTACATAATTATTTAATATTTTTAACCGACTTCAAAAAGAAGGAGGTTCTCAATTCGACGGTATGTTTTTTTTTTTGTGTGTTTGTTACGCGATTACTCCGCCAATTGTGGACCGATTTTCAAAATTCTTTTTTTGTTCGAAAGGGTATACTTTCGAGGTGGTCCCATTATCATCAAGTTGGAATCTCATGAGAGGATCCCATGGAAATCGAGGGAAACCCTCAAATTTTATAGGCAAAGCTATAGCGATTTGGTTATTTTTTAAAGTAACTTGAGCATTTGCTCTCGGAAATCATCATTTCGTAAAGTGGAGCTGATGATGAAGACCACAGATGGCCATCGGAACTACTCAATGACTAATATTTCACGGGTTGCGATTCGATTAGTTTAATATGGTTGCTAAACGATTTATCCTCGTTACAATGCGTATGATGAGTGGTTGTTGAGGAGAGAGGAGAACTCCTCAACAATTAACGTCCCTGCATCGGGAAAAGCAATATTTTATAAAAGGTGATGAGCAGTTGACATTAGGCTATTGTAACTTAGATAAATTACAAACTGACCCACTAAAAAGTGAAAAATAAAAACTTTTTTTACAAAAAAAAACAACCGACTTCCAAAAAACACTATAGGTAAAGTGAAAAATAACTTTAATTTCGGAAGTCGGTGGCAAAAAACTAAAACACAAATCCAAAGACACCGACTGTCATTGGTAGATCTTTGACAGTCGTTACGGGTAGTCAGAAGCCCAAAAGTCTGACAACCAGACTTGCCAAGGGATATCATGTTACCCAATAGCTAGGTTGGGGAGGTCACTTAAGTACCTAGTCGCACCATGTTAAAATACTGGTATTTAGCTGCATCCGGTTAGACTGGAATCCTACCCCGACATAGTTAGAAAAAGGCTAGGTAGATTGATTTTTGGTGTTATTTACAAATCACTCCTCGCTCTCCTTCTTAACTTGTAGAAATTGCGTTTATACTTCCCGAATTATAATCATCTTGTGAACTATGGTAAATTAGATAAGAGTTAAACTCCACGCAATTCCCATAGACATTTTCGCCTTTCAACAGTTAAGAAACTCTCATGTTAACGAGGCTCAACGCCCAAACAATAAATAAATGCACATCATATTACAAAGTTACATACAAACTCCTTTATAAGCAGTAATGTGAAACAATAACGTTGATAAATCCATAACAGTGTTAAGTCAAAGATTCGGTGTGGTGTCGAAGGTAGTGTCATCCAATATTTTTTTTTAATAGTTTTGAATTGTCGCGGGTTCTTCAAACAGATACCGTGGCCCCTGGCACAAGCAACTGAAGGAACACGGGTGGGTTTTAGTCAGTAATAGACTGACGCTCCGCCCGGAGCGGGAGAAGTAATTTAATAATTCCCACCCAAATAAAAACAAAGATGAAATTTTTTTCAACTCAACAAATCGTTCCAAAAATTATAAAATAAGGTAAATAAGCCTTTTAAAGCCTCTTTTACATAAGGACAGTTTCTTGAGCGACGAAAGGCGAATAATTTGTCTATGCAAGTCTAGTATGTAAGAATCGCTCGGCGATGAATGGGGGCCGTGTGTTTATACTCATTTTGTAAACGATGCTAAAACAGATGAATGATAAAACACCAGGCAGTTCTTGTCTATGAATCTCGCATGAACATTTTCGCCTTTCGCTCTTTTCGTGTAAACGAGACTTAACTCCTTAACAAGAAATAAATCCACATCATATCACAAAGTTACATACAAACTCCTATGAAAGCAGTAATGTGAAACAATAACGTCGGCAGTGTATCCTTATCGGTGCTAAGTCAGAGTTTCGTCCCACAAATCATTCCTCGCACTCTTTATTAGCATGTAGACGGGAGGCGCAACAGGATATTCTTCGGGGTATGGAGACGTATCGAGAGGGCGATGTTAGGGTTGTCGAAGGGAGTAATTGTGGGATGTCGTTGGTAATAAAAATGGTGTTAATGCGTTATGTGATTTTGCAAAAAAAACTTAGTTTACTTAGGGTATACCTTTTTGCATAACGTAGCAATATAAGCTTGTTGAAATCGTTTTAATTAATAAGTTGGTAAATAAGGGTTTAGAGGAACTTTTCAGTTTTTATGAGTAATCGGAAAAACTATTTTCAGTCTCCACTGAAAATAGTTTTTCCGGTTGTTGTGGCTCGTTACATTAAGAAATACTTAATGAATAATTTTGATATACCTGAACTAAAATACGCCCTTTGGTCTCTCCATTTAATATAACTATAAGAAGTAATAAAACGAAAATTTAAAGCACAAATATTATTTCTCAACTAACAAAAAGTAAAAACCCTACCATAAATATCTTTGAAAGTCCTCAGTAATCCATGCGTTACAATAATCTCATGAAAATCCCTTGCCAGCCCTACGTGCCCCTCTTTTAATGTGTTTACAAGACAGTATCGATTGTTCCATTGTACTTTTTATTTGACTTGGAAATGTTCTTGTTCCTTTTACACGCGGTAGCATTTCTATCTGTTTATTTTTTCGCCATTTTCTTTTTTTTTACAAAGCAAGGAGGTTTACTTCAGGCCACATCAAAAGACTCATAATTTTCGTGTTCAGTATGGTAATTTTTATCGTCTTTAGAATCTTCTAATTGATATTCAGTTGGGGTACATATGTTTAAGGTTGTAAAAATCTTATATGTTGGTAGGTTTATTTTGGGATGCATGGAGCCTCCTCGTGTAGCGCAGTTTGTTCCGCCAGTTACTCAATTGAACCGAGCGATCGGCGCATCCTGGGGGTCTACTCCGAAGTGGTTGATTATCGTGTCGGCCGAATGTTCGGTCATTTTCTGATTCGAATATTGTTGTCCTACTACGATGTTTAAAAAAAAGGTAAAAAAAGGGTAAGGGTTCTAAAAAGGTTCGCATTGGCACAGTTTGGTCGGGACCTATAGTCAATATAGGAAAGGAAAGGTAGTAGAAAATGACCGAATATTCGGCCGATACGGTGGCTAACCGCTTCGGAGTAGTCCCTGGACAGTCACACCCAACACCTTGTTTGACTGGCCAATTCTTCCCTTGCCACCGCAAGATAGAATAAAATAAAATTAAAATTTATGAAATTCTGATTCTTTGACGTTGATAAACTTTGGTAAAATTGATAAGAATTGAATAAAACTATCATATAATCAGCCTATTATGTCCCCACTGCAGGTAGGTAGGTACTCCGGGCCTTCCGCTCTGTGAAAGCAAGCAGAATTTAATCCACCACTCAGGATCGACGCAGGTTGCTGGATTTCACATGATTTTTTATGTAGTTCAAAGACACGACGGTTTCCTCACGATTGATTTCATACCTTTTTAAAATCCATAGGAATAATATTATAAATTCGAAAGGAACTCTGTCTGTCTGTCTGTATGTTACCTTTTCACGCCTAAAACCACTGAACAGATTTCGATAAATTTGGCAGAGAGATAGATTGCATCCCGGGGAAGGACATAGGATAGTTTTAATCCCGATATTCCCACGGGATCAACACTTATGCGGGTGTAACCACGGGGCGCTGCTAGTCTAATATATAGTCATTTCTAATTTTCCACATGAATCAAAAGTCCAATCTATTTGGAGTCATCGTTCGCCCTCAATAAACTTGTGAACTTCCTAATGGTAAAACTCTTATTCCTCGGAGCCTCTGTAACCATATAATCGGTTGAGTACCTTCGGAAATTACTTGTAGCCAGCTGGAAGTTGTAACAACGTTTGTAAAGGTTTACCTATGTTGTTAGGACAACACTTGTTAGCTACGGTTCAATAGTGGAGTTGATTACACAAGGTTTGTTTCTGTTTGCCCTAAACTTCTTAAGGGGTCATTGTACCTACTCATCATTATGAACTACCCTTACAATGGGACCAAACTCATTATTATTATTCTCATTTCAATGTAATTTGGATAATTGTAATGATTTAAATATGGATTGCATGCATGATGTTTTTTATATATTTTGTTATAGAAATTCAGACACGATATATAAATTGTTATTGAATAAATGAATTGAATTGAATTGTGATAGATACATGGTGCTCACATATTTACAAATTATTTACAAATATTGTAAAAGTAGATGATTTTCCTAGAATTTTAACAAGTGTGTGAGTTACTGTAGTTACAGATTGTAAAAGTCAATGTCATTAAATTTAAAAAATAAAAATTACATTAGGAACCAGTTTGATTTTGTCTAGACTCTAGATTGTCCTATGGAGCAGGACCAGCAATTTTTCCAAGCATTCTTATCTTGGATATAATCCTCTAATTTGTAATATCCTTGTTTACAAAGTGTACTTTTAGTATGAGTTTTAAATTTTCTTTCATTTAATTGCAGTCTGTCTGTCTGTTACCTCTTCACGTTTAAACTGAACTGATTTAGATGAAATTTGGTAGAGAGATAGTTTGAGTCCCGGGAAAGGACATAGGTTAGTTTTTATCGACACTTATGCGGGTGAAACCGCGGGGCACTGCTAGTAAATAAATAAATGGAAAGAATGTATGGAAAAGCGATTTTTTTCACGACTCCAGGTTTTTTGAAGTGGTTTATAATGTTGATACAAATTCTGGGCTCCTCCTGAGAAATTCCTGACAGAACAAACATAATAACACTTAGTCCGATCTGGGAATTGAACGCTAGACTCCATGCTCCGTAGTCGCGCTTGCGATCATTATACCAACAAAGTAGACAGGCATAGAAAGCGCAATATATTTAGTAATTAATAAAGATCATAGATTAAATAAAATTAATGTATCTGTTTGTAATGTCAAAATAACAGCTTATAAAAATATATACGGTACTTATAGAATAGAACTAGCTTCTGCCCGCGACTTCGTCCGCGTGAAATTTCACCCTCTTAGGGGTGGAATTTCGAAAAACCCTTTCTTAGTGGATACCTACTCTTCACAAAGAACACACCCTCCAAATTTCATGTCTCTAGGAGCAGCGGCTTAGACTGTGCGTTGATATATCAACAATCAGTCAGTTTACCATTTTATATATATAGAAGATAGAAGATAGATAGGGCGGCCGGGGCGTCTATAATTGGAACAAAAATCTCTCAAAACAGTATCGTTTCAACACTTAGTCTAAATTGACACTTAACAGGCAATATCCCCCCTCTTTTTCTAGCTCATTCACCTGTAAATCGTTCTCGGCTTTAATATTAAGGGAGAATGTAATAAAGGCAGAGTACCCAAGCTCATTATGTCACCATTATACACCCTCCTTTATTTTCAAGTTTTTTATTATGCTCGGTATTCAATTTAGTGGGCATAAGCGGGGGGTGTGTCTTGTTTCATGGGATAGCGTTGAAATTGTCATAGTTTTTTTTTTGTATTGTATAAAGGTCATAGCAAACGTATCAAATCGGACAGGGATCATCATCGTATCGCCTTTCGCCTCGCCGTCAAACAGGCGTCTACCGTAACGTAAGCACGTAACCAAAGCGGATCAGAAGCTCCGATCCGTCGATTCGGCTACGGCTAGGCGACGCCGCACTTACGGCTCGCCGACCGCTGGTTGATGGTGCAGCACGCAGGCTGGAGGCAAGGGTGGACAAAGAGACGTAAGCTCGGGTACGGAAATACGTAAGCGCGGGGACGACGAGCCGTAAGCGCTGGGACTACGAGCCGTAAGCGCGGGGACGACGAGCCGTAACGCACCGCACCGCGGTTCGTGAGCTTGTCCCGAGGCGAGGCGATTACGTTACGATTCCGATTAGTGTGCGTTGCAGTAGGGAGTTTCATACAAGGAATACTGAACGGTTCGTGTTGATACGGTGCCTTCCCTTTCTACGATCCCTTTCCGGTTCGATACATGAGCTATGACCTTTAGAGTGATTTACAATGTACAGTGGCCTCCAAAAGTTCATTGACCGTTTTCCAATTCAGCTTTTGTTTTGTTTTAGGTCATACAATAGATTAACAGCCGATAGTCGCAACCAAAAGTAGTTGCAATATATCCCGGCTTTTCGGTTCAGTTGCCAAGTGCGTTGTCCACCTAATTAGCAATAATATATGACTGGCACCGTACTTAAATACGTATTTAATGGAACAGACCTTTGATAACAGATCGGAGGCTTTTAAATGACGAAAATCATTATCTCTCATCTCAAGTTTATTCACTAGGATCACCCATGGGATTTTTTTTTATTTAGCCTACACTGGCCCACTGTGCACAGCTGAGCAAAGGTCTCCCCTAAATCCTTCCACGCATCCTTTTCGAGATCCACCTCGATTCAACCCTGCGGTACGGGTCTCACCACCTCTTCCTCGGCCGGCCTCAGCGGTGCCTTCCATCACCAGGCACCCATCGTGTGGAGACTGTTGCCAAGCGGTCATTGTGCATGAGGCTGACGGCTTCACAGCCTACGTCTAGGATCCCTGTTTTGGAGCACAACGTGGTGTTTCGTATTCTGTCAGTTCGCTTAACGCCTAAAACGCTGCTATCTATTGTTCTTTGGCAAACCCCAAGGAGGAACTTTTGTGACTCGGTGAGCGAACAAGTCTGAGATTTAAAAATAACTAGCTAAATATGGACGAACTAAAAAAAACCTTTGCCTCATTTCGGGCAACACGCCATGTTGTTATGTTATGTTCACTAACTAAATTATTCTTTAACTTTAGTAACGCCATTCTTTCTTCCAACAGGTCTATCAACAGTAGTAACCCACAATGAGACAGCTCGTCTCGCAGGCGACGCCTCACAAAACACCGGGGGCGTGTTGTTTGCTGCGGGGGGCTGCGCAGCGGCTGCGTTGGCGCTGCTTACTGCAGGCGCTGCAGCCGGCACCCTGTATAGGAGAGGCAGTAAGGCGAGGCATCATGATTCAATACAGTAAGTGGTCTATTATAAGTTCTATAGAGAATAATATTCCGTAGATAGTTTTGAAAACTCCCTTTTTTTAAAACGTGATTTAACGTAATCTTAGTTGAAGTCTATTGTTTGGAATTCTTAAGCAATGGACGTAATTATCTTACAGGTTTTAATACTAGGTTGGGCAGTCACTATGTAAGTGATTCTAATGTTTCATACGTTTGGGGAAGGTTTCATTTCAATCCGTTGATTGCTAAAGTTCATTATAAGAGGCACACACAGGTGATTATAGCCACAAATGCCAAAGTAGCAAGAGTAGGTATTGACTTTTGTCGTGCGGCGACGGGTCGCATGCGGCGGGTGACGAAATTCGACCGTGAAAATGCTCAGTCGCAGGCGATCACCCTCTGCATGAAGGTCGACATTTTGATGCAAAAAGACTACACTCCATTTGAAATAAGATTAGACATTTAAATAAACCTTTTCACAGTCCGTTCAACCGAATTTGAATTCTATTATTATTTCAAATAGAGTATAGACACCTGCGAGCTTCCACATTTCATAAATGGGGTGGCGATACGACTTGTGAGGCGATTTGGTAAGTGACCAGCCTGCACGAGGAAAGTCGACCTACTGTAAATCCCCCGTTAGGGTCCTAAGTTTTTACCGATGGCTTGCATGAATCAGTCATCATGTAGCTTAACCCTATTTTAGGGAGCTTCACGCCCTGAGACTCAACGCCACACCACCATCAGCAGCACATATGCTCAAGCATATCTCACTAAAAGAGCCAGACAGGTATGAATTAGCTTTAATCTGTATCTAAAATAAATAGTATAAAACGATAATAATCCATACCGGTGATTTTTTTACCGGTTCCAAATGTTTACAGGGTACACTACAAATGAATATGAACAACTTTCACTATGGGATCAACTCTGAAATAAAAAAAAATCTGCTATTTAATACAAAAGTTCAATACCTACTTGATCAAAATGTATGAAACAGCAGATTTTTTTTCGTGAGCACATGTATCTCGATGTTTGGACATGTCGCCACATTAAACTCAAACTCAAAGCATTTATTTCAATTAAACCTTGTCAAAATTAAATAGTCTGTCTGTCATTAGTAGATTGCACCAGTGGTTAGCAAGGGAGGACCAACTACTTCAACAATAAATTAATGTTAACGTGATGCTTACAGACACTGGCAATTAACTTCATGTATTCAAAATCAATGCCCAAAAAACAAAACAAAACCTCAAAAGACCATACCATAAACCAAAAGACCAAAAGCAATAAAAACACTAAAAGACAATTTTATACATCGATCTACATGGTCTTCACATGTCATGATCTGACCTAAGATTATGTCTAAACTTTAAAAGAAACTGTGACCTCTAAGTTGGTTTGGCCTTTCTTCTCAAAGTAGATAGGTAACGCCTACCACATTTAGTTGTTGTTATAACCATTAACTCCTAATATCTTTACCATTACATATATTCAGAATAGAGAACAACAGAATCGTACTATATTGTGATAACGGGCTACCGGAACCCCACACTGTGCGTGGCCCGACACGCACTTGTTATAAAATATGATAGACGTGTAAAAGTGTTTGTACATAGGTTTATACAAACACTACACGTCTATCAAATCAACATATATGAATCAAGTTTCACATTAAATGATGAATCAAAAATCATCATGAAAATCATTCAACATTTAATGTGAAACTGGTTTCATAGCCAGAAAATTGCAAAAGCTGCGAACACCTTACAGTTTTCTAGCAAAGGATACCTATTGGATTTAATGTTGGTTTATTTAAAGTTTTAGTTGCCTATTTAATTTACCAAATCAGCAAAATAATTAAAACGTGAAGAAACAACAATAAATCACTAACAAAATAAAGTAATTTACTTTCTTAATATTTATGCGCATCAACAACATTTAGCGTCCGATTTATATTTAGCAAAATATACGGCTTCAAAGTTTTACGCAAATTATCTCACTCGGCAACTTTGTTCGAGTTAATTCGCTAAGTTATGAAATAAAGTTGTGTTGTAATTTATTTAGCTTTACGTAACAACAATAGTAACGAAATAACAAATAGGTTGATGTTGTTTTAGAGAGAAATAATGGTAGTTCTATTTTTTATTGTTTATTAATTAAAAACATAACATTTACAAATCATTGTTGAACAATTAAACATACCACACAAATCATCGCGGGTTTAAAGTGGTATGGCCAGACACGGCAACTCGGTGCAATTAGGTACATAGGTACAGCCGCCAGCACATCAAGTTAACCGAAACTGTAAAATTTTCCCAATCAACCTTGAACCTTATGCTTTAGCAATAAAGTTGAAAATTTATTAAAGAAATTTGACAGATTGTAGTAGCTTAATGTGCTGGCGTCTGTACATAGATATTTTTTTTATTTTTTTACTAGATCGCACTGCAATTTAGAAAGTATCTTTTTAATGCCTTTGAACACGGGGCCTAAAAAGGCCACTTTTGAGAATCATAAAAGGATAACATTATGAATTATAATATGGCGAAAACGGTCCTTATTTTTCTTTTGTTCGTTGCAATATGTAAGTAAAAGAGATTGTAATTGGAGTTCGATTGGAATGATTTGTATTTTAGCACAGACAAAAAAAAATTACTGAAAAATGCTTCACCAATGGGATTTGATACGATTAACTTAACAGTTAACTGTCCATTATGTTATCTTTTTTATGATTCTGCCAAAGTGGCCTTTATAAGCCCCCAGTTCTTCGCATTTATTACATTGCAGATTTCCATAGGTAAATCATTCATATACGATGGTAGCATGCATTCCCACGTCCGCGCTCCCTAAACATTATTAGATTTAGGTTCGATAAATGTGGGTAAGTAGGTCAAAGAACGCAACGACTTTAGTCTTTCGTATTTACGAATATTACTTATATTATGGTACTTCTCACTTGCAACACGTAAACGTACCTTGTCAAAGACATTTACAATTTGGCAGTGCTTAAATAAACCCGTGTCATTATCTTGGAATTCATGTTTTATTCTTGTGGGTAAATCGTTTTTGAATCGTTTTTATTTCAATCCATCATCTGCTTAGCCTCTTCCCAAGTATGTTGGAGTCGGCTTCCAGTCGAACCGGATGCAACTGAATATCAATATTTTACATGGAGCTACTGCCTCTCTGACCTCCGCAACCCAGTTATTAGGTAATACGATACCGTAAGACTGGTCGACAGATTTTCGGGCTACTGACAACCCGTAACGACTGTCAAAGATCCACTAATGACAGCCGGGACTTAACGTGCTTTCCGAGGCACGGAGGGGTCTTAGTATGTTAGTATAACTCGTCAAAATGTAGGGAACAGCTGATTTTTTTTCGCGATTTCAGGTTTGCTCCCATAGTAAAAGTTATTCATAAGGATGAGTACAATGACCTCTTAAGAGGTTGTTAATGTTTTACCAATAACCTTGTATAGATATTTAAGAAAGAAATCAATGAGTACACAATAATTATGAGGGTTTGTAATTATACAAAATACAGCATGTTATTGGATACAGTCAAGCGGTGGCACGAAAGGTTTAGGCAACTTTCAACTACATTCATTTCCACGTGCTTAATCTTTCCATTTCAGGACTGTACCTATTGTTAATTTCACAAGAAATCCATGTAGTCTAAGTGCGGTTCTGCACTACATCCGATCCGAATCATGCCGGTCCGAAGTGACCATAGTCCTATTTTTATGAGACTCTATCCGTCCGAATTTAGAACATTCCCAATTCAGATTGAAGTCGGATCTTTGCGGATTCCGATCGTATGTAGTGCAAAACCGCTCTAAGAAGCCTTAGTTCGCTATTATTAAAATTCGACGAATTTCTCATAAATACGTTGAACAGAATCTCGTGTTGCCAAGTTGCTAGGCAAAATCTCGAGTTACGGCTACGTATTTGATTTCATACCTTTCAGGTTTCTGCTTATGAAAGTAGAACAACAGAAATAGAAGAACCCGTGTCTGCCTCATAGTTTACGTAAATACGAAACTGATGAGGCCATAAAAAGTATTCAGTAATTGCCCTCGAAGAAGCAACGAAATCTAATCTCATTATATTCGAGAGGGAAATATTTTTAGAAGTTTCAAGAGTTTTGCTACTCGACGTAAATTCAATAGCCGGCTCGTTGAACAAAGTCGTTTAACTAGAAAAACAAATATTACGTTTGACTTAGAAGTTTTAGATTGGGTTTTTTGGCATCTATGTAAAATAAATAAGAACAGGAAATTGGTTTTTAAAAATTTGTTTTGATGTTGTCTTTTAACATCGAATGGCTAAAAAAAATCAATTTAAAAAAATAATCTATTAACGAACATATTTTTTCCACAAAAAAATAAATTGAAATTTATGCCAAATAAAAAGTCGTAGCACTGAGCGCTACGTTCGTAGCTCCGGACAGTGATGTAGTACGGTTCAACGACGCGTAGCACCGACCGCGCTACGTAGCATAACTCTTTGTAGCTTGGCGTAGCACAGATATATTGATACCTAGCTGTAAACTATATTGGCTGATAATACACTGGGCAAACAATCCGTGGAACATCGAATAAAATTCTGAACAAAAATATTGCCAAAAAAAATTACAAATATGTCATTGTATTTCAGATCGGATAACATTGGCCAGACTTTTTTACAAACATTAAAATGAGTATCTGAGTGCCACCTTTCTCTAATTTTCAATGTTTTATCCTTATATACCACTTCACAAAATATATTTTCCGTCTAAAAAACTGGCTAAGTGCGTGTCGGTCCAAGCACAATGAAGGGTTCCGTAGTTGGGATGAATTTATCTCAAGAACAAACTCAACTTTGTGGTTCAAAAACATGTTCTCTCATACACACATTACAATATTGAGAGATTTACGGACAACGGAGCAAAATGACTGTGACAGACGGCAGACAGGCAGACGAGTGATCCTATAAGGATTCCGTTCTTTCATTCGGACGTACAGAACCCTAAAAATTACATCTACATCATTGAAAGCAACTAGCTTATTTCGCTCATTCTTGCTAGATATACGAATTTTCCTATTACAGGGTAAAAGTTATGGCCAAAATTTGCTTCGTATATGGGAAAGACTCAGCACAAAGCACACAATAGCGTTACATTATGCATGGCATATAAACTGCCCGTAAATTAAGGAGAAACTAAATTCTTCGAAAATATTCTTGTATAGGGCAAGACCCTCGACGCCCTTCGGGGCTTTATAAATTTTTCAATAATATACCAATTTCAACACAATATCAGGTTGAAGTTGACCTTAAACATGCTGGTTGGTGCAAATGAGAAGATGTAGCGTATTGCGTAGTCCCGGCTGACATTCGTGGATCTTTGACAGTCGTTACGGGTCGTCACACTGAAAAAAATAATTTCTTACTACAGCACATTAATAGACTTACTAACTTTATACAGTAAGAAGAAATGTTTGTAAAACAGTAACTTTTAATGATTGAACATACAATTTACTGAAAAAAGAAACAAAAAAAAAGGAAAACCACCATTAGGTACCGATGTAAGTAAATTTCAATGGTTTGAACGATATCACCATTGAATAAAACAGTTAATTTTGTGACCTTTTAGCTACTTAAAACGTTAAAGTTTACTGTCATGACGGTGGTTTGCGCACATGATAAAAAAATTTCGCCGGTATCAAAAAAAAACTGTAATTTCATAGAAAAGTGCAAAACCTACGCGATCAAAATGTATGGAACAACTAATATTTGTTTTATAACCGACGAAGAATTTCTACGTTAGGATCTAGAATCGTATGCTGAATTAATCGTACGTTTGCGCACTGGGCTTACAGGACCTAAACACAAAAAACGCAAGTTTTAGAAACAATAAAAGTATATGATCGACTACAGTAAACCAAATCAGAATATCATATATTTTTATATGATATTCTTCGGGATATGTGCTAGGTAGATAGTGTGTAGAATACATAATACAACAAATTTGATACGATAGAAAAAAATCATGAAGGTACCTCTAAAACTTTCTTTTTACAATAAAAACTGTACTAATATACATACAATCATCCTGATTTTTTGTCAGATTATTCTACAAGCAACATACTAAAACACTAATGTTTTAATTTTTTAGTCCAGACAATAGATTTTTTGTAAATAGATAATCGCTTCATATTTTACAATAAATTACCAGCGTTGTGTCATCGCGCTTCTCTTTCTTTTCTATGCAGTCCGACAAAGACCGCGCTTTAGGTCATGTAGTCGCCTTAATTTTTTTTCCTGTACCTAAGTATATTTATGACTATTTTTTTAACAATATTAAAGAAAGATTCGCTGATAATTATGTCAGAGTTTTCACTTGAAGCACTAAAAGCCATACCAGAGTAACAATATAAATGTTAAAATGTGGCATTAACGTAAGTAAGTATTAAAATACAGTTTATAAGAAAACTTACACATTCAAAAAACTCATTGTAAAACCCAAGCTTCAAAAGTAATAAAAATGATACGTAATTGCCATAATATAAGACCTCTATTTCGACCGTCCATTGTGCCACCCTTTGTACAGTTTCTATATTTATGTCAGTAATTTATATGGTGTAGGTACATAATAAAGAGTATTCTATTCTATTTACAAATTCACTGTCTCCCTCAAATCGCTTCAACCTCAAACTTGCAGCAAACCCCAAAAACATATAGGGGGCAGCGACCCCCCGACATATGTGATGGATGATGTGGTCCGGAAGGTTCCATGATAGACAGGCAAAATGTTTTTATAGTTACTCGATATCCCAACTGTGACACGGAAAAGTTTATGGCATAAATACGAATTTATGTTTCTACAAAATCGTTTATGGCGTCCGCTGTTAAGACATGGCTTTATTACCTGAATGTGTGGGAAACGTGTGATTGCGTAGGTATCTAACTTAATAATATTTTAAATACACGTAGGTACTAAATAACGAACGCGGAACGAAAAGGTTTAAATTAAAATTTAAACATACAAATAAATAAAATTGAAGTGTCTGTTTGTAATGTCAAATTATAAGCGTTTTACTAAATGCATGTGGAAGTATATACGGTACTTACAACAAAAACAATATTTTAAAACATTTTTTTGTCGGTCTGTTTGTTCCGGCTAATCTCCAAAACGGCTGAACCGATTTTGACGCGACTTTCACCGGCACTGGATTACTTTAGAAAAATAAACAGACAATGAAAAGGTATTAATGTCACGCAAATAAAGTCGCGAGAAGCAGCTATGGGGGATAATAATTTATTTAAAAGTAATACGTCACCTTTTCGAAAATAGATTTTAATTTTTAGTGTTTTCGGAAAAATAATTAATAGATACAGGGGGCCTAGACATTGTAACATTCTATCAGCGTAAACAATGATGGCACAGGCATGGCATGTATGGGACGACTGACATAAGCTACCAAAAAGCTTATGTCAATCCTGTTATAAGTCGTTGTAGAAATACGAAACAACGACTTAACTAAACTTACAACGACTTAACTTTCAAACACTACTTGTCTGTGTGCCCTCTGGTCCTATACAGG
Source organism: Oligia latruncula (assembly GCA_948474745.1). NCBI lineage: Eukaryota > Metazoa > Arthropoda > Insecta > Lepidoptera > Noctuidae > Oligia > Oligia latruncula. The sequence goes on along the minus strand of OX419684.1, from coordinate 4,978,790 downwards.
GTGTTTTTGACAGCCCTCCGCAAACTGATAGGGTGGCTTCAGTACATCATAATTATTAAGATGACCGGTACATGAAGTTCTTTCAGGAACAGTAAGGGAATCCAAAAAACCAGATTTGTTTTATTACCTCACACGCAATGTATCGTTACTGTGGCAAAACGCACGTAGCGGACGGCAGCGCAGCGAGCTTGAGCGAGGCTGCCCCTGCCCCCCGCGCGCTCCCCGGCGCTTTCGTTTTAGAGTATTTCAACATCCATTGCTGTTTTTTTTAATTTTTTAATTTTAATTGAAATAAAGGAATATCAGCAGAAAAAACGGCATTTTTTTTTCCTGAGAAAATTTCCAGTAGGATATGATTCAGAATAAGGAGCTGAATCAATCCTGTGTTTTTGTGGAGGGCTGGTTGTGAGTAGATTGTTGCATCGAGCGTAAAGTGCATTAATTATTCACTTTAGCAAGGTGCGTAATCTACTTTTCTTTCAACTACCAATCTACCTTCGATGATAAAATATACCTACTCAAAGTAAAAACACAAGTTAAAAAAAAAAGTTTTCATAAGGTGTTAAATATTTATCTCGCGACTTTTGCGGTAAAAGATTATTAACAATTTTATTTGCAGCTGTTTTTATACTTTCTGGAGTTGAATTCATATCACTATCGATGTCTTTTTCCGTATTTTTAAACTTTTCTTGCTAATTAAGAAGTAACAAAGTTTTACAATGGTACAAAATGCGCGCCATTTGTTTTTTTTTATTCACCAAGTCGGTTTTATTCAGCCGATTTTTATTTTCAGCCAGTATCTTTTTGATCTAATGCATACATTTTATATTAAAATTAATCGGCTACATTAAACCTCTGTGGTAAATTTATATCTAAATAAAAATAAAAAAACAGTGCATTATTGAAAAACTGTGCAACCATGAGATTTCATATAACATTTCTGCACTGTTTTGGTTCTAAGCAAAAAGTACGTCCTTTGTGATAGGTTTTGTAGTGATTAATGATAACATTACTACGTAGTTGAGAGAAAACATAATTATGATTAGTCTGCGTTCGCGATTTATTAACCAAAAAAGTAAACAAATATGAATTAATGGAAAAATAACTTTAATTCGTACACAATAATGTTCAGTTTACGCTACAACTTCAAACATTTTTATAACTTTTTCAATAGTGCTAGTCACTCTGAAATCAACTTATTGTCATTGAAATTAAGTTGGTATTTGTTTAACTTGAAATAGGGTGGGGGTGTGCAGCACTGCGCAGTTTTACAATAGATTGTTTTTGGTTTACTAAATCTGGGATGACGAGTAAGGTTTTTAACAAAACATTTTCCGGGCTGCATGACCGTGTGTCCATTCGTAAACAAACAGAATTTTCAACACAAAATGTTTTTTTGTTTTCTACCTACCTGCTAATTTCATAAGTATGTCGGATTGGCCCAGACATCAGAAGTAAAACACAAGTTTATTCAATTGAACAATCAGTTATCTTAAATCTAGAAAATACAGAAATGAAATACTAAAACTAATAACGGCAAAAGGCGGTCACATAGGGCAGTACTGACTGTCAGGGACAGTGGTCCATGCACCCACCGCAATAAGGATAGTACTAATTGTCAGAGACAGCGTTCCACATCCAATAATCGGGCAGTACTGACTGTCGAGAGACAGTGGTCCGTGCACCACGACGCAACCGTTGGAAATGCGTACCGATCAAACAGCGCAGCTCCTTATAAAGGCGATCGCTAGTGGGGGGGAAACCGTTACAATATTTTACTGGATTGGATACCAAGTCCTTTAGGCCAAATGATCGATAGAGTGAATGATTTGCGTCTGGTGCACGTTCCACTAGCGCCATCTAGTCGCCGTCTCTCACAGCTGCTAATCAATGTGTCTGCCGACACGGCCATCCTGATAAATCACTCGTTCTCGAGTGCATTCATTCGTCATCAATTCACATCGTCATCATCTTTACATATCAAATTAGCAAATATCACTGGTCTAGGTATTTCTTTACAATAGAAAACCCCTACAGTTCAAACATGCTGGTCTAAATCGTCACCCACTAAAGCAGGTGAGATTCCTGCAGCTACAACTGGACTAGGTCACAACTCTTGTAACCCCTACAGTACATATTTGCTGGTCTAGATAATCATCCCATGGATGAGATCCCTGCAGCTCACTGGACTAGGTCACAATACTCTTGTAACCCCTACAGTACACATTTGCTGGTCTAGATAACCATCCCATGGATGAGATCCCTGCAGCTGACTGGACTAGGTCACAATACTCTTGCAACCCCTACAGTACATATTTGCTGGTCTAGATATCATCCCATTGATAATGACTGAGAGGCATCTAGATCAGTAATGTGGCTGCGCCGCCTCGAAGGCAAGGTCAGCGTCATGATTAAATTGACACCTTTCAAATTTTTGCTTTTAATTATGGTGTCTGACAGCCCTCTACGTATGAATTGGGGTAATCAGGATCAAATGGTACCAACACTGTGAATGGTTGTGGTGGCGCATTGGACCGGGTAGTAGAGCATCAGTTAATTATGAAAGAAATGCTTCTAAATTATTTGAGGGTAGCGGAATATTTTTCTGGCCATTTTGTGATAATGAAGTGCCAGAGGTGGGCGAACAATCCGATCCCACTTCTGATGTCGGATTGGCCCAGACATCAGAAGTAAAACACAAGTTTATTCAATTGAACAATCAGTTATCTTAAATCTAGAAAATACAGAAATGAAATACTAAAACTAATAACGGCAAAAGGCGGTCACATAGGGCAGTACTGACTGTCAGGGACAGTGGTCCATGCACCCACCGCAATAAGGATAGTACTAATTGTCAGAGACAGCGTTCCACATCCAATAATCGGGCAGTACTGACTGTCGAGAGACAGTGGTCCGTGCACCACGACGCAACCGTTGGAAATGCGTACCGATCAAACAGCGCAGCTCCTTATAAAGGCGATCGCTAGTGGGGGGGAAACCGTTACAATATTTTACTGGATTGGATACCAAGTCCTTTAGGCCAAATGATCGATAGAGTGAATGATTTGCGTCTGGTGCACGTTCCACTAGCGCCATCTAGTCGCCGTCTCTCACAGCTGCTAATCAATGTGTCTGCCGACAAGTACTTTATATTGTTCCTATGTCAAAAATATTTAACCATGATCTGCGCCCTAATTGCACAACACACTATCAATCTAAATATTAAACATTTTAAAGGATATTGCTAATCCATTGCTTAATAAGTTCGATATTTTGTTCTGCACAACAACGTAAATAATGCAATGAATGTTTTTGATCAAAATGAAACCGACTGCTACTGATAGTGTGTTACGCAAATACCTCGCTGGTTCTACTGCAGCTTACAGCCACATCTGTGGATACATCATACACTAAAATAAATACACATTAAGTTCAACCAGTATATAGTCTAGGCTAGAGATGGTCCATATAACTTCATCAGATACCTAGAAACTGTCGACCGTCCACACCAGATGTTACACTAACACCCTCAGCTAATAGATACCTATATAACTATGCATCTCTTACTGAGAGGTAGCCGGTGTCCCAGCAGCTTCGATCAATAATAGTACTAGATGAATGATTAGGAACAAAAATAAGTCGCTAAAGTGGCCACGTTTGCACACAGTTAAACATTTATATTTCTTACTACGAACTATAGAAAAAAGTTTAATAATATTAACAACTTCAGATTATTATAAACCTTAACACTCTGACATAAAGTTTAATTACGATTGCAAATGATTAATATTTAAGTCCTTCTGTCATCGAAGCAATAAATTTAAAATGTCACTTGAAAATAAAGTCATTTTTATAATAAGTACAAAAATATTTATTCTAAAATGAAACTTAACGCTAAAGCAAATCTCTAAGCAATAAGGTTAAAAACATTTTGTTGACAATTTCGTACTTACTCGAATTTGTAACTAGACGTAGTTCTTGGAATTACATTTCAATGCTTCAATGTTTGTTAGAATAGTTGGCGCGTTGTCGCAAACATTGGCCAAACAATCATAATATTTGCTTATTTATTTATATTTACTATTTAATTGTGTTACTATTTTATGAAAAACATTTAATGATAAAAACTTACCGAAAAAAAGATTTTCCTATTATATATATTTACACAACTTTTGAACGCGCACTGAGGCATTTTGACGTCTTAACATTGGCTATGATTGGACCATACTAATTTGAAATAAGAGCACAAAAGTATTCGTGCTCGTATTTTTCGGGCCGTTTTTGAAGCGCTTATCAGGCATCTAGTACTATTATTGATCGAAGCCCAGCAGTGAGAACATTATAGACTGGTTATGGAGATACGAAAATGTCTATGCCTGTTTGTAACGTTGTCACGGCTAAACCGATGAACCTGTTGCGATAAAAAGTGTTAATGAGTAAAATATCAGAAACTCTAAAAAGGAGGAGGGAGGACCAGTGGTGGCACAGTGGTAATGACTGCGAATTACGAGTTTTAGGTCGTAGGTTCAAACCCAGATAGGCGCTTTACTTTGTTAAAATTATTGAATCACCACAGCTCCCAAAACGGTAAAGAAAAACATCGTGAGCAAACCGAAACAGTCCTCTTGTGCAATTCTGGAACCAAAACTTCGAAGACATGTGACATCTACCAACTTGTACTGGGCCCGCGTGGTGGCCTACTTCCTCTCACAGAGAAGAGGCCTGAGTCCCTGCAGTGGGAAAGGCATAATCAGCCTTATGTTAAGCTTATGCTGCTAAAGAAATCGGAGTGAAAGAAAAAAAGAGGTGAAATCGAGGTTTTGAAAATATAAAATCCATGCACATAAGTCGCGGACAAAGTGCTATTTAGCACATAAATATATCTTGACCATACACATATTATGTGTACAAGCAATATAGCCAGTAGGAATTCTAATTCCTACATATATATTGATTCAACTGGCTGGTAAGCTCACATGCACTACCAACGTGCCAGCTATAAATAATAAATAATGTTTACTGGATACTCTAACCTACTTTCCCAGTTTAGTGATCGTAACAGAGATATAATTTATTTAACTCTGGAGTATGGGAGAGTAATTTGTAGTTGCAGCGTGCAGTATCTGCATTATTATATTCTACTTAGGATATTGGAATTAAATTAGCATGTTTTAACTGAGAGTTCAAAATGAACAATGATAGATCTATATATATAAAATGATAAACTGACTGATTGTTGATATATCAACGCACAGTCTAAACCGCTGCTCCTAGAGACATGAAATTTGGAGGGTGTGTTCTTTGTGAAGAGTAGGTATACACTAAGAAAGGGTTTTTCGAAATTCCACCCCTAAGAGGGTGAAATTTCACGCGGACGAAGTCGCGGGCAGAAGCTAGTAGATAGATAAAATGTTTATTCAGTGCAACAAAAGACACAATACAGGTATTAAAAAATATAAAAAATGGTGTAATCAAAAAATAACAATGATTAAAAAGATAAATTGACCCATAGACACATAGCTCGTATACATCTATAACGGTCGATCACTACGGTATTTATGTTCTGTGATCACTATTGGGCGGTGTGTGTCTCATGGTTGCACCAAATGGGAGTCCAGCTCAGCTTAAGCCAGGTACAATACCTGACGCTGGTATTTTGCTGCATCCCGTTAGTGACACACGGATGTCGAGAAGACACATTTGAGTTTCAACAAAATGGTACCTACATGAGTGCGAGTATATTATAAAGGTGGTAAGTAATGATGATGAATACAATGAATAATACCCAATAAGGATTGGATGGATTGTCAATACCACAATAAATTAAACGCAAGTATATCTACGTAATGACAAAAGCCAATGTTGCTATTTATTGTCGTCCTCACTTGTAAAATGTATTTCAACTGTGCCAGCTGCACTGTATGTCTTTAGTTAGCATATACAGTGTGGCGATCATGTTATAACATTAATATTATTGAAACCACGTACTTTATATTACGTATTTTAAATACTTACACGAAATTAAAATTATAATAAAGTAATAACAATTGAGTATTTAACAACATAAAAGTTAATTTGTGATTATTTGGTAACCATGACCACAAAGTTTGTGTTGTATTGTTGTCGCCCCGTGCGTGTCTAGTACCTTATTATTTAGGGTGGTTTATATTGTGCCAATTTTTAAGCTATTTTGTTAAAAAAAAACAGTTCTCTATTTTTTGTAAAAAAAATATTTTATTATTCTAACAGTCTGATGACAAACTTGTAATAACCGCTGTACTGTTTAATGTGAAAACCTTATCGGCATTCTGTATTCCTTTTCATATTTAATTTTTAAAAGGAACACATAATAGGCTATTTGATTGGTTTCTGATAAACATCTCAGATTATTTAGTGGTGTCTAACGAGCCCACAAAAACCTATTACTTCAAATTGCATAATGTATTTCTTTTAAAAAATAGTAAGTAAAAATGTACTGTTTAAATAAGCCGCCAAAACGCTATCTTTAACAATATGGCGTCATGACGTCACGATTCACGTAAACAAACGTTGCAACGGTCGAGATACTAGACAAAAGTCATCTGTTCTGTCAACGATAGACAGAAATTTACTAAATCATGACGTCATCTTAAGTTCAGCCAATCCAGACTGTTTTCGATTACGTGGCGCCAGATTTAAAAAGATGAAGTTTTTTCGGGATTTTTTTTATAAATAATACATTGTTTTGTAGTAAAATTAATGCAAATCGATTTTAAAAGCGATAATCTATACGAGTGTCAATAATTATGACCTTATTTTTTACATTGTCAAATAGCCTATTGCGGAAAGAAATTTGACAGATTGTAGTAGCTTGATGTGCTGGTGCTGCTGTCTGTACATATATTGTAGTAAGGAAAAGTTTGCCCATGTTGAAATTAATACCTGAAAATAGTAACGCTACCTTTCTTTTCAGCACATCATACACGACAGCGGCTTACGGCAGTCATCAGAATGTTCTTCTAAGACTCGACACCCTAGGGAGGCCTCCAAGTTCTACTGGATCATATGCCACTATCGCTAGTTTACACAAGTTTCCTTTTGGTAAGTAATAGCTAAAATTATAACAAAAAAAAAAAATACGTTTTTCCTGTTTTATTTTAATGTAAAATTTCATTCTAGGACTTAAATTTTAACGTCTCTAGTAATATGATATATTACAACCTTTAAAAGAATTTTATAATGTTACCTACTATATTACAATTTAACACTAAAATAAACATATTAAGTATATACAAGTATACCAATTGAGAATATAAGGGAGTGGCGAAAATCAATATGAAAAGGTCATCTGCCTAGCCTTTTCCCAACTATGTCGGGGTCGACTTCCAGTCTAACCGGATGCAGCTGAATACCAGAAATTTACATGGAGCGACTGCCTATCTGACCTGCAACTGTGTTGTGGACAACACAGTTGCTGGGTAATATGATACCCCTTGGTAAGACTGGTTGTCAGACTTTCGGGCTTCTGACTACCCGTAATGGCTGTCAAAGATCCACGAAACGAATGACAGCCGGGATCATCGGCGCTTTCCGAGCCACGGAGGGGTCTCGGTATGTAAAGATGGTCACCCATCCACAGACCAACCGCGGCAAGCTTAACGTAGCTTAACCTGATCGATAGACCTGTGCGGCTGTTATTATTTAGCCACGGTCCCCACCTAATGTAATCCAAGTACCTACCTAATAATAACTTACTATCTCTAAGTTTTATTATTATCATAAAACACAAGACCATTCGGGAGTACCAACCAAATATTTCTCAACAAAAAGGAATTTATAGCAAATGAGAAAATGTAACATACGGAATGTCACATAAAATTTCACTTTAGTATATTTATATTATTCACTTGGAAAATTCCTTACAAAAATTCTAGAACAAATATTACATTGAAATTCGTTCATAAGTGACCTAATTAAATGCATGTTTCTGTAAAAATAATTAGGGCAGTATAGAAATAATAATCTTTATTACTTATGAGTGTTTACAACTTGTGCTAGGTGTCAGGGACTTCACACAGTCAGGAGAAAATACTATTCTAAACTTATGCAATAAGATTGAAAAAAGAAAAATGTTCAACCGAATTGAAAACCTCCTCCTTTTTTTGAAGTCGGTTAAAAAAGAAGAAAAGGTAGAGATAAGATTGATTGTTTGGTTGATTGATTGAGTTTGATTGCTGATTGATTTGGTTTCATTTTGGGAGAAAGAAAAACAAAGTAAAGTAATACAAAATAATAAAAAATTGTACCTAATGTTGATGTAGGTATGTGTAAAACTATACAGAGTGTTTTAAATTTATGTTTAAAAATTAGAAAAGCCTGTAATGTTGATGTATTTGTAAAACTATACAGAGTGTTTTTTTATGTTTAAAAAATGTACACTTCTGTGTTTCACAAATTACGAAACACATTTAATTTTAACCTATCTGCAGGAGATAGGTTAAAATTAAATGTAGTAAAATAACAGGTATATTACATCAGGTGAGAAGCATAAAATTTTCCGAATAACTTTTGTTTCCAGATTTATAGCAAAAGTATTTCGTCGGCGACTGTTCCCTGATGAAATCCATTTAATTCCAGCTTGATTTATACTTTACATTCACACCGCACATTCTCAGAGGATTTTCTTTAGAATAAGGAAAACGTTTTCTAAGAAAGAGGTCACATGATATTACTTGTTATGGTTGATTTAGTTCTAATGAAAATTATAAATACTTTGAGCGTGGAAGCGAGATTTTCTTTTCTCAAAATTCTGTAAGAAGGTTCTTGGTAAAAATCAAATAATAACAGCCGCACAGGTCGATCGATCAGGTTAAGCTACGCTTGCCGCGGTTGGTCTGTGGATGGGGACCATCTTTACATACCGAGACCCCTCCGTGTCTCGAAAAGCACGTTAAGCCGTTGGTTCCGGCTGTCAATCGTGGATCTTGGACAGTCGTTCGGGTAGTCAGAAGCCCGAAAGTCTGACAACCAGTCTCACCAAGGGGTATGTATTACCCAGTAACTGGGTTGTGGAGGTCAGATAGGCAGTCGCTCCATGTAAAATACTGGTATTCAGCTGCATCCGGTTAGACTGGAAGCTAACCCCAACATAGTTGTATAGGCAGATGATGAACTATTCTGGTTGATAACAGAAGCTTGCTTGATTTATGTCTCAAGCTACAAAACAACCCTCCAATTATAATCAAAAGTGGTAAAGCAATTACGACGTTGACTATAACACAAGCTTAGCAACTAATCAATCAACACCTTTGTCAACAGGCAGCCGGCGGTCACCTTCTCCGTATGCGACCACGCACATAGGAGAACATGTGTACGCTAAACCTGAATCAAGAGTGTCATATTACGCTGCATCGAATCTTACGCACGTGTCACAAGTAAGTGTGAGTGTCATATTACGCTGCATCGAATCTTACGCACGTGTCACAAGTAAGTGTGAATGTCTAAACTATGAAAGTTGATGTTTTGCAATAAGTAAAATTATATCACACTAATATTATAAAGGCGAGTGTGTGTGTGAGTGTGTGGGGGTGTGTTTATATGTTTGTTACTTCTTCACGCTCAAACGGCTGGACCAATTTTGCTAAAATTTGGTACGGAGGTAGCTGACACCCTGGATTAACATATAGGATACTTTTTATCCCGATATTCCCACGGGATCGACATTTACGCGGGTAAAACCGCGGGGCGCAGCTGAAGGGTTCCGTACCACCGTGCAATAATTAACACTGCAAAAAAAGAACACGTTTCTTGTATGGGGATCTTTTTTGTTTTTAGCTTTGTTTTATTCTTTGTTATTATAGCGGCAATAGAAATACACACTCTGTGAAAATTTCAGCTCTCTACCTTTTAAGGTTCATGAGATACAGCCCGCCGACCGACTGACGGACTGCGGAACCCTATTACTAATGAGTTATAGGGTTCCGTTGGCACCCTTTGAGTACGGACTCCTTAGAACTGTGGTCATCGACTGTTGTGGCTGACATCATAATAGAACTGTCACAAGTAAGGTAGAACAAAACAAAAGCAGATACTAGAAACGGCAGGGTAATTGCGTAACACATTATCAGTAGCAATGGGTTTCATTTCGACAGTTCAACAACATTCATTGCGTTATTTGCGTTGTTGAGCAGATACATTTTTCAAAAATATGGAGCAATTTATTAGAAATATGCTTCAAAATGATTCAAATTGAGAGTAATAGTGTGGTACGCAATGAGGGTGCTGGTAAGCGGCCACAAGTTTTATTTACTTATACTTAATGCGCTTCGCTTAAGAAAACTGACTATATAGTGTCTGTGTCACTCTGGCGCCAGCGATGAGATGCGGTCACTCGGTCATTGCCCTAGCTAGCCTGTAGCAACTAATATTATAAATGCAAAAGTGTGTCTGTCTTTCTGTTACTTCTTCACGCTTAAACAGCTGAACCGATTTAGATGAAATTTGGTATAGAAATAGTTTGAGTCCCGGGAAAGGACATAGGATAGTTTTTATCCCGATATTCCTACGGGATCGGCACTTATGGAGGTGAAACTGTGAGCCATCCCATCGGACTATGGGATTGAGGGAAGAAAGAGTGCACATGTGTCTGCGCACGCACTTGTGTACTATAATATCTCCCGCGCCGAAGGCTGGTCTCCACTGAGATTGGTCGCCATCGCCATGACCGAAATTCGGACTGGAGGACTTTATTTATTTACTATGTTGTTCAGTAAATACTCATCCAAATTCACTTATTTAGCCTACGCATTCAAATTGATATTCGGGAGTAAAGCCAGTGGATTAACAATTAACTAATTATGTTAGCTTATTAATTAAATTAGGTATAATTATACTAATTCACATTTGGCTGTGCAAACAACACACAGTCGTTAGACAATAATTAGTACTGTGCAACTACCGTAATGGCACCATTTTGTCGATAATGTGGTCAATTTTGCAATTTTGTGGTTAGCTACCATCCGAAATTACAAATGACTATTATTTGAAGATTATTACGTGGTTTTTAGCCGCATATATTACGCATTTACATATTCACACATATGCAGGTTTAGGGTCAGTTCACACCGAGATGCGACGCGACGCGCAGTTTTCTAGATAGAAATACAATTACAGACCTTATCTACTACACACAAAGGTACACAATTCAGTGTCTACCTACTACGTCGAGCTACGCAGCGCGGCGCCGCCGCCGCGCGGCGTAGCTCACTGAATCGTGTACCTTTTTGTGTAGAGATAAGGTCTGTAATTGTATTTCTATCTTGAAAACTGCGCGTCGCGTCGCGTCTCGGTGTGAACTGACCCTTAGACCAACATTCCAGTAATTATTAAAAACTAGCTGACCAGACAGAAGTTGTTCTCTTTTTGATTCAAAAGACACGTAGCGCCATCTATTCTCATAATAACGTTATTGTTGTTCTCCTCGGGAACAGCACTTTTTTTCGGGATGAAAGGTACCCTATGTCCGTTTCTGTACACCTGACAACGTATATGAAAAATTTCAGGATGATCGGTTCAGTGGTTTAGGCGTGAAAAGATAACAAACAAACTTACTTTCGCATTTATAGTATTAGTTAGGATGGCCAGGGTTTGGTTTATTATCTGCCAAATCAGTTACAGTAGGATCAAAAATGTCCTTAGCAGTCACAATACAAGGTGTCAGGTATAGTCATTATAAGAGATACGTATGCAGGATCTTCGGATATAGTTGAAGTTTAGTAAGAAACCGATTGATGTTCTCAAATAAAATGTTATTTTATTAATAGAAAACAAACAGCTTATTTAGCAAATTAAATTTCAGGGGCTTACAGGACCTAAACACAAAATACGCAAGTTTTAGAAACAATAAAAGTATAGGTATGATCGACTACAGTAAACAAAATCAGAAAAATATATGATATTCTTCAGGATTTAAGCTAGGTAGATAGTGTGTTGAAAACATAATACAACTAATTTGATACGATAGAAAAAAATCATGAAGATACCTCTAAAACTTTCTTTTTACAATAAAAACCATACTATATACATACAAACATTCAGATTTTTTTAGCAGATTATTCTACAAGCAACATACTAAAATACTAGTGTATTAATTTTTTAGTCCAAACAATAGATTTTTTGTAATTAAATAATTGCTTCATATTTTGCAATAAATTACCAGCGTCGTGTCATTGCGCTTCTCTTTCTTTTCTATGCAGTCCGACAGTGACCGCGCTTTAGGTCATACAAGCCCCTTAAGTTAGGGTTTAGGTCACACAGCGCTATAAAAAAGTTTAATACACGCTCGCCGCGTTGTTTTCGAACACAATTATTTTTAATACAAAAGGAAGTTTGAAACAATACATTTTTACATGATATTAGTATTATTACAAACGTGACCTAATAAACACATTTGTGACTGTTGGTAAATGTTCCTCTGAATTCACCGGATAATAAATTAGTTTTGTGTTGGCGTAAATTTTAGTTTACTGCCGGTTCCGAAGACGCTGGAGTCTGCGGCAAAGGCGATAGCAATTTAGAACGGAGCGTAGGTGCAAGGGTGGGGCCCAAACACAAAAACTGGATATTTATATGTAGTAATTTTTCTCAATACACTTTCTCACCACTGCTGCACTGGTGGCCCAGTGGTAACGGCCGCGACTTACGAGTAGGTCGTAGGTTCGAACCCTGAGCGCTTTACTTTGTGTAAATTATTTCACTACCACTACTCTCAAAACGGTGAAGGAAAACATCGTGAGGAAACCGGCATATCTTAGAACCAAAATAAAAACAGTGGCACTGCGGGAGTGCCGACAGAAATGAAAACAAAACACAAACAGAATACTTTGCCATCACTCACTGACATATCGGATATACATTAAAACCGAGTACATCCCGAGGACAGCCGAACACATCCGAAGCGGGTATTTTTTAATTGTCTTATAAATAAAACACGCGCGGTGTCGCTTATGGTAACAGTGGCGCGAGTTCAATGGTTGCCTAAAGAAGGTTTTACTTCAAAAATAAATAATTTAAGACATGTGACATCTACCAACCCGCATTGGGCCTGCGTGTTGCATGACAGACCGCTCCCTCCTACTGAGAGGAGACCTGCGGCCTGTGTCCTAGCTTTCCGAAGCACGGGGCTATCACACCGCCAACTTCCAAACTCCGGCGGGGCAATTGCGTAACACATTATCAATCGGAATCGGTTTCACTTTGACAGTTCACCAACATTCATTGCATTATTTACGTGTTGAGCAGACAAATTTTTCGAACTTATGAAGCAATGGATTAACAATTTGCCTCAAAATGATTCAGATTCCGTACCACTGCACCGTACCATCACACACCACCACCACATTTTAATCAACACATTTTTTTTTTGTTACCACTACATTTTTTTGTACAGCTCGGTGACAGACAAACGGACGGACGGACAGCGGAGGCTTAGTTATAGGGTTCCGTTGGCACACTTTGGGTATGGAATACTAAAAACCACGTACCACTCTACGTCACACCCATAAGTTACCATATTAAATTCCTTGCTTTAAACTCCGCATCACTTCCCCACTTCCCCACTAAATTCAGCCACTCTCACAGATAAATTAACCCACATTACGGGGGTTACTCTTGATCTCTGCCTGAACAATCCGCAAACACTTTAATGGCGCCATACGTCGTACGGAGGTAACCGAGAACGGAATTAATTGTGGTGGAACCCTCGAAGTCTTTTTCTTGAGGTAAACATGGTCGGAATTTAGTAATTTATTTTTGAGGTTAGAAACGAATTTGCTATTGTTTGTGGCTAAATAATAACAGCCGCACAGGTCGATCGATCAGGTTAAGCTACGCTTGCCGCGGTTGGTCTGTGGATGGGTGACTATCTTTACATGCCTCGGAAAGCACGTTAAACCGTTGGTCCCGGCTGTCATTCGTGGATCTTTGAGTCGTTACGGGTACCTAGTCAGAAGCCCGAAAGTCTGACAACCGGACAATCTTTAAGGACCTTCTGTCTAAGAACCTTATTTACGCAAATAAATGATTTTGTTTTTTTTTTTTATTTGACGTCTGACAGTTTTTGTATGAAATTACTGTCAAAATTTCAAATTAATTCCTCGAATAAAGTTATCAGATGATTGGAAAATCAGCCCTTAGAGATATTGATACGTCTGCGGATATTTTCCTTGGGTCTCAAAAACTTGTTACTTACACACTTCTAAATAATTAAATAAAAGGTTACCGTAATTTATGAAACTCAACTACATCAAAAGTACGAGTAACAATTTGAAAATGACGGGCGTTACCTAATTAGAAATGAGTCACTACATTATTCGTATAATTCACAATGTGAAATTTTGCGTAAAAAAAAATTTGCCAATTGAAAAATATTTTCTCCTCAATAAACCAAAAACAACCCGCTACCCCAAAGCATATTCGTCACACCCTTCTTCATTACAAGTCTTCTGCGTTACAAGGGTGAAGGAATGGTGCTTAGAACGAGCCCTCTACCTCATTAAGAATCCAATTTAAGACGAGTTACCTAGAGTTAGCCCGTCTCCCCTACAGGTTGATACAAACGTAATACAATTAGCGCTCTTCTTAGACAAGTATTGAAAACAGACTTAGATTATGGCTAGATGTGACAATTTTTTTAAAAATTCGAGCGAGCCGGACTCGCGCACCGAGGGTTCCGTACCATCATGTTTTTAAACTTTCACCGGCGAGCTACTTACTAGATCTCGTTCAAACCAATTTTCGGTAGAAGTTTATATGGTAATGTACATCATATATTTTTTTTAGTTTTATCATTCTCTTATTTTAGAAGTTACAGGGGGGGGTTTTACGACTTTGGAAGTGTCTCTCGCGCAAACTATTCAGTTTAGAAAAAAATTATATTATAAACCTCAATATCATTTTTGAAGACCTATTCATAAATACCCCACACGGGTTTGATGAAAAAAAAATTTAATTTCAGTTCTAAGTATGGGGAAACCCCATAATTTATTGTTTTTTTCTATTTTTTTGTGAAAATAATGATGCGGTTTACAGAATACATCTACTTACCAAGTTTCAACAGTGTAGTTCTTATAGTTTCGGAAAAAAGTGGCTGTGACATACGGACGGACAGACAGACAGAGAGACAGACATGACGAGTCCATAAGTGTTCCGTTTTTGCCATTTGGCTACGCAACCCTAAAAAAGGCATTAACATTGAAAAAAAACATTTTTTTTTTGTATTTTGGTAGATAAATAATAATAACGTTAAAATTTAAATATTTATTCGTAATTAGTTAGAAAGTAGTTCATTTTATTTATTTATTATATTTTATTGAATGTGATATGAAAATGGAGGTAAAAACCATTTGATTTCATCATTTTGATTCATAAAAATAATGTCTTGTGAAACTTGGAATGTTATCTGCTTTTGTTGCTGACCGTACATTCCATTATTATTTTTTTATTGTACCTATTGATTTTTCTTAAAAAAATATTCCAAGAAAATCACGAAAAATATACCAAAATGTTCAAAAAGATTTGCTCCGCCGCGACAGTGTTATCACTGCCGTGACCAGGATTCGAACCTGGGTTACTACGGCCACAACGTAGGGTCCTAACCACTAGACGATCACGGCTATCGGAGCTGGTGACTACAGTCGCGAAATAATGCAGTGTATTCAGAAACTGGAGCACTTTCACTGTTTGCAATTTGTCACGGTAAGCGCAAGAGATCAGCAATAAACTTGTTTACGTAATAACGGTAGGTAGGTACTCATAAAACGAAACACCGAATTAAACAGTTACCAATCTGATCTAGTTACATAATACAATTTTGCATTATCACATTTATCACTGTGGAATTAGGTACTTATTATACAAATTCCTTAAAAATGGTTTCCCATATTTTTTGCTTCGCAACAGGGTTAGTGGTGAAACATTAACAACCTCTTAACAGGTCATTGTACTCGTCATTATGAACAACTTTTACTATGGGACCAAACCTGAAATCGCGAAAAAAAAATCTGCTGTTCCCTATATTTAAGTTCGTACCTATAACTCGTCAAAATGCAGGGAAAAGCTGATTTTTTTTCGCGATACTTCGGTACCTACTAGACGTCACTGTCTAGTATAATAGGTACGGGGTGGAATTAAATTAACTAGCGAAACTCTAATACGATAACATAAAAATATTTAATAATTTTGTTTTTTTTGTTTTGGGTCATGACCCCTGGGAATTTTGTTACTTGAAGTATGAGTTGAGAAAATCTGTTTTCTTTTAGATTTATCGTGTATAGATATCGATACTTCTGTGAAATATACACAAAAACGGATGTTTCAAGTTATGATGACGCTAAATGCAGTTCATGATACCGCAAAAAGTCATAAAATTATGGTTTAGATGTCGATACCCGTCGTCTGCGGTGTTTCGCTAGCTAATTTAATTAGACCCTATCCATACTATAATATTATAAATTCGAAAGTAACTCTATCTGTCTGTCTGTCTGTATGTTACTATAGAGGTATTTAATAAGGAATGCCCAATGATTCACGTCGGGCCGTTGTATCTATGCTAGTTGCGCGGTAAACTCTGCTTGCGCGATGCAGGATTTGCGTGACGTCAGTATGACGCGTTGATCGCATGTGGCGTTGTAGATACCGCTACATTACCTTTTCACGCCTAAACCACTGAACGGATTTCGATAAAATTTAGCAAAGAGATAGATTGCATTCCGGGGAAGGGGATAGTTTTTATCCCAATATTCCCACGGGATCGACACTTATGCGGGTGAAACCACGGGGCGCTGCTATATAGTATATATATACCTAATAAAATAATATTAAACTATCTTTGACATCATTCTTCCTAAAAACACAAGTAGGTAGGTATGTAAGTAAAAGGAAAACTATCAAAGTAAAAAAAGTATTATAAAAACGTATTATATTTTACTTATAAATATATTCTATTTGTTTTCTGCTCTTGCACCTACTGTATTATTTTCTGCATCAACATAAGGTAGACTGGTAGAAAATGCCCAAGGCATTAAGTCCGCCTTTGTACAGTTTTTTACTTGTGCATAAAGTTTTATTAAATAAATAAATAAAAAAGAAAATTATCAAGCCAAGCAACCACGCCCCAACTATCCACAATTCCGCGCTCCAGTCTCTTCTATCAATATTAGTCGTTTCATTATTGGTCTTGGCAAGGAACCGAGTTTTTAATTTGCAATCCCCTTTGTCCCTGAATTTATCGCACCGTTGAAAGTCTTTAGCAGGAAATATGAATTAGTGTCCTCAGTCCCTCACTGAGGAGGGATCGCTAATGAACGGAGGTGTAAATAAGAAGTTTCTTATTAAACGAGACGGTTTGGGATACAAAGCCGAGGAAATTTTATTCGGAGGATTTCTGACGCGAATTTTATTTCGTAATTGGGACTTTTGTGGGAGGACTGAAAGAGGAACGGTTGTGTACAAATAAATGTTTTTATTTTTATATTTTATTTATTTGGGACAAAAAATTATTATAGATTATAGCATTTACAAAAAGTAGTTTTAATACAGTCGAAAAAACGTATAAGGGTCAGTTCACACCGAGACGCGACGCGACGCGCAGTTTTCAAAATAGAAATACAATTACAGACCATACTACTACACTAAAAGGTACACAATGTAGGGTTAACTACGTTAGTATGGTTTTTATTGTAAAAAGAAAGTTTTTAGAGGTATACCTTCATGATTTTTTTCTATCGGATCAAATTAGTTGTATTATGTTTTCAACACACTATCTAGCTAGCATAATATATCCTAAAGAATATCATATATTTTTCTGATTTTGTTTACTGTAGTTGATCATATACTTTCATTGTTTCTAAAACATGCGTTGCGAACAACAAAGTGTACAATAAAGTATATACCACTTACTCAGGTGCTCAAACCTTACTTACTTAACCAAAAATAGTATATTTCATTACAAGTGCGGAAAGGCTGTCATTGCAAAGAGTTCCGACAAATGTCTAACCGAGCCGAGGCGCAGCCGAAGGCGAGGGTTGACAGTCGGAACAAGTTGCAATGACGGTTCCGCAGGTGTACTGAACGACTATTTTTAATACAGTTGCGAAAAAATGAAGCAATTTAATAAAATAATAAAAACACAATAAACTCAACTAACTAATCATTTTTTCTGGAAAATGGCGCCAACCGTAGAATATAAGCAGAGTTTTTTTTTCTTCACCCATTTTGGTAGGCAAAGGGAACTATCCATACAGCTTAGTCTTCAGTATATTTGTTTTATTGATATGAAATGAAAATGAAATTTAATGAGATGAAATGAAACCTAACCTAACTCATTCAATTAAATCATTAAATCTGATATTGAAATAAATTAGTAGCTTCTTTTTAGAAATATACGTATTTGTATGAATCACAAAAACTCTTTAGTAAAAACTTCATGGTTGGTTTTTCTTTTTAATAGACATTATTTTGACAGTTGGCAAAGAGAACGCACGAGTTCGGGAAAGGTAAAAAAAAAGCACTAGTATGTCCTGCCAAGCCCACATCCCGAACGCTATACGTCCCTGCAATACACCACTTTTTGAGCAACTGTATTAAAAACTTTTAAACAATAGCACTACCAAGCCACGTTGACATACTCTGTTCATTAAAGCATTATCTATCTACCTTCGCCTGGACAATCCAAGCACTCTGACAGAATCGCTTCGCTGCAACACCCACTGCAAAGCTAGCTACACTATCTCACAAACTAGATATCGTTGGACGCCATCCGGCTCAATGCAATTATGTGAGCGCACCTGTCTCTAACTAAAGACTGGTCCAGTTCACGTCTGCGCTAACTGGATATGCAGTTAGGCGGCACTTTTTAGAGTAGCCTTGTTACAGACTTGCTGATTCCGGGCAGTTGTATTTTGTGCAGTGTTGGAAAGAATCGCTAACTAAATAAGGAAGGAATGTTTTAATGATTATGATGGTAGAAATGGCAGAAAAGTGTTTAACTCTGCTAATTAACTAATTTACGTAAACCGTGAAAGTAAAATGTGAGTTGCAGGTTTTTTTTTTTTTTGTGGATGGGAAATTATCAAATGAACCCTCCCGCCCTGGGTGGAGCAAAGGGAGTGTCAGACTCTTACTGACTAAAATCCACCCGTGTTCCTACCTTAGCCCTTTATGTTCCGGGCCAGCGGTAACCCTTTCGGACAATCCCGCTGACCCAGCGATCCCGCTAACCCGGCGAGTCCCGCTGACCCGGCGAGTTGCAGGTCTTAGGTCTGTTCGAACCCAGACAGGCGCTTTACTTTGTGTAAATTATTTCATCACCACTGCTCAAAACGGTGAAAGAACACATTATGAAGAAACCAACATGTCGTAGAACCAAAATTCGAAGACATGTGAAATCTACCAATCCGCATTGCGCCCGCATGGTGGATTGCGGCCCACTCCCTCTCATCAAGAGGATGTCTGTGTCCCAGCAGTGGGAACATTATAGGCTGATCATGCTATGAAAGTAAAATTGGCCATTTCTCTCTCAACTCCTGTTAAACACGAGAGAATTAAGAAATTGAGCACGAGATGAGCAAGAACCAAAATGCATATGCAATTAGCAATATTATGACGCCATACGCAAAGTACAACCTTTTTGCGTTATCAGTGTCTTTCTCGACCTATCCAGAGAAAACTTAGTTATGCAGAAGTTCAGCATGAATACAGAAGAAGTCACAATAGTTATAATAAAAGCCACTTTCTTTGCAGCAAACAATAACCAAGGACCGGATCACCGACCCAGCGGAACAGCTCCGTCTGCTGACCACTCCTCGCTGCAACATCCGCCTAGAGATCCTGGTCCATGAAGGAACCTTCGGCAGAGTTTACAAAGGAGTGTTCAAGAAAGGAGACACCTATGAGGAGGTGGTTGTGAAGACTGTTACAGGTCAGTTTATTTCTTTATTTATTTATGTAGACACACACAAAACACTTAAAACAAGTTTATGATATTATTTATGGAAAAAATGGATTAAAATAATATAACCACCCTAACTGCGTTACTCAAAATCAATCTGAATCATTTTGAAAGATTATTACTAAATACTAATTCATGGCTTCATATCGCACCTCCGATAAAATAGGGTTTCAAAGTCTCGAAAAAGTCATTTACAGGAATTTTCAGGTTGTTTTTCAGGAAAATTGAAAAACAGCGCATGCCTATTAAACTTTTTCTGTTTTTTGTAAGCATGTATAATTTTAATCACATAATAATAATAGTGTAAGAGTAAAGACTGATTCACAAATCCGAGAGTTTATTTTCACTTTTTACAAAAAAAAACAACAACCGACTTTGAAAAGATTTTTGTTGAGTTTTCAAAAACCGCTTGTCCGATTTCGATAAAATTTTCATGGGACCATTTGGTAAGTATATCCTTTGCAGCAAAAAAATATTTTTTCAAATCGGTTGGCAAGCGACGGAGTTATGCGCGAACAAACATTAAAAAAAAATACAAACAAACATCCGAATTGAGAACCTCCTCCTTTTTTTAGAAGTCGGTTAAAAATTCGGAGTTTTTTGTTGTTACCCTTTTTTATCGGAGGTGCGATATGTTCATAAAATTTGTCTGCTCAACAGCGTAAATAACGCAATGAATACTGTTGAACTGTCAAAATGAAAGCCATTGCTACTGATAATGTGTTACGCAATTACCCCGCTAGGATACTCGAACAATGACATCTGTCCAAGATTCATAGTTTGGGAAATTAAGGTTACCTTTGCTGTTATGATTCTGATGAAAATACTACATAAATTAAATTGTAAAAAGTACTTCTTTTTTGAGTTTTTATAACCATGTCAGTTAATATACGAGTAGATACCTATACTTAACTTTTATTTCGTAGGTTATTACCTTGGCGAAGGTTCCATACAACTCGATTCCTACCGGCTTCACACATAATGATATACTTAATCATTTTAAAGATATCGACTCCGGCTTACCTCTTACAAAAATTGCCCCTTCTCTACTGGTAGATAACTATTTGTAACTTTTTTAGTTTTTTTCGTTTCGTTTCGTAGGTACCTTCATCCAAGAACTAACAGTTCAACAAAAATATATATAAAGTGATTGGAACATATAGACGCAACTACTTACCACAAACGACTTTCTGCAATATTCAATATTCCTGAACTTTACAATAGCAAACCATTTGGGTTCCCTGTGCTGAATATTGGTTATTTGGATACATACTGTGCAGCTCAAAGGGTTACATTCAAACGATTTTTGAGGCGGGAATTTACAATCAGCCTTCGCAAACATTTTTTGTAGGCCCTCTTCTGGCCAGAAATCACTCTGAGGCCTGAAATGAACTGTTAGTTGGCTATTGAGTACGATTGCCTTGATTTACTTCTAGCATAGGGTTTTTGTTTTCTTACTCAATTTCAGATTTGCGTAGTGACAGTAAACATGATCCTCTCGATGACTTCGTTATTATTGTTTAAAATTCAATTAGAGCCGGACAAAGGGTCAGCGGGATTGTCGGGTCAGCGGGATTGTCCGAAAGGGTTACCGCTGGCCCGGAACATAAAGGGCTAAGTAAGGAACATTGGTGGGTTTTAGTCAGTAGCAGTCTGACACTCCCTTCCGCTCCACCCAAAGCGGGAGGCGGTCATTTGATGATTTCCCATCCGCAAAAAAAAAAAAAAAAAAAAAAAAGAGGAGTGTCGTCCATCGCGCTGGAGTCCGTGGAAGCGAGATTGTGAATATTAGCGGCATTAAACCATTGCCTAAAATAAAGTCCACTCATTTACTGCTCCCCGCGCTAACAATGATCCAATCATGATCATCTTAGTTCATTTCTATCTACGACTCTGTTTCAATATTTCTTCTCAGTGGTAGTCAGATAAGAAAGGTCAACTACAACCGCTTATTTTTTTTAATATGACGTGTTAAAGTGATTCCTATATCCTTTTTACAGAATAAATTATTTCAATTCATTTATATTTATAACCTACTAGCTGTTGCCAGTGACTTCATCGTCAATCCTGAATAAAAAGTAGCCTGTATCTTTCTCCAGGTCATAGTCTACCCATGTGCGAAATTTCATCAACATCTGTTCAGCAATTTTACCGTGAAAGCGTAACAAAAGAAAAACAAAAAATCAAATCTATTCTCTTTAAAATATTAGTTTAGATGAAAGCTGTTGTCCACTTAAGGCTATAAAATATCATGCAATAAAAAAAATACAACTGAATTGAGAACCTCCTCTTTTTTGAAGTCGGTTAAAAAAAACATACATACCTACTTGATTGCGTTCCGATTATCAGTATTCGCATAAAACTTAAATCGATATCGAAATCGGCAGACCATAAAAATTGCATCTTATATTGGATGCAGGCTCTACTGTAAATTGGCGTCTCTACCCGTATACGAGCATATTTTTATGCTAACAGGATTGCTTTTGATCTCATCTCGGCAGATAAGCAACGAGATTATTTCAGGTGGAAAATATCAAGTAGGTACTTACCTACTGCATTTTTCTCTGAAAACAAAAGAAAAACATGGGTTATTGATGTTATTGTAATAATTAGTTAGTTGATGAGAGGACCAATTAAAAAGAAAAGAAACATCTTCATTCTGTTGCCAACAATAAAATGTTTTAGTAATGGAAACTCAAGATGGAGAGCAGTGGTGGCCAAGTGGTAACGGCCGCGACTTACGAGCTGTAGGTCGTAGGTTCGAACCCAGACAGGCGCTTTACTTTGTGTAAATTATTTCATCACCACTGCTCTCAAAACGGTGAAGGAAAACATCGTGAGGAAACCGGCATGTCCTAGAATTAAAAACTCGAAGACATGTGACATCTGCCAACCCGCACTGGGCCCGCGTGGTGATTACGGCCCCCTCCCTCTCACCGAGAGGAGGCCTGTGTCCCAGCAGTGGGAACAACAGGCTGATTATGTTATGTTATGTCCTGGCCGGATGACCTGTCTCAACTGATAGTTTGGATAAGCTTTAGAGGTCGTTCTCAAGTTTTCTCTGATACCTAGGTAGAAGATATAGTTTAAAAAAATAGGTTTAAATTACTTGCTATTATGAAAGCCTAAAGGAGAAGGGGACTTCTGGGCCCAGCAGTTAACTAGTTGAAATGTGTATTAAAAAAACCGTTTTATTTTTCTAAAGGAAATCACAAAGTATGGTACCATGTTTCTACCTAGAAAGCGACAAAACTTAATGAAACTAAATAATCGATTAAATAATTCCTGAATTACTACTAATCGATTATGAATAAATCGGTAAAATATGAGAATATGTATGAAAATCGAGTGACAAGTGCATATCAAGCTTTCGTGGAATCGATTGAATAGATTCATAGTGATTTTTTCTTCTGGCAACACTTGTGCCTGACATCCGTCAGTCACTGACTGACAGATGCACTCGTTTGTTTTTCTTTCGTTCTGTGTGCGCACGTATTTTGTTTTATTGTTTAACCCCACGACCTCGGCTTTGCACATTATAACGGACTTTTTGACGGATCTTGCTACTCTAAATTACCTTTACACATTCAAAGTATTTCGTAAATAACAAAAACTACAATGTTATAATATAACCTCACTTTTACTATAACTCATCTAACTTGGTTCCTGGATAGCCAAATTTCACCAAATTTTCAGTGAAGCCTTGTTATTATATCCTCTTACAAATAAGGCTAGTTTGATTCAGTTAACACCTGGGCCCAGGAATCTATGGAGTCATTCCCTTCTCCTTTAGACGATTCGTCAAAATAATAAAATCAGGTCTTTGTGTCGCGTGCGATTATATCCCGTGTCGCGCCTGTTTGTAGGAGCCTTAAGCCGTCGCGTTGGCCCCGGCTGTCATTCGTGAATCTTTGACAGTCGTTACGATTCGTCAGAAGCCCGAAAATCTGACAACCAGTCTTACCAAGGGGTATCGTATTGCCCAGTAACTGGGTTGTGGAAGTCAGATAGGCAGGCAGTCGCTCCATGTAAAATACTGGTATTCAGCTGCATCCGGTTAGACTGGAAGCGACCCCAACATAGTTGGGAAAAGGTTAGGCAGATGATGTGTTGAGGTCAAAAGCAGGCCCACTATTTAATTGTACATCATCTGCCTAGCCTTTAGGTTATCAGACTTTCGGGCGTCTGACTGCCCGTAACGACTGTCAAAGATCCACGAATGACAGCCGCGACCAATGGCTTAACGTGCTTTCCGAGGCACGGAAGGGTGACGGTATGTAAAGATGGTCACCCATCCACAGACCAACCGCGCCAAGCGTAGCTTAACCTGATCATCGACCTGTGCGGCTGTTATTATTTAGCCACGGGCCTCTACCACTATTTAATTGTACAAACCTAATAATAAAATAAATTATGTTTGTTTCTTACGATACTATGTAACACACATAACATCACGTTTTGTTTCCCTGAAGGGTTGGGCAGAGGTGTACCTACTGTTTACCCACATTTCGCCAGTTATCTATAAGTTAGTCTTATGTTCTAATAGTGGAGGGGGGTGGGGTGGGGGTATAAAATGGTTTCATATTCTCAATGTGTTTGAACACGTCGATATTTTGTCCTAGATGCGGCATCAGCTATGCAGGCAGCGTTACTAGTAGCTGAAGGGTTACGACTCTTCGGTTTAGTTCACACGAATGTGCTCACACCGATGGCTGCGTGTGCTGAAGAGGCTCGGAAGCCTCTTCTAGTTTATTGCTGTCCTTCTCATTCTTCGAATCTTAAGAGGTAAGTAGCTGTTCTTTCTAGTTTATGTGCAACGACACTAAATCCCGGGGATTTCCTTATTCATGATGAGCCTACAGCCAGCGGTCCACTGCTGGACATAGACCTCTCCTTCTCTAAACTCCTTATTAATTTTTTTTTAATTGTCATCTGATTACGTCTGGTTGTTATTATTTATTTATAACCAGCTTTTACCTTCACTGCTAGGACACAGACCTCCTCTCCGTGAGAGGAGAGGGAGTGGGCTATGATCCACCACACGGGCCCAGTCCGTGTTGGTAGTTGTCACATATCTTTGAGTTTTTGGTTCTAAGACATACCGGTTTCCTCACGTTGTTTTCCTTTTCAATTTTTTAGAGCAGTGGTGATGAAATAAATTACACAAAGTAAAGTGCTTGTCTGGGTTCAAACCCATGTCGTACTCCTCGTAAGTCGGGGCTGTCACCACTGGGTCACCACTGCACTTCTGGTTGTTATTTCAACTACTACAAAATAAAGACACGAGATCTGGTAGCAGATAGGTACCATCATAGATTGATCATGATGCCTTCTAGCCGATTTCAGATCCAGTGACTGCATCCGATGACCTTTCAGAGTGGTTCTGATCTTAGATTTGCTCTCGCGCTATCATAATAGCCTTTAAAGAAAGAGTGAACAGGCATCTTCTGGGCTTGCTCGTTCTATCATAGACCTCATTCATCATTTTCCATCAGTCTAAGTCGAGGTCAAGAGCTGACCTATTTCACAATAAAATAATAAAAATTGAAAAATAAATAGGGCCACTACTAAAAGCCCCGTACAAGAAGACGTAGCGTTGGAAGGCCTCCCACAAGGTAAAACGATGAGCTGGTGAAGGTCGCAAGAATCCGCTGGATCACATGGACGCTGGATCTGGATCACGAGAAGCACAGCAGTGGAAGTTTTTTGACAGAAAAAAACTGATAATGACTAAAAGTGAAATAATTTTACGAAATAAATAAATTGATATGAATTATCTCTTCCACCAGGTTCCTAACATCTTGCCGGCTGGGCCACCAAGCGGCCCCGGCGACGAGAGAGTTAGTGGACTTGGGAGCACAGGTGGCCTGTGGTCTGGCGTACTTGCATGTGCAGAGACTGGTACACGCAGACATCGCTGCTAGAAATTGTGTGTAAGTAAAATTAAGTGTTTCACAAATATTAGTAACTAGCTGCGCCCCGCGGTTTGACCCACATAAGTGTCGATCCCGTGGCAATATCGGAATAAAAAGTAGCCTATATGTTAATCCAGGGTGTCAGCTACTTCAATACAAAGTTTTATTAAAATTGGTCCAGCCGTTTGAGCGTGAAGAAATAACAAACATATAAACACACATACAAATACACAGACACAAACTTTCGCCTTTATAATATTACTGTGATAATCGTCTACAGTTAAATGATGGGAGAACCATGTATCTATCAACATACATACATACGAGTAATAAATCGATCTGTTATTGCTTAATTTGCTAATACTTTATACCAACCTATTGGCGTAATTTTATTCTGGGTACATCATCTTCACTTACAATTATCTAATTAATGTAAACAAAATATTGTGAAACCATTTTTTTTTCGAAAAGTCACAATTTTCTTGCCAATTTTTCTCCATACAAAACTACATAGAGAAATGGGCAACTAGAATCAATATTTATTTATTTTTCTGTAATTTTTGTGTGACATTCAAAAGAGCCTTTTAATGCCAATTCCTTTAATTTACGGACCGATAATGGTTAAAATTAAGACACCTCATAGCGTTGCATAGTAGACCAGGAAGTACCAATCACAGGTAAAATTAGCCTACGAAACTATTTATATGTTTGGCAATAAAAAATACTAAGTAAACAAAACGATTCGATTTTGAACGATGTAACCAATACCTATTATTCGGAACCATATTATTTTGATTTAGAAGAGTGCCCGTGGAGTTTCTCGCCCGTTCTTCTCCATAGGTACCTACTACGCTTTGGAATGGGCAAGTAGCTTCATCTCCCTGACTGACCGACCCCTTGAAAATTCAAAATTGCCTGTAATTGGTTTATTTTAAACTTTGAGTTTGACTAACTACTGTTTATGCTAAAACATGGAGTTTTGCAACAACAGCAACATAAATTAAACATTAGTCCAACAGCTCCTAAAACTCCGTATCTTCTAAACTCTAATTTCCCAGAAACTCAAGTTTAGTAGAGTGCCGAATAATTATAATCATGGGGCTCTTTGTAAAAATAAATTATCTCCAACCCAGCTAAAACTGGGTCAAAGAAAATTTGTAATAGCTTGAGCAATCATGACAATTTGTTTACTAAAGGCTCGGTTTAGAAAAAGCCATACACATTTCCTTTTTTGTGGTTATGTAATTACTTTTAAAAGAAACTTCAAACGGTTTAATTGAAATATCTAAATCTACTAGGCTTTGACTTCGGTACCCAAGATAATGAAAATATTACGAGCAGGTATTTCATTAAAAAAATAATTCGAGAAATAAACAAAATCAAGCAATCAAGGCAGACATTGTAGTACCTACCTACTGGAGATAATAAAATATACCTACTTCATTTTTGAAAGTCAAAGCATTTATTTTAAATAGGCACTTTTGAACGTCGAAATCACACTATCACACTTCAAACTAATATTATAAAGGCGAAAGTTTGTGAGTGTGTGTGTGTGTGTCTTTTTATCGCGATATTCCCACAGGATCGAAACGTATGCGGGAATTAGTTCTTGCCTCCCTTCGAAAATGTAGTTTTCGGATGGAGAAGAATGGACAAGAAACTCCACCGCAAGAAACTCTACCGTTGATGCTGTTTACTTTAACAGTTTTTATGTTATCTATTGAAAAAGAATGGTATTGAAAAATTCTAATTTCTATCATAGGGTGGACGAGAAATTAAGGCTGAAGGTGACAGACAATGGTCTATCAAGGGATCTGTTTCCTGATGACTACCATTGTCTGGGTGACAATGAGAACCGGCCGGTCAAATGGATGGCTCCCGAGACGTTGCTCCAAAATCAGTACACTACAGCATCCGACGTGGTAAGATTTACAAATGTTGTTTTTGATCTTAGTGAAGTACTTATTCTGAAAGTAGAAGAATACGGTCTAATGGATGATTATTTTAAACGTGTTTTCAAAATCTATATTTTAAATATAATTTTGGTTTTTGATCAAAAATTCAGAAAGGAAATCGTTGATTGTCAACCTATTGTTATCAGGTATCAATTATAATTTGGAGTCCTTTAAAATTCAAATCAAATTGAGTAACGTACAATTATTTTTCCTTGTTAAAAAATATTTTAAATTACGGGTCGTCGTCGTTACGGGTAGTCGGAAGCCCGAAATTCTGACAACCAGTCTTACCGAGGGGTATCGTATTACCCAGTAACTGGGTTGTGGAGGTCAGATAGGCAGTCGCTCCATGTAAAATACTGGTATTCAGCTGCATCCCGTTAGACTGGAAGCCGACCCCAACATAGTCGGAAAAAAGCTAGGCAGATGATGATGAAAAATATTCTAAATTATCATAATGGTTGTTGTAATATTTTGTGTCTGTTCAGTGGTCATTAGGAATAACTCTATGGGAGTTAGCCACTCTCGGAGCGTCGCCATTGGCTGAGCTTGATGCTGCTGACGTGGGAGCTTTCCTGAGTGGAGGATACCGACCTTCACAACCGCATAACTGTCCTGATGAACTGTAAGTACATTTTGTTACATTTTAATTTATAAGATTCTAAAGAAAGCTAAACGAGAAATAATAAGAGTTTAATTTTCTTTATAATAGCTAACTTTTATAATATAATGAATAAATACATTGTCAATTTAGAAGCTAGATATCAATTCTAGAATAGAGACAAAATGGTAGCTTCATAAAATGAAGCTTGTTAAAATCAATGTAAATGAACTAAAACCTTTATTTCTTGAGGCATTTACTTTCACATTAGACATTCAAATCCAACTATCAGACAAAGCAAAAAAGGGTCGCATCAGTGTAAATGTT
This sequence comes from Oligia latruncula, assembly GCA_948474745.1. NCBI lineage: Eukaryota > Metazoa > Arthropoda > Insecta > Lepidoptera > Noctuidae > Oligia > Oligia latruncula. The sequence continues at coordinate 4,950,008 of OX419684.1, read as the reverse complement.
TGCACCGATTTAAAGGTTCAATCCGACTTAAAAGCGGCGTTGAAAAGTGTCAACTTGGAAAGTCCGGAGGCGAAAATGCAATTTACTAAAAGACTTTTCATTGCCAGAGAATGTTTTTGTATCAATGACCTCGTCTTAGCTTTCCATTTCATTTTCGAAAATAACTGTGGAAGTTTCCTAATTTTGAGCTTTGCCATAATTTTGTGATTTTGCATCCTAAATATTTAAGCTTTCTTTATAGTAAGTCCTTTCTGATAAAATAATAATTTTGGGATGGCAATACATTTAATTTTCATCTTTATTTTGAAATTGTACATTCTTAATTTGATTAAAAAAAGCACTGTGGGTTGGTCGGTCGTTGGCTGATCTTAATGCTTAATAGAATTTTCAATGTTAATTATTCTAATCACCAGGTACGGTTTAATGTCTTGGTGCTGGACTTTAGCTCCTCTGGCCAGACCAACAGCTCCTCAACTCCTAGCAGCCCTCCACGACTTCAGGCAAGCTCTCAGCACTTACATCTAGATAATTTACCATTTAACACTACCAAAGTTTCAATATTTAAGCTAGTCTAAACCTGTACTTGTCAATTTCTGAAAACTCTTGGCACTATACTTTTCGTTTTCTTCAATACCAAAGTGCCTGCCAAAGTATCAAAATTAGTCGCACTATAATTTAAGAAATAAGTATATTTTTTTGAATATTGTCTTTTTATGTCTCTAAGTTTACAGTATAAATTATGGGTTCATATAATTATTGTCCTAGTCAATCGAATCAGAAAAACATAATATATAATGAAGTATAGATTTTTATTTTATGAACATCAAGCCTGAGAACAAAATAAAAACTGTAAGTACATGCTAACATTAGGAATTGAGGGGAAATGTATATTTTCAAATAAAATAAAAAGGTGATATATTTAATAATTAAATCATAATTTCTTAGGAATGACTTTGAGACGCTAGGTGAACGTAATATTAAAACTTTTGAAGGGAATACCAAAATATTAACAGCTAAGCATTTATTATTAACTTAGCACAAACCTTAATATTAGGATAATAATAAAAATGTACAGATAATCCTGTATACCTACCTAACCGGGGTAAGGATGGAAATTGATGATCTAATTCAATCTTTCTCTAATTAAGACTTCTACTCAGGTAATAGTAAATCTTAAGAAACTAATTAAATTTAAAATGACAGACTTAAATGCAATGCATTTAAATATCGTCTAATAGCTCATTTAATCACGTAAATGCTAATTGAGCGTGCGTAAGGTTGAATAGTCTAACAATGTAAATAATTTAGATGCACTTGCAACAAATTTATGGTAGGTACTGATTTATATTTTACGGTTTTGCTAGCGAAATAATCTGCGGAAAAAATAATAATTCAAAATCTTGCTAGCTTGAAGCTTTGACTCCCCTCCACCTCATAATAATTTGGTATCTCACAAACAAATCAGATAAGTAACATAGGAATAAATAAAATCAACAGCGCTGCGCTGTAACGAACAAAAAATAAATAGCAAAAGGTACAGAGCACATCAAGCTACCCGAAACTGTACAATTTTCCCAATCAACCTTGAACCTTATGCTATAGCGATAAAGTTGAAAAACTATTAAAGAATTTTGACAGATTGTAGTAACTTGTTGTGCTGGCGTCTGTAAAATAAAATTCACATGTAAAAAAATCGAAGGAACCGGCCTTAACCAAAATAAATAAGATGCGTTAGTACAAATCAGTACCTACTCATAAATTAAATACAACAAGTTAAACAATTCTGAAATTGTATAAACTGCAAAAGATAGCTGATTGTAGAACCAAATTAATTTTAAGTCTGTACATAATTATACGGATTCGATGCAAAAGGAATTTAATTTTTGATTAGACAAAGCTACTACTGCTTTTTAATTGATAATCTGTAATTAAGTTTTAGAATTATGAATAATACGTACCGTACATAAATACTACATGCACGACGACTACTAACTAAATACAATTTAATAGCCTTGAAATATAATTCTCATTCATCATCCATAAGTAGATTTAATTTTAAAGTAACAGATAACTAAACTTTGACTTGAACGGCCTAGCTCCTTGACTAGTTCGGAATGAATAAAGCGTTCGCCATCAAAAACGACTGTTAAAATCGTGTTCAATAATGATAATAATGTGTTTAGTGTAGTTCGTGCAATCGGGTTTTAAATAATGATGTTTTAATGTCCATACTAGTAAAATGTAGAATTCTTAAAATCTAATTTAATTTCGCAACCTCTTCGCAGATGAGCTAATTATAAATAATGTCAGAATTAGTTACATGTTCAATGCAATTCAATAGATTTTCCTTAAATATGTTTTTGTTTGAACGTGTTCAACTGTTACTCGATTAATTCAGCTACACGAAATTCAAATGCAATTATTTAAAATTCAACGCCATAGAAAAATTCCAAAGAATTTTTTATTCCGTATTTAGATGTAGAGTAATAATATTACTCTACATCTAAATTATCTACATCTAATATAAAAAAATAAAACTACTCACTTAGAAAGGGCTCATCTGCATAAAGTTATTTCTGTATTTTGTTATGAAGTAATTAAGTCAGTAGTTAAGTGAAGAGCCAGAAGGTATATAACGATATAGATATCTAGATATAAGTTAAATAAGTTAGTTATAGAGTTCCTGAGGACTTTCAGTCCGTCCAGGCCAGCAAAAAGGATCAAACACCAAAACAGTAGTTAGTTCATGACTTTGTTAACGACGTGGCTTCAGCGAATTTAAACTTTGTGTCTTTGAGTTAGGATTTAAAATTTATTGATTTGTATTTATAGAGTGACCGAATGATTTTGGTCCTTGTGTATTGTGTGCAATATATCGATAGGTTTAGCAGTAGAGTACAGTTAAGTATGTGTACTGAATATTTTATTTTCAAAGTATAGTTACCTCATTTAATAATCAGATGTTTATTTATAGATTAAACATTTTATATAAATTCCTTGAAGCTGAAATTCCGTACGACAAGCATGAAAAAGAAATATTTGTCTATTATACCACAATTATAATAAAAACCTAGATGTTATACTGTATTCAAATGTATGTTACAGATAAAATGGAATCTGAGCAATGATAGGGAATTATATTGTAAATATTAGAAGATATTCGGTAATATAAATATTTTTTGTACTAAAAAAAGTGGAGACTTATAATGGAGTAGATGTCGATTTAAATGTCTTAATAAAATAACTATCAACAAAAACATTTTCTATCTTATCTTGAAGCTAAAATTCGTCAATGTTAAATTACAATGTGCAATGTTAAAGTTAACATTAATTGCTGTCTAAATAAATCTTCGATACCAATTCTAATGATAATACTAACTTAATCTGATTGAACTAAATTAGATCAACTTTATTTTTAATAGTTTTACATTTTCAGCTGTTTTGTTAAGTTTATGTCGTATTATCCACGTTTTTATAGCTGTTTCTGAGATGATACTTGCTATATTATTTTTTTTTGTTTACCTGTTGGCATCCAAACTTAGTTGGAATTAAATACCTCAATAAACGCAGTTTCTGTTATAGCATTTTTGCTTTTGTTAATAGTAGACTACGATACGTGTGACTTAAGCAGTCCATTATTGCATAATTAATAGACTACGTAAGTCACACGTATCGTATACTATTTTATAGCTCGTGTGACCTAAACCCGCACTTAATTCATGCTTTTCTGTGAAAAATGGACTACTTAAGTCACAGGAAAGCGTGACTTAATTGATGTTTAAGTTACACAGTGCTTTAGAGCAATTTTTAATACTTTTAAGCCTACCATCAAAATGCTATTGAACCAAAGACCCCTGTACCATTTTTTTTATTGTGTAAGTATGTACATGCTATTACTAACTATATTACGTATACTGTATTAAAAACGCGTTATGGATAATACAGGGTGTAAAACTCTTAGGCATTATAATGCATTAGACGTGTCGATTGGAAAATTTTGGGTTGCGCTTTCGAATTAGCTAGTAATTTTAACATTTCTGCTATTGTAAAATCGATGTTGTGAATTATAATCTTGACGTATTTTTTTATACTTTATGTAATTTTTTTTCGACAATTTAAGTGGATGTTCCATGTTTATTCACTGTTTGATCAATTCAATAGTGTAATAAAATATTTTTTATGAACATGCTGTATCATAAAAACTAGAATTAATAAAACTAATGTCATTTGTATCTAATAGATGTCGCTAGATTACTAAATTGGAATTTTCAGATAGTGTTACCTAATAATAAATGTCTAAAAAAATCCTTTACTTAGAAAAAATGTGGATATCTTTTTTTTAGAAATTCTCCTTTCCTCTTTTCTATATTTTCTCTCGAAATTTCTACATAAATGGCTAAAAGAATATTTTTTTAAACATCACCCAAAAATTATATTTAAGAATAATAAATTATTAAAGTGTGGAGTAAAATTGTATGAAAAATGACGTCATAATGTATGACTCGAGTGCCAGATGAATGTGATTTTGTAAGTAAATGTTACGATGTGTTTAAATGTTAATTATAACTTGTGACGTAATTGTTTATTTAGTGTTAAGTGGATGTATGTAATAAGTATGTAATCGATATGGCTTCAATGATAATTATGATGAACGAAATAAAAATGTTATTTTATAATATTTCTTTTGTTTTATTTAGAAAAAAAAACCTTGAAAAAAAACTTTCGTATTTAACACGAAATCCTAAAAAAACGGTCGTGAGGTGTCGTGGGGCACCTGCAGTGCTATTCTGTAAAAATCTTACCGCGAACCCTGGGGTGAAGTGAGCTGTAAATATTGTCAATCCCTAGCATGGACTGACAGCTCATTTCACCTAAGTTTTCAAGGTGAGATTTCTACAAAATGGACCGGCTGGTTTGAATGAGGTTCCTTTCGCTCTTGCACACTTGGAAAATGAGAGCCATAAATAAAAATATAAATGTATAGTTCTCACTAGAATAAATCTTACAATGGGAGCTACTCCTTGGCTTGGCTTGGCTTGGTTAGGAACTCCCAAACTGGGCCTAGACCTGTATTTTGGTGGTCAGTGTTCAGTCATGGGATCTGTTAAGAGCGTTTACGCCGTACGGCATTTTATACAAAATTTCAAGACCTTGTTTTTCGAAATGAATAAACCGATTTTAATGAAGCTTCATACGCATAAGCAGGATACAAAGGTCTAAAAAGTTACTTCAGAACATTTTTGAAAAATAGTGTTGCAGCCAAATTAGACCGATTTTAAATTTTCGATGGAAATAGAGATTTATATTTATCTTTTTTAGGGTTACGTACCCAAAGGGTAAAAACGGAACCCTATTACTAAGACTTCGCTGTCTGTCCGTCTGTCTGTCACCAGGCTGTATCTCAAGAATCGCGATAGCTAGACAGTTGAAATTTTCACAAATTGATGAAGTGAGTTTGTTTTTGCTAGGAATTGACACTATTGACAACTCACTCCACGCTCACTTCACCTAAGTTTTCACGGTGAGATTTTTGCAAAATAGCACCGCAGAACACCAGAACCTTCAGAACATACGAGTCCTAGAGTCAATCAAATCAATCAATCAACTCAGCCTGTCGCAGACATAGCAGGCTGCGCCACAACACCCTGTCCTCCGCATTCACCGCCACAGACACTCACTTTGCGCCTACGCTGCAATACTGGAGACATCTGTACGATAAATATCGAGCAAAGTAATATGCACGTTGTGGATTTATATGAGAAGAGGAGTGTTCATATCTACGAACACACCTCAAAAAAACAAAAAAAACCCTCCTCCTTCTAAAAATCCCTCCTTAAAAATCTTTTTAAGCTGTGAAAGTTTTTGTTGTTGTTGGAAATATTATTGGGTGGTGTGATCGCAACCTTATTTAGGCAGTCTGTCCATCTAGCTGAAGTTTCCGTCTAGTTAGAGAAATTGCTTAGAATTAACTCGAATAGCTAGAGTACAGTCACGAGCACCAATATGTCAACACTTGGCAACTTTAAATTGCGATTTTTTCACGAAATAACGAAGGCAACGTTGAAATACTATAATACGACACTTTACATATACTAATGGGTTCGAAAATACTATGTTCCTACTAATATAAAATTTCATTCAAAAATAAAGGAGAAAATCGACTTTGAATAAAGCCAAGTGTATTATGTATACACTTGGCTTTATTCAAAGTCCTTTGCTCGTGACTGTACAAGCCAATCCATAAGCCAAACATAAGAAACTTGATGTGCCTACAAAATTATTTAGTTAGTTTTACACCATTATTAAACTCATCTGCCTTGCCCTTTCCCAACTATGTTGGGGTCGGCTTCACGTCCAACCGGATGCAGTTGTAGTATTTTACATGGAGCGACTGCCTGTCTGACCTCGATAGCTCAGCTGCTGGGTAATCCTTATACACCTCAGTAACAGTGGTTGTCAGACTTTCGTACTTCTGACGACCGTTACGACTGTCCAGATCCACGAATAACAGGAGGCATTAGGGGTCATGGTATATAAAGATGGTCACCCATCCACGGACCAACTGCGGCAAGCGTAGCTGAATCTGATCGAACGACTACTTAGCCACAAGACCTTCCTGATGCATTTCCGATGTTTGGCCCCCAAACTGGAACGGGCCGGGGTCGTCTTCAAGCGGTTCTTGCCCAACCTGAGGGGGCCAAACGCCTCCTGGTCCCATAGGGCCGAAGCCTGAAGGGTCAGCGGGATTGTCCGAAAGAGTTACCGCTGGCCCGGAACATAAAGGACTAAGGAAGGAACACGGGTGAGTTTTAGTCAATAAGAGTCTGACACTCCCTTCCGCTCCACCCAGAGCGGGAGGGGTCATTTGATGATTTCCCATCCACAAAAAAACAAAAAGACCTTTCCGATTTTTAAACTCAATCTAACATAATTTGAATACCTATAATCGATAAATTACTAGACTGCCTTGATGAACACCGTGACCTCACTGAATAAATTTAATTTAATTTTATTTTATTTATTTATCCAGTTTCGGACAACAATACATTCCATCTTGTTAGTGAAAAAATACCTTATAACTAATGTTAGTAATACAAAACAAAACACACAATCAACACCGAGACAAGTTGCTCAAAGAACGATCAATCAGCTACCTAGCTGACAATCCTCTCCACCAAATGCCTCAAAACAGGGGAGTAAGGACTCTCCGCCACTACTTTCAGGATACTATTGTTACTGACCCGCACTTGATGCATCAGAGAAGCAACTTTTTTGCGTATGACTGCATGAAAACCGTCAGTTCGGCTTAGCGAATAGAATAAAACTAAAAAATAAAACGAAAAAAATAAAACAATAAATCCTACGCCAGAAGGCATTAAAAGTTCTCTACCGCTGGACAAAACCTTACCAACAAACACATATCGTCACATAGCTACAGCCAACTTTAATTATTTCGGCCTCTCAAAGCCAGTTTCTAGCTTAATAAAACTTTAAAATATCCAATATTTTCCTTCGACGGCAACGGAAAATATTGCAATTTCTCTTTTGTATATAAACAGCCCGCGGGAGTCGACGACAAAGTGGCAATATACTATCTCGACGGGGCTTCTCAAACAAGGGTTGGAGACAGAGACGGGGATATTTAAAATTACATAAGTGTGAAAGGGATAGAGTGAAGTTATTAATTGGAGAGAATTGACGGAAGTGCACCGGAGCGGTGTTTTTGACAAATTCCGCTTTGATTCGGCGATTACTTTCACCTCAACGCTTAGGGGTCGACTCTTAAATGTGACTCGCCTTAGATGGGCTGTTAAAAAATGTAAACGTTTATTTTAGGGACGGCTGTATCATATTTTCTTTTGAGGTAAGAAAATAAAGACGTTGTAATTTGTTTTTTTTTTACGCTTGGTTTAGTCTGGTAAAGGAAGATAAGCGTGAGTCAGTATTTTATTTTCCTTAGATCTTCCCTGGAGTTAATATTCCACGGCCTCGCTTATGCACAGGTGGAATTCGACTTTTGGCTGCAGTTCTTCCAGCAGAACTTGGACAGTCAGAATTAGCCTTACTGACTAGCAAAGTTTTCAACACAACATGTAGATAGGCGGGTACAGTGTGTGCTTCACTGTATCCAGTGTCAGCGATCCAGACTAATTTTCCCTCCTTTCGTGAGCTATCTGATGACTATAAAAGTTATTTTGGTATGTTTAATATTTACATAATTTATGCTAATACCTATTTAAAAAAATAATAATATGTACATTTATATGAAAAAAAAATTAGCAAAATGATCATAGGGCATCAAAAAATTCGTCCGCATCGCTGTCAACAGGAACAGTGCCCAAAAGGCTGGCAGCATTGCCACGTTGTATGGCAATGCTAATTCTTTGGCCAAGAAATAGGCCAGCCCTCTGGTCACGTGAAGAGTCGACTAACCGCTTGGCGATATCTCGAAAAACCAAGTGGGCACTCGGACCCCATGGCCCTAGTGTTTCAACCCCAAACGGCTCGAACATATAACTCCCAATCAGGTTGGAATATTTTCGCCGTTTGAGGTTTTCTGCACCTGCAGCAGCCGCCCCAGCACAGCCCACCGTGCTAGGAAGATGGGATGGCGCAAGGGTGTCGACACATGTTGCATCCCACACCAAAGGTCTGCCTAACTTCCAGGGCATTATGGTCATTCCGTCTGGTCTCTTCCCATCGTCGCGTGCCAGGCCGTTGGGTTCTAAAACAGCTGGCACCCCGGCGGTGACAAGAGCACGGCGGATGATGTCATTAATGCTGGCGTGCCGTGCTATCCGGCCTGCGCTCCTACTACAAGATAGGCCATGGTGCCCGAGGCAGTCGACAGCTTCACCGCACTGACAGCGATGCGGAGCCCCGCAAGGAGCGCCCAAACGCAGACAGGTAGCGAGCCGGAAGGTGGTGTCACCCAGCATAGTGCCTATGTTGGGTGACGGGAGTGCTTGAAGCCAGAGACCCGACTCCCACTCACCCACAGCCAGCAGGCGGGCACGCTCAGCAGAATTGGTGGACGTATTAATAAGATTATTCCGTACCAACCTGCAGAGCGGCTCATCCCACTGTCTCTGGGAAGATGGGTTTACGGGCCGATCTGTATCCGGGCAAGCCGCTTTCCAGGCGTTCACCGCGTCGGTCAAGCACGGCACTTCAGAGTCGACTAGGCAAGGGGCTAAAATTTTCCCGGTCAACTTTTCAGTGCTGTGGACAGAAGACAGGAACGCTGGTAAGCTAATACTGGTAATTTTGCGGACGCCGAGGCCACCAAAACGGATGGGTAGTGTGGCTTGAAGCCACGCTCGGTCGTCCAAGGCCACATTTAGAATGGACGTTAGCGTGCTGCGAATAATTTGGTCAATTTTGTCCAAGAGGTGTGGTTGCTTCCATAAAATGGAAGAGCGTAGAAAATACATAAAATTTGGGCTAAAACAACAATATCTAATCAGGGTGAATGCCGAATGTAAATTAATTTTGGAGAGTCTGTCCGAAATCTCGTTGAAATTTTGAATTTTTTCGTCGATGAAAGGAGTAAAACTATCTTCGAAAATCGGGGAACCTAGGAGGTGCAGTGAACTTTTGTCTAAAATTTTGATTTGTGGGGCTATTGCATTAAATTTATCTAGAGTCAATTGTCTGTCGGTAATGTCAGAAAGGTAAAGTTCACATTTTGAGGGGTTAAGGTCCAAGCCAATAGATTGAAATTCCTGTTTGAGGAGTTGAAGATCTTTCAAAACAGTGTCTACGTCACCTCCTAGCGTTCCATCGTCTAAATACCACACGTTAAATTTTGAATTTAGTTTCTGAATAATTGGATGAATAGCCAAACTGAAAATGACTGGCCCGAGAGGGTCACCTTGTTGGCAACCAACTGCAGATTTCAAAACATTGTCCTTGTATAATAATTTGGAAGGGTACCTGTAACATTGCCACATAAAACCATAAATTTCGGGTAGTTCCTTTTTGACTTCAGCCAACAAAGTGTCCCTGTTCACAGAGTTAAAGGCATTCTTAACGTCAACCTTGAGGATGACCTCACCTTTGTTGGACTTTAAAAATGTTGAAAGGGCATGTACGGCAGCCTCACAGCCCCCTTTCGAGCCAAAACCAAGCTGCAGGGGCTGAAATTTAGCTGTAAGCGATTCGCTGTATAGCTTACAGCAAATTTTAGCTGCCGTACGCCTGTAGGTGCACCCGACGGCGATGGGACGAATGCCGCCGTCTCTCTTGCGCAGGGCACATAGATTGGCCCCGTACAAGACATCGACGACGGCCTCGTTCACACCACCGGTAAGCATGAGGTTAATCATGGCCGCAAGCTCCTTCAAAAGCGACTCACCAGCTTCCCCGGCGCCTGAACTCAACAGATCCTTTAGGTGTTGTGGAGTCAGGCCGTCGAGGCCGCCGGCGGAACCACTTCGGAAGGAGCTCACGGCTGCAAACTACTGGGGGGCCGAAACGTTGAGGAAGGTTGAATTTAGGTCGGGAGGGTCGGGGGGGTCGGGAAAGGTGAGACCATCCGCAGGCGCTGGATGTTTACTCTCTAGAGCTGTTAGTGTTTCTGGAGAGTAAGGCGCCACCACATCGCTGCTGAAAAGTATCCTGGCCGCACCCCTGATGTCACCTTCACTTAATTTGGATTCGACATGTGAACATAATGCTTTTTGACTTAAGTTATGGAATGCAGGTAATTTTGGATCTAAAATTAGGGCACCGGTATGGTATGTTAAATTGACCCAGATCTATCTTTTGAGTGAATTTGACGACTTACAAATGTACCTACACGGAGTCTAAATGCGACATCAAGATTTCATGGAAACCTACCAATCTTCGTTCGGTAAGTCATTATAGTGAACCTCGATGTTCCCGCTGAAGACCTCCCAACTGGACATGAGTTACCTTTTTTTTTTTTTTTTTTTTTGTTCCGGGGTGGAAAATCCTCATGGATGTCCGCCGCCCTGGGGTGAGCGGCGGGGTCTGTCAGACTCTTACTGACTAAAAACCACCCCGGTGTTCCATCCCACACCTACGCCGGGGGTCGCGGGAACGTACGATCCTTCCCCCGACTGGTGCCGGCCCGCCACTGCAGGCCTCGTCGGGTCAGGGGGGGGAGTGAGGTGTTTGACTCCCCCCGTGACGTCTAAGAGGGGCGCGCGTGGAACACTACGCGCCGCCACCTCGGGTCCTGATGTGTGGGGGGCGGCGGACGTCCCCGAGTCCGTCGCCCCTGGACCCATTTAGGGGGGCTGGAAGAGGGCGTTGTCCGCCCTCCGCCGACGCCCGGTGCGCCTGCTGCGGACCGGGTGAGTGGACGAGATCTCCCTCTCCCTTTCCGCAGCCTCCTTCTGCGAGATGACCGTTTCGCAGAAGGAAACCACCGCGTCCCAGGACTCTTCGCTGCCGACCATCGACTCGACCACGGCCGGCAGCGACAGGTCACTGCCTACTTCTGAGATGAGGGCACGGCGCGGCTCCTCCCAAGCGGCACACTCTGCCAGCGTATGCCACGCCGTGTCCTCCCGGCAGTCGACGCAGTGGTGACACCGGGCGTCCGGCTCCCTGTTTATGCGACACAGGTACTTCCCGAAGCAACCATGCCCCGAGAGCACCTGCGTCACCCGAAACGACAGGGAGCCGTGCCTCCTCCCGAGCCAGAGCTCGAGCACTGGCTGGACCGCCCCGATGGTACCGAGGCCGGCGGTAGGGCGTGAAAGCCTGTCCCGCCAATCCGCCACCAGGACCTCGCGAAGCTGAGACCGACGCAGCTCCATATGGCGCTGCATCAGCCTTTCGCCTCGCGCCCGCGCTTCCTCACGCCACCGGTACAGTGACGCAAGTACTTTCGCCTCCAGGTCCCAGGGCGGGGATCCAGCCAGTACGCAAGCCGCCTCGTAGGAGATCGTGCGATAGCCCCGAACGACCCTGACGGCCATCGCTCTCTGCGGCTTCCGCAAGACTGCGATGCTGCCGGCGGACATGAGTTACCTTGGGTAACTTGGAAGTCTTTAAACAGACTCAGGGTCGAAGCAAGGAAAACCTGTTCAGGTGGAGATTCATAGACGACTCCGCCTTGGAGTGTAAATGTGGTGCTGTTCCACAAACAATGGGACACTTAATATCGTGTCCCGCGTGTCCTATCAGCTGCACGTTACAGGAACTGATGGACACTGGTGATGGCGCCAAACAAGCAGCCGAATTCTGTCGGTGTGTGGTCGAGTCCATTTAGATTGCTATTGGCACGCTAAGAAGAAGACCTTGATGTTCATGTATTTAGACTAAAAACTAACATTTACGTAAAATTCGAGGTAATTACTGTTCGAGCCTTTCAGGTTTCTCATCAAAGTAATAATATGGCCTGAAATTAGAGCTATGTTATGTACAGACGCCAGCACATCAAGCTACACGAAACTGTAAAATTTTCCCAATCAACTTTGAACCTTATGTTTTAGCGATAAAGTTGAAAATCTTTTAAAGAAATTTGATAGATTGTAGTAGCTTTATGTGCTGGCGTCTGTACGTGTGTTTGACATTTTTCGCTTCGCTTGTCTTGTTGAAGTTTAGTTTTAAATAGGGTAAATCATAACCTTTGTAGTGTAATTAGGGTTTAAGTAGGTCGTGAAGGTGTTTACTTGTTTATTAGGAAAGGATGATTTTGTAGAGAAAAATACATTCTCTAAGAGTCCGCTTATAAACGTCTACTGTTAAATGCTCTCTCTTTGAAACTGTGAATTTTTTTTACACACGAGACACTAAACGGATTAATTTAAAAAAAAAAATTATAGGTGCCTACGTTTCAAAAAAACTAAACAAACCCAGTTTCTCTTTCATTCTCTACTAACTGAGCCATCAGACGTTATCCTGGCCTGGGAAGTTAATACAAAATTCCATAGAAAAAGGATGTTCAGTTATTCCTGGATTTGAGATTTTTTCGGGGAACTTTTCAGATTTTTCTTTCCCTAAAAATCTAATTCGGACTGTTAACTTTAAAACAAAAAAATACAAATCGCTCGCAAATGCACTAACGAACACCATTTCATTGTTATTTGTTTAGATTAATGAAATCAAGGAGCTATAACCACTACCTACGTGGAGTCCTGACACAGTCAGAAAGCGTCACAGCAGACCCCGTAGAAGAAAGAGGGACGAGCTGGAGCAAACAAACGACCAGTGGTCCACTTTAGCCCGGGATCGAAAAAGCTGGAAGTCATGGGGAGAGCCTTTGCCCAGTAGTGGGATGATAAATGCTAACAGTAATGAAACCTTCAAATCGACAACCATCCGTCCGTCACAACAACGCATTCGACGAACTCCAAATTAAAACCAAGCGACCCGTGACAAACGGATTAAAAACAAGAATAAAAACTGTGTTGTAAAAATTCTCAACAAAAAAACTAAATAAAATTCATCCGTCACGCGTCCCAATTCAATTTGGATTCAATTTAATTGAATTACTATAGACAAAGCTATTTTTCAATTGTGACATTGTCCGACGTTTCGTTTAATCAGATTAAGGCGGTTGTATCAGAAAATTGTACTTTATTAAATTGCAATATATTTTTGACCGTTTTCCGAATTAATTGGATTTTTGGAATGCAGTTATGATGAACCGATGTGTGAACAGTTTCAGATTATATTGCGCTTGTGAATTGCTCTGAGTCCTTTTGTTAACAAAATATTATAGTAAGGATTGCTTTCCACCTATTCCGTGGTCCCTGCCATTCTTTATACAGTAATAATAATAGCCTCCCTGACCGTTTTTGGTCACGGTGGCCAATCTCAATGTAGATTAGCCAAGTACGCAGGAAATATTATAGTGCACAAGTGTGAGCGCAAACACAGGTGCACTTTCTGTTCCTTTACTCTCATAGTCCGATGGGACGGTAATCCGACACGACCGGGGAGAGTTCAGGACCAACGGCTTTACGTGCTTTCCGAGACACGGGGGTATTAAAACCGCCAACTTCCAAACTTCTGACTGTTACTAAGAAATTCCTAATGGAAAACCCAATAACACTTTGTCCGACCCGGGAATCGAACCCAGGACCCCACGCTCAGCAGTCGCGCTTGCAACCACGCGACCAACGGGGCAGTCGGGGTGTCTGTATACAGTAGGTACACAACAAATGTCGAAGTTCCTCTTAAGATTTGTGTGTGACTGGCAATTCCTGAAATTGGTAAGAACAAAGGGACGTTTGAACAGCAGGAGGTGCATTAATGCTTTGGATGACGATGGATGACGAATGATTTCTATAAAACAAACATTGTTTACAAGGAGAATACTTAGTTACCAAGGAAGAGCACAGAATAAGTCGTCTGTTTATGGGAAGACAGACAGACAGTGTCATAAGCCAACAACAAATATGTATATACTTAACTAGCTTCTGCATGCGACTTCGTCCGTGTGAAATTTCACCTCTTGGGGGTGGAATTTCGAAAAACCCTTTCTTAGTGGATACCTACTCTTCACAAAGAACACACCCTTCAAATTTCATGTCTCTAGGTTTAGGCTGTGCCTTGATATATCAGTCAGTCAGGACTTTGAATTTTATATAGATTACCGCCACGCCCAAAATGCTATATATGTTAAAAAAAAACATGCAGCGTGTCCATAATATCCAAAGAATAAACTCAGCCTATCGCAGAACACTGCTGGACATAGACCTCTCCCAGTCAGCGCCACAAAAGCAAGTCCTCCGCCTTCCGCATCCAATCTGACCGAGCCACCTTCTGAAGGTCGTCGGTCCAACTAGCTGGGGGGCGTCCCACACTACGCTCCATAACATACATGCTCGGTCCATAACATAGGTAAGCATCGAATACAATGTCCAAACATAAGCTTTACCGTTCCTCATTTATAGACAATTTCAGGTATCACTCTTTCACCAATATCGACCACTGTATACATCCATAAAACCAACCAAAACAAAACACAAACATACATAGTTGATCGCCGTCCAAGCCTGCACACTCCGTAAAGCCACAAACAATTCCTGAGATCACTAAAGTTGCCACAAAAGTGAACAAAATGAAGTAATTCCGTTCCTCCCGCAACAGTTACACTGCCGGTGTGTCGTAAAAATGGTGTTTATATGAAAACAGTATACCTTTTATGGCATACAGCCATAGGAAATATATTAGGAAGCTGTTGTATTCTTTACATGGGAGTTTTATTGATTGTTAAGGCAGGTTATGAAGATAAAAACATAAACTATTTCACATTTTTGTGAAGTATTTTAGTATGGAATGTGACGCCTTGGATATATAAGCTTTAGATTTTATGAAGCAGAGATTGTAACAAATTTTAGTTGCACGAAAGGTTGAACGAACTTTTCCTTTTGTAGTTGTCCTATAGGTCCTATTGTTATCGTATTATATTAGGAAAGACAACAAGGCTAGGTACAAAACCTTTATATCTGCATATAACAACATTCTGCAACAATCATCGATCCTACCAAGCCTAAAAAAATTTCGTCAATCATTGTAGAAGTAAAACAAGATTTAAATACGTGATTTAGCAAATTTTGAGAAAGAAATAAAGGTGCAACAGTAGGGCTAGAAATAAAGGTGCAACGGTACGTTAGGTTTAGATCTCGAGGTCATAAATTCTTGGAACATTTAGAAATCCCTTCCTTCATGTTACCATTTTCCACCAATTTACGACCAAACCCAATTTCCCCTCAAGAAATCAATGAAGGACTCGTAACAAGTGAAAATCAAGACAAACTCACTTCAATGCAACTTTAGCCCCACGATCATCAGTTACGTTACAGACAGATGATTGCACGCCATACGTCACTTGCAGCCGATGTTTCTTTGCGTTAGTGATGTCAATGGTTCGATTCAATCGAGCGATTCGATTTTTAGGAGTATTCGTTTGGTATGAAGCGCCTTGGCACCTTGTTTTCTTGTATATAGATAAAGGGTTATTGTTGCGTACAAGCATTGTCAACCACATATACACATTTATTTACACATTTAATTAATATGATATAAAAAAATTAAAGACGTCTAAGTGATATGGGTCAGTGGGTCGTCTTAGGGGCGGGCAAGGCCTTCGTACATTTCCAAATTAATTTATTTACCTACATCAAGAATGTTCCCCAATAAAAAAATCTACTGCTAATCAATATAAGTTATCAACGTAAAGTAGTTGTTGGAAATATTTGATAAAGAACAAGTACAAAAATGTAATACCTACTTATAACAAAAAGCTTGAAATTTTAGTTTGATATTATATAAGTTTCATTTTGAAATTAAAAATATTCTGCATATTGCTTTGTGTAGGCACCATTTCAATATGCGAATTCTCCGTAACAAGCCATACTATATTTCCAATAATAAAATCTATTAGTACAATTGTTTTTACGGCAGCTGAAACGCACTGCAAAAGGATTTGAATTTTTATCGATATTTCTATTTTGTGAGCATCGAACCACTCTACCCGATTGTTCTTATGTCCTCTCGATTCAACACTCGTTTAAAAAAGCGAAGTCGCATCACTATCGACGATTTATTGTCCTTCATTACAGTCCAGCGACCACTTGAGAGCCATACCCAATCTTCGCACTTATCTCGAGAACAATCTTAACATTCTCACCTTTGCAACATGTGTCCTTAATGTTGTCTGTCCATTTCATTATGTAACAACGTAAACACCTTTTTCGTCAAACAATTTTCAACCTTAAAAAGCACATTTTAAGATCCCATATCCAATTTTCCTAGTATTGAAGTTAGGTCAGTTTTAGAAGAGAGATTTAGTTTTTGTGTTTTAGCCAAGTCATCCATTTTAGGAGTGGGGCCGTTGACCAACTGTGACCTACTGTTATCATTGCTTTTGTTGGGACAAACTGTAAAACTGTTATGGCACACTTTATCTTCCTTTTTGTTACGGCTGTGAGATTTCCTTTTTGTTACTTGTAAAAGATTGGCACTGGCTAGCGTTAAGTTTCTGGACTGTGAAGATTAAACACCTTTTATGTTCATCGACAAGCAATATAAAAGCATTATAAGACGATATCGATAGGTACTTAAAAATATATCAATCAATTCGAAATCTTATTAATTTCAAGTTCTTCTAGGTTCTTATTTTACATCAGAGAAAATATTTTCATCTGCAGACATAACGATGTTTGATAAAGAAAAATAAGACACGAAACTTCCAAATATTTTGTTACACCATTATCAATTGTACAGACGCCAGCACAACAAGCTACTACAATCTGTCGAATTAATTTAATAGATTTTCAACTTTATCGCTAAAGCATAAGGTTCAATGTTGATTGGGAAAATTTGACAGTTTCGGGTAGCCTCATGTGCTGGCGTCTGTACCTACCTAAACTGAAATTTCTCTTTCCCTTCAGAGTCACAATTAAAACTTCGGAGCTGTTTGTGTACATACTTCTGTAGTTGACTCAACTCGAAACGGACAAAGATATCCGATGAAATTATTGTTTACTAAGTTACTCCGACGTTTTTAATTAAGTCTCCAGTTGATAATTTACGACTCACAGTCTAGACTTGCTTAGCTTGTTTTAGAGTAATAAAGAGTGAAAATTATTGTTTAGACCTGAAACGAGCTGAAATAAAAAAACTGGTTTGAGGGGATGGGCCTGATGAGCTTAACCCTGTATAATTTTCAACGCTCTTTATGATTCGAGATTTTTTTTTCGATTCCTAATGATAACCTTATTTGGTAACTATTGTGAAAACTGCCAAAACTGTTTTTACTTTTATCTCGGGAATAAGTATGACGGTTTGACATTGTCTATACCTACAAAAGCTGTAAAACTGCAACTTTTATTACTCTGATTAAAGTTTTCTAAAGGTGGGAAAATCGGTACATAGACGTGAACGTAATTTCCTCGAATCATTTTAGGTGACGAAAATTATACAGGGTTACACTCATCAGTCCCTCCCCCATTTCATATTTTAATAGGTAGAGAGGTCTAAATAATAGGAATAACACATTTATTTTCAAAAAAAGTCCATTTTCATTATATTACATTAAATTAAAACTTAACATTGATATAATAATCACACCTAAACAACAAAATAATACTCAAACATTCAAATCAAATAAAAAAATTAAAATACCAACAAATGACATAAAAAAAAAATTTCACTCTCTTTTAGGTATTCTTTTTTCGCCTGCCTCCATCCCTTACCACATGTAGTCTTAGGCTTAGCGTATCTTTATACAATATGTTAGAAAACTTTTCACAACAATTGTCCCACAGACACCCACAGTATCTTGCAAGTGTAAGCTCCATAGCAAGTGTATGTTTATGTTTGCAATCTACTAGGAGAGAGGCCGGTGGACATTTCTCGTTGGAGTTTAGTAGTAGGAGGAAACGCGATTTTAATCTTAAGAAAATATGAGGTCTTCTGAGTTCTACTATTTTAGTGGTATTTTTGAGACTATCTTAAAATAATTTGAGGTTTTCTAGTACTATATCCTATGTTGGTGCAGAACTGTCGTTCGATCCTCATACAAAACTGTATAACTTGGCATCATAAAAATAAACGTGATGTTTTTTTTAGCTGACTGCACCATTTTTCCAGATTCTGTGGACGCGATTAGCAATTACCTACTCAAAAAGTTAAAGACAGTCCGCTTCTGTCTAACGCTCCAAAGGAGGAACGTGCCCTTACTGCCCCGTCTCAAAAATCCACCTTATATCATTTTATATACTCGTACAGGTGTGTATCAATCTACCACCAATCCGACATCTTCCTACACAGTCTTTTCATCAAACTTATTAAGTATGAGCAGTGTCTTTTTACACCCGTTACCCATTATAAAGGATTCTTTTTTGTAACGCTAAAAACCAATGACACATTTTCTATTCATTGAATAAAAATTAATCTATTAACACAAGGACGTAAATTGTTGTACATGGAAACGAATAAACGTAAATACCCATGTTAATGCCTGAATTTAGGTAAACCGGTAAAGTGAAACGCACCATGGCCACATTTTAACTGCAAGCATAAATTCAGCGACCAAAAAGTACTAAACACACGACCGGCGCGGCGGGCAGTTAAAGCAAAAACTGTAGTTCCGAAATAACAGACAAACTAATTTAGGGATGCACTCTAACGTTTTGTTGCAAAAGTAAAAAAAAAAACACGTGCGGTTTGTGTCTGTAGGCTGACCGCTTAGCTGAGACGTTGCCTGAGGTAGCTGCGTGGTGCGGGAGGGGTGATAGTTGTCACAAGTTGACGAATCACTGAGCTCTCGCATCACGTCACCACACACCCTCCTGCACCACGTCTGTTCCGGAGATTAGCGCGATTAAACGAACAAATAAAAAAACAACTCTTCGTTTCGTACCGATACGAAAAAAGAATAATGACAACAGAAAAGCTTTTAGATTGTACAAACTTAATTTAAAAAGTCCCGCTACTTACACCTACACTTTGTAAAGCTCTCTCTCACACATTGTAGGTAGAAAGTGTCAATTTTATTAAAACATTTCCCCTACATGCAATCCCATGACACAACCGATTAGACCAAGCGCATATTCAGGACACAAAAAGCGCTTTCACAAAAAATGTGATCAAAAATACTAAGCGTATTATTTAGGCGCTGAAAGCCGCCGGATATGAGAGAGCACGGCTTTAGAGCTCACAACTTCCGGTCTCCCAGCTAGTGCCTCTCAAAAGGCAACACGTGCAGATCCTAGTTCTTTGTGCCTTTTTAAATTTCGAATGGTGCTCTTTTTTTTGTTCCAGTTCCCTGTATTGTAGCCTGCCTTTAATTTTTCAGATTGGCCAAAGGGATTTTTAATGGAATGCTTTTATGAATATTTTTTTCGCTGGCAATTGTTTTTTTTTTTTTTGTTAAATTTAAGTTAGGTGGTTCTTTGTTGTGAATAGAGCAGCAGGTAGGATTTATGGTCAAAGGGGACACTGAAAAATAAGGTTTGGTAATCCTATCAGAACAGACATAATCATCAAGAGATGAGAAAAATGGCCGTCAGATAATACGGCCATTTTTTGGGTGGGAAATCATCAAATGACCCCTCCCGCTCTGGGTGGAGCGGGAGTGTCGTTCTTTCCTTAGCCCTTTATGTTCCGGGGTAGCGGTAACCCTTTCGGACAATCCCGCTGCCCCGGCAGGCTTCGGCCCTAGCGGGCCCCTTCTCTGTTGCTGACATCTCTTTGAGGTACGCTTGGAACACGTATGCGCAGTCTGGCACGGGCCTGGTCCTGATCGGACGGTGAGCTACCCATTACTCTCCGTCCGCAGGCCCGCGCCTACAGTGGCCGGGAGTCGTCCCGTGGCTCCCGACGCCCGGAGTGAAGTTTTTTTTATTATTACCTTCTAAGTTCTGAAGGTTAGAACTAATTTCGTTACTAATAAAGTTTTGAATAAATTAAATTTCCTGTCACGATTTGTCAGTCAGTTTTTTGTGGAAAAAGCTGAATTACATTTTCAAAACGATTGCCAACTAATTTGAACCAATAAAATAGTAATTAGCACGGACTTTAATATAGTTAATTACACACTAAATTAAGGAGTTTTCGTACATTTACATTTTAGTTCATAGATTCTGCTCAGGTAACAGAATTAATTGGGTTCATTTGTTTTTTTAGATAGTGGTAGTGGTTTTTGGATGGTGGCACGCACAATCGTCCACTTGAAGGACTAATTGCGGAAACCAAACCCATTACATAGATAATAGTGAGCAAATTGTTTGAATAGCTTTTCTTTAATTACGTTAATAAAATTCCTCAGTTCAGCACGGCCAGGTTCATAGAAACTTATACATGTGTAATTTTCTATGTGCTCTTACATAATTTGCCGAAAAAACATAGTAGATACTAAGCGATATTTATCTTGGGTGCAATTCAAACTGTTAATTGCATAATCAGCCTATATCTTCCCACTGCTGGGACTCAGGGGTCCTCTCAATGAGAGGGAGCAGGCCGTAATCCACCACGAGCGAGCGAGTTGTTAGATGTCACAAGTCTTAAAATTTTTGGTATCCTCACGATGTTTTCCTTCACCGTTTTGAGAGCAGTGGGGATGACATAATTTAAACAAACGATTAAGACTGGGTTCGAAATAACTCATTGATACATAAGACAAACATTTACAAGTAATGCATATGGAGTAATTAAATTTTCCTAGCTCATTTTTCATAAACTGCTGATCTGGTCGTCTACTCCGAAGCGGTTAACCACTGTATCGGCCGAATGTTCGGTCATTTTCTACTACCATTAATTTCCTATATTGACTATTGGTCCCGACCAAACTGTGCCAATCCGAACCTTTTTAGAACCCTTAACCCTTCTTTTACCTTTTTTTTTTTTAATTCGTAGTAAGACAACAATATTCGAATCAGAAAATGACCGAACATTCAGCCGATACAGTGGTTAACCGCTTCGGAGTAGACCCCCTGGCTTTCTCTAAAATAAGCTTCATCACCATCCTATCCAAGCCTCTATTCTATAACTGCCTCAAGGAGTAGGCACGTAGATCTCCCGTAGTAAAATTTATGAGTGGTTCTCCCGGTCAGAGGCCATCAATCGTGGTTAGGTTCTAATAGCGGGCGCATCGGACGTTTGTCACTGAGGTACCGTTATTACTGGTCTCGGAAGATGTGGGGAGTTGAACAGGGTTAGACAAAAACTGTAGAAGTAAAAGGAATGTCAGGATATTACCATAAAATCCAGGAGAAAAAATACATTGCTCTGAAAAATATAAAGTACTCCAGACCGTATTTCGGTCACGGCGGCCAATCTCAACGGAGACTAGCCTTTGGCGCGGGAGATATTATAGTGAACAAATGTGCGTGCAGACACAGGTGCCTCCCTCTTCCCTCACTCTCATAGTCCAATGGGACGGCCACACGATAAGGCCGGAGAGAGATCAAACGCAGGAGCAACGGCTTAAAGTGCTTTCTGAGGCACGGGGGTATCTCACCGCCAACTTCCAAACTCCGGGCTGTTACTAAGGAATTCCTAATGGAAATACTCAAGAACACTTTGCGCGACCCGGGAATCGAACTCGGGACCCCACGATTAGCTGTCTCGCTTGCGACCACGAGACCAACGGGGCAGTCTGAAAAATGTATATTTTGGTTGGCATTTTTCTACGTTCGAGGTCTGTAAGATAACGTAACATGGCATCACGGATAACGTAATGCCTCACAGGGTTAAGCAGAGGTGTACCTGTAGTACTCCCACATTTCACCAGTTATGTTGAAGTTCCATGTAATTGGGGGCGACCCTATTTATTTATTATTATTTATTTATTATCCATTTATTTCAGGCATCAAGGCCCATATAAAACACATACAATACAATATGAATATAACTTAAAAATACTATAAATACATACAACATTATAATTACACTAACAAACTAAAGTACACGAAGTGTCTGCGTCGTATTTCGCTGACTGGTGTCATGTAGCCGGCCACGAAACCGGCGGTACACAACTCCCTTCGGCCAGAACTCTTCCTTGAGGAACTTCTCGAGGTGATGTGTCGGAACGCGTACCACGAACGACTTGAAGTTCGTGTTGTGACGCGACTCCAACTTCTCGACCCTCAAAGTCCAGTTGGTCTTCACACGCATGTACTCTACGATCTCCTCAACCTTTGCCATCAACCGGGCACTACTCCAGACTCCGGGCTACCACCGGGAGATTTCAGAGAGAAAAAACCAATAACACTTTGCCCGACCTGGGAATCGAGCCGAGGACATGAGCCAGGCCGCGCAAATAAAAATTGTCGGACTTATCACGTTATTCAAGCAAAGAGGCGATATGTTTGAGTTCGCCGCGCCGCTCCCCGCCCCGTGCCCGCGCTGCCAGTCTGGCCAAACACTTACAGACTTAGCAGACAGTCTATCTTACAGCGTCATTGGTGTACTGCTAAGCAGGAGGTCCTGGATTCAATTCCCAGGTCAGCCAAAGTGTTATCATTTCGTAAAGAAGGAGCACTCTTCTGTATCTACTTACCGTCAAATCGTACAACATCAAACTCACCAAAACCCGACACCTATGACAATACAGCGCGCGTGTTGTTTTTACATTCTCAGATCATGCCACCATAAATCTTTTTTACACGCGATACCCGTTACCGGAACAGGCATACGGAACCCGACCGGCCATGTACAGAACCAATAGTCGTTACAACATCAGAAATCTAAAGCTCTTTTTAGGGTTCCGTACCCAAAGGTTGCCAACGGTACCGTTGTCCAGGGCTGTCTCTTTTCAACCGTAATATTTATACACAGAGCGTATGGCCACTATAACAATAAATATAAAATAAATTAAAATAAAAAGAAGAACGTTATTCCTTCTTTCTTTCTTTTTCGGTTAATAAAATGTAGTTCTAAATATTGTACGGTGGTACAGAACCCTTCTTGTGCAAGCCCGACTCGCAGGGCCAGTTTTATTCGCCCTGTATAATACACACCTAGACTGGTTTTGTTACCTATCCACTGCGCCCCTAGTACTGTCGCAGTAAATTTAAAAGTAAACAAAACGTGCAATGTGCTCTTTACGGCCGGGAGTGTCGGCCCATAGAGTCGATAGTAAAATTTACGATACGACTCTTGTGTAAACGCAGACTGAGTGTTGGTTTGCGGTCGATAAACTTAATTTGTAAATAGGGAGAAAATAAAAGTGTACCGAAAAGTTGGAGAAATACCAAAGCGTGGGTCAAAGAAAATGTGTGGGTGGGTAAGGGAAATAATTATATTGATAGCTTGTTACATCTTTATCAAATAATGTCTGTTCTCTCCGTTCTACTTCTGTGGACTTAGGTATCTCTCTAAACTCGGTCTGGACGAATACCTCCAGACCCTGCCTTCGACGCAGGAGATATTATAGTGCACAAGTATGTGCGCAGACACAGGTGCACTCTTCCTACTCTCATTTTCATAGTCCGATGGGACGGCAATTCAACATGACCGGAGAGAATTTATTTGAAAAATCTGATCCCTGTGATCTACAAACTTAAAAATTGGCCCGAATACTTACTTATTTATCCAAATAAATTAGTTAGATCATAAACAGACATTTTCGAAATTTTTCGAGGAAAAAATGAATTTCACGCGGACGAATTCGCGGCAGAAGCTAGTGATATTATAATATTGTTATAACAAGATCCTTTACGCACTATGGTAACGGAAGACTTCTAGACAATACCACTCACCCACGCAGCTAAGGAAGCCACACTCAGCTTAGAAATATGATATTTTGGTTCTAAAGCCCTCGTTATGAAACCTTGTTAGTCCTTTAACTGTATGAGAATCACACTAATATTATAAAGGCGAAAGTTTGTGAGTGTGTGTGTGTGAGGGGGTGTGGGGGTGTGTTTATATGTTTGTTACTTCTTCACGCTCAAACGGCTGGACCAATTTTGATGAAATTTTGAATGGAGGTAGCTGACACCCTGGATTAACATATAGGCTACTTTTTATCCTGATATTCCCACGGGATCGACACTTACGCGGGTGAAACCGCGGGGCGCAGCTAGTATACAATATAATGCCATGTATTTAAAAAGACGTAGGACTGGTTTTGAAATGAAGGGTCATCTGCAATAGTGATAAATGTCCTTCGTTTATCGGGTTTTAAGGTTATTAGCTGTGAAAAAAAAACAGTGTTAGAGATAGGAAAATAGTTTATATTTATGTTACAGGGCATGTATTATAGTAATAGTTCTTTGGAAAATAGTCATTCTTAAGTACCTAACTTTAAATAATAATAAAATAAAAAAATATCGCCGTATTATATTGTAGTCTTTGCGTGAACACCTGTGACGTTGAGCGCTCTAGCCGTGTAGCCAAATATTAAAAACTCAATTATCTCGAGACTGGAAGCAATATTGCTAAGTTTGTAAACGTGATCATAAACTGCTTATATCAAGTAACCGAATGACGGTATTAGTTTGAATTTTAACATTTTTGGACATTTATCACTACATTCACACCATACGTACATACACCGCATTAGCAGATGCTGTGGTTATAAAACTCTGGACGTTATATAACCCGTACGACGGTATAACCCTTTACCTACATCATCTGCAAAACCCGTCACGTCATGAAGATAGAAAATGACACATTTTCTTCGAGAACCTACATCAGCAAAAACAAACAGAGTTATGGCTGTGTTACGTCAAAATATGGCGACAATTTGTCTCAGGAAATTTCACGAAACTTGCGTAAGCGACAACTTGATCGATGCGTTACTACGGAGGAGGT
Source organism: Oligia latruncula (assembly GCA_948474745.1). Lineage (NCBI taxonomy): Eukaryota > Metazoa > Arthropoda > Insecta > Lepidoptera > Noctuidae > Oligia > Oligia latruncula. The sequence goes on along the minus strand of OX419684.1, from coordinate 4,924,763 downwards.
GAAACAAGGCACAGTCATCAGTATTACTTTGGGGCCTCAGAATAAGCGATGTAGATGTGTTTTTGACAAGGTAAAAAATTGCAAAGTGCACAAAATACGGCATGTCATACCGTCTCATGCCAGTAGGTTCGGGAGTGTTGCAATTTTATTTTACAACTAAGATTATTTTGCTCCATGTAAATATGTGTGTAATTACAGGCATGTACAGACGCCAGCACATCAAGCTACTACAATCTGTCAAATTTCTTTAATAGATTTTCAACTTTATCGCTTAAGCTTAAGGTTCAAAGTTGATTGGGAAAGTTTGACAGTTTCGGGTAGCTTGATGTGCTGGCGTTTAAACATAAATAACATGCCTGTACGTCCATATTGCTCCACATATATATTTCAAACAAAAAATAATAGCGTCCTACTTGAAAGTAGTAGCAATGCACGCCCATGCTTTCTCATGGATGTGCAGTGTTAAGAAAATAATTAGATAATTATAATCAAAAACAATTTATTTTATTTAAGAAATAAAGTAAATTACGAAGTTTTATAAAAGATTATCATTCCACGGTCTAAAAGTTACAACTCCTTGGGAAAACTGCGAAAAAAACCTACTGTAGCAGGCATTAATTCCATAATAATAAAAAAAACTTTATTTTCAGACTACTTTGGCCCATAGAAAATACCTTACAGACTAACATATATAATATAGTACAATGTGTGTTAGTGCATAAACTTAAAAATAATATGTTAGTAAAACAAGCAACAATCATAGCAATCACTGACTTCATGGCCCCTATACTACAAGCGTACGAAAGATCAAACGTTGCTATGTCTAAAACCGTTTTACAATGGATATTTAGACATCCAACATTCGCTTGTTTCGTCAATATCAGCCCATTATTTTATTGGTAGATCTCGAGTCTTTTGTTCTTGGTTTTATTGACACTTCACCGAATATTTTAATATGTAGGTATAGAGCATTTCTGCGTATTTCTCCAGTTTTTAGAAATAAGAGTAACCATTCTTTATAAAGGGAATTTGTTACAAATATGTTTAAGTACCTACAGAAGTTCCTAAACTTTTTTCTGAAGAATTCAAAGGCTTTTTCTAATGTACCTATCACGAAAGCTAACTTTGAAAAAACGCTTTGAAAGCGATTGTCACTTGTTTAAGCCGATATGTGACATCGGTTTCAAAGCTTTCGTATTTTTGTCTATAACGAATTTTAACAGTATTGTCTTAAGGGTTTCCGTAGCTGCCCGCCAGGGTCGCGGGTTGTTCGAAAGAGATACCGTGGCCCCTGGCACAGGCAAGTGAAGGAACACGGGTGGGTTTTAGTCAGTAAGAATCTGACACTCCCTTCCGCTCCGCCCAGAGCGGTAGGGGTCATTTGATGATTTCCCACCCAAAAAAAAAAAAAAAAAAGGATTTCCGTAGCTATCAAATAGGTACATTTTTGGTTTTTCCATCATCATTATAGCTTATTGAATATTACTATGTTGTTCAGGCCCTCTTCTTAATTTTATGTATCTTGAAGAAACACAATTAGGTAAGTTTTGTAATCATTCCAAGCCATTCTCTTGAATGAGATTATGTGTAGTGCCGAATGTTATGTACTCACAAACTGCTTCAAAACACATCAAACAATAACTTCGTCACTATAATAGTTCCATCATAATAAACTCATTTGAACTTCGGTCCTATGATATCAAAACAATAGCATTTTGATAATTGACATTATAACTCTCACCACTCAATAATAAATCTAACGTCACTCAAGATAGAGTACAAAATGCATTGGAGGGAAATTAATTGTGTTGTTTACTAGAAGTTGGTTAAAGTTTAATTGAATTGAGGGTAGGTCCCCCGTCTCGGTTGATGGCGAATCAACGATTTTGTTATAGAGATCAGTCTTGTTTACATGTCTCCGTGTTTCATTAAGATTTCTTATTAATTTTTCAATTGCTACAGTCCCTTTGAACTGGGTTTGTAATGAAGTGTGCTTGTGATTTTATGCTTATGTGTGTGTGTGCGTGTGTGTAAGTGGTGTATTGATTCATCTATACCTATATTAATAATAAAGCTGAAGAGTTAGTTTGATTGAATGTGCTTATCTCTGGAACTACCTGTCGGATTTGAAAAATTATTTTTGCATTTTTAAGGAAGGCTTCATTTAACATCACGCTAAGACCTTTAGGAGCAGAGCAAAAAGAAAATCACACTAATATTATAAAGGCGAAAGTTTGGGGGTGTGTGTGTGTGTTTATATGTTTGTTACTTCTTCACGCTCAAACGGCTGGACCAATATAGATAAAATTTTGTATGGAAGTAGCTGACACCCACCCTGAATTAACATATAGGCTACTTTTTATCACGATATTCCCACGGGATCGCCATTTACGCGAGTGAAACCGCGGGGCGCAGCTAGTCGAACATAAAATCATATTTTTCAAAACATTTCCATACACACTGTTATCTCATTTTCTAAGCAAAAAATGTTAAAGTTCAATATTAAAAGAAAATTCCATTTCTTTTGACAATGGCCTCGCAATTTAGAAGCAGGATGAAACTTTGAAAAACTCTATTACGAAGGCAGATTAAAACTGTATAATGAAGTTTAGGTGTAAATTCTAAAGAAAAGTAAGGTCTTTATACAACGAGTTTTCTTCTGCAAGGAATTTTATAGTTGGTGGTGGGAGTTGGGTCGAGTTTATTGTTGTGTAGAAGATATTAATAATGTGGGAAGAATATTTTACATAAATAAAAAGTTACCTACGAAAACCCCATTGATATTTTAGAAAATAAATTAAACTGAGATTAGGCAGGTCACATCAGTCGCATGCACTATGACCGCTGGACGAAAGTCTCAACACAATGGTTGCCTGATGATTGACGGGGTGGCGAGAGTACCACCCCTGGTCGTCTCGCCAGGCCATTTGAGGCCCCCGCGGCCCCGCCTCAAAAGACCACTTTGGCAGAATCATAAAAGGATAACATAAGGCGAAGACAGTCCGTGTTTTTCTTTTTTTCGCTGCACTACGTAGGTATCATCAAAGAGATTGGGATTGGATTTGGATTGGATTGATTGGTATTTTGTCACAGACAAAAAAAATAACTGAAAAATCCTTCACCAGTGGGATTTGATACGATTAACATAACAGTTAACTGTCCGATAGGATTCAGAATGTTATACTTTTATGATTCTACCAAAGTGGCCTTTTTAGTGGCCCCCAGGACGCGTACGTAGAAAAAAGCTTCCATAGTGATCCTTAAACACTGACGAACCGTGCCTACATACGGCGTACAACTTTTTTTTTTTTTTTGTCGCTGAGAAATGACATTACGCATCTCCGCTCGTCGGGGGACGAGACGGAGTATGTGGGACTCCCTGCCAGAGTGGCAGTATACCCACTAAAACTCAGCGGTGTTCCCTCATCGCCTTGATGGCGGGTCATGAGAATCCGGCTCAGCCTTTGCGTCCACAACCCCCCCGGCGCATGCCCGCCTAGCTGGCGGGCCCCGCACGTCCCCCCGGCTGGGGAGCTACGGGAATGGCCGGGATCACCTGGCCATTCTCGTCCGGCACTGGTGGAAGCCTGTGCAATACAGGCGAGGGTGACCCCGCACCCGTCGCCTGCTGTCTTCCACCTGGGAGGAGTCGGAAATGACTGTCATACTGACGTCTTCTTCGACCATGCCTACACCTAAGTCAAATCGTTTAGCCTTGGGCCCACAAAACTAGCAATACCTGCAGCTCGATACCTATTGCGTACCTAATAACATTAACTGTAATTCTAAAATGCAAATCAGCCACCATCAATCCCTCGTCTCAAAAATTAGTCCCGAAGACATTTTGCTTCATTAAACCCATGTATTCCCCAAACCAACCACCTCAGGCGACATTATGCAAATAACGTCATTACAAAATTACTTGGCACACCCACTATTAAGGTATTAAACACGGAATAACATGCAAATTGTGTCCCGATCGGGAATCAAGTCTCTCAATGATGTATAAAAGCGGTTTAAGCTGGATTAAACCAGATTAAACCGGATTACACCGCTTCGAGGCGGAGGCGTTCATTTATTATGTAAATACGTGACAAATTAAATCCAATGGGAATTTCGTTTGACAAACGGTTGGGCCCGTTGTAATATATTGCCGTGTTTACTAGTTTCAGGTTTAGTCGAAAAGTTGGAACGGCTTTAGTGGAATTTGGCTGTTGGAGAGATGAGACATTTAAATTATGTAGGGTGTGAGACAGACGGTCTGCTCTTTCGAAAAGTTCAGATTGAGAATGTACTATTGGGACATTATCTACATATGCTAATATTATCTCTTCATGGTCGCGTACTTCATTACTGAAGGTCGTGTCCCTAAAAGGCCTTCGTGGCTTCATGCACGATGTTCTTCCACTTCGTTCGGTTCTCAGCTTCTCTCAGGGCGGCCGCAACAGAGAGACCAGTAAGGGCGGTGACTTGGTCTGACCAGCGGTTACGTGACCGTCCGCGAGGTCTTTTCCCATCTACCTTGCCAATCACCACCAACTTTTCTAGATTATCTGGTTCCCGACGGGCAATGTGATCAAAGTAACCGAGAATCCTAATAGCTAATATTATAAAGAGGTAAAATTTGTGAGTTTATATATATAGGGGGGTAATCTTTGGAACTATTAATACGATTCCGAAAATTCTTTAACAAACGCGAAGCTACATTATCCCTGAGTGTCTTAGGATATGTTTTATGTTAAAACGAGAAACTTTACTCAACTAACTTTAAGTCGCGGGTAGAAGCAAGTAGATAATAAAAAATATTTCGTTGTCAGTTATCCTGAGTTTCATTCCGTAATAATATTAAGAAAAACAACTATACCTCTATCTGGCAAAGACAAATCTCAAGAATTTTTTTTAATCAAATCTAAAATTGCCAGAAATGGGGGGATTAAGCCTCACAGCGTGGATTCAAAGTTGGACGTAATATCCTGCAGAATGAAAATCGCAGAACGATCGATATAGTGTGAATGTTCTATGACATTTTAATTAAAGAAAACGTAATCGAAACCACTTTAGTAGATAGGTACTGCTGTGGAATGAGCCTTTAAATTACTTAAATTAATCTTAATTAGATGTTGAGGTAGAAACTTCAGCAGTTAGCCGTAGATAGCTGAGAGCTAAAAGATCCCAAAGGAGAGATTCACTTCAGGGCTTTAAGTAGTGCCTTTCTCTTTGTAATTTTAAGTGAAAACAGGAATAATTTAAAGTGGTATCTATGTACAGCAGTCAGAGAAATTAATTGTTTCATCAAATTGACACGCTATTTTTGCTGTGTGCCGGCGACAGTCGTCAACGCGTGTCGGCGACAGCCGTCGACGGTTGCAGTTGCCTCTTTCGTCGACGCGTGTCGCTTGTGTGTATCCAGACTTTTATAGTCATATAATACTACTTTCAAAGATGAAAATTGTGATTTGAATATACCAAAAAAAGGTCGAATCAATTTGCTCGTTTAGAAGGCCTTGTGGCTGAGTAATAGGTAACAGCCGCATGGGTCAATCGATGAGGTTAAGCTACGCTCATCACGGTTGTTCCGTGGATGGGTGACCATCTTTACCCCTCCGTGCCTCGGAAAGCACGTTAAGCTGTTGGTCCCGGCTGTCATTTGTGTATCTTTGACAGTCGTTACGGGTCATCAGAAGCCTGAAAGTCTGACAACCAGTCATGTTTTTTTTAACATCATCACTATCATCATCATCATATTCTTATTATTATTACTTGCTCATGTGGCAGGAACATCATACCAAGTTCAGTCGCTCATTGGATGTAAAATACTGGTAGGTACTCAGCTGCATCCGGTTTGATTGTGGAAACCGACCCCAACATAGTTGGGAAAAGGCTGGGCAGATGATGATGAGTCAATTTGATAAAAACAATTACTTTCCCTGACTTTACTTAGGTTTATCTCTGTGTATGTTAAAGACTTTCGCACACACAGAACACATACACACACTTTGGTGTCTAGATACATTATCTTAGACCAAGATTTTGGTGACCTTATTCTACCTGTGCAGTTTCGGACTAGTGAAATGTAGTTCCGTGTCTTTATTGTCTATAGGATATAGATAGACTTGATCGCTTGAAGCGACAACTCCGCAATTGAATTAGTCAGTTGGATTGCAGCAGCTGCTAGATGCAGTCTTGTGTCACGTGTCACGTGAAACCCTACTGTGTCTTAAATTAATCGGACAACAAACGAGGTGTCACGTAGTGTTAATATTGGAGACGGGCCGAAGAATCAATAGGAACTGACTCCATCAAGATCGGGAAAAGGCATCACCACAACCCTCCGATCGAACAAATTGACAATATAACATCACATTCTTCCCTGTCACTCCCACCGTTCCGTTTAATTTAGTTCCAGTTGTTCTGCGCATCAACGCGGGACATCGCTTAATCGCCCCGTGACACCACTCGGCAAGTCCATTAAACTAAAGTTTAAAGTTTGTTGTTGACGCAGACATGATTAGACGCGCTTAGTTCAGACGGTGCTAGTGACGATTCTATTTTATTTATGGGATTTTTTTTAAGTAGTCTGAAGATTAAGTCATAATACATTTTACAACAAAAATAATAAACTACTGTAATAAATTCTGCAAAATACGGTATTGCTATAATTTGAAGATCTTATTTTTATAAAACTATGGTAGTCCATATTTATAAAAAAAAACCTACAGAAAACACATTTTTAGAAACTATAGTGGTATTAATAAAATTTTTGCTTAAAGGCTCCCGTAGACACGAGCGACGCGATTCTAGTAAAGAAGATTTTACAGATATTGTTCTACGAGAGTCGCGCCTGTCTGGCGGGAGCCTTCGTACTGGCTGAATAAATCAAAAGACTCTCAAGAACAAAATATTTAAAGATCAAGCTATTAAAATACATATTCCAGGACAAACATGTCAGTGTCGCCCGATTGAACTAAAAAAACGTCATTACTTTAAACCAAGTACTTTTGATTCTAATAAGTTGTTATTATATTAATAGTGAACTAACACAACCAGTATTTTGCTGTTGAACTATTTTACGGCCATAGAAATCGTAAAAGTATGTCCAAAATCCGTAAACTTCCAGTTTCGTTAGTACTCAATTGGGAAATCATGGTATAACCCCGTGATATGTTTTGTTTTTATTCTATTTTTATGTTCCTTTTGGGAATCAAACCTCCTTTTGGTTAAATTTTCATTTCATCGTCCAGTATTCCATTTTTAAATTGGAATTCTTGACTGAGCCGTCCAGAAATTATGAAGAACTAACTTTTGCCTTCCAACGGCATCGTACCACCGGGATAAAAAGTATTTTGTCTGTTAATCCAGGTTATAAACTATCTGTGTGCCAAATTTCATTTAAATCATATTAGTAGTATAATACCTAATGAATGAAATTCTATTGTGAATCCATGCAAGCCTAGTACTTTTTGTTATGTTACTGCTCAGAAATTGTACACAACGTGTCGTGAATAGAATACCGTCTAGTATGCAACAACCTACTACTGAGATAAAAAGTATCCTATGTCTATGTCCCCAGGTCACGGTATAGGTACCCATTTCATCCAAACCCGGGCCGCCGTTTTAGCGAAAAAGCTTAACAAACAAACTCACTTTCGCATTTATAATATTAAAGTAGGATGAAACTTAGAATGTTTGCCCCTTTTTTCTTTCATAATTTTCTCAGCAGATTTATCAGAATCAACGATTTCGGCTAGACACAAAATACTAGCAAGGATCTTAGCGATTAATGCTCCTGCGCCCACTATCAGCATCGGCACGGCTCAGGATTTTTATGCGACGAATAAAAATGTAACTTAATTGTATGACAATAAAATTTAAATTTCAATGACACGGTATGTCGGATACCCTATCTTTATTTTTGCACCTACGATGATTATTATCATTGAAATTTCAATTTTATCGTCATACAATTAAGTTACATTTTTATTCGTCGCATAAAAATCCTGAGCCGTGCCGATTCCGATAGTGGGCGCCGGGCCTAATACTCCTGCGCTGCCTAGGTGGTTTTTGTTGTTTTGTTGACCCCAAAATATCAAATAGATATTTTTTTGTTTCATGTTTGGATATCGAAATCCATCACGTCTGCTGAGTATTGCTAGCTAATTTAATTTGACCCTCTGTTTTATTGTTATTTGACTTTGAAAGGAATTCTGTTGGTCTTTAAAACCGTCTTCCAAAGACTCATCGTACCTATCAAAATTTACTTCTTTTTCTTTTCTTTTTCTCTTTTTTTTCTTTTTATTAGAATTCTCTACCCCAATACCAGTTAACATTAATTCTGAAACATCCAAACCAAAGTTCCAACCAACTGAATATTATTTCGAAGTTATTGCATCAACTTAATTAGTCGTTTCATTACGAAACCGATCAGCCATTTGCAATATTTGGACAACGCACAATGCTATCATGTACCAGGGCTACATAATATGTAGGTACTAGGTGCTTCAATTATACGTGTGTAGAGTACTGCGCCTGCCTGGTCCTTCGATCCAATTAGGATTAAAGGTGGGGTGCAGGTTGTGGCGACAAAAGATGCATTTTTTTTACACAATTTTATTGAGGTGTAAATACATCCATATTACTAATATTTTCGTTGAGTAACTTTGACAGTTCAAAAATAATTAACAAAATATGACAGCCTGTTTTCAGGTTTTTTTTTACACAATAGAAAAATTGTTGTCTATGGCTTTGTAATGAAGTAGATAGCAGTGCGCAGTAAGCCTATTAATAGTAATTAGTGTGTGAGAAAAAATATCTTACGGAACAAACGTAATGAACATATTGTATGGAACAGTTTCGTGGAAAACCTATTCAATGTCTATTTTCATTTATATGTTAATCCAGGTTGTCAGCTACGTCCACACAATTTTTTTTCAAAATTGGTCCAGCCATTTGAGCGTGAAGGAGTAACAAATATGTAAACACACACTCACTCGCCTTTATAATATTAGTGTGATTTTGCCCTCATATCATGACAAAGGTCTCCCATTAAGTCTCTCTACAAGCCGTTTCCTCTTTTAAACCTTTCATATAAGACCATTACAAAAGTCAGGAGAATCAAAATAGTTACACTTTTATGTTATTCCGTCGTCCATCCTTTCATTGATGTGACATCAAAATGTACCCGATGTTTTAACAAATCTGACAAATCGACTGTGGAAAAGGGTTATACGTAACGGACATGTCACGTCACGTTCCAAGGTCGGTACAATTCATTCGTCTCGTAAAAAAGGGTAAGGCTTTAAACATGGGTCATCCATCTCACAACTAAAGAGCAGAGGTCCTGAACCGTACAAGGGTCACTACACGAGTCGTTTAAAAAGCTTAATTTCCAAGTACAACCTACGTTTTTATGTCATTTATTTAAATACGAACAAAAAGCCTTAATTACAATATATAAGCCAACACTAATATATGTACATATATATGTAATGAACAATCCTAACTAAATATATTATATACTTATATATATATATTTTTTTTATATTATAAATGCGAAAGTATGTTGTTACCTTTTCACGCCTAAACCATTGAACCGATCATCCTGAAATTTTGCATATACGTTGTCAGGTGTACAGAAACGAACATAGGGTACCTTTCACCCCGAAATAAAGTGCTGTTCCTGAGGAACACAACAATAACGTTATTATGATAGCGCCACGTGTCTTTCGAACGGGATCGACACTTATGCTGGTGAAACCGCGGGGCGCTGCTAGTATATAATCAAAAAGAAAAGGTAGGGGCGAGAATTCGTACGCATCGCTCTCAATGGGACAAGTGCCCAACGGGCTGGCAGCATTACCACGTTGGATGGCAATGCTGATTCTTTAGGCTAATAATAGGCCTAACCTCTGATCACGTAAAGAGTCGACCAACCGCTTGGCGATGTCCCGAAATACTCGATGAATACATTTACCTACGTTTAGATCCTTACCCGCCGACACTGAGACCCCAGCTCTAATGGGTACTGATCACAGGAACATCGTACCGTATTAGTGGCTGGCTTTTTGAAAGGTGTCCGTGATTGCTTTTAAATTATTTATCGGGACACGTATGTGTCGTGTTACAGACGTATTACAGATTTATAATTGCTGGTTTATATTTATTATGAAGCTTACAGTGATTTAATGATAGTCGGTTCAGCTATTTGTTGTGGCAGTATGGGTATAATTAATTAATGTTACGCGTTAGAGACCAGTTGGTGGCCCAGGTGGTAACTGGCGTCGTCGTAGGTTCGAACCCAGATAAGCGCTTTACTTTGTGTAAAATATTTCATCACCAGTATTCTCAAAACGGTGTAAAAAAACATCGTAAAGAAACCGGCATAACCTAGAACCAAAAATTCGAAGACATGTGACATTTATCAATCCGCACTGGGCCTGCGTGGTGGATTACGGACCACCTCTCACAGAGAGGAGGCCTGTGTCCCAGCAGTGGGAACATTATAGGCTGTTTATGCTATGTGATTGTGCTGTTTTTCTTTTTTTTTGATTTAGCTTTACTGACGATTTGATTATGTAGTTGGACGTCGTTAGCTGTCTGGGAAGTCTGGCTGTTTTCAGCTGTGAGTGTGCCAAGAATCTAAGTGCCGGAAAAACCTCCACACAAAAAAAAATGGTTTCAGGAAACGTTTTTTTAATTTCATTATAATCATGAACTTTACATTGTATTTATAGGTATTATAACTAACTCCTGCCCACGACTTCGTCGCGACTTCGACTCAAGAATTGGGCTATCAAATGCAAAAATAATTTTTCTAATGGATTAGAAAAATTATTTTTGCATTTGATAGCCCAATTCTCTGGAACAGATCAATCTCTGGAACAGGTTGGAACCTGTTCCAGAGATTAGTGCGTACAAACAAACATTCTCTTCAGCTTTATTATTATTTACTCTTTAGGTTTATTATAAATACATAGAATAATAGCTAAAAGTCTTCAAATATGATTAATAATAATGTACAAGTATATAAAAAGGAGGGGAAATAATCAAAGGGCATCAAAAAATTCGTCCGCATCGCTGTCAACAGGAAACGTGCCCAAAAGGCTGGATTACCAGGTTGTATGGCAATGCTGATTCTTTGGCCAAAAAATAGGCCAGACCCCTGGTCACGTGAAGAGTCGACTAACCGCTTGGCGATGTCTCGAAATACTAAGTGGACACTTGGGCCCCATGGCCCTGGTGTTGCAACCTCAAACGGCTCAAACATACTTATAAGTTCCAAAGAGATTGGAGTATTTGCGCCGTTTGAGGTTTTCCGCACCTGCAGCAGCCGCCCCAGCACAGCCCACCGTGCTTGGAAGATGGGATGGCGCAAGGGTGTCGACACACGTTGCATCCCACACCACAATAGAATAATGAATTAATAACAATAATACTAATTTCGAAGTCAAAGTCATTATGTTTTGCGTGGGATGTCTAATGAAATTCCCAGAACAACCCACACAAAGTTTCGAGCAAATAAATTGCCGAAAAGGTTAAATCCTACGTTCTACACCTACAAGGTTGCTTATGCACATTTGTTCGTTCATTCACACATGGGATGAACTAAAGAACAAATCGTTTGGGGTGAAGATCGATTAGGGATTGACACAGATTGTCGATCAAATCGACCTTTTTCCTTTGTGTAGTATCTAACTATGGTACTTTTGTATTCTTGAAAGCTGATCGATGAAAATCTCGGTGGAAAAACAAAAGTTTTTGGGAAAAAGATATGTAAAAAAACCGGCCAAGTGCGAGTCAGACTCGCACGCGAAGGGTTCCGTGCCACAAGGCATAAAACGCCGAAAAAAACGTTTCATTTATACTTACCGCTTTAAATTTTAACTTTATTTTTTAATTTAATTATTTTTTGGTATAGCGGCCACAGAAAGACATCATCTGTGAAAATTTCAACTGTCTAGCTATCACGGTTCATGAGATACAGCCTGGTGACAGACAGACAGACAGACAGACGGACAGTGGAGTCTTAGTAATAGGGTCCGGTTTTTACCCTTTGGGTACGGAACCCTAAAAAAATTGCTTTAATCACTGCTATATCAATTTTCTTCCAATGAAAGGCGTTAATATTAACCAGCAGTTAAGGTTGCTTTCCACGCTGAGGAGGCCTATGTCCAGCAGAGGACGTCTTTCAGCTGAAATGATGAAGAAGATTGCTTTCAGGACCGACAGAATCTATGAATCCACGACACAAAAGTCACTTTTCAAATACAATTCCTTGCAAATCGAATGGGCAAACAAATCGATACCTAGGAATCGAGCCAGTCGAGTGTTCGATTCTCAGATAGTTTTATTCATTTCAGTAGATTTCACGGGCGAAAGGATCGCAAATTGCGCCGCTCGCTCCCGGCACGGCCCGTAATCGATTGTGCTGCCATCTGTTGGCAAAATAATGACTCCGTCTGGTATGCTCCTCCTTTATTTAGATGTGGTATATGGTAAGTAAGGACATGCTTTCTGATGTAAGTGTGAAAATCACAGATTGTGGTAGCGCAACTGTGGCTAATGAGACACAATTGAATTACTTATTATTATAAATCAAATTTTGATTTTTCTACAGTTGAGAGTTCACTTTTATGTTGTACTTACCCCACACAAATTCGTATAACACTACTTACTATGTAAATATCAGCGACAGGAAGTTATTATAATAATATCATCAATATAAACTAAGTGGCAAAAGTACGTATTATTGAAGCTGACTCAAAAACTACCCAAGCAAAATTAATCAAATTTTTAAGGGATCACCCCTGAGGCATACCCTATCCATTATAACCCCTCCAGCTGTCAAATCGTATTGTCATTTACCTATTCTTAGTTCGGACTCCGAAGTAATCTTATGTTCGAAGGTGATACGGAGTAACGCACGTCTGTAATTACGGTCAAAGTAACGGATTTCGTGCTTAGAGAATAGACCCCTGCTACCTTTCTTTCTTTCTGGTAAGGTAAGTGTTCATAAAATAAATTCGGTATAAACAAACCATCTACAAACATAACATATACTGCACAAACGTCGTGGAAGACCAAAAGCCGGTCATAATGAAACTATTTATCTCTCGAACGCACTGATCGGCGCATTCTCGGGGAGCCGCGATACAATGTGGAGTAACTGCCGGTAATACCGACACCTCAGATACAACCCTTTTGTATACGGGTAATATGAACGGGGTTGAAAATTTTGCTGTGGGTGAAATTCTGCAGTTTAAAGTGAGTGTCAAAGATGTGATTGTAAATTCCGATCATATTTTCTGGAGTGCAACAATGATGGTGTAAAGAATAATCATTTGTTTCATACGGTTTTTTTTTTACTTTAGGTAAGTTTATAATCTTGCTTGCCGCGGTTGGTCTGTGGATGGGTGACCATTGACATTGACATACCGTGACCCCTCCGTGCCTTGGAATTGGTCCCGGCTGTCAATCGTGGATCTTTGACAGTCGTTACGGGTAGTCAGAAGCCCGAAAGTCTGACAACCAGTCTTACGACCAAGCGGTATCGTATTTATTACCCAGTAACTGGGTTGTGGAGGTCAGATAGGCAGTCGCTCCGTGTAAAATACTGGTATTCAGCTGCATCCGGTTAGTCTGGAAGCCGACCCCAACATAGTTGGGAAAAAGCTAGTCAGATGATGAGGTAAGTTTACAATCGACAATTTCAAGTTCAACATTTGATTGCAAATTCCGATGATATTACCCTCGTATATTATTCAATTATTATACAACGAATTAGATTTTTTACAACAACTTGTCTTATAGTTACCTACTTACTCAAATTTTAGTTAGTTCAAGAGGTATTATACTAAAATTCAATGACGACTATAAGTATATAATTTTAGTTATAATATTGGTTTCTGTATGTTAAGAATAAGCTATGTATAACTCTCGATCATAAGTTTTCATGATAAAAAGATAACCCCTAGCTCCACTGAATTCAGATAGAATATTGGTATAAAAGCCAGCTCTCGAATATTGACTTCAATAAATAGAAGTTCTATCAGAAATATTTGTATTGCAAGACGAATGCCAACTGAATATGATACTGTACTTTGCAAGATGAGCTGTTGGATTGTAAACTGAACCAATAAAATATATTTTTTGACTTATTCGGGAAACTATTCAGTCAACTAGATTGTGTACGAATAATATTGAATATATATTTTAAAGAGGTTTGTAAGTTTGTATGTAGGGGTAATCTCTGGAACTACCAGTCGGATTTGATAAAATCTTTTTGTATTTGATAGTCCAATTCTTGAGGAAGACTATAGGCTATTTAACATCACGCTATGACCCTTAGGAGCCGAGCAAAAAGAAAAAAGTCAGAAACTAAGTAATAGCGCGGGCAGGCGATGAGATGCGACGGGGTGGGTCGGAGGAACAAGAAATTTTACGCGGACGAAGTCGCGGGCAGAAGCTAGTCATGAATTAACAAAAAAGTGTAATCGTTACTGTGCACCTACACTTTTTGGTGGAGTTAAGAAGGGAAATTCTCGTAATATTGTGAACGTTAACAGTCTCAATTGGACAAAAATACCTCTAACATTTTTGACAAGTTTTTGACATTGATTGTCGCTGAAATGAAATTGCGACTAGATTTTGAACGTTTTTGATTACAGGAATAGACCTTCAGGCTTTTAAATAAAGCTCGGAAATCACATTGCACTTTTTCTCGGCACGTTTTAGACCACGCACCAAACTCTCAAAAATGCTCAACAAAAATAATTATGAAGCCAATTTAAATGAAACCTACACCTGTACGACTAAATAAACTACGACTGAAATTAGCCTCCAACGCTAGTCCACACACAGTAACATTAGATTAATGCCTCTGTTTGTGGCACGACTTGTACGCAGAGATATGTTCATTTGCACCCAAATGTAGCATTGCTCCGTCGCATAACGTGGACACAGCCTACAGCACAACGTGTATATCCGTACGTTAGTAAGTGTATTATGCTGGCGCGCTGTGACTTCAAGTAAGGGGGAGTCCGGATTTGCAGACTTGTCGCATGATTTTTTTTGGTTTGAATTTTTATGAATATTTAAAAGTTTATTGTGATGGAAGACCAATTAACTTTTTCTTTTATTAATTAGTTTTTTGAATTGGTTACATTTTGATCCTCAAATTCCTAGTTTTAAAAACTAACAGATTCTTGAATAACTTGTTATTTCTACAAGTGACCTACTACCCGTAGGATGAATGCAACATCCACGTCAAAATAGTCTATGCACGTAGTTCTAGCCTTAAATGAAATGGGTCCACAGCACACTACTGCATATTCTATGAACTCTGTCATACCTAAACCAGCACAAAATGCAACAACACTTATCACGTAAAATTGAATATAATTTATGTAAAATAACTGTGCGTCACTCACGTAGAATTGAATATAATTTATGTAAAATAAATGTGCGTTACTGAAATTAATTTCGCGTTATGTACCTACTTTCCTCCAATAATACTGTATCACAATTAACTCCTGTATTAAATGGGTGCGGTAAGCGGTGTGTATAACGAAACTGATTCAATTCACAAGAATGTAAATTGACCAACCGACACGCAGTTTTTTAAACAAATGCTAATTTTGATATTTCAACGTGAAAGAAAGTTCATCTATTAGATTTGAATCCATTTTTCGAATTTAATCGGCTTTCAGTATTTCAGAAGTCAGTAGCCAGCCAATGTTTAAAAAAAAAGCGGCCAAGGGTTCCGTACCAAAAGGTAAAAAACAACACCTTTATTTATGTAGACCCCGTTATTATATTAAATTGAATTGAGTGAAAACAAAACACAAAAAGAATACTTTGACATCACTCAATGACATATCGGATACACATTAAAACCGAGTACATCCCGAGGACAGCCGAACACATCCGAAGCGGGTATTTTTTTTAATCGTCTTATAAACAAAACACGCGTGGTGTCGCTTACGGTAACAGTGGCGCGAGTTAGGCAGGATACAAAAGTCTAAAAAGTTATTATTTTTAGACCTTTGTATCCTGCTTATGCGTATGAAGTTTCATTAAAATCGGTTCATTCATTTCGAAAAATAAGGGCTTGAAAGTTTGTATAAAATGCCGCACGGCGTGAACGCTCTTAACTAAATATCTATTTAAAATAGTTTGAGTCCAATTATAGAATCTAAAAAAAGCTTCAAAATGTCACACGAAATATTTTATTCAAAAAACAGCCATATTCGCTGGTATGCTGGTATGGTGAACTACGCCGTAGCATAGTGTGAGCTACGCCGTAGCACAGTTTGACCTACGCCGTAGCACTCTCCATCCGTCTTACGAATTTTCGATCAGGTCACGTGTCCTGACGCGGGTTTAAAATTTTTTACCCATTACAAAAAAAGTGTACAACGCCGCTAAAGAAGTTTTCACTTCAAAAAACGATTTTCTTTTAAACTGTCTCCAAATCAAATCTAACGTTCCTTTGATTAACTAGGTCCCCATATACGTCTGGTGCAAACGTCTAAAAGGGGAGGATGTCAAATTGATGTTTAATTAACTCATTGCCCAATTTGTCGAGAGATCAAAGGTCTTTGATGTACGGGTCATGGCTTTTCGCGGCTCGGAGGAAACTGACTTACAAAATTGAGGAGCAGATGGAGTATTTGGAGAAACGATTTTATTAAGTGTGTGTAATTGAGTTTTTGTGACACATTGACGAAGAAGATGGGAGTTGTTTTGTTTATACTGAGTGTGTGAGTGTGAGTGCGTTTTTCGGGTATTTTTATATTCATGAGCCATCCAAAGATTGCAGGTTGCATGGTTGGTTGGGCAGCGTTGGCCCAGTGGTATGAGCTCCAACTTACGAGGTGTAGGTCGTGGGTTTGAACCCAGACAGACGCATTACTTTGTGTAAATAATTTTATCACCACTGCTCATAAAATCCTCCTCCTCCTTAGTCGTTCACTCTTGACAGAGTGGTCGTGGTTGAAGATTCTGCATTTTCTTTGGCCAAAGTAGCCCTCGCGATGCTCCTCCACTTCTTCCGGTCTTCAGCGTCTCGCTCATAAAATAGTGAAGACAAATGTCGTATGGAAACCGGCATGTTCTAGAAGCAAGAAAGTTCGCAGCTTGTGACATCTACTAATCCGCACCGGACTCGCGTGGTAGATCACAGCCCACTTCCTCTCGTAGAGAGGAAGCCTGTGTCCCAGCAGTGGGAACATTACAGGCTAATTTAGCCACGCGGGGGCCCAGTGCGGGTTGGTCAATATCACATGTTTTCGATTTTTTGGTTCTAAGACATGCCGGTTTCCTCACGAAGTTTTCCTTCACCGTTTTGAGAGCAGTGCTGATGAAATAATTTACACAAAGTAAAGCGCCTGTCAGGGTTCGAACCTACGACCTACAACTCGTAAGTTCCGGCCGTTTCTATTGGGCCACCACTGCTCTAAAGCTATAATTATAGTTATACTAGCTTCTCTCCGCGACTTCGTCCGCATGAAATTTCACCCTCTTAAGGGTGGAATTTCGAAAAACCCTTTTTTATTGGATACCTCTTCACAAAGAACACACCCTCCAAATTTCATGTAACTGACATTATGACCAGCGGTTCAGGCAGTGCGTTGATGTATCAGTTAGTCAGGACTTTGAATTTTATTTAAATAGATAATTAACCTTACATAAACATAGAGAGAAGCCGTATTGAACTAATTAGCTACGTTTCTAATACAAAAGCTATCTTATTACTCTTTGCAGGAAGCAGCAAATAGAATTTGCTTGAAACAAGGTAATATGAAACAATATCGTGTATTCATCATAAATGACATTAATGATAAAAATACTAATGATCATAAAAATAAAATCATGTCTGTACCTTTTACACCCACATTTTGCTTGTTATTTTTAAGGCACCTTTAATGGGGGTGATACTATTGCCATCAACTGTGCCCAAATCCAGACTGCCTAATAATCCCTTATTGCCCTAAAAACCTTAAAAACAAACCAATATTCTCCATTTAATTCTCTCAGGTTTAAAGAACCTCTGTAGCAAACACGATATATCTTAATTTCAGAGAAGCAGGTCGCCGGTACCTAGCTAATTAAGTAATTCCTTCGGTTCGGCCAACCAAGCTTTTACTTAATGACAATTTAATGCGGGCGAAGCCTTAAAGTGTTTATCTTACTGTTTATTTTGTGCTGTGGCTTTCGATTGGACATTTTTTTTGTGGGTAAGTAATTTGGTTTTGTTTTTGTTTTTTTTTGGATTTTTTGGATTAGCAACCTCATAGTGATGTTGAGGGGCCCGTGGCTAAATAATAACAGCCGCACAGGTCGATCGATCAGGTTAAGCTACTCTTGCTGCGGTTGGTCTGTGGATGGGTGACCATCTTTACATACCTACCGTGACCCCTCCGTGCCTCGGAAACACGTTAAGCCGTTGGTCCCGGCTGTCATTCGTGGAACTTTGACAGTCGTTACAGAAGCCCGAAAGTCTGACAACCAGTCTTACCAAGAGGTATCGTATTACCCAGTTACTGGGTTGTGGAGGTCAGATAGGCAGTCGCTCCATGTAAAATACTGTTAATCAGCTGCAACCAGTTAGACTGGAAGCCGAACCCAACATAGTTGGGAAAAGGCTAGGCAGATGAGCCTCATAGTGATGTTCTTAAGAAAAGTCAGGTGCGTGGTACTCGCAACCGGCCGGTGCTTGTATGACAAGATGTATGAACGTAAATTAAGTTAAAGGAGTATGTTAGGATCGTAGCAGGTGGGGTTCTGTAGTTTCTGTTTACCCTCATGGGAAAAAGGCTGAGTTACCTAATATCACACATATGAGGTTTTGAATGGGAAGGTTCTTGATTTGGGATTGGTACGGGGTGGGGCTGACCTATTTAGCATAGTGTGACTATGTGATATGATATGATAGTATGAACTAAATAAGATTTGGTTTGTAATTCTAATTTAATTTTATAAACAAAAAACCATTGTGTAACCACAAAAGCTTTTCAGGGAATTTGACGTTTGTAAATAATATAATTTACCAATATCTGCATATTGAATAATCGTCAGAAAATGTTCATTTAAATATTAAGAGAAAAAAAATCCCACCATTAAATTAGGTAGGTAATTTATGTTTTCTTTAAACAAAATTTAAATTGCAATAGGCTATTTGACTGGTTTCTGATAAACATCTCAGATTATTTAATGGTGTCTAACGAGCCCACAAAAACCTATTACTTCAAATTGCATAATGTATTTCTATTAAAAAATAGTAAATAAAAATGTACTGTTTCAATAAGCCGCCAAAACGCTATCTTTAACAATATGGCGTCGTGACGTCACGATTCACGTAAACAAACGTTGAAACGGTCGAGATACTAGACAAAAGTCATCTGTTCTGTCAACGATAGACAGGAATTTACTAAATCATGACGTCATCTTAAGTTCAGCCAATTTATTCAGACCGTTTTCGATTACGTGGCGCCAGATTTAAAAAGATGAAGTTTTTTCGGGATTTTTTTTATAAATAATACATTGTTTTGTAGTAAAATTAATGCAAATCGATTTTAAAAGCGATAATCTATACGAGTGTCAATAATTATGACCTTATTTTTTACATTGTCAAATAGCCTATTATTATTTTTCAGCATCGATTTTTTCGACTTCAAAAACCTTGTTTTAATACCGAGTCAAAGTAAAAACGGTACACAGTATCTAAAACTTTGACTCGTTAAAATTACAAGAAAAAAAAGGGGCTGTGAATTTTTTCTTCTGATTATCACTAATTACTACGGGGTGTCGGTCGTTTGCAAATTTTAGGGAGGGGGCGTTACGGTTCAATGACCTCAAATAGATCGACGTGACGGTGATATTTTTTTGACAATAAAATCACGAGGATTGTATTTTTAAAGACTTGTTTTTAATTTTTGCTCCTCCTATAGGATTTGAAGTTGCATTGTTGGTTTTTCGTTGTTAAAAAAGTATGTGAAACGAAAAAATATTATTTTGTGTTGTATGCCTGAAGTTTGATAAAAACGCTTTGGGTTTTTCATGAACTGAATATTGCTTACACATCGTTATTCCAGGTATTCATATTGTATCTACTTGTATTTGTATGTAGGATTGATGGTACTCTTGAAAAATGCAAATAAATAGGTACTTATCGCGCACCTATTGAAAAAAATGACGTGTTTTTTCTATTTCGTATAACTAGTTATGTATGGAAGAGGGATTCAAAATTTTGGTATATGTTTTTTGACTCTTTGGTCCAGTATCATGTAAAAGGAATACACATATTCAATGAATTTTTCTCGATACAAAAAAATTGCAAAGTTACATCTTTTTTTTTTTTACTTTTTTCGACATCACAATTAAAGTTTACTCAAAGTCTTTTTATATTCAATTCATTTATTTTGTTAAAAAAGGAGTAAATTCGGTACCAGATGGTGTCATCGTATTAGTGGTTCAACAGCTTCAATATCATCAGGATTGTGCCGGAATATAGTAGTTCGTGAGCAATGGTGGCCCAGTGGTAACGGCCGCCACTTACGAGTAGGTCAAACCAGGTAGGTAGGTTCAAACCAGGCGCTTTACTTTGTGTAAATTATTTCATCACCACTGCTCTCAAAACGGTGAAGGAAAATATCGTGAGAAAACCGGCATGTCCTAGAACCAAAAATTCGAAGACTTGTGACATGTAGAAACCCGCATTGGGGCCCGTGTGGTGTATTACGGCCCACTCCCCCTCACGGAGAGGAGACCGTCCTGGTAGTGGGAACATTATTAAAGGCTGGTTTATAGCAGTTCGTCGTGGATGTTACTACGTCCAGCGACAGCGGCGTTCCTGAGAACAAAAGGTCTTGACAGACGGACAACGAATTGATCTTATAAGGGTCCCATTTTTCCTTTTGAGGTACGGAACCCTAAAAATGGCTAAAACCCTACAAATATCCGTTCAAAAGAAACAACAGTATTAAACGAATAACACTGCGACAGAACAATGATTGGCACAAACCGCTCACAATTCCAAACGAATGTAAAACGTTTATTCACTTTTCTTTCATCAACAACCTCGCGATTCCTTATAAAAACTCCATTTTAAAATGCAAAGCCATCATGAAATGCTTTCACGCAGTATTTTGAAAGAAAACTCCATTGAAAGAGCTCCCTTCAAACGTTTAGCGGAACGGCTTTCGATAGGTATTCATACAAAGATTTAAATCGTTAGATCCGCCCTACCGCGTCAAAGAATTGTCGCGTTTCTGGATGTAACTTCTCCCGAAGCATGATGTTTATAGTTTCGGCCAAAATTACGGGCGTTGTGTTCTCCTTATCACTTACAGACATACAGTTAGTTCGGTTACCGAAATAAGAATTAATTACAACACGATGTGACAGTTGTCCCTATACCCGATGTGGGTTTGCCCGTACGCAAAATAGTATTTAACATATGTTTTGACTGATCTGCTACATTCGGACAGGCCCGTATCTTCGTTGTCGGACTTAGAGAGTAGACCCCCTGTTTCGTTTTGACATCTCTGTCACACAATGACGCGACTTGACTTGATTGTCATGTAAAGTTCACTGTTCTCAGTATGAACATTTTCGCGTGACTAAGTACGGTGAGAGCAAATCTAGCATTTTAAATCTTTGTATTCATACGATAAAATATCGGAGTATGGAAACGTGAAAGAATTTTTCCTTGTATATGTGTGTATTTTATTTTTACTGGGGCTGTGAAATTTCAAACGATTTGTGCTACAATGCAGGATGCGTTCTGTAACATGTGTGGCTTCTACTGTAGCATACAAGTACAGAACCATAGATAGTAAAGAATGAAGTTTATGTGAACTATTTCTTTTTATCTTTCAAACAGGACTGCAATGTTTGCTGTTTGAACGTGAATAGAGCTCTACTTGAACAAGTCTTCTAGGTATATTCGAATTTTATTCTGTTACTAGCAGCGCCCCGCGGTTTCACCCGCGTAAGTTTCGATCCCGTGGGAACATCAGGATAGAAACTATATCCTATGTCCTTTCAAGGGACTCAAACTATCTCTATACCAAATTTCATCTAAATCAGTTCAGCGGTTTAAGCGTAAAGATGTAACAGATAGACAGACAGACAGACACACTTTCGCATTTATAATATTAGTACGGATTTAGTACCCACTAGCGACCTGCTTCAAAAAAAAAAACCGCATCAAAATCCGTTGAGTAGTTTAGAGAAAAAACACAGTCACACAGACAGACACGAAAAATTACTTTGTTTTATACTCTCCTTAACACATCCATCGCTTCTGTATTCTCAAAGGGTCAGGCAGAGGTGTGCCATTGAATTTTACACATATTATTCACCAGTTATGTTTTATGTCCCAGTAATAGGGGCACGCTTGGCATGCGGCTTGGCGATCGCAGTATGATGGTAAAATGTATAGAGAACGCTGCTGCGTAGTCGCTCACAATGGGCCTTATTATAAAGCTGAAAGTCACCCAACGGGCAATGGACAGGGCTATGCTCGGAGTTTCCCTGCGCGATCGAATCAAAAATGAAGATATCCGCAGGAGTACTAAGGTAACCGACATAGCCCGAAGAATTGCCAAACTTAAGTAGCACAGTAACAGATGGCCGATGGGGCCGAAAGGTTCTGGAGTGGCGACCGCGTTCCGGACGACGTAGCGTTGGAAGGCCCCCCACAAGGTGGACCGACGACCTTGTGAAGGCTGCAGGAATTCATTGGATGCGAGAAGCACAAAACCGGTCGAAATGGAAGTACTTGGGGCCTATGTCCAGCAGTGGACGTCTTTCGGCTGAAATGATGATGAATAGGGGGCGAGCCTATTGCCATCAACCAGGCAAAAATCCAGGCTCCGGGTTGTAACTGAGAAATTACAGATAGAATAACCCAATAACTCCATTAAGTTGTTATATAAAGTACCTTAGATATCGATCTTTACTTTCCAGCATCTGATGCTAATGGCGACCTTCGCCGATTGCTCCAATGTTCTTTAGGTCACGTCCAACAAAAACGATCCCTACGTGCCATTGATCTGAACCTTAATATTATCGACAGTTGCAGTTCATGGCGGTAGAAGTAAGAAAAGTTATAATAATGTACGCATACCTTATGAAATGTTTCGAGCTTTAGGAACCATCACGCCTGTTTTTTTGCGAAGGTTTATGCAAATATGCACCTACATAGTACACACTTCAAGCTACTACAATCTGTCAAATTTCTTTAATAGATTTTCAACTTTATCGCTAAAGCATAAAGTTCAAAGTTGGTTGGGAAAATTTGACAGTTTCGGGTAGCTTGATGTGCTGCGGAGCTATTCTGTAAAAATCTCACCGTGAAAACTTATGAGGAGAAGTGAGCGTGGAGTGGGCTGTCAATACTGCCTCAGGCATTAAGTCCGCCTTTGTACAGTATTTCTTTTACTTGTACATAAAGTTTTAATAAATAAATAAATAAATACTGTCAACTCCTAGCAAAAACAAACTCACTTCACCTAAGTTTTCACGGCGAGATTTTTACAGAATCCACCGACTGGCGTCTGTACTACACACTTACACACACCCTCACACACATTGTGTCACCCTTTGTAAAGTGTATATATTTAAGTCTGTAATATGTCGGTGTACATAATATAGAGTAGGTATACTATTCTATTCTATTCTACTACTTATGTTGGGAATCGAATTCAATATTGGTCTGCATGAGCAGACGGCGTGATCACGGCGTCATCGGTAAAATGCGGCTGTGCGGCGGCGACACGGCTCGGTCCGATGATCACTCACCACCACGGACTCCACCACGACGGACGCCACTCCTCACTGAAAACTCTTTAAACTATTGTGTGTGCGGGACACTATACAACGTGCCGCTACAATGGCGACAGTAATTTAACACGCGGGTAGGGCTAGTGGCCAGTAATCATAAAAATTATAATAATAAAGAATAATTCGCAATTTGAAAACTACAGCCTGCGTCACTTGCCGACATAGGGCTCACTCCTCTTTCCTTCAATTCGCTTACTCTTTGCACGTTATTTGTTTTAATTTCATTGATGCGATGTTATGATCCGTGGCCCCGGCAAATGACATCTACGTTTTTTAACTAGGTACAGGTTGCAACAAGATGCTATTTTAGAAAAGTTGTAAATAAATAATAACATGAAATTAAAATAATTATGTTCATAAAACGAAAAAGCGAAACCTTATACGTGTGCAATGTGTATAATTAATGTTCCCATTAAAGCGGCGCGCTGTATATTTGTTTTGATTAGACGGCAAATAAACCATTGCGTATTTCATATAATCCACTCGTTTATTACAACCTGTTATCCGAGTTAACATTGGTCCTTCGAGCCGGATATGAACCAGCATCTAGCGAAAGTGTTGGATTTGATTCCCACCAACTTGTTTAAGTGTATACCATGAATCAGCCATCGGGTTTTCGCCAATACCTATAGCTACTCAATACCCTCACCTGTGTAATATATTCTCCTGTCTTAGACCCTCAAGTTTGCCATCAAACAGGGGCTGCTCAATTGATGAATCACTGGCAGCCCCCTTAGTATGCTATCCGTAGGGTTGCCAATATTGTGTTTGTATTGTCACTTGATACAGCAACGACTTAATGCAGTTGCTATGACGAATATTTGCGATTGCCACCCTTGAATAGGGTGTTAAATGTTGAGGTAGTGTTTTGTTTGTGCAGTTTAAAGTAGTAATTCATTGTTGGAAAACGCTCAGGCCAGAGTGCGGGTCTCCTTTATAAGGAAATTGCTCGTTGGCTGGTCGACGCTTTACGAGACCAGGGGGTTGGGTCGTTCTTTGGCCAAAGAATTAGCATTGCCATTCAACGTGCAACGTGTCTTGCCTGTGTCGGTAAGGTGTACAAAGATTGATCTTCGCCGAAGGGTTACGCAGAGCTGGTGTATTTACAAGTTGGTTGTACTATAGGTTTCAGCAGGCATTTTAACAGTAATGTTTAAGCCCCATTTAATAGGGGGTGACACTATTACCAGGGCCCCACAGTCCAGATTCCAGGCTGCTACTGAGAAATTCCAGTTCATGATATACAGAGTGCAGTTTGATAAATTTATCCATACTTAATATTATAAATGCGAAAGTGTCTGTCTGTCTGTCTGTTACCTCTTCACGCTTAAACCGCTGAACCGATTTAGATGAAATTTAGTACAGAGATAGTCTGAGTCCCAGGAAAGGACATAGGTTAGTTTTTATCCCGATATTCCCACGGGATTGACACTTATGCGGGTGAAACCACGGGACGCTGCTAGTAAAGTTAAAAAACATTCAATGATTGAGAAGTAGATTTGTTTTGATTTCTGTCCAATCGATTACCTACTATTCCATGTTCAAAGAACTTTAAGCTATCAACATCCATACATTACCTCCCCCCCCCCCCCCCTCCTAACCCAACAAAGAATCACGCCACAAAGCTGCCAACATGCTATAACACTAAAGCGAGCTATATTCCATGAAAACAGATCGTTCATAAGCCGGTGTTAGTATTTAATTCACTTAGCCAGTTTGCCCCGGGCGGACGGATTGCAGTAAAATTGTACGAGGGATTAAGTACCTCACAAAATGATGAATGAAAATGATATTGTTGTAGTCCCTGAATATGAGGCGTTTTAATGGGCAAGCGTTTTTATTTATTTTTTTATTTTGATTATCAAGCACTTAAGTAATTGATTAGGTGTTCATTTTGTGTTTGCGGGGTCGGCACTTATTACAGTCGGCGGATATTTATGGCAATTTAATTTAATTGCAATTATATGAATTCTTTGGCCCTGACTTGGACAGATTTTTCCTACTTACACAATATTTTGCTGAAACACACTTATCATTTTGAATCTATTCCTATTGAATAATCTAAAAAATGGTCAAATAAAAACGTAAGAATGTTAATAGATACAGACAGGCTAACTAATAATTAATTAAAGGCAACACATCATTTTTTTTGTTGTGTCTATCTAAACACACAACAACAAAAATTATTAGTGTTCATAATTTTCATATAACGTGTAGAGAATGTATCGCCAGCGAAAACAGCCGTAGTATAAAAAGTAAGATATTCAGTTTTTGTATCATTTGTACGAAGATTTCCACATCTTTTCTCATCAAGGGTACCATTTAACACCATAAAAACCCTCACGAACAATAAATTAAAATCAAGAGAACTGAAACAAAAGGCAACAATACCTGTACTTATTATTATTAAGTGCACTCCAAAGTACATATTCTGTTAAAAGTATATGGCAAAGTGGCTATCTAAGACCGCAGAGGGAGAGCTGTATGTTGTGGACCAACGATAATGATATTTACTCAGTCTATATCCCTTTATTTCGAAATAGGATATATCGATCACGTCCCTCAGAGAAAATCGTACTCTAGGATGAGGAAAGTAAGGTTGGGGATGGAATGGTTTGGGATGAGGACTGTCTAGGTCATTCTTGCACCAATTGGCACTTTAAAGATTTCTTGAAGAAGGAACTCAACAATTTACTTGTTTGAAATTCATTCTGACGACTGAAGTTTGTTTAGAGGAGTAAATAAAAGTTTAATACTTTAGATTGGCGTTGAGAAGTAAGATGCGCTCGAGCTTTTAGCACGAAATTGTCGTTGTCATATTAAAACGTCTGTGTAGAATTTGTTTTAGTTTTATTTGTGAATATTATATTGTTTGTGACTAGTGCGGCTTATTATATCTAATTTCAATAATAATAACATTTTAAAAACTGATAGATATTCAAAAAGACAATCCGATGAGTTCTCAGTTTTGGCTAGCGGCATAAGAATGGATTTCATTTTGACAGTTCAACAACATTCATTGCGTTACGTTGCTAAGCAGACAAATTTTTCGAACATAATTATGAAGCAATGGATTAGCAATATCCTTCGAAATAATTCGGATGGTGATTGAAAGTGTGTTACGCAAATTAGGTAATCTGCATTCGCGATTTATTTGCCAAAAAATCTAAAGAAATATGAGTTAATGGAAAAATAACTTTAAAACCTACAAAATAAAGTTTAGTTTACGCTACAACTTCAAACATTTTTATAACTTTTTCAATAGTGCTAGTCACTCTGAAATCAACTTAATTCTTATTAATATAAAGTTGATATTTGTTTAACTTGAAATAATATTAATTTGAAACATACGTTTGAATAGACTTTATATTATATACATCTACCTACATCAAAAACACAACTATTCCTTACCCACAACTACCCTTCCCTATTTCAACTCTCCCACCATTTCCGATTATTTATTTAAAAAGCTAACAGTGGCCGGTACGACACATCAACCGGCTATTATCCCGTCAGGAACCGGAACGGACGTTTGTGACGACGGCTAACGACTTCCGGCGACACAAATGACGCTTACAACTGCTACTTTCAGGTTCCATTCAAATTGTATGTAAGAATACTGAGAATTACGGTTTTAACGATGTTTTTATTGTGTGTGTATGTTTGATGTGCAATTGTGTCCGTGGCTAAATAATAACAGCCGCACAGGTCGATCGATTAGGTTAAGCTACGCTTGCCGCGGTTGGTCTGTGGATGGGTGACCATCTTTACATACCGTGACCCTTCCATACCTCAGAAAGCACGTTCAGCCGTTGGTCCCGGCTGTCATTCGTCGATCTTTGACAGTCGTTACGGGTAGTCAGAAGCCCGAAAGTCTGACAACCAGTCTTACCAAGGGGTATCATATTACCCAATAACTGGGTTGTGGAGGTCAGATAGGCAGTCGCTCCATGTAAAATACTGGTATTCAGCTGCATACGGTTAGACTAGAAGGCGACCCCAACATAGTTGGGAAAATTCTTCCTATCAATATTATCTCTCCAACAAATAATATTTCTTTTCTTTCTTCATCCTTCTTACTTCATAGCCGTCCAATTCATCCTCAAATAACTTATTTATCGACCACATTTTACTAACTTGTTTCTTGAAGCGTCATATTTATTCATTTTCATATTAAAAGCAACTTGAAACTTACAAATCTTAATTATTCATTTCCGCCATCTTGTAAGAACGATTTTGAGGCGTTATTATGATTTATGACTAATTAATAAACACAATGTTTGTGAGTTATGTATTTTGTGATAGGAAGTTATATTTTATGTTGGGTTCAGATACATATACAAAGTCACGCCATATTCTCATGGAGATAAGCAGAAACTACAGTACGCCACCTGCAACGATCCCTACATACTCCTTTTTTATCACACTCATCATCTGCCTAGCCTTTTCCCAACTATGTTGGGGTCGGCTTCCAGTCTAACCGGATGCAGATGAATACCAGTATTTTACATGGAGCGATTGACTATCTGACCTCCGCAACCCAGTTACTGGGTAATACGATACCCCTTGGTAAGACTGGTTGTCAGACTTTCGGGCTTCTGATATTTTACATGGAGCGATTGCCTATCTGACCTCCACAACCCAGTTACTGGGTAATACGATACCCCTTGGTAAGACTGGTTGTCAGACTTTCGGGCTTCTGATATTTTACATGGAGCGATTGCCTATCTGACCTCCACAACCCAGTTACTGGGTAATACGATACCCCTTGGTAAGACTGGTTGTCAGACTTTCGGGCTTCTGATATTTTACATGGAGCGATTGCCTATCTGACCTCCACAACCCAGTTACTGGGTAATACGATACCCCTTGGTAAGACTGGTTGTCAGACTTTCGGGCTTCTGACTACCCGTAACGACTGTCAAAGATCCACGAATGACAGCTGGGACCGAGAGTTCGTGCCTCAAAAGAAAGAAAGAAAATACTTTTAATTGTGGTAAATGAGCAATTTTAAAATAAAGTGTACCATGCTGTAAAATTCGTTTTTTTTTTGTGTTTTTTTTTTATTTTTTTATTTGACCTTAATATAAAAGGAAATATAGTTCATTATACAGAAAAACAAAAAGGAACGCGGGATTCGAGGCATTTTCCCGATAATATCGAAACAAAACGGACTTTGTGGCGGAACTGGTTCTGTTGTGTGACTAGATTTAAAAGCAAAATTAAAGGAAAGTATGAAATTAATAAGCCTTTTTTTAATTTATTTGATTTAATAATACATGTAATTAATTGATAAATCAAAGAAAATAGCTTTAGCTTCAAGGATTAAAACAAAATGATTGATTTTTATTCGGTTTTGTGACTCTGTCGCTTTTTACTTGGCTATTTTTTAATTTTACTCCAA
Source organism: Oligia latruncula (assembly GCA_948474745.1). Taxonomy (NCBI): domain Eukaryota; kingdom Metazoa; phylum Arthropoda; class Insecta; order Lepidoptera; family Noctuidae; genus Oligia; species Oligia latruncula. Next base: position 4,895,515 of record OX419684.1, on the reverse strand, counting down.
AAACATAATATGTTACTCAATAGGTGTAGCTTTTTCGAAAAGTAATACATTTATTGTAAACATATTTGTAGCCGCACAAATTTAAAAGGTAAAAATTTATCTGATTTCATAGATCTAACTCTATTAATTTGAGGGGACAGTGACAAAATGGAAGTCTAGAATGGAAGTCTAGAACTAAGCTTTATGCATTCCGACCTGTTGTGACTTGCTGTTCCGTTAAATGTGACCGTAGAATAAGTCACAAAACGGAGGTCACATAATGCTACCTTCTTGTAGTTTTTAATTGTTTAAAAACTACCCATCGTACTTAGCACTATTATCTTTTTGGCATCAAATACTATACAAATTTTGCAATTTGTCAACAATAACAATAATTAAAGAAAAGTGTTTTATAATAGTAAAACTTGGTCACATACCTGAGCAAAGAAATTGAAACACGGAACACTTCGACAAATACGTCCGCGCTGGTCACAAATTCGTTTGACAATAAAAGCAAAATGGCGTGTCGATGAAGGATGTATGTTGTGTTGCCATTTCGTGCCGAATACTTTCCACGGTTAGCTGATTTTTTGCAAAAACGAGCGGTCACAAAACGGAATGTTCCGGTTAGCTAAAATTTTCGATTTTAATTTATAATTGATTTAAATAGAAAATATGTATAAAATTAATTAATAGATACTTATAGGTGATAAAATCGACTTTTAAGAATTCAAATTATATTTTTAATCACTCCAAATACACGTTTTTTTTTTTAGAAATCAAAGGTTTTCTGACCGTGATTGGGAAGGGGACAGGTAAAATCGATGGTCTTCAATATTTTAAAATCTTAATAAGTTTTATATTTAGTAAAGTAACAACAAAACGACAATTTATACATGGATTTAAAAATATGTTTTATGCACGTACATTAATATATTCTGCTAGAACTCATTCATCACAAAATAATAAATGAACAAAGTCGAGGGACAAGGCAAAAACCGGGGGTACAATTTTTTTTGAAATTGCTCAAATGACGACAATAAAGAACTTAAACAGAAAAAACAGTGGCACTCCGGGAGTGCCGACAGAAGTGAAAACAAAACACAAACAGAATACTTTGCCATCACTCACTGACATATTGGATATACATTAAAACCGAGTACATCTCGAGGACAGCCGAAGACATCCGAAGCGGGTATTTTTAAATGGGTAGTATTTAAACGAGTGACTGTAAATTAAAGTTTTAAGTGACAAACATAATTAATTTACGATATAATATTACTAAGTGGGTGACTGACTGCGAGTGACGAGAAATCAACAGAACAGCAACTTACAAACATTAATTTGAGTTACTTAAAATACAAAATGAAGAGGTTTAAAGTAACCTAACACAACCGAACCTCGGGGTGCCCTTGGCTCGCTCTTGCATCCTATGTCGTGTGTGTGTGTGTGTGTCTTGTATCCTATGTGTATGTTTCTATATCAAACGTGACACACCCCTGTATTTCTAGTCGCTCACTTAGTAATTTAGTCGCACGGCTAGAATTTTAATATCTGAAATGGATTAATTACAACCCACTTTTTGTAAGCTCGTTCTGGATTTTAAAATTAATTAATATTCGTCGTTAGTTTAGTTAATTTTTCGCTTACTCAAATTCATACCGCTCAAGTTATTAAATCAGTATCTCATCATCAGTCGCTAAGCTTTTTTTTATTCGATCGTTTTATAATTCCCCTTTTTAAATCGTCTTATAAACAAAACACGCGCGGGGTCACGTGTCCTGACGAATTTTCGATCAGGGTCACGTGTCCTGAGTAGTCCTGACGCGAGTTTATAATTTTTTACACATTACAAAAAAAGTGTACAACGCCGCTAAAGAAGTTTTCACTTCAAAAAATAAGAAAGGGTTGGGGGAAACATGCGTCACATCCACGCAAGCCCTATGCAAGACAGAGCCTCAGCGCTGGTTAAAGCACGGTAAGCCGTTGGCTCTGGCTGTATTTCACAAATAATTGGCGGTTGTTACAAGTAGTCAGAACTCAGAAGCGTTAAAGTCTGACAACCAATCTTAAGTAACTGTGGAAGTCAGATAGGCAGTCGCGTCGTTTGAAATACTGGTATATGTATAGCTGTAACCGGTTAGACTGGAAGCCGACCCCAACATAGTTTGAAAAAATTCTAGGCAGATTGAAGTAACAATTAATGACCTCAAATTCAACAAATATGATGTTTTAAAAGTGTTTTGAAGATGTCGGGCGTTGTATGCAATAAGTATTTGTATGTCATCTTACCTTGCAAGCTATTTATCAAAATTCTCCCAAATATCTACCAAAGACGAAGATAACTAAATCCATAAAAACCGGCCAAGTGCGAGTCGGACTCGCACATGAAGGGTTCCGTACCACCGTACAATATAACACTACATATTAAAAAAAAAATACGTTTTTTGTATGGCCCCCTTGACCCCCTTTACTTTTGGGAACTATATTTTCTATCACCAAAATTTATATTTGTCATCAAGTTGTATCACCTAATAAATAGATCTATCGCCACGAAATATTTTCGTTCTCAGATAAACAAAAATTGTTCCCAGGTATGAATTATCAAATTAATGTTAATATATGTGTAAAATAAGAGATCGGACATTATCGAGAACCGAATTAGTTACGAGGTTAATTATTTAAAAAAAAATGCTTAGGTTAGGTTAGGTTAAAACTGTGACCTCCTACGCATAACGCACGAGCCGAGCGAGTGAAGCGAGCGGTGCCGCGGCAGCGGCCGGCGAGTGCCAGAAACGACTAAATTTTAAAGAAAAAAAATATGGAAAAAGGATACTTGAAGGATATGGAAAAAGGATATTTGAACTTAATGCAATTTTATAGTAACATAATATGATTTATTGGTGATCTCTTTAAATTAGTTTGCTTAAATACTTATTAGGACACACCTATTATAATACATACAAAAACATTTATTTGGTACTAGACCTTATATCTCAGGATTTTAGGTGATTTATTGTGGAACTGATTTTGCATTGTTTGGTGACTACATTTTGGTGACAGATCTACTATTTGGAGGACAAACCCTATTATTTAAGAAACACAAAACTAATTAAATTGGTGATAGCTTAAATGATACCCTTTACTTTTTAACTTTTTTTAAATTTGTTATAGCGGCAATAGAAATACACACTTTGTAAAAATTTCAACTGTCTATCTATTACGGTTCATGTGATACAGCCCGCTGACAGACAGATGGACGGACGGACAGCGGAGGCTTAGTTAGGGCCCCGTTGGCATCCTTTAGGTACTGAACCCTAAAAAAGTAGCACACAAAACTTTTTACAAATCACTGTTTCATAGTTTTCCGACTCCTATATCATAAGGGCAGAAACACATGACGCAGTTTCTTAAACATTTTTCTTTTAACGTATGCTAATGTTGGGATAAGCGCCAGTGGCTGCAACTTTGTTGTTATCAAACTAGCTTCTTTGGACCATCCCTTAGGATTTGTTTTGTAATACGAAAAATATTGAAGGATTTGAGATGATGTATTTGAGTGGTGAATGTATTTTTTGTGGATATTGTTAACATGGTACAATTCGGTATGTAAAGTTTTTTCAAGATTTAAAAAAAAAAAATCACAGATTTAATTATTTTAAGCGACTTATTTCGATATTTTGGTTTTTCAAGCAGTCATTAATTTAAAATAAATTTTGTAAATTCTACTTCAAACGTAGACTGAAGAGTTTAATATCTTTGTCACATAAGGCACAATAATAAAAAATCAAAAAATGTTCACGCGTAGACAAAGTAATCTATAGACTCATGGTATCCGTGTCAAAAAAAAAAGACAAAAACACAAAAAAGCAAAAGGGACAAAAAATTCCGGCAATCTTCATCATACTATCATTTTTACAGCATAATTCACTGCACCTTACCATTTTCACAGTTGCTATTATTGAATTATGCACGAAAAAGATCTTGTTTTCCATTTAATCGCGGTGTAGTTTTTATTATTTCATTCATAAACGTCAAATTTGTTGTGCACATTGGTGTGCTTAGCCGACACGCAGTAAGGGACAGAAATATTCTTATTCTGTCTCTTTTCTTTGCTAGTGACGTTAATATATTTCTCTTTTTCTTGTGCGAATGAAAAAGAAGATATGCAGCAGTCTATAGTTTACTCTGTGTACGTGTTCACGTTTTGTGGTTGACATCAGAAACTTCAAGCATGACACTTGCCAGTTTTATAGGTGGCAATAATCGACATAATCAAACATTTACTTATTACTTTAAACCTATGAATACTGACATTAGTAACTCGATTACATCTCGGTTAATCGATTAGTAGTAAGGACATATTACTATTAAGTCCTTAGTAGTCGTTAGATAATTATGCGAGTTTATTACTTTTGTCGAGTGAAGACGGATAGTATATATATCTACTATGTATAGTCAACAAAAGAGATAAGTATGCAGGATCGTCGGATATAGTTGAAGTTTAGTAAGAAACCGATGGATGTTTTCGAATAAAATTTAATTTCAATAATAGAAAACAAACAAATCATTTATTAAATTAAATTTCAGTCAACAACATCCATCGGTTTCTTACTAAACTTCAACTATATCCGACGATACTGCATACTTAACTATTTTGTTGACTGTACCTACCTAGTGGTGCACGAGTGTGAATGATTTCTTTCAAAACTGTTATCAAACCAATCAACAAGTAGCTACAGTAGTTATATTTGCAAGTTTCCAACACCATTATTAGTTACAAAATAGTTCGAATGATTTATTATTAGTTACAAATTAGTTCGAATGATTTTATTAGTTACAAAATAGTTCGAATCATTTTATTATGATGCTATCGTTTTATTGATTTACGATCATTCTTATCTTGGGATTTAGATTTTTTATGTGAATTGATTTTCAACGTTTGATTTAAATCGGTTCAAAGGCCGATTTTCGCATGACTACATTATATTATTCTTATAGTCATCCCTAGAGTTGACATAATATGTCTTGATTTTTATATCATTTTATACATCCCGAGGACAGCCGAACACATCCGAAGCGGTGTCGGTTACGGTAACAGTGGCGAAAGTTTAATAGTTTTTTCCCATCTCAAAAAATGCCCAACGCGCCTAAAGAAGTTTTGACTTCAAAAAAAAAAAAAAAAAAATAAAGCTGAAAGAAGTAGTTTTCGTTTGAAGAACTCGGAACTCGCAGAGAGACAACCATATTATTTCAAATATTATACTACTTAATAATATTGCCGCGGTTGGTCTGTGGATGGGTAACCATCTTTACATACCGTGACCCCTCCGTGCCTCGGAAAGCACGTTAAGCCGTTGGCTGTCATTCGTGGATCTTTGACAGTCGTTACGGGTATTCAGAAGCCCGAAAGTCTGACAACCAGTCTTACCAAGGGGTATCGTATTACCCAGTAACTGGGTTGTGGAGGTCAGATAGGCAGTCGCTCCATGTAAAATACTGGTATTCAGCTGCATCCGGTTAGACTGGAAGCTGACCCCAATATAGTTGGGGAAAAGGCAACGCAGATGAGGCAGATGATACTAATAATATTGCTCTGTGAAACCATCGAATTCATCTTTCTTCAAGTACACATAATATTTACTTCAATAATTTATTTCCAACATTCCCCCATAATATTACTGTACAAATGCCAGGTGTTTATCATTAAAATATTTCAGTTGCAACGCTCAAACGACTCCAGTGCGCATGAACGGATCCCGTCAGACGCGTCGAAGATTTTCTACCAACGAGTATTTTCTGTGTAAAAAAATTATTTGCAGATAGTGTGGACCTGGGTGAAAATGAGAAATCTTTGCTAAAAAATTAAGTAAAATCATGATAACCAACTTAAAATTGTCCGTATGACAACTGTAATTTTTTGACAGTTGTATAAACTGGCTTTAATATACCTACGCTACGCCCAAATATGTTGATTTGTTTATAGCTTAAAATCAATTTCCCTGACTGTTCTTTTCATGGCTACTAAGTTAATAACTTCAACACGTATAACTAATCTGCGTTCGCGATTTATTTGCCAAAAATGTAAACAAATATGAATCAATGGAAAAATAACTTTAATTCCTACAAAATAAAGTTCAGTTTACGCTACAACTTCAAACATTTCAACAGTGCTAGTCACGGAAATGAACTTAAATTGTCATTGAAATAAAGTTGATATTTTTTAACTTGAATTCGTGTTGGGAGTGTGTAGCACTGCGCACTTTCAGTTCTTCTTGATTCTTCTCTATTAGCTGTCATCTCGGTAGGTAGTCACCCCCTTTCTTGCCACACACTTGCTTTATTTCACACAATCCATCCATCGTTTCTTTAGTCTACGTATTTATTAAAAAATGTGACAAGTTTAAAGTCTTCGCGTCGTCTACGTCCCAACAAACACAATTTTATTATGCGGTTTCTCTTTTTAACGCAATATCGAGTATTTCAAGTCGGTTCCTTTTGAAATTTTTTCGAGTATGAAATTCACTTTCATTCCATTTACTTTCGACTTAATGAAATTTTCGATACAGATCGTTCGAGGGATTGATACTGCGGCTTTTATTAAAAATATTTATTAATCATGTAAATTTATGCAATTAATTTTTAGGCTTTATTCCGATTGAGAATTGATTATTTAAAATGCGTACTCAATTAGACAAATCAAAGAATTAATTAAAATTCGATGTTATTAATTTTCTCCTTAATTCTAAAAAAAAATTTTTTCTATAGTTTCTGAATATTTCATTTTTTACGACTACTATGCAACATTAAAACCAAATGTCATTATTTCTTTTTTTCCTTACAATGAGAATAGGCACTCATTATAGACACAAATAGTGCCTATAATGAGTGCTTAAAGTATGCTCAACCAAAACAAAACACTCGACTTATTTGAAAATATCACAAAATATCTTTTATTATTTTTCTGTTGGTACAGACTAGCACATCAAGCTACCCAAAACTGTCAAATTTTCACAAACAACCCTGAACCTTATGCTGTAGCGATAAAGTTGAAAGTCTAATAAATAAATTTGATATAATATTATAGTATTGTGTTGATGTGCTGGCGTCTGTACCTATCGAGTATCAAATCGCCTAAAGCTAGATACATTTATTAAAAGCAGGGGTGACCAACGCTCCTAGCACCCCTGCCTAGTAATCTTACAACGTCCCGGGGCAATCGATTTCCTTTGTAGATTGAAATGGTAAACAAAGATATTGGCAATTTTTTGTCATTTCTTCTATTATGAGAACTTCCTTTACTTTTATGTGGCGGATATTAAAACAGACTTTTTGACGTTATGAATTTGTATGAAGTTCGTATTTTTTTTGGACTTTTAAAAGACGCGTCATAGACAATTCAAAGGCGTGATTGGGATTGTTGATAGAAATTAAGTATTTTGTTGACCTGTCGGTCGATTCTGTAAAAATCTCACCGTGAAAACTTAGGTGAAGTGAGTTTGTTTTTGCTAGGAATTGACACTATTAACAGCTCACTCCACGCTAACTTCACCAAACTTTTCACGGTGAGATTTTTTACAGAATAGCACCGCAGTACCTAGCTACTTATATTGCAAAGTGCCCATTATACACAATCAGCAGCCCAATTGCGCAATTACAATTACTTTTAATCACAATGTGAAAGATGTTATAGGAAATTCCTAATCCATTGCTTCCTATGTTTGAAAAATTTGTCTGCTCTACAACGTAAATAACGCAATGCATAATGTGTGGGTAATGAGTGTTAATAAGTATGGGAGGACATATTGTCCTCCTATACCTATTAACACTGTGATTGACAGGGGGAAAATGATTGTTGTCGCAAACAAACACAGCTACTGAATAATCATAGACAATGCAGTGTTGTGGAGTAAGCGATTGAGTAGTTAGCTGAGTGATGCAACTTTATATTGAACTGTTTGGATACTATGGCACCACCACGAGAGCAGTGGTGGCCCAGTGGTCACGGACACGACTTACGAGTTGTAGGTCGTAGGTTCGAACCAAGACAGGCGCATTACTTTGTGCAAATTATTTAATCACCACTGCTCTCAAAACGGTGAAGGAAAACATCGTGAGGAAACCGGCATGTCCTAGAACCAAAAATTCGAAGACATGTGATATCCGCCAACCCGCACTTGGCCCGTGTGGTGGATTATGGCCCACTCCCTCTCATTGAGAGGAGGCCTGTGTCCCAGCAGTGGGAATATTATAGGCTGATTACGGATACTATGGTATGACCTTTAGACACAATCAAACAAAAGCCATATATTCAAACTAGGCTGAGAATTAGGACTTTTTGAACATCAAAATTACATTAGGCCTGTCAACAAGCACCAGGTACAGTCAACAAAGGAGTTAAGTATACAGGAGCGTCGGATATAGTTGAAGTTTACTGAGAAACCGATGGATGTTCTGGACTGAAATTTAATTTAATAAATGAGCTGTTTGTTTTCTATTAATAAACTAAAATTTTATTCGAGAATATCCATCGGTTTCTTAGTAAACTTCAACAATATCCGACGCTCCTGTATACTTAACTCCTTTGTTGACTGTACTTATCAAAATAGAAAATGGTCTACAAATCTACAGTCTAAAAGGCCTAGAACTTTCTTATATTCACAAAATATAATAAAAAAAATCTGTCTAAAAGATAAATAAATATAATATCTCGTCCACAAAAGCCACTAACAGAATTGAAATAGAATTGTAAGGTAAATAATGGTATATAATATAATGTCAAATAATGAGAAGATTATGTCAAAGCTGTAAGAAAAAAAACAGTTAATAGACATATACATAGTTATGCCGTTAATGAGGTACCAGGAAAGCCACATACGAGTAAGCAGAAGGAATTATTCCCAAACTTCCTTGTCTTCAACGTAGTCTTTAATTTTATAATATGCTTTTTTATGGGGACACATTTGATGTGGGTTTTGAACTTTCCATCGCTTGGTTAGCTAGCTTAGTTTTAGGTAAGCAACCACAAATCAAACAAGAGCGAGTGGGACTCGCGCACCGAGGGTTCCGTACCATCATGTTTTTAAATTTTTATCAAAAGTCGAAAACTATGCGGCCTAAAAAACATCCAGCTGTGACAGACAGACAGAATTAGTCTCACCATAATGGTTCTGTTTTTACCATTTTGGTACGGAACCCTAAAAACAACGCCAAATAATTAAAAAGTCAACCCAAATCCCAAATAAGGAAAACAATATGTCCCAAATTACGATGTACTACATCCAATTATGGTAGCAACAAATAAGGAGGTGGAATGAGAGGCAATCCCCGGACTAAACAGCGGAACCAATTTCGAGCTCATCCGTGTTTGTCAAAGTGCTTCCTTCATGGCTACCAAGGATTTACGATGAAAATCAGTTTAAGTTAAGTAGATTTGTGAATGTTTTCGGTTAAGTTCATGTAGTGGGTGGATTTGGTGGTAGCGGAGATGGGAGTAATGGTGTGGTGTCGTCTGGTGCAGTGCTGGCCCAGTTGTATCAACCCCGTCTTATGAGTTGTATGTCGTGAGATCGAATCCAGGCACTTTGTGTATTTAATTTTGTCACCACTGCGTGCACTGCTCTCAAAAACGGCGAAGGAAAACATCGTAAGGGATCGTTTTTTTTTTTTTTTGGGTGGGAAATCGTCAAATGACCCCTCCCGCTCTGGGCGGAGCGGAAGGGAGTGTCAGACTCTTACTGACTAAAACCCACCCGTGTTCCTTCACTTGCCTGTGCCAGGGGCCACGGTATCTCTTTCGAACAACCCGCGACCCCGGCGGGGCTGATGAATACCTTCAAAATTAATTTGATAGATGTTGGTTTTGTTCAAAGCATATTATCAGAGCCTGTCTCGAATGCAGCTATCTTACTCTATAAAATAGTATATAAGGTTTTGAAATCTGCATAGTGTAAAGCTTTTATTGAATTAGGTTATGATGGGGCTGGCATGGTCGTGTTGTGACCAAAAGCCCCTAAATTTATAATAGATAATAAAAAATCGTAAGGGACTCGGCATGTCCTAGAATCAAAAAGGGCCCTCCCTCTTTGGTTCTACCAAAAAGGGACCGCGTATTGGATTATGGCCCACTCTCCCTCACAAAGAGGAGGTCTGTGTCCAGCAGTGGGCAAAATATAGGCTGGTTATTCTATCATCTATGGTCTGGTGGTGAATGATTCGAAGAAAACTGTGAGGCTGTTATTATTTAGCCACAGGAGCACGTGGCTAAATAGGCAGCACATAACCATTAAAAATAAATACGTAAATATTATTAGCTTACTAGTAGTTTTGATATTGTCGAAACTCCAATCGAGAACGCTTAGTAACCGCTAATACTAAGGTACGGGAAGCCGTCACCCAACGCGAAGCGTGGCGAAGCTCTTTGAAACTAAAAACCGGAAATTGCGTCGCGTCGCGTTGTCTTCCTTCAATGCCTAGACGCTGAACATCTTCATTAGCGGCATAAATTAAAACGCTTTGCGACGATAAGGGATGGGAATATTTCGTACGGTTATTGCCATGGAAATATTCATTGTGGTTGAGGCTAAGTAGTTGTGCGTCTTGTTGTTGGTGTCATTTCTTTTTTGTTTTGTACAGACGCCAGCACATTAAGCTACTATAATCTGTCAAATTTATTTAATAGATTTTCAACTTTATCGCTAAAGCATAAGGTTCAAAGTTGATTGGAAAAATTTGACCGTTTCGGGTAGCTTGATGTGCTAGTCTGTACTATTATTATTTTGTGAATAATTTCATCGCCACTGCTCGCAAAACGGTGAAGAAAAACATCGCGAAGAAACCGGCATGTCCTAGAACAGTGATCACCAATTAGTATCTCTGGGGGTCCATTTAAAATATAAATTAAGAAATAAAACGAAAAGAAACCTTAATAGTTTTAACGAAGTCATTAATTAATGTGAATGATGACAATTTTTACTTTCAACAATATGTCTGAAGCCTGGAGTAAAGTTCGTGCAAGCTATTGCCGTTAAATCTTGGAGATGTTCATCGGTAAGTCGAGATCGAAAAATACGTCGGCGCGGTCCGAAACTAGACTGTGGTACGCCATTTGACGACGCCTGTCCTAGAATGTTCGAATGTTTGTAACTATTTAATTATATTTTATCTGTGTTTTATTCTATTAACAATCTACCTACATCGACAGATCTATGTAATTACTGCGACACATCAAAACTAGATTCCGTAACATACTAAGTCGCCTAAGCAGTAATACATTAACCACTTTTCTTTATAAATAAACACCACATAAATTCCAGAAAAACACCACTTCAAAAATAAAAACACCAAGAAAAATAACTAAACCTCTCCACTTACACCAATTAACATACGGCCAGGAACAAAATGAATGAAAAAGGGAAGAAAAACGCTACGTTCCAACAATTTTTGCAAGCAAAGTGCAATATTCCGTCTATTCTTAAAACAAACAGCGAGCGCGGAATGGAATTAAAATTTCCATCAGAATTGTTTGTGTAGGCTAGACAGGAGATGGCGAGGGAAATATGACGTCACAACGTGGTAGTACATCAATGTCAGTGCCAGCATAAGTTGGTAGGATGTGGCTGTTTGCTGGGGAAAGTTCAAAGTGTCTATTACCGTCGAATCCAGCAAGTTATAAGATCAAGGGCTGATTTTTCAATCGACAAATTTTTGTTCTTGGAATAAAATTGTCGTCTGACAGTTTTTGTATGAAAGAACTGTCAAAAATTCAAAATTGTTCCTCCGATAAAGTTTATCTGGCGTTGGAAAAATCATAACACAGTAGATTATTTTTACGGGTAATAACCGCTCATTGTCTTAGAGATAAGGTATTGCCTAATCGGAAAAAAAAGGCCGATTGTGAATTTGAAATCTCATCTTTTACACTACAACAGTAAAGCCTATTTTACAAGAATATTTACTTGTTGAAGAGATTAATATGAAAACTAGACTTATGCATCCCCTTGCTATAAAAAAATCTATCGACAGTATACGCCTAATTTAGTATTTTCGACCTGACTCAGAAAGTCTGTCCTCGCGTTTAGCAGCTGCACTAACACGTGCTCAACCAGAAGACAACGATATATTCACAGCATAATAGTCTTTATTATCATATACTATTTCAAATCATATCAGTTACGTATCTTTCCAAGGAAAACCGTTTTATCAATCGAGGGTAATTGACTGATTTATCGAAAGGTTACGCCCAACCCACTTCCTGACACGCAATATTGGCCCAATAGATTGGCCACAAATACAGTGGCTCGAGGCTAAATAACAACAAGCCGCATGGGCCGATCTTCCAAGTTAAGCATCTCTTGCCGAGTTTGGTCCGAGGATAAGTGAGCATTCATTACATACCGAGACCCCTCCGTGCCTTGGAAAGTACGTTAAGCAATTATTGGTCCCGGCTGTCAGTCGTCGATCTTTGACAGTCGTTACGAGTAGTCTGAAGCCCTAAAGTCTGACAACCAGTCTTGCCAAGGGGTTACCCAATAACTGGGTTGTGGAAGTCAGATACCTAGGCAGTTGATCCATGTAAAATATTGGTATTCAGCTGCATCTGGCTAGACTGGGATCTAACCCTTTCATAGTTGGGAAATGGCTAGGCAGACGATAAGATTGTCCACAAAATATTCATCACGAAAAAATTATCCAGTTTTCTAAGAAAAAAAATACTCCAAGACTCGTCAAAGTTTTAATGAAATTAGTTCTCAAGTTAGAAAATAGCACAGTTTTATAACCTGCAATGAGACCACCCTTTAAGTTAGCGACGTCAGCAAACTACTGTTCATAAGGATGAATTTTGAATTTTCTAGTCTTCGTGTTTTCATCTGCTAAGTTTTCTGGGTGAAAGAATGTGTTTAGCAATTCTGAGCTTAGTGTTTGGATGTCTGACAAATGTTTACGTGAAACGGTGAGACTTTAGGATTTTTAATTCTCATAAGATGTCTGAGTAAGGTTGTTTGGTATATGATACTGTCATTGTGCCATGTCATTTAGTTGAAATAGGTTTTTTATTTTGATTTACTTTTCTTTTATATAGATTCTTTGCTATTTTGTGAATGTGAGAACGTTGTAGGCCCGGTAGACTCATAGATAATTCGATTTGTTGACGTCACCCGAAAAGGGAGTTGCCTCATTGTCAATTATTTGCCTAAAACCAGATAAAAAACCCAACAAAAATACCATGTAAAAGGCGTGCCAAATTAACAGAATCGCAGGAAAGTGCCGCAAAGAGATAATCGTGCAGTTACACCGCTATCTGAAACATCGCAATTTGCGTAAACAGCTCTCTCGTGCTGTATCCAACATTTTGCCACTTACTTCCTGCGTTTGGCCCGAAATAAATAGGCATTATATTTTTGTAAGCGGTGAGATAATCGTAGCCCTGTTTGGGGTTAAAAAAGTGCTTTATAATTACCTATAACTGCGGAGGATAACCTTTAGCAGAAGTGGTCATAAATACACCCACATTTTGCCAGTAATGTTTAAGTCCCATGTAATAGGGGGCAAGCCTTTCAGTATTAACTGGGCACAAATCCAGAGTCCGGACTGCTGAAAATTACCAGGTAGAAAAACCCAATAACACTTTGTCCGACCCGGGCTTTAAGGGGCTTATATGACCTAAAGCGCGGTCACTTTCGGACTGCATAGAAAAGAAAGAGAAGCGCGATGACACAACACTGGTAATTAATTGCAAAATATGAAGCAATTGTTTAATTACAAAAAATCTATTGTTTGGACAAAAAACACTCGTACCTAGTAGTATGTTGCTTGTAGAATAATCTGACAAAAAAAAAACAGAATGATTGTATGTACCTATATTAGTATGGTTTTTATTGTAAAAAGAAAGTTTTTAGAGGTACCTTCATGATTTTTTTCTATCGTATCAATTGTATTATGTTTTCAACACACTATCTACCTAGCAAATATCCTGAAGAATTTCATATATTTTTCTGATTTTCTTTACTGTAGTCGATCATATACTTTTATTGTTTCTAAAACTTGCGTTTTATGTGTTTAGCTCCTGTAAGCCCCTTAAACCCGGGACGCCATGCTCAGCAGCGCTTGCGATCGCTAGACCAACGAGAAAATTTACATTCTTCACAAAACATACGGTAAATAAACCCCGTATTTTCCCGTAAACTAATTCTTATCGCTCAAGAATCTCATTAGTTCACAAAACCGTGAAATAATAAAAAAGATTCAGTTCATAAAAACGTTAAATCAACAAGAACAAAAACTACATTAGCATACATTACATTGAGAATACAGAGTTTTCGAGAACAATGGAGTTTCTAGAGTAATTTTCTTTTCTTTTAAACTGCGTTTTAAATGTATTAAAAGTAACATTACTCGGGAAAACAGCTTGGAACTACTTTTTAGAAAATGTAACTTAATAAGTTTTTTTAATTAACATTGTAATTGCGTTAGTTTCACGTTTATTTTTAGTTGTCAACGAGGAATTTATATAGTATTCGTTCGTTCTTTTTTGCCTTAAAAACCATTAACACTAGGTACTGACAGATTTCGCATACCATACCATAGCAGTTGCGAAGGGTAAATTTTTGTAAGAGGTAAGCCGGAGTAGATATATTTAATATGATTATATTATTTGTCTATAGAATACTGACTGTGCCCATTGACATTGATCTGACCATTTTTCAAAGGGAAGCCAATAGGAATCGAGTTGAATGGAACCTTCGCCACTGTACCATAGCAAAGAAAATAGTTAACTATCCACCCACAAGTGGCATGACAATGACAGGGTTACAAAATGATGATGCTATCCGGTTATAAAAATTATCTAATTGTTGACTGTAGACCCTGTTGTTATTCAGTTCAAAATCTCATCATAAATGTTCACATTATTCACTCAGTACTTATATGTGTAGCTCCTACGGCGCTACGCCGTAGCCGCTACGACATTAGAGGCCCTAGTGCGAACGCGTGACGTATATAGTAAATACGTTATTTTTTTTAATAAAATAAATATATGTTTTTTTTTGCGACTATCCCAATAATTGTTATGAATAAAGTCATATATAACTAAGTTTTTTTATTTTTTTATTGCTGAATGACCTCGTTCTCGACCTCGATCTTGACCTCGATCACGCCTTGATCTCGCTCTTGACCTCGATCACGCCTGATGGAAAGCGATGGATGAGGTCTATGATGGAACGAGCACGAGCGTGCCCAGAAGATACCTAAGGCACTGGAACTGGGAATGCATTGACGAAACAAAGCAGGCTACTTGACTTCGATGGTCGCAAACCAGGCGGGCGTTAGCCCAACCATCGCAAGGGAAGAAGTGGTCAGTCAAATAAGGTGTTGGGTGTAACTGTCCAGGATGCGCCGAGCGCTCGATTCAGTTGAGTAACATTAACTTCTGAATTGTTTTTATCTTTTGTTCCTCTGACCCTTCCCGTCATATCGCATCACCTGCCTCCGCTTACACTTCGTTTTCGCTTAGTGTACTTTCTTACAGTTTGCTCGGCTCCTAAGGGTCATAGCGTGACTTCGTATATCCTATAGCCTTCCTCAAGAATAGGGCTATTAAATTCAAAAAGAATTTATCAAATCCGACCGATAGTTCCAGAGATTTGCGCGCTCAAACAAACAAACAAACTCTTCAGCTTAATTATTAGTATATATATCATGGATTTCCAATAACCGATACATGTATTGGAATTCTGCGAACATGAATATTAAATTAACACAGTCCTAATATAGGTAGTTAGTAATCGATATTATGTAGGAACTTACTTTTGAATACTGATGTAACTCATACCAAACTATCGATTTTGGTTTGATATCGACAACAGTACAAACTTTTCAAAAGGTACTCGTATTTTTTTTATTTTAAAACAGTATTTTTAAATAAAAACAGATTCTCAACTCAACTCAGCCTATCGCAGTCCACTTCTGGACATAGGCCCATGGCCGAAGATTATTTACAAATCTATACTAATATTACAAAACCTTCGGAACTACTGATCCGATTCTAAAAATTGTTTTACAATTGGGAAGCTACAGTATTTCCAAAAAATGTCATAGGATAGGTATATTTGCAGAAATGTCACACGGACGAAGTCGAAGGCAGAAGCTGGTTCAGCCTTAATAGAGAGACTTCGCAATAAAAAGTTCAGATTTAAGGAGATAATATAGCAATCAAAAGGACTCCATGTCTGGCGGTGCCCAGAAATAATCAATATTTTGTAAAACGATCAAACACAACACTGCTATGTTTTGTGTGTGTCTCTGACTTTAGAACTGCGGCGTTGACAACACAGCTATAACTGTCTGTAATGTTTGTCATGAAAACGAGAATTTCTATTTTAGTCAAGTACACAACTTCAGAGTCAAATAACAAAAGCAGCCAAGTGCAAGTCGAAATCGCACACGAAGGGTTCCATACCACCGTAAAATATTTAACAATATTTTCTTAATATGCCGAAAAGAACGCCGTTTCTTGTATGTTAAAAATTAAATGTGTGTGTGTGTTATTAATTTCCCATAAATTTTTAACTTTATTTTATGTTATTATTTTGTTCTTACAGCGGCCATAGTAGTACACACTCTGTGAAAATTTACAGCATCTACCTATTACGGTTCAAGAGATACTGCCTAAAACAGACGGAAGGACAGCGGACCGTTAGTAAAAGGGTACCCTTGGGGACTCTACGGAGCCTTAAAAAACTGAAGAAGCAATATACAGCTGCAAGATAACACAAACGATCATCATATTCCACCATCAACAGAAATGAAAGAGCCAGCGAATAATAAAATTACTTTTGTTTTCTTAATGTTGGAAAACTTTCTGCTGGATTTGTTTGAGTGAGTCCGTGAATTGTTATTAAAATTCGTACCGACGCTGCAGAAGTTTTTACGTTAAAAGGATTGGATGTAAAAGGGTTAGAATAGTGCTCGTTTTGTGAAGTCTACGTACTGTTATGAGAGCATATTAATAAGGGAATGGGAACAACGTAGATAGTTTAACAGGGTGCTTGCATGTGGGATTTTTGTGCAAACGCTCGCGCAGTTTGAGAGAATTTGAAATAATAATAATAATATTTATTTCATAAAAAAGTGGTACAGTCTGTTACAAAGTAGGGTGACAACTTAGGAATAGTTTAAATCTAAGATGAGTAGGTAACAATACAATTTTACGATCTGATGTCCTAGCTAGGCTATCAGATCGTAAAATTGTATTGTTGAAATGAAACCATGGAATTGTTTTCGACGTACTTTTTTAGAAAACTATTGATGTTGGTAACTTAATGATAAACTAAAAGCTGGCTTTTAAATGGGATTGCTCTGAAAACAGTATTATTATTAGCCCTTTAAATTATTTTTCCTTTAAACACTTGCGAAACAGTACCCATATATTACAAAATCTTCTTCTTCTATCTTCTATCTATCTATATATATAAAATGGTAAACTGACTGATTGTTGATATATCAACACACAGCCCAAACCGCTGGTCCTAGAGACATGAAACTTGGAGGGTGTGTTCTTTGTGAAGAGTAAGTATCCACTAAGAAAGGATTTTTGGAAATTCCACCCCTAAGAGGGTGAATGGGGGGAGGGTGAAATTTCACGCGGACGAAGTCGCGGGCGGAAGCTAGTCACAAATAAATTTGGAAAATCCATAAGTGCACGACTCATAATGATACTTATTTGATCGTATAAAAAACCAAAGATATGGATATTATATTAGTTACTTAACATACATAATTAGCCTATAATGTTCCCACTGCTGGGACACAGGCCTCCTCTCGGTGAGAGGGAGTTGGCCGTAATCCACCACGCGGGCCCAGTGCGGGTTGGCAGATGTCACAATGTCTTCGAATTTTTGATTCTAGGACATGCCGGTTTCCTCACGATGTTTTCCTTCACCGTTTTGAGAGCAATGGTGATGAAATATACAGTACTAAATATGCAGTGGTGATCATTGATTTATAAATGGTGGTGATGGTTATATTAGTTAGTTTTTTATTTATTAGGTAATTATAATTAGACTACTTTGAATAAAAGAGTTATTTTCAATAGGGTTCCTCCTATGGGTGAAATGAATCTATTAAAAAAATTGACTTAACTAATTGATTAAAATTTTCAAAACGCTCCCCTGTAAAATGCATTTTCTGCAGATTCGTAAGTTTGCCGTGGATGTGACGATATTAAATTCCCCACCCAGATTTCACCCACTTAAACACTTCGAACTTCAACATCCTCCCAACTAATTAGCAAGACCTACATTAAAATACCGGGAAACTTTTAACATCTCAGGGCGAGAAACGAATAAAACACGAACGTGACCTACTCTGGGTTTCCTTCACATAATCTGCATTCCTAGAGTATTATTTTCTCTGGACATGTCAAAAAGAGGAACTTTTATTCTTCGCTACGAAATACGTCTTTTTCTGTTGGCGTGTTTTTGCGAATGTTTTTACTGCGACTAACTGTGAGAAAACTCCAGAAAGCTAAAAATAGACTCATTTATTTTAAAAAGTGTGCATGAAACTGTTTTAAGAAGTTCATCATCATCATCATTTCAGGCAAAGGACGTATACTGCTGGACATAGGCCTCCCCCAAGCACCTCCCCATCGACCGGTTCTGTGCTTCTCACATCCAAGGGGTTCCTAATAAGCTTCTGTGTAGTATCAATATGTGTAGTAGGTGTATTGAAACTATTAGAAGCATAATATGGCCCAACGGGGGTATTAATCGTGTATTTGATAAGGTCCAATATGACAGATATTATTAACGTGTACTTTAATTAACCATTAAAATGTCTCAGTACTTGTAGACTCATGTATCATGAAGGAATCTGTTCCTCCACCCCCACTGCTTCGAGTTAAGAGGTTCATTAATAAAAAGCGTACATCATCATAAGGTCACTAAGTTTTTAGAGGATCATTTAAAAAAATTCCCGTAATAATTGATAACAGAAAGTCTAAGAGTGTCTTTACACGCTACAATCTACAATGCTGCTAAAACATCACAGGACATTGCCAGACTTCTCTCAACATTAGGCTAACGCTCACATTGAACCTAATCACATTTCTCTTTACCCCGAAATCTCACAAAACGTATCCCTTATCTGCCTTCCCAAATACATAATTACTTCCAGCCTTCCACGTAAGAACAATCTGACCGTCAAGTCAAAACTTGGCAGCTTAAGCCCGAATCTTGGCACGTTGTCAGACTATCCTGCCTAGTCATTTGAACTGGATTGAAATGTAAATGTAATTAAATGCAAATGTATTCAATTAATTGGGTGTTATAGCGAGCCATTGAGGGTTGGTTCGACTTACATTAATTAACTGATGTGTTGTTCTAGACTTGGTGTTGTAGACGTAAGTTTTGGTGGTGAAACCTGAGTTTTAAAGGTATAAAATATTGAGAGACTGCCTACCCCCATGGGAAGAAGTACGGGTTCAGAATATTCTTGGCTGTACATTTCACCTTATAGGCAACCGAGACAATGGTCTGAGAATAGTATGAAAAAACAACTGTTTTAATTTGGAGAAACGAGACAGCTTTCAAGAATAGTGAAAGTCAATGTCAAAGTGAAATCATTTATTTTAAATTATTTTAAATAGGCACGTAAAACTTTTGAACGTCAAAATTTATAAAAACTAGAATTGATTCTAGTCGCCCCTTCCAAAAGGTAGTTTCGTATGGAGGACAATGGGCAAGAAATTACAACGTTACTCTTTTATAAATGTCTTACAATATTTTGTATACATTAATTATATGTATAACTATATGTGAAGACGATGCAGATAGAATAAAATTTCTTTACTACAATAGGTTCCGTACATACCTTTCGGTATTAGGTACTTTATGTAATTGTATAAATACGATATAATGTGGTAACAGTAGGTATACAAGGTGTAACGTTAAATGCGCAAAACCTCTTAAGGGGTCATTGTACTCATCATTAAGAACAACTTTTACTATGGGACCCAAGCTAAAATAGCGAAAAAAAAATTAGTTCTTCCCTACATTTATGCTCGCCTATCCCGTCAAAATGTACTAAACAGATGATTTTTTTTGCGATTTCAAGTTTGGTCCCATAGTAAAAGTTGTTCATAATGATGAGTACAATGACCTCCTAAGAGGTTTTGCGCATTTAACGTTACACGTTGTAGTTAAATATCTCAGTTCGCATCTTTAATTATTACAATAATAAGTTATTATCACAACCTCTGACAAACTTAAAACACACTTTAAAAATACTCATCTACTCATATATGCAGCAACATTATTTTCATGTAGACTTAATTTGCTGATGCCGAAAGAGCTGGTGTATGCTGTATCAGCACTTTTCATGCAAATTTCAAGAGTCAACAGGGGGAAATTGATTGATGTCGCAAACAAGCACAGCTACTGAATAATCATAGACAATGCAGTGTTGTGGAGTATGCGATTGAGTAGTTAGCTGAGTGATGCAACTTTATATTGAACTGTTTGTATACTTAGGTGTTACCTTTAGACACAATCAAAAGTATTTTTTTCAAACTAGGCTGAAAATCAGCACTTTTTGAACGTCAAAATTACATAAGACAGTCCCCCGCTACGCCCACTCTTCAACACTTCCTAGTGATTTAGCTGGGAAGAAGAAGTGGTGCAACAAACTGCCTAGCAGCACAGCTGTCTCTTATGTTAAAAGAACTTGATTCTAGACAATAATAGGCAAAGTAATCATTATGAAACACAAAAAATTAAACTATTTGCCAATATCAGCTAGAACACGCCTGTAAACCAACAAAAAAATTGAAAACTATTCAAACAGAGACAAAAACCTTCACGTCTAATTTCGAAATTGACAAAAAAAATGTCTTCAGATTGTAATAATTAGAAATACGAACTTAAATAACATTCATACCCTTTGAAAAACTTTTTTTTATTATTAAGAGAATGGCTAATTAAAGGTTCTCATGGAGAAAAGAAAGCTTTGATTACTACTTGTTGGTTCTAGACCATATCCATCCGTATTAAAAATCGCATTGGCGCATTGTCAGCTTGGTATCTACACTATATATTATGTAACATCACGCCTGTAATCCACCAAAGGTTAGACAGAGGAATAACTAAAGGACACACACTTTTCGCCATTATGTTTAAGTCCCATGCATGTAATAGGGGGCGAGCCGCGTTTGGCATTTCATATAAAGTTTCAAGCCCTTGTTTTTCGAAATAAATAAACCGATATTAATGAAACTTCATACGCTGCCTAGGACATTAAGTCCGCCTTTGTACCTTTTTGTGGGAAAAGTTTAAATAAATAATAAATGCGCATATGCAGGATACAAAAGTCTAAAAAGTTACTTAGGAACATTTTCGTAAAATCTCTGTTCCTATGGAAAATTTTAAATCGGTCTAACATTATTTTTCGAAAATGTTCTTAAATAACTTTTTAGACCTTTGTTTCTGGCTAAGGCATATGAAGTTTCATAAAAATCGGTTCATTCGTTTTGAAAAACAAGGGCTTGAAAGTTTGTATGAAATGCCACACGGCGTAAACCTTAGAGTAAGAAAGCTATAGAGCATCGGGTAGCGTGGCCACACATGAGACAAAAAACTAACTTAACTAACATGGGCTACTTAAGTAGCTGCCTTGAAAAAACTGGCACGCACTGAGAGACGGAAATAGTATAGCTTTATCCTTTTCTGTTACTTATAATACTTTATCCTTTTCTCGTGGAAATGAAATGGAGCTACCCGCCATCGCTTTTCTTTGTCTAAGGCGTAAACTCTCTTAACGAGCACAACTCCAGACTCCAGGCACCTACCGAGAAATTCCAGATGGAAGTACCCAATAACACTTTGCCTCACTTTAGGATCGACCACAAGACTGCTCTGTATTACCACTTGTGACCACCAACGAGGCAAAGACTGCCTCCATCTCCTCATCTACATCTATGGATTCAAGAAGGTACCGTTATATTGTAAATTAATTTAAAAGGTGTTGCTCTAAAATCCAATTTCATACAACTAAATGAGTTTTCTAGTTTCCTGATTCTCGTTAGTTACTGTAATCCGCAACTCAATTAAACTTTAAATGCTTTCAACAGAACACCTTAGTTGATAGTTGAGTTAAAGAAAGTCTTTACTCAAATTCAAACCTTAATCTTTAGGTGTTAAGGCTGGATTTAGGTTTGAAAGTCAATGTGTAGTTTGAAAAATAGAAAAAGGTAAAGAGTTTAACGACAAACTTCGACTCTTTGGATCGGGGATTTGAAATCGGGTAGTTAAAGAACATCTTAATACGGTTAAATTAAATTCCAACGTTTAGCTTATTTTATCTGAGTTTTTTGCTGAATCGAAAAGCATAGAATCTACGGGACGTGAGAATTTTTTTTATTGATAGTTGGAGGAAACGAGCTCTGATAAGAATATTGCTAGTTTTTCCATTCCCTGCACAGTTTGCGTCGCATTTTCTTTGCGAAAAGGTGTGGTTAAAAACACTACCTATTAAAAAAAGAGGAGGGCTTATGTTTAAGTAGTAACAACAGCCGCGCAGGTCAATTGATCAGGCTAAGCCACGCTTGCCACGGTTGGTCCATGGATGGGTGATCATCTTTACATACCAAGACCCTTCTGTGCCTCGAAAAGCACGTTAAGCCTCGACTAGCAGGTTCAAGCTATAATTAGTGGATCTATGACAGTAGTTACGGGTCGTCAGAAAGCCCGAAAATCTGACAACCAGTCTTACCAAGGGGTATCGTATTACCCAGTAACTGGGTTGTGGAGGTCAGATAGCAATATTGTTGGGAAAAGGCTAGGCAGATGTTGAAATAAAAAGTTTAAAAAAAATCGGATTGAACCAAAAATGAGATGATACTCGTAGATATGCTTAAAATATTAATTAAGTAAAGTTCGTTGTTTTAGTATAGAAGTTTGACATTACACCTGTCAGATTAGTCTCTGGGATTAAAACGAACTATAGAGGGTGTTTTCTTCTACCTACATGTTTTATTAGTCATATTTAATTACACATTTGGTGCGTCTATATATAGTGGAAACTAAATTAATTAAGGTTGTATGATTAATTGAATACCTAAAAGTTTTAGATTGAGAGATTGCACCAGAAGGTCAATTCTCGTATTTTTAAGAACGTTCGAATTCTAAACTCAGTGAGACAATTAAAAATAATTATATCTATACTAATATTATAAAGCTGCAGAGTTTGTTTGTTTGTTTGTTTGAACGCGCTAATCTCTGGAACTACTGGTCCGATATGAATTATTCTTTTAGTGTTGGGTAGTCCATTTATCGAAGGCTATAGGCTATATAACATCACGCTACGACCCTTAGGAGCCGCGCAGCGTGTGACACCGCGGGGAACAGCTTGTTTTACATAAATATTTGACAAGTTTTTGACATTGAATGTCGATGAGATGAGATTGGGACTTGAGTTTGACCGTTTTTTTAAGTACGAGAATTTGTCTTCTGGTCTTTGTTAATTAAACTTTTATTAATACAATAGAATGTTGTGTTTAATTACAGGGACGCACTACTACCTATCTTTTTATAATGGACATTCTACATCGTTATCACATACATAATTTCAACGTGAATGATATAACAAATATTTTGAAACAATGGAGTTTCTTGCCTGTTCTTCTCCATAGGTACCTACTACGCTTTGGAATGAGCAACTAGCTTCATCTTTCTGACTGACCGACCCCTTGACAATTCAAAAGTGCATGTAACTGGTTTATTTGAAATAAATGCTTAGTTTAAGTTACACAAACACATTGTTCCTAACACATAATGTAACTATAGTTTACTTTAAACAATAAACATTTTGATGAAAACTTATTTATAAACACATTAACCAAACATTATTATAAATGTCAGAGTAACTAAAGTTAACAGTCATTACGTCTTCGGAACTCCCAAAATGTCGGCTTACTTCAAATGTAATTAAATAAGCTGTTACCTTGGTAACGGAACTGCTCTTTCAAATAAGGCTGGGGTTCCAGTACTAGTGGGATATAAGGGTAATTATACCCGAAATCTGTAAGTTACTATACAAGGTGGGGACGAAAATATGACAATTATCAAATGACCATGACTAAATTCGCAACACCATGATACTTTATTAAACAATAAAAGAAAAAAAATATATAATTACCTAATATAATAATATGAAATTATGGACAAATATTGCATTGACCATTCGGCAAAAAAAACAATATTTATTCTAAACTAGCTGACCCGACAGCGTTGGCCTGTCCAAATTTCAATCATTCATATCATGCAATGAAATACCTATAGAAAATGCACTTTCAGCTTTCCAAATTTTCCAATTTTCCCGGCAACTTTTCAAAATGTTTCTTTCGTAATAACCTTATTCGGATTATTACAAACATTTTACAACAAAATTTGCCAAATCGGTCCAGCCGTTCTGAAGTTATGCGTTTACCAACGAAAAGCATTTAATTTCATAAAAAAAAATTAAAAGATAGACAAAGTATTCAGAGTTACGTAATGTAAAGTAAACATTACGTAAACCTGAATTTATTTTGTTACTACTTACAATTCTGTTCAACTAGCACGTTAAGACAAGCGTAAAAGATAAGATTTATTGTTCATACGCACGAAGAGTAAAAGTTACGCATCATGGATTAGTCTAGAGCAAATAAATTTAAAAGAAAGGTTCTAAATACGAACATTTGTCAGTCCAGAATCCTATCAATCCCGTATTTAAGCTGATTAAATCACTAAACTGGCTAATCTCCACACCAAACCACTGCACTGACACGCTTCACTTTCAACTCTCTCCCGCCTTTCGTGGTGAACTGACAGTTGACATTAGTGACAGCTATCTTACTATAGGTCTACCAGAATCTAATGGCATAAAAAAAAACCGGGTTGCACTCCGGGAGTGCCGGCAGAAGTGAAAACTTAAGTATTAACGTTGTGCGTTTTGGATATTTTGGAATGGTTATGGAATAATTTTGCACGAATTGCTTTAATTATCAGAATAAAAGTACTATCTTTTATGTGGTAGAATACAATATTTATTTATTGCGCTATCGTACACAACCATGACAATTTATATTACATTGCACGCTGTAACATAAACACACACGAACATTCGCGCAAGCGCCCTGCGCCGCCTAAACGAAACAGCCGGCGCAGGCATACATTTTCGCCGCGCCGTAGAAAGAGAGGGGGATACTCCCTCTCCTACGCCACGCCAGCTGTCTACTCTCCATCCGTCTTACGAATTTTCGATCAGGTCACGTGTCCTGACGCGAGTTTAACGTTTTTTACCCATTACAAAAAAAGTGTATAACGCCGCTAAAGAAGTTTCTACTCCATCCGTCTTACGAATTTTCGATCAGGTCACGTGTCCTGACGCGAGTTTAACATTTTTTACCCATTACAAAAAAAATTGTACAACGCCGCTAAAGAAGTTTTCACTTCAAAAAACATTGTGATTTTCATAAAAACATTGTGATATTCAATGTCAGTCCATATGAAAATCACTTTTTTTCTTTTTTTTTATGCCATGAGAATCTGGTAAACCTATACTGATGATTACAATCTTTTACCAACTGATTCTCATTGTTTTAAACAGAGTGACTATCGGTTGAACTCCACAGTGGCTAATTTTGTGAGACACAATGATGAATGAATGCGTTTCTTCAAAAGCTAATTCTGTTTCAGCTTTTGTTGAGTAACTATATCAAATTAACCTTTTGTATCCTTCTATCAATCAGTAACATGGTCAATTCCCGTAATTAAAAACGTTCAAAATCAAGTCGCAACCTCATCTCAGTGACAATCAATGTCAAAAACTTGTCAAAAATGTAGGGAAATTAGAGTTATTTTTGACAGATTGAGACTGAGATCAGACTGTGAAATTACGAGAATTGCCCATCTGGTCGGCCGAAGCAAAGACAATCTCCATAAGTGGGTGTAGTGTATCTGTTTAATAGATATAGTAACACTGACACATTCACACGAGCGGGGTAGCTGCTGTCACTAATGTCATCTGTCAGTCACGAGAAATGGCGGGAAAACAGGAAAGTGAAGCAGGGTCGAAACTATAGCGCTTGGTGGGGTATAGTCCGCACGGAACTAGTTAGCCGCGCCTTAGGTATGTGAGCGGTGGGACGGAGGGGCGGGCGGAGGGGGGGGAACAAAAACCATACTAATACACATACAAGGATTCTCGTTTTTTGTCAGATTATTCTACAAGCGACATACCTACTAAAACACTACTGTTTTAATTTTTTAGTCCAAGCAATCGATTTTTTGTAATTATACAAAGTGTAACAGAATAAACGCAAGTCCTGAAAGTAGTTCGTTCATAATTGATTACTGAATCAATTTCGGTAACCTTTAAGATAGGTATTTTTTTTTAAATTATGTATTTTGCCATACTGATCGCCGATTGAGCCAAAGAAAATTAAATCTTATGTCAAGGCAATAAGACTCAATTTTGAATGCATAAAGTAATGATAGGGTCAACACAATTTACTTAATAAAAATAGTTAGCTTTAAAAAAAAAATGTTTTGATCATTGTATTATGCTTTTAACTCAATACTCTAATTGGGGTGTATGAGGTCTTGCGTTCATTATGTTACGCATTGTATACCTAATTGCTTCATATTTTGCAATAAATTACCAGTGTTGTGTCATCGCGGTTCTCTTTCTTTTCTATGCAGTCCGACAGTGACCGCGCTTTAGGTCATGTAAGCCCCTTAAGCGGTCGGCCTATAATCTTTTGCACCACAATTACCCGAAACTAAACTAATTACAGTTATTAGGTTAACTATTCTGTAAAAATCTCACCGTGAAAACTTAGGTGAAGTGAGCGTGGAGTGAGCTGTCAATAGTGTCAATTCCTAGCAAAAATAAACTCACTTCACCTAAGTTATCACGGTGAGATTATTACAGAATCGACCGGCAGGTACCCTCTTAAACTGACACCCCACCTTAATTTCGTCAAATCCATGTCTACCATTTCATGTAATTTGTCATTAATTTGCGCCGAATTTAATTATTATGTATTACAGTGAGCACGAAATAGTTGTTTGCTTAAATTATTCACATTTCTCATTAATAATTGCGTTGAAATTACGTTTTGGGGGTAAAATCAAAAGAGCCGTCTTGTTTGCGTAGCGTTCCAGTTTAGCGTATAATTGTAGGTAATTAATAATGTTAATTTTGTGCTGAATTTCTAGTAAAATCAATCAGCGTAGCCTTTTCCCAACTATGTTGAGGTCGGCTTCCAGTCTAACCGTATACAGCTGAGTATTTATTTATTTATATTAGCTATTTTGCTGCCTATCTGACCTCCACAATCCACTTACTCATCATCATCATCATCATTTCAGCCGAAAGACGTCCACTGCTGGACATAGGCCTCCCCCAAGCACCTCCACTTCGACCGGTTCTGTGCTTCTCGCATCCAACGGGTTCCTGCGGCCTTCACAAGGTCGTCGGTCCATCTTGTTGGAGGCCTTCCAACGATACGTCTTCCGGTACGTGATCGCCACTCCAGAACCTTTCGGCCCCATCGACCAACCGGGTATGGGTAGTTCTTCGAAATTTGATTCTTTGACTGATCCATATGGCCAAAATTTAATTTCACTTTCAGCTCTGTAACACATGTTCATATGAAAATAGGTATACCAAATAACATATATTTGAATGAGGGACTCGTTTTTATAAAGTAGTTTTCAAGATATTAATTTTGTGCCCAGATGAATCAGAATGTGTTACATATTAATCAGAAACAGAAATAAAAAGTAATAAAAACACCGTTAGTTATGAATGTAAATTCTAAACAATAATTATTAATTCTTAAATAGGACTAAGACATATCAAAAGTATCATATTTAGAACAAGATTATACTCCTGTAATTTTTTTATTATTCAAAAGGTTATAGCTAAGTAAATAATAATAAATAAGATTAAAACTACTGACTTGTACACGGTCAAAAATTGGACAAGGAGAATTACGCAACAAAAGCGCTCCTATCGTGCTGGAGAGGGGAAAAACTAATTTGTTTTATTATTCATATGGGGTTTTGACCATACGAATCAGGCACAGATGAATCAGGATTTTGCCTACAATCATGCATAACTCATCGTACATACAGACTTCATTATTTTCATATTTCTACACGAATCTATAACCCAAAAGCATCACACGAAACACAGATTGAAGTTTTAAAACAATAAAATAAATTTTATAAAGTAGGCATTGTAATCAGGATGCCACCTGAACCAAACACAGATGAATCAGGTATTTTCCTTCGTAACACCGGATCTAAGCCAACCAGCCGCACGTCCACCTTCTAGGTCGTCCGTTGCACGACTGGCGTCCCCCCGCGCTGGAAGCCAGACTCTTATTATTATTACCCGACCAAGTACGGTCAAGCGCAGCTTACGCCACATTAATCAGTATTATACGCCGGACACTTCTTTTTTACTTATTTATAAACAGACTAACGTAGTTATAACTAATACACATTTTTTTTGTAAGAGGACAATTCATTTCCTTTCGATATAATTATAATTTATATTGATGTATCAAAGGGAAAATGCGACATCGACCATTTTGTTCCGGAAAATGGCAAACGGACGCGCTATATGAATCAGAAGAACGACCTTCAAATATTTTTATTTTGTACCTAGACAGCAATTATTTAAAAAAAATCATTTGTCCCAGTAAGGGATAAAGCTAAACTGTACAAAAAAAATATTACATGCCGTTTTTTTAGTTGGTTACAGAAATATACCCACAGACATCGAAAATTTTGTCCCTGAAGAATTACCCGTATACCAATCGCCAATCCACTTACTGGGTACACATTACCTCTTGGTAAATCTGGTTGTCAGACTTTTGGGCATCTGACTGCCAGTAACGACTGTCAAAGATTTATGAATGACTGCTGGGAGGATCAACGGCTTATCGTGCATTTTCAGATATGGAGGAATCCACAAACCGACCGCGGCAAGTGTAGCTTAACCTTTGATCGACTCGTGTGGTTGTCATTATTTAGCCACGAGCCAACACTGAATTTCCAATAATTGAAGAAAAATAATGTGAGCTAATTTCCGGGGTATAAAATATCGATTTGGGACGCCTGTCGGCTATTTTCACAGCTGCCAATTATTTGGTAAACTGGGTTACGGGTACTCTGTGATATGAATTTTCCTTTATTTATACTGGCTAAATTAATTTGTAGATAGTTTTTTGTTCAGTATCGAGTGATGCAAGAAGTTTTGTTAAATGCTTTTGTTATTTAGTCTCGTTTATGTCAGAACCGACATAGCCCGAAGAATTGCCAAAACGTAAGTGGCAGTGGGCAAGACACAATGCTCACTGAACAGATTGCCATCAACCGGCCTCAAATCCGACCTGGGAAATGAACCGAGGACATCATGCTCAACGGTACCGCTTTCGACCACTAGACCTCTCTTACAGTTTACGATCATCATCATCTTCATCATTTCAGTCGAAAGACGTCCACCGCTGGACATCCCCCAAGCACCGCCACTTCTACTGGTTCTGTGCTTGTCGCATCCAGCGGATTCTTGCTGTCTTCACCAGGTCATTGGTCCACCTTGAGGCTTTCAAATGCTACGTCTTCTGGTACGCGGTCGCCACTCCAGAACCTTTCGGCCCCATCAGCGTTCTGTTTTGCGAGCAATGTGCCCTGCCCACTGCTGCTTAAGTTTGGCAGTTTTTTGGGCTATGTCAGTTACCTTGGTTCTCCAACGGATTTTTTTCATTTTTGATTCTATCACATAAGGGATCTCCAAGCATAGCTCTCTCCATTATCCTTTGGGTGGCTTTAGCCTTCTAATGAGGGGCCATTGTGAACGACCACGTCTCAGTGCTGCAGGTCATCACTAGCAACATGCACTGGCCAAAGGTGGAGGTGGTGTCTTGAGACACTGCGGTATGTGGGACGAGAAGATATGGCGTAGCTTCTCGAACTATGCCCAGCCGAGTCAGATTCGACGTACTCGTATGACCCCTCTATCTCGAAGTAGGACCTACCTAACTGAACAGTTGGTCCTATCGCGTGCAGCCGTGCATAGCGAGGCTCAGGAGAGGCCCCTTTACAGTCTCCTCAGGGATGTGCCTTTCAGGCGTTGCACGGGGGGGTTCCGGAATTGGTCTTTTAAGAGGAACCGGGACCACCCCTATGTGCTGATGGTGATCACCGGGGTGGTTTTAGTGAGGTAAAAATCCCACACTCCCGACCTCCCTCCCCGGAGGTCTGGGTGCCTTTTGAAGGTTTCCCCCCGAAAACAAAAAAAAAAAAAAAAAGGTATACATAATTCATATTAATGACAATTTAAGATATTAATAGGATAATATAACGAAAGCAGTACCTAAGTATCTATTCCCAGGACACAAAATTACAAACTCCAATCTACATAATATAGAATATACAGACCTGTTGAACAAACCCGAAACTATAATATTACATTATATCACAAGTTATGTAATATATGTTATGTTATGTAGTATTATCCTGAAGATCCCATACCGTTCATTGTTAACAACAACATAATCACATAGGGATTCATTTGTTTCAGTAACAGGTAGGGTTGCCAAATTCAAAATTAACCATTTTATTTGGTAGGGAAGAAATATTGAATTCTCAGTATGAAAAACAAAAGGAAAAATATTTTTACAGCTGGAAGTTATTATAACTTTTGGAGTTTTGTACTTGATTTTTAGGGTTTTGTACCCATAGGGTGCCAACGGAATCCTATTACTAAACTTCCGCTCTCCGTCCGCTCTTCGTCTCTCCGTCCGCTCTTCGTCTCTCCGTCCGTCTCAATGTCAGCGGGCTGTATCTCATGAACCGTAATAGGTAGACGTTTGACATTTTTACAGAGTGTGTACTTCT
Organism: Oligia latruncula; assembly: GCA_948474745.1. Taxonomy (NCBI): domain Eukaryota; kingdom Metazoa; phylum Arthropoda; class Insecta; order Lepidoptera; family Noctuidae; genus Oligia; species Oligia latruncula. The sequence goes on along the minus strand of OX419684.1, from coordinate 4,864,589 downwards.
ATTACCGCTTTAAGTACTTACGTGTTATAACACGTAAGTACATACTCTGTAACTTGCGTTGTATGGCTAATAATAGAAACATAATATTACTATGATTCTATACTTCTATACTAATATTATAAGGAGTTATCGTTTGTTTGTATGTAGGGGATAATCTCAGGAACTACCAGTCGGATTTGAATAATTATTTTTGCATTTGGTAGCCCAATTCTTGAGGAAGGTATTTAACATCACGCTACGACATTTAGGAGCCGAGTAAAAAGGAAAAAAGTCTGAAAGAACGGTAAACGAAAACGAAGTAGCAGAACGGGCGGAGCGAGTGGGTTGCGACGAGATGGTTCGGGGGCCGAAATTTCACGCGGACGAAGTCGCGGGCAGCAGCTAGTACTATATAACTAGGATGAGTATAAAGCCGCGCGCACTTTGAACGCGTTTTCTTACGAATTTTTCTCTTGCGAACACGTACATTTTTGTCTTGAAAATACAGATTATTTCATCGTGCTCCAAAGAGGACTTCACGAATGCGATATCACTATTTGATGGAGATAAACGTATGTGTGTACCGTGTGCGCAATGCATTCATACGACCACTATTATACGTTTGTACAGACGCCAGCACATCAAGCTACCCAAAACTGTCAAATTTTCCCAATCAACTTTGAACCTTATGCTTTAGCGATAAAGTTGAAAATCTATTAAAGAAATTTGACAGATTGTAGTAGCTTGATGTGCTGGCGTCGTAAAGGAATAGAGAGTGCGCCTGTGTTTGCGCACACACTTGTGCACTATAATATCTCCTGCGTACCTGGCTAATCTCCGTTGAAATTGGCCACCGTGACCGAAATCGGTCGGGAGGCTATTATTATTATGTTTTCTATTATTTGTTTATTATTTTAATGATCTACTGTTCAATAAATATAAGATGAATTATTATTAGTAAAGAAGAAAACAATGCACCTACTATACTGGTTTTAAAAGTATGGCAACCCTGGCTCTAGGACCTATAAATAATGACACCCTTGTCAAAAGGCTTATGGGGCTTATGATGGTTTAAATACATGTTATGTTACACTAAATAATGTTTTAACAAAGAGGTCCGATGAGTTAATCGCATTAATAATTATGTTTCAAGTTTATAAATTATAATATAGTTATTATATTTTTAAACTTTTTGCATATCTCCAGACCACAGGGTCCCGAACCTTTGGTAGGCATACGAGGGAACAAAGCCAACTCGCAGAGGCCTGTTAGACTCTGTAAGGAAAGAAAATGAAGCACAAACCAGCGATTATCCCTGTACGCACTATGCAAGGGCACCCAAGGTCAGTTGACCCAATTGGTATTGGACTTTAGCAGGATATGGAAACAAAGATATCGGATGGCTAAAGTGGACCATACCATATTCAGCCTATAATGTTCCCACTGCTGGGACACTGGCCTCCTCTCGGTGAGAGGGAGTGGGCCGTAATCCACCACGCGGGCCCAGTGCAGATTGGCAGATGTCACATGTCTTCGAATTTTTGATTCTAGGACATGCCGGTTTCCTCACGATGTTTTCCTTCACCGTTTTGAGAGCAGGGGTGATGAAATAATTTACACGAACCTACGACCTACAACTCGTAAGTCGCGGCCGTTACCACTTGGCCACCACTGCTCATAAAGTGGACTGGTTACCTGGAACTATGGAAGAACTAGGGCAGGCAGGCGGTGCCTTTGTGTCGCGCCCTATTTTATCGCATGTCGCGCCTGTTTGCAGTAGCCTTTTACGATACCCCTTGATAAGACGGGTTGTCAGACTTTCGGGCTTCTGACAACCCGTAAGGACTGCCAAGATCCACGATTGACAGCGGGAACCAACGAATTAACGTGCTTCCGAGCCACGAAAGGGTCTTGATTTAAGTAAAGGTGGTCACCCATCCATGGACCAACCACGGCAAGCGTAGCTTAACCTAATCGATGAAACATGCGGCTGTTATTACTTAGCCAAAAAGTCAAGCCCAAAAAAAACCTAATTATTAATTATCTACAATAAATATTATGATCGACCCATGTCCGACGGGCGGACGCTCCAACATCATTTGTCTATGTTATAGACAAGTGCCTAATTTATTTGTAGTCGTCTCTCATTATTATGTAGTTTAAATTGTCATAACACTGTACCATTTAAAAGTCATCATCATAGATCTCTGTCAGTACCCACATTAATAAATGATAAATGAACCCGACTTGTATAATTACAGTCAAACCCATGCTAATCATTACACAGAAACTGTATAAAAGGGGTGAAATACTAACTCAAAGTGCTTAGAAACATAAGCTGGGAACACTTTAAGACCTAATTGCTTGCTACTCGGAACAATTAATCTAGATAAAGCTATGGAATTGTCTGAAAATTGGAGCCATTTACTTGAAACAAGAACACAGTTTGATCGCAAAGATGAGGGGATGATTATACCAACAGGCAATACTGTAATTACTATAATTGTTGTAGTTATAATTGTACCCTGTACCCAATTGTTTCATAGGAGAGCAAATGCTGTTCCTCATACAGAATATTTTAACTAGGCTTGGTCATTGCGTTTCCAACGGGGTGATTGCGTATCATAAAATGACAATCGATTGCAATGCCTGTCATTTTTATATCTATTGCTTTATAGGATTTAAAAATTCGTCTGCTCAGCAATGTAACGCAATGAACGTGACTAACCTGTCAAAATAAAATGGTTTAGAGTGGTTTTTACACAATTTTTTTCCTTCACATAGGTACATACTTAAGTCAGGGTTTCTATGACTACGACTGACATTGTATTTCAAGGTGCTTTGCAATTTGGCAAATAATAATTATGGCATACGGTACCCTAATTGCGTAACACAGTATCAATCACAATCTGAATCATTTTGAAGGATATTGCTAATCCATTGCTTCATATGTTCGAAAATATTGGTGCTCAACAACGAAAATAGCGCAATGAATGTTGTTGAACTGTCAAATAGAAAGCCATTCCTACTGTTAGTGTGTTACACAATTACCCCGCTCAATAGTCCTTTTAGGAAACCCACAGATAAAAAGGAAGTAGCTTTATTACACCGTACCCGAAATAATAAAGATATCTTAGAAACAGAAACTGTAACATAACCGCGAAGGTGAGGATTATCACAGTGATAACCCTTGATAACCTACTTATCCTTGGGTGATAATATCAACCCCCATTACGTTCATAGTAACTGCTTAACAGTTATGTTAATAAGTTTTCAGTTCACATTAGTCGGACATAACACTGAAACTCGTTAGTGTTCAAGCACCACAGAATAAAATCACAAATCTACCCATTCTACACAATAAAACGGTTTCGGGAATGAGGGAGAGTATCCTCAAATGCACTCGACATTACAAGCACTAACGGACAGTCTTAACTACGTTGGGGTCGGCTTCCAGTCTAACCGGATTCAGCTGAATACCAGTATTTTACATGGAGCGACTGCCTATCTGATATCGCTTTCCATCAGGTGAGATCGAGGTCAATAAGCAATAATAAAATATATCCTGTATATATTTTTTCAAGTGGGCGTACTTTTCAAGTGAGCGTGGATGGCCAAATCTGAAACTATGAGGAATAGCGAAAAGTACTCAAAGGAGTCGCGGGCTCGATTTTGATGAAAACTAAAACTGCATCATTGGATTTTTGAAAAATCAATATATTTAGCCAGGAATCGAACCTGGCGATTTTGATTTTAAAAAAACACACTGTATTATTACACCACTCGATAGTGTCTCTAATAAGGATCAAATTCTGGGAAGTAATGACATACGGCAAACTTAAGGAAAATGTTGGATTTGCTTCTTATTTTAAAGAAAGCATTCATACCGACATTGCCAGCCGGTCGATTCTGTAAAAATCTCACCGTGAAAACTTAGGTGAAGTGAGTTTGTTTTTGCTAGGAATCGACACTATTGACAGCTCACTTCACCTAAGTTTTCACGGTGAGATTTTTACAGAATAGCACCGCTGTACGTTGATCCAAATGATGCTCAATACACCCTCAGCGCAGTCACATTCACAACGTTATGTTATAAATTCAAATTTTGAATGCAGTACAATCCTTGAGACGTCGAATCCAGCTATATTTTGAAAACAATGGTCATTATTTTGAACAATTAATCAGTAAAGAGCGTTTACGCCGTACGGCATTTCATACAAACTTTCGAACTACAGGAACGGATTTTAATGAAACTTCATACGCATAAGCAGGATACAAAGGTCTAAAAAGTTAGTAGGGAACAAAACGAAGTAACAGCGCGGGCGGACGATGCGATGTGACGGGGGAACAAGAAAATTGACGTGGACGAAGTCAAGAAGCTAGGCATATATGTATCTAGGTACTAGCCTGACTGACGCAGTTTATTTATTTCAGGACAAAATAAAAATGTAGCCATTACCTGCGTGATTTACTGCTATTCAATATGCCTCCACTCTAGCGCGTCACTAAATTTCAATATGGCACATTTTTTAACAAAATCTGCTAAAAATTGTAATTTTGGAGGTGTAAAATGTTTGTAAAGCGTTCATGGTATTTATTTAAGTGATTGCATATCAAATGGATTTTTATTTTGTGCGAAAATATGAAGGATTTTTGTAATTTCAGTAGACAGAGGTAAGCACTTGCGTGTGTTACCGTTTGGAACTAATGTATGTACAGTTAAAACTTGGTATTTTCTATCTATTTCGAAACCAAATTATAAAAAAAAACTTTATAAAATATTATAATATTTAATTTATAAAATATTATAACCAAATCATGCCCAAATTAAGCACATTTTTATCGGACCGATGATAGTGAATTTAATAATAATAATAACTGTTATATATTACGACTATACAAAAAAAAAAAAAGTTTTAATAAGTTTCAAAAATAATTATCGAGTGCTACAGTGCTAAGCCCACCACCACAATCTCTGAGTGTATTTCCACTTTTATTTGAGGATAAAAGCAAAATTTGGACAGACTCCAAATTAACTCTTAAGCCAACGACGCTATTATATGCATCAAAACTAATACCCACTGCATTTGGAGATAACTGAATTTCGTGTTTAGCTTCTGGTACTAAAAATCCAATGTACTTAATTAAAATTAGTTTCATGTAAATTAAAGTTAAATTAAACATTTTCTTTCTCTCGCTTGAATTTTTTTTTTTAATTAACAAATCGACAAATAATTTAAATATTCAACTTAGAGGCATTATCAATTATCATAGAATTCGTAGCGACATTCAATTCTTTACTAGATTCGTGCCTTTGTCTTTTGTTATTTTATTATTTAACTGTTCATTATACCATATGAAATTAGGTACTTAAAATGAAATTATATCAATAATTAATTACCTACCTATATCATTTGGTCATCATATTAAAAAAAAAAATTAAATGAAATTAGGTAACTTTTCTTATTATATCAAACGTTACACACCCGATTTCCTTTTGTGTTTGTTTATTAGGTGTAAGTCCTCTATGTACTAAAATAAATGAATAAATAAACTAAAATTTATACTGATGAAAAAGACAAAAGATAAAAAAATAATAATAAAATTAAAATATATAAATAATATATTTTAATTTTAAGTTCAGTGCATTTTTTTTCTATTTCAGTAAATAGAAAAAAAAAGATGCACTGAACTTAAATTTAGTTTGTGAATAAAAGAAATGGCACCATAATCAATGTGGTTGAGAGTTCGTGCATTAAATTATTGCGAAACGAATCTTCTAGCTAAGGGCTGAGTCTCAACGGATCGTAGCAGTACTACTCTACCGAGCACAACACCCCGCCAGGAACGAAAGTCGTCTACAGACTATTCCGAGCCCCGACATCGAACTGAGGTAAATTCAGACCTTCAGAGCCATGATGCCCGCATTTATGCGAACAGCATCGATCTCCGCGATCCAAATGGGCTTCGACGTCGCACCTCACGAGGTGAAGCGCGACTAGCAGAGTCACATTGTTTAGAGCCTCCCGACTCTCGGGGCTCCACAGTAATATCCTTGCCGAATTTAACTAGGTGGGTTTCACTCTTATTGGCGATCAGTGTTTATCCCTGCGGATGATAGCTTCGCACCACCGGCCGTTCGACCGAGTGCATGAACCAAATGTCCGACACCGTTGTTATTGTAGGAATAAACGGTATTACTATCGCAACGACATGCCATCAGTAGGGTAAAACTGACCTGTCTCACGACGGTCTAAACCCAGCTCACGTTCCCTGTTAGTGGGTGAACAATCCAACGCTTTGTGATTTTCGCTTCACAATGATAGGAAGAGCCGACATCGAAGGATCAAAAAGCAACGTCGCTGTGATCGCTCAGCTGCCACAAACCAGTTATCCCTGTGGTAACTTTTCTGGCACTTCTTGCTAAAAACTCTTTATACAAGAAGATCGATAGGCCATGCTTTCGCAGTCCTTATGCGTACTGAACATCTGGATCAAGCCAGCTTTTACCCTTTTGCTCTACGCGAGGTTTCTGTCCTCGCTGAGCTGGCCTTAGGACACCTGCGTTATTATTTGACAGGTGTACCGCCCCAGTCAAACTCCCCGCCTGGCAGTGTCCTCGAATCGGATCACGCAGCAGTTTGGCAACAAGCGTTACCGCTAGTTCGCCATTTGTCACGTTTGAATCACAAAAACTGCACGCTTGCCGATATCGACCGCGTACCGCTTCCGCCCAACCGAGTAAGTAATGAAACAATGAAAGTAGTGGTTTTACAGCGACGATCGTGCGAACGATCTCCCACTTATGCTACACCTTTCATGTCTCCTTACAATGCCAGACTAGAGTCAAGCTCAACAGGGTCTTCTTTCCCCGCTGATTCTCCCAAGCCCGTTCCCTTGGCTGTGGTTTCGCTAGATAGTAGATAGGGACAGTGGGAATCTCGTTAATCCATTCATGCGCGTCACTAATTAGATGACGAGGCATTTGGCTACCTTTGAAGAGTCATAGTTACTCTTGCCGTTTACCCGCGCTTAATTGAATTTCTTCATGTTGACATTCAGAGCACTGGGCAGAAATCACATTGCGTCAACACCCGCGAGGGCCATCGCAATGCTTTGTTTTAATTAGACAGTCGGATTCCCCTTGTCCGTGCCAGTTCTGAGCTGACCGTTAATGGCGGTTGTTAAGAACCGCGCCGATCGCGAACGAGACCGACGCAGGCTTACAGCTGGGAAAATCCACAAAAGATTGAAAGGTGAGATCCATGGACAACGCTAACGCCAAAGAGGCACATGCGCATCGACTAGGCCCAACACCAATTAGCTTCTGCTTCATGTCCCAAGCCCCAACCACCCCGGTCCTCAGAGCCAATCCTTATTCCGAAGTTACGGATCCAATTTGCCGACTTCCCTTACCTACATTATTCTATCGACTAGAGGCTCTTCACCTTGGAGACCTGCTGCGGATATGGGTACGAACCGGCGCGACATCTCCACGTACATCCCTCACCTGAATTTTCAAGGTCCGCAGAGAGTATCCGGACACCGCCACAAATGCAGTGCTCTTCGCATTCCGAACCATATCTCCCTTCTATAGGATTCCATGGAACTCGAATGCTCAGGCAGAAAAGAAAACTCTTCCCGGACCTCCCGGCGGCGTCTTCAGGTCACTTTGGGTTACCCCGTCGAACACTCGCTGAAAAAACGAGGGAACGATTACTAAAACGGTTCCGCTGCCGGGTTCCGGAATAGGAACCGGATTCCCTTTCGCTCAAAGGGCGTTATTTATCATCTATATACCGTTAAGATATATGTTTGAAAAAACACGCCACATCGACATAAGATTTCTCCTTGAGCTTAGGATCGACTGACTCGCGAGCAACTACTGTTTACGCGAAACCCTTCTCCACGTCAGTCCTCCAGGGCCTCCCTGGAGTATTTGCTACTACCACCAAGATCTGCACTGACGAAGGCTCCAAGCGGGCTCACGCCCAGACTCTTCAGCGCTCTTCGCCACGCACGTCCTACTCGTTACGGCTTAATGACGTCACAAGGAATGTCGCACATGCTCGTAACGGTAGTGTATAGGCAAAACGCTTAAGCGCCATCCATTTTCAGAGTAATGCATCCTATTCAGGTGAGTTGTTAAACACTCCTTAGCGGATGCCGACTTCCGTGGCCACCGTCCTGCTGACTTATTTGCATAACGTCTTTTTGGGATCTTTGAGCGTTTTTTGGGCGCCTTAACACTACGTTTGGTTCATCCCACAGCGCCAGTTCTGCTTACCAAAATTGGCCCACTTGGCACCGTCATCTGATCACCGGCTTCATCGTTTGAGTAAGCCGGAGTACTCACCCATTTAAAGTTTGAGAATAGGTCGAGGTCGTTTCGGCCCCAATGCCTCTAATCATTCGCTTTACCGGATGAGACTGTTCAAATCGGCGCCAGCTATCCTGAGGGAAACTTCGGACGGAACCAGCTACTAGATGGTTCGATTAGTCTTTCGCCCCTATACCCAGTTCCGACGATCGATTTGCACGTCAGAATCGCTACGGTCCTCCATTAGGGTTACCCCCTAACTTCGACCTGACCAGGCATAGTTCACCATCTTTCGGGTCCCAGCATTTATGCTCAGAGAGCGTCTTATTCACGGATTAGAAACGGGACGCCTCGGGAGTGCGAGAGTTCGACCTAGATCGAGGCTCCATCTTCCCTGAGCGCGCAGTTAGCGCGCGCCTTCACTTTCGTTGCGCCTTTCAGTTTTATTATCTCAATGACTCGCATACATGCTAGACTCCTTGGTCCGTGTTTCAAGACGGGTCCTGCGAGTGCCCGAAACTAAATCATCGCAGACAGAGGCGCGCACAGTCCGAGACAACACGGCGGCAACGTCAATTACCCCGCACCAACATCCGCACAAAGGCGAAAACGTAGAATGCGACGTTGACTTGCGTCGGGCCGGACGCGTCAAAAACGCGTGCGCGCTACTTTAGATCTACCGTCTGACAGCCGGTCAGCCACCGTCGCGGTCCCACTACCTCAGGGCAATGGGGCGAGAAGCCGAACAGCGCTTAAACTGACATCAAACGGGTCGCGATGTATTTACTAAGAGAGAAGTGCACGTCATCCGAAGACGTCCCCGGACGCGATTCGTGCTTACCAACCGAAGCCAGCAGCATCGAGGTGCGCATCCGTACGCCAAGGAATGACACTGAATCTCTCCGTTCGTTCATTCGAGTTTCGCAGGTTTACCCCTGGACGGTTTCACGTACTCTTGAACTCTCTCTTCAAAGTTCTTTTCAACTTTCCCTCACGGTACTTGTTCGCTATCGGTCTCGCGGTAATATTTAGCCTTAGATGGAGTTTACCACCCACTTAGGGCTGCACTCTCAAGCAACCCGACTCTAAGGAGAGTCCCTCTCGCCGCGATCCTCCGTCGCTACGGGCCTGGCACCCTCTATGGGAAAACGGCCCCGTTCAAGAAGAACTTGGACAGGAGTGACCGCGACGAGAAAGCGGAACCTCCCGAACACCACATCTCCCGCTGCCTGTACAACAGCGGGATTCAGTGCTGGGCTTCTTTCCTGTTCGCTCGCCGCTACTAAGGAAATCCTGGTTAGTTTCTTTTCCTCCGCTTACTAATATGCTTAAATTCGGCGGGTGATCCTCCCTGATCTGAGGCCAGTGAGTTATTAAAGAAGCAGACTCATAAGTGAAATCTCCTTACTAGTCACATACAAAAATAGACACTATCATGCAGCCATACTGGACATTCTGCTGTTCACTTAAGAACTACCAGCTAAGGAAGCAGAACAAAAGCGGTATATACGCTGCTCACAGATTAGTGTTTAATTGAAACAGTTAAAAGAGTCTCGCGTACGTGTGTTAACCAAGCGTCAACGCGTGTCCTCGCCGCCTTGTGTTTGACGACGATACGCATCGGAGCTCGCTCTGCCCGCACACCGCTTTTGTATACGTCACATTGTATGGCTATGTGCTATTGTATGTACTCAGATATATTTTTAAACGGACTAAAATGAGGACGTTATACACGCCCGCGTCATAGAACCGTCATTTACACTTAAGCGTGCTCAGCGTACATCACACATGTAACAGGTGGAGACGTCAAGCACAACTAAAAGCGCAATGTAGCATTTTATTTTATACAGCCGGCCCTCAGACAGGAGTGGTCCTGGATGTATCTCCACGGACCGCAATGTGCGTTCGAAATGTCGATGTTCAAACGTGTCAGTTCACACTATGACGCGCAGTTAACTGCGTTCTTCATCGACCCGCGAGCCAAGTGATCCACCGTCCAGGGTAATATAGTTTTACACATTGGTAATTGGTACATAAATAAACGGTAAATTGATAACTATGGTCCCATTCCAAAAGCTGAATATAAATCAACTGTTCAGGTCTGTCTTAAAAATGTATGCCCCAAGTACATAGACAAACCAGTATTTCATTCAACCAAACGTATTTTCGATTAGAAAAGTCGAGTTCTATTAGCGAACGTTTGCCGTTTTACACTGAATCGGTTGGCATGCCCACTTCATGCGATCATTAAAGGCGATATCGCGCTCTACGATAGATATCGTCGACTGATTCACCGACCTGTATATGTGAAGCATGTAAACGATGTCATCGGTACTTGGTTGGACCAGACACGAAAGAAAACGTACCAAGTTTAACAGCAGATAACAATGTACTCGAACAATTAATTTTTAACAAGTAAAATAAAAAGTCTTTAGATAACTTTTTGGCAGCAAAATGCATTTTTTGTTGCGAATGCAATGCAATTTATTTCCTAATATCAAGGAAAAGTAGTACTGAAGTACTTATCTAATCAGGAGTGTACTTAGTAAAATTTTATCAATGATTAACATGTTTTAAAAGAACTTGCTACTATCACTATACCATTTACAAATGGCTAGGTGATCGCAGTTTATTGTTAACAATTTATTTATTTATTTTAGTCCAATACACAATCCTATTAATCACCTTATACCCTCTTCCCTGGATCTACATTGAACAAAAAAAGGTCAAGTGACCATGAGGTAGACTTAGCTAGCCAAAAATTTATCATTGATGTTTATCATTTTTATTTGGTACATAATATGTACCAAGTAAAAATGATAAATGTTTGTCTGTAATTTATCTCAGAGATCTAGTGAATATATTATATTAGATCTAGTGAATATATTATATTTACTAGATCTCTGAGAGCATAGCCATGAGAAGCTAGTTTCAAGGAACAAACAACGTAAGCAACCTTGAAAATTTCGGCAAAAAAATAATCTATCGATCGAGTAGTCGCTGACTCAGCGCTGGTTGAGTACTTAAAGATAAAAACAGAATTTAAAACGTAGGTATATTGATATTTTCTTGAGATAGGTAAGTATATGTCATTATTGAAAAATCTGAAACTTATTTTAGTAGTCAAATTTGTGTGTCAGTCTTGAGTGCAATATTGATCAAGCGCCAAATAATTGCGTAATTCTATCCGTATATTATGAAAGTGTTGCACAATTTTAAATACAAAAAGATTAGATATTAATGTTACCTACTTTGTTCATGTGGAGGAGATATTGGCGATGAAGGTCAGATTCCAACTAGGTCAGATTTTGAGTTGGTAATGTACATACAATACAGTCAGTATCATAAGAAATTGAGCCTTGTAAATAAGAAATAAAATATTTTTATTCGTAGTAAGTTTTCTTAATTATATTACGAAACCAATAAAAATACATTTTCCGTCTTGAAACATTCTTACAGTAGCATTTCTATTCGGCGATGGAGCTCAGATTCGAAATAGGTCAGATTAGGACAGTAGCATTTCTTCTATGCTTGAAATGTTGTGCTCCGAATCTGAGCTAAAAGATACGGTACTTTGACTTTCAATTGATATAGATAAAGTTGAATCACTTTCTGATTCGTTAACAGAACTGTCTTCCATATCTTCTGTTCTGTATTTTCTCCTGTAACTTAATTTAGATCACAGCAGTCAGTCAGCGTCAAAGAAATGGAACCCGGGGGGGGTCCCCCCAAGACTTAAAGATTATCATCGCCCGAGCACGCTCGGGCCTGCCGCGCCGCTGTATAATCTATGCTCTTCGCTCGAGCGGCGGCGGGTGCGTCACGTGAGCCTTGACCAGCTCCCTCCCCCGCCACCGCACCCATCTCTGCCCGAGCGCATTCACCGATCCGCCTCAAATATTATTTGCAAGTTTATAATAATTATGGTATTTTTTCGGCTTCCTTCTGGCCGAACCGTATACCAAGAGTAACTTACAAAAAGACACTTTGCGTGCGATTAAGATACGTACCCGCATCACCAGGCGCCAGCCGATCATCTAGATTCTAGACCGTGCCTTATACCACTAGGCTATTGTCTCAGTTATCAACCTCAACGAAAATTGGAATAGCATTACTCCTTTTATCGAACAAGGTTATTAACGGTCTAATCTTCTAGATATTAAGGTTTAAACATAGATTTATAAGAACCAGATGGAGTGTACCGTACAAAACGCAACGTTCAAATTGAATGCATTTTGTAATGCGCGTGTGCGTGCGGACCGCCCACCACAAGTGTATTATTATCGTTTCTGCGTTTGTGTGCGTGACATTTTCTAATACCAGCGCAAAATGATTACCCCAAAATATGGGAAAATTCGGGTAGTTTTCTTATTCATATTGACATAGGTAATTATGTAGTTAATATATGTGTACAAAATGAAACCCGCCTTTTACATTCATACCGAGTGCCTATTATGATAGTTTTTGGAGATTGTTATAATTTTATTTTATAACATGGTTTTCGTAAACATGTGTGAATGAACAAAAAACTTTTAATATCATACTAACATTATAAAGAACTAGAACTATGCTATCTTAAATCTATTGTTCCTAATATACTATATTAGACTCAAAAACACCAATCAGCTACATAAAACATACACCGATAACGTAAATAAAATATCTTTCAAAATAGTTAACAAACAAATTTACATTATCGCTAAAATAAATTCGCAATTTCTTATTAATTCTTATTGGAATCTTATTAGTTACTTATCCTATTTTGAACCTTCTGAATAATAAAACTACAGGCTGTTAGTGTAAACACCGTTATCCTTGAAACCAGTGGTTTGGTTTCACTTATTGAACGTAAATTCAATGAAAAAAAAAATCTTTCTTTTTTTTAAGTAAAATCTCCATTTTTCCTCAAAATTATTTCACCCTATACGCAAGGGCAAAGAGGACGGAGCGCGGGAACACGGCGCTTGATCAAACAAGCCGTAAGCAGCGCGTGCGACGGGGCGCGACCCCTCCCACACCGTCCACATCCCTTAGTCCGTCCGCAGCCGCGCTATCGATCGCGCGTCGCGTCACGCTTGCTCGCAGCGCAGCCCTCGCGCCCGCGCACCACCGCTCATTTTTCGCGCAAGTGTGTAGGTAGTTAGTATTTTAGTGATTATTGTGTAGTGATTATGTCGTACACAAACGTACAGTGGACCGAAATGGTTCGGGTTTACGCCGCGTCGGGTGATAACCTGAACGAGGCTCGAAGAATGTACGCAGAGTTATTCCCTGGACAACCTGTGCCAAACCGTGAAACGTATTGTGTTTTTAATAATAATGTTGATTTCGTAACATTTTACAATATTAAAATATCGCAGCACAAAAAAGGGGTAAAAATATTTCACACTGTACCTTGGCAATACTCAAATATTATGGAGTCGTGTTGTGTATTTATTTAGTTTTCGTAATATTTTCAAAGAAATTCATCATAAAATTGCAAACTTACCTGTGAAAAGTAATGTTCGTATCCTTGTCTTTTTTACCGACTTCAAAAAAAAGGAGGTTATCAATTCGATACGTATGTATGTAATATTATTGGAATTGCATTATATTCACATATGATGATCTATTAGGGCTTCCAAACAAATATACAAAATTTCATAGACGTATGTATGTATGTATGTATGTATGTATGTATGTATGTATGTTTGTCCACGCATATCTCCGGAAGTATTAATCGGATCGTGACCATTTTTTTTTTATTGGCTTACATTTTCTTCAACTTAGGGAACAGTGCAAGTTTCATCAAGATCGATTCAGTAATTTTCAAGATATGGACTAATACGTGTAAGTGTGACGGCCTGGCTTATTGATAAGAGCTACGGGTGTAGTGTCAAAGGGAAAACATCTCAAAACCTTGGTCAAATACTAGTGCAAAAACTAAAAATTACGAAATAAAAAGTAATTTAAAAAAATTAAACCGACTTCAAAAAGAAATTAACTCAAAATTATGAAATAACTTTAATTTCGGAAGTCGGTGGCATAAAACTAAAATACAGATCCCAAGACACCGACTTCCGAAATTAAAGTTATTTCATAATTTTGAGTTAATTTCTTTTTGAAGTCGGTTTAATTTTTTTAAATTACTTTTTTGGAGTGTAGTTTTTACACGATTTCACCGCACAAACAGTCATTTTTTCAATTATATTTAACAGCGTAGACGCGCTTTGAACGTCTGTCGCGTAATGGCGGCCTGTGGGCGGGGCTAACGAACGAAGACGCTATTTTTGGTGTCTTTGAATTGGAAGCATTTGGACAGCGCGTACTAGGCATCTGGATGTTCTTATATCTATGGGTTTAAATTTCAACTTCCGTGTTATGTTATTTTTTCTGTTAGTTATGATATCTGCCTACGGACATGTAAAACTTTATTGTGACACTGGCGTGATAATTACTATAGTTTGTAACCGCTTCGTGATAATTTTCCTATAAAACGGTTTTCCCGAATGGAATGCCGCTTGATCATAAGCTTGCATGCCACGTGGTCTAATGAAGCGGTCACATAGACTAGGCATTCACCCCGATACTACCAATTTACGACCTATAATTACCTAATGCAGTGGTTGTCAACATTTGAACGTGTTTGAACTGCATACATTTATATGCATTGTGAAACCGTTCATACTTCGTAGAAAAGATGAACCAAAGTGTGTGTAGAATGTGTGTGAATGTAGTGAACCAGCCCTGTGCCCAGAAGATCAAAGTTAGTTTTGTGTTGATAAAGTACGGACCAGTAAAGTTTTTAAATAAGTCTTCCACGATCAACATAATTATACAATATCACCAGTTATTATGTGCATTTAAAATCATCATCAGCCTATAGCAGTCCACTGCTGGACATAGGCCACTCCTACGAGTATATATTGCACGACATTCAACTCGATTTTCGGAAACTCTCATCCAGCTGCTACCAGCCATTCTGCGAAGATCGTCGCTCCACCTAACCTGAGGGCGTCCTTGAAATTAAAATAGCTAGCAAGATTAAATTTTTTTTTATTGCTAAATAGGCCTGCCCTTGTCCTCGATCACGCCTGATGGAAAGCGATGGATGAGGTCTATGATGGATCGAGCGTGTCCAGAAGATGCCTGAACTATTTGAACTATTTTTTATTGGAGATTTACTGGTTGGAAAAAATAGACTTATTGAAAATTCCACAGGTTGTATAAGTGGTATTAATTGTCAGTCTTGTAAACCAGCGGTAACATAGCACAAAAGACATTCACACGATCGCGGCTAAATAATAACAGCTGCAGGGGGGTCGATTTTCACTGTTAAGCAACGCTTGCCGAGGTCGATCCGTGGATGAGTGACTATCCATTACATTCCGAGACACCTCCGTCGGAAATCACGTGAGGCTGTTGGTCCCGGCTGTCATTCGTAGATTTTTGACTGTCGTGAAGGGTAGTCAGAAGCCAGAAAGTCTGACAACAAGTCTTACCGCGTAGTATCATGTTACCCCGTAACTAGGTTCAGGATTCAGCTGCATCCGATTAAATTGGTAGCCAACCTCAATCATCATCTGCGTAGCCTTTTTCCAACTATATTGGGGTCCGCTTCCAGTCTAACCGGATGCAGCTGAATACCAGTACTTTACATGGAGCGACTGCCTATCTGACCTCCACAACCCAGTTACTGGGTAATACGATACCCCTTGGTAAGACTAGCAAACCTCAATATAGTTGGGAAAAGACTAGGCAGACTTACCCTAAATGTGAAGTGGTACCTTTAACACACTCATAAAAGTTTGAGTACCTAATCTAATCGATATGATGTACGTAAAATGATTGATTCGGGTATCGCGTGGGCCGATGATTGGGCCAGCCGATTGATGAAACAATGTCCATTGTCCATCGCTTGCATTGTTGGACAAACACAGTAATAAATCAATCAAACTCGCTTTGGACGGAGTAATTGCGGTCTAAGTTGTAAACTGTTGATGTCATTCTTGATTTGGTCTTAATCTTAAGAGCGTTTACGCCGTACAGCATTTCATACAAAATTTTAAACCCTTATTTTTCGAAATGAATTAACCGATTTTAATGAAACCGTACACGCATAAGCAGGGTGCAAAGATCTAAAAAGTTAGTAGAGAACATTTTCGAAAAATGGTGTTACAGCCAAATTAGACCGATTTTAAATTTTCCATAGAAACAGAAATTTCCAATTATCTTTTTTTAAATAAGACATTTCGAAAATGTTCTCTACTAACTTCTTAGACCTCTGTATCCTGCTTGTGTATATAAAGTTTCATTAAAATCGGTTCATTCATTTCGAAAAATAAGGGCTTGAAAGTTTGTATGAAATTCCGAACGGCGTAAACGCTCTTAAGTCATCATGCTCGAAGATCAAAATACAGCTACTACAATCTGTCTAATAGATTTTCAATTTTATCGCTAAAGCATACGGTTCAAAGTTGATTGGGAAAATTTGACAGTTTCGGGTAGCTTCATGTGCTGGCGTTGTACATTTTGTAGCGGCGGCAACAATCTCCCGGCCCTGGAACCCACGCCGTAGAACACGGTCCAGCTCCTTTTCAGAGAGTATTCTAATATAAGTAGACCGGTACCTATAATTTTATATCACACTAATATTATAAAGGCGAAAGTTTGTGAGCGTCATCATGAGGTTCATTTATATATTTTGATCTTTAGCATTATTTGGTTATGAAGTTAGCGTATGTTGTGAAACAGAACCCATTTTCAAAGGAGAAAGAAAGAAAATGCGTTTATTGGCATTACAGCAAAATAAATACACCAAACAGAAAAAAAGATTGTGTATAAATAAAACTGAACGGTGTTTTTTTTTTTCTGGAAACTCCATATATTTAAGACTTGAAACAAATAAATAAATAAATGTTTTATTCAGTATTAACATTGGTATAATTATTACATACAGTCTTAAAAATTATTTACAAAGGTATAATAATGTTAGATGCCTGTACTAGGATAAACCTGTATCACAGGCGGCATGAGCATACTTAATGATAATTGTAGGACTATAAAATTCTTCACAATAAATGGTGGTGGTGGTGGTGGTGGTAATGGTGGTTGGTGGTAATAAATGGTTTCTTATTTTGTAGATTGTAACAAAACACATGAGACAAAAATAACGTGTGTTGAAAAAACGAAAAAACTGGAGACGACATCCATAGTACTTTGCCATCGTCCATTATTTTTATGTTTCACAATTATACTGAGAACAATGCTGGGAAATATTCATGCATTACATGCTAATAATGTTAATAATGGAACGTCATTACTTCAAAAACCACAACAATTATACTACCACTCGCTAGCTGCTATGACTTAAACCACAGTGTGACATCACGCGCCCAGTAATCCTGGCGTGGTGCGACAACCATTGACAGGATTATGTGTAGCGGACCGTACTACAGGAGGTATTAGGAGACAAATAAGTATTAGCTTAGTCTAGACCCAGCCCAGGTAATTATATCAAGGGATAATGAGGTTTATCAAGGAGGTACTTCAGTGGTAAAGAATTTTGATCTTGTTGTATGCTAGATTGTTCTCCTACATTTGTCACTTTCTTTTAAAATTATACTAACTGCGCCCAGCGGTTTCACCCGCGTAAATGTCAATCCCGTGAGAATACCGGGATAAAAAGTAGCCTATATGTTAATCCAGGTTGTCAGCTACCTCGATACAAAATTTTATCAAAATTGGTCTAGCCGTTTGAGCGTGAAGAAGTAACAAACATATAAACACACACACACTCACAAACTTTCGCCTTTATAATATTAGTGTGATTATTTTATTATGTTTTTGATCGAATGTGTTATAGATGTGTATAGAGGTCAAACAAAGTTAATTTCTAAGTGTCGCCTATAACATCAAGGCATCAAACGCCGAAAAAAAACGTTTCTTTTATACCCAAACCCTTACAATTACCAAAACCTTAACAATTGAATGCAGAAAAATACGGATTATTATTTTTTTTTTTAAAAAACGTTGCCCCACACTAGGAATTTCTCCTGTATCGTGGGTGCGTTTACAAACATTTAAACTCACATACACAAACAGCCAGACCCGGAACAACTACTTGTAGGTCATACAAATATTTGTTCCGTGCGGGAATCGAACCCGCGACACGCAGCGCAGCAGTCAATCGCTTAACCACTGCGCCAACCGTGCTGTCTACGTACGTATTATGATTATTCCATTTAAAATAAATAACCTGGGCTTTGTTCAATCTCTGTTAATTACCTTCTTCGATCATTATTTAATTACTATTAATTACTATTGCTAATTAATAGTAACTTAATAAAGATAATAAAGATCATTATTTATTTGGGTGTGGCGCAACATTTCTTCTTCCATACTTCTCTATTAGTCGTCATCTCGGTTGTTATCCTAAACTAACAGCATACGAAGACGATGACGCAAACATTTCGTACAAGTAATTTCCGCTACGGTGTCGTAGCGGCGGGCTGCGTAGTCAGGTGTCCGTAGCACTTGTAGCGCGCTACGAATAGTATCGTAGCACCATAAATATGAAATATCATCCCGATACGTTACCTATATGGTTTCTAACTTTACGCCAAGGGGTATGTTAAATACAGAACAGTTATCTGATAATTATAAGGTGTAGTAAAACCTTTTATTATTGTTTCAAATCCATACTAATATTATAAATTCGAAAGTAACTCTGTCTGTCTGTATGATACCTTTTCACGCCTAAACTACTGAACGAATTTCGATAAAAATTTGGCAGAGAGATAGATTCTATCTTGGGGAAGGACATGGAATAGTTTTTATCGACATACCTTGCGGGCGAAACCGCGGGCAGAAACTAGTTCTTGATAAAGTTTAAAATTAAAAAGGGGTTTAGATCTATAAAGACCGAAAAATCTGAGCAATATTTTGCTCCACGCACTACACCTTTCAATAGTTACACAATTATACACATTGACAACAATATTAAAATTTAAACGTGATCACTTTTACTTTTGTTAACTTTTCATACAATTTGTCCAGTAGTCCTCAAATAAAACCAATAATTCTTCATAATCAGCCTATAATGTTCCCACTGCTGGGACACAGGCCTCCTCACGGTGAGAGGGAGTGGGCCGTAATCCACCACGCGGGCCCGGTGGGGGTTGGCCGATGTCACATGTCTTCGAATTTTTGGTTCTAGGACATGCCGTGCCGGTTTCCTCACGATGTTTTCCTTCACCGTTTTGAGAGCAGTGGTGATTAAATAATTTACACAAAGTAAAGTGCCTGTCTGGGTTCGAACCTATGACCGTAAGTAAGTCGCGGCCTTTACCACTTAGCCACCACTGCTCTCATTCTTCAGCAATACTCAAAAACCAATATTCTTCAATTTAAAACCAAGAAACAAACCGCCCGACTCAATTCTCAAGTCTCTACGCCAATTTCTCATAATCCTAAAAAGGAACGTATGATATTTCCGCAATATTTCAAAAATAAAACTAAGACCTACAAATCCCGTCTGTCCAGTCCTGTATTGGATTATGAGGAAGTCGAATTGAATGTGATGACAACAGAAAAGGACAGAAATAGCTACAGGAAAGGGACACAACATACGTCGCCCTGCAGCATAAAATTTCACGACACCGTAAACACTTCCTTTAAGGAAATATAATGTAAGTTGCAATAACAATCAAAAAGTAATTTAAACTCTAAGTAGTTTCCGATAAGGTTGGGTTTTCTTTGTTAATGTGGTTAAAAAGGCTTAATTTTGAAGGCGTGCTTAGTTGGTCGTCGTTGGGATTTGAGTTTTGTCGCTCATTTTTTTATTGGTGGCGCGGTATTATTATCCCCGTAAGGCACTTATAGACAAATAGTTCTTTTGTTTTTTAGGGGACTGCAAACGGGCAAACCGTAGTATACAGTGCTCTGTAATAAAGTTGGGTATCTCTGACTGTTTTATAGCCTCCGGTCCTTATAGATACCCAAATGTTGAATGAATCTTTGTATTCCACACTGGTTCTAAGAATGATATGGAACGGTTTTCTGCTCTTTTTTATTGCGAGCAAATAGACCACCAGAAGGAACCTCTTCGTTTAGAAAAATTGCTTTAGATCTTACAACTTACGTACTTTAGGAGTAGATGCGGTCAATATTTTTTTTTAATGTATTATGAGCGTAATACAGCCTAGGGCCCCGCTGGATAGATAAAGCGATTTATAGTGATTTTTATCAAAATGATCGAGGTACATTGGATTTTGTTGACAAATTCATGAGGTACATTGAAAAAACAAAGCATTGCCACTAGTTTTATGAGCCTAGCTCGCGGGGCCCCGCTGGATGGAAATACATCAAACAAAGTAAGACAATTTGAATTTCGCGACCTACCTTCTTGCATCCCCCTAAGCACAAAATAAACACAGACAAATTCGACCATACCCTAAACAGAACAAAATATAACAATACCACATAACTACGCGGTACCCACAGCTGACGAAATACCACAAATGGTCACAATTTACATTAATAAGCATGGAGTCGGTTTTGAAATTATAATCAAGCAACTTTGATTCATAATTCGCGAATTGTTATAAAACAAAATGGAATGGAATTTTGAATAAATCATACGTTTATTTTGAATGTTGGGACGTTACAAATGGCGAAGTTTCTTGCCTTGTTTTATGTTTAATTGAAATATCCGTGCCACCTTTAATGAAGTCGAGAGGTAAGGCAAATGTTTGCTGGAGTTTGTGAATGCTTTTGTTATTAGTATAGTCGTTGAGACATGTTTTTGGCGTTGAAAGTTAAAACAAATGACAGGTAGGACAAAGTTTTAGGTACATAAAATGTTTTGTTTGAAAGTTTTTCCGTAACGGGAAAAAGATACAGATGTATATTCATCCACAGAATTTTCGTTTTATGCACGGATTTTCTTCCATATAAATACCTACTACAGTGCTGCAGTGAGTGCTTTCGACGTGGAAAGTCAGCCTTTTAAATGATTTTATTCACTTAGACACTTTTTTTTTTTTTAAAGTCACCGTCGAGTTTCTTGACAGCTCTTCTCCATAGGAAACGACCAATTGAAACCGTGCACCTAGCTTCTGACGTATCTTAAGTGCCCATGTAGGTTTATGTGAAATAAAATATTTTGATTTGACCTGCTAATCAAAGATTTACCGTATTATAGTTCTTCTTAGGCGGATACCTAAGAAGAATAAAATACGGTAAACCTTTGCGGTAATTAATTGTGGGTGACAAAACTGGTTTACCAAAGCCATAACTAAAATAGCCATAATCGACCAAAATTAGGACGTACGAAGCAAATTGGACACACTAAGTCAACACCACAGCAAATCGAACTAAAAAGCATCTATTTGGCCAAAAATAAACGCGTCCACCAAAAAAAAAGAATTACCCCAAAATTATAAACCTTTAAAAACCCGACATCCATCATTTCGTCTCCTATAGAAACGCATCCTTTTCACGACAGGTACCCGCGTTTTTTCAATAGCACCCCATGTCACTGGGGGCCGTGGGTTCGAAACCCGGCCGGTTATTAGCACCAATTCAGAAGGGTGCATAATGTGAACTTAATTTGCTTTCGGTATGTTGATGATATGTGCATATTTTATGGGTAATATATGTACATGGTGTCGCTTAAGGTTTCTAATGCATGGTGGGTCTTAACGGTTGTGGTGATGGTGGAATTAAAAGCCGTTTTAGGGCTTGTTTACATGATAGTGGCGCGTTCAGAGTAACTACCATGTGTTGCTTATAAAGGCACTATCTAACGTCACTTGCATTTTTTTTTTGTCCCGGATAACACATAGTTGTGGCGTTATCATTAAATTCATAAACGTCATATATATTATAGGGTGACTGGTAATAATTGACCAATAAATAAATAAAACAACTTTCCCAAAGTAACGATTTTTTTTTATATTTCCCAAGAGCATACAGAGGGTCAATCCTCGTATTTTTAAGAACGGTCACAGTCTGATCTTAGTCTCCATCTGTCAAAAAAATACCTATAATTTCCCTACGTTATGACAATTTTTTGACATTGATTGACGCTGAGATGAGATTGCGACTAGATTTTGAACGTCTTTAATTACGGGAATTGGCTTTCTGATCTCAGTTTCAATCTGTCAAAAATACCTATAATTTCCCTACATTTTTGACAAATTTTTGACATTGATTGTCGCTGAGATGAGATTGAGAATAGATTTTGAACGTTTTTAATTACTCGGCCTTCTCGTACCTACCTACAATGGTGATACTGAATGGCTGCAGTACAATGACTTATAGAATAAATCTCATTTCGGTTTGTAATGAAGAGAGGTTGACATTGATATCTGGCGGAACATCATCATCGAAAATAAAGACAAATGTTAGATGTTGGACCGATTTTGGACACAGTGGGAAATCTCAAAGGAAGTCAGGCACGCAGGAGCTACTATAGTGCACAAGTGTGTGTGAAAACACAGGTGCACTATCTGTTCCTTTACTCTCATAGTTCGATGGCAATCCGACCCGATCGGAGACAGATCAGACGCAGGATCAACGGCTTAACGTGCTTTCCTAGGCACGGGGGTACCACACCGTCAACTTCCAAACTCCGGGCTGTTACTAAGAAATTCACTTTCCCCAACACGGGGATCGAACCCAGGACCCCACGATCAGCAGTCGCGCCTGCAACCACGAGACCAAAGGGGCAGTTGAACGTTGGCAATATTGCAGCGCAGAAACACAGCCTGCAATACCAATTTAAACTACCCACAAATTCTCACAACCAGCACCAATAAGGCAAACTATAACGTCAATTCCTATCTGATAGTTTTAGTGCCGAAACACATGAATATTTGGCACGTTCGTTGGCATAGTAACCAGTTGTTTTGGCACTTAACACCCGAGTCATTGCCGATTTGGCAGTCTTCGTTCGATGGTTGTTACGAGAATGCTGATGCTAAACGGACTTATAGAAACGGTGGTAGTAGTACATTTAAATGGTCGTTGGGTGTCATAGCTATCTGAAATTGTGGAATAAGTGTTATTATATAGCTGTTGTATGTAACAGTGATTTATGTGTGTGACATTTTCGGGAAAGAAAATGTTGGAATTGTTTGTCTGAATCTCTCAGTAGTTGCCAGGAGTCTGGATTGGTGGCCAGTTGATGGCAGTAGAATCGCCCCCTATTAAATGGGATTTAAACATAACTGGCGTTAGGTATGTAATCCTCTGCCTAACCGTTCGGGGGATACAGGCGTGGTGATAATAGGCTATTTGACAATGTAAAAAATAAGGTCATAATTATTGACACTCGTATAGATTATCGCTTTTAAAATCGATTTGCATTAATTTTACTACAAAACAATGTATTATTTATAAAAAAAATCCCGAAAAAACTTCATCTTTTTAAATCTGGCGCCACGTAATCGAAAACGGCCTGGATTGGCTGAACTTAAGATGACGTCATGATTTAGTAAATTTCTGTCTATCGTTGACAGAACAGATGACTTTTGTCTAGTATCTCGACCGTTTCAACGTTTGTTTACGTGAATCGTGACGTCACGACGCCATATTGTTAAAGATAGCGTTTTGGCGGCTTATTTAAACAGTACATTTTTATTTACTATTTTTTAAAAGAAATACATTATGCAATTTGAAGTAATAGGTTTTTGTGGGCTAATAATCTGAGATGTTTATCAGAAACCAGTCAAATAGCCTATTATATTATTGTTACAACATTACTTGTTTAAACTTTTGACCGCAACACGTAAAAAAATCAAAAACGTGCCCTCGGCGTCGAAGTCTGTCATGTAGTCGAACTGTGGCGTGCTGGGCACATTTTGGTTTGTCATCTATACATGACTGTGGCGTTCAAAAGGTTAACCTTACTTAGATAAGGAATGATTAGAAACAGTTTTCAATGCTGAAAAACACAAAAGTATGTCCAAAATAAAAATAAAAGCTTTTATATTGTAAACTGCTAAATGCCAGAAAATACCAGAATGTTTTATTGTCATTTGTTAATTTCTGGTATATTACAGAATCAACGTTCATAATTATTTTGTAGTAAATATCAACATACAAAATAGATAAGTTCATCATCATCTGCCTAGGCTTTTCCCAACTATGTTGGGGTCGGCTTCCAGTCTAACCGGATGCAGCTAAATACCAGTATTTAACATGGAGCGACTGCCTATCTGACCTCCACAATCCAGTTACTGGGTACGATACCACTTGGTAAGAATGGTTGTCAGACTTTACAAAAACAAAACAGATAAATTCTTCTGAAGTAATTAAGAAACCTTAACATACACATTACCTAAAGACAAGATAAGCGTATAATATTAAAGATTAGGTAAAGTAAAGAAAAAGATTAATGTAACGACAGCGAACCTTTGAACTTATAAATTAAATGCATAATTTTCCGTGCACTTTAACTTTAAAATTATAATCTAATCTGCATTAGCGATTTATTTGCCAAAAATGTAAACAAATATGAGTTTATGGAAAAATAACTTGAAATCCTACACAATAAAGTGCAGTTTACGCTACAACTTCAAACATTTTTATAACTTTTTCAATCAGTGCTAGTCACTCTGAAATCTGGAGAAATGGAGAAATATGGAGAAGCTTCGAGTATATGCTTTAAAAGTTTTTGGAGACCAGTTTTTACTGACAATGTATGAGACTAGTACGAAGTTACGTAGCCGTGACGTCACTTCTGTGGCGGTGCCGTCTTTGTCGAGCAGTTATAATTATTAAATATTATATTAAAATTGTTTGCACTATTTGCAAACAATACTTTTTTAGAGTTTAAAATTAAAAAAAAATGTTATCATCCCTATTGGTTCGAAACTGATACCATTCTTAGTGCTGCAAAAATATGGCACACTTATTTTATTGACAGTACATATAGGTCCCATGGTGTAATGGTTAGCACTCTGGACTTTGAATCCAGCGATCCGAGTTCAAATCTCGGTGGGACCTTGAAATTAAATATTTTGTGTTATTTCTTATGCGTAATCTACGATTGCTAATGACGCATTTTGTTGTAGATAACAACTGAATATGAGTGATTAATGACATCTAGAAAATGATAAATACGTATAGAAGATTAATTTATCGTCTTGTTATTTTTATAAATACAATAGATGGCGGTGTCAGTCTTTATCTGTTGTTTCTTCAGTATGTTTTTTAAACCAAATAGTTACTACGTTCTTATACATAGAATTTAAAAGAACAGATTTCAAATTCAATAAACACTCCATATACTGGATGAAATCACGCACAACGGACCGAATGGGAGTGCGGAAAAGGGAGTCCCATCACCATTACTGGATGAAATTGAATAGGTGCGGCAAATTAAAACATCTAATTCAACGTGTTATATAGAAAACCAGCTGTGCCCCGCGTTTTCACCCGCATAAGTGTCGATCGTAAGAATATCGGGATAAAAAGTAGCCTATATGTTAATCCAGAGTGTCAGCTACCTCCATACAAAATTTTATCAAAATTGGTCCCTCCGTTTGAGTGTGAAGAAGTAACAAACATATAAACACACACGCACTCACAAACTTTGCCTTTTTAATATTAGTGTGATGTAAAGCATGGCATTAAGGAAAGGGATGCACATAATAACATGTGCGCGTAAGCAAGCGATTTAGCAACGCCGTCGCGCCCCCTTTTTTTTCTTAGGAGCAGTAAATACCGCTCTAGTTCAAATACGTTGCCAACTTGCTTCATGTTATGAACTCTGCAATGAATAGATTGGTTGACGGGCGCGCGCTAAAATGTAAGTATACTTTAATTTTTTTGGTTTGTTTTTTTTGAAGTGAAAACTTCTTTAGCGGCGTTGTACACTTTTTTTGTAATGGGTAAAAAATGTTAAACTCGCGTCAGGACACGTGACCTGATCGAAAATTCGTAAGACGGATGGAGAGTGCTACGGCGTAGGTCAAACTGTGCTACGGCGTAGCTCACACTATGCTACGGCGTAGTTCACTATACCAGCATACCAGCGAATATGGCTGTTTTTTGAATAAAATATTTCGTTTTATATTTTGAAGCTTTTTTTAGATTCTATAATTAGACTCAAACTATTTTAAATAGATATTTAGTTAAGAGCGTTTACGCCGTGCGGCATTTTACACAAACTTTCAAGCCCTTATTTTTCGAAATGAATGAACCGATTTTAATGAAACTTCATACGCTTAAGCAGGATACAAAGGTCTGAAAATACTAACTTTTTAGACTTTTGTATCCTGCCTAACTCGCGCCACTGTTACCGTAAGCGACACCACGCGTGTTTTGTTTATAAGACGATTAAAAAAAATACCCGCTTCGGATGTGTTCGGCTGTCCTCGGGATGTACTCGGTTTTAATGTATATCCGATATGTCAGTGAGTGATGGCAAAGTATTCTTTTTGTGTTTTGTTTTCACTTCTGTCGGCACTCCCGGAGTGCCACTGTTTTTTTTTTTTGTTCATAATTCGTGTCTACTTCAAGGCAATAACTTAGTTTGCACTATCTAAGACGATAATTACACGAATTTTTTCAAGAATTTAGATTTGGGAAACGACAATCATCATAACTAATATTATAAATGCGAAAGTAAGTTTTTTTGTTTGTTACCATTTTCACACCTAAACACCTGAACCGATCATCCTGAAATTTTTCATATACGTTGTCAGAAGAAATCAATCCTTTATAAACATTTATTGCTCGCATTCTGTTGTCTATATTAAAATTCTTCTATTCGTATTATAGGCCGTAATTGTTCCGATATATCTCAAATTATCACCATGGCGACGTCTACGTCATCTCTTGTTTGGTTCATTAACTTTTTGTTTTTTACAACGGTTTCAAGTAACAAGCGAAAAGCGATTTAGAAGATATCAAAATAATTATGGTTCTATTTTAAAACGCTTATGTTTTCTTTTCCTCTTTGGTACCCAATAAAGAGTAGCTATCTATCGATAGTCAAAAACTGTTGCATTGAAGCACCTGCCCTACGTCCGGCGATT
Organism: Oligia latruncula; assembly: GCA_948474745.1. Lineage (NCBI taxonomy): Eukaryota > Metazoa > Arthropoda > Insecta > Lepidoptera > Noctuidae > Oligia > Oligia latruncula. Next base: position 4,837,262 of record OX419684.1, on the reverse strand, counting down.
AACGAGAACCGAGTTGGGCAAGTTGGGCTAGTAACGGAGCAGCATCCCCCCCGGTGGGTTCCCGCATTGTCGAGGCGGGGGGCTCAGTAGCCGTGGCTTGGACACCCACGGTGAAGCGAAGAGGAACCCGAGGAGGGGCCGCTCGTCAGGGCTTTTGCCGACAAGCCGACGACGTAGCGGCCAACATGTAGGTTGCGGTGCCGCTTGGGCGACATCGCAACTGAGGCGGGCCGCGATGTCGTACCGGAGGCATCGCGGCTGAGGGTTGGACGCCGCGGCGGGAGAGGAGTGCCAGTATTACGGTGCGCCGCTCTCCCTACCTTCCGCGGCCTTGACGGGGTCGCCACCGTTCGATGGCGGACGCGGTGGGGCCGCAGGGGAAGAGGAGTGTTGGTATGACGTTGGCCACTCTCCCTATCCTCTGCGGCCGAAAATTGGCAGGCGGCGGGGCCAATGACCTGACCCGTCGCAGGGGGACCAAGGGTGGCAGAGACGGGGTCGTCTGGCGCCCATGTGCTGGTTTGGTCCCTGGGGTGGTCACGGCGTGCTATGTGTTCTGGTGCGCCGGTGATGGGGAGTACTCCCCGGAGGAGGGTCCGGTGATGGACAGCCGCGGCGGGTTCACGGATGAGTGCTAACGCGTGCCCGTGTTCCCGCCATAAGCGGCAGAGGAGGACACCGTGGAGTTTTAGTGGGTTAGAGTCCCACATAACTGCACTATCTCCCCATGGTAGTGCAGAATGCATGAGCATTTCTCCACGTAAAAAAAAAAAAAAAAAAAAAAGTAACGGAGCAGCATCCTCCCAGGTGGAAGCCAGCAGGCGACGGGTGCGGGCCCACCCTCGCCTGTATTGCACAGGCTTCCACTAGTGCCAGACGGGATTGGCCAGGTGTTCCCGGCCATTCCCGTAGCCCCCCAGCCGGGGGGACATGCGGGGCCCGCCAGCTAGGCGGGCATACGCCGGGGGGGGGGTTGTAGACGCAAAGGCTGAGCTGGATTCCCATGCCACCCCCATCAAGGCGATGAGGGAACACCGCTGAGTTTTAGTGGGTATACTGCCACTCTGGCATGGAGTCCCACATACTCCGTCTCGTCCCCCGACGAGCGAAGGCAGGGATGGTAGTCTGGATGTCCGAAGGTAGAAGGGGGTCGGTGGAATGAGGCCGTGGAGTTCTTGGGCACACTTACCGAAGTACAATCTGTGGAAGACCGACAAGCAGGCAACCTTGCAGTGATAAAGTAATCTGGCTGTTAGAACCGCTAAAATCTTGCATCTTACACCAACCACGCAAGTAAAAGTGAGTAAAAAATCTCACCAGTAAATCTTTATTGCCGCTGTTCCTCCAGTTATTTGTGCCGACGAGCAATATTTCGTTTTCTTTGACGACATCATTTTCCGTTGCCCGGAGTAATTGCTCGTATGTGACTCTCTTAGTAATAAAACATGTTTTACGCCACATTTTTTTCGAATGTAACAATAAAGAAGGTAATAAGAATTGACAAGGCAAGTTGAAAAGTGCTTGCCGGGTATTTTGGTATATTTTTGTGTTTCTTTTGTTTGAATTGCTAGGTAATGGAGCATGTAATAAATGTTTATTTATATGTGCCTTTAGTAGGTATTTATTAAAATTACTTTGTCTTCATTCGTATTGGCGACGTTCAGTATTTTTTTTTTATTACAGGTATATATCAGAAGAAATTGGATATGTGCTTATGACTATACGAAAGAACTGAAAACTTACGACTGGAGCCAAGTATACCCGATTCAGCGTCACCGACCCGAGCGTGACGGTTCACTTTCGTTCACTGTTCAGAATGTGCGCAATCTGCGCATAAAGAAGTTTTAAGGGGATTAAAGGACCTAAACGCAAAAAACGCAAGTTTTAGAAGCAATAAAAGTATGTGATCGACTAAACTAAACAAAATCGGAAAAATATATGATATTCTTCAGGATGTATGCTAGGTAGATAGCGTGTTGAAAACATAATACAACTACTACTACAATTTGATACGATAGAAAAAAATCATGAAGGTACCTCTAAAAACTTTCTTTTTAATTCTGATTTTTTGTCAGATTATTTTACAAGCAACATACTGAAACACTAGTTTTAATTTTTTAGTCCAAACAATAGATTTTTGTAAATAGAATATAATTAATTGCTTTATATTTTGCAATAAATTACCAGGGTTGTGTCATCGCGCTTCTCTTTCTTTTCTATGCAGTCTAACAGTGACCGCACTTTAGGTCATGTCCCTTAACTCCAAAAACTCATATCGTGGTGAACCAATTACCCAGTCAGCAAGGTGAAAACGGGACGGACACTAACATTTCTGTGAGTTTTAGAATTGTAACCTTATAGGCTGCTGGGACACAGGCCTCCTCTCTGTGAAAAGGAGTGGGCCGTAATCCACCACGCGGGCCCAGTGCGGGTCATATGTAGTCGTTCAATATAAAAAACTGGTACTCAGCTGCATCCGGTTAGACTGGAAGCCGACCCCAACAAAGTTGGGAAAAGGTCTAGGCAGATGATGATGTAAATCCGATTCCATCACGTCATGTTTTACAAAAAATGCACACCCAGCAATTTGTTTCCCAACACAACATTTATATAAATACGCTTGGGTAATGAAAGGCGCGAAAGGCGCACAAGTGACACGGTCGTAATTAGAAAAGTTGAATCCGGCGGTGTTTGTAAAAATGCCATCTCCCGGCATGGTCGATAGCAAAATTTTTAATTGGATACACAATACTGTGGCAAGTTGGTATCGTGTTGATCCGAGAGTGCGTTGCTGCCTTTTTTGCAACGAAGTGTAAAATAATGGGGAATAGATTTAAAGCTACATACAGAGTTCAGTACGTTACAGTTTTATTCAAGTTGATTTTAATCGTTTCGTTGGTCAAAAGTATTGTTAAGCGTGCAATTTGAACATAGCATGATCAGTCTGTAATGTTTCACACACAGAGGACTCCTCTCTGTGAGAGGGAGTGGGCCACAATCCACCACGCTGGCCCAGTGTGAAATCGCATCTTCGAATTTTTTGGTTCTAGGACATGCCGGTTTCCTCACGATGTTTTCCAATTTAAACTTAGTTGTATGTAAATTCAAATAATACATTATTTTTTACAAAAGGCAGAGTGTTAAAAACTGTAATTTGTTCTTATTTAATTCTGTATCAGCATCCCTGAAACGACGACAAACGTGCCAAAATGAAATACCAATATCAAAACTCCTGCCATTAATTTCGGATTCCAATCGAACTTACAAAGAAATTTCATATAAATCGTTCCCGTAAGTAACAGTCCAAAATCTGTTCAAATTGGATAGGTTACAAGTTGGATGTGCCGCTGTAATGAACGGGATTCCGTACATACTGGAATGCGAAGACATTGCAGGTAGGAGTCGCCTTTTATTGGATTTCTCCACTTGAACTGCGAAAGCTTTTGAAGAACGCTATATTGAGTTTTTCGGAGTCACGGTGCAAATAGTTTTAGAAAGGCACGGTTTTCGCTGCTTTTTTTTGTGGTTCTGTGTCGCTGATTTTTCGAGGTGGGATTGCTGTTAGCAATTCTAGAGTAACGCTGTTGCGTGAATCGTTTTGGTTTCATTTGGACTTTTTGTGGGATGTCGATTCCATTCCGCAGATTTTTGGGTGTTCAATTCTAGGCTGGCTTGTCGGTTTCCGATGACTAGGCGTATCAATGGTTTGTATTGCAGACGGACTAAACAAAGATTCTTACCATTGAAACCATTAATTTAGCACATAATTCTAGACCCCAGCGAAGAATTTTTTCAACGGTCATTAATAAAAAATCTGCTGTTTCATAGAAGAGTGCAATACCTACGCGGTCAATATGAATGAAACAGCAATTTTTTTTTAATAACCTACGAAAACTTTCAACTCATGGCCATTCAGAATTATGTTTTGTATCCATGGTTGCAGGTTGCGCGTCAATGCCCGAGCCACCCTGTACTTATGTCGCAGCCAACTGGTTTAATTAGCCGTTTAGTTAACCGCCTAGCCTTTTAACTAAACGGCGGCCGGTCAACTAACGGCCTGAATGATATTCAATGTATAGTTTAGTTTGGAACTCTGTAACTAATCAAGCGCGAGCCGAATTGGTCGCAGTAACTAAGTCAGGGCACCCCGACGAAATGGGTTAGCTTAGGTTAGAACTGTGATCAACCGCGTGCGAGCCGAGAAAGCGAAGCGAGGCGAGCACTACTTCCAAAGCCCAAGCGGTTAACTAAACGGCTAATTTAACCATTTGGCTGCGACATTATTATGAAATTAATATTGGTATATTTCGAAGCTACTTGACCACGTCTCTCAAACTCTCCCACAACTTTAACCGACGACGAACCGAATTAACCTCAAAACGAACCTATTCTCAAGGCACTCGTTTCTTCGATAACGGAAAGTGGATAAAGATGGCCCATCGTCGACATGGATGGCCGTCTGGAGACGAAAGTGTAATTGCACCACTATCAGCCAGTATTTTTGTGAAGACCGCTTAATTTGTGTTTGCTAAAACGTTTTTTGATGAGATAAGGTGTAAAAGGAGGTAAAACGATTTTTGATGACGTCATAGGATACCAGGATAGCAGTAATAGGACGGTGGTCGAATTTATTGCTGAGTTTGCGATATCTTGGTTCACGGTTACCGCAGACAGGCGCGACACGACAGTGCGACGCGATTCTGGTAGAACAGTTTCCATGAAGTTTTCATAGAAATTGTTTTACTAGAGTCGCGTCACGCCTGTCTGCGGAAGCTTTGGACTTCAGAGACCGATAAATATGTGATGTGCTTGCAGTTTTTACTGTTGATGCGATCTTGCAAAAGTTGTAAAATAAATTCAGGGAGAATTCGGCCAAAGTTAACTATTGCAGGCAAGTAGAGAGATATGTAGGTAGGTGTACTAATTTTAGGAACAACGTAGTAATGGAGATTTATCGGTGTATTGGCTCATGAGTACAATAATATTTATACCATGTTTTTCAATACCATAAGATTTATAAAATTGACAAAAGGTCGCATCGTACTTTCGTTGTACCTATAACTTATCGACCGAAATATATCATCATTAGGTCATCATTTGCCTTGAGGACTGTCCGCCGACCAAGTGACCCCAGGGAAGATGGTGGCACAGTGTCAGTCACGTGCTGCCGTGCATAGCGAGGAGGTCATTATTTGCCTAACCTTATCCCATCCATTTTTGGGGTCAGCTTTTAGTCTAACTGGATGCAGCTGAATACCAGTATTTTACAAGGAGTGATTGCTTCTATATCTATCTCTCATCTAGCTTATTTTTTATTTTATTTTATACTAATACTTATGACGTGTAAAAGTGATTCCAACCATTTCATTTCATTTCATCTGATTGGTCGGGGCTTCTGACGACCCGTAACGACTGTCAAAGATTCACGAATGACAGCCGGGACTCAAGCCTTAATGTGTTTTCCGAGGCATAGAGGGGTCTCGGGGTACGTAGAGATGGTCACCCATCCACGGATCGACCGCGGCAAGCGTAGTTTAACCTGATTAATCGATCCGTGTGGCTGTTACTACTAAGCCACGAGGCCCTCTTATATAAATAACTAGCTTCCGCCCGCGGCTTCGCCCGGGAGGTATGTCGATAAAAAATATCCTATGTCCTTCCCCGGAATGCAATCTATCTTTCTGCCAAATATCGAAATCCGTTCAACGGTTTAGGCGTGAAAAGGTAACATACAGACAGACAGACATTCTGACAGAGTTACTTTCGAATTTATAATATTAGTATGGAAGTAAATAATTATCTTATAACTAGCTTCCGCCCGCGGCTTCGCCCGGGAGGTATGTCGATAAAAACTATCCTATGTCCTTCCCCGGGATGCAATCTATCTCTCTAACAAATTTTATCGAAATCCGTTCAGTGGTTTAGGCGTGAAAAGGTAACATACAGACATTCTGACAGAGTTACTTTCGAATTTATAATATTATAGTATGTTGATGGCAGGTATACTTCCAATTTGAACATCTAGGAAACGCAACACCATTTTAGGTTCGTACATTTTACATGACATTTTACCTGAAAAGTCAATGTTTGTTCCTAAATGTAATAAAGTTAGCAACGAAGCTAACTTGCAAAATGTTTTATGTTGCAGCTAAATCCCGCTTCGTGCGCTTACTGGTGTAAAAACACAAAGTTGCAGGACACGAGTTAGAATGTTACTGTGCTGTATTTTGTTGAAGATATGTAGTCACGAGCAAAAGTATGTATACACTTGTCTTTATTCAAAGGCGATTTTCTCCTTTATTTTTGAATTAAATTTTATATTACTAGGAACATAGTATTTTCGACCCCATAAGTATATGTAAAGTGTCATATTTCAACGTTGCATTCGTTATTTCGTGAAAAAATTGCAATTTAAAGTTGTCAAGTGTTGACATATTGGTGCTCGTGACTGTACTCGTATCGGTAGATAGGTAGGTCCTGTTGGTTTAGAACAACAGTGTACCCTTTCTGACGGATTTTTGAAGTGAAAACTTTTTAGGCGCAGTTGGCATTTTTTGAGATGGGATAAAATCATTGAACTCGCGCCACTGTTACCGTAAGCGACACCGCGCGTGTTTTGTTTATAAGACAATTAAAAAACTACCCGCTTCGGATGTGTTCCGCGGTCCTCTCTTAGTAAAGATGGTCACCCATCCACAGACCAATTGAGGCAAGCGTAGCTTATCCTGACGACTGATCTATCTGTGTGGCTGTTATTATTTAGCCACGGGCCCCTCCGGAGACCCAATTAATTACGTATTGGTCCTTTTAGTGCAACGAGTTTTGAGTCGGGAGAAAACCGGCAAGTCCTAGAACCAAAAAAAATCGAAGACATGTGACATCCACCAACCCGCACTGGGCCATTTACATACAATTAAGTTCAACTTGAAAAAAATCGTGATGAAACGCGCATGTCCAAAAAATTCGAAGATTCGATTCCACACTAAGCCCGCGTGGTGGATTATGGCCCACTCACTCCCACAGAGTGGAGGCCTGTGTCCCAGCAGTGGTGACATTATAGCCCGATTATGAGTTAGGTACCCACATACACAAACCTACTATCCCTACCGTCCCTCCAACTGGGTTTTTCACCTCCACAATTATCAGTGAAAAATAAATACAGCAAACACCCCAGTGTTTGTGACGTAACACCTGCAAGTTACGAGTTAAGGCACGGTTACACTGTTGACGACAAAAGTTCATTCAATATTTTGTTAAAACTCTGTATTTCATTCAGGAAGTAAAGATTTTTTTTTTAATAAATATTACATTGGTAATATAGACATAAATAAGGGTGACAAGGCTACATTACTTTTACAAACAAAAATTGTTAAAAGCATTTTTTTTTTCAAAAACGTTTTTTTTGATAGCCTGCATTTTACTAGAAAACAAAGGTTTAGAATATTTTTGGTCTCACTAATATAGGTGCGTCCGACAAGTGGATTTTCAGCAATTATCCAAAAATGACGTATTCTCATCTACATCCCATTTTCACAAAAATATCACCGCCAGTAGGTAGGTACTCTAAATCTCCCCTATTTGTATCAGACATTCTCTCCGTGTACACACACCTTAAAACGCATTTAATCACAGTTTAATCTACTAGATTGCGGCAAGACTTCCTTTGTTTTTCTTCGAACTTCACACCTGCGCTTTGAGAAGAATTGATTAAGTATAAATATATACCTACCTACCTACTTGACAAACATGATCTTCAATTTCAATTGTATACAATAATTAGGGATTAAGGGTATTACCCAGTAACTGGGTTGTGGAGGGCAGAAAGGCAGTTGCCCTTGTAAAATACTGGTATTCATCTGCATCCGGTTAGACTGAAAGCCGACCCCAACATAGTGGGGAAAGGGCTAGGACTGACAAGTCCATATATAAGCCCTGGTTCCAGGCGCGCCTCAAAGAGATGTCAGCATCGAGGAGTTCTGGCTGGTAACAGGAGAAAAAGCTAATCTAAAGCTGGTTTGTTAGCCACGGGACGAATCCTGGCCTCCGTAGGCGCGGGCATGCGGACGGAGAGTAATGGGTAGCTCACTGTCCGATCAGGACCAGGCCCGTGCCGGACGGCGCGTACTTTCCACGCGCGCCTCAAAGAGATGTCAGCATCGAGGAAGGGGCCCCCCTTAGGGCCGAAGCCTGCCGGGTCATTGAGATTGTCCGAAAGGGTTACCGCTGGCCCGGAACATAAAGGGCTAAGGAAGGAACATGGGTGGATTTTAGTCAGTAAGAGTCTGACACTCCCTTCCGCTCCACCCAGAGCGGGAGGGGTCATTTAATGATTTCCAATCCGAAAAAAAAAAAAGCCCTGGCTGGAGGCGTTAATTTGTTAAGGCACCCACAGGCAAGTCCGGTTAAGCAGACGACAACCTCCTAGGTTGACCTGCGAGATGATATATTTGAAAAAACCGGTCAAGTGCGAGTCGGACTCGCACACCAAGGGTTCCGTACAAGGCATAAAACGCCGAAAAAAACGTTTCTTTAAATTTTCTTTTTTTCTTATTATTTGTTGTTAAAGCGGCAACAGAAATACATCATCTGTGAAAATTATAACTGTCTAGTTATCACGGTTCGTGAGATAGAGCCTGCTGACAGACAGACGGACAGTGGAGTCTTAGTAAAAGGGTCCCGTTTTTACCCTTTGGGTACGGACCCCGGAACCCGGAATACGGAACAAATACTATGTTTACAGGGTGGCAGAGACTTTGCTGGGAAAACAGTAACCATGAATTCAGCACATGGTTCTGGAATCATGTGCTGAATTCATGGTTACAGTTTGTTGATAACTCACGAAACATTTTTACGCTAGGGGTAGCAATAAAAGGTTTCGTCAGTAAACACTTCGCGGGATACTTAACGCCTCTCGACGTAATAACAATAAAACTTCTACTGTGTCTCAATCAGTGTCCTTCAATGTGTTAATAAAAAAAAATTCAGAAAAAAAATGCAATAGGTACAGTCGAGTGCATTAATATATTGACCCTTTCAGGCTTCAAAAATATATGAACGTTAAAAAAGTTAATAATATTGTGACAGCTATAAGCATGTACATGCAATACAAGGTGTTTAGAGTTTTATGAAACTTACCATTGCCTATATATTTTTGATTCATGAACATGCTCAGATATTAAAGAACTCGACTGTACTTAGGCGTTCAAAATGTTTTTTTCTGTATTAATAAGAACTAAAGTTCTTAGTAATTGATTACGATCTAACCTAATAGACTAATTAGCAATTTAACACACGTTCAAAATCTATGAAACAGTATTTTTTTTTTAATAACAAAGGGTTGTTTTTCTAACTTAAATGTCAAATTTTTCCCTTGAGTGCGCAGTTGTATCTTTAGATTGAACACGTGTTTTTCTTAGACTATTGCCAGTTATTACAGGAAGTACCTACCTATATTATCAATAAGAAATTCCTGTGATGATATTAGTAGCGGTAGGTAATGTGTATTTGTTGGAGTTGGCACGTGTATCACGACTCTCAGATTTACACGTGTTTTCTAAGTAGGTAGTTTTTATCAGGTACCAAATAAAAAAGTCCTCCAGACTGAATTTCGGCCAATCACAGCAGAGACCAGCCGTCGGCGCGGGAGATATTATAGTGCACAAGTGTGTGCGCAGACACAGGTGCACTCTCTCTTCCCTCACTCTCATAGTTCGGTGGGACGGCAATTCGACACGACCGGAGGGAGATCCGGCGCAGGCCCAACGACTTAACATGCTTTCCGAGGCGGGGTATCACACCGCCAATTTCCAAACTCCGTGCTGTTACTAAGAAATTCCCAATTTAAAACACAATAACACTTTTGCCCGACCCGGGAATCGGAATCGGAAAACCCAGAATCCCACGCTCAGCAGCCGCGCGTGCTACCACGAAATCAACGTGTTATTCCGTTCTGATCCCCTGAACACCCCCCCTCTCCCCCCTCGATCCCTTGCTTCTTAGTCTAGTTAGTGGCTGACCCTACAATGTTGAGAAAAATTTCGATTATGGTCGAGTTTTAGATATGCAACTTATGTCATATTAAACAGCGAGTATCACAAAGGTGTGAACATATTTAAGGGTTGGTTCAGACCATCAAATGTCCAAAAATTAGCATCTGCAATTTGAATTTGATAGACCAATTCTTGAGGAAGGCTATAGGCTATTCAACATGACATCAAAAATTTAAAAAGGTCGATAAGAACGCTAAGCGATAACGAAGTACAGTCAACAAAGGAGTTAAGTATACAGGAGCGTCGGATATAGTTGAAGTTTACTAAGAAACCGATGGATGTTCTGGACTGAAATTTCATTTAATAAATGAGCTGTTTGTTTTCTATTAATAAACTAAAATTTTATTCGAAAATATCCAACGGTTTCTTAGTAAACTTCAACTATATCCGACGCTCCAGTATACTTAACTCCTTTGTTGACTGTACATAATAGCATCGGGGTGACAAAAAAATTCACGCCGACAAAGTTGCGGGTAGACGTTTAAACCATTAATTTAATTTTTTTTAAAACATACAGTATTGCACTAACAATACTGTTTATTCAACAAAACAAAGTGACTAGCATTTATCTTGGCAACATCAAGTAAAAATCTCTGGAATACAAGCGAGTTGCAAGTCAAACTTTTTCAGAACAAAAGCCCGACATACCTCGTCTTTCTAAGCTAACAATCAAGCCATAATATATTCAAATTACGGTACGGTATAGAGGAAATAAAAGCGGCCAAGTGCGAGTCGAACTTGCACACGAAGGGTTCCTTACCACCATTCAATATTATTCAATATTTTACTTTTATTTTTAATACTTAGTTACGGTTTTTGGATGGGGTTTAATTTTTACCTTATTTATTTTTATTAAATGTTGTCATAGTGGCCAGTGTACACACAATTAAGGGCTTTGAAGGTCCGCGGCATAACTAACGTCGCGCCTTGCGTATATCTTGTTGTAGAGATATTTTATTATTTTAAGAGTGATTAGTTAAAAAAATATGGATGTCACGTGATCAACTTTGAACGTAAATAGGTATCTCGGACGTAACACTTTACACTATCGATTTATGTAGGTTTCATGCGTGGCTGCCATTTTCCTATAGGTAAGTATCCTCTAGGCATCTAGGCTCTCCAGGAGGCTCCATATAAAAATCTTCAATACCCGGCGATAGTCTCGCCGTGCCATCAAATTTTCGCCGCGATCTTATAGCCGTGTAGAGACACGTTCTAAGAGAGTGTATAGAAATACGTGGCACGACGATAATATCGCCACGATTCTCTCGCTCGTGGAGACGGCCCCTAAGTCTTAGGCCCAGCGGAGTAATACGGTCCCGTTGGCACCCATTGGGTACGGAACCCAAAAAAAATCACTTTCTTCCCAAGCCTAATCCGGTTCGTTACATTCAGGATAATTTGACAGTAAGGAACTGTAGGGAATGAACTGAAATCCTTTGGTAATGCCAAATTGTCAGGTTGCGTGTGTCGGATATAGCAATATGAGGTTTCGCGCCAAGAGAAATATAACTTGCAAAGCTTTTTAATTTTGGTTTGGTGGTGTTTTACCTTGTGGTTTTAGGGTGCGGTTTTGTGTTGAATAAAAATGTGAAATACTGGTATTCAGCTGCATCTGGTTAGACTGGATGCTGACCCCAAGATTTTCAAAGTTGTGAAAAGGCTAGGCAGATGATGATGTGTAGGTACCGAAATTTGTTTGTAAATCTCAGTGCAGCTTATTATTTTTTATTCAATTAGAAAACATTACAGTGTTACTTCTATGACTGTCAGATAATTCGTCGTGTGTATGTCACTGAACTCCTCGTAAACGGCTAGACCGAAATTGATGTAATTTTTTGTGTTTGTTTGAGTGAATCCTGGAGGGTTTAGATTAACAATTGAACCCGGCAGGTGGCACTGCGATCGAGTTTTAGGAAACAGAACAACTTCTGTCGAATCAGGTATATGTTATGTACTAAGTAGCTAAAAATTACACGAGTACCGAGATTAGTTTTTTAATCTCAGCACTTTTCGAACGTCAAAATTATGTAAGACGGACTGTCTTATGTAATTCTTACGTTTTTACAACGCCCGCCCTTCACCACTTCCTAGTGTTCTCGCTGGGAAGAAGTGGCGCAACAAACTCCCCAGCAGAGACAGGGCATTCAATTAAATTATTTGCCAAATGTCAGCATAGATACAATGAAAACTATACTCAAGCAAAAAAAAAAAAACTAAGAAGATTAATGTAGACAAATAACTAAATTAAAGCCCCTACGCATAAAGGGCGTGACAGCTTACATATTTACTCAATGCTGGGTTCACATAGCTGTCACTCGAAGTAACAAATGATAAACTAGGAACATCGAAGTAAAATAAATAAACAGTAATTTTTTTTATTTTATTTTTTTTAAACTTTGCCCCACTCTAGGAATTTCTCCTGTATCGTGTATTTGTTATAATTACTAATAACAAAACCATGGAGGATTTAGAAGTAACCATAGGTACAACTAAGTTAGCTTTAAATGCATCCAACGACTCACGTCCACCGCCAACTCAATTCCAAAGGCTCAAACACAAAACCTTCAAAACAGACGAAACATACAGACAGACAGTCGAATCAGAGTACATCAGTTTATACAACACAATTTAAACGGGGAACACAATTGTTACCGAACTTCCCCCGTCCATGCTATTGACGCGTCGGAAACGCACAATGCACGCGAAAATTTGCATATAGACACCGAGCTATAACGTTTATACATGTAGGTAACTCTCCAGACTGTCGATGATATGAATGAAGTGGGATGCGGACTGAAATAGATTTAACTTTGGACAATGGTTTGGGGTAGACGGAGGTAATGCAAATATGGTTTAGTATGCTGATGTATCTATACTAAAATTGTATGCGTCTATGACCTAAAGCGCGGTCACTGTCGGACTGCATAGAAAAGAAAGAGAAGCGCGATGACACAACGCTGGTAATTTATTGCAATTATTGCAAAATATGAAGCAATTACCTATTTGATTATAAAAAATCTATTGTTTGGACAAAAAAATTAAAATACTAGTGTTTTAGTATGTTGCTTGTAGAATAATCTGACAAAAATTCAGAATTATTGTATGAGTATGGTTTTTAAAAGAAAGTTTTTAGAGGTATCTTCATGATTTTTTTCTATCGTATCTAATTAGTTGTATTATGTTTTCAACACAATATCTACCTAGCATATATCCTGAAGAATATCATATATTAGTTGGGGGATATCATTATTTATATAAGAGGGGCTCGTGGATAAGTAATAACAGCCTCACGGGTTGATCAATCAGGTTAAGCTACGCTTCCGTTTGTCCGTGGATGGGTGACCATCTTTATATACCCTCCGTGCCTCGGAAAGCACGTTAAGCCGTTGGTCCTGGCTGTCATTCGTAGATCTTTGACAGTCGTTACGGGTCGTCAGAAGCCCGAAAGTCTGACAACCAGTCTTACCAAGGGGTATCGTATTCCCCAGTAACTGGGTTGTGGAGGTCAGATAGGCAGTCGCTCTATGTAAAATACTGGTATTCAGCTGCATCCGGTTAGACTGGAAGCCAACCCCAACATAGTTGGGAAAAAGGCTAGGCGGATTGATTGATATAGGTAGGAAAATAATGATTGAATGATCACACTAATATCATAAAGACGAAAGTTTGTGAGTGTGTTTGTATATTTGTTACTTCTTCACGCACAAAGTACTAAACGGATTTAGATGAAATTTTGCACATACAGTTTATATCCCGATATTCCCACGGGATCGAAATTTATGCGGGTTAAATTGCGGGGCGCTGCTAGTTTATCTATATATATAAAATGGTAAACTGACTGACTGACTGATTGTTGATATATCAACGCACAGCCTAAACCGCTGGTCCTAGAGACATGAAATTTGGAGGGTGTGTTCTTTGTGAAGAGTAGGTATCCACTAAGAAAGGGTTTTTCGAAATTCCACCCCTAAGATTGAGGTGAAATTTCACGCGGACGAAGTCGCGGGCAGAAGCTAGTATACTATAGTTTTAAAAGAACCTAAATAAATGTTTCTACCAAAACCATAGAAATACCAAAACCCTTCGCCAACGATACTCAGACTAATTCGAAAGTCATTTAAAAAGATGGATTGATTTTATTTTCATCCAGAACCAAGCGAAGCACTTCAAAGCGAGATCCCCGAATTATCCTAGCTGCTAGAGGTACCTAGAAGTTTCCTTATAAACTTAAGAAACATTTCTCTTAGCGCACCGTCCTTGAGGTAAGCTCTCTAGAAGAGCGGTTATAATGCATAAGCTGGAATATTCCAGACTTGTGTACGCACCACAAAAGGACAGGTCCGTTTCACAGTTAGACGTCATAAATTGCACAGACGTCTGAAGTCTGTCATGATGTTTAACTTATGAGCTGAAGCGGGTCTATCCATGCGTGATACGCTTTTTACATCTTAATTATAATACCAGTCTTTTACTCCGGCCCCTCTCATCCATTGGGCACCCTAGGCAAGTTCCAAGGCCCCGCGATCGACGGGGTCAACGGCCTGCCCTAAAAAAAAATGTTTGCGGCCGTTCCATACTACGCATTAATTATTTGATTTGCAATGCGATTTACAGTAAGTTTCTAGTCCCACATGTATAAAATCAAAATTCATCCGCATAAGTGTCGATCCCGTGGGAATATCGGGATAAAAACTATCCTATGTCCTTTCCCGGGACTCAAACTATCTCTGTACCAAATTTCATCTAAATCGGTTCAGCAGTTTAAGCGTGAAGAGGTAACAGACATACGGACAGACAAACTTTCGCATTTATAATATGAGTATTGAGTATGGATTAATGTTAAGTTTCTTTTATTGTTTTTTTTTTGCAGAATATTTGAAAACTGTTCATAATGAAAATGAGTTATTTCTATCTACGCAGGGGCCCCGTGATCCTTATGTTCCCAATTTTTTTTTTGGTGCGCTGTGGAAAGTCTCTTGGACTTCCGTTGTGTTCCACCTCTGCCTATGGCCGGGGGTGCGGGATTCGCATAAGCATTCACCGCTCCATCCAAGTGCCCAGGGCCTCCAATAAAAAGGTTAAAGACAGCCCTGCTTTTACGTCACACAGCAGGGCAAAGGCGGATCACCACGCTTACTCAAGACGGATTGGCGATTTCAGACTTACATTAACTATAAGTTCAGGTAACTTCTCGATTTGTTCCTTCACCGATGACAGTTATGTCCAAGATAAACGCAGAAACTACATACTATATCATTTTCGGGTCCAAGAATATGATTCTACAAAAATAACTTAAAATTTATTCATTTCTAATTATTTTAAGACCTGTATTTGTTATGTGCGCTCTTCCTTCATCACTTACGCCACCTCATCTGTTTCATAGCAGCTAGCACGGAGGTGAATAAAGTAATTTAATAGTCCCCGAAAAGATGAGCACTTGTCGACTCCACGCCAGCTTTCGTCTCGCGTACATCTAACGTTTTCCTATGTTATTAGTTGGAAGAATTTATGAATGTATGGAGTCGTGTTGTATGTTTTATTTTTGCACCTCTGGTTGTGCTTCGTATTCTGAACGTGAAGTTTAATAGGATTATGTTTTGTGGGAAATAAATTGCTTTATTCTCTGACGGTTGGAGTTTTAATAATGGTATAGCGGAAAAATTTGGTGTTGAGTGTGGGAAAATTCAATGAAAATGATCTGCCTTTGAATAAATCGCACCCTGTCAATAGAAAAAAATTACGGTTTTCGGAATTTTTCCTTTACTTTCCTACATGACATTGCTTCTTGTCAAATTTCATGTTTCTAAGTCAACGGGAAATACCGTATAGGTTTTGATTCCCTTGCGAGTGTCAAAATATGCGGCATAAACGGAACAAAAACGCCCGTATCTTTTGATTGCGTTGACTTAGAAGTTTGATTTTTCACTGCTTTAAGGGATTGCAGCCCTGAGTATTTGATATTAATTTGATAACTCCACGCGTTCCTGAGTAAAAGGGTCTTGACAGACGGACAACGAAGTGATCTTACAAGAGTTCCGTTTTTCCTTTTGAGGTACGGAACCCTAAAAAGAAGCAAAACATTTCGGTAGACAACTGCCTAGCTCTCTAGAATTTTAGATTACTGTTCCTTCACATCAGCAACCATCCATCAACGTCTGTTCCAAAACAGTAACCACGACCAAAACTTTACCAGCAAGGATTTACCAAGATCCAATCAAAGCCGATGCCGAAGTATCCCAAATATCCAAGTATCCCAAATATCAAAGCCTCAAAATTGCTCGAACCTGAACCAACAGCCCCTCACTAAAACTAATAAGCAAACATATTCAAATTCACCCACGTCCCTATTCTATAAACGTCAAACCACTTTCGTACGGTTCGACGACTTAACGCCAATCCGCCAATCACAGCTTAGCGACACCCAATACAGACGGGCTCATGGATTAATTGAATATATTTGCATTTCATCGTGGTTATATTTCCATTTGTTTCGTATTACCGTATAAGGAATAGTGATGCGAGAATGTAATTGTTTATAGACGATTTCTCTTTTAAATTAATTGTATTTTAGCAGTGTGATTTAAAAGAAAGTGCATTGCTCGCAGAACAGATGGTCGATGGGGCCGAAAGGTTCTGGAGTGGCGACCACGTACCGGAAGACGGAGCGTTGGAAGGCCTCCCACAAGGTGGACCGACGACCTTGTGAAGGCCGCAGGAACCCGTTGGATGCGAGAAGCAAAGAACCGGTCGAAGTGGAAGTGCTTGGGGGAGGTCTATGTCCAGCAGTGGACGTCTTTTGGCTGAAATGATGATGAGTGTGATTTAAAGCCTTGTGTGGGGTATTCAGGCATTTTGGTTGTCGGGAGCGGTTCATCGGATTTGATGAGTAATGATCTTCATGAAGCTGTAGCAACGTTTTTAAACTCCGACCGTGCAATGTGCTTAAGTTGCATTAAGGTAACCCACTGAATTCCAATTTAGGTACTTACGTCTTTTGCAATTTGCAGGTCAGTGTAAGCTTGTATGTTGATTAAAATATGATTCGCGATCGTAACAAATATCGCACCTCTGATAAAATAGGGTTAACTCGAAAAACCTGGATTTTAGAAAAGCGAAAATAAACTCACGGATTTGTTAATCAATCTTTATTCTAACACTATTATTATTATGTGATCAAAATTATACATCAATACACAAAAATAATAATATATGTTTTAACGCTGTTTTTTCAATTTTCTTGAAAAACCACCTGAAAATTCCTGTAAAAGACTTTTTCGAGTTGTAACCCTATTTTATCGGAGGTGCGATATGACTTTACAGTATTATAATTATTAGGATCAGCAGCAATACAACTCCCGAGTTAAGGCTCCTTCAAACAGGCGCGACACGCGATATAATCGCGCGCGACACAACGGCACCGCAAGTCGCGCAACCTGTAGGAGCCTTTAGAATTGCAAAAAAGAAACATTGAATTTCGCAGGTAGGTTAGCTACTACTAACAATGCTAGTAACGATTTTTCAATTTGCCATCAAAATTTTTTCACAACTAGTTTGACGTATTTCCGTTTAGGTTTACTATTTTTCATACGATTAGTGACATAAAATAATAGGTACCCAGCTGTTGAGACTCTAAAATGAGATTTTTTTTTCATGACTTTTTGACTTGACGGATTAACTCACCATTCTCAGTTTCTCCGTACATGGTTTTGTCAGACTGATATTCAATTATCCAGACTGCTTTTCCAGTATGAATGCTATTCTTGTATCCTACTATAATCATACTAATAATATTACAAATGTAAATGTTTACAGTATGTTTAGATGTTTGTTACTCCATCATGCAAAAACTGCTTTACGGATTTGGATGAAATTTGGCATACAGATAGTTTATAACCTGGATTAATACAAAAAATACTTTTTATCTCTGTAGTACGTTCCTATTGGATCATTTTCGACCTTTCAGCGGCCGGAGACGCTGGCAAGAGCCAGTCTACCTACAATAAAATACCTACTAAACTTTACGTCATAATCATAACTCAACCTGCATCATATTTTATGACAGACAGACACTGATCTCTACTATTAGTGGACATACGACGGACAGTTTGTAGCCTGAGGTCCTCCTGAGAAGGTAGTTATGAAAGACAAATGAGTAACGTAGATAGCTCAACTAAACTTACTTCAGCATATATATCATTCATTCATTCATTCAGCATAAATCAGCCTATAATGATCCCACTGCTGGGACACAGGCCTCTTCTCTGTGAGAGGGAGTGGGCCGTAATTCACCACGATGGCCCAGTACAGCCGCACAGGTCGGCCGATCAGGCTTACCGCGGTTGGTCTGTGGACGGGTGACCATCTTTACATACCGTGACCCCACCGTGGTTCGGAAAGCACGTTAAGCCGTTGGTCCCGGCTGTCATTCGTGGATCTATGACAGTTGTTACGGGTAGTCAGAAGCCCGAAAGTCTGACAACCAGTCTTACTAACCCAATACTAAAGTTACCCAGTTACTGGATAATTCTATCGTATTACCCAGTAACTGGGTTGTGGAGGTCAGATAGGCAGTCGCTCCATGTAAAATACTGGTATTCAGCTGCATCCGGTTAGACTGAAAGCTGACCCCAACATATGTAGTTGGGAAAAGGCTAGGCTGAAAATGATGATTATGACGAACCTAATTTAATGAAACTTAATGATGTCCAGACTCGTGTCATCATATTTATTGTAGCTCTACTTACTACTTCAAACAATTTGCAATTTTCGTAGAAATAAGCCAGGAGTTGATGTTTACATCAGAGCCGCTTACTGTGTGACGTCATTTGTTTGATCGTCTGTGTCTTGACGTCACGTCTCCGCAACGCCAGGAGTGTTTAACGAACTTCCAGAACGCAAGCGTGGCAGTGAATATATTATTAGTTTTAATACTATGAGCAAAGCTGCAAGCTTTTGTCTCTTCTTGAATTTCTTAATATTGTATTTTACATACACTTAACTTCATCTATATACAATGCGTAACATAATGAACGCAAGACCTCATACACCCCAATTAGAGTATTGAGTTAAAAGCATAATACAATGACCAAAACAATTTGTTTTTAAAGCCACCTATTTTTATTAAGTAAATTGTGTTGATCCTATCATTACTTTATGCATTTAAAATTGAGTCTTATTGCCTTGACATAAGATTTAATTTTCTTTGACTTAATCGGCGATCAGTATGGCAAAATACATAATTTTAAAAAAAAGTAGGTACCTATCTTAAAAGTTACCGAAATTGATTCAGTAATCAATTATGAACAAAGTACTTTCAGGACTTGCGTTTATTCTGTTACACCTTGTATATGTACAAATAAATAAAATGGAAGTGCCTGTTTGTATTATCAAAATAACAGCTTTTTACTATGCATAATTATGCAAATATATACTTACAACAAAAAAATATATTTAATTTTTTTTTGTCTGTCTTTTTGATCCGGCTAATCACCGAAACGGCTGGACCGATTTTGATGAATTGGTGTATTGGGATAATTTGATCCCCGGGGAAGAACATAGGCTAGGCTTTTTATCGACATACCAAGTAGACGAAGATGCAGGCGGAAGCTTGTCATGTAAAATAGCGCTGAAAATAACTTGTTATCGATAAGGCAAAAACGAATGTCTCAGGATTTCTGTCTTACACACTAAGTTCCCTACGGTTTTTATACCAATTTCTTTACGATTGGTAGTTGTTAGCAC
Source organism: Oligia latruncula (assembly GCA_948474745.1). Lineage (NCBI taxonomy): Eukaryota > Metazoa > Arthropoda > Insecta > Lepidoptera > Noctuidae > Oligia > Oligia latruncula. Next base: position 4,817,469 of record OX419684.1, on the reverse strand, counting down.
TCACATAAGCCTATTAATTAATTAAATCCTTTATTGAGAGTAACCATGAGACTCATAAGGTGTTAGTAACAACAAAATAAACTTACAACTATGTTAGTGATACAATTAAAACAACAATTACACAAACACACACAACAAAACAATCACTGCTTCCGCATTCCAATTGAGATACTGGAACAACGACTTACAATACATAAGAAGTATACAAAAGTCGGTTAAAAAGACATTATTTTCCATAGATCAACATTTTCTAGCCCCAACTATCTACATTTTCAAATAAGAGCAACAGATATATTTTATCTCCTCATAATGGTTTCCGGGCAATTTGCAGCAGCTGTTAAAATATTACAGAACCAGAAGAATGGAAGCGTGATTATGAATATATTAGTTTACTTTCCTAGTTTCCGTACTTCGTCCAACTTCATTATGTAAAAGTTTACAAAGCCTTTTATTAAAATTCAAATCTACCAGTTACCAGTTAAGTTATAACAGTCCACTAACTTTGAATTAATTAACTACACTTTAATAATACAGTTAATTTTTCAAAGTGGTTTTATTCAGAGTTTGGCTTTTCATTAGAAAAGTTCGTGTTTAATTTTTTTTTGGGGTTGTTAATTTATTTTCTGTTTATTGAAAAAAGTTTTACCTAAAAAGGGATTTTCCTGATTTAATTACTCGAAGAGTTACAAGAAAATATTCATAACAATGTGGTATTGATACGCTCCAATAGAATAGATATTGATAAATATCATTATCAATATCTATTCTATTGATACGCTCTTGATCTTTACCAATATCTATTCTATTGATACGCTCTTGATCTTCACCAATATCTATTCTATTGATACGCTCTTGATCTTTAACAATATCTATTCTATTGATACGCCCTTGATCTTTACCAATATCTATTCCATTCATACGCTCCTGATCTTTACCAATATCTATTCTATTGATACGCTCTTGATCTTCACCAATATCTATTCTATTGATACGCTCTTGATCTTTAACAACATCTATTCTATTGATACGCCCTTCATCTTTACCCATATCTATTCCATTCATACGCTCCTGAACTTTACCAATATCCAGATACCTGTTTGTTTGTTTGGACCTGTAACACGAGTCGGATTTGAAAAAATCTTTTTTGCATTTGATAGCCCATTTTTTGAGGCAGGAATTTAACATGACACTACCGACCCATAGGAGCGTAATTAAAAAATAAAAATATGAAAGTTCGTTAAGCGAAAACGCAGTAATAGCGAGGATAGGCGAGGCGATGCGACGCGGTGAGTGAGTCCCGAGGCCGAGGAAGTTATTGTGTAGGTATATTACGACTTCCACGCGAATGAAGACAGAAGCTAGTTAACTTATACATGGATATTTTGACGAATCAAGGAATGATTTCATTCCCCAAGATGAGTAATTGATATGCGGCCTAAAAAAAAAAGAATAAAATGTTTGAGAATGTGCAATCTGCGCTCTTTCCTATGATACCCCACATGCCCAAGTAGCCCCACTTCGAATTTTTCAGAACCCCTTTCAGTCCCTGTTGCAAAAATTATTTCGACATCCAGTAATTCCAATTCCAACATTCAAAAATCTTTGTTTTTTTTTTTGTTTCGCGGTTTCAACACCAAAAAGCCCGTATTCTAACTAAAATTCCCGAACGCATCCAATTAAACTTACAAAAGACCCATTAAAAAGATACTCATCCAAAAGAATACATTAAATTAAATTGAGTTCCTGGCAACAAAGTATACAAATAAAACTTCGCAAAGCGTAAGAAAGTGCTCATTAAGACTTCTAGTATATAAACAAAAGATAAATTACTGCACGGGCGACAAAATATTAAAAAAAGCATGCAGATTTATGTCGCGACTCGTCTTGTGGCCAGAAGAACAGCGGAGGAGGAAGAAAGTGTTTTAAAAAAAGTTTCAGCATGGATGATGAGTGTCTTATGTGTTAATTAAGGTTATATATCTAGAGTTAACCCGGTCTGAAACCCTGAACCACCTCTTCGATCCCCTGCTAGTTCTTCTTCTGTTTTAATCTCTATCTTATCCACTATAAACTTTCTCATTCCGGTTTGATCCGCTTTTTCTTTTTATCTGTGTGCCTGCAAATCCGTTCAGTTGTGTTTACGTGATTGAGTAACAAACATCCTAACATACAAACTGTAACATTAATAATATTAGTAGGACTAGCGGAGTAGACTTTGAACACAGACTGTTCCCACCACCGCGGCACCGGTGAGAACTCTGTCAAACAAACTACTCGTTTATAGTAGCTCGCTTTAATCGCTTGTCGCTTTTTTTTTTAATGGGTGTGCTTTTGACTCTAATCTAGGTTAGAAGTGACAGAGAGAAAGTCGACGATGATGTGAGCTAACCCAGAAGAAGCCTGTTCACTCTTACTTTGAAGAGATTCTGGTGTGACAGACGCAGGTAGAGAGTTCGCTAAAATCAAACCGAGTTCCAAAATAATCAGCCTTTTTATTAATCTTCGCTCAAAATATTTTTCTTTCAAGACTATTTAGTTTAACATTTTACCTGGTCTCATGGCCCCAAGATGGAAACATGGCGCAGGCTACAGTGTCAGTTACACTGGAAAAAATATTGTCGAGAAAAAGTAAGTGTGATAAGATACGAGAGACGAATATTTTAAACAAGCGTTTTTTTTAACCTTTACCAGGGTTGAAATCTTACTGATAATGATAACGTTTTGCAGGAAATATTTTTATGTAGATCTGGAAAGAATTCCCGTGGCTAAATAATAACAGCCGCACAGGTCCATCGACCAGGTTAAGCTACGCTTGCCGCAGTTGGTCTGTGGATGGGTTACCATCTTTATATAACGAGACCACTCCGTGCCTCGAAAAGCACGTTAAGCCGTTGGTCCTGGCTGTCATTCATGGATCTTTGACAGTCGTTACGGGAAGTCAGAAGCCCGAAAGTCTAACAACCAGTCTTACCAAGGGGTATCATATTATCCAGTTACTGGGTTTTGGAGGTCAGACAGGCAGTCGCTCCATGTAAAATACTAGTATTCAACTGCATCCGGTTAGACTCGAAGCCGACTCTAACATAGTTGGAAAAATGGCTAGGCAGATGATGATGTGATCAGGTGATCTGGAAAACATTCAATTAATTTTATTTTTCACCATCTACGCCCCGCGGTTTCACCGCATAAGTTTCGATCCCGTAGGAATATCGAGATAAAAAGTAGCCTATATGTTAATCCAGGGTGTCACCTACCTCTATGCCAAATTTTATCAAAATTGGTCCAGCCGTTTGAGCGTGAAGAAGTAACAAACATATAAACACACACACACAAACTTTCGCCTTTATAATATTAGTGTGATATTATTTTTGAGAAAAATCATCATCAACATAGTCAGCCTATAATGTTCGCACCGTTGGGATACAGGCCTCCTCTTGCTGAGAGGGTGTGGGCCGTAATCTACCACGCGGGCCCAGTGCGGGTTGGTATATGTCACATGTCTTCGATTTTTTTTGGTTCTAGAACATGCCAGTTTCCTCACGATGTTTTCCTTCACCGTTTTGAGAGTAGTGCTGATGAATAATTTACACAAAGTAAAGCGCTTGTCTGGATTCGAACCTGTTACCTACAGTCGCGGCGAACACTGTTCAGTAAAATGATGCTGAGAAAAAGAATATTCTTTAAATGAGAAAATTGCAAAAAGATTGCCCCATTCATACTTACAGCATTATATAGATATAACAAAATGTAGCAGTTAACAACCTATTACAATATTTCTATCACACATTATTTTATGTACGGGTACCATCCTTTCACATTTTATAAGAAAAATAAACAACACTTCAACATTATTTTAGAACACAATAAATAAGTCTCGTGCAGACACATAGCCCCAATGGACACGTATTACGGGGAACACAGACATATTGACGTTTCCTAATAGTTATAATCCCCAATACAGGACCGAAGGAGAAAATACTAAAACTATTAGACAAAATAATAATATGTTTGAAAATGAATTTAATGGAAATACTACTATTTCTAGAGTGCTTGTAATGTGAAGAATGCGCGTGAGAATGCTTTGGCATCTATACATCTATTGATATAAAGATTGATAGACGGCCGCGACTTATGAGTTGTAGGTCGTAGGTTTGAACCCAGACAGGCGCTTTACTTTGTGTAAATTATTTCATCACCACTGCTCATAATACGGTGAAGGAAAACATCGTGAGGAAACCGGCATGTCCTAGAACCAAAAATTTGAAGACATGTGACATCTACCAACCCACACTGGGCCCGCGTGGTGGATTACGGCCCACTCCCTCTCACAGAGAGGAGGCCTGTGTCCTAGCAGTGGGAACATTAGAGGCTGATCAAAGTCCTAACTGACTGATATATCAACGCACAGCCTAAACCGCTGGTCCCAGAGAGAGAGACATGAAATTGAGTAGGTATCCACTAAGAAAGGGTTTTTCGAAATTCCACCCCTAAGAGGGTGAATGGGGGGGAGGGTGAAATTTCACGCGGACGAAGTCGCGGGCAGAAGCTAGTACGAAAATATACGGGAACAGTAATTGTACAGTATTTCGATAAACTTTTTCCTACCAACCACCATTTTCAACCCTTCCCATCCCTTATTATATACCAACTCCATAAATGTATCCCCGAAAAAAAAAAGCGAAACACTCAGAAACTTCCTATTTATTAAAACATGATTACCTTCCCCGGTCGCTCTACTCGTATTAGTGGAGATTTCATTTAGTGGTGTATCCCCTAAATCGTTTAAGTTAAACCCGGGATTTTTCCCCGAGGTAAGGCATTAAAGGTGCATTTGCTATACTAATTGAAAAGAGGGGAAATATTATTGATTGGCTACGTTTTTTGTTTGAGAATACTCTGGGATATTGTTCTTCTTGAATCTGCTTTGAAGTGTTTGTGTTGGATAAGTTAATTGGTTATCGATGTAAACTTAGGGTGAAATTGAGGGTTTACTCGGCTGATGTAGTAAAGCAGTCTACACACCAAACCCGCCGACCAGCCGACACACACCGACTTGATGTGCCGAGCTTTATTTCAAAATAATCATGTGGCGACTTGTACCCGCGCATGTGCCGCGGGTCATCATGTCGGCGGGTCATCATGTCGGCGGGTCATCATGTCGGCAGGTTATCATGTCAGCAGGTCATCATGTCGGCGGGTCATCATGTCGGCGGATCATCATGTCGGCGGGTCATCATGTCGGCGGGTTATCATGTCGGCAGGTCATCATGTCGGCGGGTCATCATGTCGGCGGGTCATCATGTCGGCGGGTCATCATGTCAGCGGGTCATCACATCGGCGGATCATCATGTCGGCGGATCATCAATATGTTCGAAAAAAAGATTCTTCAGGTTAGTATAAGAGTACTCAGGCGACTGGAACAGCTGTCAGTACAGCATTTTTTCTAAATTACCAAACAAATAGGCACAAAATTATGCGAAAAACTAACGAACATACTTGCTTGGGAGATTTTTGAACGTACGGTACAGTCAAACACAATGTATGCATAATCCAAAAGAAGGTTTCCACGTAAGACCTCCCTGACCTGACCAATAAGCTATGTCACAACACCACCTTTCCTAATTCAGCTTGTCTGAAAAACAAATGGCCATCATCAAGAACGTACAAAGAGGGTAGGTGTGACAAAAACATGAGAATTTCCATAATTAATCCAAGGATCGCTGTGACATGGTATAGGGGGATTACGTTGAGGCAAATTGGATGTGGCCACTCTATTACATGCCATACAGTTTTTCTACCTGGATTTTATTGTTAGTCGGTGTCGGATTATTGGTCTAGACTGGCATGGGTTATGTTTTAATTGATTAGGTTTTGTACTGGGGACGACTCAGGCAGAATCATATGAATGTATTCCTGTTATTATAAAAGGAACTGAAATTAGATTGAAATTTTTTATACTGGAGCCAACTGTCGCGCCATTTTGTTCTTTTTTTCAAAATGGCGGCTACTACTACGGCGGCATGAAACCTATATAAATCGATGACTGATATCAATACAAACAGAAGACAAAGTCAGACCAAACCCCGTACAGTGTCAGTTCAAAGTTGATCACGTGACATCTACGAGTATATTTTCTGAACAAGCTTACATCTTGTTGAAATAATCACTCTGAAAGTTTAAAGTCAACCAATTTAAAGGTGGATTTATTTAGAACTGGCATTTGCCCGCGGTTTCGCCCGCGTGGATGTCAGAATTATCCCACGGGAACTTGCTACCGGGACAAAAAGTAAGCTATGTTCTTTCCTAGGATCACCATCTAACTCCTTGCCTTTTTATCGAAATTCGTTCTAATTTAGGCGTGAAAAGGTAACATACAGACAGAACTACTTTCTCATTTATAAAATTGGTAAGGATTATACAGAACCACTGTACAGAATTGGGAAATAAAGATGCCTGCTGATGTTTATGATACAATCTTACCGTGAAAGTTAAGGTGAAGGGATGAAAATCCTCATGGATGTCTTGCTCCCTGGGGGAGCGGAGGGGTCTATCAGACTCTTACTGACTAAAACCACCACGGTGTTCCATCTGACACCTACGCCGAGGGTCGCGGGAACGTACGATCCTTCCGCAACAAGTGAGCTGTCCATGCCCCTACATCAGGTGGTATAACAGCTCACTTCAAGCTCACTTCAATCTCATTTCAAGCTGACTTCAAGCTCACTTCAATCTCATTAAAAGCTACTTCAAGCTCACTTCAAGCTCATTTTAAGCTCATCTTAAGCTCACTTCAAGCTCACGTCAAGCTCATTTCAAGCTGACTTCAAGCTCACTTCAAGATCAGTTCAATCTCATTTTAAGCTCACTTCAAGCTAATTTCAAGCTCACTTCAAGCTAGTTTCAAGCTCACTTCAAGCTCACTTCAGGCTCACTTAAAACTTACTTCAAGCTCACTTCAGGCTCACTTCAAGCTCACTCAAGCTCACTTCGAGCTCATTTTAAGCTCACTTTATGCTCACTTCAAGTTCACTTTAAGCTCACTTCAAGCTCACTTCAAACTCATTTCAAGCTCACTTTACCTAAGTTTTCACGGTGAGATTTTTTACAAAATACATCGGCCGCAATTAATCCGGACATGTGAACTCGTGTCCAGTAGGGCTGTTACCAAAGCTCATTTCAATTCTGTAAGAATAGAAATAAAATAGTGACCATTGCTTCAATCATGATCATTATTTTTATTCTTCCTATCTGCCTACTTAGTTTGAGTTTGACCGAAATAAACCAAGAGCACTGAAAGTATGACCGGTCTTGGATCACGTCTCACAATCTGGCACAGTTGTTTCTGCTCCAGATTCTTTATCGTCGCCAAATTCGTCTGTCCAAATCGACTCAGCCATTTCTGTTTTATACCTTCTCTATTGATTTCCTTTTTGATATTTTTAGGTAAGGTTCTTTAGATATTCTAAAAATATTGTGAACTAGCTGCTGCCCGCAACTTCGTCTCCGTGAAATTTGTTGTTCCCGAACCCACCCCTAGCATTGCATCCCCCCCTGCCCGCGCTACTACGACTTTCTGACGTTCTTTTTGTGAGAACAATAAAATAATAATTAATAATATCGAAACAAAATACAAATCTACAAAAATCTAATCAATTATTTTACTAAGAAATCAATTTTACAATACAAATTAAAGTGTACATGTAAGTGTGAGTATGTGTTAAGGAGTGAGGGCGTGTGTGTGTTGCACTAATATTTTCTACACTAATCAGTCTCGTCATAATCTACTCCACTTCAATCAATCAATCAACTCAGCCTATCGCAGTCCACCGCTGGACATAGATCTATCTACTCTACTTATTTCACCAAGGCGACATAATCAATCTCCCACTAATTCACTTCACCGCACAAAAACTGGTCCTCATCATCATCTGCCTAGCCTTTTCCCAACTATGTTGGGGTCGGCTTCCAGTCTAACCGGATGCAGCTGAATACCAGTATTTTACATGGAGCGACTGCCTATCTGACCTCCACAACAATTACTGGGTAATACGATACCCCTTGGTAAGACTGGTTGTTAGACTTTCGGGCTTCTGACTACCCGTAACGACTGTCAAAGATCCACGAATGACAGCCGGGACCAACGGCTTAACGTGCTTTCCGAGGCACGGAGGGGTCTCGGTATGTAAAGATGGTCACCCATCTAAAGACCAACCGCGGCAAGCGTAGCTTAACCTGATCGATCGACCTGTGCGGCTGTTATTATTTAGCCACGGGCCCCTCAAAAACAAAAACTCGTCCTCCATACACTAAAAAGCATAGCTTCTTCAATTCTTCAGTATAAATAATAACTAACACAAGTAACACAGCAGGCGGACGACCCGTCATAAGCCGATTACCGTACCATTCGGCCTTCCAATTTGCCAGGGTTTGCCAGGCAAATCTCCTCACACCTCCAACTCAATGAGAACCTCACAGAGGCGAAAATTACAGGGGATTGACACCGGTTTTGTGAACGGCTTTGTCGCCTTTTTTGGATATGTTCGGGTGTGAAAGTAGGTGTGGATATGTTGGTGATTCCGTGTGTAGATGTAGGTAGATGGAAATTTAATTAAGTTGAGGTTTTTGTATGGCGTCTATGTTATGTAAAGGTTGTACTCTGAAGAGCCTATACTAACTCAAATGGCTTAGCATGATCCTCCGTTATGTCGAAAATACCGGAGCATTAATTTTGAAATAAATATGTGCTAAATTTGAGGATTAATTTTAAGTAGGTACTATGTTAGACGAAAACACGATTCCATCAAAATTTTCTTGATAGAAAAAAAATCCAAAGTTACCTCCAAAACCGAACAATAAACCGCTGGTATTCAAAAAATACTTCAAATTAGATAATGAAACTTTTCATACTAACTGAACTAACTATAAAGCAGGTCTTATGTTAGTTAGTTTTTTTGGAATTACCTTTATTTTCACCGTAAAAAGCAAATACCTAAACTATTGGCGTTGCCTTCCGCCCAGCACCGCACTCTGTCTCGCTCTCACACAGTCCGCGAGCAGTATCGTGCGAGCGAAATAGTGAATTTTAGCTGAGGTAGTATAGGCTCTTAAATTAAGGAAAAATAAATTTTAGTGATTGTATTTTGGCGTAGTAGCTGTGTCTCTGCGGATCATAGGTTTAGTACAAGGATCTTCAAGTTTATCTTACAGTAATCAGCCATGACTACAGGGTGCAGTCCAGGATACAGGCTGGCAGGGATATCGACGCGACGCGCAACCTGTTACAATGGATTCAGTAGGTACAGACGCCAAGCACATCAAGCTACTACAATCTGTCAAATTTCTCTAGTAGATTTTCAACTTTATCGCTAAATTATAAGGTTCAAAGTTGATTGTGAAAATTTTACAGTTTCGGGTAGCTTGATGTGCTGCCGTCTGTACATTGATTCTGAACCCGTTGAACATTGTCGCCGGTTATTAAAAAAAATTATTGCTGTTGCATACATTTTGACCGAAATTTTTTAAACCTTTATTTTTTTGTTAATCGACAAAAAATGTTTTCCCTCAAATCATGTGTGTCGACTTCATGGTTAGTTTGCGCGTCGATGTCTACCACCATGTAAACATATTATAAATTAAAGTATTTATTAGAAAGGTTTTCCATGTACACTGAGACAAATCGACTATTTAACTTTTGGGTCTGTCACGGTCGCGGGTTGTTCGAAGGAGTTACCGTGGCCCCTGGCACAGGCAACTGAAGGAACACGGGTGGGTTTTAGTCAGTAAAAGTCGGACATGCCCTAGCTCCGCCCAGAGCGAGAGAAGTTATTTGATAATTTCCAACCCAAAAAAAAAGTCATCTTTTTTTTTAAGTGAATACTTCTAGCGCGTTGGGCATTTTTGAGATAGGAAAAAACCATTGAACTCGCGCTACTGTTACCGTAAGCGACACCGCGCATGTTTTGTTTTTAATACGATTAAAAAAATACCCGCTTCGGATGTGTTCGGCTGTCCTCGGGATGTACTCGGTTTTAATGTATATCCGATATGTCAATGTGTGATGCCAAAGTATTCGGTTTGTGTTTTGTTTTTACTTCTATCGGCACTCCCGGAGTTCCACTGTTTTTTGCTGTCTCTGTTAGTTTTAATGTTGGTCTAGCAGTTCGGATACTTTATGCAGCCTACCCAAATGTCCTTTCTTTGGTATTGTTCGTCGAGTCGTTGAGCTCCTCAATTTCTGAGTAGAGCTACACGATTACAGACAAATGCTTGCACTGACTGGGTTGGTCCACTCAAATCTGTATGGTACTTTCCTCAAAAAAAGACTGAGACTTTTCTTTCCTTTCTTTCTTCTTTCTTGGTATGGATGTGAGGACCTTGTAGAATGCTACATGGTCCTCTCATGATCTGACCATTAAAAGAAACTGTGACCTCTGAGTTTATTTTCTTCTCAGAATCGGAAATGCCGACCTCACCCAGATTTTTTTTTTGTAATACAATATTACGTGTAATAGTGATTCCCATATCCTATTACAGAAAAAACAATTTAATTTCATTCCACTCCTACCTCGTTCGTGACAGTTTTTGATAAAATAGCGGAGGCGGGTAACTTTATTTTCTTTGGATTGAGAATAACAGAAATATTAAGTACGAGTATATCATTCTTTATAAGCTCCTACAAAGTATTTCTGTTATGAATAGGATCTTACAAAATATTATTTTGGCACAATTTTTCACGAAAGTTAAGGTCTGGTTTCTATTAACTGCGAGTTATCTTTCTACCTTTGTTATAAAAAAAGCGGCCAAGTGCGAGTCGGACTCGCCTATGAAGGGTTCCGTAGCAGCAAGTAACATTTGAGTTAAGTGAATGAAAGGTAATTGCGGTTTACGATTTATGACATATTAAAAAAAAAACTACTTACTAGATCTCGTTCAAACCAATTTTCGGTGGAAGTTTAGTGGTATAATGTACATCATATATTTTTTTTAGTTTTAACATTCTCTTATTTTAGAAGTTACAGGGGGGGGGACACATTTTATCACTTTGGAAGTGAGACACTTCCAAAGTGGTAAAATGTGTGTCCCCCCTGACTGAAATTTAATTTGATAGATGAGCTGTTTGTTTTCTATTAATAAAATTAAATTTTATTCGAGAACATCCATCGGTTTCTTATTAAACTTCAACTATATCCGACGATCCTGCATACCTATCTCTTTTGCTGACTGTACCTACTCTCCAATTTTATCTAATACACCCAGTTTGTCTCAAGAATAACAGTACCTATTACTCAAGTGGGCACACAATAGGTATCCTGATTAAAATTAATCAGCCTGTCTTCAAGATAATTGATAGAGGTTCTGAGTCATCCCGTTCATTACGAACTGCATTTTAAACGCACTCACCACAAGACTCCGTGGCGCAACGGTAGCGCGTCTGACTCCAGATCAGAAGGTTGCGTGTTCAAATCACGTCGGGGTCAAAGAGTTCTTTTTTGCATGATTATTTTCATAAATTTGTTATTTTGCCGCAAACTTAAATAGGTTCCTATATATGTGCAGACGCCAGCACATCAAGCTACTACAATCTGTCAAATTTCTTTAAAAGGTTTTCAACTTTATTGCTAAAGCATGTCACCAACGACAGTCCCATTTTTTTCCATGTCATGTCCAGTGTTCCAGTCATGTGTTCCAGTCCATGGAAATCACTGTCCATTCCAAGGTTGCCTGGAATGGCAGAAAGTGATGGGGCCGCCCATCCCATATTGTATATTTTGTAGTGTTTGATGTATTTTTTTATGATAAGTATGTATTTTTATGGTGTACAGTAAAGTCTATATAATTATAAAAAACTGGCCAAGTGCGAGTCGGACTCGCACACGAAGGGTTCCGTACCGCAAGGCAAAAACGCCGAAAAAAAAACACGTTTGTTGTACTTATGGGAGCCCCCCTAAATATTTATTTTATTTTGTGTTTTTAGTATTTGTTGTTATAGCGGCAACAGAAATACATCATCTGTGAAAATTTCAACTGTCTAGCTATTACGGTTCATGAGATACGCCTGGTGACGGACAGACGGACGGACGGACAGACAGCGAAGTCTTAGTAATAGGGTCCCGTTTTTACCCTTTGGGTACGGAACCCTAAAAAAATAAGTTCTCATGACAGAGGTACATTTTTTGTTAGGTAAGTAGGTACCTAAGTACGACGCCTACGCAAAGACATTCACGAACAGTCGCTAGTTTATTAAATTGTGGCTTGACACTGAATAAATTAGTATAATAACACACTATAACAAGATGTAATTTTTCAGTAGGTAAACAAAAAAAAATTTATAATGTTAAAAATCGTCAATATTAAAAGTTGAGAGGTGAGACCCGAAAGTGGGGACGTCTTTGAACAGAAGAGGGACAATACAACCTATCTCATTCGCCTTTTCAATAAAAAATGCAAAAAGTGCATTTTGACCCCGACGTGATTTGAACACGCAACCTTCTGATCTGGAGTCAGACGCGCTACCGTTGCGCCACGGAGTCGTACGAGACTCTAGCTAATTTCACGAGATAGCTGAAGCTGAAACGACTTTACTACTTAATGAATCTTTATCTGATAAAAATTAATTAATAGCAATTTAATCGAGTGATGCATTATGTTCAAGTGTACTTAAACAATGAATAATAACACTCATTATCAATGTATTCATATTCATATATTTATTTGCATTCCATAATGTTGTAGAGGTGTTACATTCAATGGCTTAAAGCTAAGGTACAATTATGGACCCTGTAGGGCACAGCAAAAATTATAAAATCTATTCTTTTATTAAATGTCCAATGTATGTGTAGTAATAAAAACATTGGAAAGAGTTTATAGTTTTCTTTGAGCAAGTGGAATCTACTTTGATTGTACACTAGGGTTGTCCATATTTTTCGACTTTTGAATTATCAAATCATCGCGGCACTTTGCCATTCGATTATATGGAGAAATTCGATAAATATTTGCTTTCGTTAGTGAGTATTGGAAAAAGTATCCTAACACTAAAAAATCTACCCATGTTTCTTAAAAATAAATTATTCAAATATTATAATATAGATACATTTATAAATGTCTTAGTTTGTAATCATAATAATAATATTTTTTTGACATAACCGTCCCGCATGATGAGAAAGCTGAGAAAGATAAACAAATCAAGTATCTTGACTTGGTTCGCGAGGTTGTCGACATGTGGCATGCGGACTCAGCGATCATTGTGCCTATAATCGTGACAGCCAATGGGTTATAGCTAAGAGCATCGACCAACACCTGAGGAGGCTCTCGTTGGGCAGCTGGATCAAGGGCTTGATTCAGAAAGCGGTACTTCTGGATACGGCCCGCATTATTAGGAGGTTCCTCTCTCTGGAGCTCTGACCGGGCGTAGCCTGGACCCTGTCTTCGATACCGGTGGGCTACTATTTTTATATTCTAATATTTAAAAATATAATTTATATGATGTCTTCGAATTTTCTAGGACATAACGGTTTCCTCACGATGTTTTCCTTCACCGTTTTGAGAGCAATGATGACGAAATGACTTTACAAAAAGTAAAGCGCCTCTCTGGGTTCGAATCCACGCCCTACAACTCGTTAGTCGGATTCGTTACCATTGGGACACCACTGCAAGTCAGATGATGATTATTAATTACCGAATTAAGTAAATTAATTCGGAAACGTTTCCCAGAATTTCGGCATGAGCATGAGGAACATAGTTTCTCTCTTGGAATGTAGTCTCTAGATACAAAGTCTACGTCACGAAACATCTATTCCTTGAATTGACCTCAAAACAAAGTAAGAACGTTCACAGTCCGATCTCAGTCTCAATCTGTCAAAAATACCTCTAATTTTAAGAACGTTCACAGTCCGATCTCAGTCTCAATCTGTCAAAAATACCTCTAATTTTAAGAACGTTCACAGTCCGATCTCAGTCTCAATCTGTCAAAAATACCTCTAATTTTAAGAACGTTCACAGTCCGATCTCATTCTGAATCTGTCAAAAATACCTCTAATTTTAAGAACGTTCACAGTCCGATCTCAGTCTCAATCTGTCAAAAATACCTCTAATTTTAAGAACGTTCACAGTCCGATCTCATTCTGAATCTGTCAAAAATACCTCTAATTTCCCTACATTTTGACAAGTTTTTGACATTTGTTTGTCGCCGAGATGACACTATGACTAGATTTTGAACGTTTTGAATTACGAGAATTGGCTTTCTGATAACTTTTTAACATCATCTGCCTAGCCTTTTCCCAACTATGTTGGGGTCGGCTTCCAGTCTAACCGGATGCAGCTGAATACCAGTGTTTTACATGGAGCGACCGCCTATCTGACCTCCACAACCCAGTTACTGGGTAATACGATACCCCTTGGTAAAACTGGTTGTCAGACTTTCGGGCTTCTGACTACCCGTAACGACTGTCAAAGATCCACGGATGAAAGCCGGGACCAACGGCTTAACGTGTTTTCCGAGGCACGGAGGTGTCACGGTATGTAAAGATGGTCACCCATCCACAGACCGACCGCGGCAAGCGTAACCTGATCGATCGACCTGTGCGGCTGTTATTATTTAGCCACGGGCCCCTCTGATAACTTTTTAACAGTGAAAGCATTATTCAAGTCTTGGCAACCTACATACTTTGCATGAAATATTTTTGGTTGGATTATTTATTACGAGGCGTTATTATAATCTCTCATTACATAGCTGTGGTTAGTTCAGCTGGACGTCTGCCCCCCTAGACAAAATCCCTCGCTACGCCAATGTCTAGAGATTCTGATGTCCTTCTAATAGTCCAATACAAACAAATAAAAGCTAATCTACCATCTATTAAGGGACGGTTCTCAGTGCTTGGCCAGACTGGCAGCGCGGGGCGGGGAGCGGCGCGGGTGCGGGAACGCGCGCGATATGTCTGTCCGCAGTCGAGCGCAGTTGCGTTCTGCGTGTTGTCGTGTCCAGTGTTTGTCAAAATATAATATGGTTGAAGAAGACTTATTTTTACTAGAAAAAAGCTCGGACTAGTTTGAGAACCCCGATACCCGCGCGGACCGCCCGCGCAACCACTGCGGGCACTTGTATAAACAAGCTATGGCGTGAGTTTCCCGCGCCACCCGCCGCTCACCGCGCCCACGTGCCCTCTATCAAATGAAGTTCTTCTGTTTTTTTGAGTACGCCGCGCCGCGCCCTCCCCGCGCCCGCGCTGCCAGTCTGGCCAAGCACTAAAACACACAGTCGAACAAAACACGGTAATTAAGCTCCATTACGTTTGTCTTCATTAGCTTATTTAATCTATGCCTTAATAAACACGCGATGGAACGAAGCATTGGTTTTTGTGCAGTTGGTTTCAAGGACCTAATTACTTCGATCTAAAAATAGATAGATAGGATTGAATACTCTTAATTATGGACACCTCCATTAACATCAACATAACATCACGCCTGTGATCCCCAAAGGGTTAGGCAAAACCCCCACAACCCCAGTACATTGCATGCACCCATAATATGCACAATGTTTTGCGTGCGTTACATTGCGCACTACCGCAAATAGCAAATTTTCAGATTTATTCCGGTCTGATCCACTGAACACCCCCTTCCCCCCCCCCTCCTCGATACCCTGCAGGTTCGTCTTCTGTTTTAATCTCTGTCTTATCCACGTTAGGTAAGTTTACTCTTTTTGACAGGTAAGTACAGTCAAAAGAAAACAAAAGACACCAAAAATAAAAGTCGTTTCCGAGCAATTTTTGTGCGATGTTACTTAGTTTGATGTACAGAATGCGTAGTTGACGGCTATGTGATGTGTCTCTTTACACTCTGTATTTTTCATACATTACACACAACACAACAGAAAATACAAAAAACATTACATTACAAAACAAAAAACACCGCACTGTCAACACCACGGATGATCAACACTTACATTAGTGACCGACGACTGTCGGTGACGTGCAAGTCACTGCAGCGTCATATGTATCATCATCAGCAGGCTGTTGTGGCACCCTTTTTTATGTTTCGGGTGGGAAATTATCAAATAACTTCTCCCGCCTCTGGGCGTAGCGGGAGGGCTTGTCAGACTTTGACTAACTAAAACCCACCCGTGTTCCTTCACACTTGCCTGTGTCAGGGGCTACGGTATCTCTACACGCCAGAGAAGCCCTGCGCTTACGCATCGTTGCATAGGAGCAGTCGCGCTAAACGCTAGCTTTGGCTAACATGCCCGAGGCACTACAGTCTCGCGGCAGCCCCATCAGCGCTCTGAAGGCATTGTTAAATTGGACGCGTAGGGCATCGTATGCTTTTGGGTATGATTCACCCATGGGCATCAATTTGTATAATGAGGTAAAATAAGATTGTAGCGGTATCTACAACGCCACATGCGAACAACGCGTCATACTGATGTCACGCAAAATCCTGCATCGCGCAAGCAGAGTTAACCGCGCAACTAGCATAGATACAACGGCCCGACATGAATCATCGGGCAGTTGCCCGCCAGACACAACACCCGTCTGGTCGGAGGATCTTCCCTTTTCTATGGAGGTTGAGTGAACTTTACACCTTGTTCCTCATACCTCTATAAGATCAACACTCATCCGTCGCTTGTACTCTCGAAAATCCCTGGTGAAAAGGCAGCCAAATTATTATTAATCTGCAAACTGAATTCACTTAACTGTAACTTACCTAATTCTGTCAATTTACCCAACTTCCACTACTTCGTGATGTCTGTATGATTTATAACTAAACTATCTACTAAATTACTTGATCATGTAGTGCCAGAGGTTGCCGCAGTTATGTTAATTACATAATATTTGGAACTAAATTAACTGAAGCAAATGCGTGGCAGCTAATTAGACATCTCACAGCGTGTATAACTGACTTTAATTACATGATAACTATAATTTGTCACAGCACAACCAACTCTATCTCTCTATAAATATGGTTTATTTTAGAGTTTTTATGTACAGCAGGTTGGTTTCGCGTTATTTAAATTGGCGCACTTGTTTCGTGTAACTGTTTGTGATGTTATTGAATAATATTTTAACTAGTTTATTTAATGTTGGATTCGCATAGGATGCTTTGATGAAAGCATTCATTAGCACACGCTGAAATAACGAGGTAATTTCGTTGCAGGTTCGAGAAAGGGAAGCAAGTAAAAAGTTTGGGTGGAGCAAGAAATTACTGCACACAATTTTGTTTATTTTCAGCATCAGCTATTTTTTTTTTATATTTCATGCACACCATCGTGGTGGGTACTTAAATAAAATTGAAAAACTGTATCCGGCTAGCTAATGTGGGAAGATATAGACAAAACTTTTTTATACAAATATCCTTTCAATCTAATCATCGCCTATTCTAACAAAAAATAAACCACCGCCAACCTACGAAATTGTATTTCATAAGTTTTTAAGATAGGATAAGATATGATATTATTTTATTTGTCCAAAACATGAGTATACACACACATAGCATGCAAGATGTTACATCAAATTATAATTATGACAGTCATGTTTTGCCTGAACGGAGTACAAATATAAGATGTCGGACGCTACACAGCATCAATTGATTTTAAAATTCGTCCATTACACACAGCAATTAATTTAACAATCCATTTTAGACCATACTAAAATGGTACAATAAAAATACAATCAAATAGTGTCATAAACTCATCATAGCAAATAATACTATGACTATACTTTTGAAGAATTCGTTCAAAAATACACGACATATGCCAAACTAACCTACAAATCTCCAAGTCTAACCATCTCACCCTTGCCACAGTAAATCTGTTCCTGCCTTACCTTCACTTAACTTCCAAACATTTCATCAGACGAACTCTTGAAACCGAGTAATGTAGACACTACTTCAGCCAAATGAAGAGGTGAATCACGCATCGATACATATCCTAGAAGCATCGAGTATCGATTCGAATCGAATATTACCGATAACAGCACTCGAGTTCTCGAGTTGAGTGGTGAGCGATTCACTCGTGGTGTAGTTGGATGGTTCAGTAAGACAAGAATGTATATTGGTAACTTACTGACAGTTACCAATATACATTCTTGTCATTCGAAGGGTCAATTTTTGTAAGAGGTAAGCCGGAGCAGATATCTTTAATATGATTATATTATTTGTCTATAGAATACTGACTGTGCCATTTTTCAAAGGGAAGCCGGTAAGAATCGAGTTGTATGGAACCTTTGTTACTAGTACCTGTACAGTTACTGTACAGAAGGCCCTTTTGTATACACACATTTTTCTTGACGTGAAAAACAAATACAAATAATTTTAAAACTGTGTTTTTCTGTCCATGAGTCATTACGCTTATTGATTACACATGATTATAATATATTATATTGTTTGTATTTTAATTCTAAACCAACGGGGATATGTGAACTTTTTGTCCACAAATCCCCATTGCGTACTCTATGAGACTTCAATGGGAATTTCTGAACAAAAAGTTCACAAATCCCCGTTGATGGGGATACTCAATGAGGATTTGTGGAATAACTGTTTTGTGTAAACTTCACAGATGTGATTGGTATCGATAATTAAACACGATATAATATATTTTCTCAAATCATACTTGAAGTAACAACAATACCAGCGATCGTTGACCCCATTAAAAACACAATCAAATAAAAAATCTAAATCTAAAAATGGAATAGTTTAAATATCGATACTCGATTGTCTGTGGAGTTTCGCTAGATAATTTAATTTGACCCGGCATAAATTGGTCGTTGTAAAATAAAGCAAACCCTAAGATATGTCATGCAGCTGAAGCCGCTGGATAAGCTAGTTTTTGTTGTTTCTTCTTATTCCACCTGTCCAGGTGGATATTCATAGACGACTCCACCTTGGAGTGTAAATGTGGTGCTGTTCCACAAACGATGGGACACTTAATATCGTATCCTGCATGTCCTGTCAGCTGCACGTTACAGGAACTGATGGACACTGATGATGGCGCCAAACAAGTAGCCGAATTCTGGGCCGAGTCCATTTAGATTGCTATCGACACGCTAAGAAGAGGAGCTAGTTCTTCATAAAGATTTTAGATCCCATGAATCTTGCTTCTCAAGCTGCTATAAATTAGTCTGAAAAATATAAATGAAAAATGTAGGGAGGAAAAGTCGCAAACGATCGTAGCAGTGCAATAAAATTGAAATATAGTAAACGTAAATCAATAGGGAGCTGTTTTATATAGCTTAGCTTCTGCCCGCGACTTCGTCCGCGTAAAATTGCGGCCCCCGTCCACCCACCCCGTCGCGTCGCATCGCCTGCCCGCGCTGTCACTTCGTTTTCGCTTACCGTTCTTTCTGACTTTTTTTTCTTTTTGCTCGGCTCTCAAAGGTCAGAGCGTGATGCTAAATGGCCTTCAACCTTCTTCAAGAATTGGGCTATCAAATGCAAAAAGATATTTTCAAATCCGTCCGGTAGTTCCAGAGATAAGTGCATTAAAACAAACAAGTGCGAGTCGGACTCGCACACGAAGAGTTTCGTACCACAAGGCAAAAACGCCGAAAAAAAACACGTTTGTTGTATGGGAGCCCCCTTAAATATTTATTTTATTTTGTTTTTAGTATTTGTTGTTATAGCGGCAACAGAAATACATCATCTGTGAAAATTACAGCTGTCTAGCTATCACCGTTCATGAGATACAGCCTGGTGACAGACATACGGACGGACGGACGGACGGCGACGTCTTAGAAATAGGGTTCCGTTTTTACCCTTTGGGTACGGAACCCTAAAAAGGAAACAGTCTTCAGCGTTAATATTTGTAAAGATATTATTATTATAAGTGGAGCAATTTGGAATTTTGGAAAATTCATTATACAGGCCAAATATTTTGGGTGTTTTCTTTTTGAAATGTCAAAAGTTTACTCTGCAAGGCTTCTAAGAACCATCTCATCAACCAACTTACCACCGAACCATACCAACATATGAACATACATCAGTTCTCCTCTAAATACCTGTTAGATTAATTGTCCAGTAGACCATGAAACTACCGCGGACTATAAATTAAGGGGCCGACACGATTTAGTGCTGCCCCTGTAAATTAGAGGCCTAATGATACATTAGATTGAAATTAGTGATGTTACATGACATCGGATGGAATGGCGTTGTAAGTGTTGTGGTTTACGAGTGTTAAAGGTGGACATTGATAAAAATATTTTCCTCAGAATTATAGAAACTGACAAAAGTTATAAGAAAATCTTGTATCTACATTAGATATTTTCTTGTAACTTTCTGCTTCGTCAGAATAAGAAAGTTATAGGAAAATCCTTTCCAGACACATCTATATTTCTATGATACAGAATTGCTTCAAAAAAATTATTGAAAGAAGAATGGCAGGACTCCATGTAATTTGGGTGTCGCATTTAGACTTCGCGTGCTTTCGTAAAAATACTCTCAAAACATCTTATTCAAATGTTAATTATGATAATCATAGCATTTTTAGGGTTCCGTACCAAAATGGTAAAACGGAACCCTTATGGTGAGACTCAGTCTGTCTGTCTGACTGTCTGTCTGGCTGTCTGTCTGTCACAGCTGGAAACTTGAAAGACAGTTCTTTGATATCCACCATTTAGTTAAAAAGTAGCAAATTCGATAATTAAACAGTATTATGTGGGTGTAGGTATTTTACACCTCTGCCTAACTGTTCGAAATATAGACTTGATGTTATGAACCTGGAGTATATTTATAATTTTAACTATTGAGAAATGATGATGAGATCAATAATCGTTAAGTATATTGGCATTGTTCTTCTATCGAATCGCCACGTACAATCGTACATACCTAATAGATAATGTGAGAATAACCCGCAAACGTAGGACACCGTAAAACGTTCAGTTTTTGTCGCACAGTTGCCGTATTAGAACATATTACCTACAAGCTAGAAAAAAAATTATGTATTGTCAAATGTTCAAAGAACATACTTAGGTATTAAAAAAAAATATTTCTTAAAAATTAAATAGTATCATGATAAAATAATCGTAAAACAGAGCTATAAACGATATATTTCGTCGGAAAGTTCTCAAAATTTTGAGCGTAAAAACTAGAATATTTTATGTAATTTTATTATAGGAAATTTAATCAACTAAAGAATTACCAAAAATGATTCCACTGAGCCGTGCATTTATTTTTTAATTAAATTAAAACTGCAACATAACTTTTATTTTCATCAAACGTATCGCTCTTTTCAACCTTATTTGTTACCCCGATGCGCTGTTGTCAAATACCTAAAAATTTGCTTCTTACCGCGCCATAACCCAAAAAATCGCACCATTCCCAATAACAACCTTACAAGTTACAACTTCCCACAACTCCGACAGATAGTTGTTACAAGTAACCGAGGCGCCCGCGGCTTGCCCGGGTTGAATATTCATGCAGCTGTCAGTCATAACAAGGGTGAATTCTGACTGCTATCGACTCGAGTCAACAAGAGTTGTGAACTGTATTTAACTGCTAGATATGTAGGTATGTGTAGGTGGCGTTTTGTGAATATGGAGTGAATATCGTAGTTTAACGTAGAGATTTTTGTATGCAGTTGGGTTTAGGGATGGTTGTTTTTTTCTGGTTACAGGCAATGGAGCTCAGCATAAAGGTGTCTAGTAATAAAGATTTATTATTGAACTAGGACTAGATTACATGGCAAGGTAATCCTAACTAAATATTATTATTATTTTATTAATTCGTTACTACAAGAACTATTGTATAACAGAATAGTAATGAACAGTGAATAAATTTTTCACCTTACGCCCATGTGATGGTAGCGAAACGGCCAAGCCACATATTTTGACTAAGGTGTAGAGTCAGAAGCTTGGCTCTACATGTGATCTGATAACTTTTTGACAGTGCGAGCCATATGTGGTCTCGTCTTGGCAACATTTTACATGAAAATGTTTTTGGTGGGATTTCACATCTTTTTGAAATTTGCTTATGAAATAAAAAAAAAATTTTTTTGGGGGTTATTTACTGAAAATCCTGAAATACGTATTTTATTATTTATAACAAGGAGTCCCTATATAAATTTTCAGAACTCTAGCATCAAAATCTGCGGAAGTCTCGTATAAACTTCCATCCCCTATTTTAAGGGGTTGGAGGGTAAAAGTTCCAAATTTTAGAGTTTCTTTGTTGTTTGTGTATTATTATTAGCTTACACACCAAATTTCAGCTTTCTAGGACTTCAGGAAGACCCTTAGAATATTGATGATCATCAGTGAGTCAGTGACGAAATCGGGGTATTTTAGATATCAATAAAATCTAAAGTATAAGAGCTATGCAATTGAAACTTTATAGGTTTAATAAGTCAACCACTGACATCATATCCCGAAAATTTTGTTTATCTGGTATAATCCAAACCCAAGTTATGAAGGTTCAAAAATACGACGAAGTGCTTCGAGAAAAGGTAGGTAGTGCCCTTGCGCTTCCCTTGGCTCGTCTTGGCGATCAGATTACATGTCTGACTAATAAAATAAATAAATAATAAAATAAATAAAAAAGAATAGAAGTCAGCAACGGGAGAGGAACAGCATAACAAAAAGACAGCAATGAAAACCTTCATAAAAGCACTTCTCCAAAGAATAACAATGAGTACCCTCTTCGCATACAATTTAATCCTCTGAAAACTGTAAAACGTAAAAACCTGAGTCATAAGGCCAATAATATTAATACAAACAGCACTTGGAAGCAATTCAAATGCTTACAAACAGTTGCATAAAACTACAATAGTCGCTACAATAGGGCTACCAAAATATTTTTGTCCTTCCAAAAATTTTTTTTTGAGTTTCCTATTTACACTAGATACTTAATTAAATGACTAACTAGATAAATACAAATAATACAAAAACAAAGGACACTTAGGCGTCGAAGTACTCGTCCGCATCGCTAACCCAACCCAAATCAGCTAACAAATTACTTAGGACTTTTAGTCATGCGAGCGACGATATACGTTATCCAATCAGTAAAAATTAAAACATTCAACATTTTATTGACACGCTGAGCCTTTGCAATTTGGTGTCGGGCCCTCGAGCCAATAATTCCAGTGATTGTTGCAGTGGGTTCGGGATTATATCAGGATTTTCTGCAGCAGATGCATACAACGGCATCCGATGTTGAGCGTGGTGACTACGTCAATACTGTGTAGGGCTGTGCGTTCTATGGGGCCTATGTAAATCTGATTTAAAATATTGGTTTAAGTGAGTATACGAGTAAAGTATAGAGAGTAAGCGTAGCGTGAGACGCCCCCCAGCTGGAAGGTGGCTGGGGTAGAATGGATGCGGCAGACGGAAGACAGGGTGTTGTGGCGCAGCCTGGGAGAGGCCTATGTCCAGCAGTGGACTGCGATAGGCTGAGTGGATTGATTGATACGAGTACATCAAAATCTAAATAACCTGTTACAAATATGACTGACAATTCGAGAAGACAGTTTTCCCCAAAAATGCCTGCCTTTCAGGACTTCTCTGTTTTAGCTGGGAAGAAGAAGTGGCGCAACAAACTCCCCATCAAAACGTCAGAAAAGAAGAATACCTATATCTAAAAAAGGAAACAATTTCTATAATTTTGTGACTGCAACAAGGTAACGTAATTGCTGCTCAATGTAATATTCTTTAAGACAAAATTCGTCACTCAAATTGCGAAAAAACATACTTTTTGATGAGACAAAGGCGAGTGTGCTAAGGAGTATGTTCAATTACCATGACTTAACCAAGAAAGGAGTTAGGTAGGGGGTTCGAAACAACAGAAAGGAACAACTATACTTTTTAGGGAATAGTTCTCATGTGAGTGGCGCTTTGTCTTTATGAGAATAAATGATTTAAATGATAACAGCCGCACGGGAAAATCGTAAGATTAGCTATTCTTAACGCGATCGGTTCGTGGATCGGTGATTGGTCCCGGCTGTCAATCGTAGATATTTGACAGTCATTACGGGTAGTCAGAAGCCCAAAACTGTGACCACTAGTGACAACTCTCTAAGTTCATATTACCCTATTGAATGACTATTTCATGAAATCATGACATTTGAAGACGACCTTGTGAAGGCCGCAGGAACCCGTTGGATGCGAGAAGCACAGAACCGGTCGAAGTGGCGGTGCTTGGGGGAAACCTATGTCCAGCAGTGGACGTCTTTCGGCTGAAATGATGACGATGATGACATTTGAGGCCGATTCTAACTTAATTAGTTGTATTGCTGATTTAATAATTACAATTCTGTAAAAACATATTTGTTTAACAAATATGTTTTTACAGAATAAAAGAATAAAAGTAAAATATGATTCGCGACTGTAACAAATTTTGTTACAGTCGCGAATCATATTTTACGAGTAATCAACATACAACCTGACACTGACCTGTAAATTGCAAAAAACGTGAGAAAAAATTTAATTTCACGGGCTTTCTTATCGCATCTAAGTAAACTTATGATCTAATTTCTCTGCCAGGGTCGCGGGTTGTTCGAATGAGTTACCGTGAAGTTGCCAGGGCACAGGCAACTCTGAAGGAACACGGGCGGGTTTTAGTCAGTAAAAGTCTGTCATGCCAGCTCCGCCCAGAGCGGGAGAAATTATTTGATAATTACAAACAAAATAAAAAAAATAGGTCTAATTTCTAGAACCTTTTTAAATGTTACGAGAACTTCCTCCACTTTCTCAAGTTTCCCATATCTTACCACTAATTAATAAATTGGTCCCCAAAAAATATCACACTGCAGCCAACCCTACGCCGTTGCAAGCAAAGCCGGAAATACGCGGCTCACTTTACGATTATTACTTCCTTTGCGCTCTCACTGTGACACTAGTGAGTACGAGCGCTTGTTTTATTGTTTATTATTCTTTCAGGGTGAAATAAAAGAGACGATCATGGACAAATAGGGGTGAGAGGGTGAATGTTTACTGTTATGGATGTTGTTGTGATCTGAAGGCGTTGTAAGTATTGGTAAGCAATGAGGTGTCATATTTGTCACCCGCGATTATTTACGGTGGTAGGAACATGAGCACACTTTTACTATGGATTCAGAACATGATTCTGGTTATTTAAAAAAATCCCTAAACATAGTTAATAAGAAAGACGTTATTGGACGATTTCTTAGTATTATAGCTACTTAGCAGTGTAAGTTATATTTAAATTACTTAACAGCGAATAGGCTAGATTGTAATGTGAATTACACACGCACAATGGTCCACTGAAGGACTAACTGCGGAAACCAAACCCATAACATAGAATGTGAATAAAGTAATAAAGTACCACCAACTGTGATACATTATAATTAAAAATAATAATAATAATTGCTGTTCTATACTTTCGATCGTTTGTAGAAATTCCACGTTTGTAGAAAAAAGTTGATCTTTTTTAAAAATTTCAATACTGTGGGGGGGGTCCAGAATCATGTTCTGAGGTAATAGTAATAGGTTGTGCTTGATGTCCTTCCATTCTGTATATGCAACGTGTTTGTTTAGGGTTCCGTACCCAAAGGGTAAAAACGGGACCCTCCACTGTCCGTCTGTCTGTCTGTCACCAGGCTGTATCTCATGAACCGTGATAGTTAGACAGTTGAATTTTTCACAGATGATGTATTTCTGTTGCCGCTATAACAACAAAAACAGAATAAAATTAACATTTAAGGGGGGCTTCCATACAACAAAAGTGTTTTTTTCGGCATTTTTCCCTTGTGGTACGGAACCCTTCGTGTGCGAGTCCGACTCGCACTTGGCCAGTTTTTTATATCCCATAACTCTAGAGTTATATCTATAACTAAAATGAATACAAAAAGTTCTAGAATATCATCATCATCATCTGCCTAGCCTTTTCCCAACTTTGTTGGGGTCGGCTTCCAGTCTAACCGGATGCAGCTGAAAGTAACTCTGTCTGTCTGTCTGTATGTTACCTTTTCACGCATAAACCACTAGACAGATTCTGATAAAATTTGGCAGAGAGATAGATTGCATCCCGGAGAAGGACATAGAATAGTTTTAATCCCGATATTCCCACGGAATTGACACTTATGCGGGTGAAACCACGGGGCGCTGCTAGTCTAAAATAAAAACAGAGATACTAAGCCTTTTGTTAAGTTAATCCCGCACACGGAGTCCCAGGATTAGGCCCATCGTGCACGGCTCACTGTAATCACGGACAAAGTGTGTACTACAAACAAGTCAATCTTAAAACGGGTTTGCATAGATTAGCAGAGCACTCGCTTTCAGAACACATTTGGGTGTGCCGCAAAGTTAGGTTTTTAGCGTTTGTGTCTATAATTTTGGACAGGTTCAGGACCTACCTAGGAGAGCAGGGGTGGCCAAGTGATAACGGCCGCGACTTACGAGTTGTAGGTCGTAGGTTCGAACCCAGACAGGCGCTTTACTTTGTGTAAATTATTTCATCACCACTGCTCTCAAAACGGTGAAGGAAAACATCGTGAGGAAACCGGCATGTCCTAGAACCAAAAATTCGAAGACATGTGACATCTGCCAATCCGCACTGGGCCCGCGTGGTGGATTACGGCCCACTCCCTCTCATCGAGAGGAGGCCTGTGTCCCAGCAGTGGGAACATTATAGGCTGATTATGTATGTATGTATGTCAGGACCTATGGTTCGAAACAGGGAGGGGCCCATGGCTAAATAATAACAGCCGCACAGGTCGATCGATCAGGTTAAGCTACGCTGGCCGCGGTTGGCCTGTGGATGGGTGACCATCTTTACACACCGTGACCCCTCCGTGCCTTGGAAAGCACGTTAAGCCGTTGGTCCCGGCTTTCAATCGTGGATCCTTGAGCCTCAAAGAGATGTCAGCATCGGGGAAGGGGCCCCTTAGGGCCGAAGCCTGCCGGGTCAGCGGCATTGTCCGAAAGGGTTACCGGAACATAAAGGGCTAAGGAAGGAACACGGGTGGGTTTTAGTCAGTAAGAGTCTGACACTCCCTTCTGCTCCGCCCAGAGCGGGAGGAGTCATTTGATGATTTCCCGACCAAAAAAAAAAAAGGCTGGTTTCGTTTGCACAAGATCTTCCCGCTGAGATTCCACAGTTTAGGCCGTCCCCATACATCGCACTCCTCAGTCGTTGGCCGACGAACGGCAATCTGCATAATACGCAGACACGCTGCTATAAAAATGGTAATGCACTCCGCATTGGCTTTGCTGTGCAGGGTAATAGGTCGCTTGTTCGGCGGTTCCACGGAACTGCATGAAACCCTAATGTCTTTTAGATCTAGGTTTTCTTTAAAGATGTAACAAGCGACCTTGCCTTCTTCATCAGAGTTTCATAAATTAAGATAATTTACGTGAACTGCATTAGCGATAAATGTACCTATAGTATAACATTGAAGACAAGTCGATAACAAAAAAACATTTATTAATATTTTTTTTTTTGTTGTCAAAGATGTATAATGTAAGAATGGTTGAACTCCTTCATTGATACGATGTATGAGCTCAGATTATGTCCCCACTCAGTTGTGCCGCTCCTGCGATGACGTCATCAAGAATGTCCCAGAATATTTTTTTCAGCGCGCCGCGGGCGCCTCGCCTCATAATTATACACGCCTTGTATATAAAAAAAAAATCTATGGACCGCTCTGTTAAACTAATGGCTGTTTCTTCAAGTGGACAAACCAGGGTACATTTTTTTTTTTTTTATTAGCCTGCGCTGTCCCACTCCTGGGCAAAGGCCTCCCTCCACTCCTTCCATCTCTCGCGAGCCCGCGCGTCTTCCTTCCAGTCTTGGTGGAACCTATCCAGCTCGTCCCGCCATCTCCTACGTGGTCTGCCACGACCCCGCCTCACTGTGTCAGGACACCAATTCTGCGCTATTTGGGCCCACAGTTTGTCCGGCATGCGGCAGACATGTCCTGCCCAGTCCCATCTTTTGAGCCACGTCAGCTACCTTTGTTTTGGAGCGCAGTATTGTGTTGCATTATACAAGGAAAAACAGTAAAGTTAAAAGTGTAACAGCAGGCCTTATCCCCACTACCTGATATACCTACCTACACTGGTGTCATTTTAAGTATCAAAAGCAGATTTATAACTTGACCTTTAAATTATCGAAATGTAACAGTTTAAATTTCGAAAATTTACTTTACTACAATGGCTTGGCACGCGACGATGATAAGAGACCAGACGGAACGACCATAATGCCTTGGAAGGTAGTTAAGGCTTTGGTGTGGGATGCAACGTGTGTCGACACCCTTGCGCCATCCCATCTTCCACGCACGGTGGGCTGTGCTGCGGCTGCTGCAGGTGCGGAAAACCTCAAACGGATTTTTTTAGAACTTATAAGTTCGAGCCGTTTGGAGTTAAAATACTAGGGCATGGGGTCTGAGTGCCCACTTAGATTTTCGAGACGTCGCCAAGCGGTTGCTCCACTCTTATGACCAGTCGGACTCGCACAAGAAGGGTTCCGTACTACAAGGCAAAAACGCCGAAAAAAACACATTTGTTATATCGGAGCCCCCTTCAATATTTATTTTATTCTGTTTTTAGTATTTGTTGTTATAGAGGCAACAGAAATAAATCATCTGTGAAAATTTCAACTGTCTAGCTATCACGGTTCATGAATACAGCCTGGTGACAGACTGACAGACGGACAGTGGAGTCTTTGTAATACGGTCCCGTTTCTACCCTTTGGGTACGGAACCCTAATAAGCAAGTCGGGGGAAACCATGAGTCACATCCACGCAAAACGGCCATCGCTCAGCATAATGCTAAGACTCTACAAGGCAGAGCCCCCAGCGCTGGTTTAATTATTCCCGTAATTAGCACATGTTTAAGTATCCCACTTATACATAAGTTCCACCACTATAACCACTGAAGCCGGCGATACCACTATTACCCGAGGGCCACGAAATCCGACGCTCCAAGCGAATTCGCCTTGCGCTGCAAGCGTGATAGTCGAGCGTCAAAAACAAATGTATAGTCTATTATCTACAAGGCCACAAAGTAGCGCTGCAAGCAGCAGCGAAATTTGCTATGAGCGAATTTGCACGAGCGTTGGATGATCCGACGGGCGTTTTTTATGAGCGTCGAAAACAATTGTATGAGAAAATTCCACAGTGTGCACGAAACAGTCGCTCCACGCGCTCCGATAGAAGCGGTACCCGGTAGCGGTCGCCGGCTGTAGCTGATGCATTCCCCCACCGACGTACACGCTACAGCTACAGGCGAATATTTGAAGTTCGTGGCCTTGCTATTGACGCTTAGAAATGACGCTTGTAGCGTATTGACGCCTCAAGCGTGGCGTTATTTTCGTGGCCGAGGCATTATACTTGTAAACATAACTTACATCCGGACAGCACTAATAAACGACAATGGCGCGTACATAAATTCTCTTAAAGCTATAAATAATGGAAAATTGCCCACCCGTGTCACGCAGTATCAAATTGCTGCCGATGTCAGGAAGACTGAAGATACTAATAGGGGATGCGACATGGTTGGACTAACCGACACTTTAGATGGTTATGCCACTTTATAGAATATTAAGAGTGATTGACGACCGTTCTCAAATCTCTACGAGTATGTCTATCAGATATCCACACTAATATTGTAAATTCGAAAGTAACTCTGTCTGTGTGTCTGTCTGTATATTACCTTTTCACGCCTAAACCGCTGAACGGATTTCGATAAAATTTGGCAGAGAGATAGATTGCATCCCGGGGAAAGACATAGGATAGTTTTTATCCCGATATTCCTACGGGATCGACACTTATGCGGGTGAAACCGCGGGGCGCTATTAAAATTGGTCCCGCCGTTTGGGTGTGAAGAAGTAACAAACATATAAACACACACACACACTCACAAACTTTCGCCTTTATAATATTAGTGTGAGTCTGTGAATACAATCTATTATAGTCGCGAATCATATTTTGATCAAGATACAACCTGACACTGAC
Organism: Oligia latruncula; assembly: GCA_948474745.1. Taxonomy (NCBI): domain Eukaryota; kingdom Metazoa; phylum Arthropoda; class Insecta; order Lepidoptera; family Noctuidae; genus Oligia; species Oligia latruncula. Next base: position 4,787,585 of record OX419684.1, on the reverse strand, counting down.
CTACAAATTGCAAAAAAAAACGTAAGAAAAATTGAATTTCGCGGTCTACAACTGCGCATTAAATTCTGAGAGCCTCAACTTTTCTTACTCATTCCTCTCTTACCCTCTTCTACTTTTGCAAGGTTAAAACATTTACTTAACATATCCGCGTAACATTAATCATTCGTTAAGGCAACCTTCAAAGAATGGTGCTGACAGTATCAACAACTTGCAATCTTAAGCATTAAGCTTCATTAATCACGTAAACTTCTGCTTTTGCTTCACAAATGGTGAATATTTCGGGATACTGGGGTGCAAAAGAAATTGCTGGATCGATTTCTTGAAAAATTGTTAGTATGAGACAGTCGCAGAGCGTCAATGGCGGCTCAACACACGGCTACACGTCTAGCTACACATTTCCAGTTTTAGCTGACGTCGTATTTTATGGGTTTTTCGTTTTTTAGGGTTACGGAACCCTAAAAAACGAAAAACCCATAAAATACGACGGGTACGGCCCAAGGGGTAAAAACGGGAACCTATTACTAAGACTTCGCTTTCTGTCCAGCCGTCTGTCTGTCACCAGGCTGTATCTCAAGAACCGCGATAGCTAGACAGTTGAAATTTTCACAAATTATGGTTTTCTGTTGCCGCTATAACAACAAATACTAAAAACAAAATAAAATAAATATTTAAGGGGGGCTCCCATACAACAAACGTGTTTTTTTTTTGGGGTTTTTGCCTTGTGGTACGGAACCCTTCGTGTGCGAGTCCGACTCGCACTTGGCCAGTTTTTTTTGTTTTTTTAAGTAAGAGAAAAAGTATGCAGGATCGTCGGATATTGTTGAAGTTTAGTAAGAAACCGATGGATACTGTCGACTGAAATTTAATTTGATAAATGAGCTGTTTGTTTTCTATTAGTAAAATAAAATTTTATTCGAGAACAACCATCGGTTTCTTACTAAACTTCAAATACATAATATATCCGACGACCCTGCATACTCATCTCTTTTGTTGACTGTACGTACTGACATCGGTAAAGGAAAATATCAGAACAACCTTTAACTATAACCCCTTTTTTTTTTGGGTGTGAAGTCATCAAATGACTAAAACTTCCTTCCCCCCCCCCCCCCTTCCTTATTTCTTTTGTTGACTGCACAAAGAGAAGTCCAGTGCGCAAAAAAATCCCGCCACGATATTTCGCGCTAAAGGGTAGATCTTTATTTACCGGCCTCATCCAGACAAAACACAAAACAATACTGTAGAATAATTTCCTCTTCCGACCTTTAACAAATTAGCCCAATTTACATTCTTAAATACCAATTAACGCATACAAAAGGCATCCAATTTGTTATTAACGAAACATTTTAATTAAAATTGCTGCAATGATGGCCAAATAGGTTTTGGTCATGGAGAATTAATATTATTTGATTATTGGTCATTAATCAGGTATTTAACAATAGCCCGTAGACCACTTTTTATGCAACAGGCCGTCATTAAAACTAGATCAAGATCAATAATAATAAAATTGCAGTAGAAGACTATAGTCCGCGCAGAACTAGTTGGCCGCGCCTTAGGTATGTGAGCGGTGGGACGGAGGGGCGGGGGCGCTTTGTCATGACTCAGTACGTGCGTTGCGAACACTAGGCAACCCCGCCGCCCTCACCCCCGTCCCCACCCAAGGCGCGGCCAACTAGTTCCGCGCGGACTATAGTGCTAAGCCACATACTGTGTACAATTTAATTATAACACCCAATGGGGACTGGCACTGTACTTTCCTTATACAGGTTATTCTATAACCTAGCTGGGAATGCAGCACCTCACCACCATTTCAGTTGTAGTTTTAGTACACTAATTTGCAGTAGCGAAGGGTAAATCTTTGTAAAAGGTAAAATTTAATTTGATAAATGAGCTGTTTGTTTTCTAATAATAAAATTAAATTTTATTCCAGAACATCCGTCGGTTTCTTACTAAACTTCAACTATATCCAACGATCCTGCATACTTATCTCTTTTGTTGACTGCTCCTAAGCCGGAGTAGATATCTTTAATAATGATTATATTATTTGTCTGTAGAATACTGACTGTGCCATTTTTCAAAGGGAAGCCGGTAGGAATCGAGTTGTATGGAACCTTCGCCACTGCTCATTTGTTTGATGATTATACAATATATTATTTTTATCAAGATCAAACGTATACTTTCATTGCCAAGTGTCAACTATGTTCGGTTCATTTACAGATAAGGTTCAAAGTTGATTAGGAAAAGACAGTTTCGGGTCGCTTGATGTGCTGGCGTCTGTACTTACATTTTGCTACCTCATATATCGTTTCCGTGGTGTAGCGGTTATCACATCTGCCTAACACGCAGAAGGCCCCCGGTTCGATCCCGGGCGGAAACATAGCTTTTTGCGTTCATACAAACTTATCATTTAAAGTTTTTATCTTTGTTATTTTTGGATTCATCTCGGAATGTATATAATTTTATGGATATATACATATAATGATAACGTTATAAATAATACTTTGTGACAATAAACGTGCTAATAATTACTATTTGCTATATCTACGGACATCTTTATCTTTGTATTTTTGTTTCTGAGCTGAGTCTTTGCATTGTTGCATTGAGCCATTTCTATGTACTTAACCTTAATAATTTCATGAGTTCATATTATTATTTCTCGTGGCTAAATAATAACAGCCGCACGGGTCAAATCGAAGGTTAAGCTATGCTTGCCGCGGTCGGTTCGTGGATGGGTGACCATCTTCACATACCAAGAGCCCTTCGTGCCTCGAAATGCCGTTGGTCCCGCTGTCAACAGTCGTTACGGGTTGTCAGAAACCAAAAAGTCGGACAAACAGTCTTACCAAGTTGTATCGTGTTACCCTGTAGGTTACTGGATTGTGGAGCCATGGAGGTCCCATATAAAATACTGGTATTCGGCTGCATCTGGCTAGACTGGAAGCTGACCCGAGCATAGTTGAGAAACGGCTTGGCAGATTGACTGATGTTCTAAGAGAAATCTTCGTGGAAATAATGCCCTAAAGTGAGTAGCAATGACTTGAGAATGGGCCACTTGTTGCTATAATAATTTGGATTTGCCGGATTATTTCGTTTAATAAAACGCTCAATGTAAACGGTTTTACAGCTAATGTAAATACTTAATGGTTCTAAGTTATTGTGAAAACAGTCATAATCCATTGGGCTCTGTTTTCAACTGACTTCAAAAAAGGAGGATAAGAAGGTACTTTTGAGTCATAAATTGTATCACACTAATATTATAAAGGCGAAAGTTTGTGAGTGTGTGTGTGTTGATATGTTTGTTACTACTTCAGACGCTAGATTAATATAATATGCTACTTTTATCCCGATAGGTATACCCACGGGATAAACATTTACGCGGGTGAAACCGCGGTGCGCAGCTAGTTTAAAATAAAATAAAAACTGGGCAGCAAAAGGGTTGTTTTTGCGGAAATTGAATTTACTTTTTTAACACTGTGTAAATCAGCAGGTACCTCCTCTGGGGGTCTTCCATCTTCCAAGCACCACGATCAACTGGAGTGAATTCTCCCGTGGTGAGGATAGCTCACTCGTCTTGATCGCAGTGGACTTTTACAAAGCCACCGCGGGTCGCTATAGCCAGTCCTCAGATGACATGACCATGAGGCACCCCGGATACCTAACTGAACCCAAAGGAGGAGAGGGATGAAGACAGCGTTACATCGTGACGTATTTCTAATTCGTCATTATGAAACTACGATTTATAAATACGTCTGCACACTATAGTGGCATCCGAGGTTACCAAGCAACTGGCCGCGGCAAGCGGGTCGGTCGATAAAGACCCCCAGAGGAAGACCGACAGAATAACACTGACGTCTCTATATATACTGACCAGTCGGAAAACTTCACTTGCGAGATGCAGGACTTCTTCCGTTTCTGCTTAAATCTGCGCCTGTTTTCTACCATTTCTTCGGCATATCAATTAAAAGTTTTAATATCTTTCTGTTAATTATAATGAGTTTTCATGATTTATGTCAGGAATTAGAAGATTTTCACGCTTTAATTTTGGGATCGGTAAAGTTTGTGTTGACCAATCGCAGCGCTGAATATTAAGGGGACTCCCGATAGTGATACCTAAACCAAGCGAAGCTAAAAGCGTATTGATAAAACTTATTTTCGATTTTGATCTTTAAGACCAGTGTCTAGAAAATGGATTTGCTTGCATCTGGGCTGTTAAGCTATTTGTTGTTCTACGTAACCTTTCATATTTATAATGTTTCATTGTTTATTATTTGGCTTGGCATTGGACTGGCAATCTTTCTGTGGCGTCACTTAATGAACATCTCGTTTTAAATTACCACTTTTGTATTCATTTTGTTAGGTAGTTTGATGCATTTTTGCAAGGACAGAGTATATATTTTATACGCTCAGTTGCGCTCAGGATTCTACTTTAGAACCCCTAGCTGCGCTCAGGATTCTACTCTAGCATCCTTCGCTCTGCTCTGGATTCAAAGAAACACTCTCGCCTTCAAAATAGTTGATCTCCCTTGGCAAACAATCTACTATTTTGTATGCACGTGTTTTTGTGTCAACTAAACCTATTTTTCTTTCTTTCAATAGGCTATTTGACAATGTAAAAAATAAGGTCATAATTATTGACACTCGTATAGATTATCGCTTTTAAAATCGATTTGCATTAATTTTACTACAAAACAATGTATTATTTATAAAAAAAATCCCGAAAAAACTTCATCTTTTTAAATCTGGCGCCACGTAATCGAAAACGATCTGGATTGGCTGAACTTAAGATGACGTCATGATTTAGTAAATTTCTGTCTATCGTTGCCAGAACAGATGACTTTTGTCTAGTATCTCGACCGTTGCAACGTTTGTTTACGTGAATCGTGACGTCACGACGCCATATTGTTAAAGATAGCGTTTTGGCGGCTTATTTAAACAGTACATTTTTATTTACTATTTTTTAAAAGAAATACATTATGCAATTTGAAGTAATAGGTTTTTGTGGGCTCGTTAGACACCATTAAATAATCTGAGATGTTTATCAGAAACCAGTCAAATAGCCTATTCTCGTAATGTTGAGAACGTTCACAGTCTGCTCTCAGTCTCAATCTGTCAAAAATACCTCTAATTTTCCTAAATTTTTGACATTGATTGTCGCGAGATGAGATTGCGACTAGATTTTGACCGTTTTTGATTACGGGAATTGGTCTTCAGTTTGATCCTTCGTTTGGAGCAAAAGTAAAGTAACTTGAGCTATTTGTATAGGGTTACATATTATTATTAAAAGCAGAAAAAATAGCAGACTTGGGCCCCTGCTAGAGTGACAGTAATGAGCCAGTGTCACTCTTATTTGACCTCTTCGGTGATTCCAGTGAGTTCATAACAAAACTAGATGGCGCCACTAGGAACGCTGTCATATTAACCAAATTTTTTTTGAATGCAACACCATATTGCCCCTAAAAATAACAATACACTAATTCCACATCCGAAAATAAACAACTTGTTTAAAAAAAAACACGTTCAAATTCATTTTAATAGGTACAGACAACAAAAAAGACAACTTTTTTCGCCACTCGAGTGATAGTCGTTAACAAGTATGCGTCCAAAATGAATGTACAGTGTGCAAACAATCTCATGTTATCCACGAGGCACGACAGGAATACTCCTCCATCATAAAACAACTAACTGTATACAAATTATCCTGTCATCCTACACTAAAACGATGAAACCTTATTGCAAGGAAATAAGGTGTATTTTTCAATGGCTGTACTGGAAAAGGGTCGGTGCCAAATAATGATGTAGACGAAACACTCACTTTATTTTGCATGACTATTAACGCATACGTTTGTTTTTATTGTAACAATAGTGCTTCGAAAGTAAATAAGCGCGTAAATGGGAAAGCGAACAGCGGTGCTATTCTGTAAAAATCTCACCGTGAAAACTTCGGTGAAGTGAGCGTGGCGTAAGCTGTCAATAGTGCCAATTCCTAGCAAAAACAAACTCACATCACCTAAGTTTTCACGGTGAGATTTTTACAGAATCGACCGGCTGTGGTGAAAACTTAGGTGAAGTGAACTGTCAGTGTCATCCCACTTGATACTTATTTTACAATACCGAGGTATTGTAAAACAAGATAAGATAGTACAGAATTAAAGTCCCTAAACGTAAATTATTTACATGTAGACTTTTCTCCTAATAGCATGTAACTAACTATACGTGAAGCCTAACAAAACAATTTAGGCTTGCGACACGCACTAACGAAGGCAACACAGTGTAAACTTGTTACTGCTAGGACAAACAGCCTCGTCGCTTTCAGGCAGCCATCGTCACACTACAAGTACAGAGCAGAAGGCTTAATAGTAATATGAGAAGTATTATGGGGCTTACGTGTTAGAAACAATAAAACTATAGATCGGCTACAGTAAACAAAATCATAAAAATATATGAAATTCTTCAGGATATATGCTAGATAGATAATGACGAAAACATAATACAACTTATTTGATACGATAGAAAAAAATCATGAAGATACCTCTAAAAACTTTCTTTTTACAATAAAAACCATACCAATATACATACAATCATTCTGATTTTTTGTCAGATTATTCTACAAGCAACATACTAAAACACTAGTGTTTTAATTTTTTTTAGTCCAATCAATATATTTTTTGTAATTAAATAATTGCTTCATATTTTGCAATAAATTTTGTGATTGTCGCTGAGATGAGATTGTGACTACATTTTGAACGTTTTTAATTTACCTAAGGGAATAAACTTCCAAAACCGCGGCAAGCGTAACTTAACCAGAAGGCCACTTCTGGTTAAGTTACGCTTGCCGCGGTTGGTCCGTAGATGGGTGACCATTTTTACATACCAACACCCTCCGTGCCTCGGAAAGTACGATAAATGGATTTGGCAGTCGTTACGGGTCGTCAGAAGCTCAAAAGTCTGACAATCAGTCTTACCAAGAGGTATCGTATTACCCAGTAACTGCCACAAGGTCGTCGGTCCACCTTGTGGGAGGCCTTCCAACGCTACGTCTTCCGGTACGCGGTCGCCACTCCAGAACCTTTCGGTCCCATCGGCCATCTGTTCTTCAATCAATGTGCCCTGCCCACTGCCACTTAAGTTTGGCAATTCTTCGGGCTATGTCGGTTACCTTGGTTCTCCTGCGGATCTCCTCATTCCTAATTCGATCACGCAGGCATTCACTCCAAGTAAAATCCTAGTATTCAGCTGCATCCGGTTAGACTGTAATCCGAATCCAACATAGTTGGGAAAAGGCTAGGCAGATGATGATGACTCCATTATTCCCGGGTGATAAGTTCGAAAACTTGTTTGTACACAACGACTTTGTCCAGTATTGACCTACTGCAAGTTATTTGCATCATTCCATCACCCTTCGCCTTATACTAAGAAGGGTGACATGGGCCTGATTGTGTTTACCCTGCGCATACTTACCTACACCATGTATTATAAGTAAGAAAAAATAAATTCATCAGCAAAAATTTTTTTCGTGAAAATGTCCTCTCAATTATCCTGTGTTAAATCTTTCATGTGGTTCTGTGTACCTACAATCCATAATAATTTATGTACATAACATGACGTAGGGGATTTTCATATGAAAAGGCTTTATTCTTTTACAAGCTTGGCTAAATAAAAAAGTAATGTGTAACCGTTTATTTTCTCAAATAAATAATAATAAATAGTGCCCATTTTAATTTCAAACATAAATTAAAAAATAAAATAGAAACATCCGAATTGAGAACCTCCTCCTTTTTAGAAGTCGGTTAATAAAAACACTACAAAGTGAAAAATAACTTTAATTTCGGAAGTCGGTGTCAAAAAACAAAAACGCGGAAACAACGACACCGACTTTTTTTGGAAGTTGGTTGATTTTTTGTTTCCTAAAAAGTTTTTATTTTTCTATATATTATAAATAACAAAGTTCTGAGGTAAGTAACAAACAAAAAATAAAAATTCAACTGTATTGAGAACCTCCTCCTTTTTTTGAAGTCGGTTAAAAAAGTTTTAGATGCGAGAGTATGATTTTGCATTCATTCATATAAGGCATTGACTTATTTTTGTTAAAAAAGCTACTTCGAATGGTTCAACTTGAACGTGGAAATGGCGAAGTTTTGGGCCAACAAGAATAGAAATACTGTCGTGCTAGCGACACAAGAAGGAGAAGAAGGGTTCAACTGTTAGTATTTTATCAGATATCTGCATTTTTAGGGGAAATCGCTTAGAAAGAATATACCTGCTTTTATTAGTTACTTTATTAAAGACTAGCAGCGCCCCGCGATTTCACCGGCATTTATTGTCGATCCCGTGGGAAAATCGGGATAGAAAGTATCCTATGTTTTAATCCTGGTTATAAACTATATCTTTGGAAAATTTCATCCAAATCCGTTCAGTAGTTTTTGCGTGAAAGAGTAACAAACAGCCATCCATTCATCATCACAAATATTCGCGTTTAAATAATATTATTAGTAGGAAGTGGATTAATATTTATATATAAGCTTAAAATAATATAAATAATATATAGGTACACAGGTGAATTTTTTTACCCGTTGCAAATTTACAGGGTGTTCTACCCCTGAATATGAACAACTTTCACAATGGGACCAATTCTGAAATCGCGAGAAAAAAATCTGCTATTTCATACAAAAGTTCAATACCTACTTGACCAAAATGTAGGAAACAGCTAATTTTTTTTAAATATTTTTATATATAAAAGAGGGAAAAGAATCACAGGGCATCAAAAAATTCGTCCGCATCGCTGTCAACAGGAAAAGTGCCCAAGGCTGGCAGCATTGCTTTGTGTATGGCAATTCTGATTCTTTGGCCAAAAAATAGGTCACGTCTGAGAAGAGTCAACCAACATGAACAACATTATTACTGAAAAATAAAGATTTCAGGAAATTGGAAGAATCACTACTGGTAAACCAATTCTACAAAGATATAACCCGAATTCATAAGAAAACTGAGTTTGTAGAAATCTCCCACATTCCGCACAAAATTTTCATCGAGTAAAATAATCACACACGGCCACGGAACACAGCCAATATATTATAATTAGGAACATCACTGCCTCAATCAGAACGTAATACCAATGAAACATATACAAAACTTGTCGTATAGCCAATCACTTCATTATTGAAACAGTGAGTAGTCAAACCGAAGCACAATCAATCCAGCCAGCGGACCAAACACTTGGTACATACACCCGACCATTTAACCAAGACCCATTCAAACTTTACGCTTTCCCTTTACTCTTCATAAAGTTCTTACGCAAAGGGGAGGGGTGGAGGTCTACCAAAGCTGGTGCGGGGTCAATCACATTGTAATTGCCTGCAGGAACAAGATACCCATGAAATGACGACTGTCCTGTGACAAGGGTCTCACACATGCTCCAGGGGATTCGATTTAGCCTTACACCCTCTTCTCATTTTTGGTGACAACGCCTTGTTTATTTTTTAAGACGCCATTTTTGGTGTGTCCTTGTACTAATAGTGTTAAGACTCCGGACTAAGCGGTTGCATAAAGTTGTTTATTAAAAACGTTTATTTTTGACTAAGAAGGTAGCTAACGGAAAACGGGAGAGGGAAATTGAAACTCGGTTGATTTTTTCACGGGGTTTTTTTTAAAACACTAGCTGTGACACTATGTACGCAAAATTAATCATAATAAAGGCAGGTCTTCACTGCGTGATTCCATTGCAGCCATAATGTTGAGACACCCATAACACCCCTAAATCGAAAGCCGTAAAAAAACACAGCTTATAGTAGGAGCACTTTGAACAGTTTATAAAGACGTAGAAATAACTTTTCTACGTAGAGCTCAACTACTACTCCTGAACGACGAAGAAGAAAATTCGACGAAGCAATATATGCGTTTTAGTAAAATACATACATGAATGAGCCTATAATGCTCCTACTGCTGGGACACGGGCCTCCCCACTTGAAAAAGGCAGTAAACCACCACGCAGGCCCAGTGCGGATTGATAGATGTCACATGTCTTGAAATTGTTGTTCTAGAACATGCCGATTTCCTCACGATATTTTCCTTTTCCGTTTCGAGAGCAATTGTGATGAAATAATTTACTCAAAGTAAAGCGCCTGTCTGGGTTGGAACCTACGTCCTACAACTCGTAAGTCGCGGCCGTTGCTCTCTAGTAAAATATTTAGACCGATTTCTAGTCTTTTTGAAACCTTTATTTCCTAAGAAATAGATAGTGATTGCTTCTGTAAAGATCAGCCAAGTCATTTCTAAGTATATGTCCCGGAAAATTGTAATTACAAACTCTCCTTACTAGTGCATAATGAGTATTACATTTACCTATATCTGATATAAGAGCATGAATGCAGTTTCCTATCAGGCTTTCTGCGGTAATACAATATTAAACTTTTCTATTTGCAGTTGGTTAAAACCTTAGTCGTTTGTGATAAGGTTGAAAATCCTTTGAAAATGCTCTCGCTGCTAACTAAATAAACTTGCGTCGTTCAGATCGCAGGCCATGTGTGTATGACCGCAAAACAAACACAAATATTTGTTATTAGAAGTTCATAATATGTTAGCATCTAGTCTGGCTTTGGTTATTACAGTATTAATACCTATTATGTGTCTTAATTTAAGTACTAAGACACGAGATTAATAGAACTTTTGCAACTTTTTATTTGTAGCGTTCTTTCTATTCAAAAACTTTGCAAAGGAAGGAATGATTAGCGAATGATTAACTATAGGGTCATTTTTACTTTAGATGTCTCTTAACTTTAAGCAACGTTTATAAATGATAATGTTTTCGGTACTTAACTACTTTAATAAATGTGATGATGACTATACTAACACTTTTCCATAAGAGATTGGTGGTTGGTGGTAGAAATCTAACTTAGAAAGATATATTCATGATTCTAATGATTATAATTCTCTAAATATGTACCTGTTATTGTCGCGAATCATATTTTGATCAAGATACAATCTGACACTGACGTGCAAATTGAAAAAAACCTAAGAATTTCGCGGTCTACCACTATCCATTCACCTTAATCATATTTATTTGTATAGCTAAGCAAAGACAAGTACACAGTAGAGAGAAAAACTTATATCAAAGTTCGGCCACACATTCTCGAAACTTCCGCCCATACAAATATTCCTATTACCTCAATTGGAAGAACAATAAAACTCGAACGTGTCTTACATTCATTTTTCCTAAGCATAAATTACACTCCAAGCGCTCCCTTTGAACTCCATCCTTTTTTTTTATTAAGTTGTCCCATAAAAGGGACGTCTGCAAACCTTTTTATTAAAAGGCTATAAATGAAAAAAAAAAGATTGTGTTCGTCGAAACGGGAGTGGGCACTTGTGTAACGAACCTTAAATTAATTATTATTGGGCTAAGCACACTCAAACTGATTATTTCCTTTTGATCCGAACGAAAATAAGGAAATGTTTACGCTAATATTTTAAACGTTCCCGAAATGGGTCAATGATTTTACGAGAGAACGACTTTAAAAGTGGAAATTGCGATTCTGTTGGGACCACTGATGGTCGCCACAAAAACGCATTTAAAGTCAAATTAATCTTGTTGGCGATCGCAATAATTTATTTAAATAAAATAAAATAGAGGCGAATAAATGAAATGGAAATGTGTGTAAGCTTTTAAAATAACGGAATAAAATGGTGTTAAAATTAATAAAAAAAATAGGGTAGAGAACTCAAAATAGTGGAAGTCGTAATGTTGCATTACTTCTAAATCTGTATTTATTGCCATCCAGACATACGTAAATAATACCACGAAAAAATAATGGAGTCGGCTTTTATTTCCATACTTACTTTATTTTGTTTTTTTTTTATGGGAAATCTTCTTTAGGCGCATTGGGAATTTTTTGAGATTGGAAAAACCATTGAACTCGCGCCACTGTTACCGTAAGCGACACTGTGAGTATTTTGTTTATAAGACGGTTAAAAAAATACCCGCTTCGAATGTGTTCGGCTGTTCGGTTTAAATGTATATCCGATATGCCAGTGTGTGATGGCAAAGTATTCTGTTTGAAAAATATAAATACTTTTGTTATAAGTACGTACCTATTTATAACAAAAATTATATACTTCCATATGCATTTAGTAAAAAGCTCTTTAATTTGACGTTCTAAGCAAACACTCCAATTTTATTTGTTTGATAGGGGCGAGCCCTTTAAACGGGATCTAATCCAGATACTACTCTTAAAAAATCCTGTATTTTTGTTGTTTTTGTTTTGTTAGTTTTCTATCAGGGTTTTTGCTAAACTACAAAATATAGGGCAGCTTTCTTAGTAAAACATTATTCATTTCTTTTTCTGCTGCGAACAGGGGGCCTAAAAATGCCGCTTTGGCAGAATCATGAAAAGATAACATTATGAATCATAATGAACAGTTAACTGTTAAGTTAATCGTATCAAATCACATTGGTGAAGGATTTTTCAGTTATTTTTTTGACGTGACAACGTCTTAAATTAGGTTGCGGCTGGGAGTCACTTATGAAAAAGTGTAACGCTCGGTAACGTTACGATGAGTCACCGAACGAGAGAGAGGCCCGCCGAATGCCTTGCGTCTCTCTCCCACTCAACTATTCTACCGAGAAAAAGACGTTGTCACGTAAAATCTTCGCCCGTAAAACCGACTTTACAGGCAACCATTTTTTTTTCTCTGTGCTTAAATACCAATCCAAATCCAATCCCAATCTCTTTGATTATACCTACGTAGAGCAGCGAAAAAAAGAAAAACACGGACTGTCTTCGCCATATTATGATTCATAATGTTATCATTTTCTGATTCTGCCAAAGTGGCCTTTTTAGACCCTCAGAACACAGCATAAATTCCAGTTCACACAGCTCCAAATCACCTCTGCACACACTGCAGTATAATATTGTACCGAATATGTACCATCCGTTTGTCTATTAGCAATCACCTGCACAAGACAAGCTAACACGCTTCGACGCGTCCTGTGCACCAGCACGGTGTTGTTTGTATGCCGTGTGTGAGGGCACTAACGTTGTTTTGTAACCAGCTCACTAATTGGACAGGGTCTGTTGTGACAATTTATTATATAGGTTTATATATGTATGTATGTGTGTGTGTGTTGTCTTTGTTATACTGACCCCACGTTAGTGGAGTAAATCTGCTGTCAAATCTAAGGTGTTGGCTATTGGTTCATCTAAATAACAGTAACGATGATTTAAACATAAAACAGTGTAAAGCGGAAAGGGATCGGCAACGTATCGCCTTTCGCCTCGCCGTCAAACAGGCGTCAACCTAATGTAAGCACGTAACCAAAGCGGATCAGCAGCTCTGATACGTCGACTCGGCTACGGCAAGGCGATGCCGCGCTTACGGCTTTCGACCGCTGGTTGATGGTGCAGCAGGCAGGCCGGAGGGGTGAGAGGAGCACGGGTGGACGGAGAGAAGTAAGCTCGGGTACGGAAAGACGTAAGCGCGGGGACGACGAGCCGTAACGCACCGCGGTCCGTGAGCTTGTCCCGAGGCGAGGCGATTACTTTGCGATTCCGATTAGTGTGCGTTGCAGTAGGACGTTTCATACAAAGAATACTGAACGGCTCGAGTTGATACGGTACCTTTCCGGTTTGATACGCGGAACATTTTAAATGGTGCGTTTCAGGAACATATCATTGTTTCACTTACCTACATGAATGTACTGCTAACAAAAGAGTTTGGTATGCAAGCAAGAAATAAACATTTTTCCCCTGCTCGGGCAATATTTATTATTGTTGTGTGCCTTATTTAACCTGGGTCAAATAAACTTACTTTCTTTCTCTATTATTATTGTGTGTGTAATAAAACTTAACGTGCATACCTACATAGTAGGCCAGTAATTTAAAACACCGTAGTTCGCAAAAAATGCATTACACTGATATTTTCGGGATGTTTTTAGAATAGACCCCAAAAGTATAAAGCAAGTTTAAAGCCTCGAAAGACCTGTGTTAACTGAGTGATGAAAAACCTCGACATTTTCGAAATTCTATCAGTTTTTGGCATAAAAGTTCTAAAAAGTGCATCCTACGTATAACTTACATGCAACCGTAGCTCTGTAGGTACGTCTAATAGAGGCCGAGATACACCACTTCAAACATTGGATATTTTTCACTGTTTTGGGTAACATTTGGGTATTTTTCACTGCTTTCATTGGTGAAACTCGCCCTTATACGAGCTAAAAGTAGTTGTAGTTAGCTGCCTACCCATCAATTTCGTTGACTGTACTTTCATATACGTATAACAACGTACTATTTATTGAACAGGGGAAGCATTGCGGTAGTGCCCTCCTATTAGGCTCTATAATAATACCTACATAATTGTTTCCTAAACAGACAGGAGGGGGCTAACTTCATTAGCAGCATGTCTGAGTGCAGTTTCATTATGTTGTAGGTACCTGTGAATGTTTGAGGGGCTACTGCGTGGGGATAACCTTTATTTTGTAAATAAAGAAAGAAACAGTATTTATTGAGACTTGCACAGGAAGATAATCACAAAAACGAATGACACACAGAAAATAAAATAATAAAAACAACAAAACTACTAAAAGAGTTGATGATGACATTGTATGAAAAGATGCCTACGTCTATTATTTTTATATTATACTAGCTGCGCCCCGCGGTTTCACCCGCATAAGTGTCGATCCCGTGGGAATATCGGGATAAAAATTAGCCTATAGGTAAGTTAATCCAGGGTGTCAGCTAACTCCATACAAAATTTTACCAAAACTGGTCCAGCCGGTTAAGTGTGAAAAAGTAACATACATTTAAACACACACACACACCCCCCCCCCACACACACACACCCCCACATTCACACACACTCACAAACTTTCGCCTTTACAATATTATATGATAAACAGCACAACAATTTTGAACTTTATAATATTATACTTAATGATAAACAACACAACAATTTTGAAAAGCCAAGTTCAGTAAGAGATACGTTTAACGTCGAGTAAAGAATTTCCTCCTGTGGTCTCCTTTGTGAAGTCAAAATAAAATACTTCATCATCTGCCTACCCTTTTCCCAACTTTTACCAGACCCCAACAAGTCTACTTCCAGTCTAACCGGATGCAGCTAAATACCAGTATTTTACATGGAGCGACTGCCTATCTGACCTCCACAACCGCAGTTACTGGGTAATACGATACCCCTTGGTAAGACTGGTTGTCAGACTTTCGGGCTTCTGACTACCCGTAACGACTGTCAAAGATCCACGAATGACAGCCGGGACCAACGGCTTAACGTACTTTCCCAGCCACGGAGGGGTCACGGTATGTAAAGATGGTCACCCATCCACAGACCAACCGCGGCAAGCGGTATTTTTGACAAGATACCTACAAAAAAAAAACGAAAACAGTCCCATAAAAAGTCATTGTAAAAAAACTTGTACCTCCTTTTCTTGTTTGCTCGCTGCCTCCGGAAGCAAGATGTTTCCTATTACGTCATGTTTGAACAGGGATATTGGAAGCGCCTCCTCTGTGTACCCTCCAAACATTCAAACATCTTCTACTGATTTTAAATAAGATGCCGCCTATAGGTTTTTTTTTTATTCATTTAACGAAATGGATGAATGAATATTTCTTGTTTTACCAATAACACTTTGCTCGACGCAGGAATAGAACATTGGACCTCATGCGGAGCGATTGCGACCAACGACGCGGTTCAAGTTTGCTGATTTCTATTAGTTAATAATTCCTTGCTCCCTTCTGGTGTTATCCGTACATTATTTACTCATCATCATCATCATCTGCCTAGCCTTTTCCCAACTATGTTGGGGTCGGCTTCCAGTCTAACCGGATGCAGCTGAATACCATACACACTCTATACTACCATCCATACTTTATTTACTATACATAAAACTTACTAATATTACAAATGCGAAAGTGTGTCTGTCTGTTATCTCTTCACGCTTAAACCGCTGAACCGATTTAGATGAAATTTGGCATAGTGATAGTTTGAGTCCCGGGTAAGGACATAGGATAGTTTTTATCCCGATATTCTCACGTGATAGACACTTATGCGGGTGAAACCACGGGGAGCCGCTAGTCTGACAATATATCAGAAGAAATGCCCAAGATCTAACTCATAACAGAGACATATAAACTGTAATTAGTTTTGTTTCATCTCTAAGAAGGATTACATGTCTAAGTTGGCCGTAATAAGAAAACTTTGTGCAATTTTGTCTCAATAGAAATAATTATTTTGTGATAATATTTGTGGTTGTAATAACATAGAGTTATGTATTTTATTAGATCCGTATACATAATAATTTATGTCGCAGTAATATAGTTGAAGCCGTGGTGATATACATAGAACGTTATATCCCTAGGGATATAGTTATATACCGTAATATAGTTATCTGAAAGTGGTACATAACTGACATAGGTACTGGGAATATAACTAAGATACGAGCACGATCTAGTACCGTAAACTGGTCCTACTTTACACCTAAATTTGCTCCAACTTTTTTTTTTAATCCACATCTTTTTAAATCTTGCCTAAACCAGTAATGTGATGTATTGTGTTTAAAATAGTACTATTAAAGTTTAACCTGACATTAAATACATTATTGTATTTAGTGACTAAGTTTCATTTATTTTTCAATGGAGCATAGTTATACTAAGTCATTTTTATTTGCTCCAAAATTTTCACCTCGAAGAGCGATGCATTTCTATAACACACAGAAAAAAATAATGGCTGACTTTGACATCTGTCAACTCTGGTGTCGCTAGATTAAGAACAATATTTTCAGATAAAAATATTGGATTCTACTAAATAGTAGAGTATCAGTACGTAAAATCAGATTTAAAAATTTTTCGGAAGTGGAGCATTTTTACCACCTTAGGAGCAAAGTAGGGCCAGATTACGGTAGGTAATATAGGGTTATTGGAAAAACACCAACAACCGGAGTCTGGATTTTCCCGCGGTTGATGGCAGTAGACTCGCCCCCTTATTACATGGGATGTAATAATTAATAACTAATTGGCGAAATGTCGGTATGTGTAGGTACGGTCGGCAACAAAATTTCATCAAGACTCATTTTTACATGTTATTAAATTGACGATTTTTTTTAAATAAACTGCTTTTGCTTTTTACTTAATGGCAAACAGTTTATCTTCTAAAAATTGTACTTCTGCTGCAATTTTGAACAAATATTTTGCTCAATAACCAAGATTAATAATACTGAAGTGTTAATCGACTTGTTTTTCTGACTGTACACCTCTACCTAACCCGTACCTGGCTTGGGGAATACAGGCGTGGTGGTATGTTATCTTATATAATGGTATAAACCTACATTTAATATAACACTATCAAAATTCAGCAGCAGCACAGATCTCTGGCTACCGGTTGATCCAATAATAGTTCAGTACTCACACACACATACATACTCGTACACAGACAGTAGTTTGTAGGCAAGCGGTTGGCAACACTGTCTCGCCCCGAGCTTGCGGTAACTTGCTTTTGTAGTGGAACGTCCCGTTAATGTTGGTAGAATTGATGCTCAAGACAAGGGATGTTGCTTTCTGGCTTAGGTATGTGTTAAAAAAAAAAAATTAAATGAGAGTGGACTTGGAAGTGTTAAACACACATAAATTATGCATTGCTCGTAGCAGCGTAGTATGAAGGGGGAGGGGCGGGGGGGGGAGGGTATTTTCCAGGGCGTGCGATTCTCCATACAAATGTATTCCTCTTTTTTCTTCCTGAATCCTCTCCTCCTCCAGACCAGACCCCAGACCACCCTCCCCTCCTCTCTCCTCTGGTCCTCTAGACCAGAGGAGAGAGGAGGGGAGGGTGATCGACTGGTCGGTCGCGACTATTAGTCCCGTCGATCGTGGCAAGACAAAAAATATTTCCAACTACAAACCTGATTTTGCTAACCTAGCGAAAGATGCTCAAACGCAATGCTCAAATTAATATAAATAAGTACTTAGTTACTAAGAATAATTTTCAGTTTCATATTTTCCCTCTTAATAAAATAAAAAATACTACATAATTATGTACCTACTGAACTACTTGTATTGTTTTAAGATTTCAAGAAGTATGTAATTGGTAGATCGCACAGGGTCAGTGAACAGTAGATCTTGGGTCTAACCAAGTTGGCCGCCCCTGCTATATACAGTAAGAAGAAAGGTTTGTAAAACAGTAAAATACAAAACAGTAACTTTTAATGATTGAACATAGGTACTATTTACTGGCCTATGTCCAGCAGTGGACATCTCTCGGCTGAATTGATGATGACTATTTACCGAAAAAAAAAAACATTTTGCCTCAAGCTTTAACTGTTTTCGGATCAGTAAAAAATACTGTTTTGAACGTTAGTCTCATAAGGAACTGTTTAAAGCAGTTCAGATTAATGTTTTTTTTATTTTTATTTACTGCTTATTTCTTTCAGTGTAGGAGAGAGACAGAAAGACGGGCTTAATTCCGCATCAAATGCACTAACCCCAATACAAACACAGCCTCATATAATAAGTTTACGTAGTACATCGTTCCTCCATTCGTTTCACGGTGTGCACTTGCTAACCGAGTTTTTCGGCGTTACTTAAACTCAAATCTGTTTCTGTGTCTGTCGCAGTTTCGAGTAATTTAATAGTCTTCGACATTGTCGGTTCTAAAGAGGTTTTAATGCAGTAGTTGAACAAGATTATGGGCTATAAATTAGGAGATAGCAAAATATATGAATGTGTAATGGTTTTCTCCCGGATGAGATCATTTTTAGGGTTCCGTACCCAAAGGGTAAAAACGGGACCCTATTACTACGTCTCCTGTCCGTCTGTCACCAGGCTGTATCACAATATACAAAGCTATTATCATCGTGGTGTACATAATAAAGAGTATTTCTATTCTATTCTATTCTGTATCTCATGAACCGTGATAGCTAGATAGTTTAAAGGACAATGCCGATTTTAGTATGGGAGGTGTCTTTTTTTTTTCGTGCGTACCTATGTATTTCTTAGCTTTGTGGGTTTGGGGCGCGCGAAATGCACGGGAGGGGGGTCTCGTTTCGGACTGAGTTGAGAGATATGCTTGTCAAATAAGTTTGGTTTGTTACACTATTCTGTACTGGAAAAACAAGATTTGGTTGATGGCCGCACGAAAAAAAAAAGACGCCAATTTCAGGCATTGTCTTTTTCACAGATGATGTATTTCTGTTGCCGCTCTAACAACAAATACTAAAACCAGAATAAAATAAATATTTAAGGGGGGCTCCCATAAAACAAACGTGTTTTTTTCGGCGTTTTTGCCTTGTGGTGCGGAACCCTTCGTGTGTGAGTCCGACTCGCACTTGGCCAGTTTTTAAGATGTTTTTACCCGCCTTTTTTTTTCGTGTTGAAGTCCTCATGGATGTCCACCACCCTGAGGTAGGTGCTTACGTCTGAAGAATCCTAGACAACTGAACTCTGCCTCATCTTTGCTTCCCGGAAGAAGATTGACGGACCCACAATAATAATTAAAAAAAATCACATGTTCCTCATTTTCCCCAATACCAAAATATCAAGGACTAATTTAAATTGGCAGAAAAATATAACCATCCCAGATATCAAATGAAATCATTAAGCGTAAACACTACGCGTACTTTACGTAATGCATACTAGGTTTCATAAAAACGATTTATGCTACGAAAAGCGGGCTCGGCAGACCGAAATACCGCTTTTTGACTTGATTTATCCACTTTTAGCCTGTTCGCTGTTTTCATACGAGAATTATAATTTGCCATTGCAAATAATTTGTATGCAAAACGTGCGTATTTATTAGCATTGGATTGTACTGCGCCTGATGAAAATATAATAAAGCTGAGTTGGGCCTTTCTAAAAACATAGGTGTGTGTGGATTGTTATTACCTTGTTTTTGCCTATGTTCCTTTTTAAAATCAAAATCATTTTTTTGCAAATATGGGTAAATTAATATGCAGAGGTTTTACATTCATGCAACAATTGTATGTCACAGTATTGGTATCACCATATTTTACCTTTCGGCATGCAAGGTACTTAAGGGGGAAGCGCTAAGGTGGCCCGCGAAATTCAAATTTTCTTACGTTTTTTGCAATTTGCTGGTCAGTATTAAGTTGTACGTTGATTAAAATATGATTCGCGGTCGTAACAAATATGTATTTACAGAATATTATAATCATTAAAGTCATCAACACAACTCTCTAAGACCATGTAATCCCCAAATGTCAAGATTTCATGAAATAGTAAGTAATAAAATAAAACTGAGAATGAGATCAAATAAAAATAAATCCTATAGTTTACTCTGCAAATATTAAGATACACTGTATTATGCTTTATTTATAAAAACACTTTTTTACCATAGGTATTAGGCAAAAGAAATTGAGTTTATACAATGCAAAGAAGTCTTACAATCTTCAGCTGCTCCAACAGTATTTTCAAGTGTTAATCAATTAGTTCTGGCGAAAGGTTTGTATACTCACCTACACCTAGCCTATCTAAGACCAGTGGTGGTCCAGTGGTAACGTAACGACTTACTAGTTGTAGGTTGTTGGTTCGAACCCAGACAGGCGCTTTACTGTCTTTACTTTTTGGGGTGCATGAAGAAGCCTCCTCGTGTAGCGCAGTTTGTTCCGCCAGTTACTCAACTGAACTGAGCGCTCGGCGCATCCTGGACAGTCACACCCAACACCTTATCGGACTGGCCAATTCTTCCCTTGCGATGATAGGGCTAACGCCCGCCTGGTTTGCGACCACCCTCCCACCGGAGTCAAGCAGCCTGCTGTGTTTCATCGATGCGTGGGAGTTCCCGTGCCTTAGGCATCTTCTGGGCACGCTCGTTCCATCATAGACCTCATCAATCGCTTTCCATCAGGCGTGACCGAGGTCAAGAGCGGGCCCGTTCAGCAATAAAAAATAAAAAAAACTTGTCCTCGAACCAAAAATTCGAAGAAATGTGACATACACCAACCCGTACTGGGCCCGCGTGGTCCGATTACGGCCCACTCCCTCTCACTGAGAGGAGGCCTATGTCCCAGCAGTGGGAACATTATAGGCTGATTATGATGACTCACCTACACCTCTGACGTGCTTCTGACCAATCCTTCGGGGATACAAGGCGTGATATAATGTTAAATAACCGATTTTAAATAGTAGTGTAGTATTGTACTACATTGCACATAATTTGAACACCATTTACCATACGCTGTTCATAATCAGGCAAATTTTCATTTCACAACCAAAATTCAACCTTGCTTCACTAAAACTAAAGTTCATTTCACCTTCCACATTAAAAGCCTACAGTCCAGCATGAGAAATCCAATTATTTTGGACACAATCAACTCGGGATCATTCCGATATGTAGATGTCGCTACGCTCAAATCGAATGAGCGGTGTCGAATTGAACGAATGATTGGACTTATCGAATGATTGTTATTTGCGAATATCGAATTATCATATCGATATTGGAGATAAGTTGGTTTGGAAATAATAATGAGTGAAATGATGTTGTGGGAAAACATAGCTTAATCAAACTTATCGAATGTTTTTGAGGAATTTTCTTTATTGTTCAGAAATTAAAGTTTGGCTTTGATCCATGGTTTAATTATGTCAGTCTTTGTTTCACTGTCAAACTGGGATGACAACGTATATGTCACAGTAAAATGGTTGAAGCAGTGATAAAGTTATATCCCTAGGGATATATAGTGGCCTCCAAAATTTTCTTGACCTTTTTCCATTTCAGTTGTGCCACATTATGTACAACTTAAGTTTGGCAATTCTTCGGGCTATGACGGTTACCTCGGTTCTTTGTCGGATCTCGTCATTTCTGATTCGATCACGTAGGGAAGCTCCAAGCATAGCCTCAGTAATACATACTTTTTAACCGACTTCAAAAAGGAGGAGGTTCTCAATTCGTCGGAACCTTTTTTTTTTTTTTTTATGTATGTTCCCCGATTACTCGGAGACGGCTCGACCGATTTCAAAAATTATTGTTTTGTTTGAAAGGGTATACTTTCCAGGTGGTCCCATTGTCATCAGGTCTGGATCTGATGATGGGATCCTGGAGAAATCGAAGGAACTCTTCAAGTATTATAGGCACACCTATAGCGATTTGGGTATTTTTTGTAGTAACTCGTGCATTTGCTCTAGGAAAGCATCATTTGGTGAAGTGGAACTGATGGTGAAGACCACAGATGGCCACCGGAACTATTCAATAATAAGTATTTCCCGGTTTGCGATTCGATTACTTACTTTAATATGGTTGCTAAGCAAGTTATGCTCGTCACAATGCGAATGGTGAAATGGAGCTGATGGTGGAATACCAGGAGAACTCCTCAACAATTAACGTCCCTGCATCGGGAAAAGCAATATTTTGTAAAAGGCGATGAGCAAGTTGGCATTAAGCTATTGTAACTTAGATACATTATAAACAGACACACTAAAAAGCGAGAAATAAAAACTTTTTAACAAAAAAAAAACCGGTTTTTTTTTTGTTAAAAAGTTTTTATTATATGCAAGATACACTTAATTCAGTCATCAATCGATTCTGTCAAGAGTGATGACTTTTAGTCCTTGCTTTTACACTATCAGTTGTCATTTCCGGGTAACACAAAATATTTAAATGAAGTAAATCCATGGAGTAAATGAATCATCCTATAATAACCCCATACAAATTCTCTGTCATTTTCATGATTTATAATCATAATTTCGATACTAAATCACCCAACTTAGTGGCTGCGAAGGTCGCAGAAGTTTATCTACAAATAAACCGATTGACAAGCTGAATGACTTGTTTTTCCATTCGACTATCATTCACTCCATTGTACTGCCCGCGAAAAAACGCGTGTTTACAATCCAAGACGAAGTTTATGGGGTTTATTACAAGTCTTAAGCGAGGAGCGATTTAACATTAGGTGAATAACGCTTGAATGAGAACCGAAAAGAGAGGTCAATCAATCAACTCATTCAGCCTGTCTCGGTCCATGTCTGAACATAGGCCACACCCAGACTGCACCACAACACACTGGCATGCCTTCTGCATCCAGTATGTCCCAGTCACCTCCTTAAGGTCTCTGTTCATCTAGCTTGGGGGTACGCGATCTCTACCTGCCTAAAAAAAATCAACTGTTCCCTACATTTATGTTTGTATAACTAGTCAAAATATAGGGAACAGCTGATTTTTTTTCGCGATTTCAGGTTTGGACCCATGGTAAAAGTTGTTCATAATGATGAGTACAATAACCTCCTAAGAGGTTGTTAATGTTTTACCAATAACCCTGTATAGAGCTTTCAATAATATTTTTAGGAGCGCAAATTAAGAATTATTAGAGGTTCGAATTCAAAATATTTTATTTCACATATAAACCTACATGGGCACTTATGAAACGTCAGAAGCTAGACACACGGTTTAATTTGGTCGTTTCTTATGAAGAAGAGTCGGCAAAAAAAATTCACGGTTACACTTTTTTTTTTTTACTTTTTTTTTATTGGCCTTTACAATGTTTTCAAATTACATTAGGTATGGGAGGACAGCGTAGGCCTGTCAACAAGTACCAGGGTACTTAACAAAATAAAAAAAAATGGTCTACCGATCTACAGTCTACAAGGCCTCAACTTATATTTTTTTTGAATGTGAGAACCACATTCACAAAATATAAAACAATCATCAAAAAGATAAATCACACTAATATTATAAAGGCGAAAGTTTGTGAGTGTGTGGGGGTGTGTGTGTTTATATGTTTGTTACTTCTTCACGCTCAAACGGCTGGACCAATTTTGATAAAATTTTGTATGGAGGTAGCTGACACCCTGGATTAACATATAGGCTACTATTTATCCCGATATTCCCATGGGATCGAAACTTATGCGGGTGAAACCGCGGGGCGCAGCTAGTAAGATATAAAAACCTATTCAAACCAAATTATAAGATTGATTGTAATTAGTATCTATTAATTACGAGCAATCTTATCACTTGGTTATCTAAGGCATGTATCCGCCTTTAGATAATCCCCAACAACCCATAACTTACCCCACCCCCAAAGACATCCCCTCTCGTACCACAAAAGACGGCATTCACAAAACAGTCTGGCTACTTCGTAAGACCAATATTTTCTTCGTAGAGGGGTTTGGTACCTACTATAAATTTTATCGCAATTGATAGTTAGTGGAGCATTAGTTCTTCTTTTGTACTTCGCTGGCTATTCAGTTGAAAAATTGGCTTATGGACGCGTTGTAGGATCTATAGGGGCGAGTATTAGAAGCTATTAATCCATACTAATATTACAAATTCGAAGGGAACTCTGTCTGTCTGGCTGTATGTTACCTTTTCACGCCTAAACCACTGAACGAATTTCGATAAAATTTGGCAGAGAGATAGATTGTATCCCGGGGAAGGATATAGGATAGTTTTTATCCCGATATTCCCGCGGGTTCGACACTTATGCGGGTGAAACCGCGGGGCGCTGTTAGTAATATACAGGGTTATTGGTAAAACATTAAAGACCTCTTAAGAAGTCATTGTACTCATAATTATGAATAACTTTTAATATGGAACCAAACCTGAAATCGCGAAAAAATCTGCTGTTCCCTACATTTATGTTCGTATAATTCGTCAAAATGTAGGGAACAGCTTTTTCGCAATTTCAGGTTTGGTCCCATAGTAAAAGTTGCTCATAATGATGAATACAATGACCTTAACCCTGTATACCTATAAGACCAGCAGCGCCCCGCGGTTTCACCCGTATAAGTGTCGATCCCGTAAGGTCCCTTACTGCCCCATCTTAAAAATCCACCTTGTATAGCAGAACATACAGTCCTAAAAAAAAGCCAGACACCGCCACCAAAAAAAACATACAAATAGGAACTTTAAAAACTCACACTCATCAACAACATTAAAAAAAAAAACTATTAAAAAGTAACTTCACATTGTAAAATATCGGCCACCGTTCCACTCACAGCTACGCTATAAGCACTCGTCAAGCGAGATCAAAGCGATGTTGCGTTTATAATTGCCACCCTCATGCCGCATTTACACAATCGCGCGAACCGCGAGGCGAGCCACGAGGCGAATAACGAACCCGCATGTGTAAACAGTGCGCTCGCTATTCGCCTCGTGGCTCGCCTCGCGATTCGAGTGCTCGCGTTGTGGCTCGCGTTGTGAAAATACTTCACCCCGCGAATGTGTGAACAGAAGTTCGCGAAGGCCCATGGTTCGTCGAATCGTTCGTCGAGCCACGAGGCGAATAGCGAGCACGATTGTGTAAATGCGGTATTACGCTTCTCTCCCCCTCCGAAGGGCTGTAGTGCCTAACTATTAGGGTAGTAGAGGGTCGGCGGCCATTGATAAGAGTCGAACTGAAGTGGCGACCGGTTCACTGGATGAGTAGATATGGCTGGTTAGTTTCGGGTTAAAATGTCTGGTATGTCGTGTAATTAACGTTTTATGGGTGGGTAGGTAGTTATATTATTATAAGGTACAGACGCAAGCACATCAAGCTACTACAATTTGTCAAATTTCTATATTAGATTTTCAACTTTATCGCTGAAACATAAGGTTAAAAATTATTTGCCTGTGTTGTCCCACAGCAGGGCAAAGGCCTCCCCATACCCTCTTTCCACGTCTCTCTGTTCAAAGCTGGTAAGGACCAGTTCTTGTTGAAGGAGTCCAGCTCATCCCGCCATCTCCGTCTGGGCCTGTCACGATGTCGTTTGCCATTAAGAGGGACCCATTGGGTCGTAAGTTTGGCCCATTGTTCGTCAGACATGTGGCAGATGTGTTCAGCCCAGTACCAGATTAGAACTTGAAAAAAATTGCATTTTTTAGCCCAATTTTTGAGGAAGGCTATAATCATCAGTGATGACAGTGATGAAGAAGGCATATCATCTTTAGATGTCGATACCTATCATATCTGCAGAGTTCTGCTAGCTAATTTTATTCAACCCTGTATAGAATTATATTAATTATATTTTTTTTAAATAGTGGCACTCTGGGAGCGCCGACAGAAATGAAAATAAAACACAAACAGAATACTTTACCATCACTCAGTGACATATCGGATATACATTAAAACCGAGTACAGTCCGAGGACAGTCGAACACATCCAAAGCGGGTATTTTTTTAATCGTCTTAAAAACAAAACACGCGCCGTGTCACTTACGGTAACAGTGGCGCGAGTTCAATGGTTTGTTCCCATTTCAAAAAATGCCCACCGCGCTTAAAGAAGTTTTCACTTCAATAAGTAATCATAGAAGTTAGAACACTTTGCAATCCCACAAATTCTTGCTAAAACATGATTATACCTACTATATCAAGGTTTCATCTGACCTCTGCAACTCTGCAACTGCTAGCAACACGTTTTCCCTGCGGGCCGACAGGGTAGCAGTCATGCGTGCCTGTTCATGACACCAAACTATCGGAAAACTTCACGCCGTGCAAGCTTTATCAAAATGAAACAGAAGTTCGATATTATATACCTAGTACTACCAGCGACCCGCGATTACACCCGCTTATGTATGGATCCCGTGGGAATATCGGGATAAAAAGTATCCTATGTGTTATGTATAAGCTTTATTGTAAAGTTTCATCAATATCCGTTCAGTAGTTTTTGCGTGAAAGAGTAACAAACATTCAAACACACTCACGCTTTTATAATATTAGTGTGATATTTTATACTGTACTTATACTAAACTAATAAAAGAAAAAGGGGGAGGGTCATGTACAGTCAACAAAGGAGTTAAGTATATGTCGGATTGGCCCAGA
This sequence comes from Oligia latruncula, assembly GCA_948474745.1. Lineage (NCBI taxonomy): Eukaryota > Metazoa > Arthropoda > Insecta > Lepidoptera > Noctuidae > Oligia > Oligia latruncula. The sequence continues at coordinate 4,760,849 of OX419684.1, read as the reverse complement.
CATCAGAAGTAAAACACAAGTTTATTCAATTGAACAATCAGTTATCTTAAATCTAGAAAATACAGAAATGAAATACTAAAACTAATAACGGCAAAAGGCGGTCACATAGGGCAGTACTGACTGTCAGGGACAGTGGTCCATGCACCCACCGCAATAAGGATAGTACTAATTGTCAAAGACAGCGTTCCACATCCAATAATCGGGCAGTACTGACTGTCGAGAGACAGTGGTCCGTGCACCACGACGCAACCGTTGGAAATGCGTACCCTTATTATACTCTTTGTGCGTACCGATCAAACAGCGCAGCTCCTTATAAAGGCGATCGCTAGTGGGGGGGAAACCGTTACAATATTTTACTGGATTGGATACCAAGTCCTTTAGGCCAAATGATCGATAGAGTGAATGATTTGCGTCTGGTGCACGTTCCACTAGCGCCATCTAGTCGCCGTCTCTCACAGCTGCTAATCAATGTGTCTGCCGACATATACATTGTCGTCGGATATTGTTGAAGTTTACTAAGAAACCAATGGATATTCTCGAATAAAATTTTAGTTTATTAATAGAAAACAAACAGCTCATATATTAAATTAAATTTCGGTCCAGAACATCCATCGGTTTCTTAGTAAACTTCAACTATATCCGACGCTCCTGTATACTTAACTCCTTTGTTGACTGTACACTAGTCAGTACATTGAAACAAGTCCTATAATGATGAATGGGAAAAAAACTCTTTTTACGAGATATAAAAAATGACGATAACAAGTATAAAGTAAGATTTTTGTTTTATTTATTTGTTTATAGTCTTCAATTCTATGTAAATACATCACTTATAGGCATGCACAACATTCACATTAAAGGTTAAATTATGAAACTATTAGAATATTAGCAAAACATAAAATTTATACATAATATTTAAAAAATTAGATGACAAAATAAATTAAAAAGTCACATTACACTGAAACAATACAACCATACAAAATCATAATAAAATAATTGCACTTATGGTAAGAAAACACGTAAATAATGAAAAGATGAAAAAAAATAAAGTTTTTACTAAGTAATTACGTACACATTGGAATGATGCACTGACTACAGAGTCAAATTAAATTAGCGGAACTCCGCAGACGTGATGGGAATCGATATATATAGACGATATACCTAGGACAGGGATAGGGCCCGCTGTGATGACACGGACAACCCTACGGACATCTACAAATCCTAATATGGGATTAAAAAATAAGAAAACAATATATAGCATTAAATAAATTGGACAGATCCAGTTATCTTTAATATGATCCTAAATTCCCAAACAAAAATTGGTCCAACTAATGTAACAAAAATAGCAAAACGTAACTAAATGCAAACCGGACAAACGGTCCGGACAACAGCGGCGGCAGATGCAAATTATATGCGTGTATCGACACTAGCAAACGTTACGTGTTTCGTGTAACACAATACTAGGAAAAATAAAACGAGTGAACATTGTGCGTTTATTTTATCAAAATTGTTGGGTTATATTAACTTGATTATAAAGAGCGGACATAACTGGTGTACTCATCATTATGAACAACTTTTACTATGGGACCAAACTTGAAATCGCAAAAAAAAATTAGCTATTCCCTTCATTTATGTTCGTATAACTCGTCAAAATGTAGTGAACAGCTGATTTATTTTTCGCGATTTCAGGTTTGGTCCCATAGTAAAAGTTGTTCGTTGTCCTGATCAATCGACCCGTGCCCCAATACAAAAAGATGTCTGAACTGTTTGCCATCGATACGCCAAGAAGAAGATTTTAATTTTTTAGTTTGACCGTTGGTCCCCAAACTAAGCAGGACTTGTATCTTGGGAGTCGGAATGCGAATGACCAACACGCGAAGCATGAACGCCGCGCCGAAGAAACGGGTTTTGTCAACTGAAGAATAGACAAAATGACAGATTGTGGAAATATTTGTACGCATTCTACGCGTCTAAGCATGGCAATGTGTCATTTTGTCTATTCTTCTGTCGACAAAAGGTCGTCATGCTACGCGTGCAGAAAGAAATATGTCGGTTTACAAGGCAAGTTTAGTAAAGCGTGTAATAGGTTTTGAGTGTATGTTAGAGCGCTAACATACGGACGCCATGGCGACGTAGCCAGCGACGACGCCATGGCGTCCCTGTGTGTAAGCGCTCTTAGTCTTATTTTGTTCACTATGCATTGTCTGGTTAAAAACCTCCGATAAAATGTGAAATGTGTGTGGGCCATACATGCAAATATAAGCAATCAAATGCCTCATCGGCAAAAACGAGCAATAATGTTGCAATGTGCAAATATCAGCTATGTTTGAACCATTTTGTATGACACGCATTTCAGTGAGTTCCATGTTTTATGATCAATTTCTGCTGAATTGCTTGCCGGCTTATGACTGAGCATTAACAGCCGCACGGGGCGATCAATCAGGTTAAGCTACGCTTGCCGCGGTCGGTCCGTGGATGGGTTTACAGACCAAGACCCCTATGTGCCTCGGAAAGCACATTAAGCCGTTAGTCCCGGCTGTCATGCATAGATCTTTGACAGTCTTTATAGATCGTCCGAAGCCCGAAATTGTGACAACCAGTCTTACGAAGGGGTATCGTATTACCCAGTAACTGGGTTGTGGAGGTAATATAGTCATATGAAAGCGGTTCTCTTACTAGACTAGTCTAGTGAAATAATTAAAAGTTTATATTTTTTTTTACAAATTATGTATTTCTGTTGCCGCTATAACAACAAATACTAAAAACAGAATAAAATAAATTTAAGTTATAACAACAAATACTAAAAACAGAATAAAATTAACTAACGTGTTTTTTCGGCGCTTTTGACTTTTGGTACGGAACCCTTCGTGTGCGAGTCCGACTCGCACTTGGCCAGTTTTTTTCTTATACTTCAGGTACAGTGTATTATCTATATAGACAACAGCTCAAACAACTACCTACAGATACGTTAGTAATAGTGTTGTTAGCAATAAAACGCAGGCTTTTAAAGTTTCCATCCCGTATGTAAAATTGAATTGTGTCCCGCGTTCGGTGCAAAGCTCTGAAAGCTCTGTGGTTTGTGGCGTGGCGCGGCATTACCTTGGTGACGTCACTACATCGGTAACACTGACATGTTGGTATTATTATAAAGCTTGATGGGATAATGAAGGAATATTATAGAGGGAAGTTATTAACCATGGTTTGGTAGAGTCAAAAGGATAGATGGATTCAGCATTTTTTTTTGTAGTATTGGCTCCATCGTTCTATCGATGATTCTGCCAATGTCAAGGTTGTTTGTATATTTTTTTTTTTTTGTATAACCTGCCCTGACAATCCTGACATGAAATAATAGACAGTATTGTAAAACTTTTAAATTCTCAACTTCTCTTAATTTTTAGGGTTCCGTACCCAAAGGGTAAAAACAGGACCCTATTACTAAGACTTCGCTGTCCGTCCGTCTGTCTGTCCGTCCGTCTGTCTGTCACCAGGCTGTTTCTCAAGAACCGCGATAGCTAGACAGTTGAAATTTTCACAAATTATGTATTTCTGTTACCGCTATAACAACAAATAGATACTAAAAACAAAATAAAATAAATATTTAAGGGGGGCTCCCATACAACAAACGTGTTTTTTTCTTCGTTTTTGGCCTTGTAGTACGGAACCCTTCGTGTGCGAGTCCGTCTCGCACTTGGCCAGTTTTTTTTTTATTTGTCGAGTACCTACTATATTAGGCTTTTGGCTACTTATCATGCGTCTGCTTTGTGCAGAATAAACAATTTTTATTCCTTTTCTATTTACTTTAACAAAAAAAAAAACAAATCCGTCGTCGACAAACTTAGATTTTCCAAAACACCCACTTCCAAACCATTGAAGACAGATTACAAAACTTAAGCCCTCTAGGAAGACACCAGTAATAAGGCAGACGCCATCTTAAAAAAAAAATTAACGAATCTTAAAAACATCAAAGTTATAAATACTTCGCTAATATAAAAAAACCGGTCGAGAGCAAGTCGGACTCGCGCACCGAGGGTTCCGTCCAAATTTGTAGGTATGTTAATAGTTTATCACGGGTTTTTTTTTAATGTAACTACAAATTTATAAGTTACCTTGTTTCTTGCCAAATTTCATGATTCTAGGTCAACGGGAAGTACACTATACATTTTGATTCCCCCCTGACAGTGTCGAAATATACGTTTTTTTCGGCATAAACGGCCGCATCTTTTTTTACGTTTACTTAGAAGTTTGATTTTTTCACAGCTTCATGGGACCGCAGACCTGAGTATATGGTTTTAATTTCAATTCGATACCTCCACACATTCCCGAGATAAAGGGTCTTGACAGACAGACGGATGGACGGACGGATAACAAAGTGATCCTATAAGGGTTCCGTTTTTTCCTTTTGAGGTACGGAACCCTAAAAAACACCCTGATTTTATATTTATAGATTTTATACCTACTTACACAAAAAGTAACGTCGCTAGTCACCCTTCAAGAAAAAACAAACAAACATCAAAAAAAAAAACATTTCAAATTGTAAGGTATTAAAAAATATTTGAAACCTATTAAAATTAAGTCCCTTTGACAAGGTCTTGCGTTTCGATAGATGAATGTAAACAAACAAATACTGGCGACTAGCATCAAAAGGAACCTTAAATGTTTTCACAGATTCTTTGACAAATTTAATGTTACCTCAACATTGGGGCTGGGGAGTCCGCGGGGTGAGCGATGGGTTAGCAAGGGAGCAAGCGATTATGAAAATGTAATAATGATTTTTTCTTTCAATAGTAATGTTATCATTATTCACTACAAAACCGATCACAAAGGACTATTTTTTTTGCTTAGAACCAAAACAGTGCAGAAATGTTGTATGAAATCTCATTGTTGCACAGTTTTTCATTAATGCACTGTTTTTTATTTAGATATAAATTTACCGCAAAGGTTTAATATATCCCATTTTGTTAAATATAAAATGTATGCATTAGATCAAAAAGACTGGCTGAAAATTAAAAACCGGCTGAATACAACCGACATGGTGAAAACAAAAAACAAATGGCTCGCATTTTGTACCATTGTAAAACTTTGATACTTAATATTTAGCATGAAAACATTAAAAAAATAGAAATAGCGATAGCGATATGAATGCAACTCCAGAAACTATAAAAACAGCTGCAAATGAAATTGTTAATAACCTTTTGCCGCAAAAGTCGCGGGATAAATATTTAAAAGCTTAGGAAAACTTTGTTTTCATTATCTTGAGTTTTTATTTTGAGTAGGTATATTTTATCACGGTAGGTAGATTGGTAATTGAAAGAAAAGTAGATTACGCATCTTGCTAAAGTGAGTAATTAATGCACTCGTGTTAATTTAGTGCCCTCGCATGCGCTCGGCCAACATAACTCTCTTGCATTAATAACTCACTTTGCGCTCGATGCAACAATATACTATTATAGCACTGTGTGGCCTAAACCTGCACTTATCTAAGTCACGGTTTTCTGTGACTAATGTAGTCCATTTACACATCAAAGCGTATGTGCGAGTTACGATACGCGGGTTACGATACGTAGATAGATACCTACCTTCTATTTTTGAAGAAACACTCAAAATAAATAAATGTTATGTCACTTTTGTCAAATCAACTCAGCCTATCGCAGTCCACTGCTGGACATAGGCCTCTCCCAGGCTGCGCCACAACACCCTGTACTCCGCCTTCCGCATCCAGTCCGTCCCAGCCACTTTCTTAAGTTCATCGGTCCATGTAGCTGGAAGGTGTCCCACCTACTCTTGCCCATGCGCGGTCTGCGCTCCAGGACTCGTCTGCTCCACCGGCCATCAGTCCTTCGACCAACATGGCCAGCCCACTGTCGCTTCAGTGTCACTTTTACTGCAGCATAAGCATAATCAGCCCATAATGTTCCCACTGCTGGGACACAGGCCTCCTCTCGGTGAGAGGGAGTGGGCCGTAATCTACCACGCGGGTCCAGTGCGGGTTGGTAGATGTCAAATGTCTTCAAAATTTTGGTTCTACGACATGCCGGTCTCCTCACGATGTTTTCTTTCACCATTTTGAGAGCAGTGGTGATGAAATAATTTACACAAAGTCTGGGTTGAAAAATTTGCTGCTCAACAACGTAAATAACGCAATGAATATTGTTGTACTGTCAAAATTAAACACATTGCTACTGATAGTGTGTTACGCAATTACCCTTCTGATACCATGGATTCAGTAGGTACTTACATGATTCTGATTTTTTTTTCTTTTCTGTGTGCCTAGGTGTAAAATAAAATTAGGTATTGCAGTTTTCTATGAAACAACAGACTTTTTTTACCGACTTTACAAAAAGGAGGAGGTACTATGTTCGGGTGTTTGTATGTTTTTTTTTTTTTTTGTATGTTTGTTCATCGAATACGCCGCCAATTGTCGACGGATTTTCAAAATTCTTTTTTTGTTCGAAAGTAGATAGTTCAGAGGTGGTCCCATTGTCACCAAGTTAGTATCTGATGATGGGATCTTAGAGAAATCGAGGGCAACCCTCAAATTTTATAGGCTCACTTATTGTTTTTCGCATATTTTATGAAGTATCTTGTGTATTTGTGTATGGTTGTCACCATCTCAGGTAGCTGAGCTGATGATGGAAGGTACAACTCCTTAACAGTAAGAAGTTACTCCAACAGGCAAGGACTGTTTTAGTAAATTGTTTTGATGTTTGATAGGGCATTTGCCACATTTGGTCTCATGATCATCAAGTCATGACCTGATGCTGCAGTCAGGATAGTCTGCAGAGTACCTAACTCCTCGACAACTAACAGCAGATATATCGTGTTTAGGCTCATTGAAAAGGGCTCGATGTGTGGATAAACGTACTGTTACTGAGGAACACCGAAGACCTGATGCTGAAGCCAGGAGCATCAGAAAAAGTACAAACCTTTAAATTACAGCACCGTAGTCGTGTTTGGGCTCATTTTAAACAGGACTAATTTTAAGTTCAATGCAATGTTGACATAAGTCTGGCCTGATGCTGCAGCCAGGATTATCAGCATCTAATCTAAAAACTAATAAAAGGAGAACTCCTCAACAATTAACGTCCCTGCATCGAGAAAGGAATATTTTATAAAAAGGCGATGGGCAAGTTGACATTAGGCTATTGTAACTTAGATAAATTATAAATAGACCCACTAAAAAGCGAGAAATAAAAACTTTTTAACAAAAAAAAAACCGACTTCCAAAAAAAAACACTACAAACTGAAAAAAAAAAACACTACAAACTGAAAAATAACTTTAATTTCGGAAGTCGGTGGCAAAAACTAAAATACTGATCCCTAAGACACCGACTTCCGAAATTAAAGTTATTTTTCAGTTTGTAGTGTTTTTTTTTTTCAGTTTCTAGTGTTTTTTTTTGGAAGTCGGTTTTTTTTTTTAATTATCGAAATATGTCTACTATACAAGGTGTAACAGAATAAACGCAAGTCCTGAAAGTAGTTTGTTCATAATTTGATTACTGAATCAATTTCGGTAACATTTAGGTAAGATAGGTATTTTTTTTTAAATTATGTATTTTGCCATACTGATCGCCGATTGAGCCAAAGAAAATTAAATCTTATGTCAAGGCAATAAGACTCAATTTTGAATGCATAAAGTAATGATAGGGTCAACACAATTTACTTAATAAAAATAGCTTTAACAAAAAATGGTTTTGATCATTGTATTATGCTTTTAACTCAATACTCTAATTGGGGTGTATGAGGTCTTGCGTTCATTATGTTACGCATTGTATATGGGTTTAGAATCATGTGCTGAATAAGTTTGAGTCTCTGGCACCCTGTATTTATTATAAACGCCGCCTTCAAAGACACACCCGAAACGTTTCAAAATGTTTACTTACAACACACCAAAAAGTAATTTATTTTTTTACTCCTCAAAGGGAATGACGTAGCAAAGAAATCATATCGAAAGTACCTCAATGTAGTACCTACCTACCTATGTATGTTTATTTGAGTGACAAAAGTAAGTAAGTACGTGACGTTTCGGACTTAATGCCTTAGGAATTTTCTACCAGTCAACCAAGGGTGGTGAAGAGATTAAATGGCAGGTGCTTCGGTTGAGAGGAACAATGATAAAAAAAGACTATTAAAATCAGCTACACAAATGCATAAATAGGTTATATACACAACACATACATACTATTTACTATAATATATACTTATAATATACATACAAATTCAAGGGAGAGAGATGTTGAGATGACTCTACGGTATTTTTAATTAATACACTCCGGGAAATTAATTGTGGGAAAATAATTAATTAAATATGGGAAGCAAACTCAAAAAAAGGAAAGAAAGAAAAGTTAATTGTTTATCAAATTGTAATTATTGTCCGTATTTTCTAATCACATGTTACATGAAATGGGTAGAATACGGCAAATTCACATAGGATGTTTTAGATGCCAACATCGTTGCCAATTTCATGAGTGTACCAAAAAAGCATGCAAAATTGCCAATCATAATTATATAAGACACTCCTTGTATGATCTTTAAAAAATTCTGCCCTCTGAGCACCCAGCGCATAAACACAATTTCCAAAAAAACTGGCCAAGTGCGAGTCGGACTCGCACAGGAAGGGTTCCGTACCACAAGGCAAAAACGCCGAAAAAAACACGTTTGTTGCATGGGAGCCCCCCTTAAATAATTATTTTATTCTGTTTTTGTATTTGTTGTTATAGCGGCAACAGAAATACATCATCTGTGAAAATTTCAACTGTCTAGCTATCACGGTTCTTGAGATACAGCCTGGTGACAGACAGACGGACGGACGGACAGCGAAGTCTTAGTAATAGGGTTCCGTTTTTACGCTTTGGGTACAGAACCCTAAAAAGCATTTTCCTTCACAAATAGAACGCGAACATGGTCGCTCTAAGATTAGCAAACTAAACGAAGTGACGCGCGATATTGCCCACCACGTTACCCATAAAGAAATTTTAATGTAATAAGCTTTCTTTGTGAGCTGGAAATTCAAAGGCTTTTAGTTTATTATCCCAGGTTATGAAACTACCGTTGGCGTACCGGGGCTTAAACTGTAGAAGAGGTTTGGCGCAAAATAGAAGAGAAAGAGATAGCTGCTTGCTAGAGGTTTCTTTGTCAGCTATATGGTGACCTCATCATCTGCCTAGCCTTTTCCCAACTATCTTGGGGTCGGTTTCCAGTCTAACCGGAATCAGCTGAATACCAGTATTTTACATAGAGCGACTGCCTATCTGACCTCCACAACCCAGTTACTGGGTAATACCCCCCCCCCCCGCCTTGGTAAGACTGGTTGTCAGACTTTCAGGCTTCTGACGACCCGTAACGACTGTCAAAGATCCACGAATGACAGCCGGGACTAACGGCTTAACGTGCTTTCCGAGGCACAGAGAGGTCTTGGTATGTAAAGATGGTCACCCATCCACGGACCAACCGCGGCAAGCTTAACCTGACCGATCGACCCGTGTGGCTGTCATTACTTAGCCACAAGCCCCTCCAGCTCTGGTGACCTATTCTTTAGAAATCTCACCGTGTAATCTTAAGTAAAGTGATCTTGACGTGAACTGTCATTCCACCTCATGCTAGGGATTGACACTGTTGACAGCTCACTTCACCTGAGTTTTCACGGTTATACTTATCTTAATTAATAATATTAATATCTTATCGACTGTAAGCTGTCAGTGGGCTGCACGCGTAGCTTGACCACCTTAGAAACGGGTTTTTGTCGACGGAACAATAGTCAAAATGACAGATTTCTATAGAAATCTGTCTACAATCTGTCATGTTGTCTATGCGTATTGCGTTGATAAAAACTTTATAACAACATATTTAGCCCCAATACGCTCTCTTTTTATCATCTCACCAAGTTGTTGGATTGACGATAAAATAGTTATTGCTATTATCAAAACAAATGAGCGAAGTAGTCTTTCTTCATTTTCTTAAGAGCGTTTACGCCGAACGTCATTTCATACAAACTTTCAAGTCCTTGTTTTCCGAAATGAACGAACCGATTTTAATGAAACTTCATACGCATAAGCAGGATACAAAGGTCTAAAAAGTTAGCAGAGAACATTTTGGAAAAATAGTGTTACAGCCAAATTAGACCGATTTTAAACTTTTCATAGAAACAGAGATTTACAGTTATCTTTTTTTAAATAAGACATTTCGAAAATGTTCTCTATTAACTTTTTAGACCTTTGTATCCTGCTTATGCATATGAAGTTTCATTAAAATCGGTTCTTTCATTTCTGAAAACAAGGGCTTGAAAGTTTGTATGAAATGCCGTTCGGCGTAAACGCTCTTAACAGTAAAACAAGTTTTATCGCCAATCCTGCTAATACGTGAGGCAATAAAAGGTGTGAAAAACCACGCCTGGATTATGGAGTATCGTAATTAAAAAAAAAAAAAACGAAATGGGAACACACACAAGTTAGGTGCATGAGTAAGATGAAACTAACTAGGTATGTTACTAAACTTGTGAACATTAGAAAAATACATTTTGATTAAATCGCTTTCCACTCCTCCCTTGGAGCGCAAACGCAGCGATCCGCGGATTTATTTTGTTCTAGTAAGTACGTGAGTAACACACTATGTGGTGGATTTAACGATTATTTACTTTGTAAGCTTTAATATTATATTATTATCTTTAAACTAATTTGTTATATTAAAATAACAGTATTCACTAGATTTTTCAACGGAGTAGGTTTTTTTTATGGCTAGTATTTTTTTATGTTTTAATCAAGCATGCTTGAATTCATGAATATTTAAATTCACTCACAATCTAAAAGAGTCGGTGACAAAAAACTAAAATACAAATCCAAAGACACCGACTTCCGAAATTAAAGTTAGGTTCACTTTATAGTGTTTTTTGGAAGTCGGTTGTTTTTTTTTTTGTAAAAAGTTTTTATATTTTGTTTTATCGTATTTAGATATCGAAATACGTCACGTCCGTGAAGTTTAAATTAAAAAAAAACCAGATTTTTTCAAACTGATATTTCAAGTGACTACACAACTGCGGTCGATGAGCCCACAAAAAAAAAACATAAAATAAAATTATTTATTGTTTTATCATATTTATTTTATTTTATTTGACCCTGTGGAGTCCATTTCAACTAGCTGGAAAGTACGTATAGTCAACTTCGTAACCGTAACCATAACGTACACGTAAACGTTTATGTTGAATGTCACTTGCACGTCATAAAATGACAAGGTATATTTATCGGGATTTGTTGTCAAAAGTGGTGAAGCAATTATGACGTCGACTATACCCATATTCATCATCATCACCTTTGGCAACCTTGTCTTGTACCACCCACTACTGAGTATAATAGGCCTCAACCTTTTGTGCCATGCTTCCCTGGTCTGTGCGGGTCACATCCAGGTTTTCCTTTAAGTTCAAATTCAAATTCTTTATTTATTTGTAGGTACACAAGGTGTAAAAAAATATGTTGTGTCACTATGTGCTGCCTTGCAAGGCGTACAAATATTGCTTTAAAAATGTTGAAAATCAATAAAATAGATTTTATGTTATAGTCAATCACCAAGTTTGTGGATTCGCGGTTGAAAGAAGAGCTGAAATACTCATGAAGAAAGTGATTTCAGTCAGATTTCTTATTGTTATAGACATCGCCATCTGTTGATTATTTTCATAACTAAATCAACACAAGCAAGTTGGTTCTTCAAGATCGTTATTGGTTCAAAGCTCTGTTGATAGATGGCAGTAAATAGAGTTTCTAAACCATTTTATTATGTTTTTTAAACTGAATAAAATGAATACTGTAATTAATGATTTATTATTGTATGGTTTATTGCACTCACAATTTAATGCAATAAGTGTACCTATTACAAACTTTTACAGCAAAAAAAATGCAGTGTTAAAAAGGAATCAAACTTCTTTAAAGAGGTGATAGATGGCGCTCATGGCTCCTTTACTTCTTGAATCCTGAAACCTGAAAAAGAAATTCAACTAGTAGTTGTTGCTGATTTTAGTAGAACTCGTATTTGTGAGAGGGAGTGGGCCGTATCCCGTATCTAATCCACCACGGTTTGTGAATGGTCACACATCTTTGAATTTTTACTTCTAGGAGAGGAAGAGATAATTTTATTTTGGTTTTCCTTTTTCAATGGGACAATACCAGAACGACGACGGTATAAAGAGAGTGGTCCTGATTTTCTGACCACCTTCATGATCATGTTAATTTTCACTGGGTTTTAAGCGTCAGATAAAGTCAGCTTTTACGTGTCATCAAGAAATGGAAGACGCCAAACCTTTAAAATTTTCCTACGTTGCCGTCGGCAAGAAAATACAAAAACAGAAAACAAAGACAGTGTTCTTGAAAACACCATCAAATTAATTAGCTAGCTTTAAATAACCGAACCCACGAATTAACTACCTACACCACAGAAGAACCAACAAGGAAATGTTCCCACCTACTTTTTTATCAAATAAACACAAGGCTAACTGCTGAATGTAAATACCAACATCTCACGACCCCTGGATGCTTGGAAAGCCTTCGTCAGAACGGCTCAAATTACATTAGACTATTTCCAACACCAGTGGAGAAAGAATCCTCCTAACCTATATCTTTAGAGTGATGGAAGACCAAGTAATGCTGGTGCTGAGTTTTCACACGCATATTTTAGTATGCTCAATAATCGTGATTGACGGCGTTGTATGTTTGAGATAGCATCTGAATGTCTGTTTATCTGTCGTCACCCTTCATGTATCGAGTTGTATAATGTATCTAGTATACAAAAGTACTTTTGTGCTAGTGGTTACGGATTGTCAGTGTTACCTATATTACGAGCTTTTACACTCAAGAACGATTGCAAAATTACATGTAGGAAGTTAGGAAGTGTGAAGTCATATTTTTGCCAACATTTTATATGGGATCTTTTTCAATTCATAAGTAATTTATTTCATAACAATTCAATCAATCAGTTAAAGGTTTTTTGATGGTGAGTAATGTTACGCCTACTTCCTTGTTAATAAAATTGCTTGTAAAATTTAGTAATTTGAAGACTTAGTTTGTTGTCATCGAATTCTATCAAAATCTTTTCAAAGGATCCTTTAGACATTCTTATGAGATTTTTTACTTTTGGAACCATAAAGCTCTTTCATATTCTGGTCAGAACCAGGCTCCGGGCCGTCTGATCTCAATGTCAGTGTCAGAGCTCCGGAACTGTAAGGGTCTAAATGATCTGAAGCTTAGGCATAAATGTGTGAACTAGTTTAGTCTATTGAAAGATTTTTTTTTCTTTCCTCACCTGAACTGGCAGGGGTGACCCATTGAGGTCCTGAGCCTGTAGTATGGAGGGTTACCTACATATTATAGACTGACTGGATTAACGGTGAGTAACATTGTATACCTGATACTTAATGTAGATCCATTCACAAACCGGTGGGAACTAATACATTACAACTAACAACATAGCCTCGAGACATAAACGAATAATTACAAAAATGATTGCGCTCATTACTTCAAGCATCAGATCCAATCTTGATACTTGGCCCGCGTGAGAAAAGTCTTAAAGCTACGATACAGAATTGTGCTATTTAAGTAAGGTCAGCATAAGATAATGATCATTATATATAATATAAAAAAAAACACCAACTTCTTCTTGTCAATGACGAATTGCGAAACTAGAATTAAGATAAAAACTATCTGGACGTGATATTTTCACGTAATTTTGCGTAATGGGCACAGTTTTCGGACTTCGTTGGGATTATATGAGGGCCATCTTTGATATCAACTCTTATATGGCGAGTACTTGATTATGTGTACTTACAGAGTTATTTTAACTAACAATATAGACCATCAAGACGTCATATGGGTCGACAGACAACTATGAAGATTAAATTTAGTTATGTACAAAAATATGGAGCGTGTAGATCTCTATGAGCTTTCGTTACTAAGTTGGGAGCAGTAGCTGGTTACTGCGATCATCAAATTGTTTGACTCATTGATAATGTTACCATTCTGGTACTTCTACTTCGAGTTTATAAGGGAATTTCATGCCACGGGGAAGAAAATATTTGCAAAATGCAAAATGTTTTCAAATATTTACAGTTCACAGCTATATACCTGGAGGGGCTTCCCATCTGATAAAGAGATTATAATACAAGGGGGCTCTTACAGCGTAATAACAACTGATTGACTCATACTTCTGTAAAATATAGCTAAGTACATTGATTAATTTAGTTGTAGATGTCATTCATGGTAAGTAAAACAGACTGACACATTGGACACAGAAGGCTGAGTTACTAATTCGACTTCTTATTCAGAACAAAAGAGCCTCATGGCTGAAGTAATACCTATTTCCCTAAAACCTTTCGACTCCTAGTCTCTAAGAAGTCACCTCTCTAACGAAAACCCTTCGAACTAACACTTTGCCTAAATAGGTCAAAACCCAAATTCTCCCGACCCTCTTGTGCGAAAATCCCACCAATGTTATGATCTTGAACATCAATTTTAGAACTGCGTTCAAAACTATCGTTTTCATGCTCCTTAAAATGAGACTTTGCACTTGAACTGACCAAGGCTGGGAAAGCAAAGACCGAAATAGCTTAGTCATCGAATCATTTGGAATATTTAGCTCCACCATTTTTATTTTACGTCCCGTAGATCATAAAACAGTTAATATTAATATCAATGGCAGATTAAAAAACGAAAGTCTAAGGATTACTTGTAGGTAGGTAGAAGTAGTGGGTAACCTTGTGAGATAATTGATGGGACCATAAAAAGCTTAGGTGTGTCAGAATGTGAGGTTCGAACGTAGATGCGATGGAGTTCCGCAAGGAAAAGAGAATGGTCCTATTATGTTTAGTTGACATTTTACAAATATTTGCTTTAGCTTTGACTCGTGACGTTGCTTGCGTGGGAGTTTTATTTATTTTATTGAAAGTTTTATTTATTTTATTTTTTGGCGGGTTGGCTTTCGGTTAGCGCCATGAAAGTAGCAGGCTTATTTTGCGGCTGACGTTATTAGGCAAGTTAAGAATTTAATTTTATTAGTTTTATAACTACGTTACTATACCTAATACAGGTTCATATTTTCTAAAAGAAAATCATAAAGAGGTTATTCAGTCTGTTGAGGATTGTAGGATTGTATTGGAGTCCATCATCAGAAACTTCTTGGTAATGTTTCAAAACTTTTTTCATATTATACAATACACAGACAGGCTTCCATTTTAAATTCACTATTAGTGAAGCAGTCACTAGTGATGTTGCTAAGAAAAATGCGGTGTAATGTGAAATAACAACTTTGCTTAGTAAGGTTAGAATGAAAAGTATAAGTTATTGAAGACATGCGACTGCCTTGCACTTTGTAATGTGATACATTAGATGCAAGGATAATTAACGTGTCTGATGTCTTGGTCATCTTTCTGCTATTCATTTATACAAGGTGTAATTTAAATGGTGTGGGACCATTGTATTCAACATTATGAACAACTTTTACTATGAGACCAACCTTGAAATCACGAAAAAAATCAGCTGTTCGTCCCCCCTACATTTATGTTCGCATAACTCGTCAAAAGTAGGGAACAGCTGTTTTTTTTAAGTGAAAACTTCTTTACCCGCGATGAGCATTTTTTGAGATGAAAAAAACCATTGAACTCGCGCCACTGTTACCTACCTTAAGCGACGCCGCGGGTGTTTTGTTTATAAGACAATTAAAAATGTAGGTAATTGTTCAAGTTTCACTTCTGTCGACACTGCTAGAGTAGCACTGTTTTTTGGAATACCTAATCAGGAATTTAAAACGTCGGTAGGTACTAACAGAGGATATTATTTTGTAAGTCCACAATGATATTTTGATTGCATCCTTTAGATTACTTTATCTCGTTAAAGAATCTCAGAAGTAGCAAGTGAGAATTTCATTGTTCATTCATCGAATCTAACACAGGAAATCGTTACGAAGTATGTAATTTTGTAACAATTTAATGAGAGAAATTGTTATGTCAAATAATCTAACTTTTTTTGAGACCTTGTCGGTAGTTTGATATTGAATCAATGACACACAACACTATGGCTGCAAACCGAAACAAAACAAAACGTAAAAACTCACGAATTTAATATAACATTGTTAGCAACGAAATCTCAGACACCAAAATTAGACAAATCACGACCCGACTCACAATTTAAAATCTACTTTTTTTCGCATCTCCTAATATGAAATTATTCTTTAGCCAAATACACACACGACCTTTGCGTGACTTCTCTTCATACATGTATGACATTGCCGAAAAAAACTCAAGTAAAAACACACAGGCAGACAAGAATTCTTTGTGTACCTACGTCTAGCCAACGACCTTCGGCAGTGATGAACGACTTTTTAGCCAGTAAAAAACTATTCGGTGAATTTACCTAACTTTTTGTTAGCACTTCTTAGAACTAAGTTAGGTCTTAGGTACCTAAATGCATTCTTTTCGTATAATACCGTCGATATAAAAGTTGGAAGCCATAATTTTGGACGATAAGAATCGAATATCGGTTCGCGTAATTCGAATGTTTGTTTGACCAACATCGGATTCCTTTTAATTAATTGGACCTTTTCTAGGGCAGAGAAACGGATGTCTGTTAATGTTGTACGTATATTTAAGATTTGTGGTAGGAATTTCGAAACCCGGTTTGGTATTCGTTTCTCTGTATCGTGTGATAAGTTTATGGCTAATTCCCAGGCACTCCTCCATACTATTATTCCCGATGGCTCCAAATTAAAAGACTGGCCAAAAGCGAGTCGGACTCGCACACGAAGGGTTCCGTACCACAAGGTATAAAACGCCAAAAAAACGTTTATTTTATACCTACCCCTTTAAATTTTAACTTTATTTATTTTTATTATTTTTTATTATAGCGGCAACAGAAATACGTCCTCTGTGAAAATTTCAACTGTCTAGCTATCACGGTTCATGAGATACAGCCTGGTGACAGACAGACAGACAGACGGACAGTGGAGTTTTAATAATAGGGTCCCGTTTTTACCCTTTGGGTACGGAACCCTAAAAAGCAATGGGAACAATTTTAGTATCATATTATTTTAACTAATAAAATTATGGAGCTATTTGGAATCAATGTATGGAGTAAAATTGTTTGGAGAACAATAGATTTGGAGCTCCTGGGAATAATCCGATTTTGTTTCGTATATAATATATTTGTTTCTGAATTTACAATTGTATAGATAAATTACTCTAACGGCTATTTGATAGATGTATGACCTTCTTAGAAGCGTAATGACATATTTTTATGGGTTACTACCTGTAATAAACTAATTAATTGTCGTGTGTTCAGGGTTATAGAACCCTCATTTGAGGTGTTTTAACAAGCGTTTTATGGTGTTTCATAGGAATTTATCAAAATAATGAGCAGCACCATGCTTAAATCATGGGAACGTTAAGAAAGATACTAGGATTATACAATTACGAAATAAGTAGGTAAGTAACTGATTATGTTATTAAAAGATAAGCAAATGATTAGCTGGACAAATCATAGCAAAAACAAGTGCAAGTCGGACTCGCGCACCGAGGGTACTTTGTAGGTAAGTAAATAGTTTATGACGGGATTTTTTTTTAATGTACAGACGCCAGCACATCACGTTACCCGAAACTGTCAAATTTTCCCAATCAACCTTGAACCTTATGCTTTAGCGATAAAGTTGATAATCTATTAAAGAAATTTGACAGATATTGTACCTAAAAATTTACGGTTTTCGGATTTTTTTCCTTTACTTGTGCTACATGATCTTGCTTCTTGCCAAATTTCATGATTCTAGGTCAACGGGAAGTAGTACCCTATAAATTTTTATTCCCTTGAGAGTGTCGAAATATACCTACGTTTTTTTGCGGCATAAACGGCCGTATCTTTTTTACCGACTTCACAAAAAGGAGGAGGTACTATGTTCGGGTGTTTGTATGTTTTTTTTTTTTTTTTTTACGTTAACATAGGTAAGTGTTTGATTTTTTTCACAGATTCAAGGGACTTTTTGACAGACAGACGGACTGACGGGCAACAAAGTGATCCTATAAGGGTCCCGTTTTTTCCTTTTAAGAAAAGAAAGAAAGAAAAGAACCCTACTTACTTACTTTTGAGGTACGGAACCCTAAAAATGATGAAAAGGAACAAATTTATATGTGTAGCGATCAGCACATTTATTTACTACATCTATCCCACCTTCTATGGGCTTATTAGTCGATTCGCACGAATTTACTCGCCCGAAAAGGGCGAATCATCACTTTTAAATAAGATTATTTTTCTATAGGCGACTCGCACGAAGTTTCATTATTAATGGGCGAGTCGACAACTCCAGAAATGTCTAATTAGGCAATTTTAAATGTTATGCAATAAACTGTAGAAAAATGGATACTTGCTCACAGAAGTGAAAATATTAAATACTAGCTGCGCCCCGCGGTTTCACCCGCATAAGTGTCGATCCCGTGGGAATTTCGGGATAAAAAGTAACCTATTATGTTAATCCAGGGTGTCAGCTTCTTCCATACAAAATTTTATCAAAATTGGTGGAGCCGTTTGAGCGTGAAGAAGTAACAAACATATAAACACACACACACTCACAAACTTTCGCCTTTATAATATGAGTGTGATTATAAAACTTGTACTTTTTTTTTAACTTCATTGCATAAAATTCAAAATTTGCCAATTGCATAATAAGCCATGCTAGTGGCTATCCGGCCCTCTGTGCCCAAAAAAATGCAGCCACAGTGACCTGACGTGGAAGTAACGAAGTTTTGGGTCAACAAAATGTATACACTGTCTTGCCATAGACACGACGAACAAGAAGAAGAATAAATCTAAAGATATGAATGATGATAATGAAACTGCAAGTGAAACTTTCAATTCCCATTATTCTTGAAACCAGTTAGTAATGAAACTACATCTGCCTACAACAACATATTTGTTTTGATAAACGTCATCCTTGGCAGTAGCTTATAGGTAAAATAACATTAATTAAACTGTCAACATAAGAAAACACCGCAAATTGATTTATTCATAATTATGTAAGTATGCAAAATACTCGATGAATTCCTCATATTTGACAATATTTCTAAACTAACTTATTCAAATTCTTAGTTTTATGTTCAGCCTTCAAGATTTTATTGCATTTATCTCTGAAACTACCAGTCAGATTTGAAAAAAATCTGTTTGCATTTCATAGTCCAATTCTTGAGCAAGGTTTTAGGCCATTTAACATCACGCTACGACCCTTAGGAGCCGAGTAAAAAGGAAACAAGTCAGAAAAAACGATAAACGAAAATGAAGTACCCAACGTGAGCGACCGATGCGATGCGATGTGGTGGATCGGGGAACAAGAAATTTCACGCAGATGAAGCTACGGACGGAAGCTAGTTAGTAGTAGACTTTTTTTATTTGCAATGTGCGTTTTGTTTGTGCAGAATAAACAGTTTTTTTTACTTTCTTTTCTCTTTCTTTATATATAGTTTCTTTATTTGACAGGTTTTTATCTTTAGACCTGTCAATGGTAGGTGTGACTTACAACATCAGTACTTAGTGGTTCATTGATGTGGCCATCTATCACCTTTGTCGTTCTTTTACAAGGTACAAGGGATCATGACCCTTATTGTGAAGAAATTGACAGTATAGACCTTGGTATAGGTATAAATGAGAGACCATCAATTATTTTAATATTCCGTGTGGCATAAATTACAAAACCTCTTCTCAGATTTTTTCTTGATTTGTCTGGTTGCTATAAAAAAATGAGACTGATGGTGAACGCATGAAGGGTCTAATGTAAAAGACTATATTGAGGACAAAAAGGCCCCAAGCCTTTTTGTCGCTGAGATGAGATTGCGACTAGATTTTGAACGTTTTTAATAACGGGAATAGTTCTTCAGATGTGCTTATCGCATTCAGTTTCATTAGTATAATTCAATATTAATCAAAACATTCTAAATTAAATCTGTCATCTGCCTGATCGAACCATAATTCAACTTTAAGTGCAAAAATACGACACCAATAAATAAACTTGATTCAAAGAACAAACATAAAAATGGTAAAGCTCAACAATTATAGCAATCAATTATTATAGCAGGAATTGCTATAATCATTATGTGTTTTTTCTCGTATACGATTAAGGGCCGCCTCGCGGTCGTGACTGATTAACTCATAAATCCAACAATGGTAAACCTAATGTGACTCCATTATGTGGTGGGTATTATCCTTGCCTCCTACATTATATCTTAGGGCTGACTAGGCTAAATTATGCAAATCGTATCTTATATTATCTAACTAGCTTCTGCCCGCGACTTCGTTTGTTCCCCCGACCCACCCCGTCGCATCGCATCTCTTCGTTTTCGCCCGTCGCATCACATCTATTTCTTTTTCGCCCGTCGCATCGCATCTCTTTCTTTTTCGCCCGTCGCATCGCATCTCTTCGTTTTCGCCCGTCGCATCGCATCTCTTCGTTTTCGCCCGTCGCATCGCATCTCTTCGTTTTCGCCCGTCGCATGGCATCTCTTCGTTTTCGCCCGTCGCATCACATCTCTTCGTTTTCGCCCGTCGCATGGCATCTCTTCGTTTTCGCCCGTCGCATCGCATCTCTTCGTTTTCGCCCGTCGCATGGCATCTCTTCGTTTTCGCCCGTCGCATCGCATCTCTTCGTTTGCGCTCAACGTTCTTTCTGACTTTTTTGTTTTTGCTCAGCTCCTAAGAGCCCTGCGTGATGTTATGTAGCCTATAGCCTTCCTCAAGAATTGTGCTATAAAATTCAAAAAGAATATAGCAGATCATAAAAAAAATAAAAAAAAATAATTCGTTTCGTGTTTGAAAAAAGTAATTAAAAAAAATTAAACCGACTTCAAAAAGAAATTAACTCAAAATTATGAAATAACTTTAATTTCGGAAGTCGGTGTCTTAGGATCTGTATTTTTGTTTCAGTTTTTTGTTTATTATGTTTATGATGCATATATCCTGAAGAATATCATAATATATTTTTCTGATTTTGTTTACTGTAGTCGATCATATACTTGTATTGCTTCTAAAGCTTGCGTTTATTGCGTTTAGGTCCTGTAATAGGTACACTTAAGTTGTTTTTATACGCTTTTCTTCTTTAGTCAGCATGTTTGTTAAGTAGTTGGCTGGTTTGAACATGTTTTTTCTTCTTTTTAAATATTCTGGTTGTCAGGCATAACATTCTGCTTCGTTTGACGTTCCTTCAACTTTTTTATGACTACGTTTTTCTCAAAGCATTGAACACAAATGTTTGTATCCACTTAAATGATAATAAAAGGTTTGATTCATGTCGAGGGAAATTGATTAAGAAATTCATGACATTCTTTTCAATATCGTTAAATTAAAATTTATGTGATCATTTGAAATGAAAGAATGAGTCACCGGTAATTTCTTAGAAGGTTTTGGGACAAAGCATTTTAACGTTACGAGAGGTGATTTAAATATTGATTCATTGGCAAATATCACAGGATTATTTGACGAATGTTCAGGTTTTTTAAATGTGTGATAAAATTATATTAAGTATTATTATTGGTTTTTTTAAAGCAATTTTTGGTTTTTCTTCTCTATTTTTACACAATAATTATTCACCTCAGACATTTAAGTGAGAAAACACATTTTTTACACAATTCAAATTCATGTTACTTGAAAGTCATCAAAATTGTTTTCTAACCAGCCTTAACATTTTAAGATGATTTGAGAAATCTAAACTAATATTTAAGATTTGATTTTTTGTACGTGTGTTTGTTACGCTTTCACGCTAAAACCGCTGAACACATTTGCATAAAATTTGGCACATTGGTAGACCATGACCTGGATTTTAGGATAGAATACCTTTTATCCCGAAATTCACGCGGTATCGAGACTTATGCGGGTGACACCGCGGAGCGCAGCTGGTAAATGAAAAAACCATAAAAGTAACTTGAACTGTTCGGAAGGGCCAAAAGACTAAAGCAGAAATCTATAAACGTCAGTTAGTACGTATGGCAGAGTGTCATTCCTGTCACTGTTAGACTACAGGTGCACGATAGTGATGGGAACATATCTAAACCAAAACACGTAATAGGTAACGTTTATAAATTAACGATTTTATCTCTGCCTCAGGACCTGGTTTTTCCCAAGCTAAGTCTAACTCTGAAATAACCTTTAGATAAGCAGATAAAAATACCGTAGGCGGTACCTATTACATCGATAAACTAGAAATGTGTCACGATTCCTATTTTTAAATCCGACACAATAGCTTTTAATGCATAGGTGACAAGTTAATTTGCATAACTTTATCATCGCTGGATAACTTTATTAGTTGGCAGAGAAAATCTACTACCAAGAAAAATATTACGTGTTCTTATACTTCCGGGTCTTGCGCCGATGGCCGGTGGAGCAGACGAGTCCTGGAGTGGAGACCGCGTATCGGCAAGCGTAGCAGCTAGATGGACGGACGACCTAAAGAAGATGGCTGGGGTTGACTGGATGCGGAAGGCGGAGGACGGGGTGCTGTGGCGTAGTCTAGGAGAGGCCTATGTCCAGCAGTGGACTGCGATAGGCTGAGTTGATTGATTGCTTCATTCGTTCGAAAAAATTGTATGTTCAAGGACGTAAATATCGCAATGAATGTTGTTGAACTATCGAAATGAAAGCCATCCCATCCAGCCAGCCATCAGAAACCTGAAAGCCTGACGACCAGTCTTACTAAGGGGTATCGTATTATCCAATAACTGAATTGTGGAGGTCAGATAGGAAGTAGCTCCATGTAAAATACTGGTCTTCAGCTGCATCGGGTCAGACTAGAAGTCGACCTCAACATATTTGGGAAAAGGCAGTTGGTGATCGTAAAGTATTCCATTCCACTTCTTAATTAATTTTCGGGCGAAAAATGCCAAATGAACTGTCCTAGCCAACCTGCCAACCCTGCAAATTCAACTAGGTGTGAAAATGACATGTGGATTACCGCCGTACCTAATAGACAGCTAACTGGCAATTAATTGGGACCTCATAACAAGCATCATCATACATATTCAGTTAATGTTGTCTGTCATTCGGATCTATTGTTCAACTGACACAAATTGCTCGCGTAGGCTCTCTTGAAGCATTGAGGTTAGCAGGCAGGCAGATTCGAAATACAAGGCTTGTGTTATTGTTGCTAAAGATGATTTTTTCATTATTTTTAGCGTGTCCGTGGCAAAAGTAACACGAAAAATATATTCGGATTTTTTTAATTTGTCCGGCCCAAAGTTCAAGACTTGCCACTGATGCGTACATTTTAAATTTAATTTCATACTGAGTTCGATAAGAAAAAAAATAGGGTGACTATTGACATGATGGCTGATAGTTGCAAAGGAGAACAAGACATGCTGCATCGACCCCAAATAAATTGGAATAAGGGCAGGAGACGGCCTTGCCCACCCCCGACGACGCCACTACTCTCCTCCAGGAGAGTAGTAAGGCCACCAGTACTCTCAAGAAGTACAAGTCCCGACATCCGTCCTTCCGTCCTCGCCGTCGAGGCCCGTCGCGACACCCCGTACCATGTCCGCCCCGACCCTTGCTCGAGCCAGCCCGTGCCGCTGAGCCTGTAGCTTTAAATTCGTCCCCATTAACTAATTCCGATCCAGCCTGTCCCTTGCTGTCCTCTCCCAGCGACGCCCTAAGCCGAGGTCCGAACCCCACGGGGGGTGCCCTTAGCGTGTAGTCGCTTAGTTTTTAAGTTTTTATGCCCTGGCTGGAGGCCTAATTTATTGTGGCATCCACAGGAAAGTCCGGTTGAGCAGTCGACAACCCCTATGGTTGAACTGCGAGAGGCCATTTTTCAAAAAAAAAAAAAAGAGACGGCCTTGTGAAGGCCGTAGGAACCCGTTGGACGCAAAGCACAGAACCGGTCGATGCGATGTGGAGGTGCTTGGGGGCGGCCTATGTCCAGAAATGGACGTGTTTCGGCTTAAATGATGAAGGACAGGAAAACGATGATGAGAAAAAATAGGATAAAGCAAAGAGAGGTAGTGCTGCAATGAACCAACCTGGTGAAACATGTTTAAATCTTTGAACACTTTAGTTCAAGTTTGTCACGGCGGTTTTACCTGTTTGAAATCGGAGTGCATCGCTAATTTTTAAATACACAAGAGATGGGTCGTCAGCTTTCTCAAAGAACCGGATACAAACCCATGTAGAACATTGTTAGTCTTTTCATAATACGCCGCCGGAGTTGGTAGGTATTTAAAAAATAAACGTTTTTTTTTTTTACAATCTGGTTTTTTAATTAATGTTTCCTAATTAAGAGAATTCATATTTCATGAAATAGTCATTCAATAGGATTATATGAACTTAGAGGGTTGTATTGATGGTTTTAATAGTTCTATAACATACAACCTGACACTGACCTGCAAATTGAAAAAAACGTAAGATTTTTTTTGGATTTCGCGGGCTACTCTGGCGCTTCTAAGCTGAAACACTTATTACCCATACGTATTCGTCCTTTGGAAAGCATTAGGTAAACCTCATAATGATCACAGTCACAACCAATTTTCATAGAGGTTGGATTGCAGATGGCTGCAAAGAAAGCTTCCAACTTCTTGATCTATCCATTTGTCACTTACTTGCTTGATATTTTTGCTTGTCCATTTGTCGTTTTTTTTCTTTCTTTTTGTTTCTTTATAATTTTGTTTTTTAATCTCCGCCTATTTTTAAATTCCAGTAATTTTCTCCTCTTATCTTGAAGCACTGTATCATTTTCTTAAATTAATTTTAGTTTCATTGTTAAAAAATTATATTAAATTTAAAAAAAATTAAGTATAACTAAATTTATTCAAGATATTATAAAAAATATAAATTAAATTATTATAAATATAATTAATTATAAAAAAATACAAAGACCAGCCTACCAACTCCAATATAACATCGTCCTAACGCTATTACCACGCCAGGTGATCAAGCAAGGTTGTGTGGTCGGCAGAATGTGTAAGAGATTTGGTTCACGGAGACCTTTTGTTTATCCACATTAATAACGTGATTTACTTACAATTTCTGACCGACTTTGAGAATTTACGTTTTGTATTATATATTTTATTCCAGGCAAGAGGTTTCGTAAATGTTCAACTTTTCTCTAAAAGGTTTTGCCAATTCTATTGATTTAGATCTTGAATAATAGGATTTAGATTTGGATGTAATAGAAGTGAATTAACCCTTGTCTTGATACGTTAATATTCAAACGTACTGTAACAAAATTCTCACTGCGAAAATATCTACATTCGATATTACCTATACATATAATAATAATATCTTGATTTAAAAGAGTGTCCATGGAGTTTCTTGTCCGTTCTTCTCCATAGAGATCTACGCTTTGGAATGGGCAACTAGCTTCAACTTTCTGACTAACTGGCAGACTATTTAATTTTGACAATTCAAAAGTGCCTGTACAAGGTTTAATTGAAATAAATGATTTGAGTTTGAGTTTGCATATACTACATAATATCGATTTCAAAATTGCAAAATATAACGATGTGCTTCATAACATGATCGATCTCATAAATACCAAGGATATTCTTTAAGTAGAATTTCAATGACTTTATCATAAGGAAACACATAATTTTAGAAAGACGTCATTTTGTAGTCAAGCTATAATTTATGGCCGATCATGACTTTAGATTAAAAATTTCAACAGAAAGGAAAATCTTTAGATAAATTGTTCGAACTTTGTTTTATTTTTATATACCTACCACTAGCGACCCGAAGTTTTATAGACTTGAAAAACATCGAGATTTCTTTATTAAAAATAAGTTTAATATTAATTTGGAATAAATTTTCTAAATTATGGTGAAAACCCCATCAAAATCTGTTGCGTATGTTAGAAGAACAACGCGGTCACACAGACAAAAATAATATTAAATTATATTTATACACAACGATGCAATTTTATTTAATGTTGGTGTATTAAAAGGTACTCGGAACAGCTAATCGATTTATTATTTGACGAGTAATCTTTAATTATAATTGACTATCTAACAATTATTACACAGTCCTGTAGTCTGGAACTTCGTCAAGGCAAAGGTATGCACTAGGAGTGGTAGTATATGATCTATGAAGTCACATCAGGAGTCTATCCTGTTTCTCTTTTCTGGCGTTGGCAGGAGCTTCACGAGAATACTACAAGCTTATGCAGCGGATGGATAATTACCATCGCTCAACTGTTTATAGTTAAAATCCCACTCCTCAACACGATTTTGTAGCATTCCTGGATCAATTGGGCACCACTGAGCTCCATGACCAGTCACCTTGCAAAGGTTCACGTTCCACCTCGCTATTTAAGATCGTGAAATGAAAGCATAAGCATAATCAGCCTATATTGTTCCCACTGCTAGGACACAGGCCTCCCCTTTTCGAGAGAGTGGGCCATAATCTACCACGCGGGCCCAGTGCAGGTTGGCGGATCTTATACATTGTGTTTGCCAAATTGCACTCATGAACATGTCTTCTGTCCTACCCTCCATTGGCCTAATGTCTTCGTCATTTTTGACAGCTGGCACGGCAATAATTATTTTATATGCGCCGCTTTATCTATACCTCATTTATTTCTAACAGCATCGTTTAAAATTTATAATATTCAAATACATCACTTATGTTAAGTGATGTATTTGATTTTAATGATCCTAATTATCATAAACATGTTTCGTTTTTCGTTCAAGGGAATCTAGTATTTTTCTTAATATTTTTAACACATTAACATTTTGTATTTCGTCGAACTTGACCGTTAATGCGTAAGATTTATATAAACTATCTCTTTGTGAACTTGTCTTGTTCCTATTACCTTCTTGAGAAATGGTCAGCTGGTTTGTCACGGAATGCTGTAACAAGAGATGTGTCAAAGATATTGCTCAATTTTGTATGGATAATAAGCGAAATTCGAATGACTTGAATTACTTGATAAGGATATTCGTGAAAACCCTGAAAAGTAGGTAATATACAAATTCTGTAGGAATAATTCTTTGGTTACTTTCCACAGTACGTTGTCAGTTCACGGGACAGTTTTTTTTTCTAATAAGACAATTTCATGCAGTTGTCAATATAAACAAAAACATTTGATGTTACCTTCATAAAAACCTTCAAAGCTAAATACTTTTAGTTCATAACAGTTATTCATGTAACTCATATTTAGTTGTAACCTTTTGACCACAATGACAACACCGAACAATTGTTTTGTAAAAGTTATTTCTTACAAAAGACTTTACAAATATTGGCTGATGTAAAAGTTACGATTGCGGTTCGTCCTAATATGGGGAGAAACTCAGATACGAAATAGTCCCTTAAACGTCGAAACAATGATTCATTGGAAAAGTCAGTTAAGTTGTTCTAATTTTACCAGTTTACTTTTTACTACCTTCTGCCCGCGACTTCGTCCGCGTGAAATTTCTTGTGCCCACACCCCGTCGCAACACTTCGTATTCGCTTAGCGTTCATTCTGACTTTTTTTCTTTTTGCTCGGCTCCTAAGGGCCATAGCGTGATATTAAATAGCTTTTTAGCCTTCCTCAAGAATTGGGCTATCAAATGCAAAAAGATTTTTTCAAATCTGACCGGTAGTTCCAGAGATTATCGCGTTCAAACAAACAAACTCTTCAGCTTTATTATTAGTATATAGATTCGTCTATTTTGACATTCTATTTTTACTATAATTATGTAATGTGTAACTAGTTATAAATATTTTATTCATAGTTTGTAATTGGTATGAGGGGCCCGTGGCTAAATAATAACAGCCGCACAGGTCAATCGATCAGGTTAAGCTACGCTTGCCGCGGTTGGTCTGTGGATGGGTGACCATCTTTACTTACCGTGACCCCTCCGTGCCTCTGAAAGCACGTTAAGCCGTTGGTCCCGGCTGTCATTCGTGGATCTTTGACGGTCGTTTCGGATAGTCAGAAGCCCGAAAGTCTGACAACCAGTCTTACCAAGAGGTATCGTATTACCCAGTAACTGGGTTGTGGAGGTCAGATAGGCAGTCGCTCCATGTAAAATACTGGTATTCAGCTGCATCCGGTTAGACTGGAAGCCGACCCCAACATAGTTGGGAAAAGGTTAGGCAGATACTGATGATGATGAGTTTGTAATTGGTAGGTATATTAAGTGTATATTTATATTTAAATAAATATTTAAACTTCAATTTTTCGTAATTGCACCTACCACTATTTGTCTCTGTATCGCCCAAAAATTTCATTGGTAGGAAATTCATAATGACATTATAGGTCCACTTTTACTTATAAATAAGAACAAGGAGCAAGCATGGTCTCCTCTCATCCATATTCGTTACTCTGTGTTATAATAATGAATTTTCTGCTAAAAGTTACAAAAAAAATTCATTAATTCAACCTGTGCATTCAACACCAAAATGCCATATACTAACATTTACTAGCAGTACACGTATATTTAATAATAAACGGTTCGTCATAAGCTATGGTTAAGTGCGGATGATGTGAAAACCGCTCAGCACCAAGGTCTTGAGCTAACTGCTAACCTTCTGAGAGGTATTTGTGATTAGAGCCGCTAATCTACGTTTCTTAACAAGACTTCGTATTTCTGTAGTGTTTTGTTAGATATTCTTGGCTTTTTGTAAAAAAAAATATAAATTTTATCAAACTTTTGTATATGTCGTGATGGCCTAGTTGTGGGTTGAAATCCGGGGAACTAGCAATGTGACTTTTTCTATTTTGTATGACTATCGCATTTTACTATTGTTCGATTTTATTATTGTTTTTCGATTTAATGGTAGTTTTTTTTTAGTTAAGATGGTTACTAAAATAAGTGTAGGTAGGCAAGTTATATTGTATATAATAATAATAATATTATAAGTAAAGTAATCGGCGCAGAAAATATCGTGAGAAAAACCTGGACAGTTAACTAACAGCGCCCCACGGTTTTACCCGCTTAAGTATTGAGAAATATTGGGATAAAAACTAACCTGCATCTCGCAAGCAGAGTTTACCGCGCAAATAACATACATGCAACGTCCGGACATACCTAATTCACCCGTCTGGTCAGAAGATGCTCCCTTTTCTATGGAGGATGTGTGAACTTTACACCCTCTTTCTCATACCTCTGAAGTACCTACTGTTCACCTATACCTACCCTTTTTCAGAATTTTTCAGAATACAGGCGTGATATGGCCATGTTTGTCGTAGGACCGATGGCCGGTGGAGCAGACGAGTCCTGGCGCGGAGACCGCGTATCGGCAAGCGTACCGTGTGACGCCCCTGAGCTAGCTGGACCAACGACCATAGGTGGCTGGTACAAACTGGATGTGAAAGTCGGAGTACAGGGTGTGGTGGCGCAGCCTGGGAGAGGCCTATGTCCAGCAGTGGATTGCGACAGCCTGAGTTGGTTGAGGCGTGATTATTACAATGTCTCTTATTTCATTTTAAATCTCGCGTGAGATTACAGTCAGTTTTTGCAAGCACTAGAAATAAATGAAAGCGATTATAATCAGATTACGGAAAAAACTTGAAGGTGTCAGTCGTATTATATTATAATTTCAAAACAATCGATTAATGACTTGAGAAAGCTTTGTTGGTGACGATTTGCATTATTTATCACGCGGGTAATTTTAATTGATAAGACAATTATGGTCTATTTCAGAAGTAGCTGACAAAAATGTAAACAAATGAATCAGAAAACGAACCTGTGGATGCCAATAATTTGTAGTTTCACTTAAAATTTTAGTCCTTTTTTTTTGCGGATGGGAAATCATCAAATGACCCATCCCGCTCTGGGTGGAGCGGAAGGGAGTGTCAGACTCCTACTGACTAAAAGCCACCCGTGTTCCTTTCCGACCCGACAGGCTTCGGCTCTAAGGGAGGCCCCTCCTCGATGCTGACATCTCTTTGAGGCGCGCGGCGGCCGACTGCCTATCTGACCTCCACAACCCAGTTACTGGGTAATACAATACGCCTTGATAAGACTGGTTGTCAGACTTTCGGGCTTCTGACGACCCGTAACGACTGTCAAAGGTCCACGAATGACAGCCGGGACCAACGGCTTAACGTGCCTTCCGACGCACTCGACGGTCTTGGTATGTGAAGATGGTCACCCATCCACGGACCAACCGCGGCCAGAGTAACTTAACCTGATCGATCGACCCGTGCGGCTGTTATTAGTTAGCTACAAGACCCTTCTAAATACAGGTAAATGTGTTGCAATTACTTTTAATGAGTCATTTCGTAACAAAAAGGTTTTGGAGCGATTGTTTACACTTTTATCAGGCACGTTTCGAACAGATTATAGTCTTAATCAATCAACTGCATTGTTGATTTGTAGGTTTTATTTTTTGCAATTAAGGAGTCTGTTTGTTACAATAATGATAGGTATTGATGCTAATGATGATGTAATTAGATTGGAGGTAGCTACGGTCTCCGCACGTCACGTCAGTACTAGGTAAGACATGAACTACGAATACTTTCCTAACTGCCACGAAATTATGAGAAAGACGCACAAACATCGATGGAATGGACATTGAGGTTGTTGGCGACAGATCTGGCAACCCCGTTGCTAGGGGCTTATTGTTGTTGGTTGGCTAGCAACCGGGCGGCTTGCGTGACTTTTTTAGGGTTCCGTACCCAAAGGGTAAAAACGGGACCCTATTACTAAGACTTCGCTGTCGTTCTGTCTGTCACCAGGCTGTATCTCAAGAACCGCGATAGCTAGACAGTTGAAATTTCCACAAATGATGTATTTCTGTTGCCGCTATAACAACAAATGCTAAAAACAAAATAAAATAAATATTTAAGGAGGGCTCCCATACAATAAACGCGATTTTTTTTTGCCCATTTTTGCTCGATATCAATAATGGCAACAGGTAGGCACTTGAAATATTCACAAAATACTCAGTTGTATTGTTACTTTAATAATAAATAATAAAATTAAAATAAAATAAATATTTAAGGGGGGGCTCACATAGAACAAACGTGTTTTTTGGCGTTTTTGCCTTGTGGTACGGAACCCTTCGTGTGCAAGTCCGACTCGCACTTGGCCAGTTTTTTTTACCCGTTTCTTAATATTGTTAATTATTGAATTATTTTCTTATTATTGTTAATTAAAAGACTTGTGATTTTGTGATCTATATCTATATTTATTATACCCAATTGCATCTTAACTGCCTTTAATTTGGTGATTAACAGAGGTTATATAGGATCAAATTAAATTAACTAGGGAAACTCTGTAGACGTGATAGGTATCGATAATTAAACACGTTAAAGAAAAAATAAAAAAGATTTGATGTTTTTTTTTTTCTGGGTTCAAAGTAGTGTTGTTACTTGCAGTTTGATTTGAGAAAATCTGTTTTCCTTTGTTTTATCGTGGTTAGATATCGATACCAATCTCGTTTGAGAAGTTTACACAAAAATAAACTATCTACACTAACTCAAGTGACGTACCCTAGAAAAAAAACCAACAAATTATGTTTTTTTTTCCTTTATCATATTTGAATATGGATAGTGGATACCCATCACTAATTTTTATTTGACTCTGTATACGTTGCCGACAAACTGTCACGCAGTTTGGCAAGTTTATGAAATGTGTACAGACGCCAGCACATCAAGCTACTACAATCTGTCAAATTTCTTTAAGAGATTTTCAACTTTATTGCTAAAGCATAAGGTTCAAAGTTGATTGGGAAAATTTGACAGTTTCGGGTAACTTGATGTTACAATATGCTTAAGTAAGTTCCAACATGAAACCCGGTTAGGGCACGGCAACATAAGAATTTTAAACATAATCTATCTATCTACCAAAACTGAATTGACTTTGTTAGTTTCACAAAAACTCGAGAAGGGCTGAACCGATTTGCCTAATTTTGAAAAAAAAAATAAAAAGAAATTGCAATGAAAGTAGTAACGACAACTTTAATTGGCGGTACGAAGTTCTACTAATTATTTAATTATAACTACTAATTATTTTGTTCTAGGTATTCTGCGACCGAGTAAAAGCCACAATGAAGTCATTTTCTCTGTAGAATTTTACATCGCTGTCCTTTTTTCATTGCCATCCAACAATAAATTATGATACCTATTTTTTACAATAATAAATATGCAAATGTAACCGGACAAACAGTCTCCTCTCCCTTGTACGTTGCGCAGTCGCAGATGATACCAGATGATACGCAAATACCCATTGTTAAACACACAATTACCCTAATTGCCCTAATTGTCCTTTTCTCGTGTTATAACTTTCAATGTACGGAAGCCAAAGAAATAATTGTATGCACATTTGCATCTCATTAATTCCACTCTTTGTTACTATGATAGAAATCGAGCTACAAGGTCAGGTAATCACATTAATTGTAGTATTAAGTGTTTAAAGATGTTTACCTGCGTCTCTATTAAAGTTTTTGTAAGGCATTCGAGAGTACCGCTGGCCCGGAACATAAAGGGAAGGAAGGAACACGGGTGGGTTTTAGTCAGTAAGAGTCTGACACTCCCTTCCGCTCCACCCAGAGCGGGAGGGGTCATTTGATGATTTCCCATCTGCAAAAAACGAGAGTTGGAATCGAAAATGTCCTTACACGTGCACCAATGATGACTGGGGTGAGGTAGGTCGGGGACTGTTAAAAACAAGAACACTGTACACGCTACTGAGAGCTACTTTCACTTTCTTGTTGAATTGAAGAGAGTGCCTTGTCACGAAGTTTGTTACTAGCTGCTGGTCGATTCTGTAAAAATCTCACCGTGAAAACTTAGGTGAAGTGAGTTGGTGTTTGCCAGGAATTGACACTATTGACAGCTCACTCCACGCTCACTTCACCTAATGCGGGCCACTCACGATCACGGTCTCTTATCATGCATACCCATAGCCATACACCGTCAAGTTTACTGGACGCGGCTTCAAGTCCGCTGCAAACTTGACGGTGAACTTGATCGTGAGTGGCCCGCAAAAGTTTTCACGGTGAGATTTTTACAGAATAGCACCGCCGCGCTGGTTACTTTTTTGAAGTGAAACTTCTTAGTTGATGATTCGATATCTACCTAATTGAAGGAGAATTGAGAGTGAAATTTCAAGGACGCGTCACGTTAAGGCACATTTTGTTACATGAGAGAGAAAGAAGATATAACTATCTCTTAATCCATATCCATACTAATACTAATATTATGAATGCGAAAGTGTGTCTGTCTGTCTGTTACATCAACATCTTCACGCTTAAACCGCTGAACCGATTTAGATGAAATTTGGTGTAGAGATAGTTTGAGTCCCGGGAAAGGACATAGGATAGTTTTTATCCCGCTATTCCCACGGGATCGACATTTATGCGGGTGAAACCGCGGGGCGCTGCTAGTCTAAATATACATTATTCTTTCTTTTTTTTTGAGAAGTTTCACTTCTATGATGTGTAATGGTGCTGCACGCGCAATTATTTTCTACTTATATATTCAAGTGTAAGTAAAAGTACCTAAGCAATAAATATAGAAAATAAAAACAAGCCTTATTCCCATGGTGACAAACAGAAACTACAGTACGCCATCTGCTACGATTCTTGTATTCTCCTGCCTCATTTACTTTCATACATCTGGTCATACACATACGCTGATGCCAGTATGCACCTGACCTTACTGAAATTGAAAAAAAAAAGTTGATGTATTAAAAAAGTGTCGCCAATTTTTTGGTTATCATCACTAGATAGGTATTAGTAAAATTAAATTGTAAAAAAATAGTAAACAAATAATTGTTGAAATTGAGACATTTATCACAGATTTAAAATGTTTACGTTTTTACAACAATAAAAACCAGTTTATAATAGGCTCGAGCGCTGTTATTATTCAATGCCATTTTATAATAATGTTAAAATATATTAATGTTGCTATTTATCTAGTTATTAGTCGTATTGACAGTTGAGCATAATTTGCAATGTAATTGGCTTTAAAACTTTCGCAATAGTGAATTTAATTTTGAGGCATACCTAACTCGGTTATCAATTTGAAAGGACGCGCCAGGTTGTCGATTTTCTAAGTTTGTTTTTTTTAAGATTTCGACGAACTGGATTTTCTGGTAAGAAATATTTTTTTCCTTTTATTACAAGATGCGTAATAACGTAGCTGTCTTCAGATTCTTCACTGGATGAGTGAAGTAATTTATTGTACTTACCTTCAGTTTAATTAAATACGAGTAGATAGGTAAAGAAATGCAAATTATTTGCAGAAGCTTCTCAGTTTACACAGATATATGCATTTCCTAAATAATGGATACATAAATACATACATACTAAATATTTAGGCTACGAAAATATTTTTTTTTTTTTATATTTTCTTTTGGGCACTTATCCCATTGACAGCGATGGGGACGAATTTTTTGATGCCCAATGAGCTCCTGCCTTTTTCTTTAATTTTTTGTTAATATTTTTTTTTTATTATGTTAGTCCAGGGTGTCAGCTACCTCCATAATTTTTTTTATTAAAATTGGTCCAGTTGTTTGAGCGTGAAGAAGAAACACACACACACACACACTCACAAACTTTCGCCTATATAATATTAGTGTAATTTATAGTATAGCCGTGATTGTGAAAACGAGGAAAAAAAAAAGCAAGGCGATATCTTATATTATAAATGCAATTTAAAACACTTTGTGACCACCCACGGTATTCAGAAATGATGGACCGACTTGAATAGACAAGTTATTGCACTTTAAATTGCCATTTTGTAAGGAACATGATAGAACCTCAAACAAAACTAATAACTGCTCACATAGACAAGAAATACATAATGCATCGAATTAACAGAAGGTCAAGCAGTCCATTCATCATTCTCTAATACTGCCCGACCATTTTATATAGACCTCTATAGGTACCATTCCTGCAGCGAATTACGAATCAAATTTTTAAAAGTGTATAAGATTTTTGTTTCCATCCCGTTTTCCAAGTGGAAACTATCTATGGAATTACATTTTATTCGGGATAATAAAACCTAAAACCCATAATCTAAAATAAATTCTACTTTACTTATTCAGCCTATAATGTTCCCACTAGTGGGACACAGGCCTCATTTCTGCGAGATGGGAGTGAGTATAATCTACCACGCGCGCCCAGTGCGGGTTGGTAGATGTCATAATGTCTTCGTATTTTTGTTTCGTCACTATGGTTTTTTTTTCCGTTTTGAGAGCAGTGGTGATGAAATTATTTACACCAAATACAGCGCCTTCCTTCTAACCCACGACCTACACCTACCACTACTAGGCCAGATAATACCAATACATGTAATTCATTGTACAAGTATGCATGTGTCTGAGAATACAGAGTTCACGTATCATTGGCTGGCATTTCCGAAGTCGGTTGAAAAGTATGATATTAATAAAAACGGCAAATCTCTTCCTGTTAGAACTAAACGAGGTAAACTAATTAATCAAAGTGTAGTGTGCTTCCATATTAATTTTAACTGAAGCCAAGGATTTTTCTGTCTATACTGTATTTATAATATTATAAAGAGGAAATATTTTTTTGCTTGTTTGTTTGTACCGAATAAGCTCCGAACTACTGGATCAATTTTAACCATTTTTCCACCAGTAGAAAGATAAATTATCAGGAAATAACATGGCTATCACTTATTTTCAAAAAAATTAGAGATCACTAAGAAAATTGCAATAGTGTAACCGAAAGTAGCAAAATTTTGCCTATAAAATTCATTATTTGGCGTGCGCTGAGAAAACTATTGATGACACATAGAAATAATCAAATTATAGTTTCATCATCAAGGGTATTTATGTAGCAGTAAAATATTTTTTAACTCGTTCGAACTAATTATTAAATTCTAACGAATTTAATTTATTTCCACGGAATCGAAACTTACGCCGCAGGGCGCAGCTAGTGTTATATTAAAGATGAAAAGGAAATATAAACTCGTGTAGGTTTTTTTTCTGACGTCGAGTGATGTCATAACTGATGTAAACAGAATAAAGATATATTCGAAAATTAATGAAGAACTTATATTCTAGTTGGGATAATTCCAGAGAAATATATTTCCGCCATCATCATCATCTTCCTAGCATCAGCCATTAATGTTCCCACTGCTGGGACACAGGTCTTCTCTCTGTGAGAGAGAGTGGGCCATAATCCAACATGCATGCATCCAGTGCGGGTTGGTGGATGTCACGTCTTCGAATTTTTGGTTCTAGGACATGCCGGTATCCTCACGATGTTTTCCTTCACCCTTTCGAGATGTGTGATGAAATAAATTACACAAAGTAAAGCGCCTGCTTGGGTTCGAATCCACGACCTACAACTGGTCAGTTGAAGCCGGCACCACTATGCCACCACCGTTCTTTATGCACATGCACTTCTCATCTTCCTAGCCTTTTTCCAACTAGTTCAGGTCGGCTTTCAGTCTAACCGGATGCAGCTGAATACTAGTATTTTACATAGAGCGTTTGCCTATCCGCGTACCGGAAGACGTAGCGTTGCGTTGGAAGGCCTCCCACAAGGTAGTCCGACGACCTTGTGAAGGGCGCAGGAACCCGTTGGATGCTAGAAGCACAGAACCGGTCGAAGTGGAGGTGCTTAGGGGAGGCCTATGTCCAGCAGCGGACCTCTTTCGGCTGAAATGATGATGATGATGTTTGCCTATCTGACCTCCACAACCCAGTTACTGGGTAATACGATACCCCTTGATAAGACTAGTTGAAAAAGACCAAGATCTTTCCATATTGCTAATGAAAGTTACATTGTAATAACTGAAGCAAGGAAAACCTGTTCAGATGCAGATTCATAGACGACTCTGCCTTGGAGTGTAAATGTAGTGCT
The DNA here is from genome assembly GCA_948474745.1 of Oligia latruncula. Taxonomy (NCBI): domain Eukaryota; kingdom Metazoa; phylum Arthropoda; class Insecta; order Lepidoptera; family Noctuidae; genus Oligia; species Oligia latruncula. Next base: position 4,724,103 of record OX419684.1, on the reverse strand, counting down.
GTTCCACAAACTATGGGACACTTAATATCGTGTCCTGCGTGTCCTGTCAGCTGCACGGTACAGGAACTGGTGGACGCTGGTGATGGGGCCAAACAAGTAGCCGAATTCTGGGCCGAGTCCATTTAGATTGCTATCATACGCTAAGAAGAATATAATAGCAGTGAGTTCTCGATCAAGATTTTATTAGTCCAATTTCAAAAGTACCAAATTAACTCTATTCACTATATATTACATTAATTAACTACCTATTTATAAACACACAATTCAAGAAATATAATCTAATTATAATCTCACGACCACAAGGCGCACCCACTTTAATTACTTGAGAATTAAAGGTGTCGAAGACAAATGCTTAATTTAAAAAGCTAATTTAAACATAATTCCTAATTCTAGTTAAGCCTAATGGATCTATCGTATCGCAATTACCTACACATACGGATAATTACTTGAAGACAATTTAAATGAACTCTATCTGAAAGTCTTTATAGTGAAGCCGAGCATTGGCGAGCAATTACAATAAATAATGTCACTTAAACCTCCAGATGAAAGCCGCTATAGGAGCAATAGCGGATTTCTACATTAGTAAGTTTGTATATCTGTCTGCGTGTGCGAATCTTGACTAACTAAACTAACGCGCTGTACTGCTTTTGATAGAATAGAAAGAAGATAGAATGGACATGATTGCAATATGTTTTACCACCGAAATGGATTTTGTATTTTTATTATTCTCTTATTTAGGGCCATAGCTGATATGATTCTTTTACCATCATCGATTAGCGTGTTTGCTGATTCACCAAATAGTCGCTTCAGAATCGCAGCAGGGTGTCAATAGTGGAGCTGTATCACAAACTATGCTCCACCTCTTATCCTGCCCTCTGTGCCCCAGAACATGCAGCCAAAGTGACCTCTGAGCTGCCACAGATAACGCCATGGTATTGGCGAAGTTTTGGGTCAACATAGTTAGAATAACTGTCGTGCCAGTGACACGAAGAAGAAGATCGAATAGTAATCAAAACACGATGCAACAATGAACAATGAAGTCGCAAAATCGCCGATTCGAATGCTAAAAATACCGTGTCTGCTATGGCCCTTACCCGTTTTACTATCATAACCAACCCCAATCCCATGAAAGTGAACAACACCAAAATTACCACTATCAACTCCCAACCACCGACATTCCAAACACAATTTCCGACTTTTAATTCGCAATTTCTCCAACCTTTTCCTTCATAAAATAGTCACAGCCTACCTCTAAATACCGTACGAAGTCGGTACAACTAACTAGTTTTAAATAAAAAAACTGAGAACGGCGATCAATTGAGGTTCAAGATCATGGCTTCCCACGGTAGAAAACACCTGTGTCCTGTGGCCGCTGTAATGCGTGTACCGATGAATAATGTGCCAACTTTATCAACGTAGCTGTATTTTTGTATCTGTTGCGCGTTCTCGCAAATTATTTCGTTGATTGGTTGTATCGTTGTCGGGTTTACTCGAATTTCGTTGATGATGAATGTTGTATGGGGAGTGTTAATTTGTGTTATTGTGAAGGGCTATGTCATTACTCTTTCGGAGGTTATGTTATTACTTAAGTGGAAGCCTGCTTTTGGTTGTTTTAGCATAACTTGAATACAAGGAGTGATAAAAGGAGAAATTCTTATGAATTTTTCAATGCCCAAAATACCATAATTATTCAATACTTGCTGCGCCCCGTTGTTTTACCCGCGTAAATGTCGATCCCGTGGGAATATTGGGATTAAAAGTAGCCTATAAGTTAATCCAGGGTGTCAACTACCTCTATACAAAATTTTATCAACATTGGTCCAGCCATTGTTCCAAAGAAGTAACAAATATATAAACACACACACACATACACGCACCCCCACTCACAAACTTTAGCCTTTATAATATTTGTGTTTATTTTTTATTTAGCCTGCACTGTCCCACTGCTGACCAAAGGCCTCCCCCAAATCCTTCCAGGCATCCTTTTCTAGCGCAACCTCGATCCAACCCATTCACAATTATTCAAATAAGATTGAATAAATGGAATAGCAATACGGCACCCCAAGAATAATTAAAAAAAAATGAAGTTTCGTATCGGAATAAAGCTGATTGTAACACAAATTAGACTAATAACATTGCAGCAATAAACAAAAAGACAACTAAAGCTACAAGAAATACAGAAAACCTTTACTTTAATCGAAGCATATCAGAAGAATCAAAATACCGAACCATTCAAAAAGCCGAATAGAATGCGATGAAAAAAATACAAACGTCGCATCTGGCTGCATCGTATATCCAATAAAGGATGGGATAGCAAGCAAAAGTGCAGAATTAACCGCAATTATAAGAACAGTACGGAGACTGGACCTGCCTAGCCGGTATTATAACGGTACTCGCTCTGGGATGCGGCGGAAACTGAAATGGGGTGTGGTGCAAGGTAGTGTTTCTAGTATCGTATATCTTCTTCTTCGTAGCACTCTTGTCAGGGCGGTCGTGGTCCTCATATAGTTTCTTGTTTAGGGGTTGTTCTGATTCGCCTCACGATTTCTCGCCACCTACTCCGATTTCGGGTGTTTTTTGTGCACTCATACAAGGGATCACCCACTGCGGATTTAATTTGGTCAGTCCATCTCATGGGTGAGCGTCCGCGTGGTCTAGTACCCTCCACTATACCCTGCACGACAAGGCGCTCAATAGAGTCACGCCTCGAGACATGTCCCAAATATTTGAGGGATGTGCGTTTGGACCATAACAGATAGACGCTTTTTGATGTTGAGTTTTTGGCGTATATGTAGAGGTGTTGGTGCGAAACTCAGTCCACGACACCCCAAGCTTTCTTCTCCAGCACCACATTTATACAGTATCGTATATACTAGCCTATTATTGTTCCTCTGGCAACGGCCTGTACTCATTCAGAGAAGACACGAGCATTGATCACCACCTTGCTGAAGACGAGATGGCGATTTCAGACTACTACCAGCGCCCCGCGGTTTCACCCACGTAACTTTCGATCCCGTGGAAATATCGGAATAAAAAGTATTATATGTGTTAATCCAGGAAACGGTCTATCTATGTGCCAATTTTCATCCAAATCTGTTCAACGGTTTACGCGTGATTGAGTAACAAACATCCAAACATCTTCACAAACTTTCACATTTATAATATTAGTAAGATTAACTTTTGCCTCGCGTGATGTTAAATAGACTATTATTGCCTTACTATAGAATTAGGCTATCAAATGCAAAAAGATTTTTTCAAATCAGATAGAGAGAGAGAACAGACAAACGAACTCTTCAGCTTCATTATTAGTATAGATAGAAGTATAGATAAGTCTCCTTTCTTCACGATGTTTTCCTTCACCAATGTCATTAGTGTCCAAGATAAACTCAGAAAGTATCGTGAGTATTAATTGCCTGATAAGAGCTGCTGAGAACAGTTGAAGATCACCACCATTGTTGCTTAAAGAGGTACCGCAGGACTAACAACGGCAACAAAAATTTCTGGAGTAAGTTCGTCGGAGTTTTCGCAAAGAAGGAAGATGGTTGTAGGTCTCTTCGTGCTGTTTCGCCCAGAAAGTTATTGAGGCTTCCTTTGAAGGCCAATACGTCCTTTGGTGTCACATAAGGTGCTCTCCATTGGAGATAAAAAGTACTGCTACCAGAGGGGTCCTTTCAGAAAATTGTTTTCCCCAGGAATCATAATCAGCCTATAATGTTCCCACTGCTAGGACACAAGCCTTCTCTCGGTGAGAGTGATTGGGCCGTAATCCGCCACGCGGGCCCAGTGCGGGTTGGCAGATGCCACATGTCTTCGAATTTTTGGCTCTAGGACATGTCGCTTTCCTCACGATGTTTTCGTTCACCGTTTTGAGAGCAGTGCTGATGAAATAATTTACACAACGTAAAGCGCCTGTCTGGGTTCGAACCTAAGACCTACAACTCGTAAGTCGGAGCCGTCACCACTGTGCCACCACTGCTCTTGCCATCTACTTAGAGCATTAGACTTGTCACTCACAAGCGCCATTGCTTGCCGTTAGAAGCAATCACTAGAAGTACTATTTCTATAAAACACGATCCCAACCTTGAACTAAAAGCTACAACAACCACTCAGCCTCTCGTAACATACACCACACGTAAAAGCTAGTGCAAAAACTAGATTTTGTCACGCAAGTGGCCATTAAAGCTTTTGAACGGATATGATGGCGTTACTCGACTTTAATTGGGTTTCTTCATTTCTCCTTTTGCTGGGCCGACGGCAATTTCTGTTGTAAGCAGTCTTATCGATACATATATATCTCGGAATTTATCAGCACGGTATTAACCTTTGTTGGAACGAACTGATTAAAAAACTATAAATGTAAATTGGGACGGTTCGAATATCGTAATATGAGACAATGGTATATAGGGACGAGGTAGGTACTGTTGTTGGATTTGCATATGGACTGTGGTTATCCGGAGTTTAATATTCCGTTGAACCTCCCTTTGTATTGATTCGGATAGTAATTCCAATAGATATCCTCCAGAACAAGGGAAGGCTTAAAAACAAATTAAGAAAAAAAATTAATTGGAAATTCAAAGTCGCTCAGTGAGGTATGGAACTCTTGGAGTCTCTCTGTGGTATAGAATCCGGAATGAGGTGATCCTGTAGAGAACCAAAGTTGTCAACAAAGCTCACAGATCACACATATCGAAGTAAATGAGTAAAACTGACACTATGACAAATACTATGATCGCTATCTCTTTTCAAGAGGTCGATTCCGCAATAAACCTAAGAAGTAAAATACCTATTTCCTAAGATCTAAAGATTTTTAATTGAATTTAATCAGCATATTAATTAATTTCACTCATAAAAATTCTCATGATTTATTACAGTTTTTTTTATTATAATTTTCATAGTTTTGCAAGTCATTAAAAAAACTCATTAAAATAACTAAATTATTTCATTTTTATTAATGTTCATAATTATAATATTCAATGCATCCAATTTATTTTCCGCATACTTTTTCATCTCAAGTTAGCGCCAACATTAAGTATACGACCAATTTATCTTGATAGCGGCGAAAATCCGAACTACAATTTTAAGTATCGAATTTGACAGATTTTTGACGTTGACCTTTACGAACAGCGCCACTGTAAAGGTTCAGGCAATACTATACTGGACTAGTTTTTTTAATAAACTAACCACAGACGATAAATGCAACTTCAATAAATGGCTATCGGTAAGCATCCAATAAGCTTGCATTTATTATTTTTTTACTTTTTTTCATAGGCAGTGACTATTGCACCGCATCCTGTTGGGACCGTTATGTTGGCATAGATGTACGAATAATTTCTACTATTATGTTGTGAATAGATTCGTTATATTTGTTTATTTATATGTATTTAAAAATATATATATATAAAAATCCAAATTGAGAACCTTCTCCTTTTTTGAAGTCGGTTGAAAACAATTTAGCTTACGGTTTAATAAGAACATTTGTTTCGAAACTTTTTTCAGTACACTTTCACTAAACACATATTCTAAAAGATGTGTTCCTAAAACATAGCTCTAAGTTAGTAAGTTACTCTAATTTCAACAGCAGTGTATTTTTAAAGATTTGTTTTGATGTCCAGAATCCATTCAAAGAGCCTATACTACCTCAAATGGCTTAGCATGATCCTCCGTTATGTCGAAAATACCGCAACATTAATTTTGAAATAAATATATGTTAAAGTTGAGGATTAATGTAAGGTACTATGTTAGACGAAAACACGATTCCATAAAATTTTCTCGATAGAAAAAAAATCCAAAGTTACCTCCAAACCGAACAATAAACCGCTGGTATTAAAAAAATACTTCAAATTAGATCATGAAACTTTGCATACTAACTGAACTAACTATAAAGCAGGTCTTATGTTAGTTAGTTTTTTTGAATTACCTTTATTTTCACCGTAAAAAGCAAATACCTAAACTATTGGCGCTGCCTTCCGCCCAGCACCGCACTCTGTCTCGCTCTCACACAGTCCGCGAGCAGTATCGTGCGAGCGAGATAAAGAGTGAATTTTAGCTGAGGTAGTATAGGCTCTTATTATGGCGGGCACCGCAACCCAATGCATTGCAAAAATCCTCTTTCATTACTTTCGTACACTTTTCTGTGAACTAACGCACTCTACAGGCGAGCCGCACCGCATTATTTTGTATGCGTTGCACTACGGTCCGTTGCGACTGTAATGTGTGCTTGGCTTTAGAGCTCAACGTCTTGTTTTTTAAAAATTTTTTTATTACTAAATGGGCCCGCTCTTCACCCCGCACCCTAATTGCGTAACACACTGTTACTCTCAATTTCAATAATTTTGAAGTATATTTCTAATCCATTGCTCCATATGTTCGAAAAATGTGTCTGCTCAACAACGCAAATAACGCAATGAATGTTGTTGAACTGTCAAAATGAAACCCATTGCTACTGATAGTGTGTAACGCAATTACCGTGCCGATCACGCCTGATGGAAAGCGATAGATGAGGATTGATTGATTTATTGTTCTGGCTCATAGTTCAAATCTTAATACAGAAAGATTCGAAATCACAAAATACCGCCTTTAAATGCACCTACATGCACTGCCTTATCATCCCTGAAAACCAGATTGCCAGGATCTCTTTTATCCGCCCTTAATTACACCACAACTTGTATCGTCCACAGTCCACCTGTCGATTATTTTATTTTTATTTTCCATTTCATGGGAAAAGTATGGAGACACCTGTTTGCTAGTAAAAAATATTAATATTCACACCACGTCTCAATTTTGATGATACTTCTGTGTTAATTTGAGAGCGTTGAATTGTTAATGGCGTTTTAATAACAAGTTATTTATTGGATATATAATTTTTTTAATAGTTTCAGTTAAGATACCTAGTTAAAGTGTTATTGATTTTGGGTTTTAATTTTTCTATACTTTTTTGATGACGCACATGAGAATATCCCGTACCTATTTGCGGCCATTGCGCTAGTTTTAGTAAGTCGTTTTGCCCTGAACTTGAACAAATCGCCTGTCTCGAGAATGCGTTTACAAGTCCGAATCTCACCGTTCACTCACCCAGAATATAAAAAATAGTAGGTAAACATATAAGTCATAATCATTTATTCATAAACAAGTAACTTGTATCTAAATTAACACAAGTGGGATGCATGAAAGGAGCCTCCCCGAGCGACGTATCTACAGAACCACTATCCGTCCGGCGCACCCTGGGCAATCAGCGAGTTATCCACGCTGATTGGCTAATCCTTTCACCACGATGGCAATCCAAAGTCCACTTACTCCATTTAGATTGCTATTGACACGCTAAGAAGAAGAAGAACACAAGTGAATTTAAAAGTATTTGCTATAATGTATAAATACAGATAAATTGATTTATTGCGGTCTGATCCCCTGAACCTTTTGGGGTCGGCTTCTAGTCTAACCGGATGCAGCTATACATATATCAAGAAACAAGGTAACGCGATAACCCATGGTAAGACTGGTTGTCAGACTTTTGGGCTGATTACCCGTATCGACAAAGACCTAAGAATGTCAGAAGGAATCAACATAGGAAGGGTCTTAACATGTAATGGAGTGTTACCCATCTACGAACTAACCGCGGTAAGCATAGCTTACCCTTCCATCGACCCGTACGTACGGGTGTCGTGGCTCATTTAGCCACGAGCCCCTCAATTGTGTATGATAAATGATAACTAATAATTAGGTATTTATGACATATCACTACGAAGATTTTGGGTTTAATGTCCATTATACCATCAGTGATTACTAAAATTGTTATCATCAAAACGACCTATCCCAGTATTTCAGCTGCAAACTAGGTATTATTTAAGTTAATCTTAGAGATGATCTCGAATTAAGTATATAATATAGTCAATATTGCTCAGTTTTCCAGTAGTTCTCGTACCGTAACTGTTTATAATTGATACGGTATATTACTTATCATTAATCAGGAATGGATCGACAGTGTCAATAACTCGATACGAACATTGTATTTTTACATTTAAAATTTATATTTTGTCGGCAAACGTATCGCTGTACAAAGAGATATTTTTATATTACGTATTGATCTTATATAGCGGCTGCGTGTCCCAAAAGATAGGGAAAAAATATATTGATTATAGTCACAACTTAAGGAGCTAGAAGACATCTTACTATGTTAACTAAGTTATGACTGAGCAAGCTGAAGTGAACAACGCCACTTACAAGCCTAAATACAAAGGCTAGAAAGCATCTGTTGATCCAAAAGAACAACATAGAATAGAAATAATATCGAAGAAGCTAGCAAAAAACAAAACCGCAACTAATAGATCAATACACGAACGAGAACAACAAAACTGGCCTTAAGTTTTTCATCCACATGATAATTTTTCTTTTCCTACGCCTGTCCGCACCATATATGGTGGACGTAATATACACCGGTCCAAAGGTGTTGGCGACCACGTGGTTGGACAAAGGTGTTCTAAGCAAACACTAGTTATGAGGCCGGAGTTCATTGCTCATGCCATGATGCACGCCATAAATTATAGCTCGTTGGAGATCCGTAGATGGTCTCGGTAAACTTGGGAGCACAGGTGTCGGGGAAGACTGAACATCTGACCTGAATATGTGGTGGAGTTAACCGGATCGCCTGCTGCTTTGGCTACTGACAAATTGTAGGGTAATGATCAGTTTTATTATCTTCTTGTCAGACCATGAATCATCTTTACTGGACAAGGACTTCCTTAAGACTTCTACAGTGCATTGTCAAGGAGCAGTTGCCATAGCTACCGCAACTAGCAGATGAATCCATCTGCTGATGAATGCTGCTAATGAGTTTCTAGACAGTGAAGCACAAAATTCACTTAGTCATCATTAAACACTAGTGGTTTTATTTATAAACGTTGCTCAAAGTTGAGTAATGATGAGAAACTGTTCACCCATACATTTTTGACGTTTAAACATCTCGCGACATTTATAAATAAAAGGCCAAATTTTGAGGAAGGACTTGCTTAAATTCTTCGCCAAAACTCAGTAGCGTGTAGAAAAAATAGCAACCAACTAAAAGAAACCAAATAAAAATGACGATATTTGAATAAACTATACGCAAAACACTAGTCATGATGTGCAGTAGCCATAAAAAATAAACATAAAGACATGGATACATCAGAAAGTTGATATAAAAGCAAAACAGTTCTAGTCAAGTCGTGAACACACTATAAAATGTGCGAAACCACATAAGGAGTGTTCAGATAACGACGCGTTTTGTCTGAAAGGGAGACCCGATATCAAAATGTGAAAGGACATGCTCAGATAGTTGGGACACGTTGAATAAATAAAGTGGAATATTCACGAGTAAAAAGAGGTGGAGAGAAGTGTCGGTACATAAATTAGACTGGCATTAACTGCGAAGTGTGCCCTGGGATTTATAATTTAAAAAGGCTCTAGCAATTTGTGTTCTGTGTCTTTTAAATGTTCTGACTTTGAGCATGTAAGTTTAAGACCTAGATCAACGGTTTACCTGGGTTTAAAGTGGTATCCTATAGTAACTCCAGCGATATGTCAATATGGCTTTAAGAAAAAAAAAGTTCATGAGAGAAAGCATTTATTTTTTCTACCAAAAGTTAATATCCAAAACTCTTCATCCTTATCATCATTCTCTCTTGACCTCATCCCAATACAGGGTCAAATTAAATTAGCTAGCGAAAATCTGTTCATGTTAAAAAATCGATACCCGTCACGTCTGCGGAGTTTCGCTAAATAATTTAATTTGATCGGCAAAAAAAAAAAAAAAATTACATTTAGGATCGACGCAACTTGTTTTCTTCTACCATACTTCTGTACTAGTCAGCATCTCGGTCATTCCTTTATAGCCATATCATTACATAGTCCATACATTGTCCAAAACTACATCAAATATATTTTATCATAGCTACAGAACCCTTTTGCTCTCGTGTTGTAGTCATATCAGTTTTATTTTAATAAGAGTCTAGCTGACCGGAACTGCAGATGGTCAGCGCATCACATCCGGTGACATCGAAGCACGATTGACAACCTTCATTGACTGGTTAAGGTTGGGATGCATGAGGTTTGCGGAGCGGCAAGCGGGTTGACTGACAAGATTTTATGTGAAAGCATTTTATAAATTGCTGAATTTTAGATTCAAAATAAAGACTAAATTAGGTATATATTATGTTATGTGTTACGATTAACGATGAATAATTTTGGACTTGACTTTATTTGAACATCACAAACTTGCACTGCATGCACTGGTGTGGAGATACGCTTCACCATTTTAGCGACACCATTTTGTGGAAAAAAATATAACCCGTATAAAATTATACAGGGGCTTCAAGTCTAAATAGCAAGCGATCAAAAATATTGACTAGAATAGCTGCGCCACGTGGTTTTGCCCGCATAGGTCTCGATCCCGTAGAAATATCGGGATAAAGTATCCTATGTCCTAATCCAGGTCATGGGTCTACCCATGTGCCAAATTTCATCCAAATCCGTTCAGCCGTTTTTCAGTGAAAGCATAACAAACAAACATACAAAAAATCAAATCTTTTCTCTTTATAATATTAGTTTAGAAAACGTGAAGAAAATAGCGGTTGCGATTGTCTCCAGCGAATCATAAAACAGCCTACAACAACCTCACGAATTCCGTTACTTAAAACCGCTCCCGCTCATCGTTCGTGCCGACCGTAACATCCTCCTTTTAACAAGCGGCTAAGCATTACAGGATTAAAACAACAGCTCGAACACTAATTACGGTCCTAGGTGTCCTGCAACCGACCAATATGGTCAAGAACACCTGTCCAAGACAACCATATGTACCTACCTGATAACACTCTGTTCTTTATTTAAATAAAACTATTAGGTTATCTAGCCATTTGACTAGCGTACTGCGGTAGCTACTGGCCGTAAATAAAATTCGTTTTATTAAGGTTTTGTTCGTTTAATTTAAATTGTGAAGGGTGCTCTGAAGGGCAATTCTCATAATTTTAAGAACGTTCACAGTCTGATCTCAGTTTTAATCTGTCAAAAATACCTCTAATTTCCCAACATTTCTAACAAGTTTTTGACATTTGATTGACGCCGAGATGACATTGCGACTAGATTTTAAATGTTTTAAATTACAAGAATTGGCCTTCGGAAATGTTCTTGCGTGTTGTGTTGTTGCCTTCAATCAAATTGTGTTCGCCTTCTGTGACAGAACAGTGTAATTGGAGTTTGTTAAATGTTAAATTGCTTTTCTTTATAATAACTTATGTAACTAGCTTCTGCCCGCGTGAATGTCGGAAATTATCCTACAGGAACGTGCTACTGGGACAAAAGTAGCCTACATCCTTTACCAGAGTACAATCTATCTCCTTGCCAAATTTTATCGAAATCCTTTGTGATACAGGCGTGAAAAGGTAACATACATACAGAGTTACTTTCGAATTTATAATATTACTAGCTGTTGCTCGCGACTTCGTCAGCGATTCAGGATGATAAGTAGCCTATATCTTTACCCAGGCCATGGTGTATCTGTGTGCCGATTTTCATCCAAATCCGTTCAGTCGTTTCAAGCGTGAAAGCATATCAAACCAACAATCTCACTTTCGCATTTATAATATTAGTTAGGATTACTTTCGAATGTATAATATTAGTTAGGATTACTTTCAAATGTATAATATTAGTTAGGATTACTTTCGAATGTATAATATTAGTTAGGATTACTTTCAAATGTATAATATTAGTTAGGATTACTTTCGAATGTATAATATTAGTTAGGATTACTTTCAAATGTATAATATTAGTTAGGATTACTTTCGAATGTATAATATTAGTTAGGATTACTTTCGAATGTATAATATTAGTTAGGATTACTTTCAAATGTATAATATTAGTTAGGATTACTTTCGAATGTATAATATTAGTTAGGATTACTTTCAAATGTATAATATTAGTTAGGATTACTTTCGAATGTATAATATTAGTATGGATAAGGAATAATTAATTAATTTAAAAAAAAATGATTGAGCATGATGCAAACTAATTGATAATAGTGCAGTCTTATTTAATGTTACAGAAATATTATACAGAAAATTGCTATAAAATTAATAAAAAAAAGTATTAACAGTAGCCAGTCTTGGGCCCGTCAGTTACCACATAGAAAAAAGGATCACCTGAATCTCTCCAGGCATATTATTTAAATTCACACCGTTCACAGTTGACTTTTTTCATAAAACACCTCACACGAAGTTTCAACACATGAATGTAAAAAAGTAAAAATATAACGAAATAAATTCTCTTTCATCGAAGAACAAAATACGAAACAAAATCTCTACAGCATTCATATCGGTTTTAATGATAGCCGGACTAACGTGAAACGTAGATAGGTATCGTACAACCCGTTTCCCAGAGAGTAGTGTTGGGTAGACGAAACAATGGGCCACACACGACCGCAAAAAGTGTGGTCGATGGTCACCAACATTGGTCACATTTTTTGGATTTGGTTTTGTAGGCGGGATTTATGATCGTCTGTCTAGCCTTTTCCCAACTATGATGGGGTCCGCTTCTAGTCGGTTAGAGTGGAAGTTTGTGAAAAGAAAAAAAGCACACGTTTTATAATACATATTTAACTCTTCTCACTACTGTGCACTAGTGTAATTTTTTTATACTTTATTCTCGAGACCACTCGCCCCATTCGGGCGATTAAATTCGTGTGAATAGACTAATAAGTGAAAGGTTTTGAAAGATAATTTTTACTGAGGTCGCTATTGCTGATAACGTCTAAAGCTTCTACAACTGTATTATTACTCACTTAATGCAAAATTTGATTAAATTTTAATGAATTTATGAAAAAAAATATGGGTGTTAATGTCTGAAACAAACGATTACTACTTATAACCGTTATTAATTGACTGTTAACAAAAAAAAACCTTACCATAAAGTGACCACAAACAACCACAAAATCCCATCCATGCCAGTTCCCAACACTAACAGAGGTACTGTTTGACATTTACTCGAAGGGCTAACTTTTTTATTTTTAAGCGGAGAAATGATCCCGGGCTATTTCCTTCGGCCGAGAAATGCGGCCTTGGCAGGACAGCGAACCTGACTTCGGACAACTTTTTCTACTCGAAAATAAAACAGTACATACACTGGGAACTCTCAATTAAAATTCGCGCCCATAATGTATAAAAGTGCGTACTTGTAATTATACTGTTCCTTTTTTTTCGAGAAAATGTAGTTACATTTTATGTCTTGTCGACTATTACATTATGAGAAGGAAATTAAAAGCATTATTTTATCAATTCGATTCGATTGGCTAAATGGCCAGTTTCAATTTGTAAAAGAGCGGTTATTTAAATTCTTTAAATTATGGTGTTCGGCATATAGCTTTGTAATTAGCCTAATGGACGAGAGCAAACAGATAAATTCGATGTAATATGTGAACGAATATTATCATATTCAACATGATAAACGAATTGCATTTATCTTTATTTGTTCTTATAAGAGCAGTGGTGGCCCAGTGGTAACGGCCGCGACTTACGAGTTGTAGGTCGTAGGTTCGAACCCAGACAGGCGCTTTACTTTGTGTAAATTATTTCATCACCACTGCTCTCAAAACGGTGAAGGAAAACATCGTGAGGAAACCGGCATGTCCTAGAACCAAAAATTCGAAACATGTGGCATCTGCCAACCCGCACTGGGCCCGCGTGGTGGATTACGGCCCGCTCCCTCTCACCGAGCGGAGGCCTGTGTCCCAGCAGTGCGAACATTATAGGCTAATTATGACATTATTTGTTCTTTTTTGCGCAGTTGGTGTATCTTACATGCTACTGCATCATTTTAACATTTAATCCCTTCGTCACCGTATATAAAAATGAAGAAGGAGGTATGCTTCACTATACCCCACAAGTTACAAGTCGTTAGGCGAAATGATTAATTCATTAATTGTGTACAGTGTGTTTTTAGGCCTCAACGGGTACCTAAATAAATAAAGTCCTCCAGACCGAACTTCGGCCATGGCGACCAATTTCAGCTCAGACCAGCCTTCGGCGCGTGAGATGTTTCTGTGCACAAGTGTGTGCTGTCTCTTATCTCACACTCATAGTCCGATGGGAAGGCGGGAACCTTTTTTTTTGTGGGGGGGAACTTTTATAAAGCACCCGACCTCCGGAGATCAGTCAGGAACAAGACTTCTCCCGGGAGATAGGGTCAGTGGGGTCGCTACTGCCCTCAGCTCGCCACACGCTGCCCTGCGGGTTTTTGTATCCCTCTTGGTCTGGCTCCTCACCTTAGACCTGTTCCGGCAAAGTAAACTCTTCCGGCACAGGCCCAGAGTTCGGAGCGCGCAAGCCCCACCAGTCCACCACGACGTCAACGTAGATATATCTACGGCTGATTATTATTATAGTTACATAGGTACTTACCCGCTGCTCTTAACTGCAAACGCTGGATCGGCTTGCAGCCAAGATCACACAGCATCTGAAACCAATTAACAAATAATTAATACTTGTTCATAATTATAATCACTTAATATTATCGCCATAAAGATATCTTCTAATTAAAATAATCATATAGTCTGATAAATACCAACTTGTAAAAATTAAATGCCATTTCCAATTAATTCTAACTTAATAAAGTTTCATAATGACGATATTAAGATTGATAATTATAATAAAAAGTTATCAAGTAATGAAAAATATTGATTACCTACTTGTTATTTTCAGGGTTCCGTACTCAAAGGGTGCACACGGTACCCTATTACTAAGGCTCCGCTGTCCTTCCATCCGTCCGTCTGTCACAGGACTGTGTCTTTTAACCATAATACGTAGACACTTGACATTTTCTTAAGTCATCATCATCTGCCTAGCCTTTTCCCAACTATGTTGGGGTCGGCTTCCAGTCTAATCGGATGCAGCTGAATACCAGTATTTTACATGGAGCGACTGCCTATCGGACCTCCACAACCCAACTTATAATAATACGATACCCCTTGGTAAGACTGGTTGTCAGACTTTCGGGCTTCTGACAACCCGTAACGACAGTCAAAGATCCACGAATGACAGCAGGGACCAACGGCTTAACGTGCTTTCCGAGGTAGGGAGGGGTCTTGGTATGTAAAGATGGTCGCCCATCCACGGACCAACCGTGGCAAGCATGCGGCTGTTATTACTTAGCCACAAGCCCCTTGAGCCCTTTTTTCGTCTTAAGTATTTAAGAATTACTTTAGTGTTAAATATTGTATATACGTTGGTAAAAAAAAAAACTCGTGTGCGAGTCCGACTCGCACTTGGCCGCTTTTTAACGATTTTATTCAACTTTTCAAATTCAATTAAGCATTCAATTGAATCATTAGAAAAGGATGTTACTATGTTAAAGTGAACAAGTTGCATTTAATTGAAATGGGAGCTTTAAAGCCTTACAAGCTTTGTAATACAACATTGAAGTCGATTAGAAACGTGTCATGGAAATTACTATGAACGCAGTGAAATAATATAACGACATATCGTTAGAAATACGATTAAAGAGAGTATTATTTATATCGACTACTAGCTACACTACGCCCCGCGGTTTCACCCGCATAAGTCTCGATCAGTGAAAATATCAGGTTAAAAAGTATCCAGGTCTTGCTCTACCCATGTTCCAAATTTCATCCACATCCGTTCAGCCGTTTTAGTGTGAAAGCCAAACAAACAAAAAAAAATCAAATCTTTTCTCTTTAAAATATACAATTTTGGTTTAGATTAACAGGATGGTCTAGTGGTTGCAAGAGCTACTGCTGAGCATGAGGACGTGGGTTCGACTACCAGGTCGGGCAAAGTGTTTTTGGGTCTTCATAATCAGCCTATGAGGTTCCATTCCATTTTACATGGAGCGACTGCCTATCTGAACTCCACAACCCAGTTACTGGTCGAAGTGGAGGTGCTTGGGGGAGGCCTATGTCCAGCAGTGGACGTCTTTCAGCTGAAATGATGATGATGATGACTGTTGAAGATGGGCCTCATTTCAGATCGGTTTATGAATGGGAAAAAGACAAACAAGAATACCAACCAAGAATATAAGGGAGTGGCGAAAACCAATATGAAAAGATCATCATCTGCCTAGCTTTTCCCCAACTATGTCGGGGTCGACTTCCAGTCTAACCGGATGCAGTTGAATACCAGTATTTTACATAGAGCGACTGCCTATTTGACCTCCACAACCCAGTTACTGGGTAATACGATACCCCTTGGTAAGACTGGTTGTCAGACTTTCGGGCTTTTGACTACCCGTAACGACTGTCAAAGATCCGCGAATGACAGCCGGGACCAACGGCTTAACGTACTTTCCGAGGCACGGAGGGTTCACGTATGTAAAGATGGCCCCATCCACAGACCAACCGTGGCAAGCGTAGCTTAACCTGATCGATCGACCTGTGCGGCTGTTATTATTTAGCCACGCGCGGGCCCCTCCGATCGATTCGGTTCGATTTTCGGCAACTCTCATCCTAAAATGTTATCCTGCTTCATTCTAACACAACCTCTTTTAAATCATCTACCTACTTTTAATTTCCTAACTATTAGCTTTATGGGGCTTCCAGTTTAAACATTACTTTCCGAGCTCATCATCATTATTATACAAAGATAGACACTTTATACTCTAAAATAATGTCCACTAATAACATATCAACGTGTATGGAAATGATTACAGTTTTTATTTAGTCTATAATCTTATAACTAGACCATTAACCATTTATGGATTCTAGAATTATTTTTATAATATCATACTTAGTTACCTTTGATCGGTGGCGACACCTGTCAAATTATGTACGAACTAGTCCTGCGTATGCGCACGAAATTGAATAAATAGATAATTTAATAGAAATATTTAAATGTTTGATACGGTATAAGCTCATTAGAGCTTTGTGGAATGATATCGATTATATTTTGTTTCGTGTTTAGAATATACATAGGTAATTGTTAGATTTCTTTTGTTTTCTTTTTTTACGATGTTCAATTTTCCTTTCGTACTTTTTTCTTTTCTGTTGAAACGTGCCTTCATAGTCTTTATTCTTTTCCTAGGTTAACGCGCTCAGGAATTCTTAAAAAAAAAAACGGTTTGTAGCCAGAAATAACCTCCTTTTTTTGAAGTCGGTGAAAACCTTGCAATGCAGACATCATTATCTACGTAAATTACATAGCAAAAAAAACACAGCTAATTACTAAAAAGCTTCTCAACGAGGTAAAAAGAATAAACTTCAAATTATTACCACTACTATCATAACAGACAGCTGACTTAAAGTTTTCTCATATCATCGCAAACTACGATAACTACACAGAATTTTTTTTTTAGCCTATCTTCCAATTTACAACCTTGTAATAATGAATTTTTAAACAAGACTTATCGTTATCATCGCACTGGCACATGAAAACTGAATTAGCAATAATTATACATAAATTGAATTGGAATAGCGACACAAGACAAACAGAATAAATTCTGAGTGACATAATGTGTTTGACGTATGTATGTGTAGGTGTGTTCGCGTGTCTGTCTGTCAATTTGTTTGTTTCTCTGCCATTTGAATGGATTCTGTGCGTGTATTGGAGTGATAAATACTTTTAAGAGAAAAGAAGAAAGCCTGTGAAAGTGTGAAAGCTTAGGGGGCGTCCATTAAATTACGTGAGGAGATTTTGGCGTATCCTAGTGAGATGTCGAGAGATTTAGCTTGGCCAAAAAATGCCTTACGCAACTATAGGACGCCCCCTTATTTATTTATTAAAACTTTATGCACAAGTAAAAGAAATACTGTACAAAGGCGGACTTACTCCCTGAGGCATTTCTTTTTTTATTTATTCTGTTTTATTCACTTATTTAAGGTGCCTATTATTATCGTTTTGGGTGGAAACTCATTATCATCGTCATCCACAGCCCGACTTCACTCACTGCTGGGCATAGACCTCATGTGGGGGCATAGACCCTACGCTCCTGCGCCTCATCCAGGTTCTACCCCGTCGCTGGACGACCCACACTTCGTCTCCCAATCCCAACAATAAATTAATCAGTTAGCTATAGCACACAGTGCACTCAATAAACAACTGTTTATACATATTCGGTATCTTGCCTATGTCCAAGAATTGAAGAACTTGTAATACCTTAAAACCTTTAAAAAGATGTGTCAGACTGTAAATTTTGAGCACGAAATTTTCACGTCAAATAAAAAAGGGTCCAGCGAAATGCAATAATAATTTAATAAAAAAAAATAAGATTCAATGCAAAATTTCGAAGCGCATTGCTTTAGTTTCTTCCGCGATCAAAAATATATATTGACTACTCAACAGACTTTTCCGCAAATGTTACCATTCAAAGTTTTCCAGCCATTTTCCACAGACAAACCCACAAATCAAACTAAGTGTCTTACATACAGGTGCACATATGTCTAAGCAAGTTAGATCTAAAAATAGCTCCCAGGCGCAGATGCGCCTAAAGATGCACCTAACTCTTGAAAGGTCACTCCTATTTACATAGCAAATATGCACATAATATACCTAACTAATATATAATCTGCTCACAGCATATTTTGCCTCTAATTAAACGTGGAATAAATTTAATCTTGATGTAATTAAGGGCTATTTATCGCTTCCTTAGTTCGCGTGCCTTATGTCAAACGAGTTTAACTCTCGTAAATATTATATTTAATTTTTTTGTGCGGACATAATAAATAATGGTTTGCAATGTTCTTTCGTTGTCGTTGAAGTAATAATTGATTTATAGGGCGGTGTAAATGGTGGGTCTGACGGCGATGAAACTAACTGTGGTTTACTTTTTGTATCGCGTTCGATATTGAGGCTTGCCAGGTGTGGTTAAATTTCAAAGTAGAGGCGACTACCATCTGTTCCACTAATTAGGTACTTGGCTTAAACGTCTTTATATCTACAGGAAAAA
Source organism: Oligia latruncula (assembly GCA_948474745.1). Taxonomy (NCBI): domain Eukaryota; kingdom Metazoa; phylum Arthropoda; class Insecta; order Lepidoptera; family Noctuidae; genus Oligia; species Oligia latruncula. The sequence goes on along the minus strand of OX419684.1, from coordinate 4,705,191 downwards.
AAAAGCCAGTGCGCTAAATATTAATTGAGCACTGTAAGACCAATGCCAATGCTCAGAATTTAAGGGGTGCACGAGTTTCAGGGGTCACCTAAGCTTGTTTCTTTTATAAAGTCATTAAATATTGGCTAAATCCAGATGATGGATTCTAGGACTAGGCCCATTCATTAATTTATACCTACGTGTAAGCTATTTAGCCATATCTAACCCTGCTAAGCGTGCATATTGTCGCTGGTATAGGGAATCAACCAAATAGTGCTAGTTCATGTATTAGTAAATGGTTAAATTAAATGATCTATGCACAAATCGATAGTTACAATCAAAAGGTCTGTGCTAATGGTGGAAAACTGATAAATTATGCATGATAACACTACTGGATTAATTAATCTAAATTCGTCGGACTTATTGAATCATTTAAATTAAACTACGCGGAATACATTTCGAATAATAAATGTTTTTAAATATGCCAAGGTAAACCAAAATGTAGAACATAAATCTTTGCTTTTCTAAAGTACAAATTAAGAGTATTAATTGGTCAAGATAAAATCAGAATTCTATTAGCCTTTAGCAATTGACTTCTGCCTATATATTCTGTAAAAAAAATCACCGTGAACACTTAGGTGAAGTGAACTGTCATAAAAAAAGCTAGATATAATTATGGTTTAATTAATAATATTTTATATTGTGAAAGTTCCTAATTTATGTGGTATTAGCTAATGGATACCTACATAGCACATACATAATCAGCCTATAATGTTCCCACTGCTGGGACACTGGCCTCCTCTCTGTGCAGGGAGTGGGCCGTAATCCACCACGCGGGCCCAGCGCGGGTTGGTAGATGTCACATGTCTTCGAATTTTTGGTTCTAGGATATGCCGGTTTCTTCACGGTGTTTTCCTTCACCGTTTTGAGAGCAGTGGTGATGATTTAATTTACACAAAGTGAAGCGCCTGTCTGGGTTCGAACCTACGACCTACAACACGTAAGTCGCGGCCGTCACCACTTTGCCACCACTGCTCTAATGGATACTTGAATGATGAATGAATGAATGAATTGCACCGATCCCAGCGTGGTTAAACCAGACTCGATTAATCTAATGAACCCCAAGATTCGCACTAGCTCCTGTAGCCTCATGTTCATGGTGCTACAGCGACCATTGCATATAAAGGAATAGACCGGGGGGCGCGGTAATGGTAGGGAAGACGTGCCCGTAGGATAGGTAAGGATTTAAGAGCCTACCGGATATGCATCCTAGAGTAAGCATTGGACTAGTGGAGAGATGGGTAATTATTATCTATGGATGGGCATCTTTTATCGACCTTGCCGCTTGGTTGGTTCAGGTCGAGCTTCCTCGGTGCGTCTTTTGGCGGGCTTCTGCCACCACTGCTCTAATGGATACTTACTACAATATTATTAGTTTTAAGTTATCTTACTGCGCCCTAACAGGGTCATGTACACACTAGTTTAAACCTAGCGTGTAACTATGGTTGTGTACAGTCACGAGCACTAGTATGTCAACACTTGGCAACTTTCAATTGCGTTTTTTTCACGAAATAACGAATGCAACGTTGAAATAAGACACTTTACATAAACCTATGGGTTCAAAAATACTATGTTTGTAATATTATAAAATTTCATTCAAAAATAAAGGAGAAAATCGCCTTTGAATAAAGTCAAGTGTATACATACTTATGCTCGTGACTGTACGGTCACCAAAGGAGATAAGTAACCAGGGTCGTCGGATATACCTAGTTTAAGAAACCGATTGATGTTTTAGAATGAAATTTAATTTGATAAATGAACTGTTTGTTTTTATTAATTTAATTAAATCTTCCCTGCTGGGCAATTTGGAATAGCTTCTCTGACGAAGAAATCTGAAGAAATCTGGGGTATTTAACTTATACCTTTTTTGAGTACGAAAAGTTTAAATAAATGCACAAACAACCAATAATGTTCCCACTTCTGGGACATAGGCCTCCGCTTTTCGTGAGGGAGTGGGCTATAATCTACCACACGGGCCCAGTGCGGGTTTGTAGATGTCACATGTCTTCGAGTTTTTGGTTTTAGGACATGCCAGTTTCCTTCACCGTTTTGAGAGCAGTGGTCATGAAATTACTTACACAAAGAAAAGCGCCTGCCCGGGTTCAAACTCACGACCTACAACTCGTAAGTCAGGCTGTAGCCACTGGGCTACCAAGCCTACCACTGCTCCCAAGTTAAATAAATGAATCATGAAATATTGTCGAGAACACATGCTCAAAAAGCCAATATTAAAAATGATCTTATAATCATTGCTGAGGAAAAATATTTAGCAAAGTGTGTGGGAGAACAGCCTATTAATGCATGTTTTCTTTTTTTTGCAGATAACCAAAGGACACATAAATGCGGCAATGACGTTCTTCTGGCTTTAAAAGGACAAGCTATTTTAAATGATTTGTTGGATCAAACAAAACGAAATGACCAGTTTATTGATGAGATTATAATCGTTTTACTGTATTTACAATAAAGAAAATCCACTGTTAAGGAACGGAACACTGTCGAACACAGTTGCGTACCGGAAGACGTAGCGTTGGAAGGCCTCCCACAAGGTGGTCCGACGACCTTGTGAAGGCCGCAGGAACCCGTTGGATGCGAGAAGCACAGAACCGGTCGAAGTGGGGGTGCTTGGGGGAGGCCTATGTCCAGCAGTGGACGTCTTTCGGCTGAAATGATGATGATGACTGTTGAAGATGGGCCTCATTTCAGATCGGTTTATGAATGGGAAAAAGACAACCAAGAATACCAACCAAGAATATAAGGGAGTGGTCTGCCTAGCCTTTTCCCAACTATGTCGGGGTCGGCTTCCAGTCTAACCGGATGCAGTTGAATACCAGTATTTTACATGGAGCGACTGCCTATCTGACCTCCACAACCCAGTTACTGGGTAATACGATACCCCTTGGTAAGACTGATTGTCAGACTTTCGGGCTTCTGACTACCCACGTAACGTAGTAATGACTGTCCCACGACCCGTAATCCACGAATGACAGCCGGGACCAACGGCTTAACGTGCTTTCCGAGGCATGGAGGGGTCTCGGTATATAAAAATGGTCACCCATCCACGGATCAACCGCGGCAAGCGTAGCTTAACCTGATCGATGGACCTGTGCGTCTGTTATTATTTAGCCACGGACCCCTCATCAATTTGAAAAGGTACCCTATTTACATGTTCTTGCCAAAGGTTTTGCGTTTTCTATCTTCTCTAGCGAGAAGAGCAGTGATACGGTTTCAGAGATCAATTTGTGGAATGGTGCAGCTATATGTTTAAAATATTGTCCTTCAGACCATATATGGGCCATGACGGCCAGCCACAACAGAGACTAGCCTTCGGCGCGGGCGGGAGATAGTATACTGCCCTAGTGTGTGCGCGGACACAGGTGCACTCTCTCATTCGGTGGGACGGCAATCCAACACGATCGAAGAGAGATCAGGCGCAGGACCAACGGCTTAACGTGCTTTCCGAGGCACGGGGATATCACACCGCCAACTTCCAAACTCCGGGCTACTAAGAAATTCCTAATGGAAAAAAAACCGAAATTATTTTTTTTTTTTTTTTTAATCGTAAAAAAACAACACAACAAAATTAGTCTTTTTTAACATCATGCTCACTCGCTTTCAACCAAAAACTACGTTTACCTAAACAAAAAGTATAAATACTAATAAATTGACATCATTAACCCTAACAAAAATAACCACAGATAGCAAATTACCAGTTTGGTGAGAGGTAGGTAATGCAACTATAATTTTTACCACAAATAGGTATAAAGGCTAACATAATAAGGCTTGCTTTTCCACGCAGTCTGGTGTATGCAAATCAGTGTTTAAATGTCACTTGCAAGATTACTTGGAAAGGGTGATGACCTAGAAGCGAAGTACTTGCATTATCACAGATGAACAGGTACTGTTATTAGAAGATTTTATGAATAGGTACAAGATATGCTAGGTAATATAATGATGGGAGGTGAATTTGCGAAATACGGACGAGGTAGGTTACAAATAACACTTTAGCATTATGCACATTGTTTTCTTTCGTTTAACTTAGCATAATCAACCTAAATCTCCCCACTGTTGGGACTCAGGCCTCCTCTCTTTGAGAGAGTGTGGGCTGTAATCTACCACGCGGGCCCAGTGTTGGTTGGTGGATGTCACATGTCATCGAATGTTTGGTTCTAAGACATGCCGGTTTCCTCACGATGTTTTCTTTCACCGTTTTGAGAGCAGTGCTTTGTTTGTGTGTGCCTGAGTTCAAACCCATGACCTACAACTGGGCCACTACTGCTCACCGTTTAACTTAACTTGTCTAAACTATAGACAAATATTGCTCTATTATACTGCCACAAACAAATAAAATCGTCAAAGACAATTTGAGGTAAAATTGGGATAATAATAAGCATGATCTTAAAAACATGGGTCTCAAATCTCGATTGCCACTCAGTTTACCAGTTCTTATGTCTTTTAAAAGCTTTCAACGAATTTATACAACTCCCAGCCTTCCAGATACATAGTTTGGCTAATTTATTTATATAATTATACTTTATTGTACAACACAAAAATACATAACATGAGAAAATATACAATGGGCGGCCTTATCGCTTTCTGTGATCTCTTCCAGGCAACCTTGGAATGGACAGTGATTTTCCTGGACATAAAATGCAGCCCCATTTGGTCGTTGGTGCAATACACTAAAATAGATACACAGTCATATAGATATAAAAAATTAATATGCTTTCTTTGCTTCTGTTAACTTTTGGTTTTCAAAGGACTCAGTTGCACTGTCGCCAATAACAGGCTCACTGCTTCATCATCTTGCTTTTCTCTCTCATCTTCTATTACTCTCTTACTCAAAGTTTCATAGTTAATACCTAAAACACCACAACTACAAAAAATAGAAAGTTACTAAACCCCTCTATATGCTGGTCGTGTAAACGCAATCACAGAGGAGCCCAGTATAAGGCTATCTGCGATCAACACCTTGTAGGAACCACGCGAGTACGTAACCGCCATTGACGTGTGCTGTGACAAAATTGACGGAAATGAGGGCCTTTTTACCTGTGAGAAGTGAGGGTGAGAAGATTGTACAATGTAGTTTAAATCTGAAATGTACTTAAAAAGTGAAATATACTCACAAATCTTAGGCTACATCAGTAGACATGATGGTTGGTTGCATTTTCCGGTAAAAAACTGAAACATTCGTACAAATCGTGGACTAAATCAAATTATCGTAGCGCTATTATGTTTTCCTTCTTATTATACAATTTTACCGCTTCTGACGACGTACCTATTAGTTCTAAGTAGTATGGTAAAAGTGTAGGTAACAAAGGAGAATGGGTAAGAATGTACCTAGACACAATGTGAATTGTAGCATTATGAAATACTAGCGGACCCAGCAAAATTCGAACGAGTACCGCCTCAGAATTAATAAGAACAAATGTATGAGAAAATGAATTATCTTCATTATAAAATTCGTGAATTTTTCCCATGTTTTAATAGTTTATCTGCTATTCGGGGCGGAGACAAATCCAACAAATCAAAGATCCTATAAATTAGTCCAGCTGTTCTATAAAAATGGTGTAACTAATCCGACTTTGATTTATGTACATATATGTTGATCTTTGTTGCCCTGTCTTCTGACTGTTGATCTTTGTTGTCATGGAGTAGTATAATTAATCCTAAGACTGCATGTCTGAATTCACTTAGGGGGAAAAGATGAGAAGAGGAAGTTAAATTGATTTAATAAAAGGTAACAGTTAACTTATCCTCTCAAAACTTATTGACCTGCTAATGAATCGATACTTTTTGAAATTTTTGAACGTAAAAACTGTTTGTGCTTCTAATGATGCACTGCTTTATGTAACTGAGCTTCTTTATAGCTAAAATATGTATAATGCTAGAGTTTTTTTTGTACTTGTCTGTATTGAATTATCCATTGTTCCTTGAGATTTTTCTAGAGTTACTTCCTTAATAACTTTAGAGAAAAAAAACTCAGGTCTCTGGTCACCATTTCACCTCCTGAGAAGACATACCCTAACTACAAAGGCAGAAATTAGAGTAGAAAAGTTAACAATATTGGTAAAGAAAACCGTCAAAATTTTCCGTTCAAAAACATTACAAACTTACATATTAACATTGATTATGTAATCAAATAAAATAAAAATCAGAACCAGTCGGTTTTATCCGACTTTTCTAAGCTTCTATTTAAGTCTTCAATAGGAAGAAAAACATTGTCTGATGCTACTTATAATTCCAAGCAAGTACTAAGAACCTATTGAAAACCATAGATGTGTATCTTCTATGATTAGTGTCTATGATGTTAGAAGGTGATAATTTATAAATAACAACCTGTCTTTGTTTATGTTCTACGACCATATATAAAAAACTGTTTGCATATTTATAAATAGGTAATGAGGAAGAGTAACCGCTCTAACGCCAAACCAGGCGCGACTGTCAATATGACAAGTCTTAGGACCAATAAAATGCAATCGAAGTTCGAAAAAGACAAATGTATATGTTGCTGTTGGAATTTTCATAATATGATTAACTAAATAATCATCATCTGCCTAGCATAATCAGCCTATAATCTTCCCACTGTTGGGACTCAGGCCTCTTCTCTTTGAGAGAGTGTGGGCTGTAATCTACCACGCGGGCCCAGTGCGGGTTGGTAGATGACACATGTCTTCGAATTTTTGGTTCTAGAACATGCAGATTTTTTCATGATGTTTTCCTTCAACGTTTTGAGAGCAGTGGTGATCATATAATTTACACAAAGTAAAGCGCCTGTCTGGGTTCGAACCTACGTCCTACAAACTAGTAAGTAATCATCTGCCTAGCCTTCTTCCAACTATGTTGGGGTCGGATTCTATTCTCACTAGTCGGATGCAGCTGAGTACCAGTATTTTACATGGAACGACTGCCTATCTGACCTGTAGAACCCAGTTACTGGGTAATACAATACCCCTTGCTAAGACTAATTGTCATATTTTAGTGCTTTTGACGACCCGTAACGATTGTCAAAGATCTGCATATGATAGCCGGGACCAACTGAATAGCTAAATTTATGGTGGTATGGTTCAGTCCCACCCTACCCCCAGGGGTATGGCCAGGGGTATGGTGGGTTCGGAGTGAATAATCTGAGGCTTAAAAAAGGCATCGTCAGGACGCTTTGAAAACTGGTACTTAGTGCCGAAACAGTTTTCCAGTCTGTTTTACCAAGGTCTGGTTAATAAGGATAGTGCAGCGAGGTTAGAAACCCCACAAAGTGGATCAAAAACCTGGTAATGTTCGCTAGAATTTGCTGAAGGCGAGATACATAGAACCGGTCCTTAAGGCGATGTTTGGGGAATACGTATGTTAAGCGGTAGAGGCCTGGCGGCTTAATTATGAGGATCATATTGAATAGCATTTTTCGCGTTCCCACTGCTGGGACTATGTCCTATGTTATTGGGATTGGTTTCCGCACTGACTTCTTCTTGTGGACCATGGCGGCCGTCCAAGGTTATTCCAACCAGCCAATTCCTGGAACACAAGCCTCTGCTCTAGAGAGGGAGTGAGCCAAAATCCATCACGCGGGCCCAATGCTAGTAAGTCATGTTGAAAGATGTAAGTAATTAATATTTTGTTACCTAGCAGGAAATATTAGGCCCCAAATAAGAAGAAACGCCTACCCTATTAAATACAAAATACAATCAAATTCGTCAAGCCATGCAGTCATTGTTGTTCAAAATGTTCACATAATTCAGTATTATCCTAACATCTAAGTTACAATAGTCTGGCGATGTGTAGACAATCTTATACGTAACGCTGTAGGCACGTTTAGAACAATGGGACCAAGCCTATCTAGCTTAGAGATAGAGCACGCTAATTGTAGGGGTGCCACTGCTTTGTTAATTTATTTATTTAATTAATATATTTAAATTTTTGGGATGCATGAAGAAGCCTCCTCGTGTAGCGCAGTTTGTTCCGCCAATTACTCCACTGAACCGAGCGCTCGGTGCATCCCGGACAGTCACACCCAACACCTTATTTGATTGGCCAATTCTTCCCTTGCGGTGGTAGGGCTAACGCCCGCCTGGTTTGCGACCTTCCCACCGGAGTTCGGCGTCAAGTAGCCTGCTGTGTTTCGTCTATCGTGGGAGTTCCAGTACCTTTTTTTTTTTTTTTTGCGGATTGGAAATCATCAAATGACCCCTCCCTCTCTGGGTGGAGCGGAAGGGAGTGTCAGACTCTTACTGACTAAAACCCACCCGTGTTCCTTCCTTAGCCCTTTATGTTCCGGGCCAGCGGTAACCCTTTCGGACAATCCCGCTGACCCGGAGTTCCAGTACCTTAGGCTCTTTTGGGCACGCTCGTTCCATCATAGATCTCATCCATCGCTTTCTATCAGGCGTGATCGAGGTCAAGAGCAGGCCCATTCGATATTTTTTTTATTGTTTTTATTACTTTTCTAATACAGTTATTGTGTTTTCTGATCTGACTTTTATTCCTCCTTACCAGCATTGATCACCACGGTCTTACTGCTGGTTGGAAAAATTAAAAAAAAAAACTAAAATAAAACAAAATATGATTTTCACAAACTGTTTTCGAACTGCAGAGCTGGAGTAGTAGTAGTGTCAATCAATCCATATCAACTCAGCCTATGGCAGTCTACTGCTGGACATATGCCTGTCCCAGGCTGCGTCACAACACCCTGTCCTCTGCCTTCCGCATCCAGTCTGTCCCAGCCACTTTCTTAAAGTTGTTGGTCCATCTAGCTGGCAGTACGCCACTGCCGCTATGCTTGCCGATACGCAGTATCCACTCCAGGACTCGTCTGCTCTCTTACTCTACAAGCTATGTCGGCAACTCCCGTTCCTTTATGGATAATTTCATTTCTAATTTTTATATTATGTAATACTAGCTGTGCCCGCGACTTCGTTCGTGTGGATGTCGGAACACAATAATGTGTCGCTTAGGAAAGGTGTAAAAGGAAAAATCTTCCGATCTTGTCTGGTAACGCTTCCCTTGCCTGGGGTTCTCAACCATAGCCCTTTCGACTGCACAGCAGTCACTGCGTCTTCAGGGTTCATAATGACAATGCGACGAAGTGTCACTTTGATTTTTGAGGATAAATAAAAATTAAAGCGAGGCGCTCGAGGCTGATTGTCTGACCAAATAGCCAAATTATGTCCATTTTATTTTGCATTTGTTTTAGAATACTAAGTTAGACCGGAATAAATCTTAAAATCATACCACCATTTTATCTAAAGTATATCTGAGATTAGTAGGTGAAGTTTGAAGTTAGTTTTTATAAGTCTTGTCTTCTTCTCTGCCGCTCTGCGATAAATTTAGAAATTCTTAACTTGGTATTGTAGATATCTTACATACCAATATTAAGACTTTATCATAGCGTCGAGTTACTCTTAAATCGTAGATACCTACTAAAGTTTATCTGAAAAGTAGTTTGAAGTCTTTCTTAACTTATTCTGTAAACCTGTGCCCACATTTGCTAACTCTCTCTTGGTGGATAGCCATACGATACCTTGAGGCTTTCTGACGTTTGGCCCCCAAACTGGAACGGGCCGGGGCCGGCATGGGATCTGGAGGCGATAGTCCTCGCGCGCCTGTAGGTATGAGTGGCGCGCGGAGGCACTACGCCGGGGGGAAGATCCGCTTCCGCAGCAAATCGGTGCGGAGCGGACAGATCTCCGGCGCGATCTCATGGCGGCATGGAAAGAGCGACTGTCGCTACCCAGCGCAGGGCACGCCGCGATAGCGGCGATAAGACCCCTCTTTAAGGAGTGGCTAGAGAGGCGCCACGGCGCCCTCACCTACCGCCTGATGCAGGTCCTCACCGGACACGGAAGTTTCGGGAGGTTCCTGCACATCATCAGGCGCGAGGTAACGCCCGGGTATCACCATTGCTAGGATCGCCCAGAGGACACGGTGGAGCACACGGTGGAGGCCTGCCCCGCTTGTGCGGAGCACCGCCGTGTCCTCGTAGAGGCGATCGGCAGCGGCGGCGACCTCTCGCCGGCCCTGGTGCAAGCCATGGTCCGGGGCGAGAGGGAGGGAGGCAGTCACCTCCTTCTGCGAAGCAGTCATGCTAGCAAAGGAGGTGGCTGGATGGCTCAGGGAGAGAGCCTCCCGTCCCAGCCACCGTAGGATACGCTCCGGGCGCCGGGAGCCGCGTGACGACTCCCGGCCACCGTAGGCGCGGGCCTGCGGGCGGAGAGTAATGGGTAGCTGGATTTTAGTCAGTAAGAGTCTGACACTCCCTTCCGCTCCACCCAGAGCGGGAGGGGTCATTTGATGATTTCCCATCCGAAAAAAAAAGGGTTGATATGGTTTTAACCAAGACAATGGCTAAAAATTTAGTTATTGTCTGTGGAAAGGGAGAGGGAGATCTCATCCACTCACCCGGCCCGCAGTAGGCGCATCGGGCGTCGGCGGTGGGCGGACAGCGCCCTCTTCCAGCCCCCCTAAACGGGTCCAGGGGCGACGAATTCGGGGACGTCTGTCACCGCCAACACATCAGGACTTGAGCTGGCGGCGCGTAGTGTTCCACGCGCGGGGCCTCTTTGACATCAAGGGGGTTGCGGAAGGATCGTACGGTCCCGCAACCCCCGGCGTAGATGTGAGACGGAGCACTGGGGTGATTTTAGTCAGTAAGAGCCTGACAGACCTCGCCGCCCGCCCCAGGGCGGCGGACATCCTTGAAGATTTTCCACCCCGGAAACAAAAAAAAAGGGTGTGCACCTGCCGAACCTATACTCAATAAATCAACAGCCCGTCTGGAGGTGTGCGTTCATCTAGTTTAAAAAATAAAAACATGATTGACGTGTAAAAGTGTTTGTACAAACCTACTTACAAAAATAAAATCATTTATCAATGCAATCTTTATCACTCAGAACACCACATCACATAATATTATCTTACATTATCCTCACTTTTTATTTGAAATTCTTTTAGCGCCACTAATCAACCAACAATCGAAAGCGATTAACATTATATTATGTAATCATTATCATTACTTTTTAAAATAACACAGGCAGAAGTGACTGTGATAGTCATCTTATAGGTGCGTGATTATTCACATAATAATGTTATAAACACAATAATTATGTTTTCGTTAGTACTATAAAGCGCCAATAGATGTCATTACGTGTATCCAACTTACGTAATGAAAGTTGTTGTAGAATACATTAAATTGATTATATCTTTTGATACAGTGAAGCGATTGCGATGAAACCAAAACTAAACACTACTCCGAGTTCTACACTATATTTGAGTATAAAAATTAACCATATTGGTTTGGTACTTTTTACGTTTGACCTGTTCAAATCAAATTTTGTCACATCCAAACAGACAAACAGACAAACCGACAAACCGACAAACAGACAAACAGACAAAAATTCTAAAAATTGATGAAATGGCATCTGTTGGTTATCCTATAACACCCCAACTATTTTTTTTTTTTATATTTTCAATGTACAGAAACGCCTCGTCTACAGATTTATTATATGTATAGATAATATGGTTATTATATTTTAAAATAAAATAAATTGATTTCATTATGATGTAAGTGAAAGACAGAGACATTAAATCTTAGGAAATACCTAAACTCGCCTTTTTATTATATTCATTCCTTTTGCTACTTCCAGCACGACAGTGTGGTTACTGATTAGCTAGAGCGGTAATGAGGTCACGGTTGTACTCCATATTATGTAACAAATAGCAAGGCTTTTATCTATATTTTATAGTATTTGATATTTTGCTACACAACCCTGATTTTATCACCAAACCTGATTCATCGTCGAATGGTTGAGAGTTGAGCTGCATGATTACTGGCAAACGCGTGCATTGGCTGGACAGATCCACTCAATCTTTGTGGTCCTTCCTCAAAAGACCATTTCAGACACCAATCTAAATGGTCTTCACGTGGTCTGACCAAGATTATGTCTGGAATTTAAAAGAGACTGTGACCTCTGACTTTGTTTCGGCCTTTCTTCAGATAGGAAACGCCGACCTCATCTAGTTTTAAATATATGATTGACGTGTAAAAATGTTTGTACTGCCGCGTGACGCCAGCACATCAAGCTACTACAATCTGTCAAATTTCTTTAATAGATTTTCAACTTTATCGCTAAAGTTTAAGGTTCAAAGTTGATTGGGAAAATTTGACAGTTTCGGGTAGCTTAATGTGCTGGCGTCTGTACAAACCTACTTACCGAAATTAAATCATTAAAAAAAGTAAAAATGGCACTGAAAATTTCAACAAAAATAATAAAACAATTTCTCGATCTCTCAGGTAATTATCGCCTGCCAGCCCTGTTTAACCGAAACTAGGTTTAATGTCACCGGTCTACAAAGCTACAAAGCAACAAACACTACACCTACAGGGCAGTGTCAATCACGACCTACCTACAGCTATAAATCGTCTGCTATCTTCCCGATCTAATTAGCATTAAATGCGACAGACACAACTAAGTACTTATGGGGTAGAATCTGATGATCGGTTGCTTTTCAAGTCCTTTAAAGGATTTTGTAGGAGGAATTTGTATTTGTAGTGTGAATGAAATCACAGAACCTGAATTTGAGTCTGGCTAGGTGTAGATAGATTTAGATTTTACGGGGTCTTTTATTTTACGGGGTTCTCTATTTTTGACTGCTTCGCTGGTCTAGTGGTCCCAAGTGCTACTGCTAACCATGCTCCTGGGTTCGATTCCTAGGTCGGGCAAAGTGTTATTGAGTTTTTCCATTAAGAATTTCTCAGTCGCAGCCCGGAGTATGGATTTACTCACGACGCATAATGATGTTTTTTTAAATTCAATGGCCATTTTCTCAGTATTAGATTTTAGTAATATTTTAAAGCTGATCGGTCATATAAGCCAGTCATTCTGATGTTCAAGTTTTTGTGAGATTGCGGGTTGAGCTGGACTCCTTGAATAAGAACTATCCTTAGCAGCTTTAAGCAGAGAGAAGTGAAAAGAGAGTGGAGAGGTCTGTGTCCTGCTGTGGGACATCAAAGGCTTGTAATCATAATAATAAGCTCTCATTCGCCAGGTGTGCATAGTATTCTGGCCGAAGGGTGTTGTGTACTGCCGGTTTCGTGGCCGGCTACATGACACCAGTCAGCGACAACACGACGCAGACACTTCGTGTGCGTTAGTTTTTAGTGTAAATATAAAGTTGTATGTATAGTCTTTTTAAGTTATATTAATATTTTATTGTATGTAATAAAAAAGTGTAATAAATGGATGAATAAAAAAATAAAATAGTACTATGCGCGGTATGAAACTTTGTTCCAGACATATTAAATGATGTCATTCCTCCCTAAAACCACATTCAAAGAAGTTCATAGCGATTATTTATTGAATCAGAAACATTATCTTCTTAGAATACATTTGAAAGGAATCCGTTAAAAGCCCACCTAAAGATTTATTAAAGGCTGCTTTCCCAGAATTGTACAGACGCCAGCACATCAAGCTACTACAATCTGTCAAAATTCTTTAATAGATTTTCAACTTTATCGCCAAAGCATAAGGTTCAAAGTTGATGGGACAATTTGACAGTTTCGGGTATGGCGTCTGTACCTTACTCATTTGATGTTGGGGAAATTTCTGTGTCCGTCATCATCATCAATAATATGTCCAGCTAATCCCACGATCTGAGTATAAAAAAAACCGGCCAAGTGCGAGTCGGACTCGCACACGAAGAGTTCCGTACCACAAGGCATAAAACGCCGAAAAAAACGTTCCTTACCCCTTTAAATTTTAACTTTATTTTATTTTTATTACTTGTTGTTATAGCGGCAACAGATACATCATCTGTGAAAATTTCAACTATCTAGCTATCACGGTTCATGAAATACAGCCTGGTGACAGACAGACAGACGGACAGTGGAGTCTTAGTAATAGGGTCCCGTTTTTACCCTTTGGGTACGGAATCCTAAAAAATGGTTTCTTTATCTTATATCCTATTCAATTATGGGAGGGTATCAATAAAGTTGGGTACTGTTAAATTTATGAATAACTAGCACTTTGCCCGCGACTTCGTCCGCGTGTATTTCGTACTTTCCTCAAAAAATTTCGAATATGTAGGTATGTTTATGATCTTTATCATTTATTTAGATTAATAAGTATTCGGGGCAATTTTTAAGTTTGTAGATCTAAGGAATCAGATTTTTCAAATAAACAGGATCCCCGCTTTTCACCCCCACAAGGGTGGATTTTTCAAAAATCGTTTGGGATGACGTGTCCATTACTTGACTCAAAGACCGATACCTACTCATTTTCAAGCTAATGGAAGCAAGCAGTAAAATCCACCCCTTCTTCTTCTTAGCGTGTCGATAGCAATCTAAATGGACTCGGCCCAGAATTCGGCTACTTGTTTGGCGCCATTACCAGCGTCCACCAGTTCCTATAACGTGCAGCTGACAGGACATGCAGGACACGATATTAAGTGTCCCATCGTTTGTGGAACAGCACCACATGTACACTCCAAGGCGGAGCCGTCTATGAATCTCCACCTGAACAGGTTTTCCTTGCTTCAGCCAACCTGGGTCCGGAGTCTGTTTAAAGACTTCCAGGTTATACAAGGTTAGTCATGTCCAGGTGGGAGGTCTTCAGCGGGTGGGACGAACGGTTTGGGTAAGGAAGGACTGTCTCGCCACAGTTTCAGTCTTTGTTGTGATGGTTCACCAGTGAGTGGGACGACACACTTTAAAAAACTGTTTCGGCTTTTCAGCCTTTGTGGCACAAGGATGTTGTCGTGCAAAGGGTCGTGTGTCGGAGACCATTTTGACTCTTTCGCTGGAGCCAGTGCTCTGTGAACCACTGGTGGCGCTATTCCTGCTAGTGGATACAACATTTCCTACTATATTTCCCAGCAATCCACCCCTTAAACTTTATTACCCTTTTCCACCTTGGTAGGAGTCGATTTTTGAAAAACCCTAAAACACATACCTACTTTTTTACCGAGTTTCGAGTTAATCCGACAGCGGGTTAAGCTAGGTTCATATTGCTGTGTCGGGGTGTGTCGGGGCGCGCCAGAACGCAATCGCTTACGTTCATTTACTATGCATAGATTCACATTTGTAGGTTGTGTTGTGTTGTGGCGCGTTCTGTCGCAGTAAAATCGCTCGACGCCCGATCGCGCCAGAGAGGTGGTGGGGGATCTGTCGCGCCACACTAATGTGAATCTATCATTTACGACGCGTTATTGCGAGGGAACACAGTTCATGCAATTATTATAATTCTGTTTTTCGTTCTTTAAAATGTCTGATGAACTTATTGAATTAGTACGGCAATACAAAGTTCTCTATGACACAAAATGTAAGGAATATAAGGATCACGGTATCAGGAATAGTGCTTGGGAGGAGCCATTTTAAAACACGTATTCACTCTACAACTCTTAAAATGAGAATGATCTAAAAATGCGACATATTGCGCCACAAGACAACACATTAGTATGAACACTCCGCGACACAACAGACGGCGACCCGACACACCCCGACACAGCAATATGAACCTAGCTTTACATATTTTTCTAACCTATTAACTTTGTCACCGGCGCGGCGGTTAACTACTAATACTGCCACCGCCGTCGCCGCAGGGCAGCGGCTGGACGACCCTGCCGTGGCGCTACGGGACCCTGGACTCTCTACCTCCAGCTCCCGCTACCTACGTCTGGAGGCTCTGCAGGACAGTAGTGTTCTTTAGACGGTTTTAACTTACGCGTGCGCTCGATATCCTACCCACGCCCGGCTCAACCAGCTTGTATCTAGTCTATCTTATTAAATCTAATCTTTGTAACGTAATTCTTCTTTTATTTAATTATATCCACCACTACACACTACCTAACGTCCTAAACGTTACAGAGGGTATATTGCCAAGTTTCAAGTTTATTAACCAAATGAATAAGATTTTTCGTTTATGCTGTATCCCCTCTTTTTATCCCTAAAGGGTTTTGAAAAATCGTCTGGGATGTTACTATAGTTTGACTTAAAGATTATTTTTTCCAATCAAACCACTTATAACCATCTTCACCCCGTTAGGGGTAGATTTTCTAAAAACTTTGAAATACTTTATTATTTATTTTGGACTCTGGACGCGCTTGTTAAAATTATTACATTCAAAATTTTACACCCCCAATCTCCCTTTAGTTTTAAATTCATTAACCAAATGAATAAGTATTTTCATATAAAGTGTATCCTCGCTTTCCCCCCCCCCCCCCTGACACAGGGGTAGAATTTCGAAAAATCGTTTAGGATGTGTTTATTACTTGACTCGAAGATTTATTGATACCAATTTTCGACTTAATCAAGCCACGCAGTAAAATCCTCCCCTGTAAAATTAACTACACCTTTTCATCCCGTTAGGGGTAGATTTTCGAAAAAACCCTGATACATGTTATTCTTTATTTTTGGTCTTAAGTATAAATACCGAGTTTCGAGTTAATCGGACCGCGCGTTAAAATTCTTCCATACAAATTTTAACACCCCCTAATCCCCTTCTAGGGGGTAGTTTAGAAAAAAAAAGTGCTGCCAATCTTCATAATTTACTTAGATAAGTATTCGTGCCAAGTTTCAAGTTTATTAACCAAATGAATAAGATTTTTCATATAAACTGTATCCCCGCTTTTCACCCCCACAGGGGTGGAATTTCGAAAAATCCTTTGGGATGTGCTCATTACTTGACTCAAAGATTATTTGTACCAATTTTCGAGTTAATCAAGCCACGCAGTAAAATTCTCCCCTGTAAAATTAACTACCCCTTTTCACCCCGTTAGGGGTACATTTTTGGAAAACCATGATACACGTTTTTCTCTATTTTTGGTCTTAAGTATAAATACTGAGTTTCGAGATATTCGGACAGCCCGTTAAAATTCTTCCATACAAACTTTGACACCCCCCAATCCCCTTTTAGGGGGCAGTTAAGAAAAACAAAAAATGCCAATCTTAATAATTTACTTAGATAAGTATTTGTGCCAAGTTTCAAGTTTATTAACTCAAGGAATAAGATTTTTCATACAAACGAAATCCCCCCTTTTTACCCCCTTAAAGGTTGAATTTCCAAAAACCCCTTCTTAGTGCTCCCCTACATTATAAAAGGAAGCCGTGTGCAAAATTTCACATTCGTAGACCCAGTAGTTTCGGCTGTGCGTTGATATGTCAGTCAGTCAGTCATTCATTCATTCAGTCAGTCAGTTTCTTCTTTTATATATATAGATATACATGTAATATTATATCTATAAGTTATACGTGGCTCGGAAAGCACCTTGGTCCTGGCTGAGATTTATAGATCTTCGTCAGTCGCTACGGGTAGTCAGAAGCCGGAAAGTCTGACCATCATTGGGTTGTGGAGGTCCGATAGGCAGTCGCCCCATGTAAAATATTGGTTTTCAGCTGCACCCGGTTAGACTGGAATCCGACGCCAGAATACATAGTTGGGAAAAGTCTACGCAGCGTCAGAACCTTTACTAAGTTGCGAAACTAAGTCGAGAGACTCTAAAACTATAATAACTATCCGTACTTTAGTGTTGTCTATGGACAAGTAATCTTAGCACATACTTAAATGTATGTAGCATCTGTGAAGATAATTCGCCAAACATTTCTAATCACTCAGAGCAAAATTGCCAAAGCTGACGTCACGTAGCGACAGTAGGTACCTACCACGAAATAGGAAGCTACAGTAAACC
Source organism: Oligia latruncula (assembly GCA_948474745.1). Classification (NCBI taxonomy): domain Eukaryota; kingdom Metazoa; phylum Arthropoda; class Insecta; order Lepidoptera; family Noctuidae; genus Oligia; species Oligia latruncula. Next base: position 4,687,482 of record OX419684.1, on the reverse strand, counting down.
CACTTCCTAGCAAAGAACTTCCACGTTAAAATTATCACTAGAATCTTGCTCGTGATTTTGAGCACCGTACTCTGTCTTTGACGTGTGCCGTTCGTGTGTAAGCACACTTAACGCACAAAAAGTTGGCCTTACTTTTGATGATTAAGGAATGCCGACTCGAGTCGGTTGAGCGATCGATACACGAGCGGCATGTTGTCTACTACAGCCGCCGACACACGTTGACGCCAGCCGTCGTCGGCAGTTGCCTCTGTCGTAGACGCGTGTAGCTTCTGTGTATGAGCACTTAGCCTGGAAGACTGATTGTCACTCTTACCTAATACAGTCCTTTTACCCCTCCCGCTCTGGGCGGAGCGGAAGGGAGTCTCAGACTCTTACTGACTAAAACCCACCCGTGTTCCTTCACTTGCCTGTGCCAGGGGCCACGGTATCTCTTTCGAACAACCCGCGACCCTGGCGGGCATCGGCCCTAGCGGTCCCCGTCAGTTGATGCTGACATCTCCTTGAGGCGCGCGTGTTCCACCTAATACAGTCCTTACCGGCTAAAGATACCCAAAAGGTTTAGTCCTACGACTAAACTTGTTCTCCAATATAACGATAGTGGATAGAGAATAACAAAGACGGGTCCACACTTTTTTGTCCCCCAAGATTTCTTTCACAATAACCCTAAAGTACAACCGAAATTCCTGTTGATCTATTGAAACACATAAAACCTTTGTGCCGTGCATTGTATGAACTGGTCCTTCTGTGCCCTAGTTTCCTCTAGTACATAGTTGTCCTAATTCGCTAACCAATATGACGTAACTTCGGCCGGAGCCGAATGGGGTCGAGCTTTGCGCACGCGTCGATTCTCTATCGAAATGTGTTCGAGTGTTATAATTGCGATTTAAAATGTATAACGTGTTAAATCACAGGTTGCTTGAATGGAGTTGCGTGTTTAAAGGTATTGAAAGGGATTTGTTCAGAATTCTTGGTTTATTGCGGAATTTTAGTATCGTAATCGATACTGAAGCAGGTGGTCACGAGGATTTAGAAACCTGGTGTGAGGATTTATTGGATTTGAAAAACGATTTGTTGGAAATACCGGAAAAATATAAGGCTGCGCAGGAGACGTTGCCAAGCAACACGATATTCTGATTCTAATATTATAAAGGTTCATTCTATTCATTGTTGAATCAAGTCAGGTGGTGACTCACATTCTTTTGTTTGACCGTCAAACTGGTACCTTACTTTGGTATATAGAGGCTAGATAAAAAAAAAACAAAACACCAAAGTTAAAAACATCCAGATATTTCTAGATACAATCTCAAAGGCTACGTAGGATTCGCAAGATGCAGTAGTTGTTGTGTGTATTTTCATATTATTGTTTTTTAAGGCTGCTGTAGAAAAGTCCAAGCCTTTGAACCACACAAACAAAAAGGCGAAAATTATTCCACCAAACAACATTGCCAACCATTCCATGCATAAGCAGTTTCACCTGACCACAGTAATGTTCTCTACAAACAAAACAAAAAAAGGAAAATTGCTTTAACAGTCAACGAAAAAAACGTCGAAAATTAATGTTTATAAAAAGTAAATTGAGACGCATTTCTTGCGAATGGGTACGTTTGAAAGTCAGTGTGTTTGAAACGGCCAAAGACCTAAGTAATTAGAGATAGGGCGAGCAAGGTTACTGTGACAGACGGACATACTGTAGTCTGTAGGTACACGTTTTTGGTGTAAGATTATGTGGCTACCGACTGTAAAAGTTTAATGGAATTTGGTGTTTTTGGTTTCTATTAGCCTCTTTATAATTATACTCTCTTGTGGCTAAGTAATAACAGCCACACGGGTCAATCGATCAGGTTAAGCTACGCTTACCGCGGTTGCTCCGTGGATGAGTGACCATCTTTACGTACCAAGACCACTCCGTGCCTCGGAAAGCACGTTAAGCCGTTGGTCCCGGCTGTCATTCGTGGATCTTTGAAGGTCGTTAAGGGTCGTCAGAAGCCCGAAAGTCTGACAACCAGTTTTAGCAAGGGGTATCGTGTTACCCAGTAACTGGGTTGTAGAGGTCAGATAGGCGGTCACTCCATGTAAAATACTGGTACTCAGCTGCATCCGGTTAGATTGGAACTAAGTTGGGAAAAGGTAGATGATGAATTATACTCTCATAAGTCACAATTTACGTATGACAAGAACTTGAATACATCGTGCATCGCAAAAGATGGAGTTTATAAAAGAGACATTTTGACAAACTCCAAAACAAGCGTCCGAAACAAGTGATTTTGGAGAACAGTCAATCTTCCTAGCCTTTTCCCAACTATTTTGGGGTCGGCTTCCATTCTAAACGGATGCAGCTGAATACCAGTATTTTACATGGAGCCACTGCCTATCTGACCTCAACAACCCAATTGCTGGGTAACACGATATGTCGTGGTAAGACTGGAGGTCAGACTTCCGGGCTCCTGACGACCCGCAACGACTGTCAAAGATCCAGGAACAGTCGAGCCCAACGGCTTTTAACGTGCTTTCCGAGGCACGGAAGGATCTTGGTATGTAAATATTGTCACCGTCCACGACCAACCATGTCAACCGTAACGAATTTTGGAGACCTAATCATGACAAATTCAACCATTTGTGTTGAATTTGTCATGGTTGGCCATTGGATCTTTTGTATCATAATACTTTTACTTGCATTATTCAGTAGGTTTCTATATTCCGCTTTCATTTCTGCACCCTTCAATCAAGCAGGTACCGATGCCATAAACTAAAAAGACAATTAACATCTACAGCTAGTCGTTTGACATCAGCCTATGATCGCACTGCATAATACTGCAACCTATACAATGCATAGGAAGACATTCTTAGATACAGATCCCACATTTGTCAGTCGTTATGTTACAAGTGTTGGATTAATTGAGGAAAATGCAATCAAATGATATAGCACTCGTAAGGGCAGGGTTAGCCGCTTCGCGATCAAGATTTATTACCAGACTCGACGTTTAATCTCGCCGTGGCACTGTCATGTGGTATGCAGTGTATAAATATAGTCAGTACTAGTCCTAGTACCTCATAGACTATGAGGTACTAGGACTAGTACTGACTATGAGTCATAGTCCACCGACTATGAAGTTCAATTAACACTGTTTATTGCGAGGTTTTAATTTCGAGGACCAAATCATCAGATGTAACTTTTGCTTCTTCTTCTTCGTCGTACGGTGATTCCTTTTTACTGTTTTATATAGGCTTTGACCAGAATTCGGCCACTTCTACAGCGTTAGCGTTGGCCTCGTAAAGGTCTTCCATAATGTAGGTGTTTTTGCATAGAGAGAACGAAAAGATGTGAGGCTTCGTTTGTGATGTGGCTGCACAGTCGCACTATGGGCAGTGTGGCTCGTCAGAGTACCTCTAACTGACTAAGTTGTACCTGCAGTGACCCACCTGGCTTCCACGTCGGTTAAGAGATTTCCAGGTGGGCCATGGTAGTTGGTGGTCCGCTGGGAGCTTTTCTGCAGGCTCCACAAGCTTACCAGATAACAATTTCACCAGTGCACGGTTTTCAAGATTGAAAGGTTCTCCTACGAATTCAGCTTTGGAGACTGTGATTCAAATTGTTGCAGATACGAATAATTATGTCAGTTTTAACCATCGGCAAGATAGACTTTGAAGTTCTTCTTCAAAGTCTATCTTGCCGATGGTTAAAACTGACATAATTATTTGAATCACAGTCTCGTAGCTCACAACTTGTGAGATGACAATAAAGATTGGTAATTCAAACATAAATTGTGCAGGAAGAAGGCAACAATGATATTGTGTCATCATCATCATTTCAGCCGAAAGACGTACACTGCTGGACAATATGCCTCCCCCGAGCACCTCCACTTCGACCGGTTCTGCGGTGCGGTGTTGCTGATATTGTGTAAATTAACATAATACCATGGAAAAATGCTAACTCCCTTCCTTTGCACACAATTGTTTATCAAAACGTTCCTATCAGCCTATAATGTTATTGTGCCTGTAGTGTCATTGCTGAGACACTGGCCTCCTCTCTGTGCGAGGGAATGGGCCGTAATCCATCACGCGGGCCCAGCGCGGGTTGGTAGGTGTCACAAGTCTTCGATTTTTTGGTTCTAGGACATGCCGGTTTCCTCACGATGTTTTCCTTCAGAACAGTGGTGATGATAAATTACACATAATAAAGGGCCTGCCTAGTTTTGAACCCACGACCTACGGGCCGCTGCCACTGAGCCACCAATGCTCACAAAACGTACTTTATAAATATTTCAATAATTCACACATCCCGATATCCAAACCTTATCAAACCTTTTTTATAACTGCACGTGTCCCAAACACGAAAGGCAAATGCAAAGAAAACAACCTCAAAGGAAAGACCGGGGCGCTTGCGCAGACAGATAAAAAAATAACAAGAGCAAATAATCTAACAGTAACTATTAACAGTACCCTTCGCTCTATTTACAAATGAGGGGAAGACATGCTGACCTATATCCTGTGGAGCATAAAGACCCACTGTCCTAGCACACACACATACGCCATCACTATTCACACACACGCAAACTCATCGCCGTGAATCAGGGTGAGTATGTGTTTTGTGGCGTTAGAAAATGTGTTTGTGTGTGTGCGTCTTGGAATCACATGTGTGTTTCGTGTAGCAACTGTATGTTGTGCTGTTGTAATTATTTTCCAGTATGTTTCGATGGTTTCTGTTTGGTAGTTTAAAGCCGTGTATGGAAAAATGCCTACCTATTTTAGCTAGCTAGAGTGTATAGAGGGCAATCAAAATTGTATCAGTCCAGAACATATTAATATGATGTCGGTGACCTATCTATACAAATAAATAAAATATGAAATGAAAGATGAATATGATGATAGATGATGAATATGAAAAAAAAAATTTTTCGTCTGTTTGTTCCGGCTAATCTCCGAAACGGCGGGACCGATTTTGATGAAATTTGGTATGGGGATACGTTAAACCTTGGGGAAGGACATAAAAATAAATAAAGATATGAGTTGAACTTTTGAGTTTTATGCGCAGAACTAGAGAAGACTGTATCACTGTATGAAAACTAATAAAACCTAAGGCAGTTTGTTCAAAATAATATTTTAAAGTTGAATCGTGGTCACAACCTATTACTTTTTCATAATGTCAAATTCTAGTAAGAAAATTATTAAAATAATAACGGTATTAGAATCTTATTTCATAATACCTATCTGTCAGCCAATTTCTGCGTGCGTACGTCATAATTATTATCTGTCTTATTTAGTCTATTTGTGTTTATACATTGGGTACTCGGGGACTTTCAAAATACGATCATTATAATTTCAAATCAGGGATTTGTCTTCTGAACGTAAAATGAAACCTGTTTGTGTCTAACTTTGACCAACTATCTACACAAAACTAGGCTTAATAACAGACATTTGCATTTAAATGGTACATACAGCTGAAATATACGCCATTAGTCAAAGACATGCAACATTGTATGAACTAAAATATTTAACTTCAGTAGTATGAAGCTTGCTTAGATAATATGCCTCGACCCGACCAATAGGCTATTTGACAGTGTAAAAATAAGGTCATAATTATTGACACTCGTATAGATTATCGCTTTTAAAATCGATTTGCATAAATTTTACTACAAAACAATGTATTTATAAAAAAAATCCCGAAAAAACTTCATCTTTTTAAATCTGGCGCCACGTAATCGAAAACGGTCTGGATTGGCTGAACTTAAGATGACGTCATGATTTAGTAAATTTCTGTCTATCGTTGACAGAACAGATGACTTTTGTCTAGTATCTCGACCGTTTCAACGTTTGTTTACGTGAATCGTGACGTCACGACGCCATATTGTTAAAGATAGCGTTTTGGCGGCTTATTTAAACAGTACATTTTTATTTACAATTTTTTAAAAGAAATACATTATGCAATTTGAAGTAATAGGTTTTTGTGGGCTCGTTAGACACCATTAAATAATCTGAGATGTTTATCAGAAACCAGTCAAATAGCGACATTCAGTCTGATCTCAGTGTCAATCTGTCCTACCTCTATACCTCTAATTTCCCTACGTTTAGACAAGTTTTTGAAATTTATTTGTCGCCGAGATGAGACTGCGACTAGATTTTGATCGTTTAAAATTACAAGAATTGACCTTCCGATGTTGTACAGTCGCTAGCACATCAAGGTACTACTAACTGTCAAATTTCTTTAATAGATTTTCAACTTTATCGCCAAAGATTGATTGGGAAAATTTTACAGTTTCGGGTAGCTTGATGTGCCAGTCTGTACGTTACCTACGAAATTCATAATCATCATCATCATCAGCCTATAGCAGTCCACTGCTGGACATAGGCCTCCCCTAATGAGCGCCATAGCGCCCTGTCTTCAGCTTGACGCATCCAGACCTCAAAAGACCATTTCAGACACCAATCTACATGGTCTTCACACGATCTGACCAAGATTTTGTCTGGACTTTAAAAGAGACTGTGACTTCTGAGTTTGTTTCGGCCTTTCTTCTCAGAATAGTCAGTTAGGAAACGCCGACCTCATCTAGTTTAAAAAAAATATGATTGACGTGTAAAAGTGTTTGTACAAACCTACTTACAGAAATAAAAATCATTTAATCATCATCATTTAATCATCATTTAATCATTTAATCACCACTGCTTTCAAAATGGTGAAGGATAACATCGTGAAGAAACGGCATGTTCTAGAACCAAAAATTCGAAGACATGTGAAATCTATATATCGGGCCCGCGTGGTGGATTAGGCTGCCTTTCCTCCAGAAATGAGGGATGTTTGTAAAACTAACCGATACCAACGCTAACTTAGTTTAAGCTATAAAAATGAAGCGATGTTATTGGTTGATTTCACACACATCCCTCGCGACGCATCCTCGCTCATCTCTGGTAGAAAGGCAGCCTTACGGCCTACTCCCTCTCACCGAGTGGATGCCTGTGTCCCAGCAGTGGGAGCATTATAGTCTGATTATGCTAAGCATAATACGTGTTACGTTCTATATGCTTCTCGAAATTCATAATAGTTGAATCAAAATCTATTTTATTTTACTATAAAACCTACTTTTATAATGTCGCCCATCTAAATTCAATCGTATAAATTTCCAATTAGAAACATGTATAATTATGAAAAGAAAGAAAAGAAATCTAATATCTTTTGATTTACAAACCTTTTATTTACATAGATTTGCATTTCCCAGTAAAAGTTGACATTTTATTAAGTAATAATGGTTTAATAGTACTAATTTAGGATCTAATTGGATTTATATTTAATCTGACACAACACGTTTCAACAATCAAAGGATTTTGCAACGAAACCTGGTTCAGCAATCAAAAGATTGATTTCCACCAAACGGTATCGCATCGGATCGGAAAAGATACGAACGGATGCGGCGACAGCCGATCGTGTCCGGCATGATGTCGACACATACGATCGGCTCCACTTGAAAACGTCTAAAATCCGTTTCTGCGCCTGCTCAAATAGTTTCATTCCTACCGTGTTGACGTGTTCTAATTTTTGAAAATGTATTTGGCGGTGTGATACCCCCGTGCCTCGGAAAGCACTTTAAGCCGTTTGGTCCTGCGCTTGATCTCTCTCCGGTAATGTCGGATTGCTGCCCTATCGGACTATGAGAGTGAGGAAAGAGGGAGTGCACACACTTGTGCAGTATAATATCCCACGTAGATGGCTAGTCTCCGTTGAGTTTGGCTGCCATAGCCGAAATTCAGACTGGAGGACTATTATTACTCCCGAGAATCGAAAGCGCGGGATTCCTTACTGATCACCGGGCTTTGTTATCATGGCAGCCTATCCAAGTCCCAGGTTATGACTATCATGGCTTTCAACCTCTCATGAAGATAGTTAGGTACTATAACCCTACTTAAATTACATTTAAATTTAATACAGTCAACTGTAAGGTGCGGTGGCAATACTTTGACCTTGAACTGGTCTGGCGTAGTACGAGAGCTTCAAAACATATTATACTGGTTCTATTACCAATGACGTGCAACCTACTGTACTTACGTAGGTAGTATAGGTGCAACCTTATTGCCAGAGAAAATGTTCATCGAATTGTTCTTAAATTCATTAAATAAAAAACAGTAACCAAGTCCTTTGCGCAGTAATAAAAAAAATATCCAAAAAAGCATTCTCCTTTACCAAAACAAACGTGATTTCCAGGTACAACGCCCTAGTTTAACGTTCCGTCCGTCCATAAAATAAAAAGTAGAATATTTAAAGGACATTGGTTCAACGTACTGTCTCCGTAATTGTAATAAAGAGCAATCGAAGATCACTCTCCTGACCTTGGAAACCGCCTTTTTCTTTAGTTACCTATTTACAAAAACTTATTTATGTATTTAAATTGATTGCTGTGTGAACAAAAGGTTCTTTATTTTAGTATATGCAATCATTCAATATATTTTTTTAGAAATATTTGTTTTGTGTTTAAATGTAGGATCACGTTTTTGTGAGCTGTAAGATAAGTAAGTACCTACTGTAGGAAAATGTTTTGAAAGTGTCAGTGCGCAAAAGCATTCACATACTAATGACTTATTTACCAGGATAACTAACCAACTGGCCATCCTGTTTAGCTCAACGGTCGCCAACAGCTGCAACTAGGTTTTCTTCAAATAAACCATAAATATCTATTGGTTTGTCCTTGTAAAGGGGACACTAAGTTTGACAGAAAGGTTACGACATATTTACGTCAAATAATGGAGTAGGTAAGTAGCAGGTGGCGTTCTGTAGTATCTGCCTACCCCATGGGAAATAGTCGTGAGTTTATATATGCAATGGAGGTATTTTTTAGTGAGAGAGCATTATTGTCTACACGAGCACGATGTGGGAGTAGGTACTATATTCTAAAATAGATAATACGTACGAACTCCAAATCCAATCCACAAAGCTATTCAGAATCAACGAGAATCCATATTTCTAAATCCCTGAACCGAAACTTTAACAAATGAACACAATACAATTCGTATAAATCATATATGTATAACATAAAATGTTTGCTAAAAATCAAGATTTTCGTGCGTTTCGACCTGCATATCTAAACCCACACGTGTTGCGCAAAGTATTGTCTAAACCATTGTTGTTATTATACAAAAGCATACTTTTTCAATCGCTTATAAAAACAATTCTAAACATGAGAACACTTTTACTTTCTTCAACATTTTTTGTTGCTTCGAAGCGGGGAGGCGTCACTGCTCAGTTTTATAACTAACCTTATATTCCAGCCAACGAAGAACCAGGGTAACCGACATAGCCCGAAGAATTGCCAAACTTATGTGGCAGTGGGTAGGGCACATTGCTCACAGAACGAATGGCTGATGGGGATGAAAGGTTCCGGAGTGGTGACCGCGTACCTGAAGCATTGGAAGGCCTACCACAAGGTGGACTGATTACACTGTGAAGGCCGCTGGAATCAACTGGATGCGAGAAGCACAGAGATGGTCGAAGCGACCATGCTGTGGGGAGACACATATCCAGGTGTGGACGACTTTCGGCTAAAATGATGATGATGAACCATATTATATTCTACTAGCTTCCGCCCGCGGCTTCGGCTATATCGGTAAAAACTATCCTATGTCCTTCCCCGGAAAGCAATCTATATCTCTGCCAAATTTTATCGAAATCCGTTGAGTGGTTTAGGCGTGAAAAGGTAACATACAGACAGACAGACAGAGTTACTTTCGAATTTATAATATTAGTAGGGATATAGTATGGATTCAGAAAACAAAACAAAAAGTAATAAGTCATACTTACCTAAATGGTTTACTAGAGTATTTCTTAAAATAAAATACTTTACTGATAATAGATTTACTGTTATTTGCGGATTATCAGGTTAAAAATAACTACAGATCTCACTAAAATTAGATTGTATTCTTAAATTTTGATGTAAGTAAACAATGATTCATTTCTACACCAAGACAAATACCAAGACCAAAAAGAGCCTTGACCACGATTAACGATTAGAGTAGTTTTGTTTATCTTAAAATCACGCTTACGTAATTTTATCACATCAGTTGGAGTTTTCCAAATATACCACATTTATTTTCTTTGCTGCAGTACTATAAATTGAACCACAACGATTCCCAACATTTACTTGAAAGCATATTGCATCGTTACCTGCACGCATTCCCACACTTCATCTTATATTCTGTCTCCTGTCCCTTTCACATACACTACTGTTTATATTGCCGTCTCATTCTAGCAGAATACCCACTCACGATTCGACGTCATCTTTCACTCTCACTATCGATAACAGTATATGTAAAAGTATTAGATGCAATTTAATTACTTAACAGAAAACAATGGATGCATTTTGTTCGGGATATGCAACTGTAACATATTCTTATTTTCAATATGGGGTAATCAATTGTAAAAAAGTAAAAGACACTTTTACTTTCAATGTTCATACTGCAGGCTGCAGACATCTATCGAATTTTCTTTCATTGACTTCAAAATCTAAAGTAGGTAAATTAAAAGATTAAAAATGTTTTAAATGCTTCTGCTATTTATCCATACTAATATTATATATGCGAAAGTGTGTCTGTCTGTCTGTTACCTCTTTATGCTTAAACCGCTGAACCAATTTACATGAAATTTGATGTAGACATAGTTAGAGTCCCGGGAAAAGACATAAGATAGTTTTTATCCCGATATTCCCACGGGATCGACACTTATGCGGGTGAAACCGCGGGGCGCTGCTAGTGGTTGAATATTTGTCTTGCTATTGGGTTTTTTCATCTGGAATTTCTCAATAGCAGCCCGGAGTCGTATATGAGTGATATGAGCCCGGTCGGTGGCTATAGACTCGCCCCCTATTACATGGGACTTAAATATAACTGGCGAAATATACAATAGCATCTCCGCCTAACCCCTTATGGAATATAGGTGTGATGTTACGCTATTAGTAGGTATTTAGCTTAAAAAAACGTCACACTAATTCTTATCACTCAATCTGTCAAAGCCAATAAGCACAAAAAATACGATTACCTGACTAAATTCTTTCATATACTACGTGTGACGTAAATCCGTTCAGCTGGATGAGCGCGCGCACTTTCTTCAAAACGAGACAGCGATAAATTTTACTTTACGTTAGAAAGAGATGGGGTTAGAAAACAATGACGCTCGAGTTTTTTCCCGTGCAATGATACTCTGGCGTAACATCACTTTCTTTCAATTTTTAGGAGTCCGTAATTGTATGGGTCGGTTGAAGCATTGTTATGATTAAATATTGTGCAATTTAAATGCAAAATTAATGAGAATAGTGCTTAGTTTTTTTTTTATTCATACTAGGTATGTGGAGGGGCTTGTGGCTAAGTAATAACAGCCGCACGGGTCGATCGATCAGGTTAAGCTACGCTTGCCGCGGTTTATTCGTGGATGGGTGACCATCTTTACATACCAAGACCCCTCCGTGATATGCTCCACGATAAGCCGTTGGTCCCGGCTGTCATACGTGGAGTCGTTACAGGTCGTCACAAGCCCGAAAGTCTGACAAGCAGTGTTACTAAGGGGTTTCGTATTACCCAGTAGCTGGGTTGTGGGGTCAGATAGGCAGTCGCTTCATGTAAAATACTGACATTCAGCTGCATCCGGTTAGACTGGTAGCCGACCCCTTCATAGTTGGGAAAAGGCTAGGCAGATGTAGAGATGATGATGACTAGGTATATTTTATTTACCAATAGCCAGGTGGGTGGACGACCTACAGAAGATCTCGGGGAAGACCTGGGTGAGACTCGCACAGACCAGGGAAGCATGGCGCAAGGGGAAGGAGGGAGGTTCAGTTGAGTAACTGGCGGAACAAACTGCGCAACACGAGGAGGCTTCTTCATGCATCCCAAAAATCTTAAGTATTTAGGTCAATTTATTTTACGTGTTGAAGCAACCACTGGTTTCACATTCTCTCTTGGTGATAAGGTCTGGAAGTCCATAATAATATCCCAATGTAAAAAATAATTTAGAAAAAGTTTTAATTCATATTTCTTTCTTTATCATTATCTGCCTAGTCTCTTCCCAACTACATACGTTGAGGTCGGCTTCCAGTGTAATCGGATGCAGCTCAATACTAGAATTTAACATAAAGTGACTGCCTGTCTGACCTTCAAAACCCAGTTACTGGGTAACACGATATCCTTTGGTAAGACTGGTCCTCAAAACGGTGAAGGAAAACATCGTGATGAAACCGGCATGTCCTAGTCCCAAAAAATTCTAAGACATGTGACAACCACTAACCCACACGGGGACCGCGTGGTAGATTATAGCCCACTCCCTCTCTCAGAGAGGAGGCATATGTACCAGCAGTGGGAACATTATAGGTTGGTTAAGCAAGACTGGTCGTCAGACTTCCGGGCTTCTAGCTGCCCGTAACATTAAATTCTTTCATCAAAAACTGAAATGAAAACGAGAACACTTCATTCTTATCCCCTATTCTAACTTGGCCGCTTTTTTCTAAGCTATCGTGTGCGATCCGTTGACTCCAATTAATCGGTGATAGAGTGAGAGTTTGGTGTCATTGTGCATGCGCCACTTTCGACTCCAATGACTGATGATCGATAGTTTTTCTCCATTTAAACTGTCATGCTTGGAATGACGCGAGTGAAAATTGTTTTATTCCTTTGTTCTGCAGTTTGTGCATGCTTTCTCTCTGCTTGGCGTGGTTTGGAGTCTTATTAGTGTTAATCAGGTGGTGGGTTATTTTAGGTAATTATAAGTTGGATGGACATTTAAGTTTAAATCCAAAATTTGGAGAAGTGCTTTGAATCTTTGTTGTCTAAGTGTCCTTTTTGTTCTGGTATATTAAATGTCTGTAGGAAGTTAGTCAGGGATTTCTCAGTAGCAGTCCGTAGTCTAGATTTGTGCCTGGTTGATAGCAATAGGCTCGCCCCCTATTACATGGGACGAAATATGGGTGTACTGTAGGTACAACTCTGCCTAACATTACGGGAATTACAAGCGTGATGTTGTTATGTACAGACGCCAGCACATCAAGCTACTACAATCTGTCAAATTTCTTCAATAGATATTCAACTTTATCACTTAAGTATAAGGTTCAAAGTTGATTGGGAAAATTTGACAGTTTCGGGAAGCTCAGACGAAATACTTTTTATTTGGTCTGAGCACATCAAGCTACCCATCATCATATCACAGGCCTCCTCTCGGTGAGAGGGAGCGGGCCGTAATCCACCACGCGGGCCCAGTGCGGGTTGGTGGATGTCACATGTCTTCGAATTTTTGGTTCTAGGACATGCCGGTTTCCTCACGATGTTTTCCTTCACCGTTTTGAGAGCAGTGGTGATGAAATAATTTACACAAAGTAAAACGCCTGTCTCATCAAGCTACCCGAAACTGTCAAATTCTCCCAATCAACTTTGAACCTTATGTTTTAGCGATAAAGTTGAAAATCTATTAAAGAAATTTGACAGATTGTAATAACTTGATGTGCTGGCGTCTGTACTTAGTTAGTTAATCAATTGGGTAGTGTATCTAAGTATCTAATGCTACCGTAAGTTTAATATTGACTAAAAGGTCAGTTGACCAGATAATTTCTAATGACAACATTTCCACTGGAAAAAATGCCATATACAAGTATAAATAAACACATTACGATGGTGTTGATTATACTGTCCTTGATGAAAGAAGATAAACCTATCACCACAGTATTATCAAGAAGGTCCATCATGAACTTCATTGGCATAAATTCAAATGTTCTGACACCCCACAACTACATTACATTTTGTTTTCAAAGTTAGTTATCATAATTTAAGAAAATTACATTCCGATGTTTGACACATAGATATTATTGTCTAGTTATTTTTCTATGCAAAGGTGGGGTGCACCTGTAGCCGTTTTAAATATAGCTAGCTGCTAAATAAGCATGCATAATAGCTTGTATAATTACTCTTCATTCCCCTCACTAACCTTCTATGGAAGAAGCTGTATTTACTTTGACGCTGCCCGCTAAGAAACAGATAGATATACTCGTATATTATGATAATCTATTAACCATATTACGGTTATCATATGCTTTTGTAAATACATATGCATTAAACATCCTCTGGTCTTTCTCTCCGCATGTGTGCGAGTACCCAAGGACCAATTACGTTCTAAAATTTCAAAAGATTAAAATACACAGAGATTTGTTCAATTTCTTCGCTTCGTTCACTGGATTTATAGAGCCTTTCAACCAGACAATGGACACGTACAATACCTATTTGCTCGTAGACACACGTAACCTGCAATTTGAAAAAAAAAACGCGATACATTTTTTGCTTCCATTATTGCCTTACGGACGTGCTCACAAAAACTACTGGCCTGATCTAAATCGGAATTCTTAAGGGTCGCTTATAGAAAAAAATAGAAAGAGACAGGAGAAATCAGAATTTTTTGTTCGTCTGTCTTTCACATAACTTTCCCCGGAACACAATGGAGCCAGGTAGGCGGAGGCAAAAAAAGGACCTTCTGGTATACCCTGATTGTGTGATAGTGACATTTTATATATTCGAGGTCATGGATTCGAAGGCTTTTTTCTACCTTTTATTGGAATAGCGTCGAGTTTTAAAACTACCTACTAACTTAGGTGTGAGTGGTCTTTGTTCCCGATTTTTTTCATGGAATTTTATTTGGCGGTCGTTTACTATGTCGTAGGTGATTCATTTCTAAAAATACATCATGTCTCTAAAACAGGCGTGTTTCTCGGCTAGCTGCTTTTATGACTACTGGAACACATGTTAAATGTAGGTAATTAAATGTAAGGGGCTCCTGCCAGCTAGCAATACATTATGGACTCTTATACGGTTAGTTCATTTGCTTGCTAAGAGATGGCGCTGACAGCGTGCGGGGACATTGTAATTATTAACTTTAGCATCTTAACATTTTACATTTTTATTACACACAGTTTTAATCAATTTACATAATTGGGCATTGGGCAATAACACCATTTTCAGTGAATATCACTTTCGGTGAAAGTCTCGTCATTATGTCTACTATTCCTTCACTTATCATCATATCTTTAAGCAAAATTGTAGCACTAACGCTTTAACTAACTTTACAACATGCAAGAAAACATAATTAGCATACTCTCGTATATTTTTCTATTTATCTTAAGACGTCGTCGTCAAGGAGTGTCCCTCTCAAATAAATTCCATAAGGCATAACCGAACTAATAAGTCTAATGTCAAAGCAAAGGTTACATTATGTCCCTTATCAATTCGACCCTGAAATACCGTCAACCTTCGCACATTCTACTCATGTTTGTCCACCATATTTGTACGTTTACGCAAACAAGAATACTTTGTAGATTATTTATTCGGCATTTTTTGCCAGAAAGTTATTCCGAGAAGTGTTTTCTTTGGCTTTTTCCTGGTTGCTAAGTACTATGACAAACTTAACATATACAGACGCCAGCATATCAAAGCTACCCGACACTGTCAAATTTTCCCAATCAACTTTGAACCTTATGCTTTAGCGTTAAAGTTGAAAATCTATTAAGGAAACTTGACAGATTGTAGTAGCTTGATGTGCTGGCGTCTGTACCTATCACATAATTAATTTACTTACCTGTCATTGCTTTTTTTAAATTATTTTTACCTATTGTGGTAGGTATAGTATTTTTATTCTAGGTGCACCATGTTCACTTACAATTATATAATTAATGTATACAAAATACATATTGCAAAATGTTTTTAGAAGAGTAACGGTTGAGTTTCTTGCCCATTCTTCTCTATACGTAACTATCTTTTGGAACGACTAGAATCAATTCTATTTTTTTGTAAATTTTGAGCTTCAAAAGTGTCTTTTAAGTAGGTACCTAATTGAAATACCTAAATGATTTGACTTTGACTTTAATGTGGAGTAAGATACTTTAATACTTAACAGAATTAATGACTTGGTATTTATTAAACAAGCTTAAGTAATAGCCAATCAAGCATGTTTGCAGAAACAATATTCAATGAGATGGAACTTTGGGTAATTACTTTCTGAACGTCATTAACTTCTTTAAGTTTTGCAATATCAGATCTCGTAACCTCCAGTATTTTCTAATTTCCCAATAAAAGAGTTAATATCGGACAAAAGAGCTTACACTTGGATCTAAATGTTCTAAGAATCGATTTCAAAGTCTACCTACCTAGATTGTAAAAAAAGTCCATTTAGATATGTACTTTTGCTACCGTTTTTTGTTATATTTTCAAATGCTTCTAGACTTTCTGAGATGAGGAGTAACTGGAAATCATTTCCCATGTCACGTGAGTAAGAAATATTAAATGGTTCTCGACATTCCATTACTTAAAGTACAAATAACGGTAAAGCCGCTGCTCATCCAGTAATATTCATAATTACGATAATTTCACAATTTCATAACGAGATCTAAGCTCCATGATTTGCAAAACATGTCCTTTCTCACCGCAGCTACTTGCATCCAGCGATAAATTGCTAACTAAACACAGATGGGCCCCCTATTTACAGTGCCTTTACAAGCTTACCACATAGAATTGCATCAAAATCCTCTAATAAACCTCTTGTAGATAGCGTAGAAGTTATGAAAATGAACAAGTTGAAAGGAAAGTGGCTGTACACCTCAGCTGTGACGAAACATCGACTCATGCTAGCAATATGTGAAAGGGATCTCGTATCGATATGGCCTATATCACCTTTTTATTTTTAGTCTAGCTACTTAGTGATTTTAAGATCTAGATGATAAGATAGATTAAGAAAGGAAGAATCTTTATGAACAGTATGCGAAGAGAGTAGTTGGTAATGATTGCATTGCATAAGTGCAGCCAAAAATAACTAATAAAATCAAAGTAGTTGCTCCATAACTACAAACAAAAACAACATCAAAACTCAATCAACGAGAATGAAAACCAACGTTAAAATAAACAGAATATATTTATTGAGCTAAAAATATGAATGCTAAATATAAATACGCAAGAACAGCATGGACCTAGAAGATGTGCGATGATTCACACGGTGGTCGTAATCTTTATAATCAAAGTTGGAGCTGTGACCCAAATCCGTGCAACCGCCGAGTACTTTCATTGTGAACGCTAAACTACTCTCACACTTACATAAAATACTAACACAAACTTAAACCATGCTGTAACAACGCGAAACATACAAACACTAGCGAAAATATTTCGCACACTGATGCAAATATGAATATAGAATGTATACATAGAGTTACCAACACTACCGCAATTCGTGTCTCAATAGACGTATGCGTGAAAGACATTTGCATATATAATGAATTAGGTATATTAGGGCAAAGGAATTCTGTTTTGCTTAATTTCGAGTTCATTGCATATATAACGGTATTATTATATATGGAACTTATCACAGAACATAATGCACACATAGACGACCGTACGTTGGACAACACAAGTACGCCTATATAGTGTAGAGTACACTGCGAATGTGTGACAGTAGCGTATTGTGCTTCGGCATTAGAGCGAGAAGAGATGCGTATAATGTATCATTTAAGATCTAGGACATCATTCCCGCCTTGTTCTAATTACACATGAGAATGTAGAATTGATTAACGACGACAGCTAATGCAGCTACTGAAGAATTGTAAAGAAAAAGAAAGCCGGGAAACCAAATAGTGGGTCAGTAATGAAAGACTTGACGACAAGATATAGTATGTTCGAAAATATGATAGTGAAAGTGAAGAGCATGTAATTGCACCAAATTGTATAACACTGAGCATGATAGTGTCACAATGACGAACATCATCAAAAGACGATTAGGCAAATAGGAAAATAAGCATAACAAGGCGGGTTACTTTGTCGTAAGGGTTTGTGTAATCGCATTTAGTAACGTTTTGCTAACCATCTCAACATTTTAACCGCTACAGTTATATTTCGTGTCGTTACTAATCTTATTCCTATGCAATTTTAGTGGAACTAACCCGAACATACAGCTGCAATAAATTTGGAAGAGTCATATTTTTATTACCAGCATGTAATGTTAATTTTTATTGGGCTAAATTCAGTCATCGTTTATTAAGTGCACGCTTTCTAATTTCTGATAAGTACATTGCATCTGTTACGTCAGCTAGAATCTTTATGCGTGAACCTTCGATCAATAGTACTGTTATTGATCGAAGGCGTGACCTTTTAGATTTTAGACAGAAATTCCTTGTATCTAGTCTATGGTGACCCAATTAAGATGTTAACTATCATTGATCAAGAATAGAACAAAGAATAGAACCTATCATTGACAAGATAATTTGATATCTCGCAATCGACACCGGAAGCGAATTCAAATGAAATTGATTACTTCCAACGATCATTCAAATCAGTGTCATACAGTCATAATCTCTTCACAACAGTTGCGTAAGTTGCGCTGGCACTACCGTGACGTAACCGAAACGAGCTCAGCGAAAGTTGCTACGGCAATTTCTCTCTCCTACCTATCTTTCTCTTGACGTGCTATCTCTGTCGCACATGCTACTTTCACATCCTCGTGTCTTGCTTCCACTTCGGAACATTTGCTGTCCTTATCGTTTGCATTACTTTCCGGTATGTTGCTATCTCTGTCGGTATCTTC
This sequence comes from Oligia latruncula, assembly GCA_948474745.1. Taxonomy (NCBI): domain Eukaryota; kingdom Metazoa; phylum Arthropoda; class Insecta; order Lepidoptera; family Noctuidae; genus Oligia; species Oligia latruncula. Next base: position 4,668,914 of record OX419684.1, on the reverse strand, counting down.
TTCATGCTTGGTGTGGACCATTTTTACGGTTTCGCACGCGTTGGAGGCGTTGCCGCTACGTAATCAATTGTCTTCTTGTTTGTTTGTGTTTATTCTGCGGTTGCGCCTTAAGGCAAAATGTTTTTATCCAATAAATATGTGATTAAGTACAATCAATACACTGGTAATTGACGCAATTACATGTAAGTTTAAGGTTAGATGTAAGTATATAAATGTGTTTAAATGGTTTAATACAACTTCTTTAATATGAGATTAGCATTCGGGTATGATTTATTGATTTGGAGGTAATAAATAAGGTTCACTTAAATGCCGAGCCTATTTCCGCATATTTAGGCCGTAGATGTTGCCTTGAAATGTGCCGTCACATTCAAAATTCTAGAACCGAGTGACGTAATACGGACAATTATTTAAATTAATCGTTATTGATAATAAGTTGAATGAATACTTAAAGGATCTTCTCAATCGAAAATGGAATCCTATATGAGACTTTGTTAATCGCTCCGTTTCTTGACTTATTGCTATCCTCAATTTTATTTTATCAAGGATTACTTTTATGTTTAAGAGGCAAACCATCAAAAACAATATAAACAGATACAAATAATTTCCCTAAAACAATTCATATTATAGATAGATAGAGCTATTGCTAAACTGCCACGGAAACATGATAACACAGCACCAATAGGACGTAGGTATATCTAAGATAGCTAATTTCCAAAATAATCTAACCAATATTCTCGACCTTAAAGCAAAAGCTGCACCTACTCTCAAAATTGTCCACAAATCCTATATTTCTAAACAGCCACGGAAATAGCCTGCACAGAGCCAAAAGGGCGTATATCAAGGATCGGATATTTCCATGAGATTCGGGCGATTGTGGCTGACTCAAGGTTGGTGATGAAAGTAGCCCCGCTAGCATTCCACCGACGGTTCTCAACGCACTTTCGTCCCACAAGGCTGCCGGCTCCCAATGAACTTACAGCTGCTATAAGTTGCTGTCGTGTATGAAAATGAGAGGAAAATATTTAATATTTTGAGACTTTAGGGTATTCACATTGAACGTAAAGATAATACTAAAACTAAGGACATAGTTAAAAGTAACGTAGCAGATGCTCATCATCCTGTAAATGTTGCAAAGGTTAAAGAGGGCACAGAGGTCAAACTGGGTAGAAAATCTATTGGATTACAAATACGAGGTAGCGCTATCTTATAGACTTTTATGTTATTTATGACAAACGGGCTTAAACTTAAACGGGGTATTTGCGTTATTGGATAGGACTCTGGTTGATTTATCTGTTTACATCCATGCAAACATGGGAATGGTAAGAGACTATCTAAGGACAATACCATGAACAACATTAGAAAAGAGCTTTTGATGCCCTTTTTAGTAACAGATGGTTAACTTACCAATCTTTACACAGAGAGCACAACCCAAGGTAGGTATGATTTGAAGAGTCTCAGAAAACAAATACATGGAACAATGCTACACAATGAAGAACACCTTCGAAATTGACGAAGATACGTAAGTGTTAATTGAATATTCACAGATTAGCAAGACAAAATGGATCAGACAAAATGAATTGTACCACTAATTGTCCTACGCCAGACACAATTATAAATTCCGTTAACCAACTTCCACTGAATATTTACGACACAAACAGCAATCCTTTGCCTCCCAAATAGGATATATATCATCATGCTTGAAGCAAGTGGGTGAGATAAAATACAACTGCACACCTGTTAGGCCAGCCTAGCCAATGCTCAAATAGCTGGGGGCGCATTGCGAAGCAGCGAAGATTGCCAGGTTGGAGCCATGGATTATCTGATTCAGTCTTTGGTAACCGACGTTTGTTATCTTTTGTGTTTTAATGCAAAAATCTCTATTGGTTGGAGTAATTGTTTGGGGTTTAAGTACTGTGGGAATAAGATTTGGTTTCATGTATTTGTTGATACTTTAATCGTTTGACAATATGGAGATACTCGTACGAAGCATTATTTGAAATAATGTTGAGTTCTTTGATTCTCAAAATCAGCGTTTACCATGAAGATCTCATCCTCCTAATATTGAACTCCGTTTTCGCATAACCCTACCGCCACTATCTTTTGCACACCGGCGATATGACACTGCTACAGGAGAAAGTCGTTGAATCTAATGTGTAGAATTTTCCTGCCATTTCGCCATTATTAGGCAACTATATTTTAAGCCGCAGGAATTCGCTGGATGCGGGAAGCACAGAACGGGTCGAAGTGGTTCTTGCCGGAGGCCTATGTCCAGCAGTGGACGTCTTTCGGTTGAATTTTTAATGGGCAATCGTGTCTAAAATGACAAAGACGACTATACCAAGACCTAATTATTTAACTGAATTACCGACCTGGTATTTAACTGAATTACATGAGCATTCGCATCGCCATTGCCATACAACGTGGCAATACTGCCAGAATTTTGGGCACTGTTCCTGTTGACAGCGGTGCGGACGAATTTTTTGATGCCCTATGATTCGTTTGCTTCTTTTTTCATAAGTGTACAAGTACATATTATTATTTTTAAAGTTGTGTAATAAATAAGTTTACAATTACATGATTAGACTATTTTCCACCACAATATTGCGACATTTTAAAATTGGGACATACTCCAAGTTCTTATCCTAAAGTTTAATGTTCAGAGTGGTACATTTATAACTTGGATGTAAATAGAGCTAAGCTGACTTGATAACGATGATAGGTAGCTATCAAGTTACCTGAAGTTTATTGCTTGTCATGCTAAGACATGAATTAGTTTTACAAATTGGCCTAAGCTATAAACGCTCCCTTTTATTGATATTGATGTACAAATTAACAAACTTGTCTTTAAGAATCCTTTGTTCTTTAACATATAATTACGCCTGTATTTCACGAAGGGTTAGGCAGAGGTTTACCTATGGTACATCCATATTTCGATAGTTATGTTTAAGGAGACTACATGACCTAAAGCGATGTCACTGTCGGACTGCATAGAAAAGAAAGAGAAGCGCCATGACACAACCTGGTAATTTACTGTAAAACATAAAGCGATTATTTATTTTAAAAAATCTATTGGTTGGACTGAAAAAATAAAAGACTAGTGCTTTAGTAGGTATGTTGCTAGTAGAATAATCTGACAAAAAATCAGAATGATTGTATGTAGGGTTTTTATTGTAAGAAGAAAGTTTTTGGAGGTATCTTCGTGATTTTTTTCTATCGTATCAAATTAGTTATGTTTTCAACACACTATCTACCTGAAAAATATCATATAATTTTGAAAATTAAAACACTAGAGTTTTAATTTTTTAGCCCAAACAATAGATTTTTTGTAAATAGATATTGCTTCATATTTTGCAATAAATTACCAACGTTGTGTCACATAACGCTTCTGTTTCTTTTCTATACAGTCCGACAAAGACCGCGCTTTAGGTCTTTCGTTTAATTTTTCATTATAGGACATTCCGGTTTCCGCACGGTGTTTCCTTCACCGTTTGAAACGATTACGTTGACTTCTAAAACAAATACAGGCCCATTCACACATTATGCACCATAGGAGAAATCCCAAAACGCCCAAAAGTTTAAACTACGCATCCATTAACACGACGCCCAGTGACGTAACATCGCCCACCGATTAATCGATAACTGATCGAGTGAAAGTCATCTATACCTATACAATTTCCCACTACTGTTGAAAAGTTCTCGTGTGGATTTTTACATAATGGCCGGTGTAACTTCTGATTGCTACTATCGGTTTATTCGAATGTGTGAAAATAATTGACTTGTATGAGCGTGGGAGCCTTTAAGAAAGTTAAAAGTGACGACAGGCCTATAAATGACCAGCAGTAAAATACGATAGGCTAGCAATTTATGATCAAATCAAATTATTTAAGTATTAGTTTGTAAACATGAGTAATAAGTTTAGAATTTCTTGAGACGGGAAAAATCCACTGTTACCGTAAGCGACACCGCGCGTGTTTTGTTTATATGACGATTCAAAAAATACCCGCTTCGGATGTGTTCGGCTGTCCTCGGGATGTACCTACTTAGTTTTAATGTATATCCGATATGTCAGTGAGTGATAGCAAAGTATTATGTTTGTGTTTTGTTTTCACTTCTGTCGGCACACCCAGAGTGCCACTGTTTTTAATTTTGTTGTTACGATTTATTTCTGACTCCCAAGATAGAGCAAATGCCTAGTTTGGGGCCACCGTCCAATCTATTCTTGTACAAATTATGATTACATACAAAGTATAAAACAAAGTCGCCGAAATGTCTGTACGCGCATAACTTCCGAATCACTTCACCAAATTTGATAATTCTTTTTTTATTGTGTTCGTTATAACCAGGACAAGGTTTGAATGAAAATTTCGGAAAATCGCACTCGTGCGAAGCTGGGGCGGGCCGCTAACTAATAAATAAATTTAAAATTTGATAGTTCGGAAATATTTGTATGCAGTAGTATTACCAGTATTTTCATTTATTGTCGTCTTCAAATTGTAGATATAACGCAAATAACAGATACATGCGACTTTTTACGCATTTGATGGACATGACCTGTGGCACTAGACTTCTAATAAGCCAAGTCTTGATACTTAAATATGATAATACATTGTGGAATTTCAAATAATTGTGTCGAATCTTGACCTATTGACTGCGAGATAATAAATTATTATTTCGTTTATTCGTCTTTCTTACTTATCTAATTACATTTTTAAATATTTCTTAAAATATAAAATAAGTATAAAAACATTTAAAAATATAAAAAAATAGCGATCCGCCGGTGTCGGGAGCAGGGCCCAAGCTACCGGTGGTTAGGGCTCCAGAGACAGGAACCTCCTCACAATGCCAGCCGTATCTAGGAGTACTGCCTTCTGAATCAGGCCCTTAATCCAACCGCCTAACGAAAGCCTCGATAGATGTTGATCGAGGCTTTCGGCCTTCAGTCCATTAGCTGATACGACAATCGGCACAATGATAGCCGAGCTCACATTCCACATGTCAACAGCCTCGTGTGCTAAGTCGAGATATTTAATTTGTTTCTCTTTTTCAGCTTTCACGAGGTTTCGAGGTTATAATAATAATAATAAATTATTATTATATAAATTGCTTAATGTAATTCAGAACTTTACACTTTAACATTAGAGAACGTGACATGATGAAATTAAACTTTGTTCTTGGAAGATTTTATTCTCCTGTACCATTTACGATACGAAGTAATAAGGTTTTAATTGGGTGAATAAATAATTATTCTAAATCCTTCATAGTGTTTATCATTAAATAATTAATTAATCCATTAAACTCATAGGATGTACTGAATTATTTACTGCAGAATATATTATATGGATGCTGTTAAAGATTTTGACCTGATAAATTAGGATGTCATAAATATAATTACAGATGTTCGTAGGTAGATGAAAACATGAACGGCCCTAGGAGTTGAAAAAACAGAAGGAGAAATTAATGAGCCAATTGAATTTAGATTGCTATCGACACGCTATGAAGAAAAGTTACTTCAAACTTTACTGCATACACGACTTCAGCTTTAAAAAAGTTTTTTTATTTGGAAAACAAAAACTTCAGTAGGTAAGTTTTGCATAAACAATTTACCAACTTAAACCTACCCAATTATTAGGTTTGTCTTTTAAAACACAATTTCCACCAAAAAGGTGGAGGTCACACATTCAGAAACAAAATCTTCCGCAAAAAAAAAAAAAAACAATTTATTTATGGCCCCTCCTCGTTAAAATAAGTCACATCACAATTTCCGTGTCAACTGGACCAGTTTACCGCGTTTTTACGGACATACGACGGCCTTTTAATGCCCTTTACATCTTCCAATCGCATCTCATCTCGCCAATCTGTCCCGAGTCACCTTTAGACTGACTCATATTTGTCTCTGTGACCTTTCCTTCTTATTTTTAGGTCTTAAATAACCGCCGGAAGTACCTAATCAAGATTCTTGGGCACCCTTTTTGGTAATTTCGTTTAGTTTTTTTTTGTAGCCTAAAAAGTTTTTGGGAATTCCGGTTCGGATTAAAAGGTCTTAATGTTGTTTTTGGTCTTTAAAAGCGGTCTTAGAAAGCTTGGGATTTTGTAATGGATCTTACAAAATGGTGTTCATTCATTCTTTGAAATCGATTTCAAGCAAAAGGGTTTGCATTGCCGGTTTGTAATTAATTCAATAGATTTTTTGTTTTCTTTCCCGTGGAGGAAAGGGATGTAGGATTAGTTTTTTTTTTAAACAAGGTTGCTTAATAAATATCTTCTTTAACGTCATCACTTTACAATTATTATTATTTCTTTGTAAAACCTACCTAACTTATGGAGAGGTCACATTGTGGATTGCAATAAGTCTATTCAGAATATAGGCACAAATCTTATTATCGTTACAATAGAGACCCATGTCAATAATTATTCCATTGTTCATGGAAATCTAATAACTTCTCCTCAAACAAATACGCCACGGTTTGTGAATGGGTCATTAGACATTATCATTAATTATCATAAATCGCCTAAGGAAGTTGTAAGCTAAGAGAAAGTACGATTCGGAAGCCCACGACCTCTGTTGGTTCCATCGAAAGCTTGGTTACGTAGGCTCAATACTTCATCAAGACTTGCAGAGTAGGTAATATTTGATTTAGCATGAGTAGGTAATTTGAAAAATAAAATTTAAGAAAAAAATTATATGAGGATTACAGTAGGTATAAAGTTTCAAAGTTTAAATTGTTAATAGAGCGCCGCAATAATAAAATATTTAAAAACTACACTTTTTTGTAGAAATTATTATGAAATCAGACAGTTTGAAATTAACAGACTTGTCAGCAACCCAACAACAACCTTATCGCAACAACAATAAAGATCATTGTGCTTTTGCAAAATCATAGGTAAAATAACTTTGAATGGACTGTAGGTATCTTCTACAACGCGAGCCAAACCAAGCTTCTATTTTTAAAAACAAAACACAGTCGGCCATATTGCGTCATGATGTAATTTCTTCGAAACTCAAATGTCACTTTGACAGACCTGGAAACAAGATCGAAAAAGGAGTGAATCAAAATATGACACATACATTAGGAGAAGGATATTCTGGACCCTTAAACAAATTCTAGGAAAGCGCTCACATAAACATTTCTTAGGACTTTTTCCTCTTTCAACTACCTACGCATTTTTTGGTAATCTTGTTTCAAGGTTAAATGTCCAAAGATGTTTAGAGGTCGCGAATCATGATTTTAGAAGTCATGTGCATGACTGTGCATACCTATAAGCGTTCAAATCGTGCCTAAATACATATAGGCTACTGATATATGATTGCTACTGATACACTTTTTCTGATTTATACTAATAGATAAGTAAAATCTGTCAAGAAAGTATTTTTTTGCCTATTAGCAAAATAGTGCGGAAATAGACATCTTTGCTATTTGTTGTGGTGTCGTATACTCCATCTATAAATCATCATAGCATTAGAAAAATAACCCTTTCGTTATTTCGATATATGCGAAATAATATTGTACTTAAGTCCCTTTATTTAAGGATAACTTTAAAGCAATGTAAGTACATCAAGCTACTACAAGATGTCAAATTTCTTTAATAGATTTTCAACTTTATCGCTAAAGAATAAGGTTCAAAGTTGATTGGGAAAATTTGACAGTTTCGGGTAGCTTGATTTGCCTGTACATTTGTTTGCATGTGTGTATGTGTGTGTCCATAGGTATACATTTAAAAAATAACTCTAAAATGCAGTAATTTAAAACATAACAACATCACAACTATTGTTATTTGGCCGTTATTTTTCTAATGCTATATTATGGGCTGATTTTTTAATCAACAGATAATTTTTATTCGTGGGATAAAATTGACGTCTGAAAGATTTTGTTTAGAAGAACTGTCAAAAATTCAAAATTATTTCTCGGATAAAAACTGGCGTTGGAAAAATCCGCCCTAAATGGAGTAAGTATAGATAGGAAATTTTGACAACCTTTGGACTGTCAATTAATAAAAACATCGGCTGCAAACAAACAGGAAAGCAGTTATTCTAAAAAATTTAGAAATAAAATCAAAATAATTAACACAAAGTCCTATTAAATACTGTGCTAGGGACAGATTCACACTTTATAAAAGCGCCTTTTCACCTTCCAACATTCACAATTTTATTATCTTTTCGCATGAAAGTTGTTCCGGGAGCATTTTTCCTTGCGAATAGGTTAAGTTTCTGAGTAATCTAAATTCAAGGTGAAATAGTAAAATATTATAGCCTGGGAAATACCTAAATTAAGTTCAATGTCAACGCATGCAGATTATTTCAACGGACTTCCTTGTGATTGTTTTTTTTGGTTGAAATGCTAATAGTTTTCTATGACATAATTATAATAACGGCTTCTGTATTATATTATTATTATCAACATGTGATGCCCCACTGCAGGGCAAAGGCCTCCCTACTCTCTTTTCACAGCTCTCTGTTCAAAGCTGCTAAGGACCAGTTCTTGTTGAAGGAGTGCAAATCATTCCGCCATCTCCGTCTGGGCCTGCCACGATGTCGTTTGCCATTAAGAGGAACCCACTGGGTCGTAAGTTTGGCCCATTTTTCGTTCGACATGCGGCAGATGTGTCCAGCCCAGTTCCATTTTAGCGTGGCAGCTTTCCAAGTGACATCGGTTATCTTTGTGGTGGAAGGTGGAACGGATAACCCACCGGTCTGTTAGTTTGATACCCAGAATACTCCATTCCATAGCTCTCTGGCAAACCACGAGTGTGGACCTCTGCTCATTCGTCAAAAACCATGTTTGACCACCATATGTGAGGATGGGAAGTATGCACACGTCAAGGAGTCTTCTCTTAAGGGACAAAGGAAGATCACCCTTCATTAAATCTTTCATGGCCCAATAGCTCCTCCAGGCGATTATATTGTAGGTAATAATACAATTAGAATTCTCAGTAACTATAATTATATACTATTCCTTACCCAATCCGGCTAGACCAAAAACCGCTGTGCCAGCCCATTACTACCTAATGTCACACAACGCACTTGAATTTAGTCATCATAAAATTACTCTTTGCTTTTTGAACTGATAGACCTGAAAATGGTACCTGAGAAGGTACTATTTTGGTGAAAGTCTTTAACTTTCTCTGCACAAGCTAAAACATATCTGTCTAAGCTTTGTGAGAAATGAAGAGATCCGTAGGAGAACCACATAGCCCGAAAAATTGCCAAATTTAAGTGGCAGTAACGGTGGAGTTTCTTGCCCATTCTTCTCCATACGAAAACTACCTTTTGGAATGGGCGACTAGAATCATTCTATTTAGTTTTTTTTTGACGTTCAAAAGTGCCTTTAATGTGCCTATTTGAAATAAATGATTTGACTTTGACATCTGGGCGCATTGCTCACAGAACAGATGGCCGATGGGGCCGAAAGCTCCTGGCGTCCACGTACCGAAGACGTAACGTTGGAAGGCCTCTCTCAAGGTAGAACGATGACCGCTGGATGTAAGAAGCACAGAACCGATTGAAGTGCCGATGCTTGAGGGAGGCCTATGTCCAGCAGTGGATGTCTTTCGGCTGATGATGATGAAGCTTTGTGTGATTATGCCAATTTTTAACCGACTTCAAAAAAGAAGGAGGTTTTTAACCGACTTCAAAAAAGAAGGAGGTTTCTCAATTCGACCGTATATTTTTTTTTTTTTTTTTTTTATGTGTGTTCGCGGTTAACTTCGTCGTTTATGAACCGATTTTGATTATTCTTTTTTTGTTGGAAAGGAGATATGCCAAGGGTGGTCCCATGATAAGAAAACCAGGATCTGATGATGGCATCCCAGTGAAATCGAGGGGAACATTCGAAAATCGTAGGAGCGACTAGTGCGTTTGTTAATTTTTTCATTAGGTATTTTAAAGCACTACAATTTAATGAAGGCCTGGAGTCGATCTGATGATGAAGCCGAAAGACAGTCGAGGGAACTCCTCAACGGTTTACAGCAGTTACCTTGTGTTTGGGCTTGATTAATTTGTATTGATGAGAACTTTACACCTACATGGTTGTGACTGTCATTCGGGGTCTGATGATGAAGACGAAGGACAGTTAAGGGAACTCCTCAACAGTTTACAGTAGCTACCTTGTGTTTGGACGATTTACAGAAGTTTTTGTTGGGCTTACTTCATACGGTTCAATATGCCAAAATGTTCAGTTCGTACAATAATAATACCTAATTAAGATTGTAGTTTTACATAGGACGACCACTACCTACTAGTCATGCTGATGCGTCAATTTGAAACCGAATTTAAGTTGAGTAATCGCGTCATTTCTAGCAATGCTCTTTCGTCGTGTGGCCTACTCAATAATTAAAGTAACTTGAGCATTTGCTCTCGGAAATCATCATTTGGTAAAGTGGAGCTGATGATGAAGACCACAGATAGCCATCGGAACTACTCAATGACAAATATTTCACGGGTTGCGATTCGGTTACTTTAATATGGTTGCTAAGCAATTTATGCTCGTTACAATGCGTATGGTGAGTGGTTGTTGAGGAGTTCTCCTGGCTCTTACCAGGAGAACTCCTCAACAATAAACGTCCCAGCATCGGGAAAAGCAATATTTTGTAACATGTGATGAGCAGTTGACATTAGGCTATTGTAACTTAGATAAAAAAGCTTGTAATTACAAACTGACCCACTAAAAAGTGAAAAATAAAAACATTTTACAAAAAAAAAACAACCGACTTCCAAAAAATACACTACAAATTGAAAAATAACTTTAATTTCGGAAGTCGGGTGTCATTAAACGAAAATTCGGAACCAAAGACACCGACTTCCGAAATTAAAGTTATTTTTCAATTTGTAGTGTATTTTTTGGAAGTCGGTTGTTTTTTTTTTGTAAAAAGTTTTTATAATTGTAATAATCTTTCAACTCCTGTTTGTATAATTATTAATACGTTCAATGATTGCGATACAATAATTAAATATCAGAGACTTATTATTATTATTTTACTAGAAATAATTGACACCGATACGCGATGCAGGAAGATTCTAATTACGACTTCTATCAAACGACTTTATTAATTTCTACAAAGCGCTCATTTCCTGAGCATAAAACGTATTATTTATCATATTAAATTGACATATTAATTTTATATATAAATAAAGATGAATTTTATCACTTTATTGTTGCTATTTAATAATCGAATATTTTTTTTTTTAAACTCGCTCAGACGGACTGTTTTAATTGCTCTTTACTGTTGCTATTTTAATAATTGAATATTTTTTTTTGTAAAGACTCGCTCCTTCAGTTACAGGCTGTAGCCAACAAAAGTCGCTGACACGGTCACAGCTAACAATTATTTTGATATATTTTTGTTGCGATTATATCTAGATCCTATGAATCAAACCAAGTAAGTATGCTATTAAAAATAAATCATAATAATTGTTTTTTTTTTTCAAGGCGAACATGTAGGTTCCACGTGCAAATTATGATTTGTGACCGATTTATTCTAATAGATATATTATTATTTTATACTCAATTCATACTTATTTAAAAGTATAAATACTTTTATTTAAATTTTATTATTTTAGTAGGTAACTCGTTTAATATCATGTGATTTATTTTTAGATACTATCTGGCCCGAAATGCGTTGTGGAGGTCTGATAGGCAGTCGCTCCATGTAAAATACTGGTATTCAGCTGCATCCGGTTCGACTGGAAGCCGACCCCAACATAGTTGGGAAAAGGCTAGGCAGATGATGATGAGCTAATCTGACAGACATCCTGTGAAATTTTCAATAATTCATACAAAAATCTCATAGAAAAATGGACTTTAAATAAATTTGTCCCAATTTTGAAGATTTTCCGGGATTTTTTTTTTTCTTTTTAATAAATTTCATTCGGACTTTTACGGACATTTTACAATAAAGAAAAACCAAATCAGTCTAGCCGTTCTCAAGTGATGTGCTTACCAACCTCAGACCAAATAAAAAACCAAGACAGAGGGCTGTCAACAGTAAAGTGAAGCCGGTTTCGTAAACATGTGTGCACATAGTGAGGTGTAGTTTGATTGTAAATGGTTGTAAATGTTTGTGTGTGAGCGTGTATGCACAGAGCGGACGTGCAGTTTTTGCATGCTTCACTGTATTTTTCGCAGAGCTATGTCTTGACTTTTTATTTGGTATGTGTTACCAACGAACAGCATTTAATTTTTAGATTATTTTTTGCCAAAGTTGTCTTGTGTAGACGTCATAAATAACATATGAAGCCCATCTGAACCAAGCTTAATAAAACGATGATATAATTGAATGTTAGTGATACTTTATTATCATTACATTGACTAGTAATTAAATGACTTGCATGCATATAATATTTTATATTTTACTACCTACACGTTTAATACTGACATCATTTTAGAAGAATTGGTAGTTGTTTTTTGAGACATCACATGATATGTCATTTAATACAGATGTTCTCGATATTTAAAACTTATACCAAGCCAGAACTAATCTAATAACTAATTTAATTTTAATTATTTTATTAAATTCCCTTTGTCCCCTTTAAGGGGGACAGCGTACGGGGACAACGGGAAGTAATTATAATTGTTTTATTAAATTCCCTTTGTTCCCTTTAACGGGGACACAGATTACGGGGACAACGGGAATACAGGATAATTACGTACCCTATGCTGTCCTTTAAATATATAATCGTCGTTATTGACATCATCGGCTGATGACTGACGTTTGTGCAGCGAAGGCTTGCCAGAGGTTTCTACCAGGCCTTTGCCGCACATAGGCCGGTCGCGCGTCCTCTTAAGGCTTAAATCACACCAAAAGAGCGTCGAAGCGGAGCGCAGTTTCAGTGTCATATGAATTTTAACTTTATTTTCATTACTATAATACTTATTATCGCAACCGCTCGGTAGAGAAGGCAATTTGCCGGAATTCCAGCGGCGCCGCTGGCATCCGCGCGACTCGTTCGAGTTTCTCATCCGATAATAAGTAGTATAATAATGAAAATAAAGTTAAAATTCATAAGACACTGAAACTGCGTTCCGCTTCGCCGCGCTTCGACGCTCTTTTGGTGTGAGTTGAGCCTAACTCGACCCTGGTACGTAGGATATAAAGATCTCGGTATGTAAAGATGATCATCCACGGACCGACCGCGGCAACCGTAGCTTAACTTGATCAATCGACCCGTGCGGCTGTTACTACTTAGCCACGAGTCTCTTTTAATCTAAACTAATGACTCTTCACGTGACCAGAAGGCTGGCCTATTTTTTTAGCTCAAAGAATAAGCATTGCTATCCAACGTGGTAATGCTGCCAGCCTTTTGGGCAAGTATCCCATTGACAGCGATGCGGACGAAATTTTTGATGCCCAATGAGCTCCTGCCTTTTTCTTTTCCTTTTCTTTATTATATACTTGTATATAATATGTATATTTTAGTGTTAAATTGTAAAATAAGTTAAGTATGTTAGAAATAAATTCTTTGATAAATTGAAAAAAAAAAACTAATACCTATTAGAAGAGAAAAGTATGTTTTAAGTTTTTGTGTTTGTTTGTTACGCTGTCACGCTAAAATGGCTAAACGGATTTAGATGAAATTTGGCACATGGGTAGACCATGACCTGGATTAGGACATTGGATACTTTTTATCCTGATATTCAAACGGGTTCGAGACTTATGCGAGTGAAACCGCTGGGCGCAATATTGTGGTAAAATCACTAGGACAATATGTAAAGGGATCTGCACTACCTACGCAAAACATCGACCTACATGAGCATCCTCAAAGAAGTCAAAGTTCGCCTCACAACCTTCGAAGTACCCAATCAACTATCTAACGAACTGGCATGCGAAATAAATTACATGCATTGAACATTGTTAATAAATTTAACTATGGGCGTAACTAAGAATATGTTTACGGGCCATATTAGATGCATAAATATGTTTAGTATGTACTATAACAGTTTATTATGTTAGTAACATTTACATATATTATCTATCTATATAAAATTCAAAGTCCTGACTGACTGACTGATATATCAACGCACAGCCTAAACCGCTGGTCCTAGAGACATGAAATTTGGAGGGTGTGTTCTTTGTGAAGAGTAGGTATCCACTAAGAAAGGGTTTTTCGAAATTCCACCCCTAAAAGGGTGACTGGGGGGTGGGTGAAATTTCATGCGGACGGAGTCGCGGGCGAAAGTCAGTGGTATATAATAAACTAGCTGTGCCCCGCGGTTTCACCCGCGTAAGTGTCGATCCCGTGGGAATATAGGGATAAAAATCCTATCCTATGTCCTTCCCCTAGATACAATCTATCTCTCTGCCAAATTTTATCGAAATCCGTTAAGTAGTTTAGGCGTTAAAAGGTAACATACAGACAGACAGACGAGTTACTTTCGAATTAATGATATTATAGTATGAATTCCTAAGGAGGGGCTCGTGACTAAATGATAACTACTAACTAAATGGTGGTTTATCAAAGGTTAAGCTACGCTTGCCACGATCGGTTCCTGGATGGGTGACCATCCATTACATATCGAAACCCCTCCGTGCCTCGGAAAGCACGTTAAGCTGTTGGTCCCGGCTGGCATTCTTAGTTCTTTGACAATCGTTACGGATGCCCAAAAGTCTGACAACCAGTCTTATCAAGAGTAACGTGTTACCCACTAAATTGTGGGTTGTGGAGGTCAGGTAGGCAGTTGCTCCATGTATAATATGGTATTCAGCTGCATCCGGTTAGACTGGAATCCAACCCCAACATAGTTGGGAGAGGGCTAGGCAGATTGAATTCCTAACGATCTGTTAAAATATACATATTATGTACTTATCTATGTATTGGATAGGAAGTGGTCGCAAACGCAATTGCTGTGCGGAGGACCTGGGTTCCACCTTCAGGTCGGAAAAGTGTAATTAGTGTTTTCTATCGGGAAATTCAGGTGTAGCAGTCCTGAGTCTTTGTGTTCCCGTAAAAAGTCCGTACCCCATTTATGTACTGGGTTACGGACTTTTTAGACACATAAAATAAGTCCCATGTAATAGGGGGCGGGCCTATTGGCATCAACCAGGCACAAATCCAGACTCCGGGCTGTTACTAACAAATTCCTGATGTAAAAACCCAATAACACTATGTCCGACCTGGGAATGGAACCCAGAGCCTCATGCTCAGCAGTGGCACTTGCGACGACTAGACCATCGAGGCAGCCCGCCCATTTACATGAGACTTTAACATAAATGGCAAAATGTGAGTGTAATTTTACATCTCTGCCTAACCCTTAGTGCTTGGCCAGACTGGCAGCGCGGGGCGGGGAGCGGCGCGGGTGCGGGAACGCGCGCGATCTGCCTGTCCGCAGTCGAGCGCGGCTGCGTTCTGCGTGTGGTCGTGTCCAGTGTTTGTAAAAATAGAATATGGATGAAGAAGACTTATTTTTACTAGAAAAAACTCGAACAAGTTTGAAAACCCCGGTCCCCGCGCGGGTCGCCCGCGCACCCACTGCGGCCACTTGTATAAACCAGCTATGGCGTGAGTTTCTCACCGCGCCCGCGTGCCCACTATTCTTATGTTTGCCGCGCCCGCGCTGCCAGTCTGGCCAAGCACTTAGGGGATTACAATTATACCCATTTATTATTACGTTCACATTTACATACACTATTAAAATAGGTCGACGGTTATTCCCGCGTGTTTAAAAAGTTAATTATTACAGGCGTTGCATGGGCCGGAACTGTCAATATTGGTGTTTTTTTTTAATTAATATGTCTTTGCACACACCTGGTCGAGTTTCGCTTGATAATTATATCTGAAAGAAATAACAAATTCGAATTGAGAATTTAATTGCATCGTCTTCACATAATATGATTATAAATAATAATGTATAAAAAATATTGTAGAACATTTTAAAAGAGTAACGTTGGAATTTCTTGCCCATTTTTCTCCTTAAGACACTAGGAAGGGGCGACAAGAATCAATTCTATTTTCTTGTAAATTTTGACGTTCAAAATTTCCTTTTTATGTGCCTATTCGAATTAAATGATTTGACTTTGACCTTCAATTAAAACTAAGTTACTTTTATTATTATTATTATTTATTTATTGCAGACAATCTAGAAGAAGAAGAAGAGGAGAAGTATCATTATTACAATATCACAAAAAGCATAAGAAAAATAAAAGAATGTAAAAAGTCGTAACAGCCAACGACAAAACTCAAAAACATTTTTCTAATTAATAAAAATTGTCGAAGCACACTTTTGTAATGAGTTTTCTGTGGGGTCTGAACTCAGTACGGACCACCCGTAAATGTCATAGGCTAGGCTAGTTTCTTACCAGCCTGGTTGTACCAGGTGTGCGCACAGCATCCACCTGTGAGCATACTAATAAGATTATACGAGTTCGCACACATTTTGAGCCCATTAGGACAGGCATATATTAACTTGGCTCAGATAAATGAAGGTCTTGTTTTATTAACGAACTTTAAAAAGAAGAAGTTTCTCAATTTGTCTGTATATCTATCATCATCATTTCAACTGAAAGACGTCCACTGCTGGACATAGCAAACAGCAGTTTTTTTTTTATAACCGACGCAATATTTCTACTCTAGGGTATCTAGAATCCTATGCAGAATTCCTGCCACCCTGTAATTGTTCATCGATATTTTCATCAATAAATTGTGGACCGATATTGATTTTTTCATAACATAGGTCTCTGTTGGAAAATTCACACATTTTGAACTTTATTTAAAACTATACTAAAACAAATATACATTAAATTGTTAAAAAACACGTTTTTTTATGACAAAAATTCTTCGACAATTTATTAATTTGTTACTACCCAATTACTTTTTCATTGTCAGTTGTTATTAACGTTACAAGTTATATTACTTAATATTATCCATACTAATAATATCTGTGCTAATATTATAAATTTGAAAGTAACTCTGTCTGTCTGTCTGTATGTTACCTTTTCACGCCTAAACCACTGAACAGATTTCGATAAAATTTGGCAGAGAGATAGATTGCATCCCGGAGCCTTCTCCGGGATGCAATCTATCTCTCTGCCAAATTTTATCGATAGTTAGTAGGATAGTTAGTAGGATAGTTTTTATCCCGATATTCCCACGGGATCGACACTTATGCTGGTGAAGCCGCGGACCGCTACTAGTATCAGGAAAAAGAAGAAGAAAACAATTTCCAACAAAATTCGCAACTCTAACTTATTAATATCCCAACCAAATATTTTCACACAGTATCTGCCAACTAACATTATTAAGTTGTAATGATGACTTAAAAGCCTATTTGCATAGATAAAATATTACAAAGGAAAATTGCTTATTCCGTGCATCGTACCCACTGACCTCTGGGCATAATTTCGCAAACCCATGGCCGGGCATGGTCTCATGATGGTGTTGTAACCCTTTACACGATGGTTGTGAAATTTTTGTCACTACGCCATGCCGGGATAATGGTAAATGCTTTTGCTAAGTGGATAGGTAGATAAACTGTGGGATTATTATTTGTTAACTTTTGCGAAAATGTTGTCATGAAGGATCTGCTGTTACGCAATTTTAAGACCTTTTATGTATATCTACTGAAGAAAAGTCTTACTTCATTTTCCCAAACAATCACTCGCTCTTTACTGTCATTGGTATCCATCAATAACACCACAGGGTCACCAGTATTTTTACATGGAGCGACTGCCTATCTGATCTCCACAACCCAGTTACTGGGTAATACGATACCCCTTTGTAAGACCAGTTGTCAGACTTTCGGGCTTCTATCGACCCTTAACGACTGCCAAAGAGCACGAATCCGCAAATCCACGACTGACAGCCTAGCTGGGACCAACAGTTTAACGTGCTTTCCGAGGCACGGAGGGGTCTTGGTGTGTAAAGATAGTCACCCATCTACGGACCAATCGCAGCTAACGTAGCTTAACCTAACGTAGCTTTGATTGATCGACCAGTGCGGCTGTTATTACTTAGCCATACGACCGATATCTAAACAAGATAAAACTATTACATTCGCCGCAACCCCGGCTGAGAGATGGAAGAATACCTACCTAGATTCTGCAGTAAAAGTTTTATTCTGCTAGTCGACATTACCTACTTCAGACTTTCAAGGTTATTGGAGCTACTCACAGCAACAGTCTAAAGGTGCATTAGTGCATGTTAGATACCTACATTTTAAGCAGTTCTGTAGGTACGCGTCAACGAACAGAATAATAAATTATTTACACAGACTTTTATAACAGCCAGAAAGTCAACTGTATGTCCACAGCATATGCATAATCAGTATATAATGTTCCCACTGCTGGGACATAGCCCTCTTCTCTATGAGAGGGGATAGGACGTAATCCACCATGCGGGACTTTTTAGCTCTGGGACACTCCGGTTTCCTTGCGATATTTTCCTTCACCGTTTTTAGAGCAGTGGTGATGAAATAATTTACACAAAGTAAATTGCCTCCTTGGTTTTAATCCAAAGGTACTTAAAACATGACATTTTTTAAATTAGTTTTATGAAAGACTTCAGCATAAGCATAACCAGTCAATAATATTACCACTGCTGGGACACAGGCCACCTCTCTGCGAGGGGGAGTGGGCCGCAATCCACCACGCGGGCCCAGTGCGGTTTGGTGGATGTCACAAGTCTCCGATCTTTTAGATCTGGGGTTCTAGTTCTTGTGTTGATAAGGCTTGGGAAACTGGTATGTTTCCTAAAGCTTCTCAACACAAAAACTAAACATGCTGCTGTATTTCGTTGACATACAGACAATCAAATCCCTATATATGATATTAGCTTCCGCCCGCGGCTACTCCGGGATGCAATCTATCTCTCTGCCAAATTTTATCGAAATCCGTTCAGTGGTTTAGGCGTGAACAGGTAACGCACAGACAGACAGAGTTACTTAATATTAGACAACATCTAAAAGTTAATTAGATTACCGAAAGATACCTAACTTTAAGATGTTGCGTTGGATGTCCTCATGCTAGACCGATGACCTTGTGAAGGCCGCAGGATGGAATCCGCTGGATGCGAGAAGCACAGAACAGGTTGAAATGGTGATTCTTGGGAGAGGCCTATGTCCAGCAGTGGACGTCTTTCGGCTGAAATGACGATGAGATTACATAGCCTTTCAGAAACCGGGGCGGGGGTTAGGTTCTTCAGGCATTAGGTACATCATCAAAAACTGGCGTGGTGACTTGAATCTTTTCGCGACAGATTAGCTCGAAAAGGTGACACAGAGAATATGTACCTTCGATTTTTATTTAACGGTTGTATCTTTCTTAGTTAACTTGAATTCTGAGAAGGTCAGAATAAAATACCGAATACCAAACGAGAATAATTATGAATAATAGATAAAGGTGAAGGAAAATAAAAATACCAGCACACATTTCTATAGGTTGGATTGGGTTTGTGTTCAGAATGACAAAAAAGAATAAAAATATTGTACATTACATAAAATAAAGTTTGCAAAACTTTTATACAAAAAAAAAACAACCAACTTCCAAAAAAGATATTACAAAGTGAAAAACAACTTTAATTTCGGAATTCGGTGTCGTTGGGTTCGCATTTTCGTTGTTTACCACCGACTTCTGATATTAAAGTTATTTTTCACTTTGTAGGATCTTTTTTGGAAGTCAGTTGTTTTTTTTTTTTGTAATTGTTTTTTTATTTTTCACTTTTAAGTTGTATGTGCTCCACACACAAATTCGTGTAACACTACTTGCTATGTAAATATCAGTGACATGAAGTCATTTTAACATCATCAATATAAACTAAGTGGCAAAAATACATATTATTGAAGCTAACTCAAAAAGTACCCAAGCAAAGTTAATAAAATGTATATGAGACCACCCCTAAGGGATCCCATATCCATTAAAAAAAGAATTTTTGAAATAAATTTACAATTGCCGGAGATATTGCGTAACAAAAATACAAAAAAGAAAAAAAAACACATGCAGTCGAATTGAGAACCTGCTCCTTTTTGAAGTCGGTTAAAAAATTTTTTTTTCAAAACCTATCGGGTGGTGTATCAAAATAAAGGGCTTTAAAAGACGATTACAAAAATATAAACAACTTATATGGTTAAAAGTAATTCGAAGTGACAAATCGTAAAAAACACGTACCAAGAACTAAATCGTCAGCGAAATATTTCACATTTAATTTTGTAAACTAAAAAGCTGGAAAAAAAAAAGTTATAAAAAAAAATAAAAAACCCGACTGCGGTAAAAAACTTAAGTTATTAAAAGAACTGAAAAGCTAAAAACAAGCCCATTTTAAATTAAATAAAAGTTGAAAGCAGGCGGGACCCATTTGAATTTGAAAATATAATAAAAATGGTATGGGTCCCGCCTGCTTCCAACTTTTATTTAATTTATAATACATAGTGATTTATTATTCGACGTATTTCTTTACAAAAGTGACTATAATATATAATATAACTAGCTGACCCGGCAAACGTTGTTTTGCTCCTACACTACTCCTACCCTACTCCCACACTACTCCTACCCTACTCCTACACTACTCCTACCCTACTTCTACCCTACTCCCACCCTACTCCTACCCTACTCCTACACTACTCCTACCCTACTCCTACACTACTCCTACCCTACTCCTACACTACTCCTACACTACTCCTACCCTACTTCTACCCTACTCCTACCCTACTCCTACTATAAAAAGAAATAATAATAAAAGAAAAAAGTATCCTATGTCCGTCTCCTGGCTCTAAGCTACCTCCCCACCAATTTTCAGCCAAATCGGTTCAGCCGTTCTCGAGTTATAAGTGGTGTAACTAACAGACTTTCTTTTATATATATAGATAATTATGGGGTGGTAAGTTGCAAATAGGTCACACTGGTACTAAATACTAAAGTCAAATAACAAGTCATCCTGTATAATGTCACGTGCCAAGAGAAAAAAATAATAGGTGAGATTGATAAATATATGGAACGTTTATAGATTTCATGAGCAAAGCTTAGGGGATAGACTGCATACAATTTATATTTTTACATAAATCACTATAAAATACAAAACATTGTTTCTATTTAATAAAGGCGGTGTGTGAGTCGTCACCCAGAATGTTACCATTTTATAAATATTATGTTTACATTTAAACATTTCACCGTTATGAGACCAGTAGTGATGATATAATTTACACAAAGTAAAGCACCTGATTGAATTCGAACCTACGACTTACAACTCGTAAGTCGCGGCCGGCACACTCAACACTGCTCGACAAGCCCTAATAGGACGTAATACCTACCAACGTCCATTATTTATTTACCTAGCAACATTGAAATAATTAATTGTCATTAAATCAAAAGTACCTACTTAATTAACACAAAACTCTTTGCCTCAATTACCCAACATTTAAAAAAATATAGTTTTCCCCATTTCACGGAACGTTACAGTATTAATTAAAAACCTTTCAAATTCTATAAAGGTTAAAAATAGCACAATTAGTTCAGTTTCACTTTCGAACAGTTTATTTGTAAGGATTACGTCATTTGGTACTTGCTCAGCGTAGCCTTCGTGATTAAGTACGGATGAATAGTAAAGAAATTGTGTTTAGCATTGTTTCACGTAGATCTGGATATGGCTCAGTTGTCGAGGTTGAGTTTGTGTGTAGGTTAGTTGGTTTTAAAATGATTTTTTTTTTTTTTTTTAGAATATGGCATCTCGTAGACCTTGAGAGGTCGTGACTACTTAACCGGTCTATCCTGTGGTTGCCTTAAGTAAACTCAAAGCCTCCAGCCAGGGGCATTTATCTACTATATACTAAGCGACTGCGCTAAGGGCACCCCCTGTGGGGTACGAACCTCGGCTTAGGGCGTCGCTGGGGAGAGGGCAGCAAGATGGGACAGGCTGGGTCAGATTTGTTTTTTTTTAAATGAATCTAACCATTTAGATTTATATACATACTAACCCGGCGCCCCCGGCGAACTTCACACCGCCTTTTGTTTTTTGCGGATGGGAAATCATCAAAATGACCCCTCCCGCTCTGGGTGGAGCGGACTGTGTCAGACTCTTAAACTGACTAAAACACGCCCGTGTTCCTTCCTTAGCCCTTTATGTTCCGGGCCAGCGGTAATCCTTTCGAATAATCCCGCTGACCCGGCAGGCTTCGGCCCTAACGGGCCCCTCCACAAGATGCTGACATCTCTTTGAGGCGCGCGTGGAACACGTACGCGCCGTCCGGCACGGGCCTCGGGCCAAGTCGGAAATGAGTTTAGCCAAGTAATTAACAGCTGGGACGCATGTGTGAGTTTCATTAGTAAATACAATACCCGGCCCTAAATATAGAACATCGAGTTTTTGAAAAACTTTGGCTTTGTCGAGCGCCATGTCACTCATACCATTCCTACCTGTGTGATAGCATGTTTTTTTTCTTTTTCAGGATGGGAAATCATCAAATGACCCCGTTCCGCTTTGGGTGGAGCGGAAGGGAGTGTCAGACTCTTACTGACTAACCCTTGTTCCTTCCTTAACCCCGGTGACCCGGCAGGCTTCGGCCCTAACGGGCCCCTTCAATTCGATACTGACATCTCTTTGAGGCGCGCGTGGAACACGTACGCGCCGTCCGGCACGGATCGGACGGTGAGCTACCCATTACTCTCCGTCCGCAGGCCCGCGACTACGGTGGCCGGGAGTCGTCACGTGGCTCAGAATCAATAAAAGATGTTCCAAACAAAATGTATGAATTATCTTCATCATTTTATTTTTCGTGAATATTTCCCTTGTTTTAATAGTTATTCTGCTATTCCGGGCGGAGACAAATCCAAAAAATCAAAGATCATAAAATTCGATCCATTCTTGAGTTATAAATGGTGTAACTAACCCGACTTTGTTTTATTTATATAGATTTTTTGGCCAAAGAATCAGCATCGCCATACAATGTGGCACTGCTGGCAGCCTTTTGGGCACTTTTCCTGTTGACAGCGATGCGGACGAATTTTTTGATGCCCTATGATTCTTTTCCTTCTTTTTTTATATCCGTGTACGTATTGATAATATTATTTTAAGTCTGTTACCTATTATGTAAATATTATCTTGTTTGGAAAAAAGATTGATTTATGTTACTTACTTGTGCACTTAGTTTAATGTCAGTAATTTTCGTAAAGACGGCTGAGAGAGATGTCTACTTACACATACAGTGTATAGTCAAGCGAAAAATCTCCCTTTTTCTGCTACACCAGCTAATGAAATTGTGAAATATTTAACAAAGCTACAGTATCTAAACGGTAGGTCAAACAACAATAAGAATCATCAAAATCGGCCCACGCGTTTAGTCTCTAGAGCGCCACAAACGAACACACATAGGTAACTATGTTTGTAGTGTTTGTACATAATACATAGGCTGAAAAACACATTACCCTCCTTTGCGTCGCGCAGCCAAATAAAAAGATAGCAGTACTTACCTGCAAAGTAATCAAAACAAGTATATTATAATCAAACCTCTTCATTTCCAAAAATCCTTTGAAACATCAAAAAGTAACATCCGCAATCAATGAACTCAGCCTATCGCATTCCACTGCTGGACATCCAACAACACCTCCGTCCTCCGTCTTCGGCAACCAGTCTATCCCAGCCATATTTTTAAGGTCGTCGGTTCATTTAGCTCGGGGGCGGCTTGCCGATACGTGATCTCCACTCCAGGACTCGTCTGCTCCACCGGACATCGGTCCTTCGACAAACCAGGCCAACCATTATTAGCAAAGTGCGTCCGATTCTGAAAGCGTTCGCAATAAACATATCTCGATCGACCCTGAGCTACACACTTTGGACAAGCACAAGGAACACGGAAGCGGCTCTAAAAATTCACGACGCAAATCTGCCGCTAGTAATTTTCGGTGAGTACGTGTTGAGTGTCTTCCTTGTGAGGTCTGAGACGTACCGGTGTCAGAATAAGATGCCGGAAGATACGAGCAATTATAAGTTTTGAATGAAGATCGTGAATCTGTTTTTGGAGGTTGGATGAGAGCTTGTGAATGTTTTTTATTTAATTAAGTACAAGTTGATTTCGTGCGTCATTTTGATTTGAGTTTGTTAATTATATTATTACTAGCTGCGCCCCGCGGTTTTACCCGCATAAGTTTCGATCCCGTGGGAATATCGGGATAAAAAGTAGCCTATATGTCAGCCACCTCCATACAAAATCTTATCAAAATTGGTCCAGTCGTTTGAGCGTGAAGAAGTAAAAAATATATAAACACACCCCCACACACACACACCACTCACAAAGTTTCGCCTTTATATTAGTGTGATTATAAGCCAACGGACGGGAACTTGCCAACCCGCACTGGGCCCGCGTGGTGGATTACGGCCCACTCCCTCTCACCGAGAGGAGGCCTGTGTCCCAGCAGTCGGAACATTATTGGCTGATTATGTTGTTGTATGTTGGACGGGAACTCTCTTCCCCTCTTTCCACTTTTCCCGGTCTACTGCGATTGTGGGCCAATCCTTTAAGAAGGAGTCCAGCTCATTCCACCATCTCTTTCTGTGCCTTCCACGTAGTCGTTTTCTGCTATTTGGCATCATTTTAGGTGAAGATAAATAAAAAAAATGGAATAAAGGCAGAAGAATGATAAGTAAAGGTGTGATGAGAATGCCTTTTTGTTGATTAACGTCCTTGGTAATTAACAAACTTTCTGATTGAATTTACACGGCTTGTTGCTACTTTCAATGACATTCTCTTTTGTCCATCACAATGCTGATTTTTTGTACAAAAAACGTCTATACTTTTCCTGTGTATTTTTTTATAAAGCACTGCCATTTCTTGATTATCCATAATGATCATTTTCTTGTCCTTATTTATACCAATGCTTTGGGGAGTCGCTGCAGTATATCTTCTTCTTCTTCCATACTTCTTGATTAACCACAATACATAAAAGTAACCTCAACATAATTTACAAAAACTTTATTTTCTAAAACAAAAATAAACCCATTCAAAACACCAAAAACTAAAAAGAATCACCCGGTGTGCCTCCGAGGAAAATTCTCAGTGCGCGTCGGGGCCTATTTTACTTGCGCGTGCGTCGCTCCAACGTCTGCGCAGTCCTTTGAATGACAAATTTCATTGGACCTTGAACATGTACATATTTTCCTCGTGCGTGATTGAAATGTAAAAATTTAATAAATGGGTTCGTTTTTGAGAATAGACTTTTCGTTGAATTCAACAATTGAATTGAAGTACATTGATAGATATATATTACGTGTTTTGATTGACATTATGTCATTAGTACTAAAGTTATGTGACCTATAATGTACAATCTTTATTTCATATTTTCTTCTGGAAGGAAACGGATTGTAAATCACAAATTAATTACACGATTTGTTACAAATAAAATATAACTACACTAAGCTTTTAAAATCACAGATATATACGATTTGTTCTTACTGGTTCATTAAAGCTTTTCATACTAAGCTCAAAATCACAAACTGAGTACGATTTGTTACGAAACGAAATGCTATTTATTCTAAATACTTAACTATTCAAAATCACATAGTAATCGTGTGACGTATTCATTGCACCTGATGATTTAGCAGAATGTATTTCTAGAGTATCATCATTTGGGATGGCATAATACAGTCTTATGATTACCCTAAAAATAAGAAAAAAGTTAACTAATCAACCCTGATGGGGCATAATCCAACAAGATTTTAGAGTAGTTGGAATCTGTACCACCAAATCGAATCAGTGGGGTCAATTCCACTGCAAAATTTTAGGCATTCCACTTTGTCCCACTAGTGGGACGGCTCGGTGGGGCAAAGTGGATTGATTCAAAGAAAACCCTATGCTCAGTCAGCTATAGATGAAATCGGGTTGTGGATGATGAGGTAGTTATCTAAACCAGTTCAACCTATACAGTCAGCGGGATTGTCTGAAAGGGTTACCGCTGCCCCGGAACATAAAGGGCTAAGGAAGGAACACGGGTGGGTTTTATTCAGTAAGAGTCTGACACTCCCTTCCGCTCCACTCAGAGCGGGAGGGGTCATTTGATTATTTCCAATTCTCAAAAAAAAAAAAAAACCTTTACAAGATGCACTTGTACCTACATGATGTTGCCATAAAAATAGCCGATAATATCTAAATTGGCCTTCTTTATATCTATTATTAATTTTTTTCAAAATACCTAAGTGAAATAAATAAATGAAATTATTATAAGTATTCGTAAGCTACAGATGTTGAGAGCAGATGGTTTAAAATTAAAACCGGATTCAATAAATAATATAAACAGTAGGACGACCAGTTTGAGCAAAGATGATACAAATTCTCTAGAATAAAATAAAAACCGTCCTAACCATTTTTTTTCCTCGACTCCAGTTTTACCGTCAATCACCTGGCAGATCTATAAAATTTAATCTATTAATCTAAATATTATTTGGTCTTTTCCTCTAGCTCTAGGTATATAGACAGCGCAGACAAGGACCAGGGCAAAAAATAAATAAAGGGGGAAAGGCCACTTTGGCGGAATCATAAAAGAATAACACTCTATTTTCCTACATTTTTGACCAGTTTGACATGATAGTCACTGAGATGAGATTGCGACTAGATTAAAAATATATTTTTAATACTGTTGCTCAAAAAGTGGTGTATTGCAGGGACGTATAGCGTTCGGGATGTGGGCTATTACATACTAGTGCTTTTTTTTACCTTTCCCGAACTCGTGCGTTCTCTTTCCCAACTGTCAAAATAATGTCTATTAAAAAGAAAAACCAACCATGAAGTTTTTACTAAAGAGTTTTTGTGATTCATACAAATACGTATATTTCTAAAAAGAAGCTACTAATTTATTTCAATATCAGATTCAATGATTTAATTGAATGAGTTAGGTTAGGTTTCATTTCATATCAATAAAAAAAAAATACTGAAGACTAAGCTGTATGGATAGTTCCCTTTGCCTACCAAAATGGGTGAAGAAAAAAAACTCTGCTTATATTCTACGGTTGGCGCCATTTTCCAGAAAAAATGATTAGTTAGTTGAGTTTATTGTGTTTTTATTATTTTATTAAATTGCTTCATTTTTTCGCAACTGTATTAAAAATAGTCGTTCAGTACACCTGCGGAACCGTCATTGCAACTTGTTCCGACTTCGACTTCTTCGACGTCGGGTAGACATTTGTCGGAACTCTTTGCAATGACAGCCTTTCCGCACTTGTAATGAAATATACTATTTCACTTCTCATGCTCTTAAAGTTCGTCTATGTTGTGTGTAAGCGACATAAAATCGCTTTTTATGTTCTAGTGCATAAAGTATTTTTTTTTTCTAAGACTAAGATAACTAGGCCCAACAGCCACACGCACAATAAAACGTCGCAGATTAAAGTCATTATTTTATTTAATTTGCTTTAATTTATATCATTTCCGTGTTTTCTGTCGTTAATTTAATAAAACCAGATAAAATAGTTGTAATTTATTATTTTAAAATGCAAAGAAACGTTTTTATGACTTGGCAGTATGAAGTAGGTGGTACCAGTCTTTCCAAGTCGAATGCCACATGTTGAAAATTAAAAAAAAAACTTTTAAAAAGTTTCGTGGCGGGAATTAGCTATTCTCTTCTTCAATTGAAACATTTTTGAACAGTGAAAATACTGTTATATATTTTATGCCTGTTTCTTTTTCTCACAATCGAAGTGAAAAGCAGAGTGTAGATATAACTCGGGCATAAACGAGTCATTTTACACCTCGACTTAACTCTCCACACTCGCCTGGGGCTCGGGTGGATATAAACGTCTTGGGATAAAATGGCTTATTTTACGCACTAGTTGTACAATCTACAATTATTTACAGGAATGGACCTTCTGGTGCCTTATAATGTCTATACTTCTTTCCCGAAGTTCTGTACTATCAATTAAAGCCAGGGCCGGCGTCGACTTCAATGCGGCGGGTGGGAGGACAATTACAGAGTGAGCAAACATCTGTGCCCACCTAAATACCTACCGCGGCACTAATTAATTATTGTTATTTCAAAAACAATGTAACTACACTTAGTTTGCACTTGTCCTTTGAAGAGGGGGATATGCGTTTAGTTAAGGATCGGACATATTTTTTGTTGACAGATTTATTGTCGGGAGGGAGACTTCTGCAACCTAATTGCGTAACACATCTGAATCATTTTGAAGGATATTGCTAATCCATTGCTTCATATGCTTGGAAAAGTCCGCTCAGCAATAACGTAAACAACGCAATGAATGTTGTTGAACCCTCAAAATGAAATCCATTGCTTCTGTGAGGGTGTTACGCAATTAGGTACCCTGCTGAAAATATCATGGAGAAGGATCGAAGTTTTAAACAATATCTGTCTATCTATCATTGTACTCTGTATCTACGTAATTTTTTTTTCATCTTTTTCCAAACCATACGTCTTTTTTTTTCGGATTGGGTGAACAAGAGCTTAACTGAAGTGAACTGTATTTTAGAGACACAGAACCGGTCGAACTAGCGATTCTTGGGGGAGGTCTATGTCCAGCAGTGGACGTCTTCCGGCTGAAATAAATGGATGAAGATATTGTGACAAGACTCGTCTCTCTTCTTGAACATACATCGTCACTGGAAAGGAGAAAATGCTAAAGCGCCATTTGGGCCAAATCATTTATATAAATTATATCGTTGGATTCAACGCCACAATCCACAGAGGCACAAGCCACAGAGAAAATCTGAGCCACTTAAAATTGGCTTAAAACCTAAAAAAATCGAACCCAACGATATTAAATAACTAATTTTGCCCCAAAATGGCGCTTTAGCATTTTCTACTTTCCAGAGACGACATGCATCTTAGTCCTTCCGATTTTTAAAAGAATCATGGCTGCCATATTCAAACGGTTGTAGGATAACACCATGCTGATAGTACGTGGGCACCGATATGATTAATTGATATGGGCTTATAGTCGCTTAATTGCTTGTTCGCTTACACTAACAATGGGGTATTCAAGTGTTTATGGTAATCTGTTGTGTGTTTGTACCGCTCGTTATGTTTAATGAAGAGGCTTTTCTAGGAAGATTTTGAGGTGACGTTTCCATAAATTACTGTGGTCGTTGGACGACTCAGATTTTCCTGTCCTTGTAGCATGTTACTTGGAGT
Source organism: Oligia latruncula (assembly GCA_948474745.1). Lineage (NCBI taxonomy): Eukaryota > Metazoa > Arthropoda > Insecta > Lepidoptera > Noctuidae > Oligia > Oligia latruncula. The sequence continues at coordinate 4,639,868 of OX419684.1, read as the reverse complement.
GGGCGCAACTGTTTTTATCTTCCATTCTTCCCTGAAATGCGTCACTCTCTTCATTCCTTTTTTTTCATATCATCCCTCACAAAATTCTACATCTTTTCTCAGGTCTTTCTCTCCTTCTCAATCAACACAGCCTATCAGTATATAGGTTGTGTTGATCCTCTCCTAGGCTGCGCCGCAACACCCTGTCCTCCGCCCTTCGCATCCAGTCCGTCCCAGCCATCTTCTTAAGGTCGTCGGTCAATCTAGCTGGGGGGCCTCCCACACTACGCTTGCCGATACGCGGACAAACCATCGCTGCAATGTGCGTCTTGACAATTGCTCTCCCTTTTCATCCATCAAAATTAATATTCATCATTCCTTTAGCAAGCTTCATTTAGGTAAAAGTGCAACTAGAAACTAAACTGATAATTTGTTACGCAATTGCCCCGCAGGTTTAAAATGCATGCAAGACACTCCTATTCGATCAAAAGCGTCTCTTCCTGTATTACTGCCAAAATATTGTTGAACATCAACAATGTTTCGCTATATTATTATCAACATCAAATAAAGATGTTGATAAATATTATAGCAACATATTTTATCCTATTTCGCTACACCTACAGCTACTTATGTATTTTATACGGTGCGAATTCCTAAGTGCCTACCTACATACCTAAACCGAACACCTAACTTCCTACATTTCAAATCCAACGAATAGCCCTTTCAATAGCTTTAGTTTCCTTACACCACAGTGTCGTACGAATGCGCCTGGGCCGCTAATTATCCATTGAGTCGCGATAATATCGGACAGGGCGCTATTCACACCGTGAGCGTTCACACTAGCGTTCAATTAAACGCGAGGTACGCAACTATTGTTTGTGCGGTGTAAGTGACTGACTGAACGGGATTTGATTAATGTTAGTGGAAATAATAAGCGCTTGACTTTGAAAAAACACAAAGTCAGTAAGCAGGTGCAGGCTTTAAGCGTACCTACACCAAAGAAACTCAAGCTTTAAATTACCCACAGCAGGATTTTTTTATAGAGAAGAAACGAGCATAGATCATCATTTAGGGTAAGAAAGATCACATAGTCGTTATCGACGCATTCTGTACATTAAACTAAAAAACAATGATTAAAAGTTATTGCTGGGAAACGACTTTTGTTTTCGGTGTGAAAAATGTACGACAGCGCGCATTGTAACGTACGTAAAACATGGCGCTTATGGGTCCATGCAGCGGTATAGGAGTTTTAGCGGTATTTAAAGATAAGTGAAACTTGGTTTCGTTAAAAAAAGTTTAAAAAGTTAGTTGACCTTTAATACCTCTGTAAACAAAAGGTTCTCGGGTATGGTTCATTGCAAAAAATATTCACAATGACAGGAAGAACAACGGGAGACCTATGGCTTCGTTAAGCGTCTTTTTACACCCGTTATTGTCTGTCGCTTCGTGCTGATAATGATAACAGCAGCCGAGGGAGTGGACCGTAATCGATCACGCGGGCCGAGTGCGGGTTGGTAGATGTCATATGTCTTCGAATATCACTGACTACCTTCAAATACGAGTATAAACTTGGAAATATCCAAATACAAAGGCTGTGAACTTGACCGCCACACAACACTTACTTATTTGATATGTATAACAGTTACGCATGGTGCCATTCATTTTTATTACGTAAGACGATTTATGGGGGGAGGGAGTCAACCATCATGTCTTATTTTTTCTTACAATGGGGTGGGAGGGAGTCTTGATAGTTCATAAGTAAGATCACAAAAATGTGTAAAGTAAAAACAAACGAAACCTGTATTATTTTTTTTCCTTTAGATTCTTACGTAATAAATATTAAGCAGGGGGGGACGTATTCCACATTGGGCACCCGCTTAAATGGCACCTGGGTGAATGTGCCGCTGTTCTTATTTTTTCTTACATGGGGGAGTGGGTCAAAATTGGCAAAAAATCGTCTTACATAATAAATGAACGGCGCCCATGCGGCAGCTAGTGTTGAAGAAACCAAAATATGTTCCAAAATCGCTGTCTCCTTTGCCTTGCGACTAGGAACTATGAAAGCACAAGATTTTATGTTTTCCGTGTCGTTCGTTAGTAGCCATTGAACAAATTGTCTGCGTGCTAATAGTTTACCAACGATGATTTAGAATGTGCTCTTATCATTAACATAACCAATGCAAATAAATAAATTAATTCCTATTGTTTTTATATAACAAAGGATTCTTTGTCTATAGAGTTTGAGTTTTGTTTTGTTTGTGTTATGCAGTCGAGCTTTGATGTTATATAAAGGTTTTTCTTTGTAAGTGTGATAGGTATTTTCGTGTATTGAAAGTTTGGCTTTCTGAAAGCTTTTGTGCTGAAAGCCGAAATAAAAGAGCCTAAAGAATGCAATAATAATGAAATTCATTTTGTCATTCTCTAAATACAAAATCAAGTTATTCCGTTCTGATCCCCTGAACCCCCCCCCCCCCCCCCTCTTCGATCCCCTGCTTGTTCGTCTACTGTTCTAATCTGTGTCTTATCCACTATAAACTTTCTCATTCCGGTTTGATCCGCTTTTTCTTTTGTTTTTGATCCTGAAGGATCGTCAGCAACAAAAATAAGTACAGGGTTTATTGATCGGATCATAGGTATTCCTGAGTAAAAAGTAGATTTCTTATCCTTTGAGATTTTCAACCTTTATTTTGGTTTCAAACGCATAAGCACGTTTATGTAACTTTTCCTTTCAATCAAAATATTATTTCCTTGAAAAGAATAAATTCTTTTGATCGAACTTAGGTAATCTACAAAAAAAACTCCTCTCCTGGAACTTCAGTACTAAAAACACTACCCTCCTTTTGTTCTCCGCCACAGTCGGGTAAAAAGGACCTGTTACAACTAATCTAACTAGACACAAGATGTCAACACAACACCGAGAAACGGCAATACATATATACAATAGTGACAATAAAATCGAAGTGGAGCAATTTATTCACCATTGAATACGAAACCAAGCATCGGATCAGACAACTTTATTATACACCTAAGTGTTAACTCGTTAATTATCTGTTAATAGCGTTTTACATTTTAATGTGGGTATAAAACCTTTAATACTAACAGAATAGAAGGGACAAGGTGAGTTTTAGGAACAAGAGTATTTATTTTATTTTATTTTTAGCCTATGTTGTACTGCAGTGCAAAGGCCTCTCTTTCTTCTCTCCACTCCTCTCTGTCTCGAGCTAGTGTGGACCAATCATGTCTGCAGACGTCAAGCTCATCCCACCATCTTCACGTGAGTCTGCCTCGATGTTTTCTGGGATTCATATGGTGGTAGTTTTGCCCCCCGACTCATGCCAAGAGTCAATCATCGGTTTTTAATCTTCAAGCGGGCGCGTGGTCATTTGTAACGCCAGCGTGCAGCGGTCGCGCGTAACGTAAAAGACTTATGGGATATTTAAGAGATTAATTATTTAATAATTATTTGTGTTTTTGTATTAATCACATTATCATTACGTTAGGACATAAAACAAAATTATAAAATCAAAATAATATTCAAATTTTCTTTGGATTAGTAATGTAATTTGGCATTATAAATTTTCTTCTACCTCTAACTTTCGCATGCTTGCGTGCTTTCGACGCCTGCGCCTGCGCTACGACGGAGGCTGTGCGGGGAGGGGAGGTAAACAGTTTATTTCGTGCACAGTAAAACAATTATACTAGACTACTAGGGAAGGGAAATACATGTGTATCGAGTGCGGTCGATTTAACGCGCGCCTGCTTGTAGGTTAAATAGGTACCCGAAAAGGACATTGATTGGAATAACTTCAATTTTAACTGAACGTCATCGTCATGTTCCTGACCTTGTACCATGTTACTTGGGGTCGGCGCAACACGTTTTCTTCTTCCAGTCTCCCCTTTCAACCGTCACGCTATCATTCACTCTCTTCTCTTTCATACCATTCCTCACATAATCCATCCATCTTTTCTTCCTTCCTCTCCCTCTCCAGCCATCAAAATTTATTGACTGAAGGTAATTTTATTAAAACATGTCGCCGGGAATGAGTAAGTAACCAAAATGGAAAGATACTGAAACAGCAAAACTTTCTTAGAAATAGATTTAAATGTTCGGTCTGACAAACAACGTTGTGGAATAAATTAAATGTCGATTCAAAGAAGTGGATTTACGTCAATAAGTTGGTTGGAAAAAGCCGCTACAGGAAGGTTAGTAGGTATCGGTTCTTGTATATATAATAATATTGTATAATAATATTTTATTATTATTTTTGACCTTATCTGTCCTACTTCACCTTAGCAAATATCTCGACTTATCATTCCAGTCTTTCCTGTATTTTGTCTGTTTTGGTCAATCTTCAATTTACATTTTGTAAGTCGCCATTTTCTAGCCGTGATGACGTATTCTTTGTAAAATCTTCGTGACTGACCCGTTGCTTTCGTGGTCGCAAATGCGACTAAGAAAGTGTCGGAAGAGACAGTGCACCTGTGTCTGCGCACACATTTTCGCACTATAATATCTCCCGCGCCGAAAACAGCACCCCAATTGCGTAACACACTATTACTATCAATTTGAATCATTTTGAAGCATATTGCTAATCCATTGCTCCTTACGTACGAAAAGTGTGCCTGTTCAACAACGTAAATAACGCAATGAATGTTGTTGAACTGTCAAAATGAAACCTATCGTGACTGATAGTGTGTTACGCAATTACCTTGCTGGTTTCGGCTGAGATTGGTCACCATGGCCGAAATTCGGAGTGATTACAATCTTCATGAGAGTCATAAGGCCTGAGAAGATGTTGCCATCGAGGCACGAAGCGTAGAAAACGCCAGCGTGATGACAGATTGGCTAGCAAAGGAGACTGGGCAAATTTGTATAGATAGACCACAGGCCAGGTTCCTGACCTTTCCAAGTTCATCATCATCATCATCATTTCAGCAAAAAGACGTCCACTGCTGGACATAGGCCTCCCTCAAGCACTTCCACTTCGACCGGTTCTGTGCTTCTCGCATCCAACGGGTTCCTGCGGCCTTCACAAGGTCGTCGGTCCACCTTGTGGGAGGCCTTCCAACGCTACGTCTTCCGGTACGTGGTCGCCACTCCTGAACCTTGCAGCCCCATCGGCCATCTGTTCTGCGAGCAATGTGCCCTGCCCACTGCCACTTAAGTTTGGCAATTCTGCGGGCTATGTCGGTTACCTTGGTTCTCCTGCGGATCTCCTCATTCCTGATTCGATTACGCAGGGAAACTCCAAGCATAGCCCTCTCCATTGCCCTTTGGGTGACTTTTAGCCTTCTTATAAGGCCCATTGTGAGCGACCACGTTTCAGTGCCATAAGTCATCACTGGCAACACGCACTGGTCAAAGACTTTCGTCTACTTTTCCAAGTTCAGTCTCCTTTAAGGCAACACTTGATGAAGAGATCTTTATTAAAAAAATGAAAGAAAAGAAACACGATTAATCTAATAACCGATAATAATCCCCCTTAGCCTTTTTCTATACCTAGTAGGTACTCTATACAATTAATTACCATTCAGTCACTAACTATGATTTATGATAACACGATCGCCTTTAACAAATGCTGATAATATTATGACGGTTCTCCTTAATTGACATACAATGTAATTGATATAGTATGCGATTGTTTCAGACTTAATTCTATTTACCAGCATTAGGTTAAGTGGTTCTAAGTGTTAGCCCAGCTACGCACGAACGATTTTTTTAAGCGACGGTTTTTTATCGCGCATTTGAATTTCGACTCTCGGGGTTGAGCTGAGCATTGAAAATCCAACATAACATTCCAGCGCGTAAAAAGAATATACTGTTGAATTTTCATCTCTCTGCGCTAAGCAGTGCATTGCTCGATAAAATTCAGTGTTCGATAAAACGTTGCAGTGGGTACGAGGGCTTAAAACAATAAAATGAGCCAGCAATAAAATCGGTATAGACTTAGAATTCAGTGATTGAAACAATTAGGTACTTGAATTTATGGACACTTATTACCTAATAAACTTAATTATTTTGTCACGACGTGTCTTGTTTGAAATAAACCTGCGAAGCGGTGAAGGGTGTATTTTGAATTCTGACTGGTTATTATCGTGAGGGGCCCGTGGCTAAATACCTAATAACAGCCGCACAGGTCGATCGATCATTGCCGCGGTTGGTCTGTGGATGGGTGACCATTTTTACATTCCGTGACCCTCCGTGCTTCGGAAAGCACGTTAAGCCGTTGGTCCCGGCTGTCATTCGTGGATCTTTGACAGTCGTTACGGGTAGTCAGAAGCCCGAAAGTCTGACGACCAGTCTTACCAAGGGGTATCGTATTACCCAGTAACTGGGTCAGATAGGCAGTCGCTCCATATAAAAGACTGGTATTCAGCTGCATCCGGTTAGACTGGAAGCTGACCCCAACATAGTTGGGAAAAGGCTAGGCAGATGATGACTTTGGTTATTATCGTCAGTGACGTTGGCTGAAACTCAAACGTAATTTATACAAAACTAGCAACCCGCCCCTGCTTCGCACGGTTTTTACGACTTAACAACACATGGAGAATTATTTAAAAGATAATTGTTTAGTACAGTCAGTTAGACCCACCTTCGCATGATTGAGATTTTTTAGAATACGAATCGATAGAATTTTATAATTCTTTTATATTTTATTTATTTGAGCAAAGTAAATAAAATATAAAAGAATTATAAAATTCTGTAATTAATACATTGCTTTCATGTAACTCTACTAGCGGCTCATGAAAAAAAATCGATTTTTTTCATAGTTAGAAGATTTTATTATTATTATTTAAGTGCGGTGTTCACTTAAATAATAATAATACAATTTATTCAAAAATATAAGGACCAACGATAAATACACTTTTTCTTAAATCTATGTCAAGTTCATCCATGATTTGTAACCGAACTAGGTAATCCTGTGTTTCAGGCGATTGGAGGTAACATTAATTGATTAAATAATCACATACTTATCATATTTATCTTATTGGTACTTAGGTAAAAAGGTAACTTAAAACTTTTCTATCATCTATGTATATATATATAAATAAAACAAAGGGGTTACTTACACCATTTATAACTCGAGAATGGCTGGATTTGTTGGATTTGTCTCCGCCCCGAACAGCAGAATAACTATTAAAACATGGGAAAAATACACGAAAAAAACAATTTAAAATAATTCATTTTCTCATAAATTTTGTATTTATTGATTCTGAGGCGGTACGAAGTTCGCCGGGTCAGCTAGTAGTTATCACATAATTAAACCAATTAGTTGAAGATCCTCGCGTGCCTGAACACCTTAAAATCTAAAAAATCGTTTTAATTAATTGTTTATTAATTAAATCAAAATTGCTAAGTACTTATCTGTGTCTAGGTCCCAACAAAAATACCTACCTCTATAATTTTCTAGATAAGAACGTTCACAGCAAAAACACTGCAAGAACAATTTATTTTCAATGACTATTAACCAACCAAGTGGACAAAAACAACAGCCATTTCTATAATTGAAACAAAAAGTTTAATAACAAATAAACAAAGATACATAAATAAACATAAGCTTCTTTGCTCAATGATCATTTGGATACACAAAGATAGACAACAATACGACAATTAATGAAAATACTGACAATACTTGTGCATAGGAGTATTTGGAAACTATCAAATAAATCCAACCAAGACTTTTACACTAAACGAAAAGACATACAAACAAGATACACACTCCGACACAAAACACGATTAAACCTACCGACATCCCGATTGAAAATGCACTCATCTAATCTACTAGTTATGTCGATAATAATATAAAATAAACTACCCGAGGTACTTAGAAATGAGACAAATATTGCTATTTTTACAAATAAATAAAAAAAAATATTACTAAATAAATGATAATATAGCATAAATTAATATTTAATTGACAAATCCATAGAATAGACATAATAATAAAAATTAATAATAAAATTTTAAGAAAAGAAAGGTTGTCTACCTCAAAGGCTACCAACCTTTCTCTGATTTACATGCAATATATTACTGGAATTTCATCAACCTTTTCATCATTTTGTTTGCCAAAATATTGCCAAATTCTGACTTTCCAGTTAAGGAAGTTTTATCTAAATACCAGCTTCTGCCCGCGACTTCGTCCGCGTGAAATTTCACCCTCTTAGGGGTGGAATTTCGAAAAACTCTTTCTTAGTGGATACCTACTCTTCACAAAGAACACACCCTCCAAATTTCATGTCTCTAGGACCAGCGGTTTAGGCTGTGCGTTGATATATCAGTCAGTCAGTCAGGACTTTGAATTTTATATAGATAGATAATATATGTAAATGTTACTAACATAATAAATTGTTATAGTACATACTAAACATATTTATGCATCAGTCAGTTTACCATTTTATATATATAGATAAGAAGATTTTTTTTTTTTTGCAATGGCTCTATAGCAAAGGCAACACTGCTTTCCCGAGCACATTGAAGTTAAGGAACTATAATATTTGAATTCAGAATCTGAGATAAATATGAAGTTTTGGAACAACAAACTCAATTTCATACAAGACAAAGTTCTAATTTCATTGCAACCAATATTTTTAAGACTTTTTTTACACCTTGGGCACATTGTCTTTTTTGGAGTCTTTAAGCCAATCAATTTTGAAGAGACTGCAGTGACGGGTTGGGACGAGGTGCCTTATTATTTAAGTCCAATCTAGGCTTAGAAGCCTTTTGGACCGTTTGAGCTTTACTTGGCCCTTTATGTCAAACAAGCCTAACATATATTATTATAGTACAAACAATGTATATCGAAGCGCAAACTCGGTATGCAAATGGTGTTAAAAGCCATTAACGTAAACATTGTGAATTGGTGCAAGTATAAAGCAGATGAGATTATTGCGGTGCCTAAAGCCAGTTACATACTAAGAGCTAAGCTAAGTTAGTCTAGCTTAGCTCGCATAGCTGATGTAGTTTTTCATACTTGTGTACAGACCGCAAACTATGAACAGAAGTATGAAAAATTACCTCAGCTATGCGAGCTAAGCTAGCAGTGGTGGCCAAGTGATAACGGCCGCGACTTACGAGTTGTCGTAGGTTCGAACCCAGACCGGCGCTTTACTTTGTGTAAATTATTTCATCACCACTGCTCTCAAAACGGTGAAGGAAAACGTCGTGAGGAAACCGGCATGTCCTAGAACCAAAAATTCGAAGACATGTGACATCTACCAATCCGCACTGGGCCCGCGTGGTGGATTACGGCCCACTCCCTCTCACCGAGATCTGGCCAGTGTCCCAGCAGTGGGAACATTGTAGGCTGATTATGGTATGCGAGCTAAGCTAGACTAACTTAGCTTAGCTCTTATTCTAAAACCGGCGTTAATGCCTGAACAAACACCAACAGTATCTTCAAAGTAGCCAATAGAGATTTGGTTACAATACTAAAAATCTCTCATTTACGTCATGGTGTACTGTTTGCAAAAATATCATCATGATCGCAGAATCTCGTAAATATTTACTAATAAACTAGGCTTGCAAAGTTGTATATGTATATATCATTGTTCTAAATGAAATCTTTACTTCCTACTAATATTAGAAACGCGAAAGTTTGTGAGAATGTTTGGATTGTTAACTCTTACAGGCAAAAGTTACTGAACGGATTTTGATGTTAGTGATAGGTATAACTTATACTATACTTATATCAGAATAACACATAGGATACTTTTATCCTTATACTCCCAATCGAAACTTATGCGGGTGAAACCACGGGGCGCTGCTAGTCTTCTTCTATCTATATATATATAAAATGGTAAACTAACTGACTGATTGTTGATATATCAACGCACAGTCTAAACCGCTGCTCCTAGAGACATGAATTGAAAAAGAAAGGGTTTTTCGGAATTCCACCCCTAAGAGGGTGAAATTTCACGCGGACGAAGTCGCGGGCAGAAGCTAGTAAGATATAAAAGCGAATAAAAAGGATAAAAATTGTGAGTTTGTATGTAGCGGGTCTTCGGAACTAGGTACTGATTTGAATCCGAAATTTCCTTCACCAGTGGGAAGCTACAGTATTGCCGACTAACATAGGATAAATTTTATGTTCAAACAAGAAATTTCAAGCGGACGAAGTCGTGGGCAAAAACTAGAATAGAATGTAGTATTGACCTTAACAGAGAAGGCAACGCTAGAATTATTGCTCATTCTCTAGAATATTCTCTTTTGTCGTCTTTTGATACAGCTTCAAGTAAAGCGTGGGAGGTGCTCCATTTGTATCAAAGGCTGCTCAAGAAACATAACACCAACATTACATAATAATAATGTCAACATAAACACAATACTTACCTATAACTCCTTCAAGTAACTATCTCAAGCAGGAATTCTCAGCTCGGCATTCAATTGAAATAAACCAGTGCACACTATTATCATTGTCTATCTGGTATTCTTAAAATGTAGAATGAATAAATTAAACATTAATAAATGCTGTTCATAACTTGTAATTATAACGGGAACAATTATTTTTTGCAGCAAAAACTTGACGGTCGGAAGCAAAAGTTACTATGATGACTACGCATATGAAAAGGTGCCATATGCGTCGTGTATGTGTCGCAGTAAGTGCTTATACAAGAGCGACAGAGGCAACTGCATCCGCCAAATACACGAGCGATAATCTTACTAGATCTATATCTAGATTTATTATCTATTTTTATTATCTAGATTTCATAAAAAAAAATAAAAAAAAGATCCTGCTTGTATCATAGTTATATTCCTAGTAAGACAGTTATGAACCGCTTTTATGTAACTATATTCCGATATATAGCTACATCTCTAGGGATATAACTACAATATCACGGCTTCAACCATCTTACTGTGACATATATATTTTATTTCTCTAAGTATCTATCTACCTTGGTACATTATGATGATCTGCTAAGGCACTACAAATCATGTTTCTGCCAAAACAGGCTGAATTACGATTGACTAAGACCGTAGATTCATTGCAAAAGGTGGGACTATATCATAGTCCGTGGACTATATAGACACATGACATGCTGAAATTGTGTAACCTCGTTCCGCATATTACTTCATTCGTGTTATTCTGTGTCGCTTTAATAATGTCCTTTTCTCTTTCAGACTTTAAAGCTTTAACTGTGTAGCCATTATAGGAACTAAGCTTCTGCCTGTGACTTTGTTCGCGTTGAAGTCGTTATAAATACTTATACTAAAATAACAGCAACAGCGCTATTCATTCGTTTTCGCTTAGCGTTCTTCTGACTTTTCTCTGTTGGTTCCTTAGGGTTGTAGCGTGATGTTAAATAACCTAATGGGGTAATGATACGCAAAAAGTATTTTTCAAATCGGACGGGCAGTTCCAGAGATTAGCGCGTTCAAACAAAAGAACAAGCTCTTCAGCTTTATTATTAATATAGATAGATACAGATTAAATCATAATATATCATGGTTATATCGCTGCAGTCATGGATCAGTAAATTTCAACCACATCTGCAGTATCTCTAAAAATTGCGAAAGTCAGATGACATTCACACCAAATATAGCAAGGAAAAGGCCTGACATACGGATATATACCAACTTCTTTCAACATTATCCTCATCATCACTCATACCAGGAAAGCCTGGTCCTTCCCCTCTTCCGCTTCCTCCTATGAACTGCTTACCACCATAGTCCGATGGTTACAAATAGTTGGAGACAAAGCTGCAGCCTTGAGGCAATTAATTAGATTCAGTGCGTCGACATGCATAACGTATGCTGAACCGTGTATTTATTGATATAAAATTCTTTTGAAGTCCGATTACTATGTTGTGGTAACCTGCAGAAAAAATGTTTTGGTATTTGTGTTTCTCTCATAGTCAATTTCCCATCTTTGACATTTTTAGAACATCGTCTAGCTCCTGCTGAAATGATGAATTTCAGCCGAAAGACTGCTAGGCCTCCCCCTCCCAAGCATCGCTACTTCGCTCGGTTCTGTGCTTCTGGCATCCAGCGGATTCCTATATCTTACATTTATTGTCACTTACGATCCCGAAAACTTCCGATATTTTTCCAATATCATTCTCACAATCCATCGTTTGGGAGAGAGAAGACCAATTTTTAGACGTGGCCTTTTGAATTGATTTTCGGTTACCGATAACTAGCGTTACACTTTCAGGAATCTAACTTCCCGTAACCATAACCATAACCATAACCATGGTTTGGGAGAGAGAAGACCAATTTTTAGACGTGGCCTTTTGAATTGATTTTCGGTTACCGATAACTAGCGCTACACTTTCAGGAATCTAACTTCCCGTAACGAATCCCATAAATGTCTCATACAACCGGGACAGACGAGTGAATGGGACCAGAACGGAACGGGGAACGGGGGGTGCATCTGATGTTCTTTTATGGGTCGATGAGTAAATAAAGATGGAAAAACACACTATTGACCTTTACAATAAATCGACAAAACTAAACAAAAAAAGGAAATAACCCATTCTAAGTCCCAACATCTGGTCGAAATGTTACACAATTTTCAAGCAAGAACCTTACCAAGTACAGTATGAGAAATTCCCACAAAGAAAAACTTACGTATTCCATTCAGCGGAGACCGCCTAATTTTAGACGCATTATTAACGCATTGCAAGGTCTTCCTTTGTGTACAACAGAGGTTTGTTGTGCCTAGGCATTAATGTGCTGGTCTAACAATTCCAAGGGAGCCATAATTAGCTAGACTGTGTGTGATTGACTTGTTCCTAAGTATCCACTTGAATGTAGCAAACAAAACTTTATTTATGAGAATTTACTTGGTGGTCTTTCGTGATTGGAAGATATTTACCGCGACAGTTATCTCTCACCTAACGCGTCTAACGGTTATAAAGTACGTTATGATGAAAAGTCGATAGTTTAGCTTCTACCCTAACATAATATTTTGGAAAACCCATTGTTTCTATCTATGGGTAAAACTATTTAACAAGTCTGACGAAATCGTAATTAATCGGTTAGCTCTCAGTTCCGTGTTCAACATCCGTTTAAATATTCGGAAGAATTTAATGTTCACCAACAGTAAATCGCGAATCCTACAAGTTTTTGGCATCTAAAGTTGCGAATAACCAAATTATGGCCATAAATACGATTTCCATGCAATAAACCAAAACACTCTAATTACCTAGATAAACAAGTGAACAATATCAGAGACACTCTAACACGGCGCAAACGTATCTATTTTACAATTAAACCATATAAATTGCTGTCCCATGAATTAAACATTTATCAGGATATTAAAACTAACGCGAATGCAAAACGGAAACACTAGATCACTTCGATACGATCAACAAACCAAAACTGCACTTGCCGTTTTTGGGCGACAGGTGGCGCTTGCGACTAACTCTAATCACGTACTCACTGACAATGCAACCTTACAACCAAGACACGCGAAAATAACTTTTATTAACGAAGTAGTAGAGTTGACCGATCCATTTTTTATTCGCAAAAATGTACCAGGACTGCATAGACGTAACCTTGGGGAGTCGGGGTATCGCAGCATATTAATAACGTATCATGTATGCAATCACCGTTCAGAAGACATAGGCAGCAAGGTGGAAGAAAGGGCATGGTATGTCAGGTAACCTCAAGGCCGACCACTTTGTATAAACCAACTATATAATGTACTACGCTATTTAGAGGAACTCTTAGCACATATTGTAAATACTAGACTTCCCCGCATTATAGTTAATTGCCTGCAGTGTGATGTTCTCTTAGAAGGTAAATAATGTTTAAGTACGATCCGAGGTCGAGATGCTTCTTTTCTAAAATGTCAAGGGTTTCTCTCTAATCTTCATTAAGCGTAATAGTTATTACTGACGGGTTATTTTGTTAAATCGTCTGGTATTATTATGTATATTATTGTACTATACAATAATAATTTTGTCCGATTTTGTGATTTATTTTGAAGTGTCAATGCCGTTTGACGGCTTCACGTCTCGTGTCGTATTATTCAACCAAATTGACGTTATGTTGCGTGTAGATAATGTTTTTCACAAGTAAATATTATTGACAATATTGTAGGTACATTCCTTTATTTACTTGGCTGTAAGTACTTCGAGATTTACTACGTTGCGCAGATCTTCACATACTTAGTTACTATCGTCATTCTCAGACTACCTAATAGTTTTACATCTCCTTATATATATTAGAACTTATACTATGAAATTCTATACGTAGTGTTGACAGCGATATTTTTTCATTTTGCTGCCTCATTCCTACCTTTATCCCAATTGATTAAGGGTTATTCTTCTATCCATCTCTGTCAGAAGTCATCTCAATGTTCATTCTTTCCTTGCCTTCACATATTTTACAAGACCTATCTATATTTTCGTAGATCTACCTTCATGCTTATACCCCCTTTAACTGAATTTTAATTCCTATTCATTGAATATCAATAAAATAATCCTTTGATATTGAGAAACAGTTTTAAATCATTAATACCGCACCTTTATCGGCTCCTATTTAAATTCGGCTTCGGTTAAATTGGATTGAATTGAGATTAAGGCGATATTGTGACCACGGATTCAATTTGAAATTGAAGTTTAATGAAAAGGATCAATGACTATCGAACTTATTAAGCAACTGAGAATTTTGTTAAGAAGATGAGCGTCATCTTCCTTACGTGTTGCCACCCGTAAGGAAGATGTCGATAATAGGTCCCAGAAGGTGCCACATAGGCATGTGGCACATTCTGGGACCTATTTAATACAAACTGACCGACATTTCGACCATTTTAAAATTTTTTTCATACATTTTCTGATTTCCCAAAGAGCGCCGGTCAAAATGTGTCAATTTTGTAATTTTTTGATAGATACACATTGTCAGTTCCATAGGCTGGCAGGGACGACGATGACATCGACGCGCAACCTCATCATCCGCCTAGCCTTTTACCAACTATGTTGGAGTCGGCTTCCAGTCTAACATCCGGTTAGATTGCAGCTGAACACCAGTATTTTACATGGAACGACTGCCCATCGGACCTCCAGTTATTGGGTAATACGATACCCCTTGGAAAGACTGGTAGTCAGACTGTTGGGCTTCCGACTACCCGTAACGACTGTCAAAGATCCACGAAGGGCAGCTGGGACCAACGGCTTAACGTGCTTTCCGAGACACGGAGGGGACTCGGTATGTAAAGATGGTCACCCATCCACAGACCAATCGCAGCAAGCGTAGCGTCACCTGATCGATCGACCTGTGCGGCTGTTATTATTTAGCATGAGCCCCTCCAACGCAACCTGTTGCATTGGATTCAGTACATGATTCTGAACCCCACAGTGTTGAAATTTATCGTCGGTTATTAAAAAATTACGAGTAATTAGCTGTTCCATACATTTTGACCGCGAATTTCAGTTTTCTCGTCGATCTCGGGGCTACCTTGTAAAAACAGCCCTATTTAATACACGGTGTTGTCTGGCTGATATTTCCACCGACTGCAGGCAGATACTTTTTACCCGAGGGAAGAAAGTATATTTATGTAAAACTCAGTTCTAAAAAAAATGTATGTATGAGTGTATTATGTAAATGGTACACCACAGACAGTATTTGTCTGTCCTTCCCCTTTTTAATCCATCCAAAGGTTGTCATTAAAAGATCGCTCTCAGCGCTATGACCGCCCATTGTGTAACCGTTTGTAGAATTTCTATATTTATGTCTGTAATTTATATGGTGTACATAATAAAATAAATAATAATAATAATATAATTCTAGGTGATTAGAGAAAAGAAAGAAAAATATTTTATTTGGGACATGAAATAAAAATAGAAAAAAATGTTTTTTGGGATGCATGAAGAAGCCTCCTCGGGTAGCGCAGTTTGTTCCGCCAGTTACTCAACTGAACCGAGCGCTCGGCGCATCCTGGACAGTCACACCCAACACCTTATGTGACTGGCCAATTCTTCCCTTGTGGTGCTAGGGCTAACGTCCGCCTGGTTTGCGACGATTCCCCCACCGGAGTCCGGTGTCAAGCAGCCTGCTGTGTTTCGGCGATGCGTGGGAGTTCCAGTGCCTTAGGCATCTTCTGGGCACGCTTGTTCCATCATAGACCGCTTTCCATCAGTAGTGATCGAGGTCAAGAGCGGCCCAATCAGCTATAAAATAAAAGGATAAAAGGAGGAAAAGTAACATTAAAAACAACAAAAAAAAAAACAAATAAAAGACCTGTGCGAAGCCAAAAAGGCTCCACTAATGATAATAACTTCTACGGGTAGATAAGACAATTTCCTTTACCACCGCATCGGTTTCAAAACACTACCTACAACAAAAAACTCCGTTCAAGTTATCTCACATTACCTTAGCTATGTAACGACCAACACATATAAGCCTTCACATAAAAAACAGTACATTGTGAAGGTAAATAACTTGTACTACAAAGTAAATAAAGTATTTTCTAACATCTATAACAGTGAGTAAATTATTTACTGTTCAAATCAATTATTTGTACTATTCAATAATTATGCTATAAATTGCTATCCTTTGCTAGCAGTATCTATAGGGAAAAACTATGCGATGGAAGTAGGTGTACACTCGTCAAGTTATTTATGAGTAGTTTTATAGTAAGTAATAACCATGGTTATGTGACTTATGGGACTAACAAAGACAACAGTCAATGTCAAACGTTTGAGAGTGTGTGTAAAGAAAAAGTGTTTTAAGAATTAATTTTCTTTTCCTGCTCAGAAGATAAAGAGGATACTCGTATCATAATACCTATTTTAGTAGTTAAACTAATGTTATAAATAGGTAAAAATTTGTTTGCTTGTGTTCTCCTGGAAGTACTGATGCGATAAAAAATCTTTCAAAGCTATTCAATTGCCGAATGCCATAGGATGTTTTATGGTACCTATAGTTGACTTCCACGCGGACGGAAGTCACGGGCAGAAGTAAATTTTTTTTATCATATTCGTTTAAAAAATTCTCAATAATATAAAATTTAAAAAAAAAACACTTTTATTCGGAACGCAACCTATTTCTCCTCTACCATAATAATTCGGCAATGTACTGTAGTAGCTTGTGTGTTCTAGCCTTTAGCAATAAGCACTGGCTAGAAATATGATTCGATTCGTTGGTTTAAACATATGTCAAATATGATTATTATGGTGTTTGATTCTAGAAGCAGGGATTCATATCTTGACCGCGAAGTTGTAACGTTGCCTTTTTTATATTATAATTTCTACTTGAAAGTCCTAAAGTCGTCTTATTTTGTATTTGTGTCCCCAACACATCACACTCACCACATAAGTTCTACAGTACCAACAAAAATCAAAACACACAACCAACCCAATCGACGTCATTAGTACACTTCCGTCCAACCATTTTCACGTCGTCACAAGTCCATGGACACTAAACCCCCACCCCACTCATTGACAGCGTAAACAAACAATAATATACCACCCCACTGTACTCAAATACGATGGATTGCCACATACCAACATTCATACAATTACGGGCTATTACATCGCTCCATATCCACAAGGCCGTCGTCGTGTGAAGTCGACGTCTGATGCGTTGGTACAGACGAGGAAAGAATTACTAAATATGTTTTCTTTGTGACAGTACTTTATGTGCGCAGTATGGCGGTAAAGATTGTTCTGGCCAGACGTATGTCCGTAGTATGTCGATGACGCCATCAACTGCGTTTGGTACTATTTATATAACAAATTTTATAATTATGTGTAAGAGGAAATTATGTAGTATACAATGTAGGAATTATGTCAGATGTATACTCATCATCTTCATCATCTTCCTGCCCTTATCCCATGTTACTTGGGGTCGGCGCAACACGTTTTCTTCTTCCATTCTCCCCTGTCAACCGTCACGCTATCATTCACTCCCTTCTTTTTCATATCATTCCTCACACAATCCATCCATCTTTTCTTCGGCCTTCCTCTCCCTTTCCATCCATCAACATGTATATTCATCACCCCAGATGTATACTGTTTCCCATTATTGCTTGCTTTGCTCATCCTACTGCTAATCATAAAGAATCTTACTGAGTAACATTCCAATATCTTGCCTTGCTGGTCGTAACCTCGGTCTTATGAAATAGGTGCCAATTAAATATCCCATTCTTCATCACATGGACCAATTATAACACTCCTCTTGCAAACTACTTCAAGAATTTGAATGAAACCGACCCTGTCAAACTGTCGCAATTTGCCCGCAATTAAATTTAAGGAACTAGTAGCTGATTAAGTAAATAGTAGCTGTTTACCTAATACAAGAACTACAAACTGAGAAGGACATGACCAATTTTATTTGAATGGAAGGTTTAGCGGTGGACAGGCAGTGGACGTTACAAATACAGCAAATGATTTTATTAAAGACTAGCTTCTGCCCGCGACTTCGTACGCGGATCCTGTTGCTTTTGCCAGCGACAACGGGGTCGTCAAAATCGAAGATCTAAAACGTCTGATGTCGAATTCTAAGAGCCCGGGGACTGGAAAACAACGGGATGCGCGAGACGATTCGAGACGTCATTTTCAGGCATAAATGGGCCTTCTGAAATCTGTTTCGCAAGATAAGATGTCATTTGAAAGGCATTATTGTACGAACGTATGTTGTCCAAGAAATGTTTTGACTGTGATGGTGATGGTCACCGATTAGCAGTGATCTTAATATTTCTGGAGGATTTTGTAATATTTCAATATGTACTTTCCCACCTGAGCAACACATACCGTTTGTTTCTTTTTGCCATTTAACAGCTTCACAAAAAGTACAATTTTTAACCATACCTCCGATGGCGGAATATGTGGCGTAGTCAATCATAGGAGTATACGTAAATGCACTCCGTTCCTTATCAACCCAAGGAAGGTCGCCATGCCCTACGGCTATATCTTGAGACACATCCGATTCATCAGATGATAACGACATTCTGTTCAGAGAATGTCGATGTCAATCAGAATTCAAACGTTCGTTGCGCTCTTCTTAATCTGTCTCTTCATGCCGTTCTCCAGCAAATTCATTATTTCTCTCTTTCTGATTATGAATATTTTGTTGTGTGCGTGTTCGGGACAATGTATGATAATCTCACGTTCATCACTCGTATCAGCGGTCAGTCGCGCATCATATTCTTCACTGGTCTCTAGAGACCTGGATGTAGATGCGTAAATACGCTGGGAACGCAGGCGTGCTTCGCGATCCGAAGAGGTTTCCACGGAGCGAGTTGCAGCCTGATGTTCTCAAACAGCATCAAGTCTCTCCTGACGCTCTCCGGTAGATTCTTGGGATCTTATGATCCTCAATATTTTAGCTCCTTTGGAACATTGGGAAAGATTTGACCTCTTTCTAGGCATGGTTAAAGTTTTATTATGAAGATACCTGATCAATTAAAATCTAAGTGACTGCTCCCCTACCAAGGGTGCCCAGACACGGGGTCGTCTGGCGCCCATGTGCTGGTTTGGTCCCTGGGGTGGTCACGGCGTGCTATGTGTTCTGGTGCGCCGGTGATGGGGAGTACTCCCCAGCGGAGGGTCCGGTGACGGACAGCCGCGGCAGGTTCACGGATGAGTGCTAACGCGTGCGGCGTGCCCATGTTCCCGCCGTAAGCGGCAGAGGAAGACACCGTGGAGTTTTAGTGGGTTAGAGTCCCACATAACTGCACTATCTCCCCGTGGTAGTGCAGAATGCATGAGCATTACTTCACGTTAAAAAAAAAATGGGAGTTTTGGCCAGTAGAGTCAAATTTTCAATGATATACCATCGTCATCGAAAATCAGTCCTAAACTGTTACCGCCTTCACCGCGTGGAGGTGAAATTAGTGATATCTTTGATTTCCACATCAGATGTTTCTGATCTTCGATTTTTATAAGTCAACAGGAAATGCCCATTAGACCGAATAACTTTTACTAAGACGTCATTCCTATATGTGTTATGGTGTAGCTGGGCTCTTGGAGTTCCCCATCAGGTGTTCCAGATCTTCAAATTTATTCTCTCAGCAGAAAATCCTCATCACGTGGAACAATTTTTGCTATGGTACCATTTTTGTATCTCTTATAGTTAAGCTGGTCTGTTTCGGTTCTGCATCAGGTGTTCAAGTTTCCAAGATAAATTATAGCCTGAATGTTGTCCAGCCATATAATAACTATATAATAAAAAAAAATCATTCAAATCCGTCCAGTAGTTCCGAAGATCGGACGCGCAGGCCCGAGGCGTGTACGTACTCTGATAGAATACCTTAACAAATGTTCGCCGTGATTCTTTAAATTGACATAACTTTTTTATTTATGAACCGATTGACATGAAATAAACACTAAATGTTAAGTGAAGCCTACTACAATATATTAGTGAAAACCGCATCTAAATCGAATAAGCCGTTTCTGATATTAGCGTGCACAAACAAACAGACAAACCGACAAACAGACAAACAGACAAAAAAAAAATTAATTACAATTTCGGGTTCGGCATCGATGTAATAACAACCCCTGCTACTTTTTTTTTATATATTTCCATTGTACAGACACCACTTTTCTACAAATTTATTATATGTATAGATGTAGAGCTGCCGAGATTGACTCACAATAGATACCTAATGACGGTAACAATTGTGAAATATATTTGCCAATATTTAGAATCAATATTTTAATTCATAAAAGATTTGAGAGGATAATTAGTTTACTTTTTTTAAAGTGGTCGCGGAAGATGGAAGGTTTGGAGGGACGCCTTTGCGCAGGAGCGGGACAGATCAGGAAAGTAAAATAAAATGGTCACAATGCATCATTTCTGAGCATTATTTGAAGCGCAATATATGACAGATAAGAACTTTAATAAATACAATTTCACAAAAGGATAAACAGCGTCCATAAATGATTGGACTAACTATGAAAGAGTCAACCAAAAAAACTTGCACGTTGTACTTGTTAGAACTTGTATGTAAACGTTCTACAGACGGCGCACATCAAACTACCCGAAACTGTCAAATTTTTCCAATTAACTTTGAACCTTATGCTTTCGTGATAAAGTTGGAAATCTATTAAAGAAATTTGCCAGATTGCCGTAGCTCCATGTGCTGGCGTCTGTACTACGTTAGAATATGATACTCTCTTCACATTTTACTAAAAAATTAAAAGAATTTAGCTCACAGAAGTTTAGATTCATTGGTATCTATATCATACCTAATTCATAATGTAGCTAATTTTATATTCTGCTCTAATAATTTTAATTTAATTCATGATGTAGCTAATTTTATATTCTAGTCTAAGAATTTTAGTTTTAATGTTATTCCTTTGATCCTTTCAGTATGTATAATGTATGTAAGCTTATTTTATACATGCATATGAGCTATCGAATTTACATACATGCCTACATAATGTCGGACTTATGATTCTTTGGAGGGTAAGTAGAGTTACAATTACGGGCTGACGACCTCCTCAGAATTATAAGTTGATGATACATGTTTCGTATTAAGTCATCGATTAATTTTACTTTGTTTAGAGAATGCTCGTGTTTGTTGCCCTTGGTTAGAAAAGCCAGCCTTCTCCTTCTCTGTATAAGGGTATCTAAAGGGTGCTTGAAGGATTTATGGCAGAATTCTCAAACGCCACACATTTTTAACTTGCCGTAAAGTCTCATGCTCAAGAACTTCATGGGTCACCTTTCAATAATACGGGTTTTTCTTAAAGATATCTACAATTCCAAGTAAAATCTCTGAGGGGACAAAGCTGTCCCGTTTTTTTTGGGACGATTGTAACAATTTTCACTAGCCTATTTCAGCGATAAGTAAATAAGAAGAGTAAGGTCATGTCTGCTAATTAAATTATTTATTTATTTTATATAGGAGAGGGCCGTGGCTTACGAGTTAAAGGTTAGAGGTTCGAACCCAGGAAGGCAATTTACTTTGTGTAAATTATTTCATCACCACTGCACTAAACAGGTGAAGGAAAACAACGTGAGGAAATCGACATGTCCTAAAACCATAAATTGGAAGATATGTGACATCCGCCAACCCGCACTGGGCCCACGTGTTGGGCCCACTCCCTCTCACAGAGAGGAGGCCTGTGTCCCAGCAGTGGGAATGGTAATTCTTCCATTTTAGTCAATTTGTCTATTATGAATACCGGTTATAATCGGTTTTCCTTCTACAGTGGCTATGTGTAGCCGTTCCAAAACATTTGTGAACAAAAAAATAACCGCTTAGGTACCTATATCAAATTATTTAAATAAAATATTAATTTATAAAACATCTCTAAATTACTTCTCTATTACTTAATAAGGTAATTTGACGGAAAGGTCATTGAAAAATGTAGGTATTTCTTTGTGTGGTTGACTCACTTCCGTAATGTCTGCTTTAATAAGATTAAGATGATCTTTTTTTGTGTGAAAATAAAACCAGCTTAACAACATTTTATTTTTGAGAATATCATTTGCTAAATTAGTCATAACTTTGGCCTTAAACGCTAGTCTAATTTTAAACAGTTCACTAGTAGCCCAAAGTCGGAAAATTAGATTTGATTTTGTTGGTTTATTGGCGTGTGCTAGCTGACATATATGGCAAATAATAATTATTTAATTTAATGTTTTGTTATTCGTAATGTTATTTACTTACTATAGCATAGACTCTAGTTCTTCTCTCCAGCTAAAGCACAAGTGATTTACCTGTCATTACTTGATTTTTAATTCTTTTTACCTTTTGTGGTAAACTAATTTTTTTTATTCTAGGTCCTTCGTCTTCACATATAGTTATATAATGAATGTAGACAAAACCTTGTAAATCAAAATGTAGACAAAACATTTTAAAAGAGTAACGGTGGAGTTTCTTGCCCATTCTTCTCCATACGAACACTACCTTTTGGAAGGGGCGACTAGAATCAATTCTATTTTATTGTAATTTTTGACGTTCAAAAGTGCCTTTATTGTGCCTATTTAAACAAATGATAAAAAGAAGAAAAAAACTGTCTTATGTAATTTTCAGGTTTATTTATTTATTTTATTCTCAGCGTAATTTGAATAAATTACTTTTGATTTTGATTGAGCTTACTCAAAATTCTTAACAAGTCGGACAACAAGGATAGATTTTGCAGTACAAATGTGTGTATTGGGAAAAATGAGTACATTTTTTTTAATGCATCTCCTAGTAAATAATTTGGAAATGTGAAAATCTCTAAGAAAGATAATCCGTTTACTGTCTTACGACAACACCTATATGCATGAATCGGAAAACTGGCATGAACTTTCTCTATTTATCCACCATTCACTTAGTGAGGAGTCTTCTCATATATAACATTATATAGTCTTTGTATAATAATTACCAAGCTATCACTGATGAAATTTAATTTATTCTTTTCTCCTTAAATGTATATGTAATACCAGCAATTCGGTAATAGGTCACAGTAATATCATTAGATGACAGGTATTCAACTTTTGTAATACTTTGATATTTTACCATTTATAGTGTCATAATGAATGATATGTGGCAGTAAAGAATGTCGGAGTCATGCTTGCAGGCGTAAAGAATGAAGAAGTAAGAGCTGAGGTCGGGAGTGAAAAGGTCAGTTTGGCAGATAGATTTCGCTCTAGTAGATCGTACGGGGAGCAAGTGGAATCAACTAAATACTTATGCAGAATCTCAGTAATGAAGTCAAAGAAACCATGGAAGGTCTTACAGATAAAAGTAAAAAAATAATGGAAAGTTAAAACAATTCTATCTTCAAGTCACAGATGCAGGGTTTTTGGTCGATAAATGAAAACAAAAACAAGCACTAACACGAAAAAATGTACTGAGCATATTTACCTACCTTTAAGGCGAAGGAAATGACGCTGTTAACCAAGAAGAACAAGATAATAAACAGATAGGATTAAACTAAACTATGACACTCCTGAAATCAGCTACCTATATTTCTACAAAAAGTCTACAAATAAAACTAACAACAAAAATTTATCTAACATCGATATATTCCGTCCGACTGTACACGCATCGGCGCAAGTGCGTCCGCGCACCGCGGAATGGAGAGGAAGGTCGAGAGATTTACAACCTTTTGTGTGGCTCCTAGATGCGTCTGAGCAGTTTGCGGTAACATACAATAGATTGTTTATTAATATTCTAGTGTTTGTGCCAATTCTGATGAGGTTGTATTTTGTTGTGGGTGCCCTTTTTGCCTAGGTATGAGGTTTTATTCAACAATCGTACCTAGGTTTTGTTAATAAGACAAAGACACGATGAAAACGCCTCTTTGTGTTCGATACATTCCAGCCTATTTTTGAAACTAATTCATATTCAAATCGTTCGTTCCAATTGATGTTATTTTCACTTAAACATATACTCGTATAACCTTAGCATAATCAGCCTATAATTTTCCCACTGCTGGAACCCAGGTCTCCTCTCTTCGAAAGGGAAGTGGGCTGTAATCTACTGCGGACTGTATGTACCGGTTTCCTCACGATATTTACCTTCACCGACATTATTTACACAACGTAAAGCGCCTGTCTGGGTTATTATTGTAATTTAACATCAACATCATCAACATATAATATAAATTATTGTAATTTAACATCATTGTGGGTATTAAAGTATTTTTTCTAAAACCACATATTTGTTTACATGTTTGGAAACTCAAATATGAGTTCAGTGTAGGTAACAGCAGTTAAGCGACTGTTGAGAACGTCCATGAAAGTTTTGACATAGGCCATAGGCTCATAGCCGAACTTTTTTTTTAAATTATTATTATTAGGTATTATTTTTTGGCCATAAAAGTACCAAATTAATTAGTAAGAGCCTATTATTTACAAGTACCGTAATATGTATCACAAACATCCGTTTCTTACCGTGCATTACACAGGATGAGCAGATCCGCAACAAAGCAAATTATCCACTCGGCGTAATTGTTAACGAAGACGGACAGAAACATAAATGTAGTTAAGGTAGAATAAATGTTCATTTTAATAAAAAAAAACTTACTGGAAACCAGAATTATTCAAAATCTTCTAACAGTTTTAGGGTTTTTGTGGGTAAGTAGATATTATAATAAAAAGCGCGTGTCCTGGAAACTGGCACATACTTACAGTCCGGCCATAACACCTTCCAGTGCGGCAATTCTAGTAGCTAATAAAGATCAATTTCGCAAAGCACGTATTCTTTTGCATGAAAGTGAGTAAGGAATGCATTCTCTCGACGGCTGGACTGTAGGATGAATTTCACCAATAAAACTGAACGCTATCAGCACAATTAAACTGCGTTCAAGAGCTGTCAGTGTCAAAATTCTACAACAGTTATGACACTGACAGCTCTTGAATTCGGTTTAGATGTGCTGATCGCGTTTAGTTGTATTAGTAAAATTCAAATTCGATTGACGAAGTTGTGATATATATATTTTCATCTTAAATGAGGTGACATATACAGGATGCAAGGGACATCGACGTGCAAACTGTAACAATGATTTCACATAGTACAGACGCCAGCACATCAAGGTACCCGAAACTGTCAATTTGTTGTAACGTCACTTAACCTATAATCTACGGACGGTCAAGATGCTTCTAACGATACCTCATTAGTCAAATTATAAGATACTAGCTTCTGCCCGCGACTTCGTCCGCGTGAAATTTCACCCTCTTAGGGGTGGAATTTCGAAAAACCCTTTCTTAGTGGATACCTACTCTTCACAAAGAACACACCCTCCAAATTTCATGTCTCTAGGAGCAGCGGTTTAGACTGTGCGTTGATATATCAACAATCAGTCAGTTTACCATTTTATATATATAGATTGAATATTTTTTATATATTTTTTTTTTCACATTTATTCAAATTATAATTAAGTACTTTTAAAGTTATGAAAGAACGATGAACATACATACATACATACCGGTCAAAATCCTCCTTTTTGCTTCGCCGTAGCCGGGTAAAAAAAGGTTACGTTCTGCAAACTGACGTAGGTAGGTGTTAATTTTGTACATAACATTGTAAATTACAATTAAAATGTTGTTAATTTCCAAAACCACTGTCGCCGACTTTGAACTTTTATGACTTAAACCCGAAGAACATGTAAATTAAACAGCAATCGACGTTTCAAGGAAAAATCTACGAAATGTATAGAAATATTGTGATTGCTTAATAATTGTCATGTGTTAGAGGATTGACAGTTTGTTGAATAGTTTCTTATTAATGCTTTTAGTGACGTTTCCTTCTGCTTGCGTGTACGCAATAGTTGAGGGTCGTGGCCTCAGTAGAATTTTTTTCGTTATAATCGTTCTATTAAGAATAGATTAATCATCGAGGTTAGCAAAGTAACAACAAAAGCTCTCATCAGCTAGCACATTCAGCTTAGCCAATTCTGACTTAGACATAGACTTTGCCCCAATACCTTTTTTTTGGGGATATCATCTCGCAGTTCTCAGGATTGCAGCATTTGCAGCCGTCGACGCGTCTGCGTGCGCGTGCCGCCCGTGTATATGAGCACTACCATGGGACTTACAGATAACTGGTGAATCTTTGGGGATTACAGGCGTGATGTTATGTCATAAAAAACGTATGTGTTGTATATATGTTGTGTAAAGTTACAATATCGGTCGGCGGTCGGGATCTCATCTAGTTTTTAAAATATGATTGGCGTGTAAAAGTGTTTGTGCAAACCTACTTCATCATCATCATCAGCCTATAGCTGTCCACTGCTGGACATAGGCCTCCCCTATTGCACGCCATTGAACTCGATTTTAGGCAACTCTCATCCAGCTGCTACCAACCATCCTGCGAAGATCGTCGCTCCACCTAGCCTGGAGGCGGAACCTTACGTTTACCGATTCGCGTGGGAGCCTATACTACCTCAAATGGCTTAGCATGATCCTCCGTTAAGTCGAAAATTCCGCAGCATTCATTTTGAAATAAATATATGCTAAAGTTGAGGATTAATGTAAGGTCTTATGTTAGACGAAAACACGATTCCATAAAATTTTCTCGATAGAAAAAAATTCCAAAGTTACCTCCAAACCGAACAATAAACCGCTGGTATTCAAAAAATACTTCAAATTAGATCATGAAACTTTGCATACTAACTGAACTAACTATAAAGCAGGTCTTATGTTAGTTAGTTTTTTTGAATTACCTTTATTTTCACCGTAAAAAGCAAATACCTAAACTATTGGCGCTGCCTCCCGCCCAGCACCGCACTCTGTCTCGCTTTCACACAGTCCGCGAGCAGTATCGTGCGACCGAGATAAAGAGTGAATTTTAGCTGAGGTAGTATAGGCTCTACGAAACGAAATAAAATAATTTATGATTTATAAATCATACATTATTCGATAAGTCGAGAGAGAGAGACATTCGACCTTCCTGAATACAAAAATGCTGCTCGGCGTCAGAAATGTAGAACCAGCATTAGAAATAAAGTATCCTATTCCAAGTGATAAACCACTCGACTAATAAGCTGGTAAGCTGTCATTACTAATCGATATTTATTCACCTCACCTCTCGATAGAGCATAAAAATAAATATGTAACAAGATAATAAAGCCACTAACTGAACGAGTATACAGTTGGCAGAGATAATTGATTAAATTAAGTGTTATATGGATTATTGGTTCAATATGGTAACTTTACGCGATATGTGAGTGTCGCAGGTAGTATGGAAAATGCGAGATTTATATAATTTTTCTGACGACTTTTAAATTCACGGCAACAAAGAAGCTATGCTGATTTCAGCATAGCTTGGAACAGAAGTCAGCGAATGGCGAACCGCCGAACTATTTTGTGCGGACCTTAAATTTTCGATCTCGACTTACCGATGAATATCTCCAGAATACTCCAGACTTCAAACAGAAAGGTCAAAGTTAAAAAAAACACATTTATTCATATTCGTTTTATTTCTTAATTGATATTCTTAATCTTGGATGCTAATAATCGTCTACCATATGAACGATGAAACTAATTGGTGATCCCTGACTTAAAGAGTAGCAACACTTTTTACATAGATTAGAGTTTACCAAGGTTTACAATGACATGCTGCACGACTGCTAAATTTATGTACTACAGGTTCTGCACTGATTCTGTCGACTGCATTTTCTCCGTTTTCACGAAGCCTGAACTTTGGTTTGTTTAACACAGCCTAATTTACTAACCCAATGAAACACCATTGGGTTGAGACACTACCTCCGGGTGACCACCACCCGGAGGTAGTATTTCCCCGGACAAGGCCTTTCACACATATTTTATACTCCAAACTATTTTCATATATAAACTTGTCTTCTAAGAGTCATCTCAAGTTTTCTATTGTAACTGCAACATAATCCATATCGCACCGGTATTATGATAATGTGACAGCCGGCGCCACATACAGGCATTCTCATCACGAACTTAATTTAATGAAGACATGTGGAGGCATGTAGACTCTGGCAAAAACCAGAGAACAGGAACACAAATGAGAAATCAATGTAGTTCCCACCAAAGAATAAGCCAGTTGCTGTAGCAAAGGCTACTTGGATTGTCAAGAATGCCTAGGTAAAATATTTACATAAAAATGGCAATCAGTTAGTCGTGGAGCCCCTGGGTGTTAAAACCTCGGAGTTAGATGATTCTGAATGAAATCGTGTTTATAATTCTGGATTGTGTTTGTTACATGAAATACTAAAAAGTTTATAATTATTTTGCCTCTACATTTTTATAGGTTTCTTGTAGCAGTCTTTAATAGAAGACTCGTCGGTCAGTAGTTTTAAGTAAACTAATTAATGATAAGACACAGAAGCGACAAAATATTCCTACAATATCTTGCCTTGATAAACAAAAAGCCTAATAGAAATGGCAGCAACTACCGGTACAATATGTAAGAATCATAATGATCTCTGTTTCATGAGGATTAAGATATATCTAGAAAATTATTTAAAAAACTAGGAATCTCTCGGAAAACACAAGCATGATATCGACACCATCTTTGTATTCAATCTAGTTTTTCTGCTACATCTAACCACCAGACTGTCACCGCAAACCACTTTACATAATTCTAGTTATAATCTTCCTACGCAATTCAGGGTCAATAGGATAGGTAAAATACATCACGTTCAAGCAAAAAAGACAATGCATGCGACCTTGGCAGCTAAGTCAAATTCTTCTGATGGGCCAATGTGTAGGCGACCGCAAAAACTATCCTATGACATTGCCAAGCCTTGTTGCCACATAGTCCTAAGTCTTATACATTTGTAAGCTCGTTGGAACCTTGTTGGATTAAGTGCCAGCTTGAATGTTGGCTGGACAATTGCTTCAGCCCACACCTCTTAGTATTGTTGTGGGGTATAGTACAAGCGATGATGTAACTATAAAATAAATTGTCTCACGGTCCCAACATGTGACTTGTATAATTATAGTTTTATTGAAATGGGCGTCAAGTTTACTTAGATATCTCATGGTCAGGGAAATAAAAGTATATTGTCTGCTTGTGTTTACGAGAGTCGTATTATCATAAAGTTTAGCTTTATTATTACCAGTCGCAGTGTTAAAATTACTTTAATCAATATTTTTATCTCTGGTTTCATTTTGATTTACAGTAAAACCTCTATCATGATTTGAAACTCTTAAAACATTTTGTTCTTCGGGAAATATATTATTATCTTCTTCATATAAAAATATATTATCTTTTACAGCTATCGTTACGCGTGGCTAAGTAAACAGATACCAAGTAATTCGTAATTGAATTATGCGTCAATTTTATATTCAAATACTTATTTACAGATAATATTCTTAGTATCAATCCAAACGTGGTCAGCATTAGGTAATTGATTTATAACGTAAAGCCTAGAAGAACTAGAAAATAAAATGAGTTTCATTTTTAAGGCTACAAATTCATATTTATTATGAGTTTTCCTTTGATACGTTTATTTTCCTTCTCAGGGTCCTAATATGCGGTTGTGTTACCATCAAAATGTGCTCTGATGCAGAATATGGCATTTATTAGAACTATGACAGACTTATATCAATACATACTTGCTATTCATCAAAGTTATTATTTTAATTGCTAATTGACAATCGTCATCACTCACTTTTTTACTCTCTCTATTCTATTTTATTATTCGTACCTTTAATATGTAGCTTCCAAAAATATCATACAGTTATGAAATATTTCCAAGCCATTTTGCATCTCAAGGTCTGTTCGCTCCATCTTCGCTTACACAGTAGCGTCTGCCTAAAATCCTATAGCGTAGGCGAGGAAATTTCGGCAGGTAGGTAGCCTCATATTAATTTAACATGCAGGATCTTTTGTTGATACCATCGCGTCGAGCTTCGGTGCATTCGCGGTCTTGAGTGCATTCGTACCCACTTTTTATTATTTCACATTGAATAATTAATCACCATCAACATTTTTGGGTTCTTTTGTCATTATTTTTAAATAAAAAAGGTTTCTGCACTCGCTCTGGGAGTGTTATCCATTCGTGTATAATTTTACGCTTTGTAGCTTTGTTTCCACATCTTACAATTTCTGTTTATGATTGTTGGTAACAATTTAATGTAAATTTTGTTTGAAATGAACAGCAATTTTCTTTGTCTTGAGTTTTCCAATTTTTTCTCTGTGTTTTGCTTGTGTTGTAAGGATTTTTTAGACAAGCATATAATTTTGCATAATTCTTATCTACTCTAAAGATCTACTACGTCATTTTAATTTCTTTGTTTCATACTTAATACTAGTTTATCTTTCGAAGCTATCTCAAACAGACTCATTTCCTTTACATCGTTCATAAAAACGTTAGAATCAAAGGAACAAAAAATCCTTTGCACGTGTTCATTATAATCATGTTTTCTCTTTAAAGAATTAATTAATCAATATGTCCTTACAAGGTAAAACAATTCATTCTTCTGATCAGCTGTATCATAATGATCTTTTTTTATTATCCTTAACGTGTCTAAAATCTTTGTATTTTCATTTTATATACCTAATAGTACATAATATTCGTGCTACTAATGCTCGGATAATAACTGTGGAAGTATTTTTTATTCTCATGTAAGGTTATATTTTTTGCCACCTCAGCTAATGCAGGCATGAATGTGCTGAGAAAATCTTTTGTGTTCTATTCAGTGTATTTTGTGGATACATTTTCAGAATTATACACATACACACACTCTTATAGGACCTTACATACAGTGACACAGTGGGACATATAGTAACCCTTGGTGATGTTCTTCAGAAAGGTCAGGTGTATAGTCTGTGCTGGCAACTGGCGTGCGTGTATGACCAGATGTATGAACGTTAACGAAGAAGAAGGATCGTAGCAGGTGGCGTTTTGTAGTTTCTGGATATCCCTATGTCCCCATGGGAAGAAGGCATGAGTTTATGTATGTGTGTAAGTTTGTGTATTTTCTGTATTCTATTAAAATTATCTTTATCCACTGTTTGATGATGTTTCTATGGAACAAAAGAAGACCTTGTCAATTTGACAACTCACGTTGTGTAATTTGTGAATTTTCATTTCCTCAGTACGAGGTCAAGCTTTAAATAGATATATCATGAAAATTACCTGTTCTTTTCCCGTGTCTAGGTATAATGTGAATACAATGGGAGTTTTCAATTGAGATTTTATCGCTACTGTCGTTTGTTGTGATAGAGATTTATTGGTCGAGCTGACTACAACAGAGCTACCGTATATTTTCTAGTGGGCGTCTACTGAAACAGTTTCTAGAATTTCATCACTTTGAATTAGGACCTGCGTATGATCATCTATGCTGGTTTAGTATTCTCTAGCTTCTGTGTGTGTGTGTGACTTCGTCTCCGCATGAAATTTTGGTCCCCCGACCCACCGTGTCCTATCGCAGCGCCCGCCTGCGCTATTAGCTATTTCGTTTTCGGTAACCGTTCTTTCTGTTTTTTTTTCTCTTTGCTCGACTCCTAAGGGTCTTAGCGTGATGTTAAATAGCCTGTCCCAAGAATTGGGCTATCAAATGGAAAAATCAGCTTTATTATAAGTAATATAGAGTACCACCTCAGAGTTGACCCTTTAGTAAAAGTTATTCATATTCTTTGGTTCCTGTAAAGGTAAAGGAACCAAAGAATATTAATAAATTTAAACTAGCTGACTTTAAATTCATTGGTTTTCTGAAGGCAAAAAACCAATGAATTTAAAGTCAGTTAGTATATAATGTTTTTCAAAGCAATAGTTGGTAGTAGATTTTCTCATTTATTACCCTCTTCAGCCAATTAAACCAATAAACGACTTACTCACGATACGACATCGTACAACCGACTAAATTCTCACAACATCAACTGAAATTCTTAGAATCAACTAACATATTTGTAACCACAACAAATCAATCGGAATGTTTTTTTGTGTCTTATTATGAGCTTATGGTTAGCTAAAAATAGATAGCATAGGCATAATCAGCCTAAAACGTTCCCACTGCTGGGTCCAGTGCGGGTTGATAGATCACATGTCTTCAAATTTTTTGTTCTAGGACATGCCGGTTTCCTCACGATGTTTTCCTTCACCGTAAAAATAGATAGCTCCATATATTATGAGGTCCTTTTGCCCGTGGCTTTGACCTCCATCAGAAATTATCCCTCAGGAACCGTCTTCCCGTCACTTGGTGGGCAGACAGAGCCCACCGTAACCACAACGAAGACGGTGGCACAGTAGTCACGTGCTGCCGTGCATACCTAGGCTCAGGGAAGGCCCCTTTACAGTCTCTCCAGGGATGTGCCTTACAGGCGTTGCACTGGGAGATTGCGGAATTGGTATTTTGAGAGGAAGGAACCGGGATAACCCAAACCAAACCATCCCGGTGATCACCATCAGCACATAGGGGTGCCTATGTGC
The DNA here is from genome assembly GCA_948474745.1 of Oligia latruncula. Classification (NCBI taxonomy): domain Eukaryota; kingdom Metazoa; phylum Arthropoda; class Insecta; order Lepidoptera; family Noctuidae; genus Oligia; species Oligia latruncula. Next base: position 4,607,156 of record OX419684.1, on the reverse strand, counting down.
TGATGGTGATCACCGGGGTGGTTTTAGTGAGGTAAAAATCCTACACTCCCCACGTGTTTGTGTGACAAATAAACCTATTATTGCTCTTTATGAACACACTGCCATTTCCCCAACGATACACTACGATAGTAATGTATAGGTACCTTTTCATTCGTCAGTATTATACTCGTGAAGTATTTTCGGGCCTCTGAAGGTGTTGTCTGGTTTTTTGTTTATGTTACGTGCAGTTCTTTGTGTGAAACAAACACTCTTTAGTCTGGCTGGTTCGTGATATTAGATGAATCATTCATGTCTTGATCTTGTATTGTTTTGTTCTTTAAGGCCTGTCGTCCACGACGCTACTCGAAAGTATAGTATTTTATCTTACGGTGCAATGCGCGCTTTACTTTTGGTAACCAAATGTATAAACATGCTGTGAATGTGTGCGTGAAGTGAAGTCAGCATATACACACTTCCGACGCTCATTTCTTTCCCGTGTCTCGGATGGTACCGAGAGCACACACATTCACAGCGTGTTGGTAAACTTGGTGACCACAAGAACAGCACGTGACGTTTTGTGAGATACAAATACTGTAAAAAACTGGCCAAGTGCGAGTCGGACTCGCACACGAAGGGTTCCGTACCACAAGGCAAAAACGCCGAAAAAAACACGTTTGTTGTATGGGAGCCCCCCTTAAATATTTATTTTATTTTTTATCATTAAAGTAAAAACAACTGAGTATTTTGTGAATATTTCAAGTGCCTACCCTGTTACCATTATTGATATCGAGCAAAAAAGGGCAAAAAAATCGCGTTTGTTGTATGGGAGCCCTTGAATATTTATTTTGTTTTTAGTATTTGTTGTTATAGCGGCAACAGAAATACATAATTTGTGAAAATTTCAACTGTCTAACTACCGCAGTTCTTGAGATACAGCTTGGTGACAGACAGACAGACGGACGGACGGACAGACAGCGAAGTCTTAGTAATAGGGTTCCGTTTTTACCTTTTGGGTACGCAACCCTAAAAACTGAAATCACCAATGAGTAGCCAGAATGTCCTAAGACTAGTAATTCAATGACGGCCCATACACGTCGCAACCAATCACAAACTAGTTAATAACGCGTTAGTAAGTGGCGCAGAACAGATGGCCGATGGGGCCGAAATGTTCTGGAGTGGCGACCGCGTACCGGAAGACGTAGCGTTCGATGGCCTCCCACAAGGTGGACCGACGACCTTGTGAAGGCCGCAGGAACCCGTTGGATGCGAGAAGCACAGAACCGGTCGAAGTGGAAGTGCTTGGGAGAGGCCTATGTCCAGCAGTGGACGTCTTTCGGCTGAAAAAAAGTGGCGTCGTGTACGAATCACCATTGAAATACTAGTTTCATGAAACTCTGGTTAGTATCGGTGGTAAGCCAGGGCAGGGTACGTACGGACCCCGGCTTAGGGCGTCGCTTGGGGAGGGACAGGCTGGATCGAATCAAACGGTGATTTGAGTTTGTAACATGTACTTTTGAGTAGAGTCGTGGATGCAGGGCCTTATGATACGATGTCTGTTGGTCGGTCACTATGACAAGTGATTCAGTTTTTTGTTGGCATTATCTAATTTGATTACAAAGAGAACGTTTGAGTGCATTGTAATCGTGCATAGATCTGTTTGTACTGCTCATAATCAATCAGTTTAATGCAGTTTTTTTTTTTTTTGAAATGCAATGAGGTATATATTACTTATAGATATTAATGTAATAGGTAGCCAGCTGCTGTGCCCGCTCTAATGTCAAAAGTAATTAATTATTCAACAGGAGTCTTTGAATTTTTACGTCTTCTCAAATAGTTAACATAATTTTATCGCCATAAGGCGTCTTTGACCTACAAATGTTTTAAGTTTTAAACTTACTATCAGGTAAGATCACAGATATAGATAACGCAAGTATCACGATCTGTATAAAAATCAAGCATTTTTTGACTACCTAATATGACGTCACAAGCACTATTTAGTGATGGGACAATCAAATCGATTCAAAGACACCGCCGCGTGTGGCACCCGTCTCGCCCCACCCGCGGGACCTAGCGCCAGCGCTCACACTCACCCAGCCAGCAGTCACAGGACTGAGCGCGAAAGTGACGGCTTACGATTTTTGTACGCAAGCTGGTGCGATTTTTGGCACGCGAAGTAATTGCTCTTGCGTTATCTAGGTGTATCTTTATCTGTTGGTAAGATAGCGTTCAATCTATTATAAATTTAAGTGGTTTTTCGTGTCTGTCTACTACCTACGCAACGCAGTCTGATGCAGTTTTCTCCATCACGTAGAAAATGTATCCCTTTTGCAGATGATCACATGCCACTGATGCCGCGATTAGCGTTACCACCTAATGGGGCCAACTCATTTAACAAAATACATGTAATAAGATTCCGGAAGGTTATGTGTGTGTGTGTGTGTGTTACATTATTGTACATATTTTTAATAAAGAAACGATGTTTTTATCAAGACGTAAACACCGAGCGAAGCAGGACTGGGTCGCTAATTGTAACTTAATCCATACTTACTATAATATTATAAATGCGAAAGTAAGTTTATTTGTTTGTTAACTTTTCACGCCTAATCCACTGAACCGATCATCATGCAATTTTGCATATACATTGTCAGGGGTATGGAAAAGGACATAGGGTACCTTTTATTCAGAAAAAATATACTGTTCCCGAAGAAAAGAACAATAATTTTCGACGGTCACTATTGCTTTAGGACGCTAGATGGCGCTACGTGTCTTTCGAATCATGATTGAAATATTACCCGACTTTCTGAGCAGTATTCTAACAAAAAGTACTAGGTTTGCATGAATTCACAATGTTATTTCAATCGTATTATGCTTTTAATAGGATTTGGATTAAACTTGTGTTTAAACCTGGATTAACACATAGGTAGGATACTTTTTGTCCCGATATTCCCACGGGATCGACATTTAGTCGGGCGAAACCGCGGGGCGCAGCTAGTTAATTATAAGAAGAAAATATTTGATTATTATGTTTGTTTGTCACGCTTTCACGCCAAAACGACTAAATGGATTTGGATAAAATTTGGCATATGGGTAGACCATGACCTTGATTGGGACAGGATAAAATTTATCCCGATATCGATATTTTTACGGGGTCGAGACATATGCGGGTAAAACTGCGGGGCGCAGTTAGTAATAAATAAAAAGCTTATTATATTAGTGAGTCGTGATAGTTTTTTGGTTCCAATAAGCTCGTTTCTTATCAAACATCATCTACTTGTGTAGAACCGTCATCAGAGACCAAAGGCTGTGGGTGTGAGTACACCTCTGCCTCGGGGATCAGAGGCGCGACGGTCGTTATGATCAAGGTCGTTTGAAATAGCGAGCGTGATCGTAATCCTTATATACTCGTACCTACCTATAGTTAATTACCTAATGAATGCGAAACTATGTTGCTTTGTCATGACTAGCGAATTTTCCCAAGGGTATGTACAACTTTATCTGTATCTACCTGTACAAGAAAATTTCGATGAATAAATAAAAGGTAAAATGAAACATACATAATTTATACATTTTATACATAAATGTGGGATGAAAATATTGTATTTATTATTTTAAAGTATGAACGCAGCTATAATTGTTAAAACGGAACGCAGCGGATGAATGAAAGCGAAGTATGTGTGCGAGTGAGAAAGAGGAAATGGCGATAGACAGATTCACGACGAACTTACGGTGGAACGCTGATCTTTTTGTGTGCTAAAATAAAAGTCTCAAGCATAATCTATTCGTTTATTTTGCCATATAATCCCACATAAATATTTTTATTTTATACATATATAATTGTATTGCTAACTGTACAGCTATATTTATAAAGCCCACAGAACAGATCTAGCAAAATCCGTTTAAAATCCCTGTAGGCTACTAACGTTGTAGTAACCCATTTCGCTGAACAGGTATACCCTGCACAGAATTATAATCAGCTGATTCACCCAACGATAACTTATTCCGAAATTAACATAAAATTCCATGCAGTCTGTAACGGACTCTGCAAGTTTTTCGAGGCTTAAAATAAGTATTAATAAGTATATTTATTTTCTCTTCACAAATATGTACAGTCAGCGAAAGAGTTAGGTATGCAGGATCGTCGGATATAGTTGAAGTTTAGTAATAAACCGATGATGGATGTTGTCGAATAAAATTTAATTGTATTAATAGAAAACAAACAGCTCATTTATTAAATTAAATTTCAGTCAACAACATCCATCGGTTTATTAATAAAAAAAAAACAAAAACACACAAAAACACACACATAAATGTGGGAAACCAAGAAACCTAAATACATATCCAGGACAGGGGGCCTAAAAAGGCCACTTTGGCAGAATCATAAAAGGATAGGTATACATAGGTAATGGACAGTTAACTGTTAAGTTAATCGTATCAAATCCCATTGGTGAAACATTTTTCAGTTATTTTTTTGGTCTGTGCTAAAATACTAATCAATCCAATCCAAATCCAATCCCAATCTCTTTGATTATACCTACGTAGTGCAGCGGAAAAAAGAAAAACACGGACTGTCGTCGCCATATTATAATTCATAATGTTATCCTTTTATGATTCTCCAAAGTGGCCTTTTTAGGCCCCAGGACGTCAACCAATCTCACCGCAGTTTCCTACAGAGGACGGCACGGTTGGCGCAGTGGCTAAGCGATTGACTGCTGAGCTGCGTGTCGCGGGTTCGATTCCCGCACGGAACAAATATTTGTATGACCTACAAGTAGTTGTTCCGGGTCTGGCTGTTTGTGTATTGATTAAATGTGATAAAATGTTTGTAAACGCACCCACAATACAGTAGAAATTCCTAGTGTGGGGCAAAGTTTAAAAAAAAAAAAAGAGGGGGGTCAGGGGATCAGACCGGAATAAATCATTCTAAACGCTACATTATATGGTGCTAGCTCATTATCATCTCAGTCGCGTCAACGGAAGACCTCCAAGGACAAGTACGGTAAATAAAAGCCATTCACGACGAAGCAATGACTTGCTTATAGCCACATTTGCATGGTTCATCATCGCGGAAGGACCTAAGGACCAAATTGTCTATAATTGTGCGTGGCCATCTCACACTGGACAAATATCAGGTAAATAAAACCCATTAAAAGCGCGCTTTGCTTTGTATAAATTATTACATCACTATTCTCAAAACGGTGAAGGAAAACATCGAGAGGAAACGTCTTAGAAACAAAAATTCGAAGACATGTGACATCTACCAGCCCGTACTGGGACCGCGTGGTGGATTACGGCCTACTCCCTCTTACTAAGAGAGGGCCTGTGTCCAGTGGCTAGTGTCCTGGGAACATTATAGGCTGATTATGCTTAGGGTAAAGCAATCCATTGACTTTTTTATAGCCTGAATTTGCAAGATATCATCGCGGAAAGACCAAAGGACCATTTATTTTCTTTTTGCCCGTTACCCTCATAGACCATTGACTCATTCTGTTAACAGGCACATTCCATTTATTTTTAGACCAGCATTCCTCACATGCCGTTACTTGTTAATAAGATCAACCTAATTCTAATCACACACATAGTAGGTTAATGCTATGTGGGAAACTGAGTAAAGTGCAGTAAGTAGAAATGTGCAGGTAATCGTGCGCAGTTATACGATCGGCCGCGTAAGGTTGCAGGTGGAGGGCAGTCCGCTGATATAATACTTTACAACGAGCTAGGAATATGTTGATAAGACACGTGGCTGGTAGAGAAAGGCATTTTTTTTGGGTGGGAAATTATCAAATAACTTCTCCCGCTCTGGGTGGAGAAGGGCGTGTCAGACTTTTACTGTCTAAAACCCACCCGTGTTCCTTCAGTTGCCTGTGCCAGGGCCACAGTTACTAGTTATAGGGGCTCGAGCGGATATTTTCAGAGGTATACAAAATTTACACCTACATTTCGCCAGTTGTGATTACGTAATCAGCCTATAATGTTCCCACTGCTGGGACACAGGCCTCCTATCGGTGTCAGGAAGTGGGCCGTAATCCACCACCAGAGCGGGTTGGTGGATGTCACATATCTTCGAATTTTTGATTCTAGGAGATGCCGGTTTCCTCACGATGTTTTCCTTCACCGTTTTGAGAGTAGTGGTGATGAAATAATTAATTGAATTTAGCAGTTGTGATTAAGTGCCATGTATTTATTGCCATCAACTAGAAACAGTTCCAGACTCCGTGCTGCTACGGAGAAATCACGGATAGAAAAACCCAATATCACTGCTTGACCTGGAAATCGATCCCGGAACCTCATGCTCAGCATTAGCAATTACGACCACTAGACCAACGAGGCAGTAAAACTATAGTTTTCAGGAAACTAATGTTCGTAACTAGGTACAGACGCCAGCACATTAAGCTACAACAATCTGTCAAATTTCTATGATAGATTTTCAACTTTATCGCTAAAGCATAAGGTTCAAAGTGGATTGGGAAAATTTGACAGTTTCGGGTAGCTTGATATGCTGGCGTTCTTTCAGGAACGACATACCTGTTACAGACCGTTCCTGAAAGAATGAGACCTTCACCTCATGCGGATCCAAAAGTAGGTTTAATCTGCCAATATGAGTGTAAAACAAGAATATCTTCATGTTCTTCTTAGTAATTCGATTGGCCAAACAATGCGGCAAGAGAACAGTATGCTAACAGAGCTAGATGTGAAGGTAGAAGGACAAGAAGTACCTAAGATTTTAAAAGTCTGAGACGCATCCACATAGCGCCACGAAAAATGAGTCAAGCAAAACCAAGCCTTGTAGGTAATACCAGAGTCAATGACCTAATCAATATTTCCTTCTGTTATCATTTTAGGAAGGAAAGTGGAACCAAATAAGGATAACATGTCAAAAATACTAATATCAATAAAGGAAATAGCTTATCTTGTGGTTTTTGACTCGGTTCACTTAGTAACCAATTATTACTATTTTTTTACAAAAGTATCCTTGGGTAGCAAATACATAAACATAATTGAAGTCTATATAATAAACATTGTTTACTTAAAAACACATATTTCTGCTTTCTTGTTGATTTTTGTGCAGTGATGGAAATGGTCTAACAAAATTTTACAAACTCATTGTGCACATATTATTATTAAAACCTACTACGCATTGGAATGGGCAACTAGCTTCATATTTCTGACAGACCGATTCCTTGACAATTTCAAAGTGCCTGTAAATGATTTAATTGAAATAAATTCTTTTAGTTACAATCCATTTTTTATACCCCGTAGGTAAACAATTGCTACGCCGAATGAACTTCGCAAGAATCTGCACAATGGTACAGAAAATTGGTAATATCTTGAAACTCTGATATATTTCAGAAACCTACCTTAGACTACTGATATAAAACAATCTCATGATCTTGTCACATCCACTCTACTTAATACATCAACAGCAATCAGCGGTACGTCTATGCAAGCAATAATTACTAACATCGTACTAGCAGCGTTCACAATTAACTGATCACCCGTGAAGCTAACGCATAGTGTCGTTACAATGCTGAGTAGGATTATGTTATTATGTCTATAGTTTGTTTATGTATCTTTCAGTTTACTATAATATAGTTCTTCTAGCTGTGCTGCTGGGGAATTTGTTGTGCTAATTCTTCTTCCCTGCCTTCTTCTTTCCTGGTCACATCTGTCGCATGCCGGAGGAGCTATGGGCTAAAGTAACCACACAATGGGTTCCAAACAGCAGCAAATGACAACGCGGCAGGCCCAGAATGAGATGGCGGGACGAGCTCGACTCTTTTCACAAGGATTGGCGTTTAACAGCACAGGATAGGGATAAGTGGAAGGAGGGAAGGGAGGCCTTTGCCCTGCAGTGGGACAGAAATGGTTGATAATAATTCTTCTTCCCAGCTAAAGCACTAGGAAGTGGTAAAGGGCGGGAGTTTTGGGGGACTGTCTTATGTAATGTTGACGTTCAAAAACTGCAAATTCTCAGTTTAGTTTGATTTTTGATTTTGATATGAGTGCATAATGGTTTTTGAGATAAAAGTAGGTAATCAAACAGCTTTTTTAAGTCATGATAACGATAATAAAAGCCTAGTATTCAACAAATACAAAAAGGTAAAGGACCAAAAAATTATGCTTGATATTTATGCTGCGGCTCAGAAAACCAGATAAGTAAAATTGTAAAATATTTCGTTTTGCGTACCCACACTTTAACTTATAATATTTCCGTCAAGGCGTCCATGTTTCGTAACACCAAGCCATTCAAAACTTAATTACATGTTGAACAAACCCTACATGAGCATACAAGCTTAGCAAAATCGCTGTCGTATATTAGCAAACTGTTTTACCTATAATTACAAACATAGAAAATAATTAAGCTGTCTTTCGAAATATATATGGAAGGCTTATAATTACACTTTAATTACTGTGTTAGTTTGAATAACCTTTAAGTTTACAGGCAGTAATTAGCATGTGCTGAACATGAACTTTATTAATTAAATTGAATGAAGAATATTTTTGTTACTTGCACTTTTAATTTCCGGTTGATTTGTGTTAAGTATCATTTAAAATGGTTGTCCTAAATGTCTGTTGAAGTGGTCGTAAATTTTCATTTTCATGTAAAAATTAAACTTAATTATGGTTTAATTAAATAACATAATTTGCTATGGTTTGTTAATAAATTACGAACGATAATATCGAATTAAAACAAAATGTTTGTAGTATCTAGATATGAATTTAGCCCCTTTTATAACTGCTAACTGTCAATATAAATCAGATAGAGCGATTTATACCGACTTAAAAAAGGAGGAGGTTCTCAATTCGACTGTATTTTTTTTTGGTATAATATTGTTCTTTCTCCAGCAATTTTAAAGAGTGAAAAATTAAAACTTTTTTCAAAAAAAAAAAACTAAAAGTTAAAAATTAGTTTAATCCCGAGAGTCCGTGGCAAAAAACGAAAACTCTCTTTGTAGTGCTTATTTTGGAAGTCGGTTGTTATTTTTTTTTTTTGTAAACCGGTTTTTACTATCGAATAGGAGAGATTTTAAGAAGATTATTTAAACAATATAGTTAACGTCTAGGAAACAATCGAAACCGCCGTAAGCGATACCTAACAATACACCTAACAGTACACGAGACTATATTTTAACAAAACTCTAATTCTAAAATGCCGACCGTTCCATAGATAAACTAAGTAGGCCCAAACAATTTCGTTCTTTCCAAGGTCTACAGCATTCTTCAAACATTTGTTTTAAACAATGGTTGCCTAGCAACAGTTGTTTTAGCATAGTAACGACACCACACCTTCTTTCTGCAGTTAGAGCCTATGTGGTAACAGCGACGTCCCATTTCAGTCAAGGCTCTAACTTCGACAACCAAACCCATGGATAAAAGGACTACAACCATTCAGTTCTACACAAAGAAAACTAACCTTCTGAAGCATTGCGATAAGGTGCAAATTCTTGTAGCAATAGAACACTGATGATACTGTTCCACGTCCCTGCCAAGGTCCTACCGCGAGGCAGTGCACACATTTGCATAGGCGTGCTAAAAGTCTAAAGCTTTACGCAATTTTCATGCGAATGTAAGGCCTATGATAACGCGATAGGGTTGAATTTCAAATAGGCTTGTACAAATAAATAACACGTTTCACTTTTAGTAAATTACACAAAGGAATAACGATAGTATTGAAGTGTTACGCCGCTGTACGTGTAACCGCGAATGTCACGTAGTTTTAACCATAATCTGCTCTTGATTTTTTTATTATTTCCACATAAATTTTCTAATCTCAAACCTAGAGAAATTGGAATAAAGTTTAATTTTCTTTGAGGTATACTCTATGAAAAGCTTTAGTAAATTCCAAGTGACATAGAAATCAAATCGTAGTAGTAGTACCGCAGGGCATTGTGTTCTTATGGACCAGAAAGTATGTGATTAAGATTAATGCGTACAAAATGTGGGTGGTGGACTGATTAAAGATTAAATATATTGTTATTGTTCCTCGGAGCTATGACAAATAATTAGTTTCGGTAGTTAATAAATATTTATGGATTGTCGCGGCCTTTTCCATCATGGCTTGCCGGGGAACCTGTAAGCTACTGTTTAGATTAACTTGTTTCTTGTCTTGGCACCGATTGGCTTGAATATTGTTGTTATTGCCGAAACCTGGTGTATTTAGGACGCTTTGAGGGTCTATTATGCTTACCGGAAAAACAAGAGAACGAGCACCAAGTGTGAGAGCCTTTGTTATGGTGTGGTGGCCCAATGGTAACGGCCGCGACATACGAGTTGTAGGTCGTAGGTTCGAATCCAGACAGGCACTTTACTTTGTGTAAATTATTCATTACTACTGCTCTCAAAATGGTGAAGGAAAACATCGTGAGGAAACCGGCATGTTCTAGAATCAAAAATCTAAGACATGTGACATCTACCAACTCGCCCAGAGCCCACGAGGTAGACTCAAACTCAACTCAAACTCAAAGCATTTATTTCAATTAAACCATTTACAGGCACTTTTGAATTGTCAAAATTAAACAGTCGGTCAGTTAGTCAGAAAGTTGAAGCTAGTTACCCTTTCCAAAACGTAGATCTCTATGGAGAAGAAATGGCAAGAAACTGCAAGGACGCTCTTATAAATCAAGTTTTTACAAAATCCTGGGTACATTATTCTTGTTGCTTCTATAGGTACTTATGAGAGAACAGTTAAAAAAAAACACATATGAAGAAACAATTCAAAATATAAGATTAAAAATAAGCCCTAACAGTTAAGAGATGACCAGTCTCAACTCAACCGACGGCGCCCTTTCACGAACATGGCGCATGGATCAGCACCATCCAGGTCAACCATTAAGTAAGGAACCGAATGATCCAACACACGCGCCACCATCATCAATGAGACATTTAAGAGAGCTTGACCCGCATAGATTACGGCCCACTACCTGACTGCGAGAGGAGGAGGCCTGTGTCCCAGGAACATTTTAGGCTGATTATGCTTATGGCTATGCACCTCTCATTTACAGTAGGTATGATCTATTATATTATAGTAAAAATGCACCTTCAGGTACACCTGTATCTGAAGGTGCATTTTTGGATCTGTGCCTACAGATGCAGGTACAGGCCTAGAGATATAGGTGTAAGGAAAAGATATTGTTAATTTATCTGAAGAAAGCCGAATAGACGCTTATGTTAACAATGTTAAAATGGGTAATATTAATGTTTAGTTAACTACCCACAGAAGAAGAAAAATTAAACGTAGTAGAGAGAAAATCTCTTCCCATTGATTCACATTCCATTTTTTTATTATTGGTTCACAAATCGGGCAATACAATAACTTACATACTACATATGTAAAGTTAAAAAAAAAAAACAACACTGCATGCCCTAATCAAATAATAAATAGCTAAAAAAGATATATTAAATAATTATTGTATTAATTTAACTTACAGACGCATTTTTAAGTTTCATAACTCTTTAAAAGTTACAAAAATTAATAAAAATCGCCAGACTTTAGAACAAACAATGAACAAAACCCATCACATGGAGTCAACTCGAACAATTACCTGCGGTCGTTGTCACTGCCTCGCAAAGACGATCTATTTCTGTACATTTGAAGACAAACACTATTGACAGACATTCTTTTACATTAACCGTACCTGTAGATATATCTAGTACCAAAGCATTGTCAAATACAGACAACTTTATGTAGCTTCATTCAAATGTTATTGAAATGAAATGATTGAAATGAAATGAAATGAAATAATGAAATGAAATGATATGAAATGATTTTTATTTTGTAAGTAGGTTTGTACAAACACTTTTACACGTCAATCATGTTTTTTTAAAACTAGATGAAGTCGGCGTTTCCTATCTGACTACTCTGAGAAGAAAGGCCGAAACAAACTCAGAGGTCACAGTCTCTTTTAAAGTCCAGACATAATCTTGGTCAGGTTATATGAAGACCATGTAGATCGATGTCTGAGGTGGTCTTTTGAGGAAAGAACCACACAGATTGAGAGGACCTGTCCAGTCAGTGCACGCATTTGTCAAAAATCGTGCAGCTCAACTCAAGACTTAAGGAGCTCAACGATTCGACGAACAATACCAAAGAAAGGACATTTGGGTAGGCCACATAAATAACTCAAACTGCCAGACCATGAAAAAAAACAGAACAGAGAGAATAATAAAAAAAATATATATATATGTAAAATGACCCACATCGTCTTCACATTCACAATGAAAAAATAATATAATACTTTACAAAGTAAGCAAATGTCATTGTTTAAAAAAAAATAATCAATGTCAATGTGTATATAAAAACGAAAAAAATCATTAAAAATGCAGAAATTGGAAGCAGCTCAATCCCAAGCCTTTTTGTCCTCAATATAATCTTTAACGGTATAAAAGGCTTTCTGGCAGAACTTACGTTTAATGAAAGATTTGAATTTATTAAGGCTTAGATCTTGAACGTGGCTTGGTAGTTTATTGTAAAAGCGTATACATTGGCATCTGAACGAGACACCTATTTTCTTGAGCCTGGTTGTAGGTACAACATATTTGTGTTTGTTTCTAGTATTTATATTATGGATATCACTGTATTTTTTAAACAATTTTATATTTTTATGGGCATATAAAAGATTTTCATAAATGTACTGAGAAGGCACAGTCATTACATTAATCTCTTTAAATTTGTCTCTGAGAGAGTGTCTCGGACTTAATTTATAAATTGATCGAACAGCTCGCTTCTGCAAAACAAAGATAGTCTGAATATCGGCGGCATTTCCCCACAATAGAATACCGTACGACATTACACTATGAAAATAGCTAAAGTACACTAAACGAGCAGTCTCTATATCAGTTAAATTACGAATTTTTCTAACAGCGTATGCTGCAGAACTTAGCTTTTTTGACAATTTATCTATATGTGGACCCCACTGAAGCTTAGCATCCAAAGTTATGCCCAGGAATACTGTGTTGTCTTCAGGATTCAATTCCTCGCCCTTTATCAACACATTAGTTTTCACCTGCCTTACGTGGGGTAGCGTAAACTTAATGCATTTGGTTTTCTTCTCGTTTAGAAGCAAATTATTAACATTGAACCAGTGGACTACTTTCGAGATCGCGCTATTTACATCGTCAGTAACCAACTGCTGACGTTTAAGTTTAAACAAAAGAGAAGTGTCATCTGCAAACAACACTATATCATGATGATCCTTTATGAGGTACGGCAAGTCATTAATATAAATGAGAAACAAGAAAGGACCAAGAATTGAGCCCTGTGGGACTCCCATTGTTACTATAGATCCGGGTGATCTTTTTCCATTAACGTCAACGCTCTGAATCCTTTTACTCAAGTATGAAATAAGAAGATCCAGAGCAGTGTTTCGGATCCCGTAGTGGCGGAGTTTCCTGATTAACGTTTCGTGAAGAACGCAATCGAATGCCTTGGACAAATCACAAAAGATGCCCAAGGCATCGCATTTATCTTCCCATGCATTATAAATATGTCCTAATAGTTCAACGCCGGCATCAGTAGTTGAACGACCCCTTGTAAAACCAAACTGTTTGCTATGTAATAATTTATGTTTATTAAAAAATCTTTGCATTTGGTCTAAAATTAATTTCTCAAAAATTTTACTAAAGGTAGGTAGTACAGAAATAGGTCTATAATTTGTGGGGTCTGATGTACTACCTGATTTAAACAAAGGTATTATTTTACTATTTTTCATAAGGTCAGGAAACTCCCCATTGTCAATACAACTATTAAAGATAATAGCTAGAGTAGGCGCTACAATGTCAATAATAGACTTGGCTACTTCTACAGAATTACCCCACAGATCTGCAGTCTTTTTTACATTTAAAGTGTGAAAGGTTTTAATTATATCTCTACAGGTAATATATTCAAAACGAAATTCCGAATCGCAACCATTAACATTTTCCTTAAGCAAAGACTCAGCAACAGAAGGTGATGAGTTTAGTGATTTAGTAGTTGAAACGGGAATATCCGAAAAGAAATTTTCAAATGCCTCGGCGACTTGTGTGTCTGATTTTATTATGTTGTCATTAATAGACAGGCTGTAGTCAGTATTTCGGTTACTAGATCTTCCCGTTTCACTATTAATAATATTCCAAGTCGTTTTAATTACATTACTGCTGTTTTTAATCTTTGAACCCAAATAACGTGACTTGGCCATATAACAAACTTTTTTAAATAATTTTGAATAATTTTTAACATACAAATTAAATTCATCAGTGTTAATATATGTCCTTTCATTGTACAGTTCATAAAGCCGTGTTCTACTTTTATGAATACCAATGGTAGCCCAATCACTGAACGATGCATTACTATTAACCGAAATAGTCTTGGGAATAAAGGTGGAATCAAATTGTTTACAGTATACATTGAAAAAATTATCATAAAGATGATTAGGATCAGCCTGAATAGACAAAACTGGTAATTTATCAATGAGTTTAACTTTAAAAGCCTCCAAGCGACTTGCAGTTTTGGGGTTAACAGTGATATCCTTTTTAGCTACTTTTTTGTTTTGATTTTGAATAGTAATCCTTTGCCCGCAATGATCAGAATCTAGTAAAGTTATAATTTCTTTGTGGCTTGGTATAATATCTGTATATATATTATCTAGGCATGTGGCACTAGTAGGGGTTATTCTTGTGGGCTCCAAAAATAGGTTTAGAAGATTGTAGGACTGAAACAGACTTAAAATTTTACTACAAGAACCTGAGTTTTCTAATAAATTGACATTAAAATCACCGCAAATGATAACGGACTTGTTTGAGTTACAAATCCTGTGTAACACTTCATCCATTACCTTTTCAAAGCAGTCATACAATCCTGAAGGGGGTCTATACACACTTAATACAATAGAGTGCTCCAATTCTACACAGGCAATTTCAACCATACGCTCAACTGATAGGCTCACAATATCTATACGATCTTTAAATTTGAGCTGGTTACTTACTAAAATTAATGAGCCACCATGTATAGCATTTATTCTGCTAAACGAACTACCAACCTGGTGATTATTAAAATTGAACAAGAACTGGTGGCTTTTCAGCCAATGTTCTGTTATACAAAGTATGTCAATACTATTAAAATTCATAAATAATTCTACTTCTAATTCTTTGTTCATAAATCCTTGAATATTTTGATGCACTAGGTTGATACTATTGACTGATTTTAAGCTTTTTTTGCATACATTATAGCTAGAGGTTGCCTCTATTGTCTTAATTTCTAATTTAAATTATTAGCAATGTCATTAATAGAGACCAAATTATTGGCAGAATTATTTATAATGTCATTGCATTGCTCAAAAGAAGCAAGTTGTTTAGCCAAATTTTTGGCTGTAATAGAAAAAAAATAAGATAGCGACACAGCTATCTGTCTTTTATAATAGTCAGAAAGATAGTACATAACAATGTTATATCTATCTTTTGTCAAATAGAAATTATTACTAACATAATTGTTAATATCAACTAAATGGAACATGTTATTATTAAATGTCAAGTTATGCATTGTCATATTCAATTCAAATCTTAAGCTATTTTCTTCCTGTGGCAAACTGTTACTATAAGGGAATGTAAACAATACAACTTTTCTTAAACTAAGATTGCATAATGTTCTATGATACTGGAGCAGTTCTCCTTTGTTTACATTTCCCCTATTACCTATAAAAATTAATAAAGTTGTATCCTGGGTAAAGTTACATTTAATAATTTTTTTCATAATATGAAACAAAGAACAACCAGGCATACAGTAATTTATTATTGAGTGTCCCGGATATTCAGCTGTTAACAAGTGTCCTAAGTCCTTACCGATCTCATCACAAAATAACACAATATCATTATTTAAAGTTTGTTTACACTGTTTATACGAACTATTAGTAGAAGGAATTATCAAATCAACACAGGGCTGCACTAAGGTGGTATTACAAGTTGTCAATGAATGGTCCGGTGTGACATTGGTTGGTGTTTGACAATGCTCACAGTTGGTTTTTTGTGAGTTTACCAGCTCATTCATTGCCAACACATATTCCCTCATTAGGTCTTCAGAGGTATTATATTTGTTGGTCATTGAACTAAGTTTCTCCTGTAGATGGTCAAGTTCAGATTGCAAGGTCTCTGTGTCAATGTTGTACTTCCTAGTACTCTGCTCCAAATTATAAGAATACATGTCTAATTGTTTAATTAAATTCAACCTTTCTCTATTCAATTTAACGTTTTTGATAAAGAACTTTTGTCTTTTTACCATTTTTTGTGTTTTAACAATGTATTTATTAATTTTAATGTATTTTTTAAGTTTATTTTTACTACTTACTACCCTCACTGAATTATATGATTTTGATTCATCATCAGCTGTCAAATCCATAGTGTATGTGGGGTTTATGGTAGAAACCATTGACGGGGCAATAGGCATCAACTCATTGAACAGACTTTGGTTCAGCGAGGCGGTGATGTTAAGATTGGTCGTCTCAAGTTGTGTTATTTGACTTTGAGCCTCATGTAGCTGCTGTTGTAATATATGTTTTTGACTAAGAGCTTGTTCATACTCTGTGCTACACTGGCTGAACCCGTCCACAACAAGTTGAAGTCTATCCCGTTCTTCTATGGCATCAGTGTATTGATTATATATCTGAGCCATTTCAATTTTTAACTTCCTATTCTTTTCATGGGCATCAAAGAGCACCTTTTCATTGTCATCTATTTCCTTAATTAGTTGGTCACAGGACTCCTTTGACGCCTTTAAGGCGCTCAAAGCCTCATTGAGTTTGGACTCTCCGAGGCGAGCACGGGCGCTGCGAGTCATAATCATGATTAAAACTAGTAAGGAAGCGACAAGAAATTAGAAGAGAGAAGGTAGTTGTGGCAGCAGTAGAGAAGATGATTAGTTTAAAAGGAAAAATGAAAATTAGATGTAATTCTAAGGAGTTCTGTCACCAAACCAATGCAAGGTTATGTTTACGTTCAAAGGTCATTGGCATCAATAAAAAGCCTTACTAAAAATGAACAAACTAATTGCTGGTTTAATTGTAGTACGTAAACAAACTAATAGCAAGTAAAATATAGAGTATTGTACCTGATATCAAGATGACAATGCAAAATTCACTTACGCCGGTAACTGTCACCGATTTACATAGAAATATTTACACTTAATTTGCACTAGCTATTTGAATCTAACACAATATACACATTATTATCCTATTTACTTGAGGAGTAGTTGGAAATAGGCCTAAAAAACAACGAAATTTAATATTTAAGATTAAAATTACAAGAACAAATTTTTAACAGCTGTTAGCTGTAGTGTTGCCACAGAAAAAAAAAAAAAAAAATTTTTAAAAGTTAATTGACTTTTAAAAGTTTCTTTAAAAGCTGATCATCCTCCTGCCCTATTGGTATTTGGCATGTCTACTTATTTAATGGCGATGGTCCTTTGTGCCCCAAAACATGCAGGCTAAGTGACCTCTGCCGTGCCTCCGATAACGCCGTGGAAGTGGCGAAATTTTGGGTCAACAAAATTTTAATAACTGTCGTGCTAGCGACACGAAAAAGTAATACAAGAAAATAATACTGGTAACACCTATATTTTTTTTATTATTGATCCTTCCGTATATCTCTCTATTTGAAGTCGTCTCAGTTGTCACCCTCTTTCTAGCCAAATCATCTTTCATACTACCTATCCATCGTTACTTTAGTATTTCTCTACCCATAAAACCATCCACATTCTTACTCAAAACTTTCCTCACGATATGTATATATATCCTCATTCCTCCGTCCTTAACTTGCCTTTTCCTTCAAAACCGATTTCCACACTACTTCTCGTGTGCCAAGGACATAAATCAGTAATCAATTATAAAATCATACTCATTACTTTAACAATACTCAATTACATTTTAATAATCATTATTTTTTAGCTAAAACGATGATGATGATGAATCTACCATTAACTTACGTTTCTTTCAAACCAAATTGATCATCGTAAAAATAATCTTGGGTTTTAAAGTCAAAATTAATCGCAGGTATAAAACTTATATACATATGTAACTGGCTATGTAAGTACATAATACAGCTAGTATTAGAAGCAAGGCGGATGCGATCGAGGACGTCTGTATATACGAAAAAAGCGATGCAAAAGTGAACGGAGCATAAATGAGTATAGATCCCATTGTTCAATTATCTTTTTCACGTACTACCCAAAGGTCGTGAGTTGCTTGATGAGAATTAGTTCCGCTATCAGATTTTGGATTTTGGTCCTTCGCTCCGAAACTTTTGGTATGTTTTCTAAAACCCACTTAGTTTAGAGTTTAGAAAGGAAAGATTTAGCCGTCATGAGTCTTTTATTATGACCAGATTTGGTTTTATGATTTTGGTAAAAAAAATTGCAAAGGAAGAGGTTACTTAATATTGCTTCTACTTTGTGCAATGTATTATCTTAACTCATGGTTTCAACTTATGTGCATTATCAATATCTGAAATGGTAAATGCAACGAACATACCGTTCATATCAGTCTCCTTATATTGACGCCTGTCAATCAAACCAATCAGTATCTTATTTATCTACCAATACAATACTTTCGACAGTTTTGTAGCTAAAGAAAAAATTGTTACAGTGTTGCTATATATTACGTCCATTATAGCCTTGGAATAAACATGTCTAGTACATACTATGGCATAATTATTTATTACAACACCAACTTAGGACCACAAAAATTTAAGAAATTTCCGTAAGATAACATTAGCATATTTATTCGAGTTACATTTAGTCACAGCCAACGATGGTGTTTATAAAAAATCCAACAGTACCTATAGGAGCGAGAAAAAAACTGACCCAGAAACAAAACGAGATCGACAGTAAAAATGCTGTCCAAAGTATCAGTCAAGGTTCGCAGAACTTGGAAAAAAGGAACAAAATATTGTCCCACAATTTGATGATCTTTTAAGTGTGAACAAAAGAAACTCCATTGTTCCCAAACATTCGTATATAATCACTTGTTTGTTTGTCGAAAAAAGCGGTCGATCCGAAAATCTAACAAAAACGAGGCAAAATTTCGCGTTGACATTGAACACACGCGTTTCACGGTCTTTTCGGACATGAGTTCATTGCAACTTATTTGCATACGAAAAGGCATAGTGACGGCTTTGACTTTGCCGGTATCTGTCTCGACTTTCGTCGAAAAAGGCAAAAACAGATCATAAACGACGACGCAACTACCCAGAATTCTTTTTGCACTAATAAAATCGTAAACGCTCGTTTGTCCCACTTTTTGTTGCATGATCCAATTTTTTTCGAAAGCCGACGACAATGGCAGAATTATGTCGTAATGTTTGAACAATGGTCTGTTTGTGTTGTGGACGCTGTAGGGACCTTTGACGGGTGCCGAAGGGGGTCCGAACGTAAAATATATTGCGCCAGTGACGTAACGCACCACACTTTCGATTTCAGTTTAGTGAAGACGATTAAAAAAGTTGCATAAACAATGTATGTATTTTGTTGAAGTTATGTTATGCCTTTTATGTATAATATTTAGATTCTTTTTATTCCTTCCCGGTAGTGTTATACTGCATTTTTGAACTCAGTATTTGATTCGTGACGTCATGTAAATTTCAACATTCTCTTTCACAAGGTATTTGATATCACTTTAAGATTTGCTATCACTGGTCTTTCTTTGTTGTATAACTTTCATAATAACAATATATTATAATACGGCATTGGTGAAATCGACTCGTAAGACCAAATACGTGTGTCTGCATGTTGTCAACAATAAATCAATCAGTACTGCGGAGGAGACGAATAAATAGCAAATAGGAGTTTGGGCCTTGATATAAGTTTGTGTAAGCACATAAAAACGTTTAGCTTGCATTTGCAATTATCATCTCAGTATCTTATGGCCATTTTCCCTCCTGTAGATTGGGCGTTGATAAATCGTTTCGGACCAAGTGATGTAATTCTCATTAAACACACAAAAAAGTGTAAAATACACCATCTTGGATAACCCTGAAAATGCCAAATCACTGATACCTATAATATACGTTCTAATTTTTCATTCGTATAATCTGTACTTTGGTTTGTAGGCACAATAAAATACTTGATCCCGAGTTAAAATGATGGTTATTACAGTCATTAGACCGGGCCTTTATTTCTTACTAGCTGTTGCGCGCGACTTCGTCTGCGATTCAGAATGAAAAGTAGCCTGTGTCCTTACCCATGTCAAGGTCTATCTGTGTGCAAAATTTCATCCAAATCCGTTCAGCCGTTTTATCGTGAAAGCGTAACAAACAAACAAACTTACTTTCGCATTTTTATTATTAGTTAGGATATAGTAATAATAAAACTAGCATTGATGACCGAAAAAAGGTAGCAGAAGAAGGCAGGCGACGAAACAATAACTTTTGATTTCAAAAGGGGACCCATTGTTGCATAATTACAAAAATAGAGCTTGAACCTTTTTTGTAGAAATGTGAAAGTGAGAGTTCTCGTGTATTTGTTACAAAGTTTTATGCTTTTACTACTTTGCTCCTTTATTTTTATTATTACAGCTTTTATGGTGCGCCATTTTGGAAGACGGTAGCTCAGTGTGCTTTCACTTTCTAAAAACGACAATTCTTAGGGTTCCGTAAACAAAGGGTAAAAACGGGACCCTATTACTAAGACTTCGCTGTCTGTCCGTCCGTCCGTCTGTCTGTCACCAGGCTGTATCTCAAGAACCGCGATAGCTAGCAAGTTGAAATTTTCATAAATTATGTATTTCTGTTGCCGCTATAACGACAAAATAAAATAAATATTTAAGGGGATTTTTTTTTTGTGTTTTTGCCTTGCGGTACGGAACCCTTCGTGTGCGAGTCCGACTCGCAGTTGGCCAGTTTTTTATACGTGTTATTAACATTTTTTTTGGTAGTTTTACCGACTGTCGGGACAAAGACGGTGTTAAAGATTATTTTTAATTGCATTTCTTTTGTTTCTGTCGGCTCCCTTGTAGGATGTTTTACGTACCGTAAAAGTTATCCTTTAGTGTCACTTTATTGGAGTACCTAATTGTAAAAAGGAAAGTTTAATTATGGTTTCTTTCATTAATAATGAATACTACAAGACTTTAGCTGGTAGCCTTTTCAGTATTTAATTTTTCGTCATCAACCTTTGATACACCAGCATATAGCTATTCACAACCACTCGATACGCTTCCGTACCGTATCGAAACATCACTAAATGTTATCGTAGGACTCTAAACGCTGTTAACAAGTCCAAAACGCGAAAATTTATCCAATAGACTACCGCTATCTTCCGACAGCTGTTTGCTGTCAACATCATCTGCCCAGCCTTTTCCCAACTACATATTATGTTGGGGTTGGCTTACAGTGTGACCGAATGCAGCTGAATATCAGTATTTTACATGGAGCGACTGCCTATCTGACCTCCACAACCCAGTTACTGGGTAATACGATACCCCTTGGTAAGACAGGTTTGTCAGACGTATGGACTTCTGACTACCGGGTAATACGATACCCCTTGGTAAGACTGGTTGTCGGACTTTCGGGCTTCTGACTACCCGTAACGACTGTCAAAGATCCACGAATGACAGCCGGGACCAACCGTTTAACGTGTTTTCCGAGGCACGGAGGGGTCTCGGTATGTAAAGATGGTCACCCATCTACAGACCAACCGCGGCAAGCGTAGCTTAACCTGATCGATCGACCTGTGCGGCTGTTATTATTTAGCCACGGGCCGTTCCCTAAGCGAATCACTACATTGCACACAAATGTATACGGAACACGTGACGTTCTTTAGTTTCTGCCTATCTACTTGGGAAAAGTCGTGAGCTAATGTATAGTAAAAGTGGGCAGTGCTGCACACCCCCACCCTATTTTAAGTTAAACAAATATCAACTTTATTTCAGTGAGAATTAAGTTGATTTCAGAGTGACTAGCACTATTGAAAAAGTTATAAAAATATTTGAAGTTGTAGCGTAACCTGAACGTTATTGTACAGGGATTAAAGTTATTTTTCCATTAATTCATATTTGTTTACATTTTTAGCAAATAATTCGCGAACGCGGATTAGGTATGTGTATGTGTGCATCCTCTCAAATGTTTGTCTCAGTTCCACCAGATTCTGTAGTAAATTAACCTCCTTAACATTATGATCTTCGCAGTTATATATGTTTTCTATCATAAACCTTATTGCTTTTCCTATTATCTCTTTTAGGTCATGTTCGATCATTTCCAAAGAAATCTTAATTAAAGTGTTTAATCAAATTGTCATTAGTAAATTCTATAAGGTAAATTGAATAAAAAATAATCTTTAAGATTTAAGAATTCGACGATATATGCATGTGCACATATGCAAATCCGCACTGGGCCCAGGATTTCGTCAAAAAAAAAACTCGCTACTTGACTAAATTACCAACATAGGCCGAACCAGACTTTACAGAGAAAAAGCCTGTGTCTGAGCAGTGGAAATATATCCCAACATCACGCTTGGTTTTGACCAAGAGGGAGGTAGAGGTGTACCTACAGACCGTACAGTAGACACGTAAAAGTATAATATATCGCCACGTTCCACGTTTCGCCAGTTATATTATATTAGTTATAATATCGAGCCTATTGCCAATACAAGCGAAGCGACTATTTTAAGCTGATTATAGTTATATTTATGATAAGTTGTGAGTTTGTCACTATAACATAAACTCTACTATATATAAAAGAAATAGGGACTAATTTATCAATATTGGTGTTGTGCTCACCAACATAATTGAAAAGAAAATCTATTTGTTAATACAGTACATGAACTCCTACCTTTTAATTTATCTTAATGAGTATAAAAGTACCTTTATTAATGGCTTATTTGCATACAACGGAGATAACGTAATTAGTATGAGTTTCACACGTTAACATAAATTTTATATCTACGATATTTCCATACTAATGAGATGATGGTTGGTAATATTTTCCCGTACAATTAAGAGCAACTAAGAAACAGTTTATTATGTTGTGAGTCGTCGTAAGTAACTGATGATACTTCCTTGTTCTATCCAGTTCACCGCTTAGCATATCAACGTGTTTAACAGAATTTTATTATTATCTGAACTAAGGTCTTCTTTATGTTTCTCTTCGTAACTAGAAGTTCCATTAACAACCATAGCAGAATCTTCATCATCTTATCTGAATGGTCGACTCGAAGGTTCAGTGTTACACGGACTACTAATATAATTGGTCCTTGTATCGAAAACATGCCAAGAAATAAGTAAGCATTATGGCTTACTTATGGTATGAATGTTGCTGTTGCTGCAATTATATTATCTGATATCTAACTCTTTCAACCCGCCGAGCCCAGGAAGCGGTGTCGAGACTGCCTGGACCGCAAGGTTTTGATTGAAGGGTTTGAGGGGGGGTCTGGAGAAGGATGCCCGGAAGGATTTGGAGGAGGCCTTTGCTCAGCATTGGGACTGTGTACGGTGATAAAAAAAACTACTCTAGTAACATAGAGGGGCTTGTGGCTAAGTAATAACAGTCGCACGGGTCGTCGATCAGGTTAAGCTACGATTGCCGTGGTTTGGTCCGGGGATAGGTGACCATCTTTACATACCACCCCTCCGTGTCTCGGAAAGCACGTTAAGATGTTGGTCCCGGCTGTCATTCATGGATCTTTGACAGTCATTACGGGTCGTCAGAAGCCCAAAATTCTGACAACCATTCTTACCAAGGGGTTTCGTATTACCCAGTAAACGGGTTGTTCCTAGCTGTTTATCCCGTATGTTGCACCTGCCATGTTTTGTCTCTGCATCACCCTAAGGCTGACTGGTAGAAAATGCCTCACGCATTAAGTCCGCCTCTGTACAGTATTTCTTTTAAAAGTGCATAAAGTTTTAAAAAATAAATAAAATAATAATAATGACTCTAGTAACACAGCATGTTAAAAACAATCTTACCATCATCGACTACAGCAAACATATTATCCAAAACAATCTCAAATCTTAATGATTCATAAAGTTACACAAAACAGGCAAGTTAATGCCGCATTTAAAACAGATTTACTTTAGGGTCAGTATAAAAATTAAACCTCAGCCTTAGATACGCGAGATTAAGTTATAAAAACGTCTGTCAATGCCACACGTACGACCCGTCAGCTGTCAAAAGGGTTATCCTTACATCAGCGGTCTGTAACACTTGAATGGACACTGGACGAAGGTTTTAATTTAAAAAGAACAATTTGGAATCAAATTATGGTGTTTGGGGAAGAGTGAAAGACGGTAGGACGAGCTTGACTCCTACTGAAGCGCCCAGCCGGCTATTGCAGGAAACTGAAGTGTTATAATGAAAAGGAGAGAGTATAGCCTTTGTTTGCATTGGGACAAGGCTATGATATTAGTCTACTAGCTGCGCCCCGCGCTTTCACCCGCGTAAATGTCGACTTCGTGGGAATATCGGGATAAAAAGTAGCCTATATGTTAATCCAAGGTGTCAACTACCTCCATACAAAATTTTATCGAAATTGGTCCAGCCGTTTGAGCGTGAAGAAGTAACAAACATATAAACACACACACACACTCACAAACTTTCGCCTTTATAATATTAGTGTGATTATTAGTGTGATTATAATTATATATATTATGTGATTATTGTGATAGTGTGATTACGTTTTTCCTGAAAGTCCTTTTTAGAGCCATGATAACCGCGGCAATTGATTCCTCATGCTCAGAGGCCTGAGCCTCTGAGGATGACCATCTTTACATTGTTACCAAGGTTTGTGGAGGTCAGATAGGCTGTCGCTTCATGTAAAATAGTGGTATTCAGCTGCATCCGGTTAGACTGGAAACCGTCCCTAACCTAGTTGGGAAAAGGCTAGGCAAATAACAATCACTAAAATCTTTAATTTTCTCAATCAATTAAACTGAACTATACTATATTTTTTCCAAGTAAAAACTGAATAAATCTAATTTGTACACTCCATTATAAAAAAAAACAATGTGTCGAGTTTAGATTTAGTATTTTTTTTCTCCCCAATGAATACGACAACATTTCGCTTATCGCAATCAAGATACCAAAACTTAATCCAACTATCCTGTATTAGCTTAATTTCAACAACAAAGTCTTAACCAACATTATCATCTCATAACACTTTTCTAACAGCTGACACTGAAATCTCCTAACAACCTAATTTTGCGTCAAACAGCAGTTTCCGTCTTAGCACAACAAAGACGTACAAATATCAGGTTTAATCCATTCTTCCTGATCGGGATGATGCGGTGATGCGGTCAGCGATGCGTCACGGCCAACCTTCTAACGAGAGCATGATGTGTGATTGGCGCAAATTATAAGAGGAACGGTCTGAACGAGAGAGATGAAGGCTGATAGAACTTAATAGGTAATGGTAGGAGTTAAAAACGAATTGCGTTAATTTCGGTGCAATGTGTTAGGGTTAGCGCGGTGAGAGCAGAAAACTGCTCCAGTAGTATTAATGCCTGAAGATGGACGGCGGCCCAGGAAGCGGTGGCGAGATGACCTACCTAGGCGCGTACTGCGAGGGCTGGTTCGAGGTGGCGGGGGAAAAGAGTTCTTAGAAGGACTTAAAGGAGGCCTTTGCCCAGCAATGGGACAGTATACCTAAGCAAAACAAAAATAAAAATTGATACTCAACCACAACTAAAATAGAGTTCAAAATAGCATGCATTAAATGTTTCTTCTGGCGGGTGTTCGAGCATGCTCGCGAATATTTTCACTCAAATCTTGACAGCAAAGAACTCGAGCATGGTCGAGTATTTTGCTACTCTATCTGCACTGGGTTTTAGTTGAGTTGGGCAAAACATCGGGTACCTACTGTCATACTGGCTAAATGTAGGTACTGCCATTTCATTAACAGGCTTTGTATGTGTACATAGACATGGAAGAGGGAGGTCTTCTGTTACAGGTATCTCTATACTTAAAAGAAGACTTCTAAAATGTATTTGTTAAAACCTGTTGATTATGCAATAATTTTATAACTTATAAACTTATTTCATACGACATAATAAATTATGGAAAATAGAGACTGACCATTGGTAACTTCCAAATAAATAATTTCGGGCGTTACGTATCGTGCAATTCTGCATGCCACTTAAATCATTACTCGGTAGAAAATCGTGATTATAAACTAAAACGAAATCTTTATGTGTTTCTAAATAACTGTAAGCCCTTTACAAACATTAAAACGCGCACGAGATGTTATTACAGGGGATGGAAGCGTGAAAGGTACATAAACAGAAGTGCATTTTGCAAATTCATGATAAAATTGAACCATATCTCTTACAAAGCAAAGTTCAATTTTACAAAGCAAATTGTTCTGATCTTAAACACGTGAGTCTTTGAGAGCTTTCAATTTGCAACTCTATCTCCTTGTTATAAGATTAAATATTGTGTGACAGTTGAACTCACTCAAATAAATAGACATTACTGCATGGACACATTTCATATTGATGCAAGGATATTTTATGTATATTTCACTGTGTACATAGAACGGCCATTATACATTTATATCATTTATGCAATTAACATAAAGTACAGAAGCATTCAAATTTAATTATAGCAGCTTTTTAGCATGATGGATGGTTGAGAATTCTGAACAATAATTAAATAGAAGACTTGTGTGTGTTATGAGTATACACGGCAATGAATGGTGCCAATTAAAACAGGCGACAACGCGACTAGGAGATATTATTCAAAGAACGCATTATATAAATAAAAATCTGTTTGTATTTTTGCATTGGTCAGATTGTAATGAAACTTTGGTAGGGTGTCCTAGGGACGCCCGTGAGGATTCCTAAATAAATTATTAAAACATGGGAAAAAATTACAAAAAAAACATTTGAGGCGGTACAAAGTAGTAGGTAAGTTATAAAAATATCTCAAACTTGTCCTGTAAATGTATACAGAAATAATCTTGTGTGAAATACGTAATTAAGCAAATTAATTGTTTATCAATTTGACTACCGACTTAAGATTTGCATTTTCGTCAAATCTAAGTAATTTACTCTTTAAAATGCTATTTCAATATGAGCAGTATAATTATATCAGTGTTATTTCTCATAAAAATTATTAACCTTTTTAATAATAAATATTGAGATAATTTATTATTTAATTAATATTTTTTTAAATTATTGTTTGTATATTCAAATCACAACTGTAATTCTTTGACAGTTGTATGAAAAAAAGAAAGTTTATTTCAATAACAAAAGGCATTTCGATTGTATGTTATTGGAGATCACCTTTTAAGCAAGGAATTGCTTGTGTTAGGAGACTCCGCGCTTCCACTTTTCAAAACACACACAAACACTTTCCAAATGGCTATAACACGGTGAATTGACGTAATGTGTTATTTGATAAACAATTATTTTTGTATCACAGCACATGAAATTACTCTCTCAACCATTGTTTTTCCGTGACCAACTACTCTACTTCATCTAAAAGGACCATTCGTTCTCTCTTTGGTAAGGACACGACTAGTTGCATCATCCCGGATACGGTAAGTCTCTGGTTTCAACTGTTGCTATTTGACCTATACCTACGACGTTAACTTGTCTATGGAAAAGGTTTTGTTAGCTTACTTATCATTCTAGTTTTAATTCTCCATGACTTAATCTCACTGTGTACCGAAAGACTAAAGTTTTTGTTTAGCTTAAAGGACCAATTTTAATTTCAATGATGAAAACAGAAGCATTTGTATTTGTTTTTTTGTGTATGAAATTACTTTTCCAATCACGTTAACTTTAATTTCGTCTTAAAAGTGTCGGTTGTTTTTCATGAACATCATCATGTATATCAGTAATTCCCTCTATTTGCTTTCCGAAATCTCTTTCATTCCTTTTTTCGTCTTCTGCATCTTTCTTAATTACATCCATTACAAAACCGCTGTCTCCCTCTAATTACTCCACACTGTACTTTCAAAATAGATCATTAACTATAACACAGAACTGTCTCAGTCTCAACTCTCAAGTATGTGGGAGTGATCTTGTGAGTAGTTAATTACTAGGAAGGTGTTGTACACTTAATAGTTTGCTCGTAAATATAATTGGATAATCTATTGACTATCGCTTAATCTACTATTGTACGATTTTATTGTTATTTTTCTATTGTGCTGTTCAATTTTATTTTTAGTTTTTTTTTAAGTTGGCAACTAAAAATAAAAGTAGGCACGGTATGGTGTATGAATGAAGCAAAATAGAATCATTAAATGAGATGAATAAGATGAATGTAAATTATTCTTTAAAAATATTCGTAATATTTTTTTGTATTAGAGTAATCTAACTTACATAACATAACGTTCCGACTGCTGGGACACAGGCCTCCTCTCTGTGAAAGGGAGTGGGCCGTTATCCACCACACGGGCCCAGTGCGGGTTGGTAGATGCCACATGTCTTCGAATTTATGATTTTAGGTCATGCTGGGAGAGCAGTGGTGACGAAGTAAATTACTAAAAGTAAAGCGACTTCCTGGGTTCGAACCCACGACTACAACTTGTAAATCGGGGCAGTTACCACTGGGTCACTACCGCTCTTAGTTACTTGAATGCTCATTATTACCCCATAAACAACCTCCTATCTTACTAAGAACACTCAACCGCTTATTTTCTATACAAACAGTTTTTACTCGCCAATCTACATAATTCCATACTGATGATTAATCTAGTTAGTACTTGCCTACTAAAAGCCACGTGCAGACTATAATGTACACTCAACAAAAGATATAAGTATGCAGGATCGTCGGATATAGTTGTAGTTTAGTATGAAAACGATGGATGTTGTCGACTGAAATTTAATTTGACAAATGAGCTGTTTGTTTTCTTTAATAAAATAAAATTTTATACGAGAACATCCATCGGTTTCTTACTAAACTTCAACTATATCCGACGATCCTGCATACTTATGTCTTTTGTTGACTGTACACATACTGGGTTCATAGATCATACTACATAATACATAGTAGTATCGATAGTCTCTGAGTAGAAATTATAATTGATTGCCTTGGATCTCTTGTGACCTTGCTCTGCCGACTGTTTCTTGGTAAAGGATAAGGTCATCACGTTGGTCCTTTGAGTCGGAAAAGATGGATTCAGATATGATAGATTAACTGTTACTGTGTATTCAGTACATGACTCTGAACCCCCTGAGATGAAATTTTAAATCACCGAACAAAAAAAACCAGCTATTTCATAGAAAAGTGCAATATTTACGGGGTCAAAATGCATGAAACAGCGTTTTTTTTTTGTACCCTGTATTTGGACAGCAATATCCATGTGAGTACTTACCTACTAAAAGTAATTTATTGCAATCACCGATTCATTTGCCCGATTTTGGTGATTATGACAATATTTGCCAGATTTTTGTGATTATGACAATATTTGCCAGATTTTGGTGATTATGACAATATCATAATCACCAAATGAATGAATGAATGTGCCCGGTTGATGATAATAGGATCGCCCTCTTATTTCATGGAACTTATAAAAACCTAGCAAAACATAGGTACACTTATGTTTTACACTGCCTATTAATTATTAGTACACTATAGGCAGGTACATCTCTGCCTAACCTTTCGGGGAAAAACATGCGTGATGTTATGTCTCACGAACAATATTTCTGGCGATTAATACACCAAGTATTAATCGCCAGAAATACTATTCGTGAGACACAGTACTCATGCTCAGTGCCTCTGCACTCTAGGCATATGACGCCACTCAGTCACCATTCGCCGGTACAGATAGTGGTTGGTCGTCATCATCGACGCGGCGCTTAGCACTGAACATTGACACATTGATATAAATATAAATGAATTATTAATATTATGCGTGAATAACAGGGAGCTTCTTGCTTATCACAGTGACACTCATATTTATGTTTTCATTTAAATGATTCACCATTTTGAATATTGAAAAAATGTTAGTGCTACAGAAATTGGTTGAAAGCTAGCAGAGACTGTAGCTACTGATCTCGAGAGGAATCTACTTTTTCTCCGTGTCGTTGGCACGACTGTATCTTAGATCTAGTTGGCTCAAAACTTCGACACTTCCACGGCGTTATCGGTGGCAGCGCAGAGGAATCTACTAACAATACGTTACGTGTCCATAAAAAGCGTGCCTCTTTCTGCATCAAGCATTTGGTTCAACTGTTTAATGAGAGCCCTTTCCAGCAGTGCTCATGAATACAGAACCACTTTAGAAAGCCCTTAATTCCTGCCGCATAGTGGCAGCCTTTTCTGATTATGTTCGAGCCTCTTGCGCATCAAACCCATGACAACTATTGCCACAGTAAATCCATACATTTAATCAGGAATCTTCTACTAATTCAGCCATATCACAGCCCACTACAGGACATGAGACGTTCCCAAATGGCACCACAATATCGAATTTTCCACCATATGCTGGATCCATCCCAGCCATCTTGTAAGGTCGGCAGTCCATCTGAGAGACGTCGTACGCTACGTTTACCCATTCGTGGCATAATAGCTACAACATTATGATGAAAGGAAGCAACAAGGGAAATATGAACGATATCAATATCCCTTCACATGATTCCGCCATCAATTACAATCAAGCCCAAAGGTTACAAGTGATTGGTAGCAGAACTGATTTGTCGATGATCACGAAGAAAATTAACAGTTACGTAACGTCATGAAGCATACAACCTTCACCTTTTGCGTCGTGATGATATCGTGTAGTTGTGCTTGTGTGAAGAGGGAAGTATTTGATGAGATGGTTATCTGTTATATTGTTCATCCTGGTCCGGGACTGAAGAAAAAATACCAAAACAAACTACCGAAATGTCTAAGGCATGTGTGGGTTGATTTAGTTGAAGAATATCACAACCACCTAGAATCATTTGAAATTATTTTATGCTAAGCTCCCAGTTGTTTCTGCTTAAAGGCAGACATCGCGGCAGGTTCTGACGGAGATGGCGGGATGAGCTGGACTCCTTTAATAAAGATTGGTCCTTGGCAGCTCTGGATAAAGAAAGTTGGAAAGAGGGTAGGGAGGTCTTTGCCTAGCAGTGGAACATTAATGGGTACAATAAAAAGTAATAAACATGCTCGGTATGAAGTAACTGGAACAGCATGGATACGGAAATTGTAGAAACCAGCGCAGCGGGGCAATTGCGTTACACATTGTCAATCGGAATCGGTTTCATTTTAACAGTTCAACAACATTCATTTTGTTATTTACGTGTTGAGCAGACATATTCTTCCAACTTATCAAGCAATGGATTAGCAGTTTGCTTCAAAATGATTCAGATTCCGATTGATGGTGTGTTACGCAATGAGGGTGCGGGTCTTGTGCCTCTACGTGGGACACGCCGCTGTGACCAACAGTAGAATGATAGAATTTATTGAACACAAAAGTAAAGCAAATTGGTTTCCTAGTCGTTTTCCCAAGTATATCAGACAGAATGGGCTAAAAATGTATGATTTTAGATATATTTTGGTTTTCGTGGTCCTTATCGTAGGTCCTTATGTCTTCTCTCGTTTTAGCCACTAGTTATACCTACGTGATGCATGACTAAGTAGGCAATGGTTGCCCAATGTTAACGGCCCTAGGTCGTGGCTTCGAACCTAGGCAGACACATTACTTTGTGTCATTTATTTCAACACCAATGCTCTCATGTTCTTTTAAGGAAATTTCGAAACGACTGTTTGACACTTCGCGTGACCCAAGGGCTGGCTTTTACCTTGGCCAGAGGCTAAGCATTGCCATACAACGTGGTAATGCCGCCAGTCTCTTGGGTACATTACCAGTCGACAGCGATGCGGATGAATTTTTCGACGCTATTTTTTAATTTGTTTATAGTTTAAGTTTTGTTATTTTTATTAATTAATTAGGTATTAGTTATTATTTGCGTAGTTATTTATTATTTTAATTTCCAATACAAAACTTATCCTACTGGGCATATTATGCTCTCAAAAACTAGAATAAAAAATTCCAAGACAAATGTGACATCTACCAAACCGCACTGGGCCCGCGTGGTGGATTACGGCCCACTTCCTCTCACAGAGAGAAGGCATGTGTCCCATAGCAACGTATGTTAAAGGATAATTATGTAATCGTAAATGACTCTTTAGAAATACAGTTCGGGAGTTTCACCAGTTCGATAGGTAGGTACTATATCAAAACCTACCATAACACTTACAATAATTGGCGACACGGTTGGCGCAGTGGTTAAGCGATTGACTGCTGCGCTGCGTGCCGCGGGTTCGATTCCCGCACGGAACAAATATTTGTAAAACCTACAAGTAGTTGTTCCGGGTCTGGCTGTTTGTGCATGTGAATTTAAATGTTTGTAAACGCACCCACAATACAGGAGAAATTCCTAGTGTGGGACAACGTTTTTTTTATAATATAATATATATATAATATAACAAATTATCATCATCACGCAAGGACTTTCCCACACTTTCAAGAAGATTTTATGTCCATAAATTAAAACTACGTGTATGAAGTTTCAAAATGTATGCAAGTCATGTAACGATCCGAAAGGGAGAGAACATGATGTTCTAAAGTAAATGTTGAAACGATAGAAGCTGTAAGTTTAAAGAAATATCGTGTGTATATACATTATGAAATTTATATATATCTCACGTTTTATTGCAATATGTGGACCATTTTACAAACAGTGCTTTAAGTAGGTGCCTGAATTTCTAAAGTAAAATATATGACCTTCTGTCATCATCTGCCTAGCCTTTTCCTATGTTGGGGTCGGCTTCCAGTCTAACATGCAGGAATATGTATGCAGCTGAATACCAGTATTTTACAAGGAGCGACTGCTTATCTGGCCTCCACAACCCAGTTACTGGGTAATACGATACCCCTTGGTAAGACTGGTTGTCAGATTAAGGGTCAGTTCACACTGAGACGAGACGCGACGCGCAGTTTTCAAAATAGAAATACAATTACAGACCTTATCCACTACATTAAAAGGTACACAATGCAGGGTTTACTACGTCGAGTTACGCAGCGCTGCGCCGCGCGGCTCAGTGCTGCGTAGCTCACTGAATCGTGTACCTTTTTGTGTAGCAGATAAGGTCTGTAATTGTATTTCTATCTTGAAAACTGCGCGTCGCGTCGCGTCTCGGTGTGACCTGACGCTTATTAGTATTAGATATATTGACCTTCTGTGATCCTCCAATATTCGCAAAAGTTGAATATTTCAGTTCAATACCTATAGTAGCATTATCATCTAAGGTAGACCATTTTATCCATTATCGATACATGATCTTTTGTAAGTTGATCGCTGGCTTATCGATGTGTCCCTTAGGCCTTTTGTACACGTTTTTTACGGTACGGCCGTATAGATCAAAAGTGCCTGTCAACAAGCTTCCATAGTGATCCTTAAAACACTGATGACCGCGCCTACACACGACGAATAAACCGTAGATTTTCTCGACAATAAAAACGTCTGTGTACAAAGAGCATTTTCTTTAGGTAAACAAAAGTCAAATCCACGACGACTCCAACATGAAAAATCTGTAAAAAAAAAAAGTGTGTAATTTCAAAATTCAAATCCACGACGACTTGAACATGAAAATATGTAAAAAAAAAGTGTGTAATCTTCCCAGAAATGTTACTCATATTGGTTGGTCAAAGAGCGGGATGTCCATAGTTGGTCCTAACTAAAGTTTGATAGTAAGTGCGTTGCTCAGTATTAAGATAGGTCAGTTTAGCGGAAAAATGAGAATGCGGTGGCCTGAAATGGTAATACCCCCACCACAATGAGTAACTATCAGAAAAATGCATAATAACAGGCC
The DNA here is from genome assembly GCA_948474745.1 of Oligia latruncula. Classification (NCBI taxonomy): domain Eukaryota; kingdom Metazoa; phylum Arthropoda; class Insecta; order Lepidoptera; family Noctuidae; genus Oligia; species Oligia latruncula. The sequence continues at coordinate 4,573,424 of OX419684.1, read as the reverse complement.
TATTTTCAAAACATCGTCTTTGCACGTCATAAAATATCCACCTCAGAAAGTTGCACTTCTATTTACATACGTTAATTCATGTCTTCTTCCCACTCGGGTAGGCAGAAAATCCGGAAGACCACCTGCCTTATTATCAAAGGATTATTTCCAAAATCACTATTAATTATATTATATGCAAAAGAATTAGTTTGTAATGTCGGAAAGGGACCTAAAATAAAATAAGCATGAATGATCAGAAACTAAAAACGACCCGGAAAAGATCAAAGTGTAATTATTATCCTCGAACATGCGAGGACATAATATATTTAATTAACAACTAATCAAACTCACTATCAGTTCTTCCACGGATACCAGAAACATTTCTAACGTAAATGATTTTCCACAAACCGGACCCATATATTTGTTGTAAATAGTTTTATTACCTATTACTTTGGTATCGCTAGCTGAGTCATAGCCAGTATTAGTGTTGTATCCATAGGTATTTGTACCTATGTACGTTCGATGATTGCTCTTTTATGGTACATTTACATGGCATCGGGAATTAGACACGATTTATGTATAATTTAGTCAATGAGATCACGAGGAGCCAAAGGTGATTGAGGCACGATCTAGATGACTTGTTACTTATAGCGATCTGTAGTGTTTCAGTAGTCAAAGACCTAGGAGACAAGAAGCAAAAAAAAATCCTACTAAAATTATAAAATTTGAAACTTTGATCGCACAAAAATGGCTGAATGGATTTAGATGAAACTTGGCATACAGATAGACACCTGAGGAGCAACACTCATATTTTTAAGAACGTTCACAGTCTGAACTGTCTCAATCTGTCAAAAATACCTCTAATTTCCATACATTTTTGACAAGTTTGTGACATCGATGGTCGCTGAGATGAGATTAAGACAAGATTTTGAACGTTTTTAATTGCGAGAATTGGCCTTCTGGATTAACATAGACTAGAGGATACTTTTTTCGACCACCACGCCGGCGGAACCGCGAACAAAAGCTAGTAGAAGAATAATTTTGCTTCTCGCGGGGAAACTGAGGATTTTTATCCCATAGGTATCGACTCAATACTGCCTGTAGACAGCTCCATTGTATACCATTCGTTCCGGCAGGCTAGCAACCAACTCCTCACTCCTACATTTATCCTCCTACACACCAGTTTATCTAAATGTTTAATGAACTTCCTAGCGTAAAAGAAACGAGCGTACCCATAGTTTGGTTAAATATTATTTTTATAACTTTTTTTTATAGGTTTTATTTTTGACGATCCTATAATGTTCTACTTTATGGTCTGTTCAAAAAATATCTGAAGAACTGTAAACAAATGGATCACTCTCAATTTCATCGATAATTTTTCAAACAACTTTAATAATGTTAACAAGCAATAATTGTTGGAAAAAGTGATGAGATATATGTTACTAATTCCCTTAAGTATTCACTAAATTAACTTCTTACGCGATCACTCTTTTGCGTAAGAATCTACTTAGCCTGAACGGGGTTCGTTTGTTCCCACCGCCCACTTTTGAGATTTTTTATTTCTAGTTCCCCATTAATTTTTTAACTTACTACCTGTCGTAAATCTGAAACAGCTATTGCCACGATTATATCAAAACGTGTCAAATTATATAGTCGTAACATATAATATATAATTTCCTATGGGTCTTCGACTGCCCCCCTGAAAGTCTCAAATGCCCACGATGGGGCGTTATCACCCACGTTGAGAACCTATGGTTTACCTATGGTTTTTTGGTTGTGGTTTGGTTTAGGTTTTATGTTTTTTTTTGGTGGTATGGGTTTTGGTTTTCTTGAAAAGAAATAAAAGAAAGAAAAAATGAAGTCTGTGTCTCCGTTCATTTATCCACCGTTCTACAATTGTGATGGGTGAATTGATGATTAATTAGAAGTCCAGCTCATCACTCAATCTCCTTCGGAACCTGCTGTGTTGCCTCTTCAAGCTATTTATTCCAACCCAACGACCATAGCTCTTTCTGCATCCGGCAGATGCAATCAACCTAGTTCCATTTCAAATTACCATCTCCAGCACCTGCGATTTCTTCGCAAAATCATAAAATAATATTAAAATGTAAACCTTCCTTAAGCACTTATTCACCGGAGATTAAAGTTCAATGCGTTATGATCAACAATAGTAAAATACCTGATCATTACATAAACATTTTCCATGTATATAATTATGCCTAAGAAGGAAACTACTTTACGGCGTCGTGCAACATCATATTTTGTTGTAGACGCTAATGTTTATTTAAGAGTTAAGAGCGTAGACGGGCTGCGCGAGAATTGAGAAATAGGTATTTGAAGAAACTATTGCCGTCTCTCTCTCTCTCGTCTCCCCCCGTAGAGTACGATATGGGACAACTGCAGCTCAGAACGATTTTACCTAGAAAAAACCATGACCGATCGACGTTTCGTATTCCCCTGTTTTCTCCCCGAACCTAAGCCGATTAAAATATTTTTAGTATCAAAATTTAAAGGAAGAATATATCTATCATTTGTTTTTATCTTAAAAACTTTTCAATTTTCTTTGGTAGTCGTCTGATTACGTAGGTAAAAACGGGGCATTTTTTTAGGTTTTCGGAAAATCATATTTATTTTTGTAATATTTTTTTTTTTTTAAATGACATGTGCATGCCTTCAATAGACCTAGATTTTTATAAATAAAAATGATTACTCTAGAAGCATTATCCAGGAAGTGAATAGGGGAATACGTTTGTATGGAAAAAATGCAGCCCGTCTACGCTCTTAATGAATAGGTTTAAAGTATATTAGTTTCTACGTTTTCTATACTATGTTTTTTTTTGTGTAATTATTACTATGAGTCCTCATTTGCGCATTTTATTGGCTTTTTATTATTATGAGTTTTGGAGTAGACTGAGACAGAATTGTCAAAAGCTACCACTCCAGCCTCTCTGCGGTTACTCACCTGGCCCTTGGATCTGTGCTTAATAATAACCACATCATATTAACTAAATCGCCTGTAGATTGCAGAAGAAAAACATAACGTATCGTTTTACAATGAAAATAAAAGACGATTTAAATCATCCACTAACACCTACTAGACGGCATTTCGAGGTAAACACAAATTGAAAATTCAAAATAAAACAAAAGAAAGCTATCCGCGCGCGATTTTCACTTGTTCATCCTTTTTCTTTTTTTTTTCAGCCCAGGTATGTGGCCAGTATCATTTTGCGCTTGGTGATAAAAAAAATTGTCTTTTGGCATTATACTATGTTGAATTAGGTTAGCTACTGAATTGCCCTAAATTAAAATAACACAACACGTTAACAATGGATTTTCATACTCTTTTTCGACCCGCACATTTTTACAACAGTAATGACAATGACATAAATTCTGCCTCATATTTTTTAAAGTAATAAGGTACTTTCCGAGCAGGTAGGTATAATACGTGAACGTGTACCTACGTGGTATCAATGTGATGTCAAAAACAACCTGAGGTCAAAAAATATTTGCTGACAAATATTTTCTAATGTCTGGACAATGTCATATCAACAATTCAACAACAAATACAATTATTTATCCATAAATGACTGGAAGTAATGTGAATATCTGATTAAGATAAATAGATGTTTACAATATGATTGACTGCCCCGTCCTGCATAGTAAATCAATGTCTGACAAATATCGTAAGGCAGATGATGAATACATTATACTCAGAGTTATCATGACCGACACAATGCAAAAACTATTAAATATTATTATTATGTAATGCTTGAATAATTTGAATGAAGATATTTATGTGCTGTGGAAAGAAACATATTATTGCATTAGCATAACATACAAAGCATAATCAGCCTATAACGTTCCCACTGCTGGGAGAGAGGTGAGGAGGCCTGTGCCTCCGCTCTGTAAGAGGGAGTGGGCCCTAATCCACCACACGGGCCCAATGCGGGTTGGCGGATGTCACATATGATTTCGAATTTTTGGTTCTAGGTTATGTCTGTTTCCTCACGATATTTTCCTTCACCGTCTTGAAAGCAGTGGTTGATGAAATTAAATACACAAAGTAAAGTGCCAGCCTGGGTTGAAATTCACGACACAACCCGTAGGTAAGTCGCGGCCGATACAAACGGACCACCAATGGTCTCATTGCGCCACCACTACTGTACCTTAATTGCGTAACAAACTATATATTAATCTCAATCTGAATTATTTTGAAGGATATTGGAAACCAATGCTTCATACGTTCAAAAAAATTGTCTGCTCAACACGTAAATAGCGCAATGAATGTTGTTGAACTGTCAAAATGAAACTCATTGCTACTGATAGTGTGTCACGCAATTCCCCCGCTGGATTGCATTACTGGCAATAAAAGATTTAATTAATTTCAATATTAATTCATCATCGTCTTCCTGCCCTTGTAGCATGTTACTTGGGGTCGGCGCAACACGTTTTCTTCTTGCTTTCTCCCCTGTCAACTCTCACGCTATCATTCCCTCCCTTCTCATTCATTTCATTCCTCACACAATCCATCCATCTTACCACAGTACAAAAAGATATAATAGACTGTGCTATTACTCTAAGGTTGATGCTCTGTGGTCACCTGTCATGTCAGTTGTTTTGTTTTAATAATAAATAATAATAATAAATTTATTTCAGATTAAAAATTTATAATAAAAAAATATTTCAGTTTTATGTCAATGGTCTGCCCGAAGGGCGAAGGGATGTCAATGGAAAATATATTTTTCCTTACATAATTATTAATTATATCGCATAAGTATTCCTTGTACAGACTTTCACCTTCCGTTATTAATTTTATAAGTGTTTTTATGTATATGTGGACCACCGGTCGATTCTGTAAAAATTTCACCGTGAAAACTTAGGTGAAGTGAGTTTGTTTTTGCTAGAAATTTACACTATTGACAGCTTACTTCACGCTCACTTCACCTAAGTTTTCACGGTGAGATTTTTACAGAATAGCACCGCTGGTCATTATAACAAATTATCAAATATATCATCTATAATTTTTATCCCATACGTAGGGTACTTCAAAAATAATGCTTTCTTTCTGTAATCGCAGGCTGCTAAACAGCCAAAAAAAAATACACTTTTCAATGATTACGCATCGGTTACCCTTGACCACGAGCTCTACAAATTGGTCAATAAATATTTAAATATAAAATTAATGAAAAGATAAATTAACACGATAAGCGATAGTGTTCTGTAAAAGTTGTTTCATATTCAGTAAAAGTTGTATTGATTCAATGAATATGTTTATTTTTATGCATATTGGATTGACGTAAACACGAAATTAAGTATCTTAATGTACCTAGATGTAAAGTCACCAAAGTAGATAAGGAAGCAAGGCCACCGGATATAGTTGAAGTTTAGTAAGTAACTGATAGATGTTTTCGAATGAAATTTAATTCAATTATAAGAAAACAAATAGTTAATTTATCAAATTAAATTACATTCGAAAACATCCATTGGTTTCTTACTAAAGTTCAACTATATCCGACTACCCTGGTTACTTATCTCTTTTGGTGACTCAATAATTAAAATATGAAATAATCTTATGCGAATACAATCATAATAAAATATTTGTTCAAAATTGCATTGTACTCCTACTGCAATTGTGAACAAATATTTTGCTCAATAACAGAGATTAAAAAAACTGAAGTGTTAATATTTTGCTCAATAACTGAGATTAAAAAACTTTAGTGTTAATCGACTTTTGTTGCTGACTGTACTAGGCATTTCTATGAAACAGCAGATTTTTTTTTATAAGCTGTGACTAATTTTTTTTTTTTTTTTTTACTAAATGTGCCGCTCTTGACCCCGATCACGCCTGATGGTAAGCGATAGATGAGGTCTATGATGGAACGAGCGTGCCCAGAAGATGCCTGTTCACTCTTGCTTTGAAGGCAGACGGGTTAAATGTGGGAGGGAACACAGATTATTATTATTATGACTATTTCTACGTGTGTCTAGAACCATGTGCTAAATTCATGGTTACAGTTTTGGGCGTCGAGGTCCCTGCTACCCTGATGATCAGTTTCCAGTTCGCATTATATCTAACAGGTAAAGGTACATATTAAAGCTATCATTAGGACACTAAAACGATCTGGTTTTTGGATCGCCTCAAATCTTGGAGCGTTTAAAATCTCAATGTCAAAAACGGCGTTACCTACCTACTAAATGGAAAAGGCATATATTATTATATTGTCGTTAGGTTAATAATTATGTCATGGAAAGAAACTAAATTAGGATCAAAACTGGAGGACGTATTTTAATGGCCGGATTTAAAATGTATCAAAATAAGGCAGATGTGATTTATTTTCATAATCTCTTAACTATTTACACTACGTACTAAATTATAACTAAGGTCAAAACAAACATTATTTTAAACAAGGTAATTCTATAAGCAGCTTTTTAATTATGCAGCAATTTAAAATATATATAAGACTAGCAGCTCCCAGCGGTTCCACCCGCATAAATGTCGAACCCGCGCGAATATCGGGATAAAAAGTAACCTATGTGTTATTCTGATGTATAAGCTATATTACTGTAAAGTTTCATCAAAATCCGTTTAGTATTTTTTGCATGAAAGAATTACAAACATCCGCCCACCCACACAAACTTTCGCTTTTTGAAATATTAGCTGTATTTTAAAAGCGCTCCGTAACAAACAATATCTAAAGAGTTTATCCCACAGCTAGATTACCTATTTAAAAACTGGCCAAGTGCGAGTCGGACTCGCACACGAAGGGTTCCGTACCACAGGGCAAAAACGCCGAAAAGAACACGTTTGTTGCATAGGAGCCCCCCTTAAATATTTATTTTATTTTGTTTTCAGTATTTATGTTTATAGCGGCAACAGAAATACATAATTTGTGAAAATTTCAACTATTTAGCTATCGCGGTTCTTGAGATACAGCCTGGTGACAGACAGACGGACGGACAGACAGCGAAGTCTTAGTAATAGGGTCCCGTTTTTACCCTTTGGGTACGGAACCCTAAAAACAACTATCGGCGAACAAACAGGTCTGGCAAAAAGTATAGAAGAAATCTAAACCAAAATAAATAAGAAAAAAAAATGCGACTCGGACACGAAGGTTTGCTTACCACAAGGTAAAAAACATCGAAATAAACTCGTTGCTTGTATTTAATTTTTAACTTTATTTTATTTTTACCGACTTCAAAAAAAGGAGGTTATTATTGGTTACCTATTAAACTCAAACTCAAACTCAAATCATTTATTTCAATTAAACCTTGTACAGGCACTTTTGAATTGTCAAAATTAAATAGTCTGTCAGTTAGTCAGAAAGTTGAAGCTAGTTGTCCATTCCAAAGCGTAGATCTCTATGGAGAAGAACGGGCAAGAAACTCCATGGACACTCTTTTAAATCAAGATATTACAAAATCCTGGGTACATTATTCTTGTTGCTTCTATTACGGTTTAAGGTCATAGCACACGTATCAAACCAGAAAGGGATCGGCACCGTATCAACTCGACTAATAAGAAAAAACACAATGCTCTTGTTCCACGAACAACACAATAACAAAGAAGCTATGGTAACTTTAGCTACATACAAAACTCACGCTATCCCCCATACTTCTTTGCCTAGCCTTTTCCCAACTATGTTGGGGTCAGCATCCAGTCTAACCACATGCAGCTAAATATCAGTATTTTTTGGAGCGACTGCCTATCTGACTTCCACATCCCAGTTACTAGGTAACACGATACCTCTTGGTAAGACTGGTTGTTAGACTTTTGGGCTTCTGACTGTTAAAGATCTAAGAATGACATCTGCGACCAAAGGCCTAAAGTGCTTCCGAGGCTTGGAGGAGTCTCGATATGTAATGGATGAATAGGAATACCCCCCTTCAAGTGTTACATAAGCACTACAGGCGGGGGGGTGTTTGCTTCGCTTAGTTTTGACGACATGGGGGATGGGGGGTCTGGATGGTGATTACGTCAGCAGTAGTTATTTTTTATTTTTTCAGATTTTCCACAAAATTTAGTCGATTTTGGTTTGAACACATATGGCAACCATACTTGTCTTAGATGTTTGAAAATGAAACACATAACTGCTGCTCATGAATCTATAAAGACACCAGAACACATGGAAAATGCTTGTAACAATGTTTACGTAAGCACTTTGCTTAGTTTTGTTGACGAGGGGGGGGGGGGGGGTAATAATTGCAAAGAAAATCTGCTTACGTAATACATCAAATCATTCATCACTGAATGACTGTGTCAATAAGTACCTACTTCTACATATCTTCACGCACAAGATCCCTTGAAGGCTAAACAAAGTCATTTAATGGACAGTCAATAAAATCTGTGTTTGTCACTTAATACTATGAATCGTGACTGTACTTATAGATGACGTCGTTAAGGAATTCTCATCTCATTTCTTAATAAAAAGGTATTTTTAAAACTAGCTATCCATTGTATACCGAGACCCCTCCGTGCCTCGGAGAGCACGTTAAACCATTGGTCCTGGCTGTCATCTGCGACAGTCGTTACGGATATTCAGAAGCCCGGAAGTCTGACTACCAGTCTTACTAAGGGGTAGCGTATTACCAAGTAAGTAACTGGAAGCTGACCCCAAAATAGTTTTGAAAATGCTAATATATTTTGAGATTCAACAAATGTTCTGCCCTCACAGCTTTCCGATGCAGGATATGACTTAGGTTTCATGCGATAAATGCCTAATGCCTTGTACCAGCGCCAATCCGAAGCTGTGTTGCCATACTGCATTTTCCAGTAAAATCCCCTTAATGTCTTTTTTTAATTGAAAATCTTAGTATGGGTGCTAACGGACTTAGTCAGGTCGATATAATGAAAAAAGAGATGTTGATTCGTAAGCTTCATAGCTGTACAGACTAGGTCAAACTTCCATACAGTTTTGTCCAATCTCCTTTCTCTTCTTCTTTTCTTTTCTTTTTTTCTTTCTTTTTTTCTTTTTCTTTCTTTTCTTTTTTTTTCTTTGTTTTTATTTCAATGATAATATAAAAATTATATTTTTAAATATTAGAAAATAAAAAATAGTACCCATTATAAATAGTTATTATTTTTCCTGTTACAGTTAATTTTCTTTTTGTACGAACGTGTTTCTGTAACAAATAAACCTATTTATTTTTTCTTTCTTTCTTTCAATTCGATTACTCATTCTCCAAGAAAACAATATACAAAGTACACTATTGTCGTCTACATACCTAACTATGTAAATCGACACGTGATATACAGTCAGGTAGTTACCAATCATTAAAGCTATAGGAAATGATCGGTTGCATATAATTGTAATATGTAAATATCTGATAAACACTGCTGGCAGTCACGGTTTTAATCTCTAAATATTGGTGCCGCCATGAGGACTAAGCATAATAACAGACCATCTTGAGTAGCGTCCTTGCTGACCGTGGGAGGCGTGAAGACCACTAATAGTTCTGTAGCCACGCCACGCCACGTGAGAACAACGCGTCATACTGACGTCACGCAAATCCTGCATCGCGCAAGCAGAGTTTACCGCGCAATTAGCATAGATACAACGGCCCGACATGAATCATCGGGCAGTTGCCCGCCAGACACAACACCCGTCTGGTCGGAGGATCCTCCCTTTTCTATAGAGTATGAGTGAACTTTACACTCTGTTCCTCATACCTCCATAGTTGTAATCCTACTAGTCCAGCTTATATTATACCGAGATGGGGCACAAGCTCCGTGGCAAAACGGGTGACTCCCGCTCCGGCTCGTTCTTGGTGCCATTGCCATCCAACGTGGCAATGCAGCAAGCGTTTTGGGCACCTTTGCGCCGGGAACAGTTAGGGGCGGGTTATTTGACTAGGTTGACGTGTTGTTCTTGTTGTGACTGTTATTATTATTATATCGATTATTATAGACATTTATAAAATGAATGAATGGAAATATAAATACATAGGTACCTAATAATAAGATATCAAATAATATTATACCTAAACGCGAAGGTTTGTGAGGATGGATGGATGGATGGATGTCTGTTACTCTTTCACGCAAAAACTACTGAACAGATTTGGATAAAAGGCACACAGATAGTTTATAACCTGGATTGACACATAGGATACTTTTCATCTCGGCAGTACTTTCCCGTGGGATAATTTCCAAACTCCATACGGACGAAGCGGCAACAGTTAGTGTTCATCAAAATTAAAATTTTCTTAGGTTTTTTTGCAATTCAGTGATATTGAACTTAGAAGGTTGTATTGATGATTTTAAGTATTATAATTCGGTAAATACATAACTACTTGTTACGGTTGCGAATCATATTTTAATCAACATCAAACTGACACTGATCTGCAAATTGCAAAAAACGTAAGAAAATTTAATTTCGCGGGCTACCTTTGCGCATCTCCTGTAGTAGCCCGGAGTTAGAAAGTCGGTGGTCTGACAGCCCAGTAGTGCAGTAAGTACGTAAAGCCGGTAAAGTATGTCAGATTGGCGTCCCATCGGACAATGAAACTGAGGAAAGAAGAGGGAGAGCACCGTAATATCTCCTGCGTACTTGGCTAGCCTCCGTTGCGACTGACCGCCGGCGCCGTGACCTTCATTTGGTCAGGAGGATATTATTATTACATCCAGTGTATTATGTGCCATCAATCCACCTTGCTGGTCAGCAACTGGTCAGTCATCACCAGTATATCCGATTTTTTGAGCTTTCACTCTCCGTTATACACGGGGTTTTCATTTCAAAGTGCAATGCTGTTTTCAAAGGTACCGCCGCCGCGCTGGTAAAATTCTTTGCTATGTACAACTTTCTTGGAAAACAAGAGTATGAGAGAGTGTCGCCGGCAGCGGTCGACACCCGTCGACGCGGCCGTCGATGCGTTGTCGGCGGCCTGCAGTTGCCTTTGCCAATGACGCGTGCCGCTCGTGTGTATGCACACGGATCATCAGTCAGAATTTTTTTTTCACTATTAGATGAGTCTTTGGTGAACTGAACGCTCGGGTCCAGTTGACCACATCATTTATTTTGATGCAGTGTATTCTTTAGACAACCTTTATCCGACTTGGATTTCTGTCAGATACAAGATTTTAAGCCCATGCTTGATGACTATAAAACAAAAAACTGCTTCTAGCCAACAGTAGAACAGCACCTTTACACATTTAGCGTGAAAACCAAACTAGAATGGCTGCATGAAGTCACCGGGACCTATTGCCTCATGCTGTTATAAAAAATGTGAAAGAATTTAATCGTAACATAAGTACCTACTTATCTAGATTTTTTGTACAATGTCTGGGCCACAACCAGACTATATCAGGTTGTGGCTTGCGGGTTTGCCAGTATACTTGTATAGTATATCGTGGTAATAACGATTAATAAACCTGGACTTATTCTACTATTTATAATGCTCACGCGGGCTTATGGTAACGGTTAAAGGTATGATTCCGTTCTCGGCAGCACACAGTAGTGCTGCCGCGGCAGTGCGGTCGCAGCACTACTGGTCCCCATACATTCTCTTATAGGTTTATATGAGATTACATTCCGAGCTCGGCAGCAATGCTGCGCGACATTGCTGCGTCATTGGCGCGGTGGTGACAGAGAGAGGTGTGGTGACGTGATGAGTCATTCGTCAACTTGTGACAACTATGACCCGTCCCGCACCCAGCTACCTCAGGCAACGTCTCAGCCTATGATTAAAAGCTCCTTCAAACAGACGCGACACGCGATAAAATCGCGCGCGACACAAAGGCACCGCAAGTCGCGCAACGAGGTGCCTTTGTGTCGCGCGCGATTTTATCGCGTGTCACGCCTGTTTGTAGGAGCCTTTAAGTCACTTTTCGCGCCTGTCTGTGCGACCGCGTTGTTTTTGTAAATCTTTTCTACGCATTGGATTTTGATGCGGTTTTCATCATCATATAGAGAATTTATTCAGGAAGTCTTAAGTTTGTAACAGGTACGTTAATATTATACTAATATATTGTAATAAATAAATCTCGATGTTTGGTCAAGTCGTAAAAACCGCGCGGTTATGACTATAAAACTCAAAATTGTCTAAAATTTGTTTTTTAAAATTGGTTCAATTCAGAACACATGAACTAAAGTAGGCAAAAAAAACAGTGGCACTCCGGAAGTGCCGACAGAAGTGAAAACAAAACACAAACAGAATACCTGGCCATCCCTCACTGACATATGGGATATAATTACATTAAAACCGAATACATCCCGAGGACAGCCGAACACTGTATCCGAAGCGGGTATTTTTTAATCGTCTTATAAACAAAGCACACGCGGTGTCACTTACGGTAACAGTGGCGGGAGTTCAATGGTTTTTTGCCATCTCAAAAAATGCCCAACGCGCCTAAAGAAGTTTTCACTTCAAAAAATAAAGATCAAAATGACTTTAAAGATCTTCTCTCGAAACACCAGCGCACGCGCAACTTCGAATTAAGGTTTCGTTCAACCACTATTAGATACCATTTAATCAATTACAAATCGATATTAATAGAGGGAAGCAATGCAATTAAATCTTCGATTGCAAATCATTGGTTAATTATAAAAAATTACGCAAGGATAAAACGATAAAACCCTTTCTACATGACGCAACTTTTCATTATATTTCATAGTTGCTTAAATCCTGTTTAAAACGAGAGTGTTTTTCGAGATTGCTTTACATATTTACAAAAGTCTATGTTGACTCATTTCGTTTTAGGTACCTACCTACACAGAAAGTCTGTGTACACGTGGTTTTAGGTACATAGGAAATTAAACGCGATTGTAGACTCTAGCTACGTTAAAATAAGATTCAAGATAGCATAAAATTGTAACAGGAGGTGGTGTGAAAAGTTGCATTCAGGGTGAAAACAATTAAGTTTTTCTTACAATTAGGGAGCAGTGGTGTCTTAGTGATAACGGTCCTGACTTACAAGTTGCATGTCATGGGTTCGAACCCAGACAGGCGCTTTACTTTGTGTCAATTATTTCATCACCACTGCTCTCAAAACGGTGAAGGTTTAAAACATCGTGAGGAAACCGGCATGCCCTTTTTTTTCCTAACACCTTCAAAATGCGCCTGGTCTTTGGGGATAAACCCAGGGAGTGTTGGGATTTTTACCTCACTAAAACCACGCAGGTGGTCACCATCTGTACTTACTATGGAAGGGGGGCACCGTTACCTCTGAAAAGACCAATCCGGAGCCCCCTCCGTGCAACGCCTGTTAGTCTTTGGGGAGACTGTAAAAGGGTCTCCCCAAAACCTAGCTGAGCAAGTGTGCAGGGCAGCACATGACCCCTGTGCGCCGTCTTCCCTGAGGTCACTTAGTGGGAACCGGCATGTCCTAGAACCAAAATTTCGAAGACATGTGACTTCTACCAACCCGCATTGGGCCCGCCTGTGTCCCAGCAGTGGGAACGTTATAGGCTGATTATGTTACAATTATCTCAGATTTTCTTTAACTGAATAAGCTAAGTAACGGTTATAAACCTAACAAAACCTATGCAACATTGAAGTAATGTTGCAGAATATTTATGAATTATTCGAAAATTATATCTTTTTGCACAATTGTCTTCGTGGGAATTACTTGAAGGACGCAGCTGAAAGGTTCATCGGATAAAGGAAGGATGATAACCCCAGAAGATGATGAACGACTTCAGCAGCTGCAAGAAAGTGTAGGTAGGATATCGAATAACCGACATGTTTCACTGAGCGCCGTACGCGCAATTTGGTGGTTGAAGTCATTCTTAACGACATGGATAATCCCTTTACAGAAATTATGAAAAAAATCTAATTTGACTCGTTTTTACCTTGTGTTTTTATATGATATGACGTTTAGTTTCTACTTTGAATAAATGTCTTTATCTTTTGTCTTTTTCCTGTATGTCGTACTCAATATACCTAGATGCATTTGTCTTTTTTCGATTCGAACTTCGGAGAAAGGTATACGAACTTATAATAGCAGCACCCACACTATCAATCACAATCAATCATTTTAAAGGATATTGCTAATCCATTGCTTCATATGTTCGAAAAATTTGTCCGCTCAACAACATTAATAACGCAATGAATGTTGTTGAACTGTCAAAATAAAAGCAATCGCTACTGTTAGTGTGTTACGCAATTACTCCGCTATATAGTTACTTTGAGAAAGGTATACAGTCTCATCGGGTGAGATGTAACCCAAACATATCTTCATCATTTCTCGTTACATGTATAACATAACTCAGTAGGTACATACTTAAGTACAGTATATATCTATCTATTGTTAGTAGTACATGACGCCAGCACATCAAGCTACCCGAAACTGTCAAATTTTCCCAATCAACCTTGAACCTTGTGCCTTAGCGATAAAGTTGAAAATCTATTAAAGAAATTTGACAGATTGTAGTACCTTGATGTACATTTACCAAAGGTGACACCGAGTGCCTCTTTTACAACTTCACGGCAGGATATGACTCAATTTGTTGAGCAAAAAACACTGATATACACTTTCTGTTAGGTTAGGTATACTTAGGGCTGTCCATCGTTCATTTACTGATCAGCTCACCATTATTCCCACTACCCTTAAATTCTGTTAAAAAAAATGCCTCTTTCTTTAGGATACCACGACGCCACGGTTGGCGCAGTGGTTAAGGGCCCCTTTTCCCGAAACTTTAGGCATTTTACGCGCTGAGTCGGCTTGCGCCCGCGTTGCACAGGAGCCGTCGCGATATGAACTCCGGTGACCTATGGCGGCGGACGAGCACGCCACAGTACAAATAAATCAATAGTTCAAATATTACACTAGTTTACTAATTTTTATTTTTTTTCGTTCACAAGACAAAACCGTTGGATTTGTTTTGTGACTACCTTCTAATCAGTAAAAATAAATGTCAAATATTTTTATCAAGTCTGTTTTTTTTATAACACTCACAAGAAGTTTTGGCTTCATCTGGTTACGTAGTGATCAATTAATTGTCTTAAAACTCAAAAGCAAACATTTAATGAAATTCTATTTTGTTGAAAATGTTTTTCAGACGGTGCAAATTAGATCATAACATTTTTTGTTGTATTTACAAGAAAAATATGTAGTAAAAAAACAGATCGGTTACAGAAGCTATAAAAATGGTACTACTTTATTTAACTTCAACTTTCGGTAGCAAATTTTAATAAAAAGGGTTTTCCAAGTAGTAGATGAAAAGTACTAAAAAATTCGGTAGCAAGAAATAAAAAATACGTGCAATTTAGATTGTCAATTTTGTGACAAGACCTAACAAATCACGAAACTAGCTGCTATTTTTGCCTAACTAAATATGTAGGCTTTAAAAACCAGAACAAGGGGTGTTAGTTTACATACAATATAATGATGACCCATGGGTCAAAGAGTGTGGTACTTAAGGTACAAACACGTTTGTATGATACGACTACATACAGAAAGCATGGCTAATAGAAATCTCTATTCCTAGACAGCACGTTTCGCCGAAAACTTTGTTGGTAGAAAACATTGTTCGTAGATGTCTCGGTTCATAAGAAGCACTTTTGACAGAGATCTCTGTTCATAGATAGCATTTCCTGCCGGAAACTTTGTTCATACAAACCACTGTTTCACCTTGGTTCACAGAAAGAACCTTTGGTTCACGGAAACCAATTAGATCATTATTTTTTAAGTAAGCTGTATTCCCATTCGCTCGCTCTTGCATCTTATGTTGACGGAGCTCCGCTTGGCCGGGCTCCTATTTCTGTGTAAAGGGTTTAAAGTAACCAAACCGAACCTCGGGGTGCCCTTCGCTCGCTCTTGCATCCTACGTTGCGCTTTTTTAACCAAGGGAAACAGTGGTTTCTATGAACAAAATTTACGGCAAGAAGTGCTATCTATGAACAGAGATCTCTGTCAACAGTCCTTCCTATGAACCGTGATATCTACGGACAATGTTGTCTATCAACAAAGTTTTCGGCGACACGTGCTGTCTAGGAATAGAGATTTCTATTAGCTGTGCTATCTGTATGTAGTCGTATCGTACAAGCGTTTCTATCTTAGGTTCCACACCGTGGGTCAAATCCTATGCTACGTTCGAAAAGAATGCCTTACCCGATGTTGCCTAGTAGTTTCAGTCAATAAAACGAAGCAAAACCCACAGAATTGGAGACAGAACCTAAGACCCCATTTCGAGCCAGATGTATGATTTTGATTTCGAAGGATCTGAATTGAAGGATGGCGAATAGCTGGGTCTCAACATGTCTTTAATAAATCATTTTCCACACTCACACCGAAATTTTCACCAGAAAACTTGGGAAACTTGAACGATAAACATGATGTTCGTTTTTACCATAATTATAAGGGTTTTGGGGAACAGTACCAAGATTTCTGGTATAAAAAAAAGTTTGCAGATTACTGTTGGTCTAATTTAAGAGATACTGATACAAATCTGAATTAAAACAGAGTAA
Source organism: Oligia latruncula (assembly GCA_948474745.1). Lineage (NCBI taxonomy): Eukaryota > Metazoa > Arthropoda > Insecta > Lepidoptera > Noctuidae > Oligia > Oligia latruncula. Next base: position 4,557,044 of record OX419684.1, on the reverse strand, counting down.
AATTTGCAATATGTAATACTTTCAATATGTGGTAATTTTAAAATTAACAAAAAAAAAAAGTAAAAATTTTGAAAACTAGACGATTCAAATTTTTTCCACTTCAGAATCTCATTAAGCATTTTATCCTCTATGCAAACACATGGTTTTCATCTCATGAACAAAAACGCTGTAAACTAGTGTTATTGGCGTTGGCGACAGACACATAAATTCATAAGATTTAACGTGGGAGAAAATGAGATAGGAAGCATTGTATAGTGTTTCTTAAGTTCGTGGTTCTCTTTTTGAAGGTTTCACTTCTACCACGTGTGAATTGCACACATGTATTTTGTCATACGCTTTCAAATTTCCACGCGAACGAAGTCGCGGGCAACAGCTAGTAAATAAATAAATATCGTTGGCTTGTGTCGTGGACACCGTGGATAGATGATATAATACATATATACTTTTTTTGTAAATACATAGGTACTTCTTATGTACAAACATCCATGACTCAGAAACAAAATAATGTCCATGCTCATCACACAAACATTTGCCCCTACCGAGATTCGAACCCGGGCCCTAAGATCGTAAGGCGGCCTCACTACCGCTGCGCCATTCGGATCGTCAGTTTATGTAAAAAACAACCGACTTCCAAAAACACTATAAAGTGAAAAATAACTTTAATTTCGGAAGTCGGTGTCTTTGGATTTGTATTTTTGTTTTTTGCCACCGACTTCCGAAATTAAAGTTATTTTTCACTTTATAGTGTTTTTGGAAGTCGGTTGTTTTTTTTGTAAAAAAGTTTTTATTTTTTACTTTTTAGTGGGTCAGTTTGTAATTTATCTAAGTTGCCTAATGTCAACTGCTGATCACCTTTTACAAAATATTGCTTTTCCCGATGCAGGGACGTTAATTGTTGAGGAGTTCTCTTAGTATTCCACTCTCCTAGCTGATAATCCTGGCTGCAGCATCAGTCCAGACTTATGTCAACATTGCATTGAACCTAAAATTTAGTCCTGTTTTAAATGAGCCCAAACACGACTACGGTGCTGTAATTTCAAGGTTTGTACTTTTTCTGGCTTCAGCATCAGGTCTGTAAGTACTTCGGTATTCCTCATTAACAGTACGTTTATCCACACATCGAGCCCTTTTCAATGAGCCTAAACACGATATATCTGCTGTTAGTTGTCGAGGAGTTAGGTACTCTGCAGACTATCCTGACTGCAGCATCAGGTCATGACTTGATGATCATGAGACCAAATGTGGCAAATGCCCTATCAAACATCAAAACAATTTACTAAAACAGTCCTTGCCTGTTCGAGTAACTTCTTACTGTTAAGGAGTTGTACCTTCCATCATCAGCCCAGCTACCTGAGATGGTGACAACCATACACAAATACACAAGATACTTCATAAAATATGCGAAAAACAATAAGTGAGCCTATAAAATTTGAGGGTTGCCCTCGATTTCTCTAAGATCCCATCATCAGATCCCAACTTGGTGACAATGGGACCACCTCAGAACTATCTACTTTCGAACAAAAAAAGAATTTTGAAAATCCGTCGACAATTGGCGGCGTATTCGATGAACAAACATACAAAAAAAAAAAAAAAAAAAAAACATACAAACACCCGAACATAGTACCTCCTCCTTTTTGTAAAGTCGGTAAAAATATGTAAAGGTGAATGTTTCCATTAACAATATTAAAGATTTAAAACTCTAGTCCTACTGACTTCGCTAGTCTGTGTAGAGAAGCACAAGTAATAATATTGTGACGCAATACACTTCGGATTTTCTTCACTTCAGATGCCCTTTTTTTCTTAATTTAGTTTTTTTTATTTGCCATTTTAATTACTTCTAATACAACACATTTTTACGCAGGTAAGTAGGCACTATTACGCGCGAAGACGATAATGTGGTTGCGAGCAAAAATTGCATAGGTCCTCCCTCGATGACGTCCGACAGGACACTGGCGCGGTGCGCGCGAGTCGTTTTTCACGCATTTATTTTATATGGAAAAAAATAAGTGCTATATTATAAATCTATCCAATAATATCCCTGTTAAACCTGATTAGTAATTGAAATGTAAAATTTTCATAAAAATTGCGTTCCCCCAAGTCTCATACAACTTAAAATCCTTTCAAAATCGACTTTACTTCTGATTTTTTTTTTGTCGAGCAAAATGTTAAATATTGTGTTTTTAACCAAAAAAGTCACTAGATTAAACATGTATCTGTACTATATATTTTTTTGCGAATTTAAATATGGTGATTTCTCTGAAAACAACTCGATCTAGAAACGTAAATTTCGGAAAAGGGGCCCGCGATTGACTGCTGCGCTGCGTGTCGCGGGTTCGATTCCCGCACGGAACAAATATTTGTATGACCTACATGTAGTTGTTCCGGGTCTGGCTGTTTGTGTATGTGAGTTTAAATGTTTGTAAACGTACCCACAATACAGGAAAAAATCCTAGTGTCGGGCAACGTTTTTTTTTTAAAAAGAAAAAAAAAAAACTTCACTCTTTTAGTGATGGGCCAACTATGGATTTTTCCAATCTTTTACTAGCTATCTATATAGTGACTATTTCATATACATATTTGATTTTTGATTGAATTTTTGAATGCAGACTGGGAACGACATTACTTAAAAGCAGTTTAATTTATTGTAGTCTCCATGCTGTACATCTACTGTCCTCCTTTCTGCCATAGCAGCATAACAATTATAAAGATTCGGTTATGGCACATTTTTAGGGTTCCGTACCCAAAGGGTAAAAACGGAACCCTATTACTAAGACTTCGCTGTCCGTCCGTCCGTCTGTCTGTCACCAGGCTGTATCTCAAGAACCGCGGTAGCTAGACAGTTGAAATTTTCACTGATGATGTATTTCTGTTGCCGCTATAACAACAAATACTAAAAACAAAATAAAATAAATATTTAAGGGGGGCTCCCATACAACAAACGTGTTTTTTTCGGCGTTTTTGCCTTGTGGTACGGAACCCTTCGTGTGCGAGTCCGACTCGCACTTGGCCAGTTTTTTTTCAATATTCCTGAGGGAAATATCTGTTTTTTTAGGAACCTTCGCATTCTAATCTCTGACAAAAACTTTTTGACATTGATTATCGCTAAGATCAATTTGCGATTAGATTTAGAACGTTTTTGATTACGAAAATTGGTCTTTTGTTAGCTTAGTTATCTTCGGCAATCGTATTTACTATCATCATCATCTCTGTTCCGTAATAAAAAACCGGCCAAGTGCGAGTCGGACTCGCACACGAAGGGTTCCGTACCACAAGGCATAAAACGCCAAAAAAACGTTTCTTTTATAAGTACCCCTTTGAATTTTAACTTTATTTTATTTTTATTATTGGTTGTTATAGCGGCAACAGAAATACATCAACTGTGAAAATGTCAACTGCCTGGTGACAGACAGACAGACAGACGGACAGTGGAGTCTGAGTAATAGGGTCCCGTTTTTACCCTTTGGGTACGGAAACCTCAAACATAAATATCCTTCATCGGTTGAAGCTATGTCTTGAAAATGTATGACCAGATGCATAAACGTAAACGAGGCAAAAGGAGTATATAGGAATCGTAGCAAGTGGCTTTCTGTAGTTTGTGTTGTACTTCGTAGCACGATCATGAACGCATTCATTATAACTTTTGATGGTAATAAAATCCTTATAATTTATACTATTTTATACCACTAATTAGAAATTTTATACCTCTCAATTATAGCTATAATGCCAGCTAGAATTTCAGCGTGGTCGTGCTGGGAAGGAAACTTCCCAGCACGACCTATATATATCTAGGGTAATTGAGAGGTATAACATTTCTAATTAGTGATATAAAATAGTATAAATTAAAAGGATTTTATTATCATCAAAAGTTATAATGAATGCGTTCATGGTCGTGCTACGAAGTACAACACGTTTACATAATATTCTCATTCCCAAATAACAAGATGGCAGCCCTAGGCATGCATTGTAGTGACAAAAGAAATAAAGGTCATTCTAATCATTATTTAGATACAAGTCGCTTTAGGGCACGATATATTACGTCTTATTTAATTGCTATTAGTTTTAAGTCATTTGTTTTCTAAGAAGTGGGTACTTACAGAAAATTTTATAGTTTTCCTCGCCAAGGAGTCAAAGTTAAACGGTGTCTGTTTTCTTGTCCTACTGTATAGTCGAACTCGTAAATGCTTTACCAAGTATTAAATGTCACTTGTGTGGGAATCGGAACGCACCCAGAGGTATGAAAGAGCAAGTGTGGTCTGTGTGAAAGAGAGAAAGTGAACGGAAGGAAAAGAATGAAGGAGGAGAGAGGGAAGAACGCCATTACGAGGCTAAGACGAAAGACGTTTTTTTTGCTTACAAAAATTAAAAGTTTAATAATTACTACGGAAGACTGACTTTATTTTCTTCACCCATTCTAACCCACACTTGCAAGTCATAAAACGTCAACTCATTTATTTGGCTCAGTAGCAAAATGACCACTTCGCAAAATGTCTACCGGACGCCAAATGCCCATTTCTCAGAATGATTCTTTCGCAAAATTACCACTTCAAAACCATCACCAAAATAAATCTCGCAAACGATTCAATATAATTATGTTCTTTATTTTTATTTGTGTGTATAATTATGTATAACCTGTTGTGAGCGAATCCGACTCACACTTCGCTAAAGCATTAGATTCAAAGTTGATTGGGAAAATTTTACAGTTTCGCATAGCTTGACGTGCTGGCGTCTGTAAATTGACATTTTACATTGTATTCTACACAACTTTTATTGTCCCATGCAAAAAAAATTATAATCCTTTTTATTAGTAGGCAGGATGTAGAGTGCCATCCATACCTTTATCGCACTGAAACAATTTCCCCTTACATCGTTTGTCCGTCGCTGTCAACGGGACGTCAACGTGAAACGAGATTCGAACAGAGCGTGACGGTGACGGCATGCGGTGGACACGCGGCCATAGTAAATGTATGTGTCGCTACTTTCTCGTCGACGTTCCGTTGACGGTGGCGGTGGACAAAAGGCCTTAGGGCGTTAGATGACTGATTCTAAGCATCAGAGACAGGGTACCTACATAAACATAGGCTCACGCATTCTTCCCATGGGGGTAAGCAGAAATTACAGACCGCCACCGATATGATACTATTTTTTTGGGTGGGAAATTATCTATAACTGCTCCCGATCTTCGTGTCAGACTTTTACTGACTACAACCCACTCGTGTTCCTTCAGTTGCCTGTTCCAGGGCCACGGTAACTCCTTCGAACAACCTGCCACCCTGGCAGGCATCGGCCCTAGCGGACCCCATCAATCCCTGCTACGATCTTTACATACTCCTTTTACTTCGTTTACGTTCATACACCTGAGGGGCAATTCTCGTAATTTTAAGAACGTTCACAGTCTGATCTCAGTCTCAATCTGTCAAAAATAGGTACCTACCTCTAATTTTCCAAAATTTTTATACCAGTTTTTGACATTTGTTTATCGCCGAGATGAGACTGTGACTAGATTTTTAATATTTTATATTACAAGAATTGGCCTTCAGGTACGGCCATACCCGGTTGTAGGTTGCGGTGGGGTTATTATAATAATATCGATTCTAAGGACGACAAACAGGTAGGTACTTAGTTTAATAATACCACCGATTTTTATCCAGATATGAACTTTAACAGGCATTTCATCATCATCATTTCAGCCGAAAGACGTCCACTGCTGGACATACGCCTCCCCCAAGCACCTCCACTTCGACCGGTTCTGTGCTTCTCGCATCCAACGGGTTCCTGCGGCCTTCACAAGGTCGTCAGTCCACCTTGTGGGAGGCCTACCAACGCTACGTCTTCCGGTATGCGGTCGCCACTCCAGAACCTTTCGGCCCCATCGGCCATCTGCTCTGCGAGCAATGTGCCCTGCCCACTGCCACTTCAGTTTGGCAATTCTTCGGGCTATGTCGGTTACCTTGGTTCTCCTGCGGATCTCCTCATTCCTGATTCGATCACGCAGGGAAACTCCAAGCATAGCCCTCTCCATTGCCCTTTGGGTGACTTTTAGCCTTCTTATAAGGCCCATTGTGAGCGACCAACAGGCATTTCCTCATGATAAAATCAACTATAATCGACAAGACATGATTTAGAGTACAAAGTTTTATACCTACATAAAGAAATGTCTCACAGCAGTTTGCATTGCAAGCTTGCACTTTGTCGCCACACACACGATTGTGATCTTTTGAGCTATAAAGTAACAGGTTACTGTTGCGAATAGTTTAGTTTACAGCACCACTTATCTACGATATGTTGATATCAACAATCTGTCTCTATGTGCACGCTTATTATGTGCCATATATTTTACTATCTAGGTATATACTGGGTTGAGAATACAACAATCCCATTCCATCATTAAAATGATGTCACTCAGAAAGTTACGCTTAAACGGAATTTGGACCAATGGACCAAACTTACGACCCAGTGGGTCTTAATGGCAATTAACATCGCGGCAGGCCTAGACGGAGATGGCAGGATGAACTGGACTCCTTTAATAAAGATTGGTCCTTGGCAGCTCTGGTCAGAGAGATTTTGAAAGAGAGTACCCGGCCTTTGCCCAGCTGTGGGAAATGAATGACTAATAATAAATAATAGCTATAGTAAAGTCGCCACACTTTCAACCGTTGGCGGTAGGTTAAGAAGAATTCTGAAAGTTAGTTACGCCGCAAGTAACTGTCAAATATTTCTGTGTTTTAATTAATCATATGTTTAGGCACTACAGAGTGATGTTTATCATAATCTTGACATATCGTAATCATTCATTAATATTGACAAATTAATCAAAACAGCAAAATATTTGACAGCTTGGAGCAATTTTATTCTAAGGTTCGAACTGAACCCATGCCTGGCTCCTGCGATGATGTGACCAGTGAGGCAATGAAAAGTAAGTACAAATGTAAGAAAAGAAAATAGAGAGAAAATCTGAAGCATTTTTTTTGTCGTCCTTATCAACTTCATTCATACGTCACCAAAGTACGACCCAAATTGCTCCTCCAATTATGAGCCAAACGCTTTTTTCCCATTTTATTGAACAAGTACCTTTGGGTCATAAAATCGACGCCTACGCGCCTAGCTCCGGCCCAAACCCACTGATTGCCTAATAAAAGATAGTTCGAATACTTCCACTCGAACAAGTTAGCTGGTTTGACACGGGGGAGGTCCAATAGACGGGCAACTTTATAGCCCAAAATATCCAATCAACCAATTACAGAATGACATTTGAGAGTAATTCAAATTGTCAAAATGTAAATAAAGGATTAAAGTTCGAGGTAGCGCGGAAAAAGAGTTCCTGGCAGGACTTGGGGAGGCCTTTGCCGACCGTCAGTGGAACACTATCCGTAGGCACACAAAAAAAATGTCATTTGAAAAATCATACACAAAAAAATCACAATATATTCAAAAACAGCATCTCTCATCACTCAGCATTGGAATGAGGGAAGCAAGGGATGTTAGAAACAAGCATAATCAGCCGTTAATGTTCCCACTGCTGGGACACAGGCCTGTTCTCTATTAGAGGGAGTGGGACATAATCCACCATGCGGGCCCAGTGCGGGTTCGTACATGTTACATGTCTTCGAAATTTTGGTTCAAAATCAAAAGTCATTTATTCAAACTAGGCTGAGAATCAGCACTTTTCGAACGTCAAAATTACAAAAGACAGTCCCCCAAAACGCCCGCCCTTCACCACTTCCTAGTGCTTTCGCTGGGGAGAAGAAAATGAATGGCGCAACAAACTCCCCAGCAGCACAGCTGTCTGTTCAGTAAGAAAATACTTGATTGTATACAATACTAGATAGGTATGCAAAGTAAATAACATTACAGGACACAGAACATTAAAATAAATTATTTGCCATATGTTAGCTAACCACGCCAATATACCAACAAATACTATAAAATCTATACGTACTCAAGCAAAAAATAAATAAATCAAAATTAGAAAGGTTAAAAAAAAAACTTACTACCTAAATAAAAGGTTCTGCTACATACCGGTTTCCTCACGATGTTTTCCTTCACCATTTTGTGATTTTGTGAGCAGTGGTGATGAAATAAATTAGACAAAGTAAAGCACCTGCTTGGGTATGAACCAACGACCTACGTCTCCTCTGTCGGGACCGATACCACTTGGATACCACGGTTCTTTTTTATTTTCTTTCTTTTTAGAAACAAGATACTTAATCGATAACAAGAATGCATTATTCTAGACTAGTACAGGTAAATGATAACACCAAGCTATGTAACTCCCTATAAATATTTACTATAAATAATATTGAATATTTTATCACAAATTATAAAGTATCAGTCATGTACCGCTGAACGTAATGCCATTCAATTATTTAATTAATTAATCGCTGCTCTTAATTGCGAGTATTTAGCATGCCATATTTGTTTATGTTTCAAGCGAAATTAATTGATTTTACTTCATCATCAATTCACTATTTATATTCGTTTTATTTTTGCAGATAAACGAAGTAGAATCATTAATTAAATTTTACTCATTTAATTGTGCCTACTTATCTAGTCGCCTACGGGTTGTTTATTTTAAAAAGTAATAAAAGCAACATAACAGTTGCGAGAAAGTGGCTTGTCTGCATCCCCCGTGCTGACACAAGTGAGTTAGATTTATTTGTGGTACAAATGGAACAACCTGCTAATGAGGCCCTAGTTATCCGTTACATTTGCAACAATTAATAATAAGTTTACATTTAATAGACTAGTCCTACTGAATATTGTTACAATTCATATTGTCTCAGATTGCAATCTTTTGTACCTACTTGTAATTATTGCGGAACCACGGCACTTAGTATTAATATATTCTGTAGCTGCACACGATGATAAAAATGCTTTTAATCACGTCGTGATTTTACTGCTGCGATCTTTGAGCAATGAATCTCAAATTCTATACCTACATCCACCTGTTTATTTATTACATCATCCAGTAGAACTAATTTTTTTTATGCTTTCTTTCCAATGAAAAAATAAAAGAAAGAAAGGAAACACATTTATTTGCGGTAGCGCATAACGCAAATAAAAACACAACCACAAAAAAAAAAACAAGTATGTAATTGATTAGAGTGTAATTTGCGTTCAAGAGGAAAACATGCGAAACTACCAAGTCACTTTTCCTAGAAACTGACCAGAAAATAGTTAGGCAGAATAGATCCATTCTATACACATTATCAACACAACCTTTGCCCTGCTAATGAACAAACAGGTTAAGGAAAATTAAATCCATCGGTAGTAATTCTGTCAAGGTTATGACAGAAAACAGGATTAACCCAGAAAAATAACCAGAGATGACCTCATTTTGAAATTTCAAAGAATGATTTCAGAATCATTGTGCAAATTATGATGACTGATGGTGATAAAATTATAATTAAAGATATAATTTAAATTATTCAACGACACGAGTGAGGGCTTGCTTAAGATCGATCTCATTCAAGATTCGAATCAGGAGTAATTAAATTAAAGGAAGGTGGGTGCAATCACAGATTACATACATTTATAATAAGGTGTAACTTTACATAATAATAAAATTGATAAACTATGTGGTATAAGGAACTACTGACTAGCTGTTAGGTATTATGAGAAGGATGATCATAAATATAGAGTATATTTATATTGGTAGATAGATACTGCTATGAATATAAATGTATATTTAAGCTTTGATCATAAAATAGAAATGAGTAATACCAACAAGATCAATATATGTTTTCCAATAAAATTGGTAGATACTTGTGAACGGAAACAGTTCAATAATGATGAAAAAGTAAAAAATCTAGGTGCAGAGATTTATCGTTTGTCCAGTTCAACTAATTTCGTAGAAACGAAACCAAACTCTTTACACAGTCACCGCAAAGAATATGCTACCTCATTTCAGGTGGGTGTTACAACACCGAACAAGTGATCATATAATTTTCACTAAAAACATTATTCATAAAGTAAAGAAACAAAAAACCTCACACTAGGCGAATGAAAAAACAGATGATGCAATGTCCTATGATAGCAATTTTCTCTTTCAGAAGGCTGATCTCACAACAGTTTGGGAGAAAGAACTCGTCATTCTCTTGTCCTTGTCCCAATTTACTTGGGATCGTCACAGCATATATTTTTGTCGGATATATACAGTCATCTTTAGCTGTTATCTCAGAGCTCACATCATTCCTAGCCGTATCTATTCCTCACATTCCATAAATCTTTTCGTGGGTAATTAGTCTCTTGTCTTATAGCCTTCCACATTTATACTTAGAACTCTTCGGAAGACAAAAGTCACTCTAAACATTGCTCTTGCTTCAAACACTCTAGATATACAGAGTGTTAGCACAAAAACTGACTCACACGATGTACTTACCTATTCAAGAAATGGACCACGTTTTCTTCGTTAAATTCTGAGTCATCCAATTACTGCCTGTTTACTTTACAAGTCAGATGCTCCGGAATTTCTCTTAAACTCTTATGAATGAACGATGACTAAAATAATGGTACATATTATTTTAATAGTGGTTATTCTTAGAAACATTGTGTGGGATTCATTGTAATTTGTATGGAAAATATTCTCATAGAATAAGTGTATGGTCGACAGTCGAAGTAATACGTTTTTAGGGTTCCGTACCCAAAGGGTAAAAACGGGAACGGGACCCTATTACTAAGACTTCGCTGTCTGTCCGTCCGTCTGACTGTCATCAGGCTGTATCTCAAGAACCGCGATAGCTAGACAGTTGAAATTTTCACAAATTATGTATTTCTGTTGCCGCTATAACAACAAATACTAAAAACAAAATAAAATAAATATTTATGGTACGGAACCCTTCGTGTGCGTCAGTTTCTGAGCTGTGGTTATGTTCTGAGGCGACGATGTGGTTCTTTCTGGAAAAAAATCACTGGAAATTGAATGGGTTGCGATTAGCCCTGTATGTAACTTCAAAACTTAAGAATTTATTGGAAACCACTTCCCTTGCTGTGGGTCACACGGCTGCCAAGCTAAAATGGAACTGGGCTGGTCACATCTGTCGCATGCCGGAGGAGCTATGGGCTAAAGTGACCACACAATGGGTCCCAAACAGCAGCAATCGACAACGCGGCAGGCCCAGAATGACATGGCGAGACGAGCTCGACTCTTTCCACAAGGTTTGGCGTTTAACAGCACTGGATAGGGATAAGTGGAAGGAGGGAAGGGAGGCCTTTGCCTGCAGTGGGACAGAAATGGCTGATAATAATAATAAGGAGGCTCTCGTTGGGCAGCTGGATCAAGGGCTTGATTCAGAAAGCGGTACTTCTGGACACGGCCCGCATTGTTAGGAGGTTCCTCTCTCTGGAGCCCTGACCGCCGGTAGCTTGGACCCTGTTCCCGATACCGGTGGGCTACTATTTTTTATATTTTTAAATGTTTTTATATTCTAATATTTAAAAATATAATTTATATGTGTTATTTAATGAAATAAAGGAAATAATAATAACTTCCCTTGCTAGCCTATCGCGCCAAGACGCTCCTGTACAGACGATATAGTCAGTCGTCATACTTATGCCTGTTTCATTTTAATTCTGCCAGAATGTTCTTCAAGGACAGTCCAAAGCCCAAATGAATGTATAAGATCGCAACAGAGTTAAAAAAATATACCTAAGTATAAACTTACATTTTTTTTTCTTACGTCAACCATCGAAGCGAGTATCTGAAAATACCCACAAAATTAACTAACAATAACAAGTTCAATATACTTTCGACCGCGTCGCACAGACCTCGAAAAAACACTTTTACCAGTTACTATGAACATTCACCGGAAAATAAACACGCCAATGATAAAATAATTAAAACTGGAGCATTTTTCCAATTGCTGCAATTTCGACAATAACCTTTTTCTTAATAGTATGACTAATACTTATGTTGTATTTCCTTATTCTGTGACGTCAGAAGTTGGTCGTGTGTGAAACTTGGTTAGAAAAAGTGGTCGAATGATGCAAGGTTTTTACTTTTTTAGTAACATGTGATACTGTATTCAAACAAGCGGGCTAAGACTTGCTTATTGATTGAATATACCAAGGCTACAGTAAGAAAGCTATAAGAGATTATGTAATAAAATAATGTCCTTTCATCTTTAATAAAAAGGATCTACATTTGTATAAATAAATACATTTCCAACTATTTAGTCATTTACGTTTTTTTGGTATTGTTTGTCGAGTCGTTGAGCTCGTTGAGCTGCACGATTACTGACAAATGCGTGCACTGATTGGACAGGTCTACTCAAATCTGTGCGGTTATTTCCTCAAAAGACCTTCAGTTTTTGAATGTCTTCATAATAATATAACCTGACCAAGATTATCTGCACTTTAAAAGAGACTGTGACCTCTGAGTTTCTTTCGATCTTTATTTTCAGAGCAGTCAGATAGAAAACACCGAACTCATCTAGTTTTAAAACATAAGTTATTTTTGACGTGTAAAAGTGTTTTTTTTAACCAAGATACTTCAGTTTATATAAATAATTATAAATTATAATCGTTTATCATTTATTACTTTTAAAGCAAATTGAGGCGCAAAAGCATTAATCAACAAGACTAACCTCAAAAAACGCCAATCTTAATTAAAACCTTATTCCCTACTATTCAATAATACTAGAATCAAATCGTGGCCCATCTAAATCCTGAGTGTAAACGGTTACTTGCCCAGCGGGTGGTACCAGCCACTACCCACAGCGTGTCGCAAGCGCCGACAATTTCGTTACATTGGCCAACCTTACCTCATTTCACGTAGATTGTGTAGCCGATGGCTTCGTTCGCTGAGAAAATATGTTGTATTTTGGAATAGGTTTTGGTTTTGAGGAGAAGCTTTGTCATGAAAATAAGTTAGTTTTAAAACTGCCTTTATAACATAACATCACGCCATGTTACCCCGAGTTGAGTTAGTATAAGAATCAATGTGTCAGTGAGCGTCAAAAACAATGAATATATTTATAAGAATATTTTTTTGACAATAAATGTCAAAAACTTATTCAGAATGTAGGTAGGTATACTTATTCAACATTTTTTTATGGCAAAATAAAACAGATTAAAACGCGAACGTTCGTAAAAATACGGGAATTGACTTGGTAGATATTCTGAAATATTCATCATTATTTTAATTTACTATCAGTTGTAGCGAAAACAATATTTCGCATTGACATTGACCACGAGGCCTATGTCCAGCAGTGGACGTCTTTTGGCTGAAATGATGATGATGATTGACCACGATAGCGGCAATTCCATTTAATGAAATCTTTCAATTGAATTGTATTATTTGCAGAGTCCTTCAATTTGCACGTAAATGAAGCAAAAGGAGTATGCGTAGACAGAGTAAACTATAGACTGCTGCATATCTTCTTTTTCATTCGCACAACTAGCAAAGAAAAGAGACAGAGTAAGAATTTTTCTGTCCCATAGTGCGTGTCGGCTAAGCCCATCAATGTGCACAACAAGTTTGACGTTTATAAATGAAATAATAAAAACTACACCGCGACTAAAATAACATCTTTTTCGTGTATAATCAATAATGTTCATTTGTGCAACTGTGAAAATGGTAAGTTGCAGTGTAATAAGCTGTAAAAATGATAGTATGATGAAGATTGCCGGAATTTTTTGTCCCTTTCTGTGACACGGATACCATGAGTCCAGAGTACAGATTACTCTGTCTACGGGAGTATGTAAGGATCGTAGCAGGTGGCGTTCTGTAATTTCTGCTTACCCCCATGGTAAGTTTATGTAGGTATGTACGTCATTCAATTTCCTACGCAATTCTTGTAAAGAATAAGTACTTCCAATTTCTATTCCCGGTTGCCTAACATGTCTGACTCTGTATTCCGAAATTACGAAATTATTAAATAACAAAATATTCACCAAAACACCATTAACTATAATTATACTGTCAAGTTTTCTAGAAGAATAACATAGAAACAGAATCAACCAACTTCTCAGGGAAGCGGGAAGTAGCGTTGTGGGAAATTGATCGCTACTGCTCGTTAGCAAGACTTTGCCGCCCATGGTGACGTAATTAGACTAACTATAATAATCTTTCCCGTTATAATATTATATGAAAAATGTATTTAATATAATGATTTCAGGGTCAAGGGGGTTCCCGATGACATGTTTCCTTGAATCCGTCAAAGGATCCCCCTTTGCCGTCAGATTAGGTAAAACCATAACAAATCATAAATGATTTTAAGTAGGTTGGTAGGTACAAACTCTTTTACACGTCAATCATATTTTAAAAACTAAATGAAGTAATGTACAGAAGTCAGCACATCAAGCTACTACAACCTGCCAAATTTCTTTAATAGATTTTCAACTTTATCGCTAGAGCATAAGGTTCAAAGTTGATTGGGAAAAATTGACAGTTTCGGGTAGCTTGATGTGCTGCCTTCTGTACCTACACACACACTCGTATTTGTACTGAAAATATAGAATTTCTCCGATTGGGTGGATGCTATTGGGTCAAGAACGCTGTTGGATCAAGTTATATTTTGATAACTAAGTCCTAGATGAGTAGCTTCTGCATAAATCGTGCTCAATTCCATCCAACTCTAATGTTTACATGACTTTTCAATGCACGACTTTTAATGAGCTTCTCGGCGTAACCTTATCTTCCACCCTCCACCCTTCACTTTCATAAGGTGTTTAAAACCCCATGTTCCGCAATGAATGTTAAAGGCTTATTAGAATAAATGATAAATGTGAAAAGGGTCTAATCAGGTACCTAGTTATAAAGAAAATCGAATGTCTAAAATCGTCATTGGGCGAAGCATACTTATTATTCTGGTAGGTATCCAGATATCTACCTACCCCACTTTTAAATCCAGCCAAGTTTAGAGCCAAACAAGGTTAGAGCCAAACCACAATCAAATTATCGAAATGGTACAGACACCAGCACATCAAGCTAACCGAAACTGTCAAATTTTTCCAATCGACCTTGAACCTTATGCTTTAGCGATAAAGTTGAAAATCGATTAAAGAAATTTGACAGATTGTAGTAGGTGAATGTGCTGGCGTCTGTACTTACTTTTTATAACATTTCTGCTCTTATCACTATGCACTATTACTTATTTGGCTCAATTACATTTAGTTTGGCGTATTTTAAGGAAATAATATTAATTATTATCAAATTAATTTTGTTTGTACTTATACCTACATACGATCATATCTTAAAATAGATGTTTATTTAAATAATTATAATTATTACTGTTTCTACATATTTGTGCGATCGGAAAAGAGGAAAATCCTGGTAAGCGGTCGCTACACACTCCACACATCACATGTAATTTTTTTTTATTAACTCACTAGCTGCGCCCCGTGGTTTCACCCGCATAAGTGTCAATCCCGTGGGAATATCGGGATGAAAAACCGTTATTCCCGGCTGTTATTCGTAGAACTTTGACAGTTGTTACAGGTAGTCAGAAGCTCAAAAGCTTGACAACCAATCTTACCAATGAATATCGTGTTACCCAGTAACTAATTTGTGGAGGTCAGATAGACAGTCCCTCCATGTAGAATACCGGTATTCAGCTTCATCCGATTAGACTGGAAGCCGATCCCAACACAGAACACAGTTGGGAAAAAGCTGAACATGTTGTTTTTTTTTTTGTTCCTATAGACGAAGATTTAATAAAATAAAAAAATATCTTTATTTCGGATAAGCTAACCCATATGGATGCTCCATATGGGTTAGTAAACAAAAAGATAACCTATACCTATGTTAGTAAACTTATTATCTATTTAGAAACAAGGCTGTTGTTCAATATACATCTTCGAACAACTTCACGTAATAACGGAGACTCGCACCGCCCTGCTATGGTCTTCAGGATGGAGTTGGCGCTCCCCCGCACTCTGCAGAGCAAAGAGGCAGATTTCTGTCTGACGATGGCGTGGAAGCCATCGACGTGTGCTTGTGCAAATATATCTGATGCACAGCAGAAACGGGGAAGCCCCATAAACATCCTGATCCCGTTATTATATTGGACCCGTAGATCATTTATATATTTTTTAGACCATTAAATCATTCATCATTTCAGCCGAAAGACGTCCACTGCTGGACATAGGCCTCCCCCAAGCACCTCCACTTCGACCGGTTCTGCGCTTCTCGCATCCAACGGGTTCCTGCGGCCTTCACAAGGTCGTTGGACCACCTTTTGGGAGGCCTTCCAACGCTACGTCCTCCGGTACGCAGTCGCCACTCCAGAACCTTTCGGCCCCATCGGCAATCTGTTCTGTGAGCAATGTGCCCTGCCCACTGCCATTTAAGTTTGGCAATTCTTCGGGCTATATAATATTACATATTTTTTAGATCATTTAAAACCATCGGTAAGTTAAACGGTTTATTCTAGGAAAAGAAACGGCCAATAGTTAGTAAACACAGTGTTGGGTATTAACCTCGACCGTGACAATAGTCGGGATATCCGTTAATATGATAAAAGTAGGTAATATGCCAGCCAGTACTAATTACCTATAGCTTTATCCTCCTGTTTGGAAATGTATTGAGAAAAACACATGACTAAAATATTGTCGTTATTATAATTGGCTCGCTAATTCATACTACGTGGATATATTTGTTCAGGTAAATATGTGCCATAATGCATCGTAGGAAAGCTAAAATTACACTGTAAGTAATTTAGTACGGCTGTCCTATTTCAAAACCTAGTAAGGGACCCTTTTTACAAACATCGTTTTATTGCATAATCTTGCTAACCTAGGAAGTCTCTACCAAATACAAAACATCAGCGTTTTAACTTTACATAAAAGCAGATATATTTAAGTATTGATATCTAGTAAGTGCACCAATCACTCCCTCGTGACCATTTTAAAACCTAGTGGGTCACTTTAACCAATTCAAAACCTAGTAAGTCTCTGGACTTGCTTGGTTTTAAATGGTCGATGCATGTCTAGTATTTTACGTTTATAAATGCGCTCTTCGGTCTTGAAATAGGGCAGCCGCAGTTAATCCCTACCAAATACAAAAAAAAACTGCGTTTTAAACTCACATAACTGTAAAATGTTTAAAAAAAATTGAATCGACAAAATCAAAAACAAAAGTCTATTCTATTCTACTATACGAAATCACATGAATCAAGGTCTGAATTAAAGAATTTTTATTAATTTATTATTTATTCATACTAGGCTGAGAATCAGCACGTTTTGAATGGCAAAATTATATAAGACAGCCTACCCTAAACACTCTTTTATTTTTTATTGCTGAATGGGCCCGCTCTTGATCTCGATCACGCCTGATGGAAAGCGATGGATGACTTCTATGATGGACCGAGCGTGCCGAGAAGATGCCTAAGGCACAAGAACTCCCACGCATCGACGAAATACAGCAGGCTGCTTGACGCCGGACCCCGGTGGGAGGGTGGTCGCATACCAGGCGGGCGTTAGTCCTACCACCGCAAGGGAAGAATTGGCCAGTCAAATAAGGTGTTGGGGTGTGACTGTCCAGGATGCGCCGAGCACTCGGTTCAGTTGAGTAACTGGCAGAACAAACTGCGTTACACGAGGAGGCTTCTTCATGCATCCCAAACCTTCACCACTTCCTAGTGTTTTAGCTGGGAAGAAGAAGTGGCGCAACAAACTCCCCAGCAGATAAAATCAAGGCAATTTAATTACTCGTTACAAGTTTAATAAAAAATAACACTTTCACAAAGCCAACCTTATCTCCTAAACTATAACTCAAAAGCTCTTAACCTATTATTAATAATAGTTAATAATATATAACAACGAGTTCGCACTCTGTTCGATGCAAGATAACTGATAGACATACTGATACTATTGTCACTTTCACACCTTCATTTCTAGCTTTAACTTTGAAAATAACTGTTTTAGTGAGCCTTTCGCTTTTATGGTGACCGTACCGATGTTTTTTTTTTTTCGGGACTGGCATCTCGCAGTTCAACCTACTGGCGTCGTGTACGGACCTCCATTGAAATACTCACTAGTTGCATGTCAATCTGGCTAGTAATTGGGATTTGGGTATTTTCTTGGGAAGAGGGGCCCGTAGCTAAATAATAACAGCTGCACAGGTCGATTGATCACGTTAAGCTACGCTTGCCGCGGTTGGTCTGTGGATGGGTAACCATCTTTACATGGTCCGAGACCCCTCCGTGCCTTGGAAAGCACCGTTGGTCCCGGCTGTCCTTTGTGGATCTTTGACAGTCGTTACGGGTAGTCAGAAGCCCGAAAGTCTGACAACCAATCTTACCAAGGGGTATTGTACGAATTCGGTTAAAATCACGCTTTTTAAAGCATACTGCCAATCTTTTTACACCTGCAGCCTGTGGGTCAGTTATTCGCAGCGGGCATACAGCGACCTGCGTGTCCAATATAATAATGCACTCAGGGTACTGTTGGGGCTGCCATGGCGTTGCAGTGCGTCAGGGATGTTTGCTGAGGCGCGGGTGGATGGCTTTGCTGCTATCATGAGGAAAAGATGCGCCTCCCTACCCGCTCGCGTTCGTGGCAGTACCAACACTATACTGGGTGTATTTACTGGTCGGTGGGAGTCCCCCATGCTGCAAAGGTGGGTGTGGCTTCATGCCGTAATTTAATTTTGGTGTTCAATACTAACATTAGTTTTAAGTACCATTGTTACTAACAAAATATGGACCTGGTCTGAAATAAATGTTTATTATTATTATTATTTCGTTTATTCGTCTTTTTTCCTATCTAATTACATTTTTAAATATTTCTTAATAAATAAAAGTAAGTAAAAAAACATTTAAAAATATAAAAAAATAGCGATCCGCCGGTGTCGGGAGCAGGGTCCAAGCTACCGGTGGTTAGGGCTCCAGAGACAGGAACCTCCTCACAATGCGAGCCGTATCGAGGAGTACTGCCTTCTGAATCAGGCCCTTGATCCAACCGCCTAACGAGAGCCTCGATAGATGTTGATCGAGGCTTTCGGCCATCAGTCCATTGGCTGATACGACAATCGGCACAATGATAGCCGAGCTCACATTCCACATGTCAACAACCTCGTGAGCTAAGTCGAGATATTTAATTTGTTTCTCTTTCTCAGCTTTCACGAGGTTCCCGTCATGTGGAATAGTAACATCGATAATCATTGTGCGGCGCGCTAATCGGTCTATCACCACTATATCAGGCTTATTGGCAACAATAGTCCTGTCAGTAATGATAGACCGATCCCAGTACAATGTGACATGGTCATTTTCAAGAACTGGGTCGGGCAGTGGCCGGTGGCCTTAATAAATTAAGGCCACCAGGGCCTAAAAAACTTAAAAACTAAGCGACTACCCGCTAAGGGCACCCCCTGTAGGGTACAGACCTCGGCTTAGGGCGTCGCTGGGAGAAGGCAGCAACGGACAGGCTGGATCGGAATTATGTTTAAATTTATAGGATAACTGTCCTTTTTATCTTTACGTAAAATGAATGACGCACATACATGCGTACATTGTACAATGATGTATCGACGTAATTATTATGTTATTTACGTATAAATATACACTGCGTATTTACGTAGATAGTATACAGACTGACGGGACATCAATGCACAAATTAAAACAATGAATTTAACACATGATTCTAGACCTCCGAGCGTAGACGTTTTTCGTCGGTTATCAAAAAAGTAATCAGCTGTTTCGTAGAAAAGTGCTATTCCTACGCGGTAAAAATGTATGGAACAGCAAATTTTTTTTTAATAACCTACGACTTATTTCTACATATGGGCGATCTTCATCAGGTCATTTGTCCACCTTGTGAGAGGCAAAAGGAGTATGTAAGGATCAAACAGATGTCAGCAACAAAGAAGAAGGGGCCCGTCAGGGCCGAAGCCTGCCGGGTCAGCGGGAGTGTCCGAAAGGGTTACCGCTGCGCCGGAACATAAAGGGCTAAGGAAGGAACACGGGTGGGTTTTAGTCAGTAAGAGTCTGACACTCCCTTCCGCTCCACCCAGAGCGGGAGGGGTCATTTGATGATTTCCCATCCGCAAAAAAAAAGGGGGAGGTTCAGAAACATGTAATACATGGTAACAGGATGCGCGTCCCTGCTACCCTGTTTAGTTTAGCACTTCAGCATCAACCTTTTCCTGATACAACCTCTCAACCGTGATTATCATTAACTTTCATTAACATTATAACAAGATACCGACAGCGGCAGTGATAGCAGTTGCAGTGACCGTAGCGACAGCGTGAGCGATACATATAGTGGGGTAAAGCTTTAGTTTCCTAGAAAAGCGGCGGTCATGAAAATCTGTCATTGGTACCAGTATTTGACATTTAGTCAAACCCCGCTGCCCAAAGGTTTAAATCGCTAGATTTGCTCACACCGTACATAGTCATGCGAAAAAGTGTCAATGCTGAGAAGAGTGAGCTCACAAATTATTAAATAGCGTTTCCATGACAAACAAGTCAAGTGACTGCGTCATTATGTGTCAGAGGTGTCAATACGAAACAAAAACGCGATTATCTTTTAATGCGGCCGAATCTGACGATTTAAATCTTTGTCGCTGTCATCATTTTCATGACAGCTGTCACTACGGCCATTGAATGCGGCCACCGCTCTTCAAGGAAACTGTAACTTAGCTGAATGTTAAGGTAAGGACTAAAAAATATACTTAACGACTTTAGTTAACTTTCAGATGTGAATAAATTCTAACACATTCGGTGTATTTTTGGTGTCCCATGTAATCATAAAGATTTCTTAGGAAAAGTTATTAAAATTAATAGTGAGAACTTAAAACGTGCTAGTATGACGAAATCGCAACACTCTCACGTCCACAGTATATTCTAAGAAATTGATTATTTTCGTACAAAAATAGGGCATGGCAATATATACGCAACGAGTAAAAATAAATAAATGAACCATCTGCTGTACTAGTAGATGCAATTACGTCATTTTACATGGAGAATGTTTGGAGAAGAATGTATCAAATGATTGGGACAGATTTCACAAAAGGTATACGAGTGTTGTCGTTGTTGTTTTCTGTGAAATCTTGTTAGTGGTCAATTTTACCACTGATTTACTCTTCTAATTTACTTGTTTCATCAAAACTGCAACACTACAAATAAACCGTTATATACCTAACTAGCTTTCGCCCGCGACTTCGTCCGCGTGAAATTTCACCCTCCCCCCAGTCACCCTCTTAGGGGTGGAATTTCGAAAAACCCTTTCTTAGTGGATACCTACTCTTCACAAAGAACACACCCTCCAAATTTCATGTCTCTAGGACCAGCGGTTTAGGCTGTGCGTTGATATATCAGTAAGTCAGTCAGGACTTTGAATTTTATATATCTATACTAATATTATAAAGCTGCAGAGTTTGTTTGTTTGTTTGAACGCGCTAATCTCTGGAACTACTGGTCCTATTTGAATGATTCTTTTAGTATTGGGTAGCCCATTTATCGAGGAAGGCTATAGGCTATTTAATATCACGCTATGACCCTTAGGAGCCGAGCAAAAAGAAAAAAAGTCAGAATGAAATTATAAAAAGAAAAAAAAAAGAAAAAAGAACGCTAAGCGAATACGAAGTATTGCGACGGGATGGGGGTACAAGAAATTTCACGCGGACGAAGTCGCGGGCAGAAGCTAGTATAGATTAATGCTCCATATACCACATGCACTGGAAGCAGGCCCAACATAAGTTTGGAAAAAAGGCTAGGCAAATTGATACTACATGCACTGGTCAGGACACCCAGTTGGATCTAAAACTCAAACGCAACTGCGCATAAGTTTGTCGCTAATTTACCGTTTTTCCTACAAATTACATAGACATTCTTCGCCCATAACGGGTTAGGCAAAAGTCTGACCCAGCCTTGTCTATGCCGTTAACTATACCTTCCTACTTGTTGAGGAAAATTATAGCTTTTAGTAGTTAGTATTTCCATGTTGATAGTGCCTCTACAGTTACCCATCTTCAACGCAACTTCAGCGTAATCAGCCTATAATGTTCCCACTGCTGGGACATAGGCGTCCTCTCTGTGAGATGGAATGGGCCGTAAACCACCACGCGGGCCCAGTGGATACAAGACCTAAACGCAAAAAACGCAAGTTTTAGAAGCAAACAAGTATATGATCGACTACAGTAAACTAAATCAGAAAAATATATGATATTCTTCAGGATATATGCTAGGTAGATAGTGTTGAAAACGTAATACAATTAATTTGATACGATAGAAAAAAATCATGAAGATACCTCTAAAAACTTTCTTTTTACAATAAAATCTGTACTAATATACATACAATCATTCTGTTTTTTTGTCAGATTATTCTACAAGCAACATTCTAAAGCACTAGTGTTTTAATTTTTTAGCCCAAACAATAGATTTTTTGTAAATAGATAATTGCTTCATATTTTTCAATAAATTACCAGTGTTGTGTCATCGTGCTTCTCTTTCTTTTCTATGCAGTCCGGCAGTGACCGCGCTTTATGTCATGTACGCCCCTTAAGTACCATATTTTGAATTATTTAGCAGCAAAACTTTGTACATTTTGTTGGTTTTACAAAAGAGAAACTCCAATGGGAAATTCTTAGTTCCCAAGATGCACATCTTATAAACAAAACATTTCTTTTATTAGTGATGATTTCATAATCCTACATACTGGTCTATCGAAGTAGAGTCGTAACCTTGTGTGGTGACCACATGTTGTCGAAATAGCTCGTTTTTTGTGACATTGTACTTAATGTGGGAACTAAAACTATGTAGGTACCTTAGGAAGTCATGCATCAACAAACTGAGGTCATTATTATCTAACCGCAATTGTTAGATATCATTTGTTTGTAAAAAATGCTTTATATTAATCATTTTTGATATCGCCTTGGGCGACGGAAAAGTGCTAGTGAACCCTGGCATAGATTTGCGCTTTCTTGTTAGTGTTCTTTGTCAATTTTTGGCAAGTTTCGGGGTTTTATGTCATAAACAAACATAGTTGATTACTTCACACTCTACGAAAATGTTTCCTTAGTCATAATTACGCTTATAGCTGCAAATAATTTGTAATAAATAGCTGAAATGAGGTACGACTCAAATGACATTGTGTTTGTTCTAATAAGGAAATTCACGACATATTAAATTAGCGATATTATTGGATTCTATTATTGGTAGGTACACCAAACAAAGGAATAGCTTACATTTCACGACGAACGTTTAAAATCTTGCGATGTTCTCATCGTAACAGAATGGCTGGACCATTTACCGATCTCTTTGTTTGTTAATAATAAACGTTAATTAAAAACTAAAGACACCGGAAGTAATGAATATAGGTGGTTAAATGTATGTCACGTTATGAACTAAGACCATGACAGAGCCACTAACAAAGATGTTTACTATCAAAAATTATCTCACACTATCCGTTTATATTAGGAAGTCGGGTCCAATAAATGACGTGTGAAATGTTATGTTATATCAATAATCAATAGTGTTTACAATATTGTTTGTACCCGACATCTACGGGGGCCTGTTCCCACCAGAGTGTGCGATCAAACTCGACATAACAAAAATAAATATTCAACAGTTTGTGTCTATAAACAAAGTGCGAGCAGTTGTTTCTGAGCGCGGTAGCGTTTGCAAAGACATCGTGAGTTCGTGTGATAAGGGATTTTTTTTATGACGTCTTCGGGAAAATTCTAGGTCGATCGGGGAGATTCGGGTCCCGTGACGAAGTTTTTTATTTATGAATGATTCACTATAGAATTGAGAAATAGGTGCTTTTCTTTTCAGGAAAATGTAATGAGAATAGGCAAATGTAGGTAGTATCTACCTATTATTTTCTTTATACAAAAATAATAATTTCAAAGCGTGTGCTTACTAATAAAGGTTTATTTGTGTAGATTTTAATTGGCGAATAATGAAGGCTGTAGGAATTAAAATTAATTAACATGAAAAGCAATTATAAATATAAATCTACAGATCTCGGTTTAAAACCAGGATTTCCTGTTTGTTACCTCTTCACAATTAGGTACATTTACTATCGTTGCTAATGAAATAAGTAATATTTATACCTTTTATGTACACGTTTAAAATTTTCCTTATTCAGTGTTTTTCAACGGCTGCGTTGTTATTTCCTTTACTTATAATTATTTTTAGCGATTCTGAAATTTTGTCCTCTCAGACAATAATTGGTGCACTTGCTAACCACATTGTTTTATCAATTTAATTTAATGAGTGTTTGTTCAGTGGTTTTAATATAGTTTTCGAGGAAATATGGCATATTTTCCTATCCTAATTTAGGTAAATTCCATGTTCAAAACAAGTAGGATATATATGCGACGAAAAGCAGGTAACAGACACAACAGCGTCTGCGCATATAATAATACTAGTGGAGTTAGGTAAGTCTGTTTTAATTTTTTCTATATCCTTCCTGGGTTAAGCCTATTTTTAGGTACTAGCTTTCATGGTGTCCATGATTTCTCTCACGTACGTTTGTTTAGGGAAAACACACCAGTTTTGGTCAAAAATTTGTAAAAATACATTATTGTTTTTAGGTATGTTTACCCGTTAGGTTTTTATGCTATCGCTTCACTTGCGTTGTCTACGTCGCTAGCAGGGACACGTTATGTAGAACGTAAGTGATCTGTCAGTACAAGATTATTAATTATTTTTACAAGCATCCAATTGTCCTGTTCGAGCTTGTAGAGTAAAATTAATTGGTAAGAAAATGTAAAACGGTCTCACACAACGTAGCATGTATTCAATGACTTACAATTAGTTGTGAAATATTTTAGCAATCTAAAAATAGATGTTATAGGTTCATAAGGTGAGCAAACAAAGTTGAAAATTAAATTAGAGTTAAACTCAGGCCCGCTTGCACCACATAACGTATAGCGTTTAGCGCTAAACATATTTAAAACATCACGCTGCTTCTGTCAGCTTCAAATATAAAAAAACGAATAACCTCCTTGTTCAAAATTTTTAATTATTGTATTAATAAGTATAGGTATATTAATTAAGTATGTATTAACTATTGATTTTTAAGATAGCGAAAAAATTGTATTGTTGTTATTATTGATCTCATTTAAATTTACCAAAGCCAAAGCCAAAGTAACATGTGGAAACGTAGTGGATTGTACATTTACTTATAGCATACCTACAGTATTTCTAGATATAATATACAATGTACGATTGTTTGTTTTCCCAAATAATAATAATAATTAACAGAAACAAAACGATGTTTTTAATTACTAAGGGCTGATTTCACCTTAGTCATACATCTTTTATCCTAGGAATAAAATTGGCGTCTGACAGTTATAGTATGGAAAACTGTCAAAAATACAAAATTTGTTCTCAGGATAAGACTTAAGCTAGACAAAAGTTTGGTGGAATTCGCCCCAAGCGTCATCCTTTCCCAACTAGCCTTTTCCCAACTATGTTGGGGTCGGCTTCCAGTCTAACCGGATGCAGCTGAATACCAGTATTTTACATGGAGCGACTGCCTATCTGACCTCCACAACCCAGTTATTGGGTAATACATACTCCTTGGTAAGGCTGGTTCTCAGACTTCCGGGCTTCTGACTAACCCTAACAACTGTCAAATATCCACGAATGACAGCCGGGACCAATAGTTTAACGTGCTTTCCGAGGCACGGAAGGGTCTCGGTATGTAAAGATGGTCACCCATTCACAGACCAACCGCGGCAAGAGCGGCTTAACCTGATCGATAGACCTGTGCGGCTGTTATCATTTAGCTACGGGCCCCCCTTTAGCCACGGGCCCCTCAATTCGCCCTAACCGTATTTATCAAATTTTTGTGGGACTCAAACTTTTACCGGCCATACATAAATAGGGACGCAACGACGCTTGGAGGAGGCCTATGTCCAGCAGTAGACGTCTTCCGGCTGAAATGTTGATGATACTGTTGACAAAATTCTTGACGAAGCGAATCTGAACCATCCTTGGTGCGCACGGCGACATAACAAGCTGTACATTACCAGTATAAGCTGACTTCACATTGTACGAAAAGCCTGTATAATGGGAGGTCAGCTAAAACTGGAAATGATAATTATGTCACCATGATACTTACTAATTAGTACAATATTAATAGTATTAGTGGTAGTAGTTGGGTTTTGGACATCCAGCTTCGTCGGACTCTGTCCCTTTTTACCCGAGTACGGCAAAGCAAAAAGGAGGGTTATGATTTTGACCTGTATGTATAAATGTATGTATGTTCATATGTTCATCTGGTCCCTCATAACTTCTAAACTACTTGTCATAATTAGACAAATGAGGTATCGTTGGAAGCATCTTGATCGTACGCTAGTTATAGGCTATGTGACGTCACATTAAATTGAATATGGCGCCCTCTAGCGGGCATAAAATCCTGATCTAAAATAAGTTTAAAAATTAAAACCCGACTACTGAAAATAATTAAACAAGAAAGTACCTTCCCGTGGTCGCATGCTAGCTTTTAATAGCATATGTAAGTACGGCAGCATGCTGTAAAAATAATAATGTATATTTACGAATTTTTGACCAAAACCGGTGTGTTTTCCCTAAACAAACGTACGTGAGAGAAATCATGGACACCATGAAAGCTAGTACCTACCTAAAAATGGGTTTAACCCAGGAAGGATATGGAAAAAATTAAAACGGACTTATGAAAACTTACCTAAGTCCACTAGTGTAGTGTAGTATAATATTGTGATGAAAGAAAATATTAAGACTGGCAACACCATTGTAATAAAAGAGGAATATAGAAAGGGAGGGCTAGCAACCCAACACACTCCATTTTTCCGTCCGCTTCACCATACAAGTATTAAGTATATTAAAAGATTATTTCCGTACGCAAGTGTTTCATTTGGACAATATTGTTATACAAGGCATATACACATCAACTAGTATTATTATATGCGCAGACACAACACCGTTACCTGCTTTTCGTCGCATATATATCCTACTTGTTTTGAACATGGAATTTACCTAAATTAGGATAGGAAAATATGCCATATTTTCTCGAAAACTATATTAAAACCACTGAACAAACACTCATTAAATTAAATTGATATAACAATGTGGTTAGCAAGTGCACCAATTATTGTCTAAGAGGACAAAATTTCAGAAGAAAAATTTCTAAAGCGTGATGTCAAAAATGAAGAAAAAAAAATTTGTTTGTATGGAAAGAGCTACTTTCAACTTTATCTCTAAATCATAAGGTTCAAGGTTGATTGGGAAAATTTGACAGCTTCGGGTAGCTTGATATGTCTGTACAAGAACTATCGCTAAGAAATGCAAGAAAAAGGTAAAAAGAAAGTTGTTAAAATTTTAAGTAGTTGTAGTTGTCTGACCGTAATTAAAACGAGTGTGCGCATAATCCAGCCCTATCTCATAATAACCTACATTCCACAGGAGAACTAATACAAGAAAAAGGTAAAAAGAAAGTTGTTAAAATTTAAAGTAGTTGTAGTTGTCTGACCGTAATTAAAACGAGTGTGCGCATAATCCAGCCCTATCTCATAATAACCTACATTCCACAGGAGAACTATGACACGGTTCACATACATACATATTTCATTCAGAATATTCACCGCACTAAACCTTGTAAACAAATCTGGCCTATTTATCATTACTTATGTAGACTAAACGCGAACATCTGTGTTAAACAAAACAAATGCTGGGAGCACCCTAATTTTTTTTTTTTTGTTTTTTTTTTGCGAACACACTATCAATCGGAATCTGAAATGAAATGAAATGATTTTATTTTCTGTAAGCAGGTTTGTACAAACACTTTTACACGTCAATCATATTTTTTTTAAACTAGATGAAGTCGGCGTTTCCTATCTGACTACTCTGAGAAGAAAGGCCGAAACAAACTCAGAGGTCACAGTCTCTTTTAAAGTCCAGACATAATCTTGGTCAGGTTATATGAAGACCATGTAGATCGATGTCTGAGGTGGTCTTTTGAGGAAAGAACCACACAGATTGAGAGGACCTGTCCAGTCAGTGCACGCATTTGTCAAAAATCGTGCAGCTCAACTCAAGACTTAAGGAGCTCAACGATTCGACGAACAATACCAAAGAAAGGACATTTGGGTAGGCCGCATAAACTACTCAAACTGCCAGATCATGATTAAAACTAAGAAGGAAAAAAAGAAATGACCCACATAGTCCTCACATTCACAATAATTAAATAAAAAATAAATTACTTACAAAGTAAATATTCATGTCATTGTCTAAATAGAATTCATCAATGTCAATGTGTATATAAAAAAAAATCAGTACATAATCTTTGAGGACCATGAATCATTTTGAAGCAAATTGCTTCATAAGTTTGAAAAACTTGTTTGCTCAACACGTAAATAACGCAATGAATGTTGTTGAACTGTCAAAATGAAACCGCTTCCTATTGATAATGTGTTACGCAATTGCCCCGCTGGATCCGACAATGAAATCGGTTGTGAGTTAAATATTAATCTTGAGCGTTATTTAGGGCAAGGGAACTAGAGAATTATGATGGATTGATGTGAACGATTTGTCCTACCGTTTTATTTTTTGTCAATTAAGGAGGCACTAGTCGATATTTTTTCCATACAAATTTCGGAAGGGTATTACTCCACTGTTTGACATAGTACAGACGCCAGCACATCAAGCTACCACAATCTGTCAAATTTCTTTAATAGATTTTCAACTTTATCGCTAATGCATTAGGTTCAAAGTTGATTGGGAAAATTTGACAGTTTCGGGTAGCTTGATGTGCTGGCCGTCTGTACATATTATTATTTTTTAAGTCGGGCAGCTCAATATTATGTAGACTTTATCTTGTTTGAAATAGAAAATAAATACACCAATCCAAAAATAGTCTCCAAAAATATAATTATATTGTTATTATCTGATTTCTTACAAAACATCTTGAAACAAAAACAAAACTCTTTATCGTTACTACGATGTTTACTATAACGTATCGTGATAAGATACGTTTCAAAGTATTGTGAAAGTACATAGAGTACCTAGTACAGTCAGCAACAAAAGTCGATTAACACTTCAGTTTTTTTAATCTCGGTTATTGAGCAAAATATTAACACTTCAGTTTTGTTAATCTCAGTTATTGAGCAAAATATTTGTTCAAAATTGCATTGTACTTCTGCTGCAATTTGTTCAAAATTGCATTGTACTTCTGCTGCAATTTGAACAATAACTGAGATTAAAAAAAACTGAAGTGTTAATACTTTGCTCAATAACTGAGATTAAAAAAACTGAAGTGTTAATCGACTTTTGTTGCTGACCGTACCTACATACGAGTTTCACTTTTATTCCAGAGATAAGACGATGGAACGTGATATCAAAGATTTCGGCTGTTTGATAATTTATACTATAAATAACAATTTAGAAAGCTAAACAGTTTGTTTGTTTTTGAACATGCTAATCTCTGGAACTAAAAAAAACACACTAATATTATATAGCCGAAAGTTTGTAAGTGGGGGTGTGTTTAATGTTTGTTACTTATTCACGCTCAAAACGGCTGGACCAATTTTGATAAAATTTTATTGAGGTATTGAGGTAGCTGACACCCTGGATACATATAGGCTACTTTTTAACCCGATATTCGCAAGGGATCGACATTTACGTGGGTGAAACCTCGGGGCGCAGCTAGTATTGAATAAAAAAACTTTTTTACAAAAATAAAACAACCGACTTCCAAAAAACACTACAAAGTGAAAAATAACTTTAATTTCGGAAGTCGGTGGCATAAAAAACTAAAATACAGATCCAAAGACAAGAGTTTTTTGGAAATCGGTTGTTTTTTTTTTGTAAAAAAGTTTTTATTTTTCACTTTTTAGTGGGTCAATTTGTCATTTATCTAACTTACAATTTTACAAAATATTGCTTTTCCCGATGCAGGAACGTTAATTGTTGAGGAGTTCTCCTAGTAAGAACCAGGAGAACTGCAGCTGAGAAGTCACCCTCGGCTCCACTTCACCATAAGCATTGTGACGAGCATAAATAGCTTAGTAAATCGAATCGTAACCCGTGAAATGCTTATTATTGAGTAGTTCCGGTAGCGGTCTGTGGTCTTCATCATCAGTTCCACTTCACCAAATGGTGCTTTCCGAAAGCAAATGCACGAGTCACTATAAAAAATACCCAAATCGCTATAGGTGTGCTTATAAAATTTGAGGGTTTCCCTCGATTTCCATGGGATTCCCTCATCAGATTCCGAGTTGGTGACAATGGGACCACCTCGAGACCATACCCTGTCAAACAAAAAAAGAATTTTGAAAATCGGTCCACAATTGGCGGAGTAATCGCGTAACAAACACAAAAAAAAAAAAAAAACATACCTTCGAATTGAGAACTCCCTCCTTTTTTGAAGTCGGTTAAAAATGAATAATGAAGTGGATTTGAAAAAATATTTTTGCATTTGATAGCTCAATTCTTGAGGAAGAAAGGGTCTTAACATCAAGCTACGACACAAGAAAAGAACTCAGAAAGAAGTAACGTAAACGAAGTATCAGGATTATGTTAAAACCAGTTTCCCGTGGACGAAATCGCGGGCAGAAGCTAGTTCTAGAGATAAAACAATGGAACGCGATATCGAAGATCTCGGCTGTTTGATAATTGATAAGACGTGATAATCTTTACGATACTTTTAATTTAATAAGGTAAAGCAAAACCTACCTATGAATTTCCCATTGCTGGGCCATAGGCCTCCTCTCCGTGAGAGGGTGTGGGCCGTATCCCGTGTCCACCATGCAGGCCCAGTGCGGATTGGTGGATGTCACATGTCTTTGAATGTATGGATCTAGGACATCTTGGTTTCCTCACGAGTTTTGAGAGCATTGGTGATATAATAAAGTGCCTGGCTGGGTTCGAGTGGCTACTAAGTTCTCATAGGTATTTTATTATTATCTGAAAGTCTTTTATGAAGATTGATAAAATTATTATTTTTGTTGATAAATCTAAATGATTATTGGAAAAGTCCAATGAGTAATCCATTAACGTGGATTTTTTTTGTAGTTTCCGCTGAAATGGGGAAGGAAATTTTTAATACCTATATGGCCAACAAAATATGTAGGTAACAACAAATTATTTCGATGTGGCTTTTTACATTCATTTATCAAATAAAAGTACCTACCTATTTAAATACCAACAAGTGAATTATTTTTATTCACCCATTGAAAATATTGTTCAAATATTTTTGTTAGGGAAACTGACTTTTCCTCTTGATAAAGAAACGTCATATAGGTCGTAGGTATAGGTAATCTGCATTCGCGATTTATTTGCCAAAAATGTAAACAAATATGAGTTTATGGAAAAATAACTTTAAATACTACAAAATAAAGTTCAGTTTACGCTACAACTTCAAACATTTTCAAACTTTTTCAATAGGGCTAGTCACTCTGAAACCAACTTAATAACCATTAAATTAAAGTTGATATTTGTTTAACTTGAAATAATATTAATTAGAAACATCAGTTTGAGTAGTTAGACTAGGTAGGTAATCTAAATATAGGTAGTCCTCACTCCTGAATTGTGGTAGAAAAGTTGTTTTTGGAGTTGCACGAGGTTAGGCGTTGGTGACTTGAGGTCTAATGGCTATACATAAGCAATGTAGGGTTTTTAATTCAGTTGGTATAGGTATATGATAAATAACTGGCAAAATGTGGATGTACTATAGGTGCACCTTTGCCTAATCATATGTCGAAATACAGGCGTGATATTATGATACGTACAGTATGAGTTGTCCCCGTCGAGCTAAGATATAACATTCATACATACATAATAAGCCTATAATGTTCCCACTGCTGGGACACAGGCCTCTGTGACAGGCCCTCTATTTTAATGGGACCTTCTAAAGCGGGTTTTAATCTAGACAGATTATGCCACGCTCATCGTTACAAACCGACTTTACATAACTAAAAATTATCTTATACTACCTCTGCGACGAATACCAATATTCACGAGCCTGTACAGCAGGGCCGTCTTTACCCAAGGGTGCAAGGGGTGCGCGGTACCCAGGCGCAGGGTCTTAGGAGGCGGCAGGGTAGCCCGTGAAATTCAAAATCTGGGGGCACGGGAGTGCCCCCGCCAAGACGAGGCAAGCGAAGCGCAAGGGCACTACCTACCTTTTCCCGAAGCACTTCGTCGTATTTTTGAACCTTCATAACTTGGGTTTGTAGTGTTTGTTATTCGTTTTAAGATATCCCAGAGTAATTTTGGGTTATTGCTCGCTTTGGTGAGTTCTTCCGCTTTCTGTATCGGTTGTAGGTTATATTTAACGTTTTGTTATCTGGAGACTGCTTGAGTTTTCTGTGCATGGCATCTCTGTTTCTCATGCACCGTAACAAGCCAGGAGTTATCCAGGGTTTAAGAATCTTCTGTTTTGCAGTCACTTTTTTAATTACAGTGTTTTCGGCTATGGCTGAGGGTAGTTTTTCAATGAAATTGTCGGTTGCGGTATTTGCGTTTACATAATACAACTAATTTGATACGATAGAAAAAATTCATGAAGATACCTCTAAAAACTTTCTTTTTACAATAAAACCATACTAATATACATCCAATCAATCTCATTTTTTGGCAGATTATTCTACAAGCAACATACTAAAGCACCTAGTGTTTTAAACTTTTAGTCCAAACAATAGATTTTTTGTAAATAGATAATTGCTTCATATTTTGCATTAAATTACCAGCGTTGTGTCATCGCTCTTCTCTTTCTTTTCTATGCAGTCCGACAGTGGCCGCGCTTTAGGTCATGTAGTCCCCTTAATTGAGGTAGGTACCATTAACATTACAGGAGCTGTTTTGTTGACCACTAAAACGTTATTATCACGCCGCTTCAATTTGCTATCAAATTATTAGTTCCGCATTAGATAATTCGCCGTCAAAATAAAATAAAAAAACTGGCTAATTGCGAGTCGGACTGGCACACGAAGGGTTCCATACCACAAGGCAAAAACGCCGAAAAAACACGTTTGTTGTATGGAAGCCCCTTAAATATTTATTTTATTCTGTTTTTAGTGTTTGTTGTTATAGCGGCAACAGAAATACATCATCTGTGAAAATTTCAACTGTCTAGCTATCACGGTTCATGAGATACAGCCTGGTGACAGACAGACAGACAGACGGACAGTGGAGTCATAATAACAGGGTCCCGTTTTTACCCTTTGGGTACGGAACCCTAAAAAGTATGTAGATTCCTTATCTATTGTCGCTCTTACGTTTTGTTTTGAAGCTTCAGTCAATTTTCATATTTAAACATATTCGCTATTACATTAAATTCTGAGATATCTATCTCAGAATCACAACACAGAAGTTATACCTATGACTTCTGTCTGTGTGTGTATAACTTCGGTATGAAAAAAATAAAAAAGTAATTGATTAATTGGGTCCTCCATACAACTAGAATTAATCAATTCATTTGGGCCAAAACTATTTTATACTAGCTTCCGCCCGCGGCGTCGCCCGCGATGTATGTCGATAAAAACTATCCTATGTCCTTCCCCGGGATGCAATCTATCTCTCTGCCAAATTTTATCGAAATCCGTTCAGTGGTTTAGGCATGAAAAGGTAACATACAGACTTTCGAATTTATAATATTAGTATGGATGGATTGATATTTTCTACTACTTTCTTACATTCCTATTATCATTCTTACCAATGGTATCGCAGTGAACGTCACTTAATTAGCTTTAATCACCGCTTATAAATAAACCCCCAAGATAAAAAACATTCAAAGTTCGATTGTTATTTTTTTTTTTTGAGTTTCTTTTTTTAAGAGTACCAAAAAATACATTTACAGGGTCAAATTAAATTCGCTAGAGAAACTCCGCAAACGCCATGGGTATCGATATCTGCAGAGTTTATGAGGCTTACAGGACCTAAACACAAAACACGCAAGTTTATGAAACAATAAAAGTATATGATCGACTACAGTAAACAAAATCAGAAAAATATGTGATATTCTTCAGGATATGCTAGGAAGATAGTGTGTTGAAAACATAATACAACTAATTTGATACGATAGAAAAAAATCATGGAGATACCTCTAAAAACTTTCTTTTTACAATAAAAACCATACAAATATACATACAATCATTATGATTTTTTGTCAGATTATTCTACAAGCAACATAATAAAGCACAAGTGTTTTAATTTTTTAGTCCAAACAATTGATTTTTTGTAAATAGATAATTGCTTCATATTTTGCATTAAATTACCAGCGTTGTGTCATCGCGTTTCTCTTTCTTTTCTATGCAGTCCGACAGTGACCGCGCTATATGTCATACACCAGACATAATCATATGCTAGATTTAGGTACTACATCTAGCATAGCTATGTGTAATAACCAAGTCGACCATGAGTCGTCCTCAGAACGCCTTCCCAGGCGCCCGAATGTGACGCCGACAAAAAACCGAACCACAAAAAACACATAAACAATAAAAAAGTGCTACAAATGTATGAAATATTCAAAAATGGTTGGATTGGTTATAATGGGCGGCATGCGAGTTTGTGAACGATAGGTAACCCGGCTATGTGAAAACGTCACATCGTTTTCCCCTTTCGTATTAAATCCCATAGAATTTCGGTACATCGTAAAATGGTCGTGTAATACTGGTGTAGAAAAAATGGTCGGTGAGATCAGCGGTTCGACCTTGAATAGGAGTACGAGAACTACGCGCGAATTGGATTGGCCGTTGATAAATTGGTAGGTATATCTAGTCGCAGGAAACGCATTGCAGTATTGCATTGCCATTGTTATCCAATATAAAATGTAGGTACATTCAGTGACACCAATCTTCTCTATGTTGTGTACAGAAAGGAAGTTTTAATAAAAACAAACACGTTTGTTTTAAATACGTACGTAATTAACAATACAGAGATAGGTTGCTAACAAATAAACTGCGCAATAGATAACTTTCATAACAATATGAAACGTTAATAAATCCCATCTATTTCCTCAAATATACCTATTAATATAAAGTAATACAAAAACAAATTTATTAATAACAGATACGCAATTCATGGAAGGAAAACCAAAACCACATTTCTCTTATAAATTCGCTATTCGTAATTGTGTATATCGGAAAATTATAAAGTACGAGAATGCTGTGAAATTATAAACAACATAACTTGTTATTTTACCTCGTACCTTCAAAGGTAGGTACTTAACATTGCGTTGTATTTACATATACAATTACCTATTTACTTGTTCACAACACTATCATCAAGAATCATTATCACATGAATTATAATATACAAATTCAGAAAAGAAAAACAACAAGTTACTTTTAAAACGGTTACTTAAAATTTCTCAAAAATCATAAACTGTTCACAAGTGGAGCGATATTCTTGCTCTCTATAAAAATTAGATATTAAAACATTTATAAATTAGGATAAAATACCAAGTCATCAAATAAATAAAAATGAGGGTGTGGCTTAATGACCACACGATAGAAATGAAAACTTACGACTGGAAGCAGTATACGCCAATATACGCGATTAAGCGTCACCGACTCGAGCGTGACGGTTCAGTTTTGTGATAGAAGTTTTCACTTCAACAAACAATGACAAATTCTCCGGTTAATGCAGTATCTTCTAATCAGTGGCCAATACTCTTCAACCGTAGTGCATCAGTGAGAATGAATTTCGCGATAGCGTCTCGTCTCGTTTCCTGCTTTGCGAACATACATACCTACATACAAATAAACATGTAGCGATTAGTACGCAAAAACACTAATTAACTGAGTATCGTGGGGGTGTTCACTTTGCTTGGAGGTACCGGTTCGCTTGAGGCACTGTTGTTTTCGAAGCAGAAGGTAAGAAGCTTCGAAAGATGATTTAGATTGTCTGTAGGTACTTTATCTTATCACATTATATACGAGTATCTATCTATATGTATAAAACAAAGTCTGATTAGTTACACCATTAATAACTCAAGAACGGCTGGACCGATTTTTATAATCTTTTATTTGTTGGATTTGTCTTCGCCCCGAATAGCAGAATAATTATTAAAACATGGGAAAAAATAACAAAAAAAAATCTGAATCGGTACGAAGTTCTTTCTATATTCTTTTATTCTGCTATCACACTAATAGTACAAAAGTTTGTGAGTGTGTGTGGGGGTGTGTTCATATGTTTGTTACCTCTTCATGCTTAAACCGCTGAACCGATTTAGATGAAATTCGGTATAGGAATAGTTTGAGTCCCTGGAAAGGACATAGGATAGTTTTTATCCCGATATTCCCACGGGATCCACATTTATGCGGGTGAAAGCGCGGGGCGCAGCTAGTTACATATATTACGTTAGGTCAAGCCTACGGCTACAATGTGCGTAAAAACTAGTTATTGTAGGTATACTATCCCAATATTGCTTCGTTTATCTACTGGTCGCAAGCGCTAATACTGAGCTTGAGGTCCTAAGTTCGGTTCCCAGGTCGGGAAAAGTGTTATTGGGTTTTTATATCAGGAATTTCTGAGAGTTCCAGATTCTTTCCCGGTTGATGGCAATAGAGTCCCCCCCTATTACATGGACTTAAACATATTAGGCGAAATGTGGGTACACAAAGGTATCTTACACCTCAGCCTAGAGTTGTTACTCTCGAGAGGACCAAACCGGGAGAATTTAAAAAAATCGTTATGGGAGAGAAATAAAAACTCAATATTTTATTCGTTTTTAAATTTATATTTACTTTTCTTTCGAGCAGCATCTAATATTTGACGGTTTCACCACAAAATCCCCCTCCCCATACGTAAAAAAAAATAAGACTAGGATGAACCCCCTCCGCCCCTTTCAACTTCACGTAAGATCAATAACAAGATTGCAAAAACGAAACAGTAGCAAAAAAAATTAAACAACTTATAATTTTTGCTTACTTTTTTGATCTACGTAAGAACAACAATCTGGACCCCTCCCATCCCCACGTAAGAAAATATAGGACTGGTTAGGACCCCTCAAATCATCTTACGTAATAAACGAACAGCCCCAGAGTAAGCTACACAGCAGGGTATTTCATTTTAGGCTGGACTTTATTGAAAAGGAAATTATTCAGCACGCGCTTGAGTATACCAGAAAATTCTACAAAAAAAATACCAACACCCGCGAAGAACATTCGCGAGGCTAGGGTCATGACAACCAAAGATTTAAATATTGAGCTTGTTCCCCCAAAAACAATAAAATTGACTTTTATAGATCACAAAAACATTTTCCATGTATTATAAACCCTGTTAGGTCACGTTGAGTACCTACCACGTGACTCAGGATTATGTACTACACAGTCGATAATGGCTTCCTCTCGGCTCTTTTAAATCGTGGAACTTTCCTACAATGTGCATTTTATTCACATTTTGATATAACATATCCTGTAAGTGGAGATAAATCGGCATGATTATGTTAAACTATCCTCGTCGGCGAATTGCTAAACTTTATTAGGTTTTGTTTCATGTGTTTCGTTTAAAACCGTCTTTCCCCGTACGAGTTTGGATCGGTGAATAATCGATAGATTTTCGATTCTTAGCTCGATAATGAAGACCACATCAGCACGCGTAGCATGACCGCCAAAGAAACGGGGTTTGTCGACGGAAGAATAGACAAAATGACAGATTGTAGAAATATTTGTACGCATTCTACGCGTCTAAGCATAGTAATGTGTCATTTTGTCTATTCTTCCGTCGACAAAACGTCGTCATGCTACGCGTGCTGTAATTGTATTGTATTCTTCTCCATAGGTACCTACTACGCTTTGGAATGGGCAACTATCTTCATATTTCTGACTGACCGATTCCTTGACAATTCAAAAGTGTAGATGGCTTAATAGAAATAAATGGTTTGAATTTGAGAGTTTTAAGTTTGTAGTTTTCTATTCACGCGATTGTGTAGAACCAGAAAATGCAATAGAAATGTGAAAAGACTTGCAGGACAAGAAAGGTATGGACTTAGGGCAGACTGTACAATCTATAGAGGAATGAACAGTGTGTAAAGTTCACTCATACTCTATAGAAAAGGGAGGATCCTCCACTCCAGACGGGTGTTGTGTCTGGCGGTCAACTGCTCGATGATTTATGTCGGGCCATTGTATCTATGCTAGTTGCGCGGTAAACTCTGCTTGCGAGATGCAGGATTTTGCGTCAGTATGACGCGTTGTTCGCAAGTGGCGTTGTAATTACCGCTACAGATCTACGCCATGTCCATGTGTTGTCTCCTGCGGGGTA
Source organism: Oligia latruncula (assembly GCA_948474745.1). Classification (NCBI taxonomy): domain Eukaryota; kingdom Metazoa; phylum Arthropoda; class Insecta; order Lepidoptera; family Noctuidae; genus Oligia; species Oligia latruncula. The sequence goes on along the minus strand of OX419684.1, from coordinate 4,518,912 downwards.
ATCGCGTAACAGACTAACAGTAGGAATGGCTTTCATTTTGACAGTTCAACAATATTCATTACGTTATTTACGTTGCTGAGCAGACAAATTTTTCGAATTATGAAGCAGTGTATTAGCAATATCCTTCAAAATGATTTAATTTGTGATGATAGTGTGTTACGCAATTAGGGTGCTGTAATGTGTGTGTGGTATTGAAATAATAGGGTTATTGTACAGACGCCAGCACATCAAGCTACCCGAAACTGTCAAATTTTCCCAATCAACTTTGAACCTTATGTTTTAGAAATAAAGTTAAAAATCTATTAAAGAAATTTGACAGATTGGAGTAGCTTGATGTGCTGGCGTCTGTACGTACATACTCATCATTATAAGCAACTTTTACTATTTGACAATAAGCAAATAGCAAAAAAAAATCTGCTGTTCCCGACATTTTTCAAGTTATGGGGGATCATACGACTTTGAAAGGGTAAGCTTCATATTTTTGACAGACCGACTCCTAAATAATTCAAAAGTGCCTGTAAATGGTTTAACCCACAGATATAGATACACCTAGATAACCCAAGAGCAACTACTTCGCGTGCCAAAAATCGCACCAGCTTACGTTCAAAAATCGTAAGCCGCCACTTTCGCGCTCAGTCCTGTGTGTTGCTTGGTAAGCGTGAGCGAGAGCGCGAGCTTGTGACGTCATAGTAGGTAGTAAAAAAATGGCACGCTTGGTTTTCATACAGTACATACTTGCGTTATTTAGGTATATCTATATCTGTGGTTTAACCGATTAATCACCGCTAATGAGATACAATTTATTTTCTATTGTAATGGGCCGATAGAGTACATACAACGCCGGGTTTGAGTAGTTAATTTAAATAAATAGTTTGAGTTTGACAGCTGATGTTTTTTTTCGAGTTTTTTTGATCACGACAAATATTTGTGGGCCCGCAATAGGCTATTTGACTGGTTTCTGATAAACATCTCAGATTATTTAATGGTGTCTAACGAGCCCACAAAAACCTATTACTTCAAATTGCATAATGTATTTCTTTTCGAAAATAGTAAATAAAAATTTACTGTTTAAATAAGCCGCCAAAACGCTATCTTTAACAATATGGCGTCGTGACGTCACAATACACGTAAACAAACGTTGAAACGGTCGAGATACTAGACAAAAGTCATCTGTTCTGTCAACGATAGACAGAAATTGACTATATCATGACGTCATCATAAGTTCAGCCAATCCAGACCGTTTTCGATTACGTGGCGCCAGATTTAAAAAGATGAAGTTTTTTCGGGATTTTTTTAATAAATAATACATTGTTTTGTAGTAAAATTAATGCAAATCGATTTTAAAAGCGATAATCTATACGAGTGTCAATAATTATGACCTTATTTTTTACATTGTCAAATAGCCTATTATTATTATCAGCTAATCGCTAAGCGAAGGCGCTTATCAGTTTTTCATATAAAAACTATTATTTGTCTACTTTATAAAATCAATACAAAACAATATCTTATCACAGTCGAACTTATTTTATCACAGTTCCCTCGTTACTATTTAAGCTGTAAACTAGAAACTAATTTATGACATGCCTATTTAGGAATGCTATAAACCGATAAAAGTACGATCAAAATACACTATCGCTTATATAATAGTAGGTCGGTACTATTAATATGTATTGATGAAGGAAAAAATACGGTAATATTCACATTCATATATGGTTAGTATCTTGTGTGCCTATAGCGGAAGCGAGATTGCATTTTTAACCGACTGCTACAAAGGAGGAGGTAGTTAGTTTAGTATTTGTCACAGAACTAGTTAGTAGGAGTAGTGGTAGCCCAGTTGTAATGGTCGCGACTAACCGGTTGTAGGTTCGAAACCAGACAGGCGCTTTACTTTGTGCAAATTATTTCTTCACCACTGCTCTCAAAACGGTGAAAGAAAACATCGTGAGGAAACCGGCATGTCCTTGAACCAAAAATTCGAAGACATGACATCTACCAACCCGCACTGGGCCCGCGTGGTGGATTACGGCCCACTCCCTCTCACCGAGAAAAGGCCTGTGTCCCAGCAGTGGGAACATTATAGGCTGGTTATTCTTATGCTAACTCCGTTAGTACCCAAAACTTAATTTGAAAATAACTGAATAGGTTTGGATTTTGATGGATGTTCTTCGTATTTCGCTGCAAACTTAAGCCAGAACAAATAACAAACTACAAATAAATATTGTTGCACTATTAACACAGTTAAATGGTCTAGTCCACTTCTGTCTTCACTGCATCCGATCTCAATCCGAGGAGATAAATGGGACAACACACGATGTAACAACGAAGACTCAATTGAAATCTATCGTAGTGCACAATAGGCTATTTGACTGGTTTCTGATAAACATCTCAGATTATTTAATGGTGTCTAACGAGCCCACAAAAACCTATTACTTCAAATTGCATAATGTATTTCTTTTAAAAAATAGTAAATAAAAATGTACTGTTTAAATAAGCCGCCAAAACGCTATCTTTAACAATATGGCGTCGTGACGTCACGATTCACGTAAACAAACGTTGAAACGGTCGAGATACTAGACAAAAGTCATCTGTTCTGTCAACGATAGACAGAAATTTACTAAATCATGACGTCATCTTAAGTTCAGCCAATCCAGACCGTTTTCGATTACGTGGCGCCAGATTTAGCTTTTTTTTATAAATAATACATTGTTTTGTAGTAAAATTAATGCAAATCGATTTTAAAAGCGATAATCTATACGAGTGTCAATAATTATCACCTTATTTTTTACATTGTCAAATAGCCTATTGCATATATATAGATTATGTAGCTCGTGCTCATGTATCTACGGCCAGTCATTCTTTTTTTTTTTGCTCGAATTTTTTGCGTGGTTCATATAGTAATAATAAAGCTGAAGAGAAGTAATCTCTAGAACTATCCGTTGGCGTCGGATACCAAAAAATCTTTTTTGTTATGTAGCCCATTTCTGGAGAAAGGCTATAGGCTATTTAACTTCATGCTAAAGCCCTCAGGAGCCGAGAAAAAGAAAAAAGTCAGAAATAATGCTAAGCGAAAACGAAGTAATAGGGCGGGCAAGCGATGCGATGCGACGGGGTGAGTCGGGGAACAAGTGTCTTCACGCGGATGATGTCGAGGGCAGCAGCTAGTTTGGCCTAACACAATATATTATGATACGCTGTTGTGTTAGATTGCAAATGGAATACCAAAATCCAAATGAAAAAGAAAGTGCCCACAACTTGTCACAGACCCCATTCAAAGAGACTGTGAAATTCAAAAGTGCCTGTAAATGGTTTAACCCACAGATATAGATACACCTAGATAACCCAAGAGCAACTACTTCGCGTGCCAAAAATCGCACCAGCTTACGTTCAAAAATCGTAAGCCGCCACTTTCGCGCTCAGTCCTGTGTGTTGCTTGGTAAGCGTGAGCGAGAGCGCGAGCTTGTGACGTCATAGTAGGTAGTAAAAAAATGGCACGCTTGGTTTTCATACAGTACATACTTGCGTTATTTAGGTATATCTATATCTGTGGTTTAACCGATTAATCACCGCTAATGAGATACAATTTATTTTCTATTGTAATGGGCCGATAGAGTACATACAACGCCGGGTTTGAGTAGTTAATTTAAATAAATAGTTTGAGTTTGACAGCTGATGTTTTTTTTCGAGTTTTTTTGATCACGACAAATATTTGTGGGCCCGCAATAGGCTATTTGACTGGTTTCTGATAAACATCTCAGATTATTTAATGGTGTCTAACGAGCCCACAAAAACCTATTACTTCAAATTGCATAATGTATTTCTTTTCGAAAATAGTAAATAAAAATTTACTGTTTAAATAAGCCGCCAAAACGCTATCTTTAACAATATGGCGTCGTGACGTCACAATACACGTAAACAAACGTTGAAACGGTCGAGATACTAGACAAAAGTCATCTGTTCTGTCAACGATAGACAGAAATTGACTATATCATGACGTCATCATAAGTTCAGCCAATCCAGACCGTTTTCGATTACGTGGCGCCAGATTTAAAAAGATGAAGTTTTTTCGGGATTTTTTTAATAAATAATACATTGTTTTGTAGTAAAATTAATGCAAATCGATTTTAAAAGCGATAATCTATACGAGTGTCAATAATTATGACCTTATTTTTTACATTGTCAAATAGCCTATTATTATTATCAGCTAATCGCTAAGCGAAGGCGCTTATCAGTTTTTCATATAAAAACTATTATTTGTCTACTTTATAAAATCAATACAAAACAATATCTTATCACAGTCGAACTTATTTTATCACAGTTCCCTCGTTACTATTTAAGCTGTAAACTAGAAACTAATTTATGACATGCCTATTTAGGAATGCTATAAACCGATAAAAGTACGATCAAAATACACTATCGCTTATATAATAGTAGGTCGGTACTATTAATATGTATTGATGAAGGAAAAAATACGGTAATATTCACATTCATATATGGTTAGTATCTTGTGTGCCTATAGCGGAAGCGAGATTGCATTTTTAACCGACTGCTACAAAGGAGGAGGTAGTTAGTTTAGTATTTGTCACAGAACTAGTTAGTAGGAGTAGTGGTAGCCCAGTTGTAATGGTCGCGACTAACCGGTTGTAGGTTCGAAACCAGACAGGCGCTTTACTTTGTGCAAATTATTTCTTCACCACTGCTCTCAAAACGGTGAAAGAAAACATCGTGAGGAAACCGGCATGTCCTTGAACCAAAAATTCGAAGACATGACATCTACCAACCCGCACTGGGCCCGCGTGGTGGATTACGGCCCACTCCCTCTCACCGAGAAAAGGCCTGTGTCCCAGCAGTGGGAACATTATAGGCTGGTTATTCTTATGCTAACTCCGTTAGTACCCAAAACTTAATTTGAAAATAACTGAATAGGTTTGGATTTTGATGGATGTTCTTCGTATTTCGCTGCAAACTTAAGCCAGAACAAATAACAAACTACAAATAAATATTGTTGCACTATTAACACAGTTAAATGGTCTAGTCCACTTCTGTCTTCACTGCATCCGATCTCAATCCGAGGAGATAAATGGGACAACACACGATGTAACAACGAAGACTCAATTGAAATCTATCGTAGTGCACAATAGGCTATTTGACTGGTTTCTGATAAACATCTCAGATTATTTAATGGTGTCTAACGAGCCCACAAAAACCTATTACTTCAAATTGCATAATGTATTTCTTTTAAAAAATAGTAAATAAAAATGTACTGTTTAAATAAGCCGCCAAAACGCTATCTTTAACAATATGGCGTCGTGACGTCACGATTCACGTAAACAAACGTTGAAACGGTCGAGATACTAGACAAAAGTCATCTGTTCTGTCAACGATAGACAGAAATTTACTAAATCATGACGTCATCTTAAGTTCAGCCAATCCAGACCGTTTTCGATTACGTGGCGCCAGATTTAGCTTTTTTTTATAAATAATACATTGTTTTGTAGTAAAATTAATGCAAATCGATTTTAAAAGCGATAATCTATACGAGTGTCAATAATTATCACCTTATTTTTTACATTGTCAAATAGCCTATTGCATATATATAGATTATGTAGCTCGTGCTCATGTATCTACGGCCAGTCATTCTTTTTTTTTTTGCTCGAATTTTTTGCGTGGTTCATATAGTAATAATAAAGCTGAAGAGAAGTAATCTCTAGAACTATCCGTTGGCGTCGGATACCAAAAAATCTTTTTTGTTATGTAGCCCATTTCTGGAGAAAGGCTATAGGCTATTTAACTTCATGCTAAAGCCCTCAGGAGCCGAGAAAAAGAAAAAAGTCAGAAATAATGCTAAGCGAAAACGAAGTAATAGGGCGGGCAAGCGATGCGATGCGACGGGGTGAGTCGGGGAACAAGTGTCTTCACGCGGATGATGTCGAGGGCAGCAGCTAGTTTGGCCTAACACAATATATTATGATACGCTGTTGTGTTAGATTGCAAATGGAATACCAAAATCCAAATGAAAAAGAAAGTGCCCACAACTTGTCACAGACCCCATTCAAAGAGACTGTGACCTCTGAGTTTGTTTCGGCCTTTCTTCTCAGAGTAGTCAGATAGGAAACGCTGACTTCATCTAGTTTAAAAAAAAAACATGATTGACGTGTAAAAGTGTTTGTACAAACCTACTTACAAAAAATAAAATTATTTCATTTCATTTCGAAGCCGTAAGATTAGTGTCGTAGTGCAAGAAAACTGTGACGGCTTGGTCAAGCCAAGCATGTCACTGTTTTTTCATGGAAAGTGTTGATGACAATTCCACCTCTAGCAGAGGCGCCTCCTGTGCTCTGATGGTCAATTCCCGTAATTCAAAACGTACAAAATCTAGTCGCAATCTCATCTTAACGACAATCAATGTCAAAAACTTGTCAAAATGTAATATGTGTGTGTGTATGTGAGTATGTTGTGTATGTGTAATTTAGGGGTATTTTTTACAGATTGAGAGTATTGAGACTGATTGTAAACGTTCTCAAAATTACGAGAATTGTGCCTCTGAGCCAGTAGGAACGTACTATTTTAAAAACATCGACACATCTTTATGAAAAATCCCTATTGCTACGAACACAAAATTATTAGTAGTTACTATCTTTATATTTAAAATATTTATTCCTCAATGTTCATGATTGCACCTACCATTGTTTGTCTCTGCATCACCCGAAGGTTGACTGGTAGAAAATGCCTAAGGCATTAAGTCCGCCTCTGTACATTTATGTGCTTGAAGTAAAAATAAATAAAATTTCCCACCATACCGGATCCAGCCTAGATAAATCTTCACTATTCGGTTAAAACAGTTCAAGTTCTTTTTTATCTCGTGCCGAGGCCGAAACCGAGGACGAATTAGACAAGATAAATAGTAGCACCAAAACAAAAGAACATTACGACATACTATGACTTATCTGTGATGTGACTGGTATTATAATATTGAAGCTTAGTGAATCCATTCAAACTGAATGAATAAAGAGAGACTATTAATATAAGGTCGTACTGAGTTCACAAGTAAAGGACTCAAGAGCCTAGACAAGTGACAATCGCTTGCGCAGTTGCGGCCCGCGAAATTTAATTTTTCTTAAGTTTTTTGGAAGTTTCAGGTCAGTGTCAGGTTTTATCTTGATCAAAATATGATTCGCGACTATAACAGGTACGTATTTACAGAAAGTCATAAGAATCATTAATATATACCATAAAAATAGAAATCAATCAATCAAGAATAAAAAACAATTTTTAAAAATCAAAAGAAATAATAAATAAAATGTTATAAAAATAATTAATGGTGGATGTTTTTATATATAGTATGGATTATTTAGAATCATTATTAAAATGCCGCCTATACAGTATTTTCTTTTACTTGTGCATAAAGTTTTAATAAATAAATAAATATACGAACATATCCATAAACGAGTATATTAATTTCTCGCTACTGCTTCTCATGAGGTCGCCACAAGTGGCCACAAACCGCTTAATTGCCTCGATCACGTGGCCAATGGGAAATACTAAATAGTAGGTACCTATCATTTACAACACCCGTAACCGTACCCAAGGCAATGTGTGGGGAATTCTGAAGTTTTATGTGAACTTTGTTTGATTAAGCATTCTTTTGTTTTTACTGTGATGCGGAAAACACCGGCGGGCATTTTGTACACGGCATGCGCCGAAGAAAAATCGTGTCTGTCAACAAACTTCTATAGTGATCCATACAACACTGACCACCGTGCCTACACACACGGTGAATAAACCGTAGCTTTTCACGGTAAGAATGTGTATGTACAAAGGGCCGAACAAAAGGCGTGACGAGCCATTAATGGCTAATGTAGACGTCTTTCGGCTAAATGCTAATAACGATGATTGTGATGGTCTTACCAAGGGGTATCGTATTACCCAGTAATTGGGTTGTGGAGGTCAGATAGGCAGTCGCTCCAAGTAAAATAATGGTATTCAGCTGCATCCGGTTAGACTGGAAGCCGTTGGGAAAAGGCTAGGCAGATGATGATGATGATTGTGATGGTATGATAATCTAATTTTTTTTTCCTTCATCATCATGTTTGGTGATCGTAAAAAGCGATCTAGAAAAATTACAACTAGCTCAAAGGATATTGAGAATGATCGAAATATTGTTACTAGCAACTGTCGATCCAAAATCCAAGCCAAGCCAAGTGTGCAGCTTATGGCAATTTCCCCTTGAATATTTGTAGCGGTATATTGTTTCTGAAATTAAAATATAAGACATGCCGAATAACTAACACATATTTTATAGTTGGGGACTTTTATAAAAAAAACTAACTGCGCCCCGCGGTTTCACCCGCGTAAATGTCGATCCCGTGGGAATATCGGGATAAAAAGTAGCCTATATGTTAATCCAGGGTGTCGGTTACCTCCATACAATTTTTTATCAAAATTGGTACAGCCGTTTGAGCGTGAAGAAGTAACAAACATAAACACACACCCCCACACACTTACAAACTTTCGCCTTTATAACATAGTGTGATACATGATTTAATAATTATCTTGTATTTTTCATAAAACGCCCCCTAATTATAAAATAATACGTTTTATGAAAATAATAAACTGAAACATTTGTTTCAATAGAACAATTTAGAGACACTTTTGAACTGTCAAGGAGTCGGTATAGTCAGAAAGTTGAAACTATTCAAAAGCCAAAACAAAAAAAACTTCACAAAATACGACTATATCAGTTCAGACCACATAATACGGTTTCCGCTTGCGTAACAGCCGAATCTGAATGATAGCCGATACGAATCCCCGACGGGGTTATCAGTTTTGTAACATAATATCGTACAAATCAAGGTTGTGACACATTTTCTTTTAACTATGTTATCGTCGAGTGTTTCTTATAGTACGTATTATCATGTATGTAACGCTATTTACTGATTATTTTTAGATATTTTATTTGTATTTAGGATGAAAGAAAACTTTTCGTTGAACTTTCTAAAGCATTAACAACATTGTCAGTTATTTAGACAACGATAATTATGGAATGTGTAACACATGTAATTTTTTTTTCAGATGTGCTTTTCACTTCTTTAAAATCACGCGTCATGCCTTTATAAATCGTAAAAAGTATATCTACCTAATATTATTAGTATACCTACCTATCATTTTTAAATGGACATAATTAAAAAAACTGTTATATTGTCAAGGCTGTGATAAAAGGTAGGTACCTACAAACTTTATTATCGTAATGAACTACTTATTTTAATTATAATATAGAATTGTAATTCGTCAACCCTGAAAATGTATCCGTAACGAACCAATTTCTGTTTATATTTGGAGCGAATGACATCTGACCTACCTGACCTGTGTCAACACCAAACACAGTTTTTTCACAATTATGGTGAAATACTGCAGCACTTTTTCCTGTATTAACTTTTCCAAACATAGAAAAATGTACCTAATGATGCATCGCGCGGGTAAAATATAAAATTTCAGCAGTCATTAGTCAAAATTCGCGTAGCTTCTTCCTCAATGGACGATACAGGGACTTACTGGATAAATGTCCTAGTGACGTCACCTCTACACGTCTACGCGGCGTTTGCGCTGAGTCTACGATGCCTACGCCAAGCCTACGCGGTCACGCTACGTCTGAAGCCGTAGCACGAACGCGTGAAGTAAATATAACATAAATTCGATCAATTTTTCAATCGAAAATTCTAGGTGAGTACTAAGTATCCTATAGCAGTTTGGTAATCATTTTTCCGATCGGCACAATAAGTATCACCCAAAGATATGAATTAAATTAAAATTATGCGCGAAACAAGTACATTCAATTTTAAAATCGTTGGAATCTACGTTTACTCCGATCGTGCTAGACCTACGCCGCGTCTACGACGCCTACGTTGAGCCTACCCCAAGTAGCACAGAAGCGCTGAATAGTAGCTGAATCACTGTTCACAATGGAAATTTCAGCTGAATAAACCTGCTGAGTAAGAGCGTTAGAGGCGCCTACTCAGCTGATATAACTCTGATTTGGGCACAAATTAATCAGCTGTTAGCTGAATAATGTAGCTGGTTGCACTATATCAGCGTTATTTGAGCATTATTAAAGGTAACAGTCGCCCCAAGAGCTGAATAATGACTGATTATCAGGGTATGTGTTACCTTTTATACACCACAAGGGCTGAATAATAGAGTACTTATTATCTTTTATGGATCTGACAATTCACAAGTGGCAAAATTGTGAATAATTTTCACCCTACTACTTATTATTTTGATATGTTTTGTGTGAACCATTTTGTAAAGTGTTTGTGGGAAGTATAGGCAAATATATGTTAACGATAAGTAAAACTTTGTTTTTTTCCTCCATGTGCATGAAATTCGAATGGGAAAGAGAGTTTATTGTGAAATACTATATAATTATAGACGAAAATTTTCACGCGCTCTCAAAATATCACTGTTTACTTGAAAATTATAGTATAAAATAGGTTGATGATATTATTATAAAAAATTAAGTATTTTTATTTTTCCTTTGTAATTTGACAATAAGCTGTTTACGTATAAAATCATTACATTTTCTATTCAAATTCTGTTGTTATTTTCGTTGACTAAACAAAAACAAATTGTTATTATATTGTATACATAGGTTAGAATCTAAAAAATGGCAGACAAGCTATGTGTACCGTATTAACCACAATTAAACAGCATGAGCTGTTTAAGTGTCCACTCGTGGTACATGAATCAGTAACGAGCTGTTACGAGTGGTTCTTGTTTTACACAAGTCAGCTACAAATTCATGTAAAGCTTGATAGTGGGTAACATGTACGCAAATAACTGTAGGTATGGGTAACATGTGATTAGATTATGGGTAATGTGTGTAGATTATGGGTAACATGTGAGCTAATATAGAGCAGTTTGCTTTAACTTAGCATCATATATGTTCACCCATAGTGATCATGTGGGCTTTATAAGAGCTATTATACGATTGCGTGTAACAAGCTGATTAACATTACACAAATTCCACCGTGTGCAGCAAAAGGCATTATATCTTTGTTATTTGAAGCCACAGAATAACTGATTACATTATAGTAGCTCACGTGTTCTTTCTTAAAATGCAAGTGGTCTAAGGGTACACTTGTGGTCTTCAATTCAGAATATAGCTTAGTTAAAGTCCACAAAAATCCTTTAAATTGCTTAAAGCTGTATAATACTGAACTTGTTACCTATATTAACGCTGCAAGCGTTACATTGTGGTCTCCGTGACGCATAATAACGTTCTTATTCAGGTGAAAGCTCACTTTTCACCTATTGCAGGTCGAGTGTACTGTAATAACTCTTCATAAGTGCTAAAATTACCGATGTTACCTCTTGTGACATCTTATAATGCAGTTTTGTGCTACTTGGGACGCGTCCTACGCTGCGTCTACGCTGCGACAATGTCTACGTCAGACAAACAACAAGTGCAAAGACACTCTCAAGGTATTCAAACAGGCACAAAGACCACACAACTGCGAACCGACAAACTAATTAACAAAACAACATCGGAGCTTATCCGCGCCAATTATAATCATCCAAAATGAGGCCATATGCATTAGAAAGAGAGAGAATCTCTTGATAAGCAAAGGGGTTATCATATTAAACTCACTGCTCTATTTTAAATAGAAATGCGAGGAAACACCGCTATTGAGATTATAAACAAAACAAGTCTTTGTTTAACCTGTAGTGCAGATAGCAACGCGATTACCTATAATAACAAACTGACAATGACTAATTAATAACTAATGACAAACTGTCACGCAGTTTGGCAGGTTAACGAAATTTATACAAGTGTTTGGTCCAAAATAAATTATTTATTATTATATCTTTGACATTATCTCGGGACCCTGGGGTCCCGGACCTTTGGAAGGCGTACGCGGGGCCGAAGCTAACTCGCAGACGTTCGTTAGACGTTTTTAATTAAATACGACACCAACTGACGATTATCCCTGTTCGCACTATGCAAGTGTACCCAATCCTCGGTTGGTGTAGGACTATTGCAGGATATGGAAACAAAGATATTAGATTATGGGTTTGGGTGGCTAAAGTCGACTGGTAACCGAGAACTATGGAGTAACTATGGCCCCTGCCTGATCAATGTTCTATGTAATTACTCAATAATGGGCCGTCGCAAGCACGTAGTGACGTAGCGACAAGGGGGCAACATGTCCTGAGGTGCTTGAGGAGTGGAAAGGTATTCCACGACTTTCAGAACAATACCAGAGCCCGTAAGATGGTCAAGATCCCTACGAGCACTTACTGGAATACTTCCTTCCCCCGAGCACGTGTGCTCTTGCGAATTTCCACTCAAGCCAGCCAATAAAGGCAAGAAAGAGGTGGGAGCCCTGTTCCTCGTCAGTGTTCACTCCAGCCGGACAATTTAGACATGCGAGAGGTGAGGAACAAGACTACTCCCGGGAGATAGGGTCCGTGGTGTCGCTATTGCCCAACAGCTCGCCACATGCTGCCCTGGGGGTTTCTGTATCTCTCTTGGTCTGGCTCCTATTCCGGCAAGGTAAACTCTACCGGCACAGGCCTAGAGTTCGGAGCGCGCAAGCCCCACCACGACGTCAACGTAGAGATAGGGCGGTGAGATATTATTATTAATAGGTAAGTTTAGTTACTATGTTACCGATATTATAATAGTGATAACCCTAGTAGTTTGCGTAATACAAATCGTAATAGGTACATCTTAATTAGCCAGTACCAAGAAGTAGGTTGGATATCAAATTTTAATTAAGAGTCACACAATTACGTACTGACTTTAATTCTGTAAATATGCAACACCTTTTTTTGAGAGGTTGATGACCCCGCGACTACTAATTAGTTTTCCTCGTTGACTAAGCAACAGTTTTTTTATTGCAAACCTGATTGAGAAAAAACCGTATTATGGGTTCTGCCGAAAATTCTTTAACTGATGAACTTCCTTCGCTTCGGAAGCTTTTGATTTTGTTTTCAAGAAGACCAAACAATGTATTCTGAAAACTACTTGTCTTGCTTCTTTTGTCATCATCATCTGCCTAGCCCAACTATGTTGGCGTCGGCTTCCAGTCTAACCGGATGCAACTGAATACCAGTATTTTACATGGAGCGACTGCCTATCTGACCTCCACAACCCAGTTACTGGGTAATACGATACCCCTTGGTAAGACTGGTTGTCAGACTTTCGGGCTTCTGACTACCCGTAACGACTGTCAAAGATCCACGACTGACAACCGGGACAAACACGGCTTAACGTGCTTTCCGAGGCACGGAGGGGTCTCGGTATATAAAGATGGTCACCCATCCACAGACCAACCGCGGCAAGCGTAACTTACCCCGATCGAACGACCTGTGCGGCTGTTATTATTCAGCCTCGGTCTTGCTTCTTTTGTCATAAAAACAAATCATGATAGCTTAGGTAATATGATTATATATACATGTTACTTATTTTATGTGTGTCACTGTATAGACAGATATCTCTAAAATTTGTAACACCCTTTAACCTGTGTACACAAACAAATTTATCTGATTATAATTCTATATTGAACTAGTAGCGCCCCGCGGTTTCACCCGCATAAGTGTCGATCCCGTGGGAATATCGGGATAAAAAGTATCCTATGTGTTAATGCTAGTTATAAACTATCTGTGTGCTAAATTTCATCCATATCCGTTAAGCCGTTTGTGCATGAAGAAGTAACAAACATAGTAACTAGTTTAGTTTATAGTAATTTATTTCCACAAAACGGCACTGGAATGCATACTTCGAATACAACATCGGACACACTCACAAATTTTCGCCTTTATAATAATATTTTTTCTGTGATAATTTTTATTCGTGGAATAAAATTGTCGTCTGACAGTTTTTGTATGGACGTGTGTGATAATAATTAAATAGGAAGGTTCGTCTATTTTCCATAGGTTCCATGAGTTCATTTCCACCTGTGATTAAAGAACCACTTCTCAGCCAAACCTCTCCATCATTACAAGCGTTTAAAGAAACCTTCTCAGCCGAGAACACGTACCATGCCTATGTGGGTATGGGTACATCATCGGTCGGCCACGTGCGTCGAATGATATTCAATACTTGTCCCCGCCGTTTCTAGGGTTACGTAACTCGACGCCTACTTTCAATGTCGTGCTATTGATCATTATAATGCATTATTACTTGTTTTCTTCAATAATAATAATAAATTGTACAAGTGTGCCTTTGTATAGTATACAGGGTGGAAACTTTCAGCGGGGCAGTAAGGGGAAGTACCTTATCCGTTGCAGCTACGCGAAAATGGTCTTAGGAGACTATCCATAACTTTTTATGGAATTTTGATCCCCAATCACAGATTTAAAAAAAAAATACAGTTAGCAAGAAAATAACCATTTTACACAAAAACATTTTTTGATGCCAATCGATCCTGTTTCTAATACTGATCAAAAACTTCTATGGGACCAACCATCGTTGGAGTACTCAAAAAGTCACAAATTGCATTTCTGATTTTGATCATCTACTTTTGCTGTTGACTGTACCCATCACGTCTGCGGAGTTTTCCTAGCTAACTTAATTTTCACTCTGTATACCTAGTAGTTGGTGGTGAATTAGAAACTATCCAGCCAATGTCAAACGTTTCTCCTGTAAAAGAGGTTTCAATTAAGACTATTAAAACCAGTTAAGGCCTCATTAATAATCATCAGTCAATTGCCTCATAGTCACAGCTGATGACTTTCAAGGTGTAGGTTAAATAGGTATTCTACTAGCTGCGCTTGCGTCGAACGAAACCCAGCTAGTGACAATACATTAGACAAGCTTCTGCCCGCGACTTCGTCCGCGTGAAATTTCACCTACCCCCCATTTACCCTCTTAGGGGTGGAATTTCGAAAAGCCCTTTCTTAGTGGATACCCACTCTTCACAAAAAACTCACCCTCCAAATTTCATGTCTGCAGGACCAGCGGTTTAGGCTGTGCGTTGATATATCAGTCAGTCAGGACTTTGAATTTTATATAATAGGTACTAGCTTATGCCCGCGACTTCGTTCGCGTGAAATTTCACCCTCTTAGGGATGGAATCTCGAAAAACCCTTTCTTAGTGGATACCTACTCTTCACAAAGAACACACCCTCCAAATTTCATGTCTCTAGGACCAGCGGTTTAGACTGTGCGTTGATATATCAACAATCAGTCAGTCAGTCAGTTTACCATTTTATATATATATAAGAAATAAGAAATAAGAAATAAGAATAAGATAGACTACGCGTGAAATTACATTGTTCCCCCGACCTACCCTGTCGCAATTTTCGCCTGCCCGCGTTATTACTTCGTTTTTGCTTAGCGTTCTTTCTGACTTTTTTCTTTTGCTCCTAAGGGTCATAGCGTGATGTTAAATAGCCTATAGCCTTTCTCAAGAATTGGGCAGTCAAATCAAAAAGATTTTTTCATATCCCACCGGTAGTTTCAGAGATTATCCCCTACATACAAACTTACAAAGTTTACCTCTTTATACTATTATTATAGACTAGCTTCTGCGCGCGACTTCGTCCGCGTGAAATTTCTTGTACCCCCACCCCGTCGCAACACTTCGTATTCGCTTAGCGTTCATTCTGACTTTTTTTCTTTTTGCTCGGCTCCTAAGGGTCATAGCGTGATATTAAATAGCCTTCCTCAAGAATTGGGCTATAAAATGCAAAAAGATTTTTTTAAATCTGACCGGTAGTTCCAGAGATTATCGCGTTCAAACAAACAAACTCTTCAGCTTTATTATTAGTAGTATAGATTTGAAAAACATGTATGGATGATTATAATAACTACTAACGATTGTAATTTATCTGAAATAAATGAATTTAATAGAATTAAATTATCGCGTAACACACGTTCAATCACAATCCGAGGGTTTTGAAGGAAATTTCTAATCCATTGCTTCATAGGTTTGGAAAATTCGTCTGCTTAGCAACGTAAATAACGCAATGATCGTGGCTGAACTGTCAAATGAAAGAAATTGCGATCAGTTGTCATTTTATGGTCGCAAAAATATAAGACATCGACACTAGAAGAAGAAAAAGCAAGCTTATTTGTATAGTCGACCTCTTAACTGCTTTATAAGCCTAAGGTTGAATGTCACTTGCACGTTATAAGCCGTTAAGGTCGTTTTACTTTTGTGACAGTTAGATGATTCCAACCTTAGTGATGTTTTAATTCACTGGGAATTAATGACAAAAGTGGTAAAGCAATTACGAGGAGGACAAATTCGACTTTACCTACACGGGGCTGCATCATGAATAACCAAAAAAACAAGTCACCGCTAACAGCGATTATCCCTTTTTTTAGAAGAGACTTGTTTTCAGCACTCACAGCGATAAGCTTATTAGAGGAGGTGCTTCTGATAAAAAGGAAGCTGTGATTGGCGGACACCGTTTCCTATTATTATTCATAGCCGTGTGATAGGTCGTTATCGCTTACAGGAAAAAGTGGCCGCGGAAAACAATTATGTTATCGTGCAATTTGTATATGAACGTGAAATATACCATATTTGGTGAGCATTTTATTATGCGGCGGCTTAAACTCATTTCAAGGTCAAAAGGAAATTGGAAAGTGCTGAAAATCAAGTACGTACTTGACACCCAAATCTTTTTGCAGTTACGGAAAATATGTTTCATCAAAATGTTTAAATACAAGTGAAGTGCGAGCATAATACAATGTACCCAGGTACTTACTTAAAATACTTACAGGATGTTTTCAATATAAAAAACCCAGCCTGTATACCTATGAATTGAAATAAATTAACTCAAACCCAGCCTAGTTCGACACTGTAGCTTAGATACAACTGAATATAAACAGCCAACAATCAATTAATATCTACATTTTAATTAAAATGGCTACAATGAACACTATCCTATCTCTAGGGATCGGTTACATCTGACAGTTGTCCTGTCAGAGAGACGTCGGGAACTGTCACTTTGACAGCAAAAAAAAGAAACATTGACAGCGCCTAAATGCCATGCAACTTCATCTCAATTCAGCGATAGATACGGTAAACCAGTTAATTCCAGATCCTTTCGTCGATAATATAATTAAATTGTGTCATATAAATTGGACACGCTATTGCGAGAATATTTTTAAATAACTTTGCACATTTAACGCTATGTCACCGAAGAATACAATGATAGTTTTGCATGGAATATCGATAATTTATTTGTGATACTAGTGATCTGTCACGCATAGGACCAAGTAAGGATCGCAGCAATAACTATGTATGTCACCCGGAACTCAAGCGTGCGTTCGAAACAAGCTTCAATATATAAGCTATCTAAGAAAATTGAGATAAAATGGCAACGCCCGGTTTCCTAGAGACGTATTCCACATTGGGCACCCGCTTAAATGGCACCTGAGTGAATGCACCTGACACATAGCGGCACATTCATTCAAGCGGGTGCCCAATGTGGAATACGTCTTGCTAGTTAGGGGTTGGATTCACCAACAAGAGTGGTGCGAAGTGTTCGGCTATCCCAAGCATGTTATAATTAGAAGTTATGTTATTTTGATATAATTATATGGTTAGATAATATACTATCCACATAACTAGCATAATCTTTTTTATTTATTTCCTTAACCGACTTCAAAAAAAGAGAAAGTTCTCAATTCGGATGTTAATATATTTTTTTATTGTGTTGGGTGACTTACAGCTAACAGTACAAAAGCAATAGTGAGGTAATTTACGACAAGCCTCCATAGTTAGCAAACAGTACAGGCCCTCTAACTTTTATTTTACCCCCAGACATCCATACTTACCTAATACTATAAAAACGAAAGTAACTCGGTTACCCTTTCACGCCTTAACAGCTGAACGGATTTGGATAAAATTTGGCACATACATACAAAGATAGACCATAATCTGGGTTGGTAAGCAGTACTTTTATTCCGGTAGTACTTTACCGTGGGATAATATCCGACCGTGGGCGAAGCCGCAAGCAAGAAATAAATAAAACACGACAGAGCGGCTCTACCCGTAAAGGCAAAGTAAATAAAAACTGTCTAGAAATAAGCATAACCAGCCTAGAATGTTCCCACTGCTGGGACACAGGCCTCCTGTCGGTGAGAGGGAGTGGGCCGTAATCCATCACGCGTGCCCAATGCGGGGTCACATGTCTTCGAATTTTTCGGTTCGATGACATGCCGGTTTCCTCACGATGTTTTCCTTCACCATTTTGAGAGCAGTGGTGATGAAATAATTTACACAAAGTAAAGGGCCTGTCTGGGTTCGAACCTACATCTACAACTCGTAAGTCGCGGCCGTTACCAGCGCAGTGGTGGCCAATTGGCCACCACTGCTCACTGAGGTATAAGCACGTGCCAAAATAGACAGCATGATTGACTGGATTGACATTGTAATAAAACGAACTATCATTCAAAACCGTTAAACATACTGTGACCCATTTAAACTGTTACCAAATCTAAGTAACAATGCAGGATCAATCATCGACTAGCGTCGTAACGACAACAAAATAACACGGGGTTGGCAGCGATCCAAATATTGTATTCTGAACAATCGATTTGTTTGAATTATTATTTGTTGATATGCTAACGTTGCTAACTTGGTCGACTCACGTAGAAAGTGAACGGAATTCATTGGCTGGTCTTTGACATGAGTCGCTTGAACTTTCTGTTTGGTTGCAACATTTAAATAGGTGCTTGGTTGGTAACCGCCTTGGCGCCTAACACGCCGAAACCCGTTTACCAAATAAGGTAGGTGGACCTTTGGGGTTGCGGGCGCACAGAATAGGGACTCTGTCCGCCCACCAAGTGACCCCAGGGAAGACGGTGGCACAGTGGTCACGTGCTGCCGTGCATAGCGAGGCTCAGGGGAGACCCCTTTACAGTCTCCCCAGGGCTGTGCCTTACAGGCGTTGCACGGGGGAGTTCCGGAATTGGTCTTTTAAGAGGAAGCGGGACCACCCCTATGTGCTGATGGTGATCACCGGGGTGGTTTTAGTGAGGTAAAAATCCCACACTCCCGACCTCTCTCCCCGGGGATCGGGTGCCTTTTGAAGGTGTCACTCCGACAAAAAAAAAAAAAAAAGGTGCTTGGTTGGTAGAATGGCGATTATGGAGATAAAGTTAACTAATCCAATTTTGTTCAATTAATTGCTACTTCTTCTTTTTCTTCTCCATCGATGATTCCCTTTTATTAATTTAATTTAATGGTCCCTTTTAGTAATTTAAATTAATACAATTTAGATTAATGCTACCATGTTTGGAGAAATGTTGATGTTTGAACCAAGGTAACCGACATAGTCAGAAGAATTGCTAAACTTAAGTGGCAGTGGGCAGGGCACATTGCTCGCAGAACAGATAGCCGATGACGCCGAAAAGTTTAGGAGTGGTGACCGCGTACCGGCAGACGTAGCGTTGGGAGGTCCCTCAAGGTGGATCGATGACCTTGTGAAGATCGCAGGAATTAGTTGGATGCGAGAAGCAGACAACCGGTCGAAGGTGCGATGCTTGGGGAGGCCTCTGTCCAGCAGTGGTCATCTTTCGGCTGAAATAATGATAATGTTTGAAAATATCAATCTAAACTGATAAACCTGCTCCACATCGGTCTGACTGGAATCGTGCATAATTATCACTGTTTAGTTTCAACGATTTGCTTCTTATAATAATCCTTTCTGACCGTAGGCATTCGATCTTCCGTAACAGCTACTTGGTACGGGTTTTGATGAAATCAAACGGGTCTGAAGTTCTACCTTCAGACCCGTCTGATTTCATCTGGTTTCGTACCCCTTAGACTGGAACTGGCAAGGAGTATCCTCTTGCACCATTGCGTCGTATACCCCTACTGCTGAGGGGACCGTGGAAAAATAATAACAGCCGCACAGGTCGATCGATCAGGTTAAGCTACGCTTGCCGCGATTGGTCTCTGGATGGGTGACCATCTTTACATACCGTGACCCCTCCGTGTCTCGGAAAGAACGTTAAGCCGTTGATCCCGGCTGTCATTCGTGGATCTTTGACAGTCGTTACGGGTAGTCAGAAGCCCGAAAGTCTGACAACCAGTCTTACCAAGGGGTATCGTATTACCCAGTAACCGGGTTGTGGAGATCATATAGGCAGTCGCTCCATGTAAAATACTCGTATTCAGCTGCATCCAGTTAGACTGGAAGTCAACCCCAACATAGTTGGGAAAAGGCTTGGCAGATGAGGACCCCTGCTGCTGTTAACTCTTTTCTACTTTTCACTAGTGATTTTTCGTATAAAGATCGTACTTGAAACATTCGTAATTTGTAAAAGAAAGGAACAAATAATAAAAAAATACAAAACCTACATTGATCGTTAGCACTTGCCTCATCGAAAGTACTTTTACTAATCACTCACATCACACTCGCAAATTGCACTAATCAACGTTGGCAGACACACTTTCCATTTTGCAATATTTTGGCAATGTTTAATTCTTGAATATATAATTTTTGTGAATACTACGTCATCATCACCATCATTTAGGTATTATCGCGTGGTTGATCATAGTTAGATAGATAGTTAAACCATTTAATCAGTGCACACAAAATACATAGTATACACAAAAGTACAATTAGACAAATTACATAAATATATAAAAACAAGGTGCCAATATACAGAAAATAAAACATTCTTAACCTTTTGACCGCCACAGTCATGTATAGATGACAAACCAAAATTTACCCAGCACGCCACGGTTCGACTACATGACAGACTTTGACGCCGAGGGCACGTTTTTGATTTTTTGACGAGTGGCGGTCAAAAGGTTAAAGAAATTAAGCGGCACTCTGACATACCTACTTTAAATCAAAATAACGAATACTCGTATACAAAGTGCGGTGTGCGCCTCAAGCTTGCACTAAATGGGAGTCCAGGTCAGCACAAGGAAATAGTTCTACATTGGCTTTTGACTCCACTGTATTTTGCCATTGCGCTATTCTGAAAAAGCTTAGTAAATTACGGTGTCATCAATGCGTAGACGGAGTAAACTATAGACTGCTGCATATTATCTTCTTTTTCATTCACACAAGAAAAAGAGAAATAATTATATTAACGTCACTAGCAAAGAAAAGAGCCAGAGTAAGAATATTTCTGTCCCTTACTGCGTGTCGGCTAAACAAGTTTGACGTTTATGAATGAAATAATAAAAACTACACCGCGATTAAACGGAAAATAAGATCTTTTTCGCATAATTCAATAATAGTACATTTGCGCAACTGTGAAAATGGTAAGGTGCAATGTAATAAGCTGTAAAAATTATAGTATGATGAAGATTGCCGGAATTTTTTGTCCCTTTCGATGACACGGATTCCATTAGTCTACAGACTACTCTGTCTACGCCTCAATGCCACCTACTGCTTCTTGACATAATTCCTTGTGAACAAAAAATAATGCCATTCCAAACTACACATAGTTACCTAATGCCGTAAGGTAGCCATGTTTGTTTTCCATTCAACATCTAATCAGTAATCACATAAATTGTATCGGCAGGCGGCTAAGATTTTCTCCAATCAGCCTTCAAAGATTACACCGTGGAGAAAGGAAGCACCTACCTTTCTTTCATTTCCCGTTTGCGATAGAAAAGCGAAAGTATCACAGGAAACTTTACAGTAGCAAAACGTGTTATGGTTGAGAGAGGCTCGATCATGGCATGGTTTATCATTGTATTAGATTTAAAATCAAGTACAGTCAACAAAAGAAATAAGTATGCAGGACCGTCGAATATAGTTGAAGTTTAGTAAGAAACTGATGGATGTTGTCGACTGAAATTAAATTTGATAAATGCGCTCTTTGTTTTCTATTAATAAAATTAAATTTTATTCGAGAACATCCATTGGTTTCTAACTAAACTTCAACTATATCCGACGACCCTGCATACTTATCTCCTCTGTTGACTGTACACAGGAAATTCCGTTCAAGACCTGCCCTAGCAAGAATTTAACGCGCAAAGTAAACATATCGTAAATTAGAATAATTTTAATATAGAAAATACGTTACGCACATAATATTTACTAAGTTTTAAGTTGTTGTTTTGTTGTGTTATAAGACATGATTTAATTTCATATCGATAGGTAAAATACTAACTGTACTAGTCGCAAAATTTTAATTTAATTCTATAGGACAGTGGTATTTCTGATTCGAAATCGTTCTAATTCACGGTTGCGCTGTTATATTCTAGAATATATTGAAATTATATTTAAAGTTTCAAGTAGGTTATTGGCCGAAATGCAAAATGGAAAAATTAAATAAGTACTGACTTTTCCTGGAAGTTTACGAAAAACAAATGCCCAATGACGCAGAAGAATGAAGAGAACTCGAAATTAGTGCTAAATTATTCAATCGAAGAACGCAAATCATATACCTTCAAACAAAGTATTATGTTATCAAACATGATTCACACACAAAGATGTTTTGTGCACAATTGTAACTAAATCAAAATGAGTTGTTGAAAACTATTTGAAAACTTTTCACAAATGAAAACTACAAAGAAAAGCTTTTAGTAAGTATCTATAGATAACAGTGGTGGCCCAGTGGCATCGGTGTAAATTAGTTCATCACCACTTCCCTCAAAAACGGTGAAGGAAAACATCGTGAGGAAACCGGCATGTCCTAAAACCAAAAATTCGAAGACATGTGACATCTACCAACTTGCACTGGGTCCGCGTGGTAGATTACGGCCCACTCCCTCTCAAAGAGAGGAGGCCTGTGTCCCAGCAGTGGGAACAATTATAGACTGATTATGACTAAGATGATCTATAGATATATCTCCGAAAGTTCAAAATATGTTTATGAATGGTTTAGCGTACTTAGAGAGGTGAAAAAGTGGTATTTTATAATAGCACTTTTTCACTATGTTGTGCTACAAAAGAAGCTATATCTACCAACAAATGCTTTGCAGTTTGGCAGAGTTTTTTTTTTTTTTGCTTGTACATTATAACCCTATTCCACGAAGGGTGGAGGGTGAGCAGAGGTGTAACAGTACCACTATTACACCAACATTTCGCCAGTGAATATATACCTAATAAATATTCCTTTATTTATTTTTCACAATACCAATGCGGATCTCACTTATACTCAAGTTTTCGTGTGGCCTCCGACGGCGGAAGAGCTGTGTAAAGCCGTTTGTGTTAATTTTCTCACGCACACTTTTTGTACCTTACCTTGAGAGGCTTGTGGCTAAGTAATAACAGCCGCACGGGTCGATCGATCAGGTTAAGCTACGCTTGCCGAGGTTGATCCGTGGATGGGTGATCATCTTTGCACACCAAGTCCTCTCCGTGCCTCGGAAAGCACGTTAAGCCGTTGGTCCCGGCTGTCATTCGTGGATCTTTGACAGTCGTTACAGGTATTCAGAAGCCCGAAAATCTGACAACCAGACTTACCAAGGGGTATCGTATTACCCAGTAACTGGGTTGTGGAGGTCAGATAGGCAGTCGCTCCATGGTAAATACTGGTACTCAGCTGAATCCGGTTAGGCTGGAAGCCGACCAAAACATAATTGGGAAAAGGTTAGGCAAATGATAACTTTTTGTACTTTAGTCGTGTCTGCTAAAATATTTATGTAAGAACAGCTGCAGAACAGATGCAAGCAGCAGATGATGTAACGACTGTCAAAGATCCACGAATGATAGCCGGGACCAACGGCTTAACGTGCTTTCCGAGCCACGGAGGGGCCTAAGGATGGGTGACCATCTTTACATACCGAGACACACCATAAGTCCATACTAATATTATTATAAATGTGATATATAGTAAACTCTGTCTGTCTGATGGTCTGTCTGTCTCTTACCATTTCACGCCTCACTGGCTGAACGGATTTCGACGAAATGGAACACGGATAGGTAGATCATGACCTGGGTTAGGACATAAGATACTATTTCTTTCGGTACAACGTTCCCCTAGGATAAATTTCAAGCGAAGCCGCGGGCAAGAGCTAAGTGTTTGCGTAGAAATATTATATTTTTATCAATTTTACGGAATTGAGTCACCAACGCACATCCGGTGTTCCAACGGCTTTATGAAACAAACAGGTAGGTAATAAGGTAATTAAGATTTCCCTATTAAATTCTGTGTTAATTCCTGCTATCCTGTTTCGCCGATTGCCATGATCGATAGGTATTTCCCAATAAGGCATTTTTGATAAAAATACCCAGAATTTTGAAACAAACACTGTTTATATTTGTCCTGTTTTGTAATAATATCCTTATAGAGAATTTTAGGAGGAACGGCGCGCGGCGCCGCCGAAAGGCCCAGAAAGCACAAAAACAAGGCAAAAAAAACACGTTTGTTGTATGGGAGCCCCCCTTAAATATTTATTTTATTTTGTTTTTAGTATTTGTTGTTATAGCGGCAACAGAAATACATCATCTGTGAAAATTTCAACTGTCTAGCTACCGCGGTTCTTGAGATACAGCCTGGCGACAGACAGACGGACGGACGGACGGACAGCGAAGTCTTAGTAATAGGGTTCCGTTTTTACCCTTTGGGTACGGAACCCTAAAAATAACGTTCAGTGACGTCATTCGCCGGAAAATAGCGGACGCTAAATGGCGGTCACCGCTCTTCTAAAAAACCGTAACTCTAGCCTACAAAACTGACGGTGGCGGTTTTCTGTGGAAAATCACAAGATGAAAATGAAAGAAATATTACTAACCTTACCTAACCGCCAGTATTTACAAACGTTATTGTACTATGCGCTACGTTCATTCGTGTTGCGTTAGTGTACCTACTGGGCAAAATTCCAAGTTGTAAAAACAAAAGTACTACATGTTGTTGTTCAGTTTACAAGATATAGCGCTATCGTAAATATTTTTGTGCTTAACTATATCTAGGCTAGGTCCGTCGAGGCGTCTGAAATTTGTTTTAAACGCAGGTGGGCAGTTAGAGAGGCCCACACCCTCTCACCGAGAGGAGGCCTGTGTCCCAGCAGTGGGAACGTTATAGGCTGATTAAGTTTATGTGTGTGGGCAGAGTTAAGGATGATTTCCACCAAACGGCTCGCATCGCATCGGATCGGAACGGATTTTACAATCTATAAACGATAGCGTCTTCCGCGAGACGCGATCGTGGCCGCGACGCATACGCGCGTCGCGTCGCTCCGTTCGCCTGTTGTCGTATTTGATCGAATCCTTTCGGCTGTCGTCCAAATTTTTCTTTTGCTCTTCTGTGTATTATGATTATTTTCTTCTTCTTCTAATGCAATAGCCAACAATACTACGTCAACTTTTCAATAACCATTTTCAAAAAAACAAAAATTAGAAGATATCAACACGATAAGAGTGAAACTATTTATTTATTTAGGCACAGAAACAGATACGTTCGTAAGCGACGGTACGGAGCCGATCGTATGCATCGACATGCTGCCGGACGCGATCAGCTGTCGCCATATCCGTTCGTATCCTTTCCGATCCGATGCTGTGCGAGTGCATTCCAAATGGTGGAAATCACCCTTTAGATAGGAACATCTTGCCCTGCCTATTTTCAGAATTTTTGGTCGGTCAGTCATATATCTGCTCCTCTCCTTTCCAAGTTCAAGCTAGGTGGAGTGACGATCTTCTGAAGGATGCTGGTAACAGAGGCCTGTTAAATCAAAATGGAAAAACCTGATAACCTCTCCTTACAAGGTTGAAAAATATACCTTCTAATTCTAACAAGGGAAAATTTTTAAAATGGGTAAATAAGTGAGTAAATAATATTAAGTAAAATGTTGGTGTTTATTCAATGACACACTTCCTATTATACTTTTGAAAATCGGCGTTTTTACCGGAAATACTTTATTTATTTAATTTACATCTTGACTCGTCACAAAAATAAGGAACAAGCCACTCAAATCAACGTAGAATGTTGCTAATAATCACTATAAGCAAAGAATAGGCAAGAACATTGCTAAAAATAACATTATCACATATGCAAAGGTAAATAAATAAATAAGTTCGTGTCGACAGACAGACAAGTTTTATGTAGCGAGACGCGTCACACTTGAACACACTGCACTTCAACAATAAATCATGCTTCGAATGTAAGCGCCAAATTAATAGCTTTTAAAGGAACACGATTTTCATAAACATCGATTGCAGACACTTTTTTGCACTCATTACCATTTGAACTCGTAAATTTTTCTAGTGACCACTGGCCTTAAAATGGAACGCTACTATTGTTTTTATATTGATTGGCAAACATGCCAGCCCTATAAATAGATAGAATATTATTACCTTCCAACATCCCTCCAGCAGATATTAACTCTACACCCAGGGTAAAGTTGAAAGTTACTTTCAACTCACTGTCAGCATGTTCCAGAAAATATAACAGTATGTCCCAGAAAAGTCTGCCAGCCCTCCATCATTATCAAGCCTAACTTTACCTATAGCTGGTGAACCAGTCTCAAGGTCGTCTGCCGATCTCGCCAGCTATTGCGCCATCAAAATATTAACGTAAACAATTTTTTTTTTTTTAACTTATAAGCCGTTCTATTTATTGTTACGCGTACTGTGGCAAAACAAAACTATTCTTCCATGTAGATATATTATTTATTTTATTACAGCATCTCAATTTCCATATTATCCCATATTGATGATGATACGCGCACAAATTAAAAAGGCAGTCAGATTATTCATGAATGAAAAAATACTGCTAAAAGGAAAATGAAAATCTGTAATTTCATCAAAGTCTGCCATCTCCCATTTCACTTTTGGATGTTGTTCAAGAAAGAAATAAGTTTTGTTAATTTAGCAATGATCGTCAATGGTAGTCATAGGATTCTCGGAACAGTGAAACGTGACTACATTTTTGACACGACAATAAGGAATAAAAATAAACGTATGCTGTCAGGCTGCGGCTGAAAGTGCATAATAGTAGCCAGTTTCTCAACGATGTCACGTGAATGACCGAGAAATTCTTGTTACTTCGACTCTATTTTATTCTCCACATTTTCCCTCTCAGATTTCCATCTTAGATTTTTCTCTTTTGCAATTCATAACAAATTTTAAATTTATTAAAATCATATATTATGGCGTTTTCTCAATTTACTTTTATTGCCTTTCGATCAAATTTATGTTAACCACCATTTTACTTTAACCTAATTCTAATTGTCTTTGCATTTTTCAAGCTTTCCCAATTATTTTAGGGTCGGCTTCTAGTCTAACCAGATGCTGCTGAATACCAGTATTTTACATGGAGCGACTGCCTATCTGACCTCCACAATCCAGTTACCCGCCTAACTGTAAAAGTATCGAAGTACTTATACTGCATCAAATGTGATCATAATTATGCCGTAAGCAGGCAATATATGGGCCGTCACTTACAATGTCGCTAACTTCAACATACAAGTAAATCGCATGTCGCTTATAAGTTATGCGGCGTCAAATTACAAAGCGTAAGCGACTGACTAGCAACCTGTAACAGTTCGATATTATGCAATGTTATTAAATTTTCACTTGATAAGTACTTCTACTATGTAAATTGATATGTAATGCGTTAATTATGAATCTTTAAAAAATTATTATCCTGTAAGTTGTCAAAAAAGGTTCTGGAGTGCGACCGCGTATCGGAAGACGTATCGTTGGAAAGACTCCCACAAGATGGACCGATGACCTTGTGAAGGCTGCAGGAACCGGTCGAAACGGCGGTGCTTGGGGAGGCCTATGTTCAGCAGTGGATGTCTTTCGGCTGGAAATGATGATGATGAAGTTGTCAAAAACTTGAAGAAAATATTCAAGGTGAAAGAGCGCCTGTATGTTTGAAATACCTGCAGTATTTTATTACCTTTACATACTGACAGCTTGAAAAGTGGACTCTAAAATGAGAGCCATTTATTAATAAGAGTCCCAGGAAATCAAACTGTTTTATGCTTTGTGTCATGTTCAAGGCGAAAAAAGTGGTGCCGTATACAAAGAAATACCTCGAATAAACGGCCGAAAACACCATGACAACAAAAGGAAAGTAACACACACTACCAAAAAACAGATCCCACTCAAACACACAACAATAAAAAAGTCAAATACAAACATTTTCTCTTATAAGTACTTATATGCTTACTGTTAATGAAAGTTCGCTACCTACTTATTTACCAAACACAGTTGCATATCGTTGTGGCGACAACGATATGCAACTGTGTTTGGTAAATAACACATTCAACTGATGAACTAACCAATTTCACTCGGTATTGGAAACTCACTCATTAACTTTTGGGCTTAGAAAGTGAATATTTATTTGAATTAATGGCTACCAGTCTTACCTTGAGTATAGGTAATTTATGTAAAGTTGCATATTTTCACATCTGTTCGAAGATGGCGTTGGTAGTGCGATAGTGCCAGAAGTTCTCCTTGAAACTTTCCATTGCTGAGAAAAAGAAAAAGAAAGAAAGAAAGAAAATACACAACAAGACACACAACACACAAGGGACCAGCTTAGCAACAAGGACAGCTACTAAGAGGACCAAGGCCTTCAGTTTCGATCTGTGGTGGAATAAATGTCGTCCACCACCCTCTCCCTATCCATTACCTACCCCCTTACAGTACTCACACAATCATCTCAGTATTATCTTGATTCTAGTGAAACCGCGCGAAAATAGGTAAATCAAAATAAAACTCTTTTTCTAAGTCGCTATGTAAAGTATAAGAGGGCCTAATCCTCTATGGTAACAAAGAAAAAAAAAAATACAAACTGACATGCCATCAGCGATAACGATGAAGGAAATGTCAAAAATTTATTGGGTTGACATCATTGACTTATATACTTTTGAAATCATTGGTTGACATAAACTACTGAAAAGCTTATTAGATGTCAATCCTGTCGAAAGTCGTTGTAGAAATACAGAACGCCACTTTGCCATAATCAGCACGCTTGGCAACTGGACTAGTGATCACAGGACTTGCTACAGGTTGATATGATGGATGATATATAGAAAATTGGCTCAT
This sequence comes from Oligia latruncula, assembly GCA_948474745.1. Classification (NCBI taxonomy): domain Eukaryota; kingdom Metazoa; phylum Arthropoda; class Insecta; order Lepidoptera; family Noctuidae; genus Oligia; species Oligia latruncula. The sequence goes on along the minus strand of OX419684.1, from coordinate 4,489,989 downwards.
TCTTCCTCTAAGGTTGCAACTATAAAGGATGGAATGCTTTCAATCATGACTCATACTGACTAATAATAACATTAGTTGAAAACATTATACATTTTTCCTTCAGTACAGTAACTCAAGTAGGTACATGATAACATACATAGTTTGTATGTATGTAAGCTCGCAGTAGTAAGAAGTCGTAAACTCGTAATAGCCAGCGCTATAGCTATGTGTGTGTGTTCGTTCGTTTGTATGGTGCGCACTTCCGAATAATAACGTGTTTGTGTGAAAACTGCGTAGAATGGGATAAAACATGTTTCTGTTATGTCTATTGATGTATCGCTTTGTAAGTTTTCCATTCATCTATCCATTGAAGTGGATATAAATAACATTTTATATGTTAAACTTATCGTCATCTGCGCTTGACATGGTTACACAAGATGGAGGGCCTCCGTCAAATTAGCCTAGTTTGGTATCTTTCTCCCATTCTTCCACTCTTAATCTTATCACATAGCACACGTTATGGCACAAAACACGATGTTGTAATGCGCAAAAATACAATTTACATCACAACATTTAACGCACGCTTCAAGTACCTCTCACGTTAGGTACTTTCAAATCGTAATGGAAACGTGTTTGGCGCTGGTGGCTGCAGCGCTACGTCACGGCGCTGAGCGGCACCTCCAGCGCGCGGCGGGCGCGATACGTGGTCGGAACGGGAGGAGCGCGTCGCGGGAGTTGCGGGAAGCGACCTTGACGCCGAACGAGGAATGAATCACGTCAGCGAAAGTGGGAGAAATGTGCCGCCGCGCCCCGCGCCGCTCACTTTTACTTTCCAGTGTGGCGCAACCGAGAGCGGCGCCGGAGCGCGCGCGCCACTCGCCCGGCGCCCGCGGCCCGCAGCGCCGTCGCGCCGAATACATACCGCGCTCCTAACACCGCCCGCGACTGTGACTCTGCCCGGATTACAGTGATACTCCCAGTGCATCACAGGATTCAGTTTCAGTGATTCCCGCGGCGAAAGTAGAAACCGGGTCGCCGATAAACGTTGTGCAAGTTGTTGCGCGCGGAACTCGCGCGCGGCCTCGCACTCTCCCGCAGGAAGCGTGTCGCAAGCGGGGAAGTGGCGCAAGCGCCGGGAAGCCGACGCGCGCTCCACAACACACATACCCTGGATTGCCCTGGCAATACTGGATTCTCTTCTAACATTGTCCCCTGGTAAGCATCATCGACGTATACTCGTTGCTAGGATATCATTGTGTGATTTAGAAAGTGCCATTCTACAGAGAAAAGCAGTAATTAAAGGTCGCGAAACCATAATGCTCCATCCCGCGCATTCGGTTCTAAACGTCGGAGATATTAGTGAAGGGGACTGGTGTCACCAACACACTCAAAGCGCACAATTGGCGTCACCGACGACTGAACTTCGGCTCGGGTGTCGGAAACGCTACAAATAAAGAAGTGAAATATCCAAGGACAATACAACTTTCAAGTGATTTCGCGCGCGGCCGACAATAAAAACTTCGTAACGCGCCTGCGCAACCTCTCGGTCTCACTTTCGACGTCTGCGCCGAGCCTCGCTCGACGAGCCGCGCTTTCAATAACTATTACAAAACCTCCGGCATGTCGAATTTTCTTTCGAAAGTTATCGCTGCTAGAAATTTGATTTGTGAAGTAATGGACGTTTCAACACTCATCGGCGTGGTTGGTGATGAAAATGTGAAAAGTGCGGCGAGCACATGTGGCAGAGGAAAACCTTGTACTCTCCGTGACCACCACTGAGTCATTGAGTTGGAGCTATTACAAACAGCACGTTCCGAGCAACTGTCATCATTAAGGAGAACTGAAAGGAACACGATCCAAGGCCAGTTGGATAACGAATTTTCGTTTAATATTAATAAATGGCAAGCACGGCCGATCGTGACTGATCCAATGGTGCACGCGGATGCAGAGGATCACTGTGACCGAAACACTTTCACGCGAACAGCCGCCACGATCTCAACAACCGAGCCAAATCGAAGCAATAAAACGACACGATATAGATGATCTAATCGTTTGTAATTGACGAAATTCATTTCACGGAATTAGTTTAGTTGCTATGCTAGCAATACAAATTCGATGTATCGCTACAATGAATACAAGAATATGTTGAAAAATTGCTTTTCTATTTTAGAATCTCAATTTCACACGCTTTAGAAAACCATTAGTGACACACGTGGTCGGCGAAAAGGACACATTGTTCTCACATACAAAAATGGTGTACTGTTGAAGTTGAACATAGCACTTAGTAGGCTGTATTTCTCTTACATAAACCATCATTCTTCGACGCGGATATTCATAATCTTTTCTAAAAGATCTGTTAATCTATCAATACATAATAATGATAAGAAAGAAGTTATGCAATTCACGCGTGCAATAACTGCTTAAACGCTTTCATTTTCAAATGCGAACATTAGTGGGCGTGCCGTTAAATGTCAGGATTAAGATTTATGATAAACTTCGTGATTAGCTAGTGACAAAAGTACAATGAATATAGTTGAACTTTCACCCGGAGGAATGGCGACGCGAAAGTAAGGCCGCTGTATATCGGATGATTTCATCCTGATTTCACAAACCAATGTAACGAAATTATGAGTTGAAATTCGAGGATGTGATGTCTGCACGGCCGAATAAGCAACGCTTTCTGTTCTCATGCTCGGCGAACGATTAAAGGTCGTAGAAAGATTTATCAAATTACCTTTTTTACAAGTGTAAGTTTATTATCAGGAAACTGCACAGTAATTACAGCACGTTTCCGAGTTATTTTACTGTGAATCATAAAGATGGTCGGTGACGAAATATGATAATAGACGTTGCAGACCGTATCACTAAAGTAGACTTTGCTTATATGGCGTGTGAATTTTTTTGGTGTTTTATCTCTGCTGAAGCGTGAGCTGACGAATGTGAACATAAAATGGTCCATGAATTAATACGATATCAAATATTTGCCAAATACGAGTGTGAACTTATTTTTATCAAAGAAACTATTCAATTGTTGATATTTTACACTAATGACTGTGTTTTAGTAGAACATAGTTATTTCGTAAAACCGTGAACAGACCATTGTTTTGCAACGCATATGAAAAGGCCTGTTACAAATACTATGATAAATGAATAGTTCTGCACAACGACAGTTCACTATTAATTTATCAATAGATTCATTTATAAAATATCACTTTTGCATGATATCATGTTTCCGTGTTTAATTAATTCAATGGCAATAAACATTTAGTAAATGTTCACATCGAGATAAACAATAGAATTATACACGACCCGGCCGATGTGGGAGCCTCTTACTTTGTTACGAAAATAAAGTCTCAATAACAAAAATTAAATTGAGAGTCAAACACAAGGAGCAATTAAAGTAATTCTCACAGTAGCTGATGACGAGTTTACGTAATTTGTGTCTTTTGAAGAAATTCACTGTGTTATCCAATCTGTTTAGACAATGATAGTGAGGAAATGAAAGTGGAAAGCTGTTACGAGAATGGAACGAGCGGTTTATAGTCGCATTAGCACATTATAAACTATAGGACACAACCATCTGGTCTGGTCTCGGTGATCCATATACAAATCTACATACATATCCATCAATATGTTAATGATTCGGTAAAAAATTATAATAAAAACAAAACCACTGTTTTTTGTTACACGTAACCTATTTCACATAGTATTATTCAAAGATCAAACATTTTGTATGTAAGTGTCGCGAGGACATCCGTATTGGTAAAATCTGTAGCTGCGGAAGGACAATTTAAATTATGACCCAAAAATCTCTGTCAATCTTTTCTAAGGTCAATCCATAAAAATTCCATAAATATGTTATAATCCATACAGTGTATTTTCGTGGAATCATTTGTCTTATAGCTTTAAATATGAAATATATTTAGATAAAGTAAATATTATTTTGTAGCTTTAAAAAAATGACTTCTATAAATACCACGATTTATGCCAATCTTTCGAAAAACTAAAAGTCCATTGCAATTTTCACATATTTCAGAATAGAACTCAAATTCTATATATTCTGCGGTCTTTCACACACTAACAGCTTTATTTGCTCAAACCAAATGTGTTTCATTAAAACCATTTGCGAACTCTCTAACGACCTACTTAACTATATTATCTTAAACGTCTTCACCTACTGAAATTGCGCCACGGTTTTCATTTCTCAGTGACCACCCACGCTAAATACGTGTCAAATTGCTAATAGCATTATCAACTTTCATTGCATCATCGTAATCATCGGTTGTAATTATAGTGTTTGTCCAGGCGACCCGTGCTTGTTATAACAATAAAGCTATCTGCTACGCTCATTACCATATAACTACTCCAATATTTATTTTTGACCTGGCTATTTGTTTAGTTCTGTATCCCATCGCTAGATAGAATAATAAACATCTTATATGGAAGCATCGTTTAATCTGTCGGTATCGTCAAGTAGGTAACACCGGCGTAGGCGATGGCGGTACACATTGCAACGTGCCGATTCATATCCAAGGTCTTTCCTAGTGGAAGAGAACGGAGTTTCCTGCGGCCGCCTATCTCTCGCGCACACCGACATTCGCACGTGAACGCACACGCGCCCACGTGTCGCTATTCTTTGTGTTCAATCTTTCCTAGCTACCGTTGCGAGGCATCTTCTTTTTGTGCCGTCCGGTGGCGTTTGAAGTTTGAGCCTCTGAGCGCTTCATTATATAGGCGACGTGCGATGCGCGCGCTTCGCAGTTAGTGTGTCACTAGAGCCCGCGCGAGAGGTGGCCTGCAAGGACTGTACCGCGCCAACCTTTTTTCTGTGCGTGCGATGTTTTCACTTTCGTCATTTTGACCGGGCCAGTTTGATTTGACGTCGCTCGCGCACGGACGTGCCTAGGTTCCGGCGTTTGTGATATCCTGTGATCGCTGGTGCTCCGGATTGTTTTTGTTTATGAAATTTATTTTTGTGAAAAATATGGCTGTGATAAAGTGTTAATATGTTCGATAGTAACATTCTTTTTAATTTCTACAATGAGATTGCTAATAGAAGTGCACTACAGTTGGCAAGGTAAGGTTGTTTTGTTTGTTTACCTTAAATTTAGTAGGTATGCGGGGATGCGCATGTAGGTGTGGGCGGTGGGTAGGTAGTCACATCGTCGGTCCGGTGGGACGGTCGACACAACCTTGGCTCTAATGAACGCACTATTCGCCGCTTCATCCGCCTCTCGCCTTCGCCTGAGCCTCGCTCGGCGAAGAGGTTAATAGGTTCACATTAGATGGTGGTTTGCGAAATCGACTGACTGAGCTCAGCGTATGAACTGCGCCCGCGCCGCTTTTCCACGGTTGGTTTCGCGCGCATTCGACATACCGAGTAAATATTTGGATGCGATCACTCCCAGTTTTACAAATATCTATTATAATTAAAAATTTGTCACTCAATACATCATCAATTATTTGATACCACTTTACATAAATCTACATTCAATAGCTGAAACAAAAAAATATTAAAATAAGTACTTGAACTAAAAATAAACACTCAGATTGTCATAACGCTAACTAGTAATGTTATTTAAATTTCTACTTGCTAAGCTAATTCAAAATTAATGAAACATTAACGAGTTTGTTTCCAAACAATAATTTTTGAAACTCTCATCGTTTATCGAAACACGTTAATGAACGCCAATTAATTACCTGTTTATCCGCGAATTTCACTTCTGATTGCTCGAGCATTAAATCGATTTCGGAACTGATAAATACTCGTTTCGCAATAGTAAAAGTCGATTCATTGCTTTTGGCACGTAATTACAGAATATTTTTATGAGAATCGATTATTGTTGTAAATATTGCGTTCCCAGCAATAATTCTTCTCTCAACTTTGCCAGTTCAAGTGAATTTTCTTTAAACAACTTTGTATGTTTAATCTCACCTGTTTCATCTCAACCTTGCGCAACGAAAAGCTAATCTCATTCTATTATTTGAATTATTTTCTATTAATCGTTGTTATCATTCATTAATTACCTGTCCAAGGCTTCGAAGTAATCTTGTTGATAATGAGTGGTATTGACTAATATTGTTTTGATTGTAAGATTCGTGCGTGATGTGACTATGATCACTTCCTTAATCAACTACCTATTTCGATTAATAAATATATTGGTTCCTGGAAATTTTGTTTTCGTAACAGCAGCATTAAGTATCATGTTATTCATATTTGATATAGACATTAACAAAACATATACATACGCATCGTGCTTCAAAACAATAATTTTTCCTACCAATATTGTGACGCATAATGTTAGTTTTGTATATTCTACTTTAACCCGTTCAAAAAGTACACAATAAAACTTAAAAGTTCAAATACGTGACGTATCTACAAGTAAATTGTTTTATGTATTAACTCAATAACTAAAACTACAAAGGAATCGAAGGTTCTCATTGCTCACTGATAGATCCGTATACCGAATGCCACTGCGCAGTTTTGTGATAAGTGACTTGACCGTACCTAACATGATAACAAGTTTTTTGGACATGTAAATATTGACTGGTTGTTGTTTACTAAAACCGTGAATGAAGCCAAAGCTGAAATGAATGACTAATTCCGCAAACACAAAGATTAAATCTATGAAATGCTCCGGACAAATTAGGATCAAAATCTAAATTTCCCTCAACTTTTGGAAACCCCAATAAATATTACAAACTTCGGAAAACTAATTTGAGCTTAAAAGCAATCAAAATTCCATATTTTGCGGCTGCCATGACTATTCTTGACATTTACTCCAAAATTGATAAAGACAATCGTGTTGTGAACGAAAATTACGCAATGACAATTGATACTGATGCTAAGAGAGAGAATTGTGTCAATGAAGCAGAAGTGTCGGCAGTTGGCACGAGTAAACAATTAAAGGGCGAGTACGAATGATCGCCCAATGTCGTTTTTCTATTTGACTTAACGAATATCACGCGTATTTATAGTGTTCCGCAATAAAACTGAAATAAACTGAATACTATTGGATTAATCGTATCAATATACAGTGTTCTAAAATTAGAAAACTTGTAAATTGTTTTGTACACCAATCGGATCATGGGAAAAGAAATAGAGTGTGTTAAACTCAAAAGACTGTATTAAAAATCGTTAAACGAGAGATAATGAGCAACACAAGAGTAAGACTTTTGTCAACATCTTAAATAGGCAAATAGAAAGAAAAGCTCCAATGTTTGAGATTATATTCGTTTCAGTAACGTAACTTTCAGACGACTTATCATCGATATTATGATCATGGCTCCTTGAACTTTTCTATGCTTATGATATGCATTCAATATTCATATTCAATCAACAAGTCCGAAAATTTCGTCCTATAAATATTTTAATATACAACAAACCTTGGTATTCAAATGTGTTATGAAACCTTTGCGAACTGTAGCTGTAATATTTTAAAACATGCCTATTGGCCTTCGTATTGTCTGATTAACACGATGGTCACTTCGATAACACCCACTGTTAACAGTTTGATAAGATTTTTGATTTCTGTAACCTTTAAATTTTGATAAACATAACCGTAATTACTATCTACTGTACTTTGGGTTTCAATTCCAAGAACACATTCTGACCTAGCTAATAAGACTGCTGTCTCATATCTGTTAGTTGTAGGTATATGTGTCTTGCAAGATTGGCTCTAATTAGTTTCTCTAGTTAGACAAGATTCTTAACTAATTGCAGATTCTTATATGATTTCTTATCGTTATAGTAGAGATTCTTTGAAGTTGTTAAGAATATTATATGTTTACTGTATGCACTAACAGACGCAGGTACTTGTACTGCGTTCGATTAGCTACAGTTGTGTTATTATATTAAATGGTACACAATCAAATAATTAGTTTCGCATTGTCAAATACAACATTAATTACACGATAATATTTATTTTACGCAATATCAATTGTAACTTCCGAGTGGAACAATCCACATTGTTATCATCTACACGTGGTTAAAAACTAGATCTTTTCCGTCTGTAGTTTGCATAAACTAATTATGAACACGTCCAAGGGTCTCTATTTGTTCAGTAATAATCTATTCGTTACTAATAATTGTAATATAACCACAAATGTAACTGTTGTAATTAGGTCACGCTATGATTCGATTGTAACTCCTATTTCCTGGAAATATGGCGCTGGTACTATGAATTTATCACGACTATTAAACAAGCGTTGCATAGCAATAGGAAAAATCTTGAATCTAATTAATATTACCATCTATAATTGTCTTGAATAATAAAATAACAGACGTAGGAAGTCGGTACAGAAACTAAGGCAACGTAAACGTTCATAATAATAGCGGACGTAAACTGGCAGTACTGGTTGCGCGAAAATATGAATTTTCAATGGAGTCGTAATTAGTAAAACGCATCGTTTGTTAGCAGGCTTTGTGCACGTATTTAACGTTCCGAGAAACTAGGTTTACAACGTAGAAACGCAAACATTTCTAAAATCCCAAATGCGAGAGCCGAGTTACTCGATGCTATTTCGCAATCGGCATTTACTCCTTGCAAAGTCGACATAAACATTTTCTCAGAACTACAAATATATTCGGCAGTTCGGAACCACTTCGATTTTCCGTCCAAACACAATTAATGTGTCAACTTCTTTATCGTTTCATGTAATTTCTTCATAGTTCTGCGTACCATGTGACATTGAACTGAATTAAAAAGCGTTATCAGAGGGCTCGATATTGTCAGTAGTGTGCGCCAGTTGTGAAACACTCATAACGTTTGGACAGTAGTCATATAGAGGCTCATTAACATCTTTTCGTTTTGGTTTTTAATCATTATTTAATCGAATTTTAATGAATCCTTATTATTCGAATGTCACTGGACAGTTACCGTCACGTGTTTTTCTATTAGCACAGTTAACAAGTTACAATTTGACCAGATATTCATCACACAGACAATTCCATGGTTTTACCGCCGACATTTTAAATTTTAATGTACTCTTAAATAGAATAAAACCAAGTAGGTACTATAAACTTTAAAATTTAAGTCAAGACTTTATATGACGCCATTTGAAATTATTATAAAAGTAAGCAAACCAAGCGGCAGATATGGTAGTTCAAAGAGATGTATTGTTTAGGACAATAAAATTCGGAATGGTCGTTGTCAAATGACTCCCAGCCCTTTCTTGTTCCCGTTCACGGTACAAATTGCCGAAGGACGTTGGAACTGGGTCACTTCGGAAATAGTTTATTGTTATCGGCTAGTCTGCGCACACGCAATGCTCACACGCACGCCCGAGCCGCGTTCGATTTTCAAACGTTTACGCACACGAACGAGCCCCCGACTCAATTAGGGTTCATCCTTTATAACTCTCGGAAGTCCTTGTACTAGTTTGCCTTCAGAATCTTCAATATCATCGTTGATGTCTATGGGTGCGGTTTCAAACGGCTTCCGCTTTCGTACCAATCAAAAACATACTTTCTTAAGGCCGACGGGTCAATAAAATTGAAAAGGTGTCGGATTTATATTTTCATAATATAATGTCATTACGAGTCTTAAAGGCCAAAGTGTTTTGGTCTATTAGTTTTATTACGTAGTTACCCTTGCGTTGAATATTTATAGTCAAACGCTTTCGACAGACCCTTGCTATCGCGTTCTTCGCTAGTACTTCGTCTACAAGGTTCTTCGTTTCATTATTTCGTATTATACGATGCACCTCGACATATGCATTACACTGGCTATTTTATGGTCCAACCAATACACCCAATGCATCACTTTAATAATAACCTTTGTAACCTTGACCACGCCAATAAATTAATTATGGTCGCTTGTCACAGTTGGCAATAAAAATTCTCATCTACGCATAAACTCTGATTGTTCACAATTTTATAGGCAATTCGATTAGTGGCAATTTGTAAAATAACTTAAAGACCTCAAGGCTTCCAAACAATAACTCACACATGGCCATGTAGCTGGCACACCGCCACACAATGAATAATAGTGTTTCATAGATAACGCATAGACCTATCAATTTAGTCTAGCACATTCACAGGCGCACAAATCTGCGCTCACATCCGGAGTAGGGCGTGCTGCGTGCGTGTGAGTGCACTCACACTGTCGCGAAATTTCCCACAAACCCCCACTATTCGGCGCACGCGCACGCTCACAAACATACCCTAGAGTAAAGAGTAATAAAACTGAAGTATCGTGAACGAAAGCACACGTTTCACGCCCAACATACGTATTTTTAGCAAAATGCGAGCGTACGGGTAGGTCAGTTACTATTATGACTGAAATTTTGATAAGAGCCATTGACTATCGTAATGAAAGTTACGTAACAGCTTTCATTATTTCTTATCTCTCCATTCATTTAGCCTCGGCCAGTATTGCTAATGTTCTTGTTTAGGTCTCACACGTTATGCACTTTAGTCAGCATTCATTGCTCAACCATTTGTCCTTTTACCGTTTCCATATTCCTTCTAATATTCCGCGGTCGTCTTATTATGCTGAAAAGTTCCATCACACATTCTATTATCGGATTTATACAAAATAATCTAAATTCATGAATAACTTCTGGTTTCCTAATTCAGTCAACAGCTTTTTTTCCGTATCAAGATTCACATAACTTTTTATCACATGTCTATAAATTTTTAAATTTATTTGTCTTATTAGACTGGACCTAGTAGGATGAATAATGTTTTATGTGCTTCCTCCATAACTTAGATGTACTGTACACGATTGTAGAAAGTAAAAATTAATAGCGTCACATGTGCTCGGAATATTAGGTACATTTTTATGAGTCAGCGTTTCTATACTACTTTGTCAATGTATGATTCAATTGTTTCAATCACAATTTAATTACATGTATTATTTAAGTATTGGATTTTAAGATAACGAAAAAAAAAATTGTTGTTATTGATTTTATTTTATTTTACCAAAACTGTACCTAATATAAGCTGTAATAGTAACATGTGGAAACGTAGTGGATTGTACATTTACTTATAGCATACGATCTAGATATAAGACACAATATACGATTTTTTGTTTTCCCAAATATAATAAAATAAAAAATTTGCGACTCCGCTAATAGATCATCGTCGAATTAAGATCCTTTATGAGCATTGTTCCCGGTATTATTATTGCATTTTTCCTTTCATTGCCTAAAAGTTAAAAATTATATAGCTCTGCTCTTTTGCAGGTCCTTGATTTGGTACTTTGCAGTAGTCCGAATTAAATGAGTGTCTTTGTGTGAGTGTCTTTCGTGTCTAGTTGGATAAACATGTATTTAAACAATTCTGGGCGAACCAACATGAAAGAAACTTACCTATTGCTATCTATCGTTCACTATTACTAAATGTCAATGTCTTACGTCATTGAATCCGTCTTCCTTTTTACAACCTATTATATTATATTTGTATACTAAATAATATTAAAGTAACGTATCCTTGCTATAAACTTAACTTTTATAGCTTCATTGTCCTTACTTGTACAAGTAATCTTCACCGTAAAAAGCCATACCTATAATTGTACTGAATATTTTACAATCCTTTGAAATTCCTGTCGTGGATTTAAAAACAGCATCATGGTTGTTGTGTAAGTCCATAAAGTAATCATCTTTAAAGCCTCTAGCTGTTCCGCCTAATCCAAAGCTACTATATTATATACTATACTAACATATTGGTCCTAAGGGTTTTAACTGTGAAGAATTAATATTTCAATTTGACACGTTTATTGAAAAATGAGTTGGCCTTTAAATTCAAAGAGTGATTTCGAAAATGAATAACAAAATATGTCGTCGTAAAGAAATCTAATAATACAGACAAAAAAGTGGCACTCCGGGAGTGCTGACAGAAGTGAAAACTTGAACAATTACGTGTGTATTTTTTTAATCGTCTTGTAAACAAAACACGCGCGGTGTCGGTTACGGTAACAGTGTCGCGAGTTCAATGGTTTTTCCCATCTCAAAAAATGCCCAACGCGGCGAAAGAAGTTTTCACTTCAAAAATCAAATTTATTTGAAAAAACCAGACTATGGAAGCATGACTCAAAGTTTCTACTAGGAAAAGATTAAGTGACACATTAATTAGGTATTAGAAGTTCAATGTCAATGTTACACGAGTTTCAATTGACCCTACTAATAAATCGCCCGCTTATACACCATAAGGTAAAACAAGGCACAAACAATGTATATAAAATACATTTAGACCATCATTAGTTAAACACAGTAACCCTATTAGTAATCAGTCTTCTCTAAGTATTGTCGCTTGTTCCACTATTCCACATAACAAGTGCATAAAGTAATTTCAAATAAATATAAGTTTCCTCCTGCAAGTTTTCCTGTACCATTACATTATAGATAATAAGGTCCACTTTACTATTTCAATAAGTGTTCACCTAATAAACATCTCTATTTGCTACAGTTTATTTCTATTAGTTACAGTAAGTGAGTTCTGGCATCAAGCACTCCCGTCACCCAACATAGGCACTATGCTGGGTGACACCACCTTCCAGCTCGCTACTTGTTTGCGTTTGGGCGCTCCTTGCGGAGCTCCGTATCGCTGTCAGTGCGGTGAATCTGTCGACTGCCTCGGACACCATGACCTATCCTGCAGTAAAAGCACAGGCTGGATAGCACGGCATGCTAGCATCAATGACATGATCCGTCGTGCTCTTGTCACTGCCGGGGTACCAGCTGTTTTAGAACCCAATGGCTTGGTACGCGACGATGGGAAGAGACCAGACGGAATGACCATAATGCCTTGGAAGGTTGGTAGGCCTTTGGTGTGGGATGCAACATGTGTCGACACCCTTGCGCCATCCCATCTTCCTAGCACGGTGGGCTGTGCTGGGGCGGCGCCTGCAGGTGCAGAATACCTCAAACGGCGAAAATATTCCAACTTGATTGGGAGTTATATGTTCGAGTCGTTTGGGGTTGAAACACTAGGGCCATGGAGTCCGAGTGCCCACTTGATTTTTCGAGATATTGCCAAGCGGTTAATCGGCCTATTCTTGGCCAAAGAATTAGCATCGCCATACAACGTGGCAATGCTGCCAGCCTTTTGGGCACTGTTCCTGTTGACAGCGATACTGACGAATTTTTTGATGGCCTATGATTCTTTTACTTCTTTTCACGTGTACATAGTATTATTTTAAGTGTTAACTTATATTATGTAAATATTCTCTTGATTAAAAATGCAAATAAATGTAACAGTAGTATAACAATTCTATCTATAAATATTCGATTAAATAATAAAAAGATTTCCTTTAACTGTATTGATTCCTATGGGTCCATTATGTTGGAGTTGGCTTCCAGTGTAACCGGATGCATCTGAATACTAGTATTTTACATGCCTAACTAACCTCCACCACCCAGTTACTGGCAAGACTGGCTATCAGACGACTGACGACAACTGACTATCAACGGACCACTACCCCTATGGATTCATTAATAAAATAATGTATTTAAACTTTAGCTTCGTATTACATCCAATTCCATTTTATATTGCTCATCTCTCTGAAAAACATTTCTAGATCCACAGTCATATTGTTGATTAGCATCAATATGTTAGACACGTAGTATGATGAAATTACAAAAAATATTATTTTCATTTCCATCGCTCCATTTTCCAAACGTGTTCAATGTTTGCACTGGTTGCGAAAGATGATGCTTATCTCAGTAAAATTACGGCACATTTTCCCACTTGAGCAACCGTTACACTTGGTTGATGCAAATGTAACAAAAAAATGAAATTCTTTTGAGATCGTCTTATCTCTTTCCTTGTGTTCTAAGAAACAAACTTTTTAAAAGACTTAATAAAGTATTTTAAAAAGATAGAAGAAGAATAGGCCAAGAAAACACTACAAATATTTCAGTTGTAATTTCATCTTGCACCTTTAACTTGCCTTGTCTCTATCAAAGGTTTCCCTTCAATGTCATCGATCAATCAAAAATCTCCATTCAGTTTATTCGAATCAAAATCAACAAATCGATTCGTTGGTAACTGCAATACTTCAAGTCACAAATCCGTGGTTTTGCTTATCTTCAGCAGTAGCGTGCGTACCGTTCCGTTGATATTTGACTTCGCTGATAACTCTGAAATTAGGACACAGATTGTATTGTGGTTCTCAGTAGCGTTCCGTGCTTAATCTTCGCTCACAAACTTCTTGACTTGACGTTGAAGAGTTAATCATTATGCTTGTGCGCAATATGTCAGGAACTTTTAAAACTTAAACTTTATCTTATAGTTTTCTTAGGTTGTTAGTTACTTATATCAATCAGTGTTTCCTCGTACTAATAAACATCAACCAATACAAATGTTGTTAGAGAGAGAACATACGGAATGTTATTGTTATCTTTGTCACTTTTACCTGTATTGCGGTAACCCGTTTGTCGTTGATTCTTGTAAGAATCATGATTCAGACAGGAGTTTCTTTTCATTACTAATTCACTATGAGAAATTACTTTTTTTTCAATAGGTTCATCACCTAATACTGACGCATCACGTCAATGCTGTTCATAAGTGTTTTTCCCGAGAATGTTTACTCTTTAACACTTACATCCGTATTCAAAGAATCTATGAACAATATATTAATCTCAGATCATTGTAGAAAATGAAAATTTTACTAAAAATACTTGATGATGTTGGTTATGGTTATTTATGATTGCTATTAAGAATTACTATGTTGTGTCATACCAATCAAACAATAATCCATATAAGGACACAAACAAGATATAAGAATTGAATAAAGATCTTCAATTATAAAAAGATATAATTCCATAAATATGCATGATGACAGACATAAAAGGAAATGTCTGTATGAATGGCGAATTAATTCCAGAGACTTGGTCCTAATAGATGCTAGGAATCGGATAGGATTAGATGTACATAGTAACGACTTAAACTATGTTAAGATGAGATGAGAGACTAAGGCAAAGATGGAGGGACGAACTTGTCTCCTATTGAAAGCACTGGCCCACTATAGCAGAAACAGATGATGCGGAAGATAAAGGCCTTTGCCCAACACTAGGATGAAACAGGTTAGATAGGTAGAAAGAGATGACATACTTGATGCAGCATAATAGTCAGTCTATAATGTTGACACTGCTAGGATACAGGGCTCCTCTCCGTAAGAGTGAGTGGGCCGTAATTCTGCACGCGGGCCCAGTGCGGGTTGGTGGATGTCACATTTTTTCGAATTTTTGGTTCTAGGACATGCTCATGCGGTTTCCTCGCGATGTTTTCCTTCACCGTTTTGAGAGCAGTGGCGATAAAATAATTTACACAAACTAAAGCGCCGTGGGTTCGAACCTACATTCTACAGCCATCACTGCTCTTGATATAGCACAGAATCCAAAATTGAAAATTGATGAAACTATCAGAGAAAATAGTGCAAAACAAAATTAGGCTGAAGATTGCAGCATTAGCTAAACCGGGGCTTCTCAAAATTACCCCGAAAAATATTCACGTAACCGTGATGGACATAAAAGCAAGGAAATCAAAACTGAGTCGCTACAGCAGTTACGTGGTCGTATTACGTAAAGCCTTTCGCATACTTTCTCTGACAGCAAAATTTAGCGTTCGCCGTTATGCAACTTTACGAAATGGCAGTCGACTAAATTTCATCATTTCAACTACAGAGAAGATCACGGCTCATATATGGAAGTGAGCGACGATGTGGCGAAATGAGAAATGATCGGATATTATTTTTAAGAAAACATGGCGTTTTTATTCTTTTTATGTGCATTTGGACATATTCAGCTGATTTACATCGCTTTTATTTACACCTCATTCGGAAATTACGTCACCGCTCAATTTAGAAACCGCTTTTGGATTACCTACAGTTGTCTGCATAAATTAGGAAGTTTGAACTGGAATAGAATAATAGAAAACTATTCACACCAAATTAAAATTCATAACTGCTTTTATAGTGTCTATAAAGATCAATTTATTAATTATTATGCAAAACAATCAATAATAACAAGAACTTCTTGGGAACAGTACTACTCGAGACCGGTATTCGTTATTAACCATAACCACTCGAGTTGAAACAGGAAACTTTCAATTTAAAAAATCAATACCTGTAAATTACCATAAATACTTTTATAAAGTTGTTGTTACTTTAGTCCCCATGTTGACTGGAACGATGCAAATGTGAGTTTTTACCTAAGACTTGAGTGAAGTAACTTTCTAAAAACTGCTCGAGTGACCTTGAAATAAAACGCTGTTACAAAACCGCGGCCGCTCGCCGGCGCTAACTCCCCCCCTCCTGTGCAACGTGCGCGCGGATCTACGCACGCTCCACCAGCACAGGCGCACGCGCACGCCTCCGTGTGCGTACACCAACACACATGCGCGCACGCACACCAACGTATGCCCAAACAAACACAAACTACACGTGCTACCAATGTGTGAGTTAATCAGTTGAATGTGTAGAAAGGAGTGGTGAAAAATCTAGTCCGGTCCTACAACCTTACAACATTCTAAAGATTGGCATGTAATTCTTTGAACACGTGACCGTACAGAAGGAACTTCTAACAACACAGTGATTAATGAAATGAATCACTCGACACTCCCGATCTATTGTGCTTGTGCTGTGCGGTCTTCGTTTGCGTCATCACAGAATGGAAAAACCGAAGAAAATAACTTACTTTTTCCATTTTAATATTTATTCATAAAGGCTATAAAATTATTCCATTCATCCATTTATGCATCTGCGCATGCTAACAAAACACACCTTAAAATTCTGTCAGTTTTGAAATCATCGAATTCCAAATATGTGAAATCCTTGAACATGGATGTGGGTCATGATCAGGTTCCAATATGTGTCTCGAGCTCGGTTATTAGCATAGAGTTCTGAGGCGCGCGCCGGTACGTTGCGCAATACTGTTGACTTTCATCCTGAAGGTCAAGTGCCATCCTATTTCAAAACGGACCTTGGACGAGTCTGGTTTACCTCGAACCGCTTGTAGAGAACAAGCGAGTAAACGGAAGAGATTGGTGCTAATAGATATTAATCAAACAAAGAAGACGTCTTCATGTTTCGTTAGCTGCTTGCTTTCAAATATAATTGCTTGAGAATTGTGAAGATCAATCGCACTAACACTTCAAACAATTGAATGTAACTTTTCAAATAAGTATCGATTTAATAATAGTTGTATTCATATAAACTTATGTTCGGTTTGCTACAAAGCGCCCACAGATGTGAAGGTCAACTAATTTCGCGGCGTGAGAACGCCTCTATATAGACGATTTAATTCATCATAATTTGCTGTAATAATACCAGAGATATTCAAATGACTGCCGACAATCAAATCCGACCTTTTCTTAGACACGTTCTTTATAAATAGTCATCTAACTGCCGCAGTGATCGCAAAATGTCGAACACGAACTCGATTTGTTTCCGAACCAAAATAGTTGCGAAAATGTAGAAATACGCCAAAGGCGGTGTGCTGATCACTGCGCGACGCCATTACCACAGGAACAGAGGAAATCTTCATCTGACTCGACGGGTGTCAAAGTTTCGCAATCGCATTCCGAAACGACGTTACATTTGTAATAAGTGTGTATATATTAGAGCTGTTTGCAGTAACAGTTAACAAGTATCTGGCACAAGGGATCGATCGTCAATCAAACGCAAGGTGAGAGTGTAACCGCGCTGCTATTTTAGCATCATCGAAGGTAAAACTGATTTGCGCTTTCGGCCCAAGACTCTCTCGCACAAGGGTACGATGGCATTTATAAATAAATACGTTTGTCAGTTGCCAACGACGGCAATGTTATGTTTGATTATTGATCAGTCTGCTGACCGCTGACATTCTAAATCACACCCACAGACACTCATCATAAAGCGAACACAAAAATTACTCATGGTTGATCATACGCCTAAACACATTGACGAATATAAAAACGTAGATGATTATAAAATACTTGACTGGTGAATGAAACCATCAAAATATTTAAAGTATATTGTAAACGTAAAGCCAATTTTATCATACAAATTATCGTAATGGCAATGATCTCATTTGACTCAAGTCGACTCTGATTAAAACAACTAATTTGGATAGTTCCTTGTTTTACAACGCAAAAGGAAATTATCTGCGATAAGCTTATCGACTGAGACGTAAATTCCTATGTTTATTGTCGTAACAGTTACAAGATGTTCGGTGACAATGAGTGTGAGAATCGGTGGGGAGTGCATCGATGGGGCTTGAATGCTGAGGCGAGTGGTCGGTATGAATGAACTGGCATTTGTTGTGGAGTCGGCATTACATAATGTATGTGGTGCGGCAGCGATGTCGGTGCTGGCAGCGAACATTTCGTCCGAAGGCCAGCAGCACAAAGCGTGTGCGGCGTATCGCTGGCCACGCGCGCCCCGCGGTTTCCTGTTTGACGACTATCGACTTACATCACTATCGCTTTCTGTCATACTTCGCCCGCCTGTTAGAAGCTTGTAAAGGGGTCTGGCCTGTTGCTAAGTACCTTTGTACATACGTTTGTCATTGAAGCCGAGTACTACCGGCATTATTATTACGACTTCCCAAACTCGTAACTTAGAATTCTTCCTTATTATTAAAATATTCAAATGCCAGCATTCGTTATATAATTTTGATGCCGCATAGCGTGTGTAATTGATATATTTGCATTTCGTAAGCGATCAGCGTTAAGTTAGTGCCTCGGAGATTGTCGCAAAATTTCAACGGATTATAGAAGTAGCGTTAAAATGGATACAGACAATTTAATTTAGCCGATCATTTCAGTTATGTAAATAGAGCAGAAACCCGTTCACGAGCATGTAAATGCGGCTCATGAGATTATCTGCGATTGTGACCAAGCGGGCCGAATGGCGTCGATCCGGTGTCAATCGAGAGGCATCAGAGCATGCTGAGATTTAACCTGGATACACCATCGGGTAATTTACTCACATTCTCAACGGCCAGATTTATTGCTTTGTTTTCTAACGCGAATGCGTTTTACTAATAAGTCGAATGGTAATTATTCATTCTCTCATAATGTCTTCATTTGCATTAAAATAAGCATTAGCATATAATTTGAATTCTGCTTTTTGTGTTTTTTTTGCTTTCTGTCACTCGTACTATTGAGATCATGTACTGTTCATTGAAAATCCCTAGTTGTGGCATTAAGTAACTGTCGTCATCATTATCTTTTTAAATAGCATTTCTGCTTTTGATTTGTCCAATTGTTTCCACGGCATCTTCATGATTGTTTAGCATAACAATATATCATTGACCTACGATGACATTTCTATAAGAGTCATCTCTTGCAAGAATGGTAATGCGAGTGACCTCCGCTGCTGCTGTGACGACACCTTCGACGTCGGCGTGTCTTGGTCACTTACTTATTACTTGAACTTCATAAAGATCATAGATTGTGAAATTATATCAATCAGTTGGAAACAATGAAGTGTTAATAGCGACTGTGAATATTGTTTCTACTGACACCGTTTTGATATTTGTATTCAATTACATTGAGTTTATTTTTGATTGTTTGGAGACAGTCTGGACATTGTTTAAGACAACATTGTTAGCTTGTGTTGCTGTCGCTTGCGTCACATTGGAATTAGCTGTTTTATAATTTGTGTGTATCTATCACGCTACTATTCATTGGGGGGCAAGTGATAAATATTTTTCTTTTTATTCTAACAAGGCCGCACTAGTCTCACTGTTTGATTATTAACTGGTATAATGTTAACACATGTTTCCGTTTTGTGTGACAACGAAAATTGCCCAATAATAATCCTTGAAGAACACAAGTTGTTATACATTGTAATAGAAATAATATTTACACATTTCCACCGCCATCATTAATTTCTACGGAACTTAAATAAATTTCCATTTAAAAGAGTATAACAATTTTGTATTGAAACAGATGATGGTGATACATGTTGTGTTGAAAAGCCCTTGTAACGATTTATTAAACAAAAATTTTATATATCTATGTATTCCTTTTAAACATAATTTAATTATATCACTTGAAGTTAAATAAATTAACCAACTTTTTCTTGTCCGGAACTCTTTTTCAATTGATTTATAAATAACATAACTAGCTGACCGGAAATACATTGTCCTGTTTCCCAGAACTAGATCTCAGCGACACCAAACGGGTCCAATTATTGTGAATCTAAACCATCCAAGGATTATCAAACACACACAAAAACTTCACCAAAATCGGTCTAGCCGTTTGGGAGTTTCAGTGACACACAGACGTCATCATCATCATCATTTCAGCCGAAAGACGTCCACTGCTGGACATAGCCAAGCCCCCCAGCACCTCCACTTCGACCGGTTCTGTGCTTGTCGCATCCGACGGGTTCCTGCGGGCTTCACAAGGTCGTCGGACCACCTTTTGGAAGGCCTTCCAACGCTACGTCTTCCGGTACGCGGTCGCCACTCCAGAACCTTTCGGCCCCATCGTCCATCTGTTCTGCAAGTAATGTGCCCTGCCCACTGCCACTTAAGTTTGGCAATTCTTCGCGCTATGTCGGTTACCTTGGTTCTCCTGCGGATCTCCTCATTCCTGATTCGATCACGCAGGGAAACTCCAAGCATAGCCCTCTCCATTGCCCTTTGGGTGACTTTTAGCCTTCGTATAAGGCCCATTGTGAGAATTATGAAGAATTATGTATAATACTAGCTTCTGCCCGCGACTTCGTCCGCGTGAAATTTCACCCTCTTAGGGGTGGAATTTCGAAAAACCCTTTCATAGTGGATACCTACTCTTCACAAAGAACACACCCTCCAAATTTCATGTCTCTAGGAGCAGCGGTTTAGACTGTGCGTTGATATATCAACAATCAGTCAGTTTACCATTTTATATATATAGATAAAGATAATCAAAACTTCGTTTTGTTCAAAGTTAGGTATTGTATTGTTCGTTTACTAAAGTAGTAGGTAATATAGCGAATGTCTGCAAACCGCATGAAGGAATTCCAATTTTCCTCATGAGGAAAGAGCACTAAATACTTTTCTTGAATCGTATGCAGGGAAACACCCGGTGTTCCGAGATATAATTTTTATATAGAAAAGTAGTGAATTGTTGTCTGTCACCAAGCAAACGGAAAAAACATTATTGTTATGATGTCAATGCGCATATTTTTCCGTTCATTTCATTGGCGGAAAACATTCTAACGTGGAACGCAAATAACAAAATCGGGTCTTCCCTAAACAACATTTAGAATTTGGACGATAATAATGTAGATAACACGACAAATTCACATAAAATGAAATAGCTGCCTCATTTCTAAGAGAACCACAAACAAACTACAGCAACATAAATTGTTTCGGCTATAACCTTCCGTGACAAAAAATCAATTAATATCTTCGATGACTATAATAGTGTCAGATTAACATTGCAAATTACAAAATTTTGCTTCGCAGATCAGCAGAGTTCATAAATCAGCTGATTTGACATAGACATTTTCGTAACTTTCAATTATTTGCCAATAGACAGCGAAAGTTGGAACTTTTTTCAATCATACGCTCCAGTAGGCCAATAGTGGTTGTCTTGTACAATTTCTAGGCTTGCAATAATGTTTCGTAAACCATTTACAAATCGTTAACAGCCCAGCCTCGGTTAGTATGGTCAATTAATTAACATCCGAATTTTCTATCGCTTTCGTTATTGGGATTCGGATGTGCTTCAGCGATTTCTTTGCGATGCAGATTGAATATTACTTCCTTTCCTGCCATATATATAATTCGAACGTCTTCTTACATATTCCCTTACACTTTACTATAAGATCTGTTAATGAACTGACGAAATGAACAATGGTTGTTGCGATTGTTTTTTAAGCAAAAACAAGTAAATTTTGAACTTTTCAATGTCCTTGTACCCTTTCATTAAACTTACAATTTGCATACATTCTAAATCCATTTCAGGCTTGCACATACAAAAAATGAACGTCATAAAACATTACACCGCGTTCATTTTCCTTCGATGTTGATAAATTAATAATAGGTGCAACATTGTAAGACTTATCAGCGCTAACATTTACAGCGACAAATCTATCGGCCGGACCAATCAATTCTCTAATAAGTTCTAAAAAACCGTTCTTGTTACAGAAACACGCCATTACTTTTGTAAATCGTACTAGTCACTAATTATTTATAGGTAAGTTCATATTGAGTTACAATTATGTCGTTCTATTCCTTCTTTTACAGTGACATGACTGTCATAAAAACCATTAAGACAGCTACAATGTAGAATCGGTACTGATCGAGTAAGATCGTAATGTGGACGACCATTCTAGGTCGGTTCGTGGTTAATTAGTGTGGGTAGGTATAGTTATGTAAGTCAGCCCGGCGTTTCTTTTATGAACCAACCTTGATTCTTGGACTGATTGAGATATTTTTATAGATGTTGTTGGTATTGTAAACAAGTGCTGTCGTGTTGTTCTTCCTGATTGGGACAACTGTTGTTTTTCTTTTTTCAGTTTATGCATGGTTGTCGTTATCGTTTTACTTTTGAGTGCAATCATTTTTATTATTAAATTTCTATAATTTATAAAAGTGACAACATGGTTACAGATATTACCAACATAGTTACAGAATCGTAAACATAGTTCCCCTAGCTCCCAAACTACGTTTAGACCTGTGACTTTGAAGTCAGTGTTCCTCCATTATAAAAATCATTCGCATGACTTAGAAATCTAGAATACCTATACCTACATTATTTTTCAAAAGATGTCAGGTTGTTCTGTTTCCCTTGTAATAAGTGTCCCAAATTAGACAGTAACACTAAGACATTTCAGATACGAACAGAAATTACAATCGAAACTGCGACAGCGCACGATAATTACTGGTTACTAACCTAGCCTAACCCACTGACCTATTTCACTAACTTTTAGAACTTGCGAAAGATAAAGAGCTGATAAAGATAAGTATCTGCATTCTGTTCCTACATTGTTAACGCGCTACTATTTAATTTTATAATCGTATTTTTATTTTTATAAGTAGATACTGTATACGCTTTAAAAGAGACACAATTACAAACAATGTTTGAACTATATTGCTTAACCGAATTACCTTCGTTTGCTCCCAAATGAGTAAGTAACAGGTAAAGAGATTGTGTTTATTATTAAATATCCGGAATTTTGTTTACTGAAAAGTGGTGGTGAAAGTGAGTGTTTGTTGAACGAAGGCCGCTCGTAAAAGGCCATGCAAACATAAAAAACGCTGGTTTTATCTTTCATTCACGTTTTGATAAAGTTTCGTTGCGTAAATTTAAAGATCGTTGAGATATGTGGTGCCATCTGCTAGACGACTGAGCAAGTTATAGAAAGCGCCACCTAGCGTGATCTACAGGAAAGTTGATAGAAAGGGAAAGCAGTTGTAGTGCTCAATGTTGGCGTTAGAGGGCATTAGACTGAGAATTATTATTTATGTTAATAAGGGTTACTATACAGTGTGAGATTTTTAATAATTTCGACGTAAATCTAAATAATATTTATGGAACTAAAGTAAAGATTTACGAAAAAAAAGCAAAAAATAATTTTCAGCCACTGCGAAACGTTTACCTTGATATAACTACATATAAACCAAAGTAATGACATAAAAAACCTTAGCTTGTGAAAACTTCTTTAGATAAAAGATCACAATCTGAGGAAGTGGCAGTAGCGTACAGATATTATACTGAAACTACAACCTGCTGTAATTAGGGTTGGCAAAAAATAAAATACGAAGAATATTACAGACAGAATGAAAATTTTAGTTGGAGGAAACTAAAAGCACTTACAACTATAGACCTATAACAACAGGTTGTATAAAAGACATTATTTTTGCAAACAAAATGTTTAACGAATATAATTTACAATGCATCGTTACCGTCGTGTCTATTGAATAAAATATCAAAAATAAGCCATACGATTACGGTAACGATTTGAACAAAACACTAGACAGTACCAGGTCAACTTTGAATATTCAAATCTACTCAAAATGATTGACTCAAAATAAACACATCTCAACTATACAAACTACTACATAGATGATATTCTTTTTCTTTGAATAAAGAAATAATGTACTATCAAACAGTCTCGCCTTCCGTCAAGTAATTTTCCTTTTGATGCAATGAAGCGAAAACTAATTATGTAGTGGCTATTGATAGCCTCTTTGAGTCATCGATACAATCTTGTAATCAACCCTGAAATAGATATAGAAAAAGTTTTCAATAGTAAATGAATTCATTGAACTTTGAATTTAAAATTAACCTTCGTGAATTAACCTAATTCTGAAGACTATTGATATAGATGTTACACAAGATAAATTTCAAGTCAATGACTCTTTGAAAGTGAAAATGCTGAATGAAGTATCCAGGCAAATCTGACAAAGGAACATCAACGGCCATTCGTAAAGCCTTGAGCAGGCAACCCTAGATATAGCTAATTTGATGCAAAACATGGGAACTGCATCGTTTCGACCGGCTACGCACGGACAATGGCGGGTGAGCCAGACGCGCACCGCTGGCTCCAGTCCTGAAAATAGCACTATGTATCCACTTTAGTACATATATGATTTAGATAGTCACTTTAGTATTGCCTTTGGTCCCGCCCACGGCCGCCCAAGGACGTTCGACGTACGCCCATGTTGAAAAGAGACATACAATACATGTTTTATGGATAGGAAAATTTCAACGTGACTGTTATGTAGGGGGTTTTGTTTAGTTTTATCAGTTTCCTAATCAAATGCATATTAGTAATAATTTGTGAATTGATTTAGATCAGGAACTTTAAACAGCTGATAGTGTCAACACTTAATAGAAACATGTTAATTTATTTAAATTCAACCGGTTTTGTTTCTGTTTAAAATTCAAACTCAAGACAAAATAAATATGGTTAAAATAAAACTATTAAGTAATAAATTTTACTTAACCGTTATTAATATTTAAATATCACACAAATATCTACCTATAGATTACTTTTGAAATCGATTATCTTGTTCAAACTCAAACTAATATTATAACCAGTTATCTTACCATCTTCAATGCTTGTTTGTTACTTTTACCAGTGTTCTAACCTTCGATTAGTTCCACATTCATTACGAATATTCAGAAGCACGATGTCTAAGAGAAATATACTAATTTCTAGCAGATTTTTTCAAATCCCTCTTGATCACTTAAATTATTACATTTGGCTTTAATTATGTGACCTTCAATTAGAGTCTCATTAAAACAGACTCGGCCCACATTCATTGCCCAAGGAAAATTTAGCATCACGGTCTTCAACACAATACATTATCTCATTTTTTGTAACCATGTACGAGATACAAAGCACTTAATTCTCGTTTTTTCAATGACTGTTCGTTTCCCGCGCTCAAGGAAATGTGAACTCTTTGTCGACTCAGTCATGTAATTTTTATCTAGTTCTTAATTAGCGCCCGGAACAGTAAATTACAGATATGTTAATAAGGTTCTGCATATTCTAGACAAATATTGTGCTATACTTGGCCGTGAAATCCCAAACATTTGAACAAAAGTCATACTACATGTAGACACCAATCTGACAAACGTCACAACACACGTTTGTCAGTATTGGTTAGTAGCTCCAATTTTTGGCATCTTCAGGTAGGTCTGAAGCATCGCATGGAAACGGAAGGTTGAGTAGCAAACAATTGAAAACGAAATCATTACGAAGTTGTGACATGGCGAACGATCAAGATCGTCTTGTGCGAGAACATTCCGCAGTGTGCGCACACGCTTACTTGTCCCTCGTTGCACTTTTATGTACCGCCACAATTAAATATGACTTTTGAGCGAAACAGTGCAACAATAGAGCAGCAGTTGCCGACAACAATGAGTACTGTTCCACCGCTTGTGACCCCACTGTTGCTAAACTCCGACACAATGCAAAAGAAGCGCCTGTTGATCGTCTTTTAAACGATCTTGCGCTTCTATCGCAACGCTAATAGCACGTTGCGATGCTTTATCGGGCCAAGGTCTGATTGCAACAGGCTTTCTAACACCTGCGACTAGGACTTCTGTTGCTACTTTTGGCAGTCCAAGAACACGTCAGCTGTTCACGTTCATTTAAATTCTTCTCACCTTTTAACCTTTTTAATTTGGTTGGGAAACTAGAATTGTTTGGTTAAAAGCTATTGTGTTGTGTCTGTATCTAAACGGCCTATGTGAACGTTGGATTTCAGCGTAGAGATCTATTTCAATTTCGCGAGCATTGATATTGAATCATTTGTTATCGTAACAGTCGGCTAGCTACAGCCTTGTCTTCCTTTAAACTAATAGTTTTTTAGTCTGGCATAGAACAAGGCTAATGAACCGAGAACGTCATGACGAGCCACAGTTTCGGTATGATTTCACTTATTTACGTGTTGAATTATACAACGCGTCTGATCACGAAACAATAATTGAACTCATCTTCCAATTAGATAACATTATTCATAGAAACACAACGGCCGACGAAATTGATCATTTTGTAAATCGATTCTGTTAATTGCCACGTTCTTACCGCAATCAAGTTTGGATTATAATAGCTGCACTTCCCTATGACTATGACTGACAACAAAAACTTAGATGTAATGATTTCAAAGTCTTCACACGTTAGTCAAGTACAATAGGTATTTGTTACGCCTCGAATTTCACACAATTGTAAAAACTGGGAGTACGATGATCGTCAAGATAGGCTTTATGGTTTTAACGCGACTTTTATTATTGTTTAGCTCTTTCAATAATATCAATGGGTTTATTTATAAAGTTAAAGACTCTCACGCTAATCTAGCAGTTAAAAAGTTTTATTAGCTATTTATGTTGTAGTTCTACCTAACCGTTACTTTCTCTTAACTATTACTACCTTATGCATATGCTAATCCTTACAGGCAGTTAGAGTCTAACCAACTTTATGGTCTAAACTAAGATTAGTTTTAAAATTATCTTTGAAAACTATTTAAATATAGTATAAACTAGCTTGAAGTTTATTTACCGTAGTGTAATATTTTCAGTACACAGCTGAAATCTTCGACCCTTCCACCCTGAGTCACGTTAAACACCAAGAGACCACGGTTGTATTTTCGTTTCAACTCTTCATAACTCTGCATTACCTTGCATTTTCCCCCAGCAAAGTAAGCGAAGATTGAATTTACGTATGCTTATTATGTGTTTTTGTTTTAGTGCTGGAATGATGGGCGAGGGCCTGCTGACTCTGACGTACGGCAAGCACCACGCCTGCATCCTGAACGAGGTGGGGGCGGCGTGGCGTGGAGCTCGCTACTCGGACCTGGTTCTGGTCTGCGACGACGCTGTACCGCTAGCCGCGCACAGGATCGTCATGGCTGCCGCTAGCCCACTTATCAGGTATGATTTTTTATGAGGTGATTTTAATAATATTGTCAATTAAAGTTATGGTAGGCTTCCAGTGAAACAGCTTCTACTAGATAACACTTAATGAAATGAAGAAGGTGATGTTATTGATGTAACATAAGGGCTTTCAAAAATTGTATTACGTAATGCACTGTTATTTTTCACTACGAGTACTACTACACAATAGTTCTCGAATAGACCATCACTGTAATCTAATCTTAATTATTTAATAAGGTTAATTGGTAAGCCAATTCAATAACACACTGAAGTAACCGGTATCTTGTAGGTGTAAGGCAATGAATAAACACGGAAGATAGATACCTACATACAGTCATATCTGGACTTTAGACCAGGATGTACGAATGAAATTACAATTGCCAACTACAACTATCATATTTTATTCAAAGTTAGGTTATTAGCAAGATATCTGAGTTTCTAAGAGAAATGCAAAGCTAACTAATTGTTTATTTTCCAGGAAAATACTGGATGATACGCCGACAGTCGAGAGTCCGGTCACGATTCACATGTCGGGCATCAGCAGCACTCTTATGAGGCATCTCCTTGTATTCTTGTACAGCGGCCAAGCCTACATAGAGGTTAGCATCCAACCTGTTTTATTTATTCACTACACACTACTATATTATCATAACATTAATTAGTTTCCAAGTAACGCATCAAAGTCTGACTAAACATTTGCATTTCATTAATCTAACAAGGATACTAAATCATTCCGTTTTTCTTTTACAGTCTGGTGAAATAGATGATATGCAAGAGTTATTTGAATTATTGGAAATCAAATCAGACGTATGGAAATCAACAAAGGAACGACAACAGGCAGAAGAACGGAACCGATCGTGCGAGCGACTAAAATCAAAATCATTGAAAACAGATATAAACAGCAATGAGAGCAGTAAACACGATGCACCTTCAGGATCTTCACACTCAGAGAGTGAGCTCGTCACTCCTGGTGCGGGATACAGCAAAGACAAAGGCGATGAAAACATGAGTATAAAGAAAGAAAATATGTCAACCAGTAGTAACGACGAAAGAGAGGATGAGGAACCAGACGGTGAAAACAGGAGCAAGGAATGTGGACGACTTGTTGCACGACGAAGAAGCTCTTCAAACCCGGTCAACTTATCCCTAGCAAGGAATTCAGAAAACACAGGCAGTGAACAAGAACACGAGGACTCACAGGACGTTGATGTGGAAACAGTTGCCGCAAAGGTAAATATAAAAATACTATCAAGAACCATTCACACCCTATTTATTTAATTAAACATAATAAAATACTTATCCTTACTTTTCTGTTTTTCCAGAACATCGCGAGAAGAAGGTCAACATCATCGAGCCAGGAAGATCCACCACAGGAAACACACTATAGGAGACAGTTGCTAAGTGATCGGTTAGGTCGAGGAATAGAAAGAGCTAAAAGGAAATCACATTACCTAGAACCTCCAGAACTAGATTTACGAACTGTCAAATTAGAGGATTACGCGCATCTTAAACCACCTGACCAAGATCTAATATCACTCGTGCAGACCTCTCCCGAAAACTACGTTGTCACGCCCCATCGAAAAAGAAGACCCGGCTTCCACAATTCACCCTCACAGAATCCTCCGTTTGTATCATTCCCCCCAAGTTACTTAGAAGAAATGGCACATCTGAGGTACACACAAGGACCAGGCAGTGCCGCCGCGGTTGCCAGCGCTCGGCTTGGAGTTTTACAACACCCGCTGAGCACGTCGGCGCCGCCTTACTTACCTGAAAGGAGTGTCACTCCCCCAACAGCGACGCACGAGGATGTTCTCAAATACCGACCTCCAAGTGCAGGGTCGTGGGGTCCGTGGCTGTGTCAACCACAAATGGGTGGAGACGACGCGCCCGCGACGGAACACGACCAAGGTTCAAGTAAACAAGCACCAGTCCGAGAGTATCGTTGTGAATACTGCGGCAAGCAGTTCGGTATGTCGTGGAATCTCAAGACTCACTTACGAGTGCACACCGGAGAGAAACCGTTCGCTTGTCGACTGTGCGTCGCTATGTTCAAACAGAAGGCTCACTTGCTGAAACATTTATGTTCGGTGCATCGCAATGTGATATCGTCCAGCGAGAACGACGGGCGGACCAACACGCCCGGCCGGTTCAACTGCTGTTTCTGTCAGCTCACGTTCGAGGCGTTACCAGAACTCATCCGGCACTTGTCGGGACCACACAACAGTTTACTTCTCAGCAAAAACCTACACGAATGACGCCCGCTCACGTGACGCGGGCGCTCGCGTAACTTTGGACTTTAAAAACTTCTTCTCTCATCGTGAGAGTTCAATTGTGATATGTGTTTAGAAGGATATAATGTTAAGTGTTTAGTTGTAAGACATGTGATGTCGCAGAGCGATACTCATAGTGAGGCATTCGCAGGAGGTTACTGCGGGTGTGATGTTGATGACTAATTTAAAAGAAAAATCACATGTTTGCCGAATGGGTCCAAATTGTTATAATTTGTTTAAAAATTATAATCCGGGACCAACACCTTCCAAGATAGTATTTATTTGAAAGATGTATTTCATTAGGGTAAATATTATTAAAAGCCACCGACACATTAATTCCTTAAGCATAGAAAATAGACATGTTTGTCAAAGAAAAGTTGCGAAGTTTGTAGAAAACCTAAAGAGATAACGTCACATAAACTACCTCCTAATTTAAATCAGTATCTTGATGAATCTACTGTGACGTTAACATGGGTTCGTATTGACTTTATACTTAGTAACAAGTGTACTGTCAATAGATCTAGTCAGAATTGGAACATGGAAATATCACAGTTTTAAGTTTATTCCATTATGATTGGTATCAATTTTATTACATCAGGACTTTGGTGCTTCTAGCAAAATTTACTAAGTACTGCAATATCATAACTTTTAATGTTATCAATGAAAACTCCGTTGACTGTATTTTCAGGGTCACTGATCCCCACTTTGTTCCAAACAATCTGACTTGACATTTCGCAGCTTTTTACGACATTTACAATCTCAATATTAGGTTTTATCATTTTATGTAACTTCTAGAAAAAAAATGTGTTCGTAATAATATAATTTATAGTATGCACAGCCTTCCATTCGTTCGTGCCGATTTTTGCAATGTGGATAAGCACCAAAGATTTGTAAAGCAATGAAAACGTTTTGGTGTACAATTAAGAGAAATTAAAGGGACCTGAAATGATTTTGATTTTGTTTAACTTAAAGTATGTAGGTACCAATTTAATAATCTCATCTGTAGATACTAACGTTCAATTTTCTGTAACCACTTCTGTAATTCCGCTGCGAACTTTATGAAGCTTGAATATCTTCTTATTTTGGATTAATTTACTTTAGTGTTAATACGAAGCTTACCAGGCATTATTTTCAAATGAATATTTTTATCAACTAGTACTTTAGCTTTATTAAAATCTTCGAAACTTATTTTCGATGTCGCTTTTTATCGAACACATTACTGTGGCCAGTTATATTAAAGCTATTATTGTAGTGAAGGCTGGATGTTCAACTTAATTAAGGCTTCTATTATACAAAGTATACAAAATTAGCGATCGATTGTTTCGTCAAAACGATGCCAAAAGTTTTTTATTCATCAATACATTGTACTGTGCGCCTCGATTCTTATAAAATTGTATTCCAATAAGCCAATTTGATACTGTACTCAATTGGAGAATATGTTCCGTAATACTCATTTTGTACAATCCGTTTATACGTACTTCCATTTGGAATTCCATTTATATTTTATATTGTCATTCATGCGAATACTTGTCAATGCAATTATTGTTGTTTATATTTACTTCAACAAAACTAAAGTTACCAACGAGTTGTTCAAAACATAGAGTTAACTGAAATTGTCGAGTTGCTTTAATGTCTCTTTCGAACGTTACCTATTATACCTGATTTTTATCGTTTTTTCGTGTTATATTCGACGTCGATATTGACGTAATTATTAATTGGGGAACAATTTAATTTTAAGGATTGTGATTTCAAGAAATCGTTTAGGTTTATTCTATGTGATAATTGTCTGTTTTGTCTTAAGGAGGCACGTTGAGAACGCTGTCTTCCATTGCGTTTTCCATTTTAAAATCTTTAGTATTGGGACACTCGAATGTATTGAAAGCATAAGTACTTACATCTGGAATAATAAGTACTTTCTTATTAATTACCGTGTTATATATAGCCTGTATACAGTACTTTTGGTTCTACTAATACTTCAGTGTGTCCGCGTGTCTCAGTACTTTGTAAATAAAAATTAGAATTAAGTCAACGATGCATGACAAAAAAATCGTCCACAAAACCGCTGCCTAACCTATACGTAACTTGAACAAATTGTATTTTTATAAATATTTTCTTCGGAACCACTTGTAGCATAGGATCGTTGTGATATTATGTCGGCGAAAGTCGGAATTGCCTTAAAATATTAAATTTCAATGCAAGTAGGTAACTTACTTAATACGTACTTTTAGTGTTTCTTAGATATTACTAGCTAAAAATATATTATAATGATTCTTTTTTCAAAGTGAAAAAATTAAACAAAGGTGTATTATTAGAAAACATGCAATAATATTTTTAGATTTTTCATGACATAAATTAAAAGTTGAACAATACGTACCTAATAACTTAGCGGAGTCTAAGAAGAGATATCTAAGAAACATTAAAACACCGATTCGAAATATTAATTTGTAAAAACATGACGTTGTTAAGAAAAAAAAAATGTAAATAGGAACTAGTTTTAAGATTTAATGGTAAATAAAGCTTAACTTAATCTTGTTGAACTTGAATATTGATTTTTCTCTGTTAATTGTAAATTAAAAAGTATTTGATAAGTTTTCACATACTTGTACAATTTTATGTAGATATTGTTTAGAAAATAACATTCTGTAAAAATGTGTTCTTACCGTAGTAAATTAAATAACGAGAATATTTTAGTTACACACTCTACTGTTGTTTATTTCATTCCATTTGACATATATATTAAATATATGCAACATACAGCATCCGAATAATGAGCAATAAAGATTTCGAAATCATTGAAAACGATTACGGTGTAATGTATGGAATGGCCGATGGTCCGAAACTTACGATAAACATAAAGTGATGTTACACAGTGACAGCAAATAAAAGAAACGTAATGTTACAGCCTCCAATTATTTCCAGAGTCCTCCAATTGATGACTACCCAGACCCTGTATTCATTACCTTCAGCTTGAAGAAACAAGTAATGATGAGTTAATAAATATAGGTAAATAATAACTACGCCATCAATGCTAAGTTGTCAATACTGGAAAGTTCACAATTTTGTAAACTGGTACTTCAAGTCTCTATATAGATAGAAACTCGTTAAGAAGTTCCAGCAGATGATATAAAGACCAATAATATTAACGAGGCATATATAAAAACAGTTCCTAAATTAATAGATCCATAGACAGTGTATAGCTGGTCATAAGCTGCACATATTGCAGATATACAGACAAACAGATATTGTAGCTGCAGCTGCTGTTTGTACCTAAGTAAAATTACACTTGAAGAGAAAAAAACTAGACCCATGATAGAGAGAGTTACCAATCATCTTGACACAAAAGTAACTCTGGACCATATAACTACAGAAGGTATTGAACGGAAATAAACAGAAATAATGACCAATAATAAACTCAAATCGCAAAAGATGATGAATGTGACCTATCCTCGAAACCCTGAACTATTAGCGCCCTAGATCTCGTAAGATACAAAGAGACATTTGTTTACACAATACGTTATCGATTTGGTACGCATAGGGCAAGTCTAGGGTACCTAGTGCACTAGCAAAGGTATAGATGGCGCGGATGAAGGCTAAAAGTCAAATTATGCAAAAGTAATGTCATAATTTGAATTGGCTGCCATTTTGTTAGAAATGAAAAAAATTGGATTCTGTTTTCATGAAAAATTTATTTGAAAGTGTAAAATTGTTGGTAAAAATGATATCGCTCCAATGGCCACCTCTCGAGTTGAGTCTACGTCGAGTCGAGTTTTATGGCATTTTGAATTGTTGCTCGCAAAACATCTCCAGCTCCAAAATTGGCTACTTCTTGCTAGATCTGTAGAGGACCCACTTTGCACGAGGCGCTCGGCCAAACGCTTAATTGTTCGAGCACATGGAACACGCCCACGAAATTCACGCTGCGTTAAAACAACAGATTGAAAATTTGACAAACAAGCAGGTAACAATAATATCACGTTCTTGAGGTGTGTATCGCTCCATGGCTTGTTGACAACTAATTCTCTTTATGTCTACAAAATAAATGTAAAAGCACAGTGTCATTTGGCGCCATCTGCAAAAATTAAGGCACATTCACATTATGACATTACTTTTGCGCTATCCGTTAGATAGTATGGATCCATCCATTGATGAGTCTGGTACAGAAGCAGTATCAACAATGTACCTAATAATTAAGTATGTAGGGTTTTTTTTTTTTTTTTTTTTCGGATGGGAAATCATCAATTGACCCCTCCCGCTCTGGGTGGAGCGGAAGGGAGTGTCAGACTCTTACTGACTAAAACCCACCCGTGTTCCTTCCTTAGCCCTTTATGTTCCGGGTCGGCGGTAACCCTTTCGGACAATCCCGCTGACCCGGCAGGCTTCGGCCCTATGGGGCCCCTCCTCGATGCTGACATCTCTTTGAGGCGCGCGTGGAACACGTACGCGCCGTCCGGCACGGGCCTGGTCCTGATCGGACGGTGAGCTACCCATTACTCTCCGCCCGCAGGCCCGCGCCTACGGTGGCCGGGAGTCGTCGCGCGGCTCCCGACGCCCGGAGCATCTCCCGCGGCGGCTGGGACGGGAGGCTCTCTCCCTGAGCCGTCCCGCCACCTCCTTCGCTAGCATGACTGCTTCGCAGAAGGAGGTGACTGCCTCCCACTCCCTCTCGCCCCGGACCATGGCTTGCACCAGGGCCGGGCGCGAGAGGTCGCCGCCGCTGCCGATCGCCTCTACGAGGACACGGCGGTGCTCCGCCCAAGCGGGGCAGACCTCCACCGTGTGCTCCACCGTGTCCTCTGGGCGATCCTGGCAATGGTGACACCCGGGCGTTTCCTCCCGCCTGATGATGTGCAGGAACCTCCCGAAGCTTCCGTGTCCGGTGAGGACCTGCGTCAGGCGGTAGGTGAGGGCGCCGTGGCGCCTCTCTAGCCACTCCTCAAAGAGGGGTCTTATCGCCGCTATCGCGGCGTGCCCTGCGCTGGGTTGCGACAGTCGTTCCTTCCATGTCGCCATGAGATCGCGCCGGAGCTCAGTCCGCTCCGCAGCGATTTGCCGCGGAAGCGGAACTTCCCCCCGGCTTAGTGCCTCCGCGCGCCACTCATACACGCGCGCGAGGACTATCGCCTCCAGATCCCATGGCGGCAGTCCGGCAATGAGGCTTGCCGCCTCGCCAGAGATCGTGCGGTAGCCCCGGATAAGCCTTATGGCTACCACCTTCTGGGGCGCGTTCAGGTAGTGGGCAGCTCGCCGCCGCAGTGAACGCGCCCACACCGGGGCCCCGTATAGGGCCATGGACCGCACGACCCCCGCGTAAAGCCTCCGAAGTATGTAGGGTGGCAAGGACATCGAAGCCCAACCTGTTACCATGAATTCATCACATGATTCTGAACCCCTGCGTTTAAATTGTCTGTGGGTTATTTTAAAAAAAATTAACTGGTCCACACATTTTGACCGCGTAGATATTGCACTTTTCGAAGAAACAGCAGTTTTTTTTGTGACATAACGAAATATTTCTGCGCTCGGGGGTCTAGAATCATGTACCGAATTCATGGTATCGGTTCGCGCGGCGATGTGCCCGAATATTCCCAGTCCCACATGGATTGCCACCAGGTGGCACTAGGGAATAAAATTTCCAGTTGCCACCGGGTAGCGTTATTAAATTATTGCCCCCACTTCAAATCGCTGTAGGTACACTGCGGCGTGGATCGCCAACCCTCTCATATTTGTCTATCTTATGCAGTGCCAGATTAAGACTACCTGATGCCCTAAGCAATCCACGCCTGTAGGCGCGATTGTCGAACGATTTGTAAAGATTGGAGCACAAATCTCTAGAATGACTTTTGGGTCTTGTAATATCTTGCTGATAAACCGCCTTGTCATCACAGAAATGTAATTTCATATATCTATGCTTGCCATTCACGATTGTGCTAGCAAATACTGTTTCGGTGCTCTTTCTGCCTTATGGTGCCCCCCGAGACGTGATGCCCTAAGCAATTGCTTAATTTGCTTATGTGCTAATACGGCACTGGTCTTACGGCTGCGATGAGGGGGTTGGTGGTGAGACTTTTCATGTGGTTTTATTAGTAGAAAAGTGATATTATTAGGGACATATTATACAAACAATTTTTTCTTCACCGTAGTTGCTTTTCGAATTCGGATGAGCCTGTCACCCTGTATTCATACATTACATAATATGGAATCCCTTCCGTTCCTCGGAAAGCACGTTAAGCCGTTGGTCCCGGCTGTCATTTGTAAATTTTTGATCGTCGTTACAGGTAGTCAGAAGCCCGAAAGTCTTACAACCAGTTGCAGTCTAACCAGGTATCGTGCTTCCCAATAACTGGGTTGCGGAGGTCTATGTTGGGATCGGCTTCTAGTCTAACCGGATGCAGCTGAATACCAGTATTTTACGTAGAGCGACTGCCTATCTGACCCAGTTACTGGGTAATTGGTACGATAACCCCTTGGTAAGACTGGTTGTCAGATTTTCAGGCTTCTGACTACCCGTAACGACTGTCAAAGATCCACAAATGACAGCCGGGACCAACGGCTTAACGTACTTTCCGAGGCACGGAAGGGTCTCGGTATGTAAAGATGGTCACCCATCCACAGCCCAATCGCGGCAATCGTAACTTAACCTGATGGATCGACCTGTGCGGCTGTTTTTCCAGAATTATCATATCAAAATTTACTCAAAGTAGTTTTAAATTTAATTCATTTATTTTGTTAAACACCCCACACGTTTTTGCGTCGGGGGTTAAAAAAGGAGTAAATTAAACTAACCTTTAATTTACTCCTTTTTACGATTGATTACGTTTCAAAAGTAATTGCATCACTTTCGCTCGCTTAGTAGGTTTTCGAGGATTTTAGATTTTCGAGGTAGCGCCCTAAGTCTGCCGGACGCGCGTACGTGTTCCACGCGCGCCTCAAAGAGATGTCAGCAGCAGAGAAGGGGCTTCTTAGGGCCGAAGCCTGCCGGGTCAGCGGGATTGTCCGAAAGGGTTACCGTTGGCCCGCAACATAAAGGGCTAAGGAAGGAACATGGGTGGGTTTTAGTCATTATGAGTCTGACACTCCCTTCCGCTCCACTCAGAGCGGGAGGGGTCATTTTATTATGACTTCCTATTCGAAAAAAAAAAAAAAGCGCCCTAAGTCCCTATTCTAAATTAGCCAAAACATCTATTTCCAATGAAAATTGCCTTCTCTTGTACCGGTTGGAACGGTCAAAAGTAAAGTGGCATCATCTTAATCCATTTCATCTCCATCAGACGCTACTGCCATCCTAATGACATTTTCCAAAGC
The DNA here is from genome assembly GCA_948474745.1 of Oligia latruncula. Taxonomy (NCBI): domain Eukaryota; kingdom Metazoa; phylum Arthropoda; class Insecta; order Lepidoptera; family Noctuidae; genus Oligia; species Oligia latruncula. The sequence continues at coordinate 4,453,134 of OX419684.1, read as the reverse complement.
CACTGAAATATTATGTATGTAATAGCTGGTGATCATGAGGGGCCTGTGGGCCACCCCGGCCACCACTGCTCTACACGCAACATCTTACGTTCTCTAACAGCTTAGGGGGCGAGCCTAATTACCATCAACCGGCCACAAATCGAGACTCCGGGCTGCTTCTGAGAAACAACATATTACACATCTTTAAAATAGACTTAGAAGCACCCTAATAAACTGGATAACATCAAGAAATTAAAAGGAAAGCACTCTATTGGTCCAAGCAAATTGTATTACGTGTACCTAGTTACGCGTGAGGAAGCCGTACGGCGTATGTTACATCGAGGTGGAGAAGCATTGCAAGTTGTGACCTAACGCTGTCCAGGTGAGTTGTACACAATCGTTATTCTCTAATATTGCTATAAATGATAAATGATTTTATTTCTGTAAGTAGGTTTGTACAAACACTTTTACACGTCAATCATATTTTTTTTTTAAACTAGATGAGGTCGGCGTTTCCTAACTGACTATTCTGAGAAGAAAGGCCGAAACAAACTCAGAAGTCACAGTCTCTTTTAAAGTCCAGACAAAATCTTGGTCAGATCGTGTGAAGACCATGTAGATTGGTGTCTGAAATGGTCTTTTGAGGAAAGAACCACACAGATTGAGCGGACCTGTCCAATCAGTGCACGCATTTGTCAAAAATCGTGCAGCTCAACTCAGAACTTGAGGAGCTCAACGATTCGACGAACAATACCAAAGACAGGACATTTGGGTAGGCATAGTAAAACATTTTTATTTTATTTATTAACGTCACGACCTCTTCCCATGGGGATAGGTAGAAAATACAGACCGCCACCTGCTACGATCCTTACTCCTCCTCCTCGATCCTTTGCTTCGTTTACGTTCAGATATCTGGTCATACACACACGCCGGTTGCGAGAACTACGAACTTGACCTTATTTGTTTATTGTGTCCAATTGTGCGTCCTCGGGATTTCCGGCAATAGTTACTAGCTAAATAATAACAGCCGCACAGGTCGATCGATCAGGTTAAGCTACGCTTGCCGCGGTTGGTCTGTGGATAGATGACCATCTTTACATACCGAGACCCCTCCGTGCCTCGGAAAGCACGCTAAGCCGTTGGTCCCGGCTGTCATTCGTGGATCTTTGACAGTCGTTACGGGTAGTCAGAAGCCCTAAAGTCAGACAACCAGTCTTACCAAGGGGTATCGTATTACCCAGTAACTGGGTTGTGGAGGTCAGATAGGGAGTCGCTCCATGTAAAATACTGGTATTCAGCTACATCCTGTTAGACAGGAAGCCGACCCCAACATAGTTGGGAAAAGGCTAGCTAGGCAGATGATGAACTGTCCCGTTGGTCTCGTAGTCGCGACTGGTGAACGTGGTTCGATTCTCAGGACCAGGCAAATTGTTTTGGGTTTTTCCATTAGGAATGTCTCGGTAACAGCCAGAGTTTGGAAGTTGGCGGTGTGATACCCCCGTGCCTCGGAAAGCACGTTAAGCTGTTGGTACCCCCTGAACCCCTGATCTCTCTCCGGTCGTGTCGGACCTACTGTGTCTGCGCATACACGTCTTGTGCACTATACACAAAAAAAATAAATAAACGTGAAATTGCGAAAAAAAATCAGTTCTTCCCTACATTTGTGTTCGTATAACTCGTCAAAATGTAGGGTACTTTTTCGCCATTTCAGGTTTTTGTCCCATAGTAAAATGTGTTCATAATGATGAGAACAATGACCTCTTAAGAGGTTGTTCATGTTTTACCAATAACCCTGCATATGACCGTCCCCCAAAACGCCCGTCCTTCATCACTTCCTTCCTAGTGCTTTCGCTGGGAAGAAGAAGTGGCGCAACAAACTCCCCAGCAGCACAAACTTCCCAGCATCAAATCGATATCCAAGTGCAATTTAATAGTATTTTCGAAATACTCTTTAAGTAATTTCGCAGTTAAATATAGCTAGGCTTGAATTCATATCAAGTACAGATAAGTACAGAAATATTTATACTTCTCATAAACTTTACGATTACGATAATAATAAATTGAAATGGATAGTAAAATAAACGTATCTACACACGACGACATAATATCACGCTATACCGTTCCAGTTTTAGCGGACCCCGCATTGTAAAGACTTTTCATACGATGAGAATTCAGCTTATACTGGAAATATATAGTTGGATATGTCGTCGTGCGTACATATAGATTTTTATACTTCTGCAAGTCGAATGCATTATTTATTTATGTAAGTATCAAGTTCTAGGTCTATTACCTATGTAGGTACCTATTGGAAAAATAATTACATCCTAGTTTTTATTATATATTTTTATTGCTACTTCATTGGGAAGTCGACCTGAGTCTCACTTTGAATCGACTATAGGTATATCCATTGGTTCGCATACTTAAGCGCTGGCCAAACAAACGCTCCCGTTTTAGGGTTCCGCGTACCCAAAGGGTGGGACCCTATTACTAAGACTGTCCGTCTGTCTGTCTGTCTGTTACCAGGCTGTATCTCATGAACCGTGATAGCTAGACAGTTGAAATTTTCACAGATGATGTATTTCTGTTGCCGCTATAACAAAAAATACTAAAAACAGAATAAAATAAATATTTAAGGGGGGCCTCCCATACAACAAACGTGTTTTTTTCGGTGTTTTTGCCTTCTGGTACGGAACCCTTCGTGTGCGAGTCCTACTCGCACTTGGCCAGGTTTTTTTTGTCGCACAATTGTACATATTACAAGCAAGAAAAATTTTATATACTTATAGTCAAATGTTCAAAGAAATGACAATCAAAAATATTTCATAAAAAAAATAGTATTATGATAAAAATATAATTTTGAGCGTAAACTATCATAATATTTTATGTAACGATAATAAAGGAAATTCGATCCACTAAAGAAATACCTACAAATTCACACGCAGGTCACACTTTCGATCACAATCCGATAAAGTTTGAAGGAAATTCCTGATCCATTTCATCATATTTAAAAAAAATATTTACATTTATTTACATGTTTATTAAGAAATCTTAAATACAATATACAATCTAACACTAATATATTAGGTTGTACATCTAAGGGTTGGGTTTAAAAGAAATTAAAAACAAAAACAAATAGAAAAGAAAAACAACAGGGTTATAAAGGAAAATAATAAAATAAAGGAAGAACTCATTGCGCATAAAAAAAATCGTCTGCATCGCTGTCAGTCGGAAAAGTGCCCAAAAGGCTGGCAGCTTTGCCACGTTGGATGGCAACGCTGATTCTTTGACCAAGTTTATTTGCTCGACCACGTCAATGAGTGACCGTCAAGATGGAGGGACCAAGTCTACGCTGTTGCCGTGAATGATGTTGTTGAATTGGCAAAATGCAATGGCTGTGTTACGCAATTCAGTGTTTCAGTACTTACAACCCCCCGCCGCGACCCCTTCACTTGCTTTTTGTCCCAGCTCGTACTTAGGTACTTAATTATATTTTGCGAAGAAAATAAAAACAGAAAAATTACTTCAACGTTACAATGTAACGTAGTCAACACACTTGTGCAGTAAGTAATTTTATTCGCTGATGAACAAATAAGTCATACATTCCTGTTTTATAATGACTATTTATAATTCTTTTTACACAGCGAAGCCTCTTTAAATAGACATAACCATAATTAGTATAGGTATGGGAGTCAATTATAAAAACTTTGGTTAAGTTCATCACTTATTTGTTGGGGGTTCCGTCAGTATTTAAAGTGTTCAGTGCTTTTTACTATACAATGTTATATGTGCACCTATAATAATAATAATCTCCAAACCGTATTTCGGTCATTCCTGTAAATCTCAACGGAGAATAGCCTTCGGCGCAAGGGATAATAATTATTATAGTGCAAAAGTGTGTGCGCAGACACAGGGTGCACTCTCTCTTCCCTCACTTTCAAAGTCCGATGGAACTGCAATCGAACACGGCCGGAGAGAGACCAGGCGCAGGACCAAAGCTTAGCGTGCTTTCCGAGGGGGTATACCGCCAACTTCCAAACTCTGGGCTATTACTAAGAAATTCCTTATGGACAAATTCAATAACACTGCCCGACCCGGGAATCGAACCCAGGATATCACGATCAGCAGTCGCGATTGCGACCACGAGACCAACGGAGCAGGCACCTATATAGGTTTAATAAATAATATTTATATAATGGTAACATTTCGGGCAACGACTCACGCGCCGCCGCGCATCGCGGCGCCTGTCACACAAACCAAAAGGTTTTTCGCCACAATTCCCCGCTAAGGGATCCCTAAAAGAACTAGCTAGGCAAGCAATTTAGTCCTACAGGTCTCGGTATAAAAATAGAGAGAAAATATAAAGTTGGACTGGGGACTTGAAACCGGTACGAAGGCAGATGGCTAGTGCCTTTTTGCTTCGTCCTGGGAACATTCTTTGTTCCTGCGGTTATTGCGGGTACGCAGGACAAGTAGTGGATGTTATGATGGTAACTGTATTTCGATGTTACGGTGTTAGGGATTTGTATGACTTTAGTCTGTTTCATCAGTCGGGAAGAAATATTCAAGAGATGTCTAAAGAACTAGCTTCTGCCCGTGACTTCGTCCGCGTGAAATTTCACCCTCACCCTCTTAAGAGTGGAATTCGAAAAACCCTTTTTTAGTGGATACCTACTCTTCACAAAGAACACACCGTCCAAATGTTATGTCTCTAGGAGCAGCGGTTTAGGCTGTGCGTTGATATATCAGTCAATCAGGACTTTGAATTGTATATATATAGATACTAGCTTCCGCCCGCGGCTTCGCCCGCGTGGTATGTCGAAAAAAACTATCCTATGTCCTACCCCGGGATGCAATCTATCTCTCTGCCAAATTTTCGAAATCGAAATCCTTTAAGTGGTTTAGGCGTGAAAAGGTAACATACAGACAGACAGACAGAGTTACTTTCGAATTTATAATTTTAGTATGGATATTCTTCTTTAACTATAGGCATTATAATTTAGAGTCGCTTTTCGTGTTTTGTCAAGTCCTAAAAGCCGTGCGAAATAGGGGCGGGTCGCTAGCTATGTATAAGCAGTAGATAACAAACTCAAATGGATGCGGATGTTAATAAAAAAATATATATATATATACGCGTCGACTTGAGAACCTCCTCCGTTTTTTCGTCGGTTAAAAACACTTGTTTGTAGATAGATAACTTGATAAAATGGCCAAAAAAATTTTTTTTTCTGACTGTACATCAAGGCAAAACAAAAATAGAAAACCATAAACAATTTCATAAAAATCATGCACCTGTCCATTTCACATTCATCAAAGTTTTAAACTTTCCTCAACGAACAAGCAGACTCTAGCCAATATTTATTTACTCCTCACTCGAAGCTAGAATTGCAAAGAAGACATCCGGCGCAGGAACACAAAGCAAACAAAGCAACCCCATTAACGCACACTTGCGCACGCGCACGTTACCTAACAAGGATCGCTGCGAAATTCATTACAGCAGCGGCCGTCATAAATCAACCCTGACTTGTGGCTCTCAAAGTTGGCACCCTAGAGAAATATGGGAGCTTGCTTTCATTTATTAGCTACTGTTAAGAAATAATGAGAATCTATGAAAAGTGACTCCTGATAAACTCGGGAAAATACTTTACCGTCGTATTCTAGAGTGATGCTCTAGCTTGTAGCTCATATTTATTGATATCTAATTATATTCAAACCTAATAGATTTCATACTACTCCATTCTCAAATAGGTACTTTAGATTTTATATACAGCTTTGGCATCGTTCTGAAATAGATAAGGGTTTTAGTAAGTAAAACGGAAATATCGTCATTACATTTCTAAGGAAAACTCCAAGATGTAATCACACTTCTGACAACAAATGCATGCGTTTGTTATCATATTAAGATGCAATAGCTTGGGTAGTATCCGATTTGCATAATACTGGTCACTTTTACATTACCACCACACTTGAAGGGGTGGCTCCACATTGAGAACCACTGCCCTATTGCTTACTAGATAAGGTGTCCCATTAGATGCGTTTTCAAGTTTCAGACCGGTTCGTGCTCATCTGCGAGGTTTATAAGCGTGGTTCGGGACGTCTGACGCCATTCCCGTATCGACTCCCGGAGCTCATCTAGTCTCCCTTCATCCCCCTTGGATCCTGGTCATCATCCTTCAACTTCAAAATGTGGCAGCTACTGCTGTTGGCTTTTGTGGCGACTGCGTCGGCGCAAATCCCTTCGCTCGGGTGGTGTCCTGATTTTCAAGTAAGTTTTTTTTTTCGTTGCTTGTTAGTGTATGTTTTAATGTTTATTTTGAATTGAAGATCTAGGTGTTTAAACAAAATATATACAGGGTTACTGGAAAAACACCGAGGCCATTGTACTCATCATTATGAACAGCTTTTACTATGGGACCTGAAATCGCGAAAAAAAAATCGCTGTTCCCTACACTTATGTTCGTATAACTCGTCAAAATGTTAAAGAAATTAGAAGTACCTCTAGCATTTCTTCTTTGTCTCTTATAACTTGAATGGCATGTATTTTATGTGGTCAAGGGCCTTAAAGTTACTAGTAATTGGAATGATAAAATGAGATTGTTAGAACTCCATTCAATTTAAATATTACTGACCAATTGATGTTAACGTTTGTGGATTTTTATAAAAAAGAAAAAAGAAAGAAAATACCTTTATTTGAGGTAAACATGATGCATGGAAAGAACACAAAAAAGAAAATATACGACACATCCACGCAAAACGGCCATCGCTCAGCATAATGCTACCCTATGAGAGAGTCCTAGCTGGTTAAAACAATGGATGGTTTGATAAAATGTATTGTTTCGTCCCAATTTTCGCTTTCAATAGCCTTCATTACCTATTTCCCTCATTACTTAAGTCTAAATCCCTCAAACAGAAAAATCAAAACTTACTAAAGAATATTTATGATCAAAAATGTCAATTGTTACATAAATTATCCCTTCAAACATAGGTTTTACTACTATTTACTAATAACAACAGTAAAAACTTTAGTCTAAATCCTTCAAACAGAAAAATCAATATTTGTCTTATTAGAGAATATTTATGATCAAAAATGTCAATTGTTACTTAAATTATCCCTTCAAACAATAAGAAATGTACTAACAAAGTCATCGTCAGTACAAACCATCCTCACTCCGTTATACCTTCAACCGACCAGACATGTCTACGGCAAAAACCATCCTTCATTTCCCAACAAAAACTCCCCCTGACCTTGGAAGTGTACGTAACAGCCGTCACTGACCGTGGTCAACTCGTAACTGGTTGTCGGGCTGGTTGGCTGGTCGGGCGACGACCGCGGGATCCAACTTACTTACGGACTTTCCTTTTCATTTATCTCACGCATATGTCCCTATGAGTTGGGTATTGATTTGAAAGTAATGATGGATTTTGTTTGGGCAGGGTTTTGGGGTTTGTAATTTTGTTTGGGGGATGTTTTGAATGATATTACTTAGTAATTTTACGCTTCATTGTACATCATAAAAATTAACGGTGTATTTAAAATATAAATTAGTAAATTTACCAAAGATTGAATGGAAGAAAGGATTATCTAGACAGCGCATAAGAAGCATTGCATTTACAAAAGTACTGTACCTACGCATGATGACATAATTATCAAGTTTATACATTTCCAGTATAAGCTGACGTCACATTGTACGAAAACTTATACAATGCGAAGACAGCTAAAACTGGAAATGTATAGCTTGATAATTATGTCGTCGTATGTACAGACGCCAGAACATCAAGCTACCCGAAATTGTAAAATTTACGCAATCAATTATGAACCTTAGGCTTTAGTGATAAAGTTGAAAATCTATTAAAGTAATTTGACAGATTGTAGAAGCTTGATGTGCTGGCCTTACCTTTCGCCAATAAGCTCCCGTGTATAAACGATAGTTACTGGATAACAAGACGTACCTAATGGGGCAAGTTTTTTTCTATGATTAAATACCTAGTATAAGTACAAGATGGATAGGTTACACAAATTGAAGCATTTAAATACTTACTCGTTATTTGTATTTAATTTGTTAGCTCTCGCGGAACCTCGCTAACTTTTGTTAACCAAACCTTATCTCCCTGAAGGCGATGGCAAACTTCAACATGAACCGTTTCCTGGGCACATGGTACGAGGCTGAGCGGTACTTCACCGTCACCGAGCTGGGCACCCGCTGCGTCACCACCCACTACACCGCCACGCCTGAAGGCAGGATCCTCGTCACCAACGAGATCACTAACTCCTTGTAAGTACTGATAGGCATATACAGGGTTATTGGTAAAACATTAACAACCTCTTAAGAGGTCATTGTACTCATCATTTTGAACAATTTTTACTATGGGACCAAACCTAAACACGCGAAAAAAAAATCTGCTGTTCCCTACATTTATGTTCATGTCATGTCAAAATGTCAGGAACAGCTAATTTTTTTTGCAATAAATAAATAACTACATTATTATTAAGCTCGATGTTTGGTAAAACCGTGCAAAGCATGGGGGGGTCGCTAGGACTATACAACATTATTTTTAGTTTATGCGACACGTGTCTAGTATTTTTTATGTAAAGAATCTATGTACAAAATTTCAAAACTTTATCATGAAAAATTACAAAGTTATAAGCTTGTTAAGTTACCTGTTTGTCCGTACAAAAACATGCTCACCCGCGCCGCGCCGTCTTGCGCTCATTGATAATACCTAGGTACCTAACCGTTCGGCGCGGAGATTGGATAACGTACTTAGTGTCGCTCGGTGTCCAACTGTTGACCTTTTTTAAATATTTTTGGGACTAAATATAACACAGTTTCTTATTCTGAACATAGTTTGTTCAGAATAAGTTTTCGCATATATTCAGGTTTCGCATATTTATACTAAAAATAACGTTGATAAGAAATGACACGTCTCACGTTAGGAATGCATTATTATGACGTATATATAACTTTAAGTAAATATGGGTGGAGAGTTGTCTGGGCGTGCGAGTCCTTCCTCATGTCAAGCGGTGCGTACGCAGGAACGCGTGACGACGCATAGTCGATACATATATTATATTTTATCTTCTCTCATATTCATATCTTATTTTGAAATCAAAAATATTAGGTAAACCAAATAAACAGCTTGAAAATTGCAAAAAACCTAAGAGTATTTTAATTTTCGGCTACTCTGGCGTCTCTTTGCCAGCCATAACTCGTTGACCTTTTAGTATTCGTCAGATGATATCTCTATGAATTTATATGATGTTGTTAACTGCAATTAGCAGGTCAGTATCAGGTTAGGCGCCATTCAAGTATTACGTAAGCACTACAGGGGGTCTTACAGTCTTTTTGATAAATCTGGGATGAGGGGTCTGGATGGTGATTACGTCAGCAGTATTTATTTTTTTTACTTTTCGGATTTTCTACAAAATTTTGTCGATTTTGTTTTGAACACATATAGCAACCCTACTTGTATATGCTTGAAAACGAAACGCATATAACTGCTGCTCATGAATCAATAAAGAAAACAGAACACATTGAAAAATGCATGTACCAATGTTTACGTAAGCATTGGGGTAAGCACTTTACTTACTTTTGCTGACGAGGAGGAGGGTTAATAATTGCAAAAAATCTGCTTACGTAATACTTGAATGGTCCTCTATATGTTGATCTAAATATGATTCGCGGCCGTAACAAATATTTATTTATAGAATCATAAAAATCTCTATAAATTCATATTACCCTATTTAATGACTATTTCATGAAATCTTGATATTTGAGGCCAATTCTAGCATTGCTGATTCTAATGATTATCATTCTGTATATTTCTTACAGTGGCAACTCATATTTTAATCAACATTCAAACTGTCACACCTGCAAATTGGAAAAAACGTAAAAATATTTGAATTTCAAAAATAATAATACAAATTCTCAAATTTTATATTTGATAGAAAGAAGACTATTTCGTGGAAAAAAGACAATTTGCATTTTACCCCTTTATTATTTATTGAATGTGTGATGAATGTACTAAGTATGAAATATCCTCCACCAGGACCGGCTTCAAGCGGATAATGGAAGGCCATCTGCAGAAGGTTGGCAGGGAAGGCGAGGGTCGCGTCCTGGTGAAGTACTCTTCAGCTCCTCTGCCATATGACTTCGAGTACAGCATACTGGATACTGACTACGATACCTATGCAGTCATGTGGTCTTGCAGCGGTATTGGACCTGTGCATACCCGTAAGTTTATTCTTGATCCTTCCTTGCATAATTCCAATTGAATGAGATTCTTATTTTTTTTTAACTAGCTGCGCCCCGCATGTTGATCCCGTGGGAATATCGGGATAAAAAGTAGCCTATATGTTAATCCAGGGTGTCAGCTGAGGTAGCTGACACCCTGGATTAACATATAGGCTACTTTACATAGGCTACATACAAAATTTTATCAAAATTGGTCCAGCCGTTTGTGCGTGAAGAAGTAACAAACATATAAACACACACACACCCCCTCACACACTCACAAACTTTCGCCTTTATAATATTAGTGTGATGACTATCTCCAGCCAGAGGAATTTTATGTTTTCTTAGTTAATTAATGTTGCGCTGTGAAAGTGAACCGAGGAAAGCCGAAGCCCGTAAAATCCTACATAGAAAATTGTAGGTTTGATAATCTTGTGTATAATATCTTTATTTGAAGATCCTAAATAAATAAATGAATAGGTTAAAGGAGGAATGCGGAAGACAAGTACCTATTTTTCATATTTATTACCGAAATAGTTTCTGCCCGCGACTTCGTTCGCGTGAAATTTCGGCCACCAACCCACCGCGTCACATCCCATCGCCCGCCCGCTCCTAATTCGCTTTCGCTTAGCGTTCTTTTTGGATATTTTTCTTTAGCTCGGTTCATAAGGGTCGTAGCCCGATGTCAAATATGGTATGCCTAAAAACTACTTCATGAATTGGGCTGTCAAAGGAAAAGTTCTTTTCAAATCCGATTTGTAGTTCTAGAGATTAGCGCGTTCAAACAAACTCTTCAGCTTTATTATTGGTATAGATAGGTAATCTTTTTTTTTTTGAGGGTTTGGAATCATCAAATGACCCCTCTAGCTCTGAGTGGAGCGGAAGGGAGTGTCAGACTCTTACTGACTAAAACCCACCCGTGTTCCTTCCCCCTTTATGTTCCGGGGTAGCGGTAACCCTTTCGGACAATCCCGCTGACCATAGATAGATATACTTAGATTACTATTATTGGTACTTCTACTTTATGATACAGAAGAAAACATTATCCATACAGTATATGGATAATGTTTTTTTGGGTATCATAAACTATACATTTTACTAGATTTCAAAACCACGAGCGACAATCTTAAATACTTTAAAATGTAACGTTTCTTCACAGAAAACACCTGGTTACTATCCCGTGACAGACTCCCATCTCTGTCCGTGATGCAGAACGCATATGCCGTCCTCGATAGATACAAGATCTCCAGGACTTTCTTCCTGAAGACCAACCAGGCTGACTGCACGATACTGCCAGAGCCTGCTGCTGCCAGTGAACTTGATGCTAAGAGCGCTGATGTGCCCGTACCTGCTGAAGTACCAGCTGAGAAGTCGAAAGAGGTTGAACCGCCTGTTGAGGTAAGAATAAGAATACGTACATGTGAACAGACTTTTCTGACTTTGTTGTTAAACTGTAAAAAAAAAGTAAAAATCGTTTAATTCAACATTCAAAATTACAATATGGTGGTATCGTTGGTCCCAAACTAGGCACAGCCTGTATTTTGGACACCATTACATATGTAGGTACCTACATTTTGATAATTTTAGACAAAAAAGTAATATTAATAGCCTCATCGATACTGCAAGACTATGACTAATTCATAATATATGTAGCAAGAAGATTTCAATAAACAATTACCACTGCCACATCTGTCTTGATCTTGCCAACCTAGGTACATACCCAGTTATACCTAATATTAAAATTCGGTAAATAATTCGTATGTCATAAATTGCCTGTCGAAACTAAAACTTGTTGCTATAACATGTACCCAACTAACTAAATACTCGTAGCTCCGTGGGCCTATAAAGATTTGAAATTAACTTCACATTATATTTTGCCAACAGAAGAGAGTCGACCCTGAAGTCAAAGTAGCTGAGCCAGAAGAAAGAGCAGCAGTTCCTGAGCCAGCAGAAGAAGCTAAACCGATGCAAGTCCCAGAACTGATCATGTCGGAATCTGAGAAGAAAGAAGAAAAGATTGAAAAAATCGAACCGGTGATAGTAGCAGCAGAAACTAAGGAAATCAAAGAAATTAAGGAAATTCCTGTAGTACAGTAGACAGAAAGAAAAGTTTGAGGGAACCTTCCAAGGCTGTAGATTAAACTTAATGGGACATGTCAGCAAGTAATAGAATACTCTATTATTGGCGATGCTACGACAAGGCTAATTTAGAAACGCAAATTTATTGACAATTTGATCGTTAATTGCGTTCCTAAAAATGATTGGGATAGCACATTCTATTTATTGCTGACAGATCAGACTTCAAATATTTAGAATATTTGTCACTCTTGTCTGATATTTTATGTATTTAAAATTGTTCTCTATACAGCCTTGGGGTTTGATAAAAGTGTGATTCGAAGGAGCCTTCAGTGGTGTCTCAAATAGGGCTACTTTACCAAATAAGTAATGAGTACCTACTCGACACGCAGCGACGCTTGCTCTGTACAAGCATTGCTTAGTTTTAACTCGATAGTCATTGTAATAAGCGAAGTCAGCTCTGAAATAAAATAGTAAGTGAATTTTGTGGTCTTATTTCTACATACAATCACATATGTATTCCCCGAAGGTACCGAAATTTCGCCAGATACTACACATAAATATACTTGCATTGTATAGCACAAACTTCCCTAAAAGGAACCTTAAAGCCAATGGTGACATATGACTTACCTACTCTACTCCCAATTATTAAACTTTAAGAAATAATCAGATCCTATTCAAGGTGTAAAATGGTCTGAAAAGCAATAGCTAAAATCTGATTTCTAATAGCAGCAAAAGTGCAATACTCCCATTGGGGTGGAATTTAGAAAAATCGTTTGGGATATGTTCATACTCAAAGATTATTTATACCAATTTTCGAGTAAATCAAGCCACGCAGTAAAATACTCGTCGGTATAATAACCTACCCCTTTTCACCCCGTTAAGGGTAGATTTTCGAAAAACCCTGATACGCGTTATTCTTTATTTTTAGTGCCAAGTTTTAAGTTTATTAACTCAAAGAATAAGATTTTTCATACAAATGAAATCCCCCCTTTTCACCCCCTAAGGTTGAATTTCCAAAAACCCCTTCTTAGTGCTACATTCATAGACCCCGTAGTTTCGGCTGTATATGTGATTCAGTCAGTTTCTCCATAAATATAGATAGATAATAAATATAAAACACAATTTACAGTAGAAAATGGCAAAAGGAACGGGTCTGATTATATTGGTCAGGCTGATACTGAGCGCCCACTCCCGGCCGCTATCCCACTACTGCCCGATGCGGGGACTTTTGGCTGCTGGGTTTCCCCCCTGGCCCGATTCGCCCCTCCTTAGTTAACCTGCATCCCCCGAACTCCTTCGGGGGATCCATATCAACACCGGGCTTAGTGTGGACGTCCAGTCAACATGGGCCACTCAGCACCAGGAACCCCGACCTCAAACCATCCTCCGTGCCCGACCTCCGAGAAGCCGGATTACAGGAGACGCCACGCTCCCAGTCGAAAGTAACGCCGAAATTTTCGAATCCTTGCTTCAAAAGTGATGTGGTTTCGAATCCGACAAACATTGTAACAATTTCGTCTGCAAAAAATCCGTTCCAAATGTTTTTTATTCAATTTTGCATGTTTTGTATTAACTAAATATTACAAAGGAGCAGAAATTAAAAAAAAAATGAAAAAAAAAACAAAAGGCTAGTCGAGCGCCACCTTCAGACATTACTATGTACTACCAATGTACGTACTTACCTAAACTTATCGGTGACGTACCTCCTTATTAGTAACACAGTTGTCTAAAAGAGGGCGCTGGTGAGTAGGTAACCGGTCTCTACACCTTGGCAATTTTTTTATACTTACTTATGTTCTAAATACTAGATTTGTATTACAAGGTTATAAAAACAGTATGACTAGAATATACCAAACCTAATATATATAATTGCCACCAAAATATCAAGACAACTCCTTCAATTTGTGATTCCATTTACTCAACATTTATCAGTGCTACAATCATCAATATTAGGCTACTATAATGTATCTATATGGGTTTGGTTTCCGCACTTAGTCCTTCAATGCACCATTGTGCGTGGGCCATGGCGGCCGTATTAGGCTTCATAGCCAAGTCCTGTTCAAGTTCTTGTATGTATCTGTAATAGTATTATTTTTAGATCTCCTAGGCATTTTTTTGATGATGACAAGAACCTCCCACGTCCATCTTTGCTTAAGCATTTATCGTACTTCGCTGCACACAAATTATAAATTGATAAATTTAGACATTTCATAATTACCTTAATTAACGTACCTACCGTAACACTAGGAAAAACTTCTTCGTCTTCTTTTTCAAATAGATCCAACTTGTGGACATTTTGGAAGCTAAGACCTTCAGTTTTAACTTCATTACTTACTTTATAGTTTCCCCGCAGCACTAAGTAGGGCAGCGTTTTTGTTCTTGTTTATTTACTTGAACCCTGTATAAAACTTCACTGTTATTTACTTCTGATTCTTATGGTCCTGACGTACGTTTGTTACCAAGTTGCTGAAGAACTAAAACTTAATTCCGCAGATCATTTCAACATTTTTCATTGATGTCTATATGAATGAGAGCTATGATCTACCGAATGAGGTAAATTTTGCAAAATAAATACCTCGATATAAAGTAATTGAGGCTTATGGGTCAGCGGTTAAAGATAATCTAGCAACCTGTTATTTTTTACACAGTTGAAAGTATATATAGCCAAGAGTTTATCTTGAAGCAAAAACATGATTTCTCTTTCATCTTTTAATAAAAAAAGAAAGTGGTCTTCAACTAAAGATTATATCCATTCATTCATCAATCAGTATAGATCTATGTCAGCAGTGGTTATTGGAAATCTCCGTTACTGTCTATACCTAATGGTTTTCTTGGTTGACCAAGAACTTAAAATAGTGATGAATGGCATTCGATATGATCTACCATCAATTCAGCTGCCTAACCAGAATTACCTAAGTAACCATAAGATTTAAACGGATCTAATTCAGTCACTTCACTACTATTTTAGACGATAACAGATGTTTTTATCATTCGACACATTCATAATTTTATCAACAAACTTACATAAGCTCCAAATACGTCAAACTTTTTACTTCAACTCAAATCGGAAAACATTAGAAGAACCGACGGCAAACAATTTAAATCGACAATGTTAATTGATCCTTAAACACAGAAATATAAAATTAACATACTAAATCTGCGCGCACGTATGTAAACAGTTGAAGCGTGTTCTCACTGTTCTCAGATGGCATGCAACGGTCAGAGTGAACGGACGTGTGTTGTGATAGTGTTAAATCAGAACATTTGTTGTGATAAATAAAAAAAGTCAAGGTAAGGATTTATTTTCAAGTGATTGCCAAGGTTCTATTGAGAATTTTTTAATAACATCATCATCCATATACTTAGGACCTTGACCAAGAAAGCTTAGCAACCGAAATTATGGTTAATATCGGTTATGACTTTTTTATGTAACTTTATTTATAGTGTAACCTAATATATTCTGCTTTGTAATAATGAGTTCATAATCCACCCGTCACGCATATATACCCGCAAAGTAGTACCGCAGAGGTGTACTTTCGCAGTATCAGTTCACCGCGGTCGGCATTTTCATAGTCATATTGTAAATTTTCCTACGGGAAAATCTACTCACACTTTGTTATAAACCATTGGGAATCGAAGCAGTACTTACTACCACGAACCAACGAGGAAGAGAATTAGATAAAATTTGTGTCATAAATTCAATTTCTTGAAAAATTTAATGCTGACTGCAACCAATGGAACTCTATTATTTTTGTCAAATGCAACAAGGACTGATCTAACATCATATACAAATAGTGTTACTGATAACTAGTTGGCATATGAGATGTAAGACATCATCGTTGATGTGGTTTAGGACAATACCTCATAATCATAACAATATAGATTTACTCTATTCAGTTACAAGGTTACAACCTAACCAATAATGTTGGTTTTATAATTATTAAAGGTCGAGGCGTGTTATGCAATAATTTAGAAAACAAAACCAGTTTTGTTTTCTAAAGTTGGCAGAGCATCCCAAAAAGGATGAGCATGAGAAACGAATATACGTCACAATTTATTTATTACTAGCTGGTCCCCGCGGTGTCACACGCTGCGCGGCTCCTAAGGGTCGTAGCGTGATGTTATATAGCCTATAGCCTTCCTGGATAAATGGACTACCCAACACTAAAAGAATCATTCAAATCGGACCAGTAGTTCCAGAGATTAGCGCGTTCAAACAAACAAACAAACAAACTCTGCAGCTTTATAATATTAAGTATAGATGTGATACTTTACGATGTGTATTCGTCGAAAGATTCTTGCTAAAATTGTCATTTGCAGAAAGACGGACCCTTGCCGTCTCAAAACAGTAAAGAAAAACATCGTGAGGAAACCGACATGTCCTAGAACCAAAACTTCGAATATATGTGACAACCACCAACCCGCACTGGGACCGCGTGGTAGATTATGTCCCACTTCTTCTCACAGAGAGGAGGGCTGTGTCCTAGCAGTGGGAACATTATAGGCTGATTATGTAAGGGCCCTATCACCAATAGGCTATTTGACTGGTTTCTGATAAACATCTCAGATTATTTAATGGTGTCATCTCGGATTATTTAAACGAGCCCACAAAAACCTATTACTTCAAATTGCATAATGTATTTCTTTTAGAAAATAGTAAATAAAAATGTACTGTTTAAATAAGCCGCCAAAACGCTATCTTTAACAATATGGCGTCGTGACGTCACAATACACGTAAACAAACGTTGAAACGGTCGAGATACTAGACAAAAGTCATCTGTTCTGTCAACGATAGACAGAAATTGACTATATCATGACGTCATCATAAGTTCAGCCAATCCAGACCGTTTTCGATTACATGGCGCCAGATTTAAAAAGATGAAGTTTTTTCGGGATTTTTTTTATAAATAATACATTGTTTTGTAGTAAAATTAATGCAAATCGATTTTAAAAGCGATAATCTATACGAGTGTCAATAATTATGACCTTATTTTTTACATTGTCAAATAGCCTATTGCTGTTGATGTAAAGCTCATTTCCACGATCTTTTTCTTAGATGTACTCAAACAATAAAAAACCCACTTGTAAAAAGAGACAGGACGAAGCGTGTTTTAAGGCGTGTCTAAAAACTACTTTCACTTACCATATATGATTTATTTACACGAAAAAATCGCAATTGAAAGTTGCTGAGTGTTGACATATTAGTGCTCGTGACTGTACAATAATAAATTAATATATCATACAACTAACTATTTACACTAAGAAGGTACTATTTTCATTGTTGAATCTTCCCGGATTATGCTCCTCTCAAACAGTATTCCGTTTTGTAACTCGTACTTTTATCTTTTACGCTCATTCTATTTCAGTTACCTTCTAAAAACCATTTCCATGATCCTCGGAGAGTTCAAAATAAAAGTCAAATAAGAATTATATACATTTGCCATACAACGTGGCCTGATAATAATACTGCCAGCCTTTTGGGCACTGTTCCTGTTGACAGCGATGCGGACGAACATTTTGTTGCCCTATGATTCTTTTGCTTCTTTTTTCTTAAACATGTACAGTGAACAAAAGAGATAATATGCAGGATCATCGGATATAGTTGAAAAATTTAGTAAGCAACCGGTGGATGTTGTCGACTAAAATTTAATTTGATAAATGAGCCGTTTGTTTTCTAATGACAAAATTAAATTTTATATTCGAGAACACCAACGATCCTGTATACTTATCTCTTTTGTTGACTGTACATATTATTAGTGTAAGTCTGTTAGCTTATATTATGTAAATATTATCTTGATTACTAAAAATTACAGTACAATAAGAATTAAGAAGAACTCTTCAACATCTCATCATAAAACAGCCTTGACTTCTATTTACTGATCATTTATTATTCCAAATTTTGTTAGTACGTTAAATATTACGTGGACAGAACACGAGAAATACTTTACAGATGTATAGAAAACCTGACCAAGAGGCGTTTTTAAAGTTTAAAAAAACATTAGCCTTTCCAGCCCCACTGTAGTATATAATTACTGTTATCGATAATTTTATTATAATAGATTGTATACAGTGTCTTTCAGAAGACAATTTTTTTTTTTGAAGACATTCTTTGTATACCTAATTACAATGAAACTGCCCTGATACATATTTAATTTTAGTATCTAACTGTGTCTACACATGTTTATTTCGGATACAGTCTAACTAAAATATTTTGGAAGGATTCTACTACTACAGGTATGTAACAAAAATGTATCACAGAAAGAAAGAAAGAAAATATTTAATTTCATACACACATATGAAATACAAACACAAAATAAGAAACATTTAAAACGAACAAAATTAACATTATGTTTTTTTCGCAATAACAAAACAAAAAATTAAAAAGACCTGCGTGGCTAAAATGGCTAAGTTCTACAGGAATGCCGGCTCAAAACAAAATGATAGAGGAATAATCTTTGAACTCTAGTGAAATTGAATAAATGAAAATCACTGACCCAGCTGTATGATAGCTATCGTGTGTCATTTGTTAGTGAGCATAAATTCCCCAGTGAAGTGAAAGTAGGGAAATCCTCTCTTTCCATTGTTTACTTACAATAGACTCTTTCTTTCAAGTATTATGTTCATATGTTTAACACGACAAGCTGGTAGTACTAAATGTTAGCTAATATAAATAATAATAACAAAGTGGGTAATTATTTTTGGTTATACATAGAGACTGCTGAGAGCAGTGGTGCTGGTGGCCCAATGGTAACTGCCCCCGACTTACGAGTTGTAGGTCGTGGATTCGAACCCAGACAGGCGCTTTTCTTTGTTTTAATAATTTCATCACCACTGCTCTCAAAACGGTGAAGGAAAACATAGTGAGGAAAATGTCCAAAAATTCGAATTCCCAAAATGTCAATGTCTTCGAATTTCCCAAAGTGAAAACCGAAGTGGGCTCTCGAAGAGAGGAGGCCTGTGTCCCAGCAGTGGAAACATTATAAGATGATTATGTTAAGCTAAGACTGCTTCGTTGATACAATAGTCGGATAGAGCGACTGCTGGGCACTGGGTCCTGCAAGGTTCGATCTTTGCCCAACCTGGGAGTTGGGCCAAATGTTATTCGGTTTTGATTTCAGGAATTACTCCTTGTATCCTTTTGTGCCCGGTTGATGATAAACAACCACAATCGACGTGCAAGTTGATTGGCTTATGTGCCGAAAGTTATGGCAACAATTGAGGACATCACCTCCTAATCCGGACAGGTACACTTGATGAATGATACTGATTTGGCCACTGCCAAATCAGTAATCATTTATACCAATATGTAAATAAATATAAGTATATTATGAAGTATGAACCCACCTTCTAGTACTTACTTCGCGTTACCTGTACCGCTAGGTAAATAAGATTGAAAAATAACAAAGCATAAAAAGGGTTCTGCTGGTGTGGTTTAATTGTTTTTATGTACACTACTCCAAATGATTACAATATTAAAACGAACTATTCCATGCATCTTATACTTACGTGAGTTCGATTTTAATAGCTGCGTACATAACTTTTAAATAAATATCATAGTTCATTGTCAAGTTTGAATGAGTTAGTTCGTAATAAATCGCGAACAAACTTAGAGACAATCTTTGTACCTTTGTAAAATGTTTGTACTGGTAATTAAGAAGTTTCCACAGACGTAGGTCGGAGACGTGCAAACTTCTGAAAAATTCAAACACATCTTTTATTAAAGGAAAGATATCTAAGCATGCTAGTTGTTAGAACAATTTAAAAGCAGACCACTAAGAGTATGTAGACTGTATTTAAAAATAAGATTAGAAAATACAATAACTTTAGTTAAACAAAACATATACGATTATTATGACTTCACTATATTTCAGGAGCATGAAGTTATTGTTTTACCAAAAAAAATATAGGCCATTAATTTTATTCGATACACAGCCGGCTTTACTCTGTAATCTATACATCTATCTATACAAATAAATAAAATTGAAATGTCTGTTTGTAATGTCAAAATAACATAATAAAAATGCATAATTATAACAGTTACGATAGCTATAACAAATACTAATATTTTTGTCTGTGTCTCTGTCTGTTCGTTCCGGTTAATCTCCAAAACGGCTGAACCGATTTTCACGAAGAGACAGCTGATGTTATAAGGAGTAACTTTTAAGGCACTTTTATTTAAGAAAAAGACTTATACTACTGTTCCGCGCAAAAAAATAAACCCATGAAATGTCCGACATACACGCGAGCGAAATTATTATAATGGATGGATGGATGGATGGAATTGGATTGCTTATTTCATGGTAGTTTTTTGTATCACATGGACTTTTCTATTTCTAATATGGCAAAAAAAAATATTTGTAACTGTTGAGGCAGGCTTAACTGATGTAACACACATTATATATGTATGCGTTAGAACATAGGTTCTCAACGTAGGTGAATATTTATTCAGGGGGCAGTAGAAGATCCAGAGGAAATTATATATCATATAATTATATATATGAGATATAATATTACACGTTTCAATATAATCGTGGTAATAGCTGTTTCAGATTCACGACAGGTGGTAAGTGAAAAAAATTGGGGGGCTTTAGAAAAAAAAACTATTCCCAGAGTAGGCAAAATAAGGTTGAGAACCTAAGTGTTAGAACAATTTGCTTATCCCTTATAAATGACAGCACTGCAGGCAAAGTTGAAAGTCAACTTGTTCCCATTTGTCAGTCATCAGTCAACTTGTTTCATAAAAAGGTGCAAAACTTTCTTCTTTATGGCATGCTACAATATCCTTATATACAGTATTCGGGAGTGTGATGATATGATGTCCTCAATTCGCTCGCAGCATACAAACTTCTCTCAAATTGAGTGCTCCTCACTTTGCTTTCGTCGTGTCGTTGCAAGTGCACTTTCTCGAGGGCTAAGTTATAAGACATAGCGTGCCACCATCGATATCCGTGCGTTCCACAGTCTCTTTCCAACCATTTGGAGTAGGCATAGCATGTCTTCGTCTTCCGTTCATCTCTGTCAGCCGTCGTCTGAGTGTTTTTCCTCGTAGCCATATCATCTTTTGAACAATCCATCGTTAACTTGAACAATCGACTTTTCTTTGGTTGTCTCTGTTTACGTTGTAATTGCGCAATAAACTGACAGTATTAATGGCTTTCATTTTGACAGTTCAACAACAATCATTGCTTTACTTACGTTGTTGAGCATAACATTATGAAGCAATGGATTTTTTTTTTCCTTCGAAATGATTCAGATTGTTATTGATATCATAGTGTGTTACGCAATTGGGGTCCTGGTAGCCATCCATATTCATACTTTTTATCATATTTTTTTTTCATGCTCCCTAGAAACCTAAAATGATTTATTTTGTATTGCCAATGGACGTTATAAGGTCTGTTAGGTACCCTCAATTAACTAAAAATAAACAAAACACTACACCATAACACCATCTTTTAAAACAGTAACCTCATCAGCCAAACGCATCTCACAAATCGCTTTCACTCATCGATTGTCCATGCATGCGCGGGCGACGACTACCGTTACTCGGTACCGTAAACGCCACAGCTAACACACTTACTAAGGACATTATTGACCCACTGCTGGTTTATAGTACCTATATTTTTATTGAATATTACTAACTGCTTTCTTTGTGACCACAACTTTCCATTGTTCTGTCTAAAATTTTAGGTCATAATAAGAGAAATTTTTGTGTGTGAATGTCCAAAATTTTTGGTCAACTAGCTTCAACTTTCTGACTTACTGACAGACTATTTAATTTTGACATTTCAAAAGTGTTGTTTAAGGTTTAATTGAAATATATATTTATTTATTTTTTAAACTTTGCCCCACACTAGGAATTTTTCCTGTATTGTGGGTGCGTTTACAAACATTTAAATTCACATACACAAACAGCCAGACCCGGAACAACTACTTGTAGGTCATACAAATATTTGTTCCGTGCGGGAATCGAACCCGCGACACGCAGCGCAGCAGTCAATCGCTTAACCACTGCGCCAACCGTGCCGTCAATTGCTTTGAGTTTGAGATTGAGCTCGTTTATCTGCGAAGAAATAAAATGTTGACCAGTTCATCTGTAGAAAGGTTGATTGCTGAAATGACATCTTTTCGATGGACGATGGATGTAAGCCCACCTTTCCTACAGACCTGCCGTAAATTACAGGGTTCATCCTGGTTCATCCATCAAGACTTACCTACTTATGGATTGTTCAGAAAAGACATCCCATTAGGAATGTAATTAAAATAACATACTTGTATAATTATAATAAGATTGCATTTGATCAAACACACATTGGAAATCTTGAATTTTACATACAATTGGTTTTGCTTCGATTTGGATCGCCCCACTGACAGACTGACTGAACTGACCTTTAGAATCAATAATATGTTAAAAAGTATCATCTGGACTAACAACTTAAGTCATTGCGATTGTTTAAAATGTAAACTTCACTCCAATGATTGATGATGATCATCAATAGAAAGGCTTCTCATATTGCTTATCTAAAAAAAGTCAAATCAGTTAACCTATATCAAATAGGCACACAAAAGGCACTTCTGCGGTGCTATTCTGTAAAAATCTCACCGTGAAAACTTAGGTGAAGTGAGCGTAGAGTGAACTGTCAATAGTGTCAATTCCTAGCAAAAGCAAACTCACTTCACCTAAGTTTTCACGGTGAGATTTTTACAGAATCGACCAGCAGAACGTCAAAAATATTATTGAACCAATATTTTGCTCAATAACTGAGATTTAAAAAACTGAAGTGTTAATATTTTGCTCAAGAACTGAGATTTAAAAAATTTAAGTGTTAATCGACTTTTGTTGCTGAATGTACCGCTCACCGGCTGTCGCGGTTGGTCACAGTTCTAACCCAATTTTTATCATACCCTCGTTAAAATCTAGTAAGATCAAGTTTGTAATATCTACAAACCTATCTATCTCTCTATCTATCTAGTTTGTATTGTCTTATTAGTATACTAGCTGACCCGGCAAACGTTGTTTTGCCATATACATTATTTCTAGCTGCCCGGCGCTACTTCGTTTGCGTGGTGTCCTACCCCTTACCCTACCCTACCCCAACCCTACTCCTACACTACTCCTACCCTACTCCTACTCTAATCCTACCCTGCTCCTATCCTGCTCCTACCCTGCTTCTACCCTACTCCTAACCTACTCCTACCCTACTCCTACACTACTCCTACCCAATTCCTACCCTAGTCCTACCCTACTCCTAACCTACTCCCTCACTACTCCTACCCTACTCCTATAGTAAATAATAAAAGTATTAAATACTATGTCCGTCTAAAACCGGATAAAAAAAACCGGATAAAAAGCATCTGTTGGTTATCCTTTAACACCCCACTTTTTAATGTACAGAAACGCCTCGTCTACAGATTTATTATATGTATAGATTAGATCATAAAACTGATAATACTTGCCAAACATTTTAATTATCATGGCTGGTCATATCGTTGAGCTCCTTAAGTCTTGAGTTGAGCTGCATGATTTTTGACAAATGCGTGCACTGACTGGACAGGTCCTCTCAATCTGTGTGGTTCTTTCCTCAAAAGACCACCTCAGACATCGATCTACATGGTCTTCATATAACCTGACCAAGATCTGTGACCTCTGAGTTTGTTTCGGCCTTTCTTCTCAGAGTAGTCAGATAGGAAACGTCGACTTCATCTAGTTTTAAAAAAAACATGATTGACGTGTAAAAGTGTTTGTACAAACCTACTTACAAAAAATAAAATCATTTCATCATTTCATTTCATAAATTAAGTACATTATCAGTAATAGGCACATTTATATGTTCGCACGTGGATTTGAAAAAAAGTGGCCTTTGTAATTGCGAAATGCACATTGATCTTGTTGTACAGGGCAGTAAGGACATCTATGCGCAAACTGCAACCATGAATTTAATACATGATTGTAGACGTTGTAACGTAAAAAAATTTCAAAGGTTTACAAAAAAAAACCGGTTGGTCTTGTTTCATAGTTCAGAAAAGTGTAATACAGGCCTACGCGTTCAAAATGTATGGAACATCAATTATTTTTTAGAACCATCGAATAATTTCAACGCATGGATGGAGGTTCCGAATCATGTACTGAATCTGTGGTAACAGGTTGCTCGTCGATGGTAACACCCTGAATTTTAGAAAAAAGTTTTAAATCAGTGTAACGAGGTAAGAATTCCAGAATCGAATACTGCTAATACACAAAAAAAACATACTTAGGTATTTACATAAATAAAGTAGGTAAACATGGATGCCTTTGTAACGCCACATGCGAACTACGCGTTATACTGACGTCACACAAAACCCTGCATCTCGCAAGCAGAGTTCACCGCGCAACTAGCATATAATACAACGGACGGCCCGACATGAATCATCGGGCAGTTGCCCGCCAGGCACAACACTTGTCTGGTCGGAGAATCCTCCCTTTTCTATGGAGGATGAGTGAACTTTACACCCTATTAAAATTGGAAATGTCAAGTAGATACCTATTGAAATTCATAATTTGTTGCAAAATTTCAAATATGCATTTACATAAATTATTCGACAAAGGTTAAAAAATATGCTTAAACATACATAGTAGAGTTTTTTATCATAATTAGAATATTATTTCACTATCGCCAACGAAATCAAAAAACCAAATATTTTATTGTACGGAAGTTAAAATTTAAACGAGTTTCTTCGTGAATTACATTTGAAAATCCTTAATAAACCTTATTTTTATAAGAAAACCTTCTTTTTTGTTAGAGTTCGGTTTCAAGAATTTATTTCTCTAAAAGAATTTACAATATTCACTTACAAGAGAAACCAAACAGAAGAGTTGTAGTCATGAACTCACGATATTTCATAACTTGTTTAAATTTCCTAGGTATAATTTTTTTCGGTTAATTCTAGATAAGGGATATACCTATTTATAGATATATTTCTGTCAGGCAATATTCTATTTTTTTTATTGATCAAATATTTATTTAAATTACATAATTTAAAAAGCTAACAGTCTTAACATAATTATAATAATATGTACAAGTACATATATAAAAACAGGGAAAATAATCAAAGGGCATCAAAAAATTCGTCCGCATCGCTGTCAACAGGAAACGTGCCCAAAAAGCTGGCAGCATTGCCACGTTGTATGGCAATGCGGATTCTTTGGTCAAATAAAAAGTAATTTAAAAAAATTAAACCGACTTCAAAAAGAAATTAACTCAAAATTATGAAATAACTTTAATTTCGGAAGTCGGTGTCTTGGGATCTGTATTTTAGTTTTTTGCCACCGACTTCCGAAATTAAAGTTATTTCATAATTTTGAGTTAATTTCTTTTTGAAGTCGGTTTAATTTTTTTAAATTACTTTTTATTTCGTAATTTTTAGTTTTTGCACTAGTATTTGACCAAGGTTTTGAGATGTTTTCCCTTTGACACTATACCCGTAGCTCTTATCAATAAGCAAAGCCGTCACACTTACACGTATTAGTCCATATCTTGAAAATTACTGAATCGATCTTGATGAAACTTGCACTGTTCCCTAAGTTGAAGAAAATGTAAGCCAATAAAAAAAAAATGGTCACGTTCCGATTAATAGTTCCGGAGATATGCGTGGACAAACATACATACATACATACATACATACATACATGCATACATACATACATACATACATACGTCTATGAAATTTTGTATATTTGTTTGGAAGCCCTAATAGATCATCATATGTGAATATAATGCAATTCCAATAATATTACATACATACGTATCGAATTGATAACCTCCTTTTTTTTGAAGTCGGTAAAAATAGGCCAGCCCTCTGGTCAGGTGAAGAGTCGACCAACCGCTTGGCGATGTTGTTTTTATTGATCACAATTAACCTTATTCTAATACTAGCTTCCGCCTGCGGCTTCGCGAGGTATGTCGATAAAAACTATCCTATGTCCTTCCCCGGGATGCAATCTATCTCTCTGCCAAATTTTATCGAAATCAGTTCAGTGGTTTAGGCGTGAAAAAATAACATACAGACAGACAGACAGAGTTAAAATATTAGTATGGACTTTATGTGTTAAAACCTGACGAATGAAAACGGCATACAAATAGACAATAGCCTACATTACTTTCAAGAGAATGTATTTATTATTGTCTTCTTCCTAAAACAAAGAAATGTATTTCCATGCATGACTGTCTCGCACTTGAACGGTTTTCTCTTTCAATATTGAACAAGGAAAACAATGGAGCGACCATCGAACATTTTTCTTGTCACGAAGATAATTTACATTTGTATACGTTGTTGATTAGCGTGTATTTCGTATTGTGGGCCGATGACCCTGCTGGTCGTATACATTTAAATATTTACTTGCAGTCTGACTGATGCCTACTTTTCTTACTTTTAGCCAAAATGTTTCTTTCCTACTGCCAACCGTCTTTTGTTTCGTTTGTTCTTTGGTCCTTTTTTCCCTTCTATTTATCATTATCTACTTATCATGGGATTTCCTAATCGGCTTTTGTTTGTTTATTGTGTTAGTAATTATTGGGTGTGTTGTTGTAGTGAAAATACTCAACAGCATAATACATAGATACAGCACAAATACAATAGACTTGGTTCGTTAAAATATTCGTAATGATTTCCATTTTAGAGCGTTTTTAGGGTTCCGTACCCAAAGGGTAAAAACGGAACCCTATTACTAAGACTTCGCTGTCTGTCCGTCCGTCCGTCCGTTCGTCTGTCTGTCTGTCACCAGGCTGTATCTCAAGAACCGCGGTAACTAGACAGTTGAAATTTTCACAAATTATGTATTTCTGTTGCCGCTATAACAACAAATACTAAAAAAAAAAAAAAATATTTAAGGGGGGCTCCCATACAACAAACGCGATTTTTTTGCCCTTTTTTGCTCGATATCAATAAGTAATGGCAACAGGTAGGCACTTGAAATATTCACAAAATACTCAGTTATATTTTTACTTTAATAATAAAATAAAATAAATATTTAAGGGGGGCTCCCATACAACAAACGTGTTTTTTTCGGCGTATTTGCCTTGTGGTACGGAACCCTTCGTGTGCGAGTCCGACTCGCACTTGGCCAGTTTTTTTACTAGTCATGAATCAGTAAATCTAAAAATAGTAATCCGTATAGTATCAACTACCGTTTTTAAATGTTCAGTAGGCTTAAATATAAATCTATATATATAAAATGGTAAACTGACTGACTGACTGATTGTTGATATATCAACACACAGTCTAAACCGCTGCTCCTACAGACATGAAATTTGGAGGGTGTGTTCTTTGTGAAGAGTAGGTATCCACTAAGAAAGGGTTTTTCGAAATTCCACCCCTAAGAGGGTGAAATTTCACGCGGACGAAGTCGCGGGCAGAAGCTAGTATGTTATAAGAAACTAAATATATATATAACTCATCGCTCACTTCCTTTATGAGTAGTTTCTTGAACAAATATTTAAAAACTATTATCACAAACAAAATAACTAATATCAACATTATTAAAGAAAATGAGTAAAATGTGTTATTTATCTATCATATCTCATACGGTATGTATGTATACAAAAAGCATTGGAGTGGCCACAGCACTCACAGCAAACGATGAGTGTACGTAGACTACACACCTTCTTGTTTATAGAAGGAGTGTTACTGACGCATATACAGGAAAAATAAATAACCAGTGTGCAAACTGTAACCATGACTTCAGTACAGTCGGTGGCTAACAATATCTAACCCACTTCAAGTGGGTCATGCAACCGCCGTGTTCTCGTAGAGGGGATTGGCAGCGGCGGCGACCTCTCGCGTCCGGCCCTGGTGCAAGCCATGGTCCGGGGCGAGAGGGAGTGGGATGCAGTCACCTCCTTCTGCGAAGCAGTCATGCTAGCGAAGGAGGTGGCGGGACGGCTCAGGGAGAGAGCCTCCCGTCCCAGCCGCCGCGGGAGACGCTCCGGGCGTCGGGAGCCGCGTGACGACTCCCGGCCACCGTAGGTGCGGGCCTGCGGGCGGAAAGTAATGGGTAGCTCACCGTCCGATCAGGACCAGGTCCGTGCCGGACGGCGCGTACGTGTTCCACGCGCGCCTCAAAGAGATGTCAGCATCGAGGAGGGGGGGCCCCATAGGGCCCAAGCCGGCCGGGTCAGCGGGATTGTCCGAAAGGGTTACCGCTGGCCCGGAACATAAAGGGCTAAGGAAGGAACACGGGTGGGTTTTAGTCAGTAAGAGTCTGACACTCCCTTCCGCTCCACCTAGAGCGGGTGGGGTCATTTGATGATTTCACACCCGAAAAAGAAAAAAAGTGGGTCATGCAATGTTGGGTGGGTCAGACAATGTTGGTCACCGAATGTACATGATGAACCCCCTTGCGTTGAAATCAGAAGGGGTCGCAGGGGTGGCAAGGGGTTCTTGTGATCTAGGACCTACGTCTTAGATCACAAGAACACGAAATGATACCAACAATTTTAAAATTCCAGATGTCAGTCCTACGAGCGATAGCAGTATTCCTGTGCGGATTCCTCTTGCCTCTAAGGATATGCAGAGCACAGATCATCATGCCGGGATCCTGTCCTGACATGAAGGCTATGGACAACTTTGACGCATCTAGAGTAAGTCTCTAATGTCCGGAGCATACAATTGAATGATATTGATGAATGAATGATGCACGGCCGGCAGATACTGCTCATTTAATTGAGAAAGATGAGTTTGTGGCGGCATCTACATCGCCACATATGAACTACGCATCACACTGACGTCACGCAAAATCCTGCATCGCGCAAGCAGAGTTTACCGCACGACTAGCATGGTATACCACATCCCGACATCAATCGTCGGGCAGTAGTCGGAGGATCCTCCCTTTTCTATAAAGGATGAGTGTTTACACTCTATTCCTCATACCTCACATGCCGCTAAAAATTATGATGAAAAAAAAGAGTCATTTTCCTTGAAGGCCAAAATAAAGTATTCAGCTTGAAAATTATCCTTCTTGAATCAGAGAATAGACATCATCTTCCATGAGATGATGCAGTATGTCTTCTTCTTCAATACATCATCATCATTCATTCCGTCTTTCACACAATCCTATTCTTAATTTCTTTGGTCTTCTTCTACTCTTATAGCCATCCGCTTTTGTACTCCTAACTTTTATCCAATAACACACTCAAACACAGTATCTAGACAAGGATTGAAAATAATCAGCACCCTATTTGCGTAACACACTATCAATCTCAATAATTTTGAAGCATATTGCTAATCCATTGCTTCGGATGATTGAAAAATTTGTCTGCTCCACAACGCAAATAATGCAACGAATGTTGTTGAACTGTCAAGATGAAACCCATTTCTACTGATAGTGTGTTTCACAATTACCCCGCAGGAATAGTTTGCGTCAAACTGTATGGCGGCTCTGAAGTACGGTGCTCGCTTCGCAGTACCCCACCCCTCACCCCCGCTGACACATAAATTTGTTACTGCGCAGCGTCTCGCCTCATGTTCCGAGCCACTGAAACGAGCTGGAACTAAAACTATTTGACTATATACACACATCAAAAGTGTCTAGGGATCAAGCATTTTTATGCGGATTTCTTGAGATTGAGATGTGGCTTTGTAATAAATTTATGATTTTATAAATTTATATGGATCCTTTTTGGTGCATTTCATAATTTGAATCAGGAACTGTGAATCAAATTCGAGTAAAAGATGAAAATCAGCTGTCAATATTTTCCCTATAAAAACATACAACGCATTGAAGACATTATTAGTGCTACTGTTTCCCTACTACTGATTAAAACCAACGTTATTATGGAGCGGCGACGTCATTTAAGCAGGGAAGAAATGCTCAGAGCCGTGGGAATGATAGAAGCTGGTTCCCGGCAACGTACTGTGGCTTTAGCTCTGAATACAAGTCAGAGTGTTATCAGTCGACTTTGGACACGTTACCGAAGCACTGGTACCGTGGCTGAGCGCCATGGAGGACGGTATCGCTGCACCACACGGAGACAAGACCGATACATTCAAATCTTAACTCGAAGAACTCCAACAATAACCGCCATGATGTTAGCTGTGAGGCTTCATCACTCTTCAGGGAACTTAATTAGCGACCAAACAGTCAGAAACCGCTTGCATGAAGTGAACCTTCATTCCCGAAGACCGCTACGGGTACCACCTATAGCAATGCACAATCGTAGGATTCGATATCAATGGGCTCTTGAACACAGAAATTGGGCAGAAGAACAATGGCGTTTCGTGTGCTTTTCTGATGAGTCTCGTTTTGGTATGAGACCGGATACAAGACGTATACGACACTGGAGAACCCCTGGACGCCAACAGCGATTAAAATCCTGCCAGGAAGTCCATCCTTATAGTGGTGGAACCATCATGGTATGGGCGGGTATTTGGATCGGCGGAAGAACTGAGTTGATTTGGATCAGAGGCAACCTCAACGCTCAAATTTATGCTGAGACGATTGTATCAGACGTCATCGTTCCTCTACAAGTGCAAATCGGTCCCTTATTTCAGTTAATGCATGATAATGCACGACCGCACACCGCAAGAGTTGTAAGACAGACTCTCGCCGCAGCTAGCATCAATGTCCTGTCCTGGCCTGCTCAGTCGCCAGACTTGAACCCGATTGAGCATGCATGGGATATGCTACAGAGAAGAGCTCTGCCGAATATGGAGGGTATCCAGTCGCAAGAAGACCTTTTTTTGTTGTTGCAACGAACATGGGCGGCCATTCCACAGCGTGATTTGGATGAACTCATTTTGAGTATGCCAAACCGATGTTCTTGTGTTGTTAGTGTTCGCGGTAGAAACACGGATTATTAATTGTTTAAGTTACCCAATAAAATTTTAAAGAAAACTGTTATTTCAGTCTTTTTTTCGAACTTTTGTGTTAGTGGTTCAAATGTCAAAAATCCCTTTATTAGGAAAATGGCAAATTTCTTTATTAATGCAAAGGTGACTTGGTTTATCGTTACTGTGACAAACGAAAACACTTTATTTGATGAATCCTTAAAGAAAATTTTAATTAATATCAATCAGGAGAAAAGTTATTGCAAAAATATATGTTGATCCCTAGACACTTTTGATGTGTGTATTAGTCTAACTTGACATCTTGTCATCTTTGACAGTCGTTACGGGTAGTTAGAAGCCCGAAAGTCTGACAACCAGTCTTACCAAGGGGTATCGTATTACCCAATAACTGGGTTGTGGAGGTCAGTTATGCAGTCGCTCCATGTAAAATACTGTTATTCAGCTGCATCCGGTTAGACTGGAAGCCGACCCCAACATAGTTGGGAAAAGGCTAGGCAGATGATGATGATGATGGTGATGGTATTAGTTTAACTAAGTATCTTGTCCATTAAAAAAACTTCTTGAACCTTTCTAAAACTCGTTTTTTCAATGTTTCAGTACTTGGGCAAATGGTATGAGGCAGAGAAATATTTCTTCCTGTTTGAGTTCGGAGGCAAGTGCATCACAGCCGACTACACCTTGAAGGAGAATGGAGTTGTTGGCGTTGTTAACAAGCAGTTCAATGTACTGTACGTATTGAGGGACAATATCATTTCTGTAAAAAGCTCACCGTGAAAACTGAGGCGATGTGAGTTTGTTTTTGCTAGGAAATTACATTATTGACAGCTCCCTCCACGCTCACTTCACCTAAATTTTCACGGTGAGATTTTTACAGAATAGCATGGCATGACATCAAAATTGGCTTCCCTATGACCACTAATACAGTCGGGGAAATTAATTATTTATTCAATTGACACACTACGATAATTTGCCATGTTACAGCAATTCATACAACTTTCTAAGAATGACAGTTGTGGTTTAAATATAAGGACAATTTAGTTGGTAATGAATTTCCTCATAATCGTCAATCAATCCTTTTTTCTGTTTGAAAATAATTAACTGTGCTAATAAGAATTTCGATGACCTTTCTTTGTGTCACTAAAACCTTAATTTGAATACCTAATGCCCCTAGAAGTAACCAATGAATAAAAGGCCACGGCCAATTGATCAAAAAAAAAAAACAATATCTAACTAATGGTTCAATGGATTTACTTCCGTACTCATCGATATTCAAATCGGTAAACTCCGTCTGACTAGTTTTTTGTTTCATTTTCTGTTATTAGACAAGTGATTAAACTTCCCTACTTCGTGACTCACATTTATTCCAAAAACCATCGGTTCAATCATTACTTACCGTTAGTTTAGTTTAAAATAAATTCCTCTCTCTTTCGAGCTTTCATTTTATCAAATGACGTTCTCAGTTTTAAACTCAAAAATTACGGTTTTTTGTGCCTGCATACACTATAAAGTATCTAAAAAAATATGTTGCAAAGGCTTGTCTGATTGCCAAGGTTGGTGGCTTCCCTGAACATTATTTATTTATCCGTTTTTTTTTTATTAGAGAAGACTACAGTCATATTCCTCCTACAGCTATTTATTTGGAGTCTGTGGAGCATTTTTACTTCAAATTCATTATCTCTATCATCCGTTATCTCAGTATTAACCCCTTTTTTGCCATATCATTTTTAACACAATCAATAAATTCGTCGTTTTCGCGCTCTTCCTCGAATCATTCCTATGAAATCCGACTAAATTCGATTAAAAATCGACGAAAGCTAACAGCACTAGTTCCAAAGCGCCATTCAGTTCCATTATTTCAGAACATTTTACGTAGTTTGATAACTTACCAGCAACGTTTGTCGTGCCAATTTACTAATCCTTAGTCCGGCCTTGTGTTCATAAGCCAAACAAACTGCGTGATTTAACTTAAAGCAATTATCGTCTAACGTAACGCTTATGTAGTAAAAAAAAAATATACTGGTTACCTATAATTTTTTTGAGAAAACCACTTTATAGGTTAACCTCATTTATTACAGATTAATTTCCACATTTAATATCTGTAATTTATGTGGTGTATCGATCTAAGTTCTCCGATCCTCTAGCACAAAATGATATTAAATTTAAACTTCATCATCATCATCATTTCAGCCATAAGAAGTCCACTACTGGCCTTAGGACCGCCACTCCGACCGGTTCTGTGCTTCTCGCATTCTTGTGGAACTAACTGCGGATAACTTTAATCTTTTATATTTTTAACCGACTTCCAAAAAGAAGGAGGTTATATGTTCGACTGTAGGTATGTTTTTTTATGTATGTGCACCGATTTCTCCATCAATTGTGTACCAATTTTTTTTTTTTTGAAAGACTAGATATACTCTCGAGGTGGTCCCATTGTCATCAAGTTGGAATCTGATGAGAGGATCCTATGAAAATCCAGGGAAACTCTCAATTTTTATAGGCAAACCTATAGCAATTTGGGTATTTTTTAAAGCAACTTGAGCATTTGCTCTCGGAAATCATCATTTGGTAAAGTGTAGCTGATGATGAAGACCACAGATGGCCATCGGAACTACTCAATGACACTAATATTATAAAGGCGAAAGTTTGTTAAATAACTTTAATTTCGGAAGTCGGTGTCTATAAAGGAAAATGCGGAACCAACGACACCGACTTCTGAAATTAAAAGTAATTTATCACTTTGTAGTTTTTTTTTTTTGGAAGTCAGTTGTTTCTTTTTTTTTATAAAAAAAGTTTTTTTTTTTAATTATGTTTGATTTTAAGATCAACATGATTTTCCACAAACCTCATCAGTGAGGCTTTAAATACAATGTTACTTGAATAGATACCTACACTTTATGCACAATTAATATCTCACTGACCTCAAAACCATTGAAATATCTAGCAAGTCGGACATGCCCTCAATGTCCTATGCCTAAGACCTCGATTCTGTCTCTCGTCCCAGATTCCACTCTTCTGTTCTTTTGTATAGCCACAATAGTACATGCGTGGCGGGACCCCCGGTCTACTTCGTTGTATTCCCACTTAGCTGTTATGGTGAATCCTCTTCAATAAAAGTTAAAGCGACATCCGTGTCGCTTGTGTTTTTTGCGATTTGCAGGTCAGTCAGGTAAATAAATATTTGTTACGGTCGCGATTATAATCAACATGCAACCTTACTATTACCTACTGAAATAAAAATGCGATGGTTCTGGTACTAATAAGTCAGTCTATCAAAAAGTACTCTGTGATAGTCAATCAAAAGTAAAAACCAAAAGGTAGCGAAAGCATAAAAAAAGGTATAAAAAGGTAAAATATCAAAAAGAAGAAAAGACTGACACTGACCTAAAAATTGCAAAAATCGTAAGTAAAGGACGTAATTTACATTATTATTATTCATTTCGTACCCAAAAATTAAAGTGCTGATCCGGCCAGAAAAAAAAAAGAACTGCTGTCTTATGGAAATTACCTCTTGAGCACTTTTTACTATTACAACGAAAGTCTATCATCATCATCATTAACTTGCTGATTTTTGGCATTTTCAATCTCAAATAGCAGCTAGGGTTTAATTTTAGACTTTCGCTGTAATAGCAAAAAATGCTCAAGATGTTATTTCCCATAAGAAATCATCATCTGCATAGCCTTTTCCCAACTATGTTGGGGTCGGCTTCCAGTCTAACCGGATGCAGCTGAATACCAGTAGTTTACATGGTGCTACTACCTATCTGGCCTCCACAACCCAGTTACTGGGTAATACGATACCCCTTGGTAAGACTGATTGTCAGATTTTCGGGCTTCTGACTACCCGTAACGACTGTCAAAGATCCACGAATGGCAGCCGGGACCAACAGCTTAACGTGCTTTCTGAGGCACGGAGGGGTCTCGGTAAAGATGGTCACCCATCCACTGACCAACCGCGGCAAGCGTAGCTTAACCTGAACGATCGACCTGCGCGGTTGTTTTTATTTAGCCATAAGAAAATAGTACTTTATTTTCTGGCACCGGCACTTTAATTTTTGGGTATAAAATTTTCGTCACTGAATGATGTCCTTTGAATTTCGCGGTCTTCTTTAATGAACAATGTAGCTCCAATCCAGTCCAAATGAAAATCCAATTATCTTTGTTCAATTTGTAGATACTATTCATCAAACTCCTAAGTACTCGTAGTCGTAGGTAGTTGTACTGGTGAACAAAGCTCTCCCATAAAATTACTATTAGTACGGATTTATCCTCTTGACATAACATCACGCCTGTAATCGCTGAAAGGTTAGACAGAGGTGTATCTCTTGACCTTATTCCTTTACTAGCTGCGCCCCATCACGGTTTCACCCGCATAAGTTTCGATCCCGAGGGAATATCCGGATAAAATGTATCCTATGTCCTTTCCCGGGACTCAAAGTATCTCTATACCAAATTTCATACAAATCGGTTCAGCGGTTTAAGCGTGAAGCATTTATAATATTAGTTTTTGTAGCGTACATGAGGTGCCATTGCCTTTTTCAGTTATGAATCATCTACCTCTGATATTGGTACATATAAAATGTAATTTCTAATATCAATGTTTCCAGGGAGACATAGATGTTAGAATGTTGTTTTGAAGGGAGGCCTTTGCCCTGCAGTGGGACGACACAGGCTCATAATCTTCCAAAGTTCTTGGTAACCAGTCCACTTTAGCCACCCAAACCCATAGTCCACCTTTTTATTTTTCCATATCCTACAATAGTCCTACACCAATCGGGGGTTATCCTTGGGTGCACTTGAATAGCGCATACAGGGATAATCGTCGGTTGGCACCGCATTTCATTAAAATTTCCTAAGGGGCCTCTGCGAGTTGGCTTCGGCCCCTCGTACGCCTTCCAAAGGACCGGGACCCAATGGTCCCGAGATAATTATGTAAAATAAATAATAATAATGTTTCCAGGTCAGGAACTAACACAGAGATCCAAGGGCAGGCGACTCAAGTGAGCAAATCGGACGAGGCGAAGCTGGCCGTATCCTTCCCGTCCCTTCCGGTCAACATTGAGGCTCCCTACTGGGTCATCGAGACCGATTACGACACGTACTCCGTCGTGTGGAGCTGCTATGAGTTTGGGCTGTTTCATACAGGTCGGTATAATATTCTGATTCAATGACCGATTTGTATTATTACTTGTCAGTGCTACAGACAGATCAGCAGTTATCAAAATTCTTGCCCTGTTTTAAAATAAGAACGATGTCTTATATTTATGTAGTTTGCCGATAACTTGACGATAATTGACAATGACAAGAATTGGAAGAACAGACTTACTGCAATACAAAGTCAATCGATTCATATAATAACACAACAATCCTCTTTTGTAAAAAGCAAATTAATAAAAAATTATATATTTTTTAATTCCAGTAAACGCATGGATTCTGACGAGAGAAAGGAACCCATCGGCATTTGTGATGTTGAAAGCCTATTCAGTATTGGACAAGAACCACATCAGCAGAGCGTTCCTCATCAGAACGAACCAACGTGATTGTGAGGAGGCTACTAACTAATAGATAAGAGAAAAACGTCTAGGAGGTTACATACATAATGAGGACACTAGAAATAACATAGTTTTCATCTGGCTCGGGAGGATGATCAATGAAGTCTTGAAAAGGCAAAAAACAAAACTAAACGCTAAAGGGACTAATTCCTTGACATATTGTTCGTAACGTCCAGTTTAATTTGGAAGAAAATTTGAAAACTTTGTGTTAAATTTTGTATTTAGTTTTTAAGACGCTTAACTGTACTATAAGAACGATCTCGTGATAGCAGTCATGCATTTATTACTCTTAAAAGAGTGCTTTTAGTGTCCAATTTCATGACCATACTGTCGCTTGGATTGAAAAGCTTATGAAAATGGATACAACTAATGAAAATATGTTCTTAAACTCTATGTTCCATTGATGTATTTAATTATTTTATTGTAAAAATATTTATTTACTTTAAAACCTATACTATTGCACCTATAAGTTCATGCATATTTATAACTGTAAGAATGCATATTGTATAAATCGTTGCATTGGAATCATGTGTCATAATTCAAGAGGATTATATAGATTAAGAATAAAACAAATACTTCAGAACAGAAATGTATAATATCCATTATCTACAACTTAAATAAATTAAAGCCTTTACAAAAGTTGCTTACTTGTATTACTAAAATAATAATGCGATTAAAATTATGCGATTCGATGACGACGAGGACAAACCTTTCTATCTTACTTCCGATATGTTAAGTTAAAAACTCTATACACCTACATATCCAGCATATCCTTGGGCATAGCCAAGATGATACAAATACATCATCCAGTGTGATTCCACCATTATAATAATTTGGTTTTGGTAATACTGCTCCAACAAACAAACTTATATAGCATAGATTTAAATTCAGTAATATTATATTGTCTAAGAAATCCTGGCTACACTCATTGAAACTGCATTCTTCAACATGATTCTCGAAAAGCCGTTAACTCCAATGATGTTAAAAAAGTCGAAATCTTGTACAATCTTGTTAAAGTCGAAAACTTTAACATTCTTGGAAAAGTCGAGAAAATTTACGATCTTGGCAAAGTTTGACATACTGTAGTATAGTCTTAAGTTGGTGTGCTGTCATCCGAATGCCAACTTTTCCTGTGTTCACCGGTAGCTTCGTCATAGCTCGGTGGTGGTGGAAGATTGTCACTCTTGGTCTTAGTTGGAGGTTTAGCTGGTACAGCCAGGCGATCCTCCTCAGCCTCTTCGGGGATAGAATCGCGACGCCTCGGGTCGTATTCAGAGAGAGCCGGTTGGGATATGTTGTTCCTTTGCCCAAGTCCTATTAGACCTAGCTTTGGTGCGCTTTGTGCTTGCTGAAATATTAAAAGAAAATGTGAAGAAATAAAAGAGTCACTTAAAATTCATGTTGTTATATGCTATACACACTTTACTTCTTTGGTCGATTCTTGTGGCACCTTAGGAAATCAAGGAGCCCAGGCCCAAGTTACCTTCTAAGGAGGATCGCTGCAATAAAACCTTGTTTTTACGCCTGTATAATTTGTCACGTGAATAGATATTGCAGAAGAAGTAGACAAAAAATTCCATAGCCGCATATGAGAAAACAATTTGATAAAAAACCTGAAGATGATTTACTGCCTAGTACTTACTTACTTATTTATGATTGTGAATACCTATATTTTCTGTACTTTTTTCATATCATAAGCTACTACTTGTAGAATTTATCGGGGTCGTAAATTTTAAACGCTACTTCACAGAAGATAGAGTGAGCAAATAAAGGAATAACAGAGATCATAAGCAAGGTTTCATACTATTTGCTATTGTATCAGCTATTTAAATAATGCCAATATATTTATAGCCTTAAAAAAATACGTACATAATATTGAAAAACTGTTAGTAATATATTTGTTAAGGATCCCAAAAGAACGAGGTAGTTGTCCTTTATGTCTATTTTTTTAGATAGAGATAGAAACAAAAGAACACTATAATTCGACTGTTAATAATGAAAGCGATAGGTTATCTGAAGTCTAAACATTACCTTTGCTTAGAATCATTCCTAGAACTATACATATATTATTTCTTTGTCTTAATAATTTCTAAGCTTACCTTATAATGATTAGAAGTCCTATTACTGCTAAGGCTGTTATTTGAGATGTGCCCTCGCCCATGGTGATGACTGATTTCTATAGCGGAGCGGAGCATGTCGACCTTGGAGGCAGAACCTTCGTAGTTACTGCCACGTCTCTGGCTGTTGCTGCCGCTGCGGCTGCGACAGTGCTCGTTTATGTCACCTTGAGAGAACTGGAAAAGGATGATTTGAATGTTAACTTTTGCAAACCCAACTAAATTTATTCTGAATTGTATGAAAATAAAGGAATCCGAAAAAATCTATAGAGATTAAACTAGAAATATTCAGTCTCAAGATCAACCAGTATCCTCTGATGCCGTTTCCCAATTAATGAGATGAATGAGTGCTTAAAAAAAACCTAAAAATCATCATACCCTCGAGCGTGATCCTCTCGGCAAGGAATGTAGAGAGCCCAGTGGATTGAATCGCGTGATCATGTGCAGCCGCTCCAGAGATATCATGGTCTCTGCGTCTTTGGTCAACGGTTCCGCATTCAGCTTGTCAGCTTCTCCAGTTTCTGTAAGCGGAGTAAAGCGAGATATGAGATATTTTCTGTACCAAAACTGGAACCCTTAATCTGTAAGGTGTCTTTAGTAAAATATTATCGTCAGAACTTGGAAGAAGATGATGAGCGAATTAGCCCAAGAATCAACATGATCACCTTTCCCAACGTCGACGTTGGCGTTCAAAAGTACCAGAAGACTTTTGGGGTTTACAATCAGACAACAATGCTTTGAGAAAATAGAAGCTGGTGGACTACCCTCACAACCATGAAAATTATTCTAGGAGCAACTCCACAATATTTATCATATTTACCTATTGTTTCATTTGCCTCTGGTTCACAGGCATTCTGCATCCCGGTCATGTTTATGTTTTTGAGCCAGAAGTAATGTAGCAGGCCATAAAGGACTCCACCGAGGAAGGCAATGAGACCCATATAGCGGAAAGCTTCTCTTGTGCCAAGTGATGCTATGAGGAGACCACCTCCGAAACTGCCACTGCCCCTACCTGAGAAGATGGGATAGAAAATTAAAGGAAAATGCATCGAGAGAGAGAGCATAGTGTTACTATTATAACAAAGAGGGGTCAAGCAACGTATGGAATTTGCTAATTTCATCATTGAGACAAACAATGATCAGAGAGAGCAGAATCTTATACTTGCATGGGTCAATTTAGTGTCTTTCACGAACATTTTTGCTTTATTTTGTAGCGGCATCTACACCGGCACTTGCGAATTACGCATCATACCTCTCAAACGCAGAGGTAGAGGTATAAGGAACAGGATGTAAAGTTCACTCATCCTCTATAATTTATTAAAACAGGTCCTAAAGGTTTTTGTTATATTTCATACGCATTTCTACTTCCAGAAGCACATCAGCAGGCTTAAGCGCTTGTTTTCATGTGACGTTAATAATGTTATCTGAATTCGAATCGTAGCAAAAATTGTAATTCTTTGTGTGGCTTAGATTTTTCTATATTTGTGCAAGGATGAGAAGTCGTACGTTTATCTTATTTCCCTCAAACAGTCTTCCGTTTTCTTGTAAATTATACAGCTTAATTTTACATTGTATTTTAAAAATCAATATTTGACTGATCTTTAGGATTACGTTGTGAATTTTAGATAGAATGAATGGAATAACAATTTAGAAGCTCCACAGACAAGGGTTTCCGATCCAAACGCTTAAATAAATGTAAGGACAGAAATATTTGAATATTCTATATATCATAAATATCTTGTTCTTTAAGAAATCAAAAAATCCAGCAGCAACACCAACCCACGCCACGTTTCGTTTAGGTTTATAGCCGCTATACAACAATTTATATCTTTACGATCATCATTAAGTGGTAAAAGTAACTTACCAAGACTGAAATGAGCCATTCCAAGTACTCCAATCAATGTAGCTAGTAGACTCTTAGGAGCCAGCATCGCGCAGTAAGTAGCAGCTGCTACCCACATGAGGTGCACTGATAAAGACTCCATGGCTTCGAATGGGAAACACCACCAGGAGTTCCTGAAAATTAATAGAAGTTAAAAGAGGAAGATTTAAAAAAACATACAAACGAATCACTATTAGACCTAACTCAAGACTACATAGTTCCCTCGAAGCAGTTCCAAATACTTAGCTAACGCAAACTATACTGTATGAAACGACGCGAGATCTTTAAACTAATACAGACAAATGGTAAAACAGGCCTAATTTCCACAAGGAGGATATTCATGGAGGCATTAAAGGAAAACTTTGCAGGCTAAAGTAAGTCAATGATCCCATTTCTAAATACAGGGTGCCAGGAACATTGACGCGCCACCTGTTTTGATGGATTCAGTACATGATAAGGCGTTTAGCGTTAATGTCTATTTAGTAACCATGGCGATTTAATATTAAGACGTTCAGGCGATGTGGTCATTTTGCAACGTGGATATTCTGATAGTGACCCTTCTGAACACCCTTGTGTTTAAATTTTTCGTCGACTACAAAAAAAAATTCTGTTCCATACATTTTGAGTGCGTAAATATTGCACTTTTCTATGAATAATATAATTCTAATATTTTTTTGATAACCGTCGTAATATTTCTACGCTAGGGTATCTAGAATCGTGTGCTGAATTCATGGTTACAGTTTTGCGTCGATGTATGCTGGCCCCTGTATATGTAGGTATTGAAGACATAATTTTACAGTTTTGTTGTCTTTGTATGTGTCGTTTTGTAGTGTGTATGGTAGTCATCCTTCAAGACTAATTTGACAGGACTAAACTAATATTTATCTTCTGTCCTTTTCTTTATGAAATATAAAGAAAAAGATGCATGAACTTAAATTTAGTTTAGTTTGTGAACAACAGAATCGGCGCCATTGTTTATCTTAAAACTAAATCCGAAAACGACCACTAAATTTTGTCCTTTAGTAATATTTGACAATAATATCAATAAAATCTATTTTCATTCTCCTCATACGTTTCCATTATCTATTATCCAATCCATTGTTCACAGTCTGAGTTACAACAGTACTATATCAGTAAGTGTTTGCATTAGAGCCCTCCCACGCAACATCATTGTGCTCATAAACTTGGCAATGTCGTCGTAAATACATTAATCTTGAAAATGGAGATTTAATGCCTAAGGACATATCTGCGGCTGCTAGTTTTTTGTGTAACTAGATGCACCGAACAATGCTTATTTAGTTTTATTTGTACTTTCTCACTAAATCAGATACTGAGGGACTGTGAAAGAAAACATCGTGAGGAAACTTGATGTTAAAAAAGTTAGATTGCCAAGTGATCAAAGCTCTCTCCTTCCACGAATTATTCACTCATACAGGTGAGAAGTGGTCTTTGCCCTACAGTGGAACAGGTACATATTATCCAATGAGGCGAATCAGGAATACTGCTCAGTGCTCATATTTGAAGTTTTGTCTACATGCTATAATTTATTTCCATGATTGGAAGGATGTCATGGATCAAAGGAAACAGGTTACCATGGTGTGTGGGATGGGATAAGAATCAGTTGTAACTGAGCATTATCGTAATGTTTCCTTCGAATAGATTACGTGGATTCCAGATATTTCCGCATACGTCATTAAGACTCCGGCGTCGGCCTTTTTTTTTTGTCATATTTAGATATCGCTATTCTCTACCTGTTGGTTCTGATCCGGCTTCTTATTTTTCTTTTTACATATAGTCAGTCAATACGAGCTGTACATTTACCGTCTACATTGCTACAATGTATCTAAATATGTCAGTGCCAGGGTTGCGCTTATCAGATGCTCTATATTAGCACTATTGTGTGTAAGACAATAAATGGATGTTTCATGTATTTATCTTTACACATAGTTCAAGCATTGTTGTGTCATTTCACATCAGTTTCTACGACCACGTAAATTGGATGAGACAAAATGTAGGATATTCATAGTTTATCAAGAATTAGTCTAATATTTACAATTCCCGTATTATACAAATTGTAATGAATTCATTACAATTTTATTATTAGATAGTTATCTAACAACGATAGTAGCAATGTTATCTTGCTAAAGCTTTACAGGATAATCAGATGCTACAAAGCATAAATTAAACACACATAAACATAAAATTCACGTGCAGACTGTGCAGATGCTACGAGTGAACTAACACGGAAGAAACTAGAGATACTCACTCGATAAACGAGTAGCCGACGAGTCTCGCGGCGTGGGAGAAGAACGCGACGATGATGACATTCACATGGCCGATGCGCGCAGTGATGGCATCCGCGCCGTAGAGGAACGGGATACTGCTCAGCGTGCCCACGGTCACGGTTATTCCTGGACACACGATCCACTCAATATTATGATCATTACTAAAATTGCTTGCACTGATAAGCTCGACATTGCAACGCTAGAGCTAGAAACATTCACCGATCACACTCACCTAATAAGAAATTGGGAGCTCCTAATTCCTTCAAGTATATAAAGAGATAAGATTCGATAAATCCCCAAAAGTTTCCTAAAGCAAACAGGAAAAATATGAAAACTATTATGTGCGGCATTTTGATAATGTTAACTAAATCTCGTAGTAAGTTATCGGCGGGTAGTTTGGCTCCAAGAGGCATGACAGCGACGGTTACGGCCGATATTAACAGCAGCACATCGTACGTATAAAACGCAGCTGAATAGTCAGTGTATCCTGTAATCAACAAACCGATGTAAACATTTAGTAACGCGCTATTGACATTAATGATAACAATTTATTACAAGATGCTAACAATATACGTACCAACTTGTTTACTCCTCATATCTATTAACATGCCTGTTATGGGGGAGAATATGGCCATGCCGATGCTAGAAAACAGTCTTTCTCTGCCAAAGTCTCCACCGTATTTTTGGATCATCGTCAAAGCTATAGGATCCATGATTGTGACTCCGGCAGACAACATGATAGTCCCCATGAATCTCAAGAAGAAGTAAATATAGAACGTTTTATCGTCGCTCTCCTTGTAATCCGGTGGGCACGTATCGGGGCCGCCTCTCCTGTAATATTCCAATGATAATTTACCTTTAGATAGCCGTTTATGTATCTTTAGATAAATATTAAGTAGTCGGTTTACAAATAATATTATAATCAAATAGTGGTATTAGTAGAAATGCCTGTTGCACATTACCTGAAGTCACATTTTTGTACCATGCAATCTGCAGATAGTATCTCAAGACGTTGCTT
Source organism: Oligia latruncula (assembly GCA_948474745.1). Classification (NCBI taxonomy): domain Eukaryota; kingdom Metazoa; phylum Arthropoda; class Insecta; order Lepidoptera; family Noctuidae; genus Oligia; species Oligia latruncula. Next base: position 4,409,177 of record OX419684.1, on the reverse strand, counting down.
GGAGAGCTTAGTCATGTTATGCAACATAACGAGGCCGCCGCAGCGGAGGTCCTCTTTGTCAAGTGCTGTAATATTTATTCCTTGAGCTATTAACAGTTTTTCCCCAAACCTTGATCTGAAATCTGTAATCTGATCATCTTCGTCCTGTGAAAATTATTTCCGTTAAGTTACTGGTTTAGAAACAAATCAACTTATAAAAAATTTAATTCAGCCATTTGTTTTCTTACCCTTTCCATTTCGATACCGAGTTGTTCTTTTGGTTCTTCCAAATCATCGTGGACTTCGATCAAGAAGTAAGCTGCATCATTATAATCTTCGTCATCGGTACCATTTAAGAAACTGCATAAACAAAAAATATTGACTTTACTTGCAATATCTAGATCTCGTGATGAAGGTAGATTGGAATAACAAAGCATTTTCGAAGCTGTCCAAGTAGCACAGTAAAAACTAAAAATAACGCGAACAAAAAATGTCGTTTCTATTTGCAAAGCCTTTGTAATAATTTTAAAAATTCCTATGAAACTCGCCTGGAGGATTAACAATAAACTTGGTACACAGAGCTGAGAGTTACCAAGAAAGTACTTATGTTTGTCTGAAACTGTAGCACATTGTTATCACTGTTATTTAATATGAGTAATAGCGCCATTTACATGATTACTGCTGCGCATTTAACGTTAGTTAACGAATAACTATGATTTGTGACTACGTGAATTATTATTCTTTCAGGTAGAAAATTGCTATGAAAACAAAGTTTTAATTCTCGTAATTTTAAGAACGTTCACAGTCTGATCTCAGTCTCAATCTGTCAAAGAATATCTCTAATTTCTCTATATTTTTGACAAGTTTTTGACATTGAATATCGCTGAGATGAGATTGCGACTAGATTTTGAACATTTTTAGTTACGGAAATTCATGCGGGAATTGACCTTCGGGTTATGACTTGACAAATTGTAGAAAGTGCTCTATAAAAGTATTAAAAACTTACCTAGAATTTGACTTTAAGTTTGGCAGTTTGACCTTATGACTAATGTGGAAATCCAAGTCATCCTTGTCATCAGCTGGGTCACTAGATGGGCTCTCTGTAGGTTTCGATAGTAGACAATGGTCTACGCAACGGTCCAGTACAAAGTCTACCGTCTCATCCTCGCCAGGACATTCCCTACTAGGACAAGGGCTCCACCAAATCTACAAAGATAAATATATGCATAAGATCTTTCAGCCACAAAGGATGCTCACTCCATTCTATATTGTGCAATAAAACAATGGCGGTCCCTGGGAGTTTAATTTTTCCACCGCACTTCATGATGCTGAACCAAAATTATAGGTTCTAAACGGATGAACCATTACAGCATTCAAGGGTAAAGTCCAACGTGCATAAATTTAGCTTAATTCCCTTAACTAATTCAAACAAACAGGATCACAAGACACTACTAGTTAATTCGCCCTGGGGCCGGATGAGAACGATTTGCTCAAATTCTTAGGTGTATACTCTGTTAGTACGTAACAAGGTCTTAAGGGGTCGATTTCGAAACAAGTATATTATGTACCTCTACACTATTCGTAATCGGGTGCCGCATGACGTAAGCTGATGGCATCATTCCTGGCGTCTCTTGATGCGGTATCAGCAATAACGAGTGGTGGAATGCAGCATTCAGAATTAAAGCAGTGATCACGACTGGCTTGTACTCCCCAAAACGGTCCACCAGAAATCCTAAAACCATTAAAATCTCCTAAAGATACTGCAAATAGAGTCACGTTATTATTAAACATTCAAACTTACCGGTAATAGGTGGACTTAAAAACGTGGTGAACGGCAAAGCTAAATACACAAATGAAATTTCTGGCACAGTCAGTCCTATACTCTGCATGTGTATGGTCAAATACGGCAAGAGAGATGCAGTGGCTCCGTACATTACAAACAGAGTCACTTTCAGCATGATCAGGTTCGGATTGATCCGCAGCCTGACCATCAGCCTTCCAATGCATCCCAACTCCTCATCACTATCCCCGTCCATGGTGGAATCGTCTTCACTGTTTTTATTCACTTCAACAGACTTCGCCATCTCCAAATCACTCACATTCACATATTCATAACGAAAGGATGTTTGTTCGTGGGCTATATCTTATCGACTGGCGCTCGATTCGGTAGTAGGCTGTCGGCGGTATGACGATTATTTACATAAGGTTCTTCACCGAGTTTTACTGTGTGGTTTACATGCGTGTTCGGAGGCAACGGGAGAGCCAGGGAGGGTCCCGTGCTCCCGAGCGACTGCGACGCGGTCAGCTCTCGGCGGACGTCGCTCGGCACACCAATTTACAAATAATAGCAAATTACCTTCGTTTAAGAAGTGTCACGGCGATTGGTGGGGATGTTGGCTAAATCGGCTGGCGATCCGAAGACCTTGTGGGTAATGGCTGGGGTCGGGGCGCTCGTTCCTTTAGTTCCCGACACGAAGGCGCGCATCGCGAATTAGCGCGAGCTTTGCAGCTGCTCGCCATTTGTAAGTAAGTTGACTTTGATTTTCTTTTCTATTTCATAGAAAAATGCAATGAAATAATAATCACTAGTGATTTAAAATTGCACGGACTTATTGCAACTGTTATTATGTAGCGCTGACGCTTCCTGGTTTCTGTTGTAATGTTATTGTATGACGACGGTCATCCACAATTTATACCGTTTTAATTCAACGATATTTATTACGACTTTCAAAATTTGTTACTTTGATTTTCTCAGCTGGAAAATATTTAAACGGGATCCAGGGTTGTTACTAACACTTAATAAAGGACTTATCTAAGTGAGCTCTTGCCTTCGTATTTACAGCCAGTTGAAATACATTCGGACAAAATAAATTCATACTTTCTGCCCTTTTGTCCTTTATGAAGGTCAGACTAGTTACACGCGTAGGAAGGTAGGTAGGGGAAGTACGTCCAAAACGCCATAGGTACGGTTTTGTTTTTTAATCATATATTTTTAATTAACATAGTTACAATCAGTTTTCTAGTTATATTCATATTTGGTTCATTAGTTTTAACAACGTAAACTTTTAACTGGATAGGAACCATAAAAAAAATATAATTTAAATTAATCACAACCTATAGGGAAATTCATTTTATCCATGTAGGTACGGACGAAATGTCATACATATTATACACGATAATAATGAAGTACATATTTTACGGACAAAGTTTTTAGTCTTCTTGGGTTTAGCAGCACATGATGTATGACTTGTATGAGCCCAAAGAGAACAATGTCGCACCGTAGCCAGGCTTGGAACGGGCAAAGAGGTCGTTAGCAGTAAATGTATGCACAATCATCATCGGGGACCGTTCTACGCAGCTGGAAATCTTCTACATCTGAGGCCTCATCGTAATGAGCCTTCTGTACCTGTATTCTTCGTTTTCCTGACTGCTTTTTGGGATCATTATCGTAATCTGAGCCATCTTGATATGTCATTTTGCCCCACACGTTATTGATACAATAACTACTAAGTCATAATTCTTTAAACACGAGATATTTATATTCATTTAATAAACAATGCAGTATGATGCTACACTACTTCAATTTACATCAAAATATGTAATAAAGCCCACATAAAACTCGCCAAAAACGAGACGAACTCCTTCAAACACAAAAAACTTTTACGCGCACAAAACGCATTCGTACCGTGAATATTCGGCGGCGTGACTGAGTCAATAGCGCTAAAAACTTGACAGGTATGGCCAACATGGCCTTCTTCACGTGATGTTATGACAACTGCAGCATTGTAGCCCACCAATTTCGAAAAAAGCCCAGAGTGTCATTTTGTCCGTATATGTCATTTTGGACGTAGGTACGGGAAGTACCTACTTCGTATAAATAACAGGTTCTTATACGGGGTGTTTGGTAGAAGCACCGAAACAATTATTTGAGGGATTGGGGATGTCATTTGCTATCACAAAATAGTTTTAATTTTTATTGAAAATGTTCGTTCCTTAACACAATTTTAGGACTTTGGAAGCATCCACGTAATTCTCTTTAGTATGGATGTAGGTACTAATGGATAGTACCTACGGTTAAATTAATGGCCGCCGTTTACCTACTACGAAAGGAATCATCTCATTTTTTACCATTACTAGTTATCTACCTATCTACAAAAACTCGCTTTCGTCTTGACTTAGGTACCATAGGTATATTATTACCTATCTTTTGAGGGGCTTTACAGGACCTAAATGCAAAAAACTTAAGTTTTAGGAACAATAAAAGTTGATCGACTAGGTACAGTAAACAAAATCAGAAAAATATATGATATTCTTCAGGATATAATGCTAGGTAGATAGTGTGTTGAAAACATAATACAACTAATTTGATACTATCTAGGTACCTATAGAAAAAAATCATGAAGATACCTAAAAACTTTATTTTTACATTAAAAACCATTCTAGTCTAATAAACATACAATCATTCTGGTTTTTTTCAGGTTATTCTACAAACAACATACTAAAATACTAGTGTTTTAGTTCAAACAATAGATTTTTTGTACTTACATAATTGCTCATATTTTGCAATAAATTACCAGCGTTGTGTCATCGCGCATCTCTTTCTTTTCTATGCAGTCCGACAGTGACCGCACTTTAGGTCATGTAAGCCCCTTAATATAAAATAAAATATTCTACGAAGGCTGCCCCGAGCGCACAGTGGCGCCCTCATCGTTTGTTTGGTTATTTCTTTTATTTTACAATGAAAATGCAGAAAATAAGCACGTTAAGTTGTGCTCCACAAGATTATACGTTAATAAATAAACGGTAGTTTTATATTGTTTAATTTTATTATAATCACTAAAACGGATAATAGTGGCCACTTTTTTTCCGTTTTAGTGATTATAATAAAACTTAATTAAAATAAAACCAATGCAATATGCCAAAAAAGTATTACCTATTACAGGTAGACATTTTTATTAACAAGGTCGCCGAATTGAAAAATGAAATTAAAAGAAAAAAATGCAACTTGCTTTTTTTCCCCTAGGTTTGATTTATTTGCAATCCTTTCTAAATATTCATTTTACCCCATCTGTCGGCATTTGGTTACTCCAAATGTCTGTGTGTCTGCATATCTTTCAGCGCTATCTGTTGTGGAATAGCAGTACTGCTGGTAATTGTTTTAGATGTAGGTATTAACTATGCGGAGAAAATATTGCGTGATTTGATTATGTTAGTGATGTTACTTATTTTATACTATCTCCGTCGACTATACGTAAGTATACCTAATTAATGTAGTGAAATTGTGAAAACTATTAACGTAGATGACAGCTAGAATAATCCTGACTTCATTGCAGAAGCCTCTTTAAGATTTCGTTGAAATGTTTTAGTGAGCATCGGAATATTTTAATACAATCTAAAAATAAAACCAAATCAATTTGCCAGTTGTGTTTCGATTCACGAAATATGTAGTGCGTACGCACGAACACGTAAAACGAAACGTAAGCAAGTTTACAAAAAATCTGCATTGAAACTAAAAATATTTTTTATAATTATACAGAACAGGTAGAATTACATTTCTTATTAAGTTCTGTTGTAGTTTTCTAATTTAATTTTGAACGTTTCTACTGCCACCTTTCGATCATAAACATGAACTAAGCCGAATAACTCTAGAATGTCTATAGTCTACTGCAAATTGTCAACCATAATGCATTGCGCATAAATGGCCGCCATGTTGCTGCCGTCTGAAAGATGTTCGCAACTGTGTGTGTTTACTAATGAATTTTAAGAACTTCTATAGTTAAATTACTGTGTTTGTGAAATTGTGAGTGTACAATGATTTTATATTTCATGTATTATTGTGATTGAAAGGTCTATCAAATGTCTCTGAAGCCAATAAACAGTGAAATTTTCTTTAGATAGTCATTCGGTTCGGACGGCATAATGGCTGACAATCTGATTCAAAAGTCACATAAAACTAGTGAGAAAAACAAGTATAACAACGTTGTTCACCGTACGACGAGTGAATCTCTTCGACTGAACGAGTCGGAGAAGGGGGTGACTCACCCGACAAGTCTGCAAGCCGCCCATAACCCAAGGAAAATATCTTCATTTCAGATCACCAGTGTGACGGTCGGCTCTCGAGTGAGCACTGATGCTGGCGAAGACTCCGCTGACGATCTTGATGAATCTCACACCGACGACATATCGAGAGTGACTGACATTGAGAATGAAACGCCTAGTTATTCCGAGGACACGTTCTCGAAAGATGATGTGTTTTACAACGCGTCGAGTGCATCATTAGGTTGCGCCCCTGTCATCCCGACCAGCTCGCAGTACGGGCTGGCTATCGTCGGCCAGGACAACGCTAACAACCAGATAGGAGGAGCAGTGCCAAATAGTAATAATACAGAAGTGTCTGACATGCATGTCAGCGTTACTAACGCCGGAACTGGCAGCATCATTAATCTCATAGGAAATGCTAAACCCCAAGAAGGTATGAAAGAAATACAAGAACATGTTAGGAATGAACGGTTTAAAGTTGTGAAAATTGAAAGCACTGAGCCTTTCCGTAGGGGTCGATGGATGTGTATGGATTACCTGGATCATACAACTCAGCAGAATGCACCTATTACGTTAAACAACAACCTTGATGTGACTGAGACTAATACGCTGCAGGCTCCTGACAGTGGTGTGGTGATTAATGATAGTCAACATGATGAAATGTCTAATGATCTGACCAACAAAGGGCCTAAAGATATGCAAGGTAATGCTCCAACTGTGCAGCAATTAGAACAAACTCTTCAAAAACAATTTCCAATGGCTTCTCCGGGGCAATCTTTGACTCAACCTATTAATGCGGTGCAACAGCAGATGCAGCCTGTTTCTCAGTCAGTGTCAGTGCAATCTCCACCTTTAGAAATACCACAACAAATGCCAAATCCAAATCTGCAGCCAAACCAGCAGCAGGTAGGACAGCAGCATCCTCAGAGTATGACGCACATCACTATGCAGAATGCAGCTCAGAATCACCCGCAGCAGACACAACAACAGCAAGTGCAGCAGATTCCTCAAAGCTTCCCTCAACATCAGCTTCAGCAAGTCATTGCTCAGTCTCAGGGTATGGCAATGCAACAGATCCCAATGCACCAACAGATGCCGCAGCAAATGCAACAAATACCAAACCAGCAAATGCAGCAAATGGGTCAACACATGCCTCAAGCACAAATGACTAACATGCCACAAATGCAGCAACAGATGCCTCAGATGCAGGCTATGCCTAACCAAGGACAGATTACTCAAGTAGCCCCTCAGCAGCCTCAGATGCAACAAATGCAGATGCAGCAAATACAAGGCCAACCAAATCCTCAAATGCATATGCAACAAGCTCAAATGCCTAATATGGGACAGACTCACCACATGCAAGGACAGCAGGCGATGGGAGCTCAACAGGCTCAACTTCAGCATTTGCCAAGCCAAGCTCAGATACAGGCTCTGCAAAATCAACAATTACCTAATCACATTCAACAGATGCAAATGCCCACTCAACTCACTGGCGCTAATCAACAGATGCCACAGATGCAACCTCAAATGCATCAGATGCCATCGCAGCCCCAGCAGTCAGTTGTGCCTGGCATGCATCCTCAAATGCAACAACAGGGCATGTCAGGAGTGCAGCAGCAATATAACCAAGCTGTTAGTCAGCAGTCTAATGCTCAGTCAATGATTACTGCTAATATGCCATCTTCTCAGCAGCAGATGGTTCAACCTCAACATAATGTTCCTCAATACCACACACAGCAATCACAGATGAGCCAGCAGGGCCAAACTTTGCCACAAGAGGTGCTCACTTCTATTGTTACATCACAGCAAGGTGCAACGCTACCTTCAAACCTTCAAACAATGCCTTCTCAACCACAGGGCTCGACATTGCCTGCAAATCTCCAGAGTCTCACTGGTCAGCAGCAGCCAACGCACTCTATTGCTCCTCAGCAAGGGAATGTGCCGCAAGGAAATATTCAAATGATGACTGCGGCTCCGCAGAATATGCAGATGACTCTAGACGGGAATCAGCCTAGTATGCAGATACCCGCCTCAGATCCTATATTCATGCAACCAACGAACGTCGGTCAGCAGATGCCTGTCGCGCAGCACATGGGGCAGCAGAACCTGTTACCGCAGCAGGTGGGCGGTCAGGGGCAAATGGGCGGCGTGCAGTACGTGCCCAACCAGCCGGTAGCGCAAGTGTCTATGGCGCACCAGAACATTCCGATGTCGATGCAGCCGAGCATGCCGGTCGGTATGGGCGGCGGAGTCCACCCGAACGTGGTGCAGTCCCAGACCAGCATGGGTTTAGGGTACGGGAACGTGGTGCCGGTCATGTCTCAGAGTAGTGTGGCGCCCGCGGAGGCGACCGTATCGGGGACTAACTCGCCGGTGGTGTCGATGCCGGTGAGTTCTACTGCGTACGTGGCGAACACGGCGCAGCCCGGCCATGACAGTCAGGGCTTCGGTAGCCCCGTGAGTGCGGTGTCCCATGCGATTAGTGGCGCGGTGATGAGCAGTGTCAATGTGAATGCGTGTGATAGTGGTGCTCCGGATGTGTCCGCGGACACGCTGCAGGCTGGCGACACAGGCGATGGCAAGGAGGAGGCGCCGGCCGTTCCACCACCCGAGGATGAAAGGTCAGTTTTCAATTCAATATTTAATTATTTTGTCCTTTGCAGCTATTTATATACATATCCTGTGAAATGTTGTTACCTAAACTGTTCCCATTGAATTATCCTCAAAGGGCCCTTGTTACTGATACAGTACTTATTATAAATGCTATTAAGTACTTTCTGTCAGAAATATCTTATTAACTTTTCATGTGGCATAAACCAGTTAACTATTGGCTGCATAATGTCAAAGTGATCCCATAGCGCAGTAAATTAAAATTGCATAAGTACTGGTATCAGTTAAAGGCTAAAATGTATTTCTAACATTGTCTTGGATAAACAAGAAAGATGTAACAGTCATTAAGAACATGTTTTGTTCGCTTCACTTGTAGAACTTTAGCAAGCATGGGTTTATAAACGCTGTTTGAGGGTTTTATTTAGTATCAATTTTACAATAACTGTCTATCATATCTTTCCTGTTATGACTGACGTTTAAAATAGCAATTAATTTGTATGTCATAGGAAATCAGTTTTAAAAATATTTCACAATTATTTCTTTAACTTTCCAGCCGAAGTGATTGTTCAATGTTTTCTTGATTAAAATTCATACTTAAACAGCCTGCAAAAAAGTGCTTTTCCTGTATTTTACAATGGATGTGAACTCTACTTAGATATTAAAACTCATTTTGGCAATTATGAAATTTTTAATTTTCATTGAAACCCGTTTGTAATTAAATTCTGCCCTTGGTACAGTAATTTAACATTTTAATCAGGACATTTTTGGTTTTATAATGCTTTGTTACCGGCATTATGTAAGTAAGTAACTAATTAAGCCATTTTTCAGGGAAGAATGCCATTGATTTATCAGTAGCATTAGTACTCAACTTAGTGACTTTTGGTAATGGATGTAGGTATCTGAATCTCAACATTTTTAAAGTAAACATTAACATACTTTAACAAACTCACAATGTTCTCTAACACTAATGATTTGATCAAGTACTTGCCGGTTTTATGTTTCATGCTGTAAAAAGCAACACTTTCAGAGATTACAGATTAAATTAAGTAACTATTTTTTAAAGTACTTAAATGTTCCATGTTTAAAAAAAAACTGAATGGTTTTATTTTTTATGAAACACCATTCATCTACTTACAAAACTTCATAATGATTCAGATTTATGAAATCACTAGCTGCGCCTGCGGTTTCACTGGCATGAGTGTCGATCCCGTGGGAATATCGGGATAAAAAGTATCATGTGTGTTAATCCTGGTTATAAACTATCTGTGTGCCAAATTTCATCCAAATCGGTTCAGCCGTTTGTGCGTGAAGAAGTAACAAACATACAAACACACTCACAAACTTTCGCCTTTATAATGTTAGTGTGATGCTGCTGATCAAAATCAAATGAGTCAACCAATTTAAATTTCGAATCACATTCAGTAACAGATCTAAATATCAGGCAGCGTATTTCTAAACGCTGTTAGCCGTAAGAATCTTAACTTAGCATACGCGGATGGCGACAGAACTTGCATACAGCAAGTGGCGAATCCGTATCTATTTGCGAAAATAACTCATCCGTAGACAATGGTGGTTGTTTTCGTTCCTTTAGGTTGGTGCTCGCACCGTCACCGTGCGGAATCCAACGTCCCTTTGATGCTGTTTATTTGCGCTTCGTCCTGCGACCAGCGACATAAATAGGTGGTTGACACGTACGGTGCATGGTGCGCGCCGGTATGCCGCCGGTGACTCACGCGCAACGCACCCGATCTACTGCCTGGCTAAAAAAGCGACCGTCGTGCGTTCTTTTTCGTCTGGCCTGCTCGATGATACGCACTCCTTTTTTTGCGTTAGATTTCTCGCGGTCCTTTCGCAGATCCTTGGTTAATTTTCTGCGTTAACCACTCTTCGCATTTTTGCAGTCGCACCGGTACTGTGATTGGGGTCACCTACAATTATTATTGCTGGACTCGAAACTCAATTGGTAACTTAAACCGCATTCCTTGAGCAACCCTGAGTTAAACCGCGAATTTATTCACAACACTAAAGACTTCCTCATGTATTCATGACACGTAGCCGCAGAGAAGTTGGTATAGGCGCCAGCGCACCTACGTCACTGGCGTCGTTGGTAATCGAGTAGAGGACCGAAGGCCGTGAAACCCGAACCTTCCATTCGCTTCTGATCGACTCACATGCACTACCATTTGTGCTTAAAATAGTTCAACTAAGTACTCACTTAATATGACTAAGATCGTTAAGCAGAAGACTGCATAAATTAAAATTTGTTTCGATTTCATAGAGTATCTTGAACACATTGTTGTTTTGTTAGTACTTAAAAATAGCACTTATGTCAGCTACCGTTATTTTATTGCTTGTAAAGATTCCTCGAGTTTTTCCAATGGCCCATTGTCTAAACGTAGTGTTTTTGAACTCCTGTCCATTCACGGAATCATTGTCGTTAACGGCAGTACCATGGACTGAAAATCAATCACTATTACGGTTTTATAAGACAGCACAGTAGACTTGTAGGTACTGAAAGAAAATGAAAAGTCAACATGCAGGGCTATAATTCCCTATGACTACTCGAAACCACGTCAATTGCTTAGCTAATCTCAACTTCATTTCGCGCGGTTCCTTCTGTTCATTTTGTCATTGAGAATAAGAACCCAGGAGTGACGAATGAAGGAGGAACGCTCTTCAATTTTATTTTATTTGGATCTGTTGGACTGGACAGATTGTGATGGATCCTAGTTCATCTTTCTGCAATTTTATTGATGAATACAACACGTAATAGGGCATAGTAATTCCATTGTTAAATCAGGTCGTAGTATTTATTATCTCAATGTACGAGCGGTCTAATCGCGAGAACTATTGACCCTATTTTAATGGATTTCATTATTCATAATTGGTATATTTAATCTCGAAACAAACTCTGAGGTAGGTCTAAGTATTTGAAATTCCAATGAATATGTTTTAATTTTTACAGACCATTGATCATTGCGAAAATGCTTTCAAAACTGTGTCTTCTTTTCAATAGAAATAACTAGTGTTTCAAGATTGTTCACATTTAATGTAGTAGAATGTTGCACGAACACTAATGAACACGTATTAAACAGAGACCAGAACAAAGATCAATTAATTAAATGTTACGTGCAAGCCAAGTAGATTTCTAACCCACTTAATAATGTAATACACTTATCTCGGGTACATTACTTACTTACTAGTGTGACTGTTTCTGATAGCGATTATTTAAGTGAAAATGGGACATCTGTATTTTGTACTATTGGTGACCATGAGAGCACTGTTGGGTGGGCCTGTGGCAACGACGATTTATATTCTCTTTGGCCTGTGGTAACGGTCGCGACTTACGAGTTGAGTCGTAGACTAGTCGTGCCCTGTCAGGCGCTTTACTTTGTGTAAATTATTTCATCACCACTGGTATCAAAACGGCGAAGGAAAGCATCTTGAGGAAACCGGCATGTCATAGAACTAAAAAATTCGAAGACTCGAACATCTACCACCCCGCACTAGGCCCGCGTGGTGGATTACGGCCCACTTCCTCTCACTGAAATGAGGCCTAAGTCCCATTGTGGGAACATTATAACCTGAATATGAGCCCATGAAACAAGGCTCCAGAACTCCAGACTTATACGTAGATAGAATATTCGCAATTGTCAATTGGAGAGAATTTATCCGCGCGTACGTTTTCTACCTCGCGGTACAATCTATTGGCGTGCTTATATCGGTGAAAGTGGATGCACAAAATACCTTCTTGGCTGCGATCTGCGCTCAGTACATTGTCAAATAAAACGGCCATTTGTTAAAATATGTGGGTGTGTTTTGCAAGTTAGTCATTTATATGGTAAAGAAACGAGTTTGGCGATTTGATGGGTTCTCGAATTTTATTGGTGTTACACGCTTTATGTCATGATGATTGAGCAATTTTTTTAAATACTCTGAAGTCTTTAAAATATAGTTTCAATTGAACAGTGTTGATATTGTTTACTTAAACCGGTACATAATATGTACATCAGAACATTTTAGCATGGAAGTTGCGTAGGAGAAATGCCGTCAATGCGTCATTATTTCACTTAAATCAACCACAGAATCAATTTCACGAATAGGAACGTCATACACACTCGTATGCGATAACCATGTGCGATAATAATTTGTGGAGTCACCCGATCGCCATAATTTTTCCATTGGTGCAGTATAGATAGTTGACGCTTCATCTGCTACGTCACAGCGGTCGTGTGAAGTGTTACCATTGAATATGCTTTGATAACATGTTCCATATCGCGTAGTTTGTTGTCAAACAAACAGCTGTAGGTCGGCGGGGCGTGACGATGGCGCGCCTCGCAAGGACGTCCAGGGCTCGAAAAAAACCCGCCGAAGTCCGCCGATCGACGCGTGCACACCGTCTGAATCTTTTTCATCTCGCGAACGCAACAAAAAATAAAGATTTTTTGCACAGCATTGAGGAACAACTCGTGGCCCCGATAAAGTGTCTATTACTGCGCAGTATCATGTCGTTATACTAATAGCCAGTAGTCTAGCGTTGTAAATAAAGTTTTGTTTATTTTAGGGATTTTACACACGAGGTGTAAGTAATAATTATGTTAAACATTTTGGGTAATAGAAGCTTCAAACAGAAGGTATTCAGTATTGTGTCATGTAGTTTGTTTTCATGTGCTTAAGTTACAAGATATTAGTCACAAATTCTTCCACGTGTATCGTGTACACGTTACCTACACGGGTTAAAATTCTAAGCAAATCAAGAAGTAGCCTAGTCGGTTAGGTAAAATCGAGTGGAATATAAAAAACTGTATGAAACTTTTGGTCCTCAATAATCAACTTCAATAAAGTTTGTTGACTGATAACACAGAGATAATAAAACAACTCAACGAAACGTACCCGTGATATGAAAACTATTAACAATTCCAAATATCGATAAGATAATGACTTATTGCAATTAATCTTGTACTATACAGCGGCTATAAATTTTAAAATCGCTTTCACTTTTGCAATCGATTTGGTCTTTGTCCAACCGCACAGTGTTTAAATTATTTTAACGAATTTGCTTGTTCTAGTGCATAATTATGATTGTGATCCACTTAATATAATGGATGCCACAGTTTGAACGGTTTCGTGCAAATAATTAAACCAGTCAAGAAGCCGATGGACTGGTGGATCTCACATGCATTCCTCGAATGTTTCCACGCCAGCTAATTAGCGCTGTGACCTCAGATTGAACAAAATAATTAAACAAACGATTACCAGACGATATCGTTTAATAAATCAAACATTCAAGTGTTATAGCGTTAAAAACTCTACAAACTAACCAAGTACGTCCATTGATATTTATAACACGAAAACCTATTTATTTAACTCGTTAAATGACGTGATTCTTTTACATAATTTAACATCTGTCAACTGTGACAGAGAAGCGTGAAAATTGCGATCAAACTTATCAAGGTGGTGTTAAAATTCCAATAAATCGATATCTTTGATTGTTTGTTGATAGAAGTAATTGATTATCGGCGATCCTTGGTTACTGAGGAGCGGACATATCTAAGTAGTCCAAACTTAGTAAATCAACGAAGATAATGCTTCGATAAATTCGTGACAAGATGCAGGCGCCACACAAAACAAAAATGTCTTGATAAGGTGCGTTATAAATTCATCCGATAGTAATATTTGCAACATATATGACAGGCGCATACTTATGTTAGGTTCAATAATCTGATAACATGTGTGACTATTATAAAATATAACCGAGTCATTGGAAATTGCGAGCCGATGCGTGTTGACCTCTGTACTAGCACAATATTTCTAATTATAAACCGTTTATCGGTCTTTGTTTTCGAAATGTTATGGAGTTGACGGGGGCGTGGGCACTTTAAAGACTTTAAACGTTCAATTAAAACTGACGGCTTGAAGTCCTTCAAGAGATCAGGCTGTTGCTGTTCGCCTTGCCCAATTAGACCTACTGAACTCTGAACGTCACTTCAGTTCGAATTCACTGTCACAGTCAGGCTGCTTAGTATACTACCAGCCTCCTTAGAAGGCAGTTGTTTAATTCAAAAACTTTGCTTGCAATAATAATGCTCAAATAGGTACCTACTTAACAGTCGCGTTTAAAAGTTTCCCATCATGCGATGCTTTGTTGGAAAAATATCATAAAAAGCTAGATTTAAAGTAAACTGTGTCGTAGTTTGTTCGTACTATTCACATATTCTATTTAGAAATAACAAGTGCAATTTACTAAGGCTTTATTGCGAATTGGGAAGCATTGTAGTTTAGATAAGGTTTGCACGCCGCGTGCAGTTCCAGTTTGCTATCGATACAGAAATGTATATTGCGTTTCATAAAAGCTTCTCGGTTTGTTGACCCACATGGATAGATGTTTCTCCGACACCGCTAGTTACAAAACTTTCCTCGTGCTTTAGAACTGAACAATTTGCTCCTTCCTAAGCATTATTTGCTCCATATGCAAACAGTTTTTCTGGTGTTTTGAATGACACATGGCAGAACCTCGTCCGCTTGCAATTGTAATTCAGGCGTCGCCAAAACGAATCGACGGCCGCCGCCGCTTGCCGGAAACGTCCTCAGAATGGCACATTGCCAGTCTTAATGAATGTAAGTATCATCCTTACAGAATTTATTGCGTTACAATTGCCATAAACTATTTATTTGCGCTCAAAATCAGTTTGACCGAGCTTAAATTATCACGCGAGGTATTTGACTCGTTCTAACCCGTAGCTATTCCCTCTAGCGTCATATTTGGATCTAATAGACGTGGGAATATATCTACTTAGGCATTGCATTTTGTAGAGCCATTTGCAATTCAAACGCATCGCTTTATTGGTTGTACGTAGCGGTGCGCCCAATGAAAATTCAAGCAGTAAATTGTGTGCAAGGCGGCTAAATTACGTGGTAGTTGTTTGATACGGGGCCGTTATGAATTTATGGTGTATGCGAAGGTGTTCGGGTAGCGTTCGTTCCGCGACAGTACCTGTGTGACCCAGTGGCGCGAGGCTGCATTTGCTTTCCCGCCAAGTTCATTGGCACCGTTCAATCCACCGCCCGCGCGCCGGTCAAGCCTAAAAACTGACACGATATTACTCTTTGTAAATAGAAAGTAGTTAGTTTCGCTATGGATGTATATTTTGGCGAATGAGAATCGCTGTGTGCCGACTGCCGAACGCGTCATGTAACAAATCCAAGTATCAATAATTGAAATCTTCGGACCTCATGTCGTCTAGTAAGATGCTGGATCAATATTGCATAACGAGATCAAATAATGCCTTTAATATCTCGGATTACTTAATAGGTATTAGGTATTACTTCCTATTTTTTTTGTCTAGTCTTTCGTAATCGATTATACTTCTCTACTTATTGATAGGTCTTGTGCTATTTATTTATTGTCCATCTATCTCTTGAGCATCTATGTATTTTGAATTGAAAGATAAAGTAAATTCCGACAGCCGGCAGTGCTAGTCTGGCAGTTAATTAATTAATTAGTTCTTAAGGCTCCTCTTTCGAAAAAAGCTTAAAAACAGCGTGCAGATGAAGCAGCTTTTCTCCGGAACTTACAGAGAAATTACATCTGAAAAAATAGTTGGTAATCTACATGATATGAATCGTAATTTGGTTTAGCCATAATTTTTCTATCGATATCACCTATTAAGAAAAAAAACTACCAAATCACCTCCAAATCGTTGAGATGAAACCATTTTACTCCTTCATTTTTTATCAAAAGAATATAAAAAAAATATCTACTGCTTTGCAATACAAACGAAAATGATATGGTTTTGTTACTTTTTAAAAACATGTATATTTTTTAATACAATAAATTAAAAATGCGATCGTTTAAATTCCGTGTCTATATCATCCCCGCACTCGTCCACGAATTCAGTGCGGGGGGCGCCTCGTGTTGCTAGGCAACGCGACGCCCAAATGCACAGTCGTTGGCATGAATACAAGCCTTAATAATGATTGTATATTTTAATAAATTACTAATCTGAAATCTTTGTAATGTAAATTCTTTTTAAAATGCTTTGCCAACGAAGTATATATAATGTTGCCCAACTGAACTTATTGGAGTATACTTACCAGCTCTCGTTAAAACAATAAACTGTTGCGGAACGTTCCTGCCAGTGCACTTTTAGAATTGTGCCACAGACTTACTACTGAATGAATCTTTTATTGCAACAACAATATTCGGTGACTCCATTCGTAAGTTGCATTTGCATCTCTATCACATCCATTTTTAAACATAAAGTCGTTCCGAACCTTAAAAACTTAAAAATTTGATTCATCACATCCCAGAATCACACACTGCTGGGTATTGAACTCCTTTCTTTTCTGCCAGTCTCCAAGGTCTCCTGTGTTACAGGCGTCTCTCGTCCAAATGTGTATTTTACAACTTTGGCGAACATCGAAGTCGCTAAACGCCAAGAAGCCTATAAAGCAGGTCATCCTCGCACAAGTCCTCAATTCCATCGCGACACGCCTAAAGATATGGACCTAATCAATAAATTAATAACACTCGCCTCGTGCTCGACTGAATACCTAACAGGAAATCAACAATTTACTTTCCTTAATGATTTGACAGTTTGACTTTTTTTGCTGAGTCCGTAACGGAAAGTAAGCAAACGTTCTATTTTTAACTCTGCATAGCTATTTACAAACATGCGACACGCGTCCGTGCCGAACATCAATCAGTGTTATCGAAGGAGTCCTTTAAACACTGTTCATAAATCCGAAACCAGAAAATGTTGACAGTTCAAACCAAATACATAAACTCAAACTCAAAGCATTTATTTCAATTAAACCATTATCAGGCACTGTTGATTTGTCAAAAAGTCGATCAGTCAGAAAATATGATGCTAGTTGCCCATATCCCCGGGGAGTCTCATAAATCTCCCATCTCACATTCAAATACCATCGGGGAAGTTTGACCAAAAACGGGTAATAGTAATTTGGTTTGACCGAAAATGTGTCATTTTCGATTCGGAAACCTGCCTAATGGTTGTGAATGGCTATGCTGATATAAATCTATTACAAATTTACCGTTACGGTGAAGCTGCCAGTGTCGATTCATCCTCATTGATATGTTGCACGTACCGAACGTTTTGTTTGTAATCGAGAAGTAGCACAGCCAATGACAAGTTAGGTTGACACATGTCATAATTTACGTCAACCGAGAGCCAAGAAGGTTAAGGTTTCGCGAGGTTTCTTAAATGCACGTTTTTGTGCATCAGTTACTTATAGCAAAATACCCATATGCATTAAACAATGAATTAGAGAAATAAGCTAACTTATTGATAAACGCTAATTTTGAAAAATTGGTAACGACGTAAAAAGTTACACATAATTGAAATTCTTTGATAACACTCGTATAATTGATAAAAATTGTAAATAAAATATGATAAAAATTGATAAATTAATAACAATAAGCAAATACGTAAAAAAAATTACATCAGCAAGTTAAAAGTCGTAGTGTGATGTTAAATAGTCTATAAACTTCCTCAAAAATTTGATCATCAATTACTATCAAATGCAAAGATAAATTCTGTTCTAACTGGTCCAAACAAACACTAACTCTTCAGCTTAGATTACTTTTTTTTATTGAATCCTATAACTCTGGTTTATTCAATTAAAGGTGCTTCGTTGTCTAAACAATATTTATCAATGTGAAATCGATTAGCTCACTCATAGTCCTGATTGAGACTACTTGAAGCCCTAAGCAATCCAAGCCTGTGGGCCCTCCTATCCACTAGTCATCTCGTATTTTTCCAAAACAACGACGAGCGATTTGTAAAGATTGGCGCACGCTTCTAGCTAGAGTGACTTGGGTCTTGTAATATCTTGCTGATAAACAGCCTTGCCTTTCATGTGCTAACAAATACGGATTTGGTGCTGTTTCTGCCTTATGGTGCCCCCCGAGACGTGATGCCTTAAGCAATTGCTTAATTTGCTTATGGACTAATCCGGCACTGCTCATAGTACTCGATGCTCGATGTTTCATGACTGGCACACCTTGTTAATCTGAGTTTAGACATGATCCGTGCTTATTTGCAATGAATGAACATTAACATAAAGTGCGTCGCTGTCGGATGCAGCGCGGACGCCGCCCTGGCCTCGTGAATACAAAATGTACGTTTTAAATTACACATATTATGACATGGTTTTCCATTGTTATTGGGAAAGGGGCAAACCATTTATGTTTGTGAATTTCACAAGCCCTTTTATTAAAAACTCAATTATCAATTGAAACCGAAGTATGTATCTGCGATATTGAAATAATAACTCAAAAAGTTTGTCAATAATATTGGCAAAAATCGCGTTACATAATCAGCCTAAATGTTCCCACTGCTGGGACACAGGCCTCCTCTCGGTGAGAGGGAGTTGGCCGTAATCCACCACGCGGGCCCAGTGGGGGTGGGTACATGTCACATGTCTTCGAATTCCCTAAATACCACATACTTCTGACCTTGACTTTACTAAATTATTATACTAAAGCGTTGATTTATCACCTAATTAGTGATAATTAGGATTTTAATATTGATAATTGAAGCGCTAAACAAAATTGACTCCTGTAGTTGAAGTAAGGCGAGCTTCGGCGACTTGATGGATGGCATTATGTGTCAGGGAGCCATGATTTATTTAATCACCGCACTCTGTATGGAAATGGCTACATTAGACCATAATGGTATCAGTCTGGAAGAATATAAATTATTCAATCATTCTGTATTTATGTTAGCTGTGCAGCTGAAGTCTCTATTAAACATTTTATGAAGTCGACTTAATACCCTTGAAATATTTTTTTTATGTACTTAATACCCTTGAAATATTTTTTTTATGTTGATAATTGAGACAGTTTTCCATAGACATAACAAGCTTTGCAGTATTAATGAAGATCATCGATAAGCTCTGTTAATGTTGGTCCAAATTCCAAATGGCGATGACATTAAAAGAGTCTAGCTTGTCTATACTAATATAATATAATAAAGAGGTAAAATTTGTTTGACATTTGTATGTAGGGGGTAATATCTGGATCTAACAGTCTAATTTGTTTTTTTTTTTTTTTTTTGATAGCCCAATTCATGGGGAAGGCTATAGGCTATTTAACATCACGCTACGACCCTTAGGAACCGAGCAAAAATAAAAAAGTCAGAAAGAACGCTAAAACGATCTGATAACGCGGGCAGGTGATGCGATGGGTCGGGAGAAATAAGAAATTTGACGCGGACGAAGTCGCGGGCATAAGCTAGTGCATTAATAAAACACAAAAATAGTCCAGAGTTAGACTCAACGTTGATTACTTGGACTTCAATTAGCCGATCGCGGTACAGTGAGCCCTATGTTATGTACCAAGAATACGCCCATCGATTAGTTTCAGGTTCATTTTGCAAACGAGCGTACCAAGGTCATGGTACCGCACCAGCTCGTACCACGTAAACTTCTTTGCTCTTTACTCAGTTTATTGTCTCGTGTCCCTTTAGATATCGATTTTGGAAAAAATGGAGGGAGAACTTTTATTGTAATCACAGTTTCCTTCCATAAATGCACGATCTAATTCCGTTAATTATGGCGAAAGCGTCAGGGTAGCCTGCGAAATTCAAATTTTCTTACGTTTGTTGCAATTTGCAGGACTATCAGGTTGAATCATCATCTGGCTAGCTTTTTCCCAACCATGTTGGGGTCGGCTTCCAGTGTAACCTATCTGACCTCCACAACCCAATTACTGGGTACCTAATACGATACCCCGTGGTAAGACTGGTTATCAGACTTTCGGTCTTCTGACTACCTCTAACGACTGTCAAAGATCCACGACTTTCCGAGGCACGGAGGGGTCACGGTATGTAAAGATAGTCACCCATCCACAGACCAACCGCGGCAAGCGTAGCTTAACCTGATCTATCGACCTGTGCGGCTGTTATTATTTAGCCACGGGCCCCAAGGGTCTATCAGGTTGAATGTTGATCAAAATATGATTCGCGGCCGTAACAAACATTTGTTTACATAATTTAATCATAATCGTTGAAATCATCAATGCAACTCCTCTCTACGTAAGAATTGTCTATTTGTGAATAACAGATACATTTCTTACCATATTCTGGTTAAACTGTAATTATTTTTCTTACCCAAACATGCTCGGAACTATTGCAAAATATTTTCCAATATTATGTAAGTTAGCACAAAACATGTTGCTGGTGTCGTCAGAAAAGTTTTTTTTACAAAGTTCAATGGGCTGAGTGAACAAGTTTGGACTTGATCAGATGGGCAATTCCCGTATTCTTAAGAACGTTCGCAGTCTAATCTCAGTGTGAATCTCACAAATATACAATCAATTTACACACATTTTTGACAAGTTTTTAACATTGATTGTCGGTGAGATGAGATTGCGACTTGAATTTGAATGTTTTTTAAGTACGCGAATTAGCCTTCTGATCTTATGTGCTATTCTGTAAAAATCTCACCGTGAAAACTTAGGTACTTAGGTGAGTTTGAAGTGAGCTGTCAATTCCTAGCGTCAGTTGGGTCACTTCCAAAATCACTTTACCGAAATTATCACGGTGATATTTTTACAGAATAGACCAGCCGACCGTGATCTTACATACTTTGTCCGATTTTATCTGAGTTTGAAGTGAGCTGTCAATTCCTAGCGTCAGTTGGGTCACTTCCCAGTTCACTTTACCGAAATTGTCACGGTGATATTTTTACAGCATGGACCAGCCCATCGTGATCTTACATACTTAGTCCGATTTTAACTGAGTTTGAAGTGAGCTGTCAATTCCTAGCGTCAGTTGGGTCACTTCCCAGTTCATTTTACCGAAATTGTCACGGTGATATTTTTACAGAATGGACCAGCCCATCGTGATCTTACATACTTAGTTAGTCCGATTTTATCTGAGTTTGAAGTGAGCTGTGAATTCCTAGCGCCAGTTGGGTCACTTCCAAGTTGACTTTACCGAAATTGTCACGGTGTTATTTTTACAGAATAGACCAGCCGATCGTGATCTTACATACTTAGTTAGTCCGATTTTATCTGAGTTTGAAGTGAGCTGTGAATTCCTAGCGCCAGTTGGGTCACTTCCAAGTTGACTTTACCGAAATTGTCACGGTGATATTTCTACAGAATAGACCAGCCGATCGTGATCTTACATAGTTAGTCCGATTTTATCTGAGTTTGAAGTGAGGCGTCAATTCCTAGCGCCAGTTGGGTCACTTCCAAGTTCACTTTACCGAAATTGTCACGGTGATATTTTTACAGAATGGACCAGCCCATCGTGATCTTACATACTTAGTTAGTCCGATTTTATCTGAGTTTGAAGTGAGCTGTGAATTCCTAGCGCCAGTTGGGTCACTTCCAAGTTGACTTTACCGAAATTGTCACGGTGATATTTTTACAGCATAGACCAGCCCATCGTGATTTTACATAGTCCGATTTTATCTGAGTTTGAAGTGAGGCGTCAATTCCTAGCGCCAGTTGGGTCACTTCCAAGTTCACTTTACCGAAATTGTCACGGTGATATTTTTACAGAATATACCAGCCCATCGTGATTTTACATACTTAGTTAGTCCGATTTTATCTGAGTTTTAAGTGAGCTGTCAATTCCTAGCGCCAGTTGGGTCACTTCCAAGTTCACTTTACCGAAATTGTCACGGTGATATTTCTACAGAATAGACCAGCCGATCGTGATCTTACATAGTTAGTCCGATTTTACCTAAAAAGCGACGTGCCAATTATCCACTTGCATATTACCTGATTAATCAGTAAAATGCACATCGTTTAACAAATTAAGATTTCAATTACGATAAGTGCTTCTTCTGATTCTGTCTAATTAATGCGGCACCCAGATAATTCACTTCCATTCCTGGTTTTAAATTAATTTAATAGTTGTTTCTCACGTGAGCTGAGAAATCTCCGATCGTACTAAAAATATCGATGTCTGGAATTTTCATCGCTGCAAGAGAATGCAATACGGTCATTATGTACCATCATTGACGTTGATGCCTCTTAAGGCTCCTGCAGACAGGCGACGGTGCGACGACGCGATTCTGGTAGAACAACTTCCATGAACTTTTTATAGAAATTGTTCTACTATGTAGAGACGCGTCGCGCCTGTCTGCGGGAGGCTTTATAAAGCTTGCTGCTCGTAAAATCTTTACCTGTGTGAGTTGGTCAGCCATTGGCGGCCATTTAAACTTTTTCATAAATAGAAACTATGTAATTAAGCACAAGGCGTCTCGATGTCTAGTTTATTTTCGTAATCCCAGTTTAAAATGTGATTTTTTTCTAGACAGTGTTCAAGGCAGTTGCTTGACCTATATTTCGGTATACTCCAGCAATTTTCCGAAGCTTTTTGCAGTTTTCAACTCGTTTTTATCAAAGTGACTTGTATGAGCGTGGATTTATAATTTTAGTAGCTGCGCCCCGCGGTTTAACCCGCTTAAGTGTCGATCCCGTGGGAATATCGGGATAAAAACTATCCTATGTCCTTCCCCGGGATGCAATCTATCTCTCTGCCAAACTTTATCGACATCCGTTCAGTGGTTTAGGCGTAAAAAGGTAACATACAGACAGACAGAGTTATTTTCGAAGTTATAATATTAGTATGGATTTTGCTGCTACTAAATTTTATGCTTGTAGGTTTATTAACTGGGTTTCGATGCTTTCTAGGTAAATAAAATCAGCAAAATACTATTGCTAGTTACATTATTTCCCAATAATTGAGGATAGGCGTTCGAAATATATCAATATTGATTATCCTATATTATAAAATGATATCCGGCTTCATTAATCAAATAGGTAGGTA
This sequence comes from Oligia latruncula, assembly GCA_948474745.1. NCBI lineage: Eukaryota > Metazoa > Arthropoda > Insecta > Lepidoptera > Noctuidae > Oligia > Oligia latruncula. The sequence goes on along the minus strand of OX419684.1, from coordinate 4,385,742 downwards.
ATTAACTTCATTATAATTTTATTGTTATAACAGTCCAGTCAATAGAGGAGTTGTAGAGTGCATGAGCGTGAGTAGACCTAAGCGATTCCTTCAGAAACTTGTTCAGGGTGCTTGGGAAGTGAACATACTAAAAGTCCTGACGTCTAGGAGGTGACCCGGAGTTGGCACAAAGTTCCCACTTTTGGATTTTTTGTATTATATTATATGTCTTAAAAACGGTGCATAGGTAAGAAGAAAGCCGAAAGCTTGGTTAATCCGTTGGTCCCGGCTGTTATTCGTGGATCTTTGACAGTCGTTACGTGTAGTCAGAAGTCCGAAAGTTTGACAACCAGTCTTACCAAGGGGTATGGTATTACCCAGTAACAGGGTTGTGGAAGTCAGATAGGCAGTCGCTCCGTGTAAAATACTGGTATTGAGCTGCATCTGGTTAGACTAGAAGCCGACCCCAACATAGTTGGGAAAAGGCTAGGCAGATGATGATCTTAAAAACGGTGCGTTTCTGAAGCAATCGCAGGTCCCTGCTCACGCACTCTACAACCCCTTTTGGGCCATTCGTTGACTGAACTACAATAAAATATTCTGATGATCGAATAAAAATAGGTTACCGCCTTAGGAGTAAATTGATTCAGTGACTAATAAAATAACTTAAACAACCAATTAAATAGTTACTAAATTATCCACACGAAAATAAAAGATATAAAGTCATACAAAAATTAAATTGGTGGGCTTACAGAACTAAATGAATAAGAGAATAATCGGTAAAGTTGGAAAATCGAAGGAAAACGGTTTACAAGCTTGCAGAAGACTGATGGCAGTGGGTACCAATTACTTTATAGGTTTTGATTCATAAGTAATTTGATGACAATTCATCAATTACCCATGAATATATTCACGAATACATAATCACTTGTAATGCAAACATTGGAATAAAAAGTATAAATACTAGTATTGTACAAACCAGCTTTGAATTACGTATCGGCGTCAATCCACAATTGTGTACATAAAACAGTCATACTCATTCACGCCAAAGAGAATTATGTTCACACGTGTGAATAAATACATATGAAATACAAATATATATGTGTTCACCTATTATTCTACAAGCAATGCCATGCATTTACAACTTTGTATCATTCGTTATTTTTTTCATACATAAGTGGTTTGGTAAACACTGAACGGCTATCTCAATGTGAAATCTACCAAGTAATCCGACGTTAGCCTTCCTCAGTTCAAATAAGATACTAATAAATAAGATATAAAACTGCTGAAAACACAATTCGATGTAATGGGCAACTTTCAAAGTGGCGCTGAAAGTCAACGGGTGTTGCGACAAATAATTTGCTACTCAAAGACAAACACATAAGATTCGTATTCATTTGGAGGACTTGATCGAGCATCCTTCGCTTTAAGTTTCGCACTTGTGGCCATATGCAGTACTATAACTAAAATGGTGGTGAGCAATGTTCTTAAACCATTATTTTTCATTCCAAAGTTTAAGTTCGAATGAACAGAATCGAAGTACCTAAGCATCGACATGTAATTATGGACAACTAGCAGGGTGACGCGAATAAAATGAACTAAAACAAACAGAAAAAGAGCGCTTCAGCTTTTTGTATTGGTGCCCCATTTGGAACCTACAGTAGGTACATCTCAGGTCTGAGTATTTCATCAGTTCATCACTCATCGTACAGAATCAAAAAAGTACAGTTAGCAAAAACTTTATTTTTAGCAGTGTGAATTCTTGGAACTGTGTTCGGACTATTCGCTCTCACCAAATCTTTTGTCTAGTGTGATGGCTCAAAGTCAACTGTAATTTCCTGTTCCGATTCGTTAGCTCGCAGTGATTTCGAATTGACGGGTCATTTATCATGTGATTAAATAGTTTTTATTGTGCGATTTATTTTTAATGTCAATGATCTCAATTGCTCCATTAGTAAGCAATTTGCCAATTTACTTCAGATGCGGTTTAAAATAGCATCTATACATTTCAAACAATTTGTTCCTCATCGGATGTGGCCTAGATTTGATCTGCGATTTATGTTGAATTTCATGTGGTGATGCTGTAACATTTACAATGCTAATCAGTATTACATGTTCCCGTATTAAATAAAGGACACGCTTTTGAACATTTTCGGTCGACGACGCCGGAAAATGAAAACCGAAAATGTTCATAGATCCTCACATCCAAATTTGCCACTTTCTAACAAGAATAAAGTTGACTACTCTGTGAGCGCAAGATGACGCGCATGCGGAATGCAGCCACTGCGGTGGGTAATTGCATCCGTCGCCGCTAATTATTATATCCGATGCAAAATCGCTGAAATTCCTCTTATCAAACAGTTGCAGCATGTACTTTTTACTACTTTAATAACGTCAATTTCAAGAGAATCAGGTTCTAAAACGCGATAACTCTTAATTTGTGAGATTCTATTAGAAAAAACATTGATTAAGTTCTCGTTGCCTTTATTGTCACTGTTTCATTGAATCGTTTTACTGAATGTGTGTAATTATGTTCTTGTGAAGCTAGAGATCGCAAGGGCAGACAGGCTTTCACCGTCTTGTCTCGCGAAAATCGTGTAATTCGAAACATGATCCTATCACGTTCTGTTTAAAGTCGTTGTTCGCTCACTATCTCATCTCTTCCTAACTTTCTGCTGCTGTCGCAAGGAGTTATTGATTTGACACTTAATATTACATGCCTTTGTACAATATGCTTTATGCCTTTGTACCAAAGTTTATGGTCGTTCAATCAGGTGCTCCGGGCAACCGCTCGAGGTATCGTCGTCGTCGCAACCCAAAGAGGATTAGCCCAATTCCGCAGACTGTTTTCTCGTTGCCGTCTGACTGGTAATCCTTTTAGTGGGCATGAAAGCGGTCTCTGAGGTCGGGGCCTCAGTCAATCGAGCACTGTTTCATAAATAAAACAGCTGTTTAAAGATCATTGTCCCAATAAGTGCAGAACCGACTGATGTATTGCTCCTCGTAATTTACATTTGCCGCAGTGTGCTGTATAATTTTACAACGACTGACAACATTTTATATTCAAGAAAGCAACCATGATTATATCTCTTGAGGTTGACGAGAAATATCGATATAATAATCGTGTCCCCGTTTGAGGCGAATTCCTTTAGGTCAAGATGGGAATCGATGGCTGGAAACGGAGCCTTTAGCAGGGCATTTATTGGATTTTATGAGATAAATGCTTGTCGTAAATACGTCATTTCATTCTACGCACACAAAATGTAAACAATTCTCCTATAACATTAGGGCGTTCTCTGTATAGACTTATGACTCAGGATTACTATACTCATACCGTTACTTCCAAACGAGTCAAATTCGCTGGAAATAATTAAGCAAAATAACCATTAATTTACGATTGAAAACAAACATGCATAATGGACTCCTCAACTCCCACTTGGGTATGTAAAGTAGTCCATCAATTCGTAAGGCGACTGCCGTTACCTCTTACTATAGACAATCCACATGCTGATTTAATAGCCGCGTTCATCTCGATTTTATGTCACCATAATCGATTTACAAAATGATATTCGATCAATGCATTGCTTTTTGCTTTTATGGCGATGTAATGTTTTCACATTATGGCATGTTATGAATGTTAATAACACCCAACGTCACGAATTTACGAGTACAACTTCATACATTTCCGAGCGCCGAGTATTCTATTCTTTTGGGATTTTTGCCAAGAATATTATTAATACGTGCAGTTTGTAACGTATGTTTTGTATGAAATGTGTTGGATTTCCTTCACTCACTGACGCGGACGCTTAAATTGAGGAAATGAAACGTAGGCTCGATTCGTTGAGCGTAAAAGTTGAATTGTCAAATACGTACGTAGGTAACGGAAGTCTATCAAGTACGTTAGTTATAAGAGGTCCTGCCTAAAGGCTTCCGGCGTTCCTCCAATGTCGTATCTGTTAAAACATTCGACGTATGCTGATATTATCGCGACGCTTAAAATAGCCTTTATCTCGTCCGCGTTGAGGTCAGTGGGCGCACTGCCGGCGTACGCTTGATCATTAACAACACTGATTAAAAAACCCTTTCAGTTCTGCGTAGTAGTTTTTGTTCCATCACGAACTATCTTCTCTCTCTCACATTCTCAATGGAAATAAAATTAACACTTATGATTCAGTTATGATCAGCTTTCAATCTAGTTTAACTAGAGTTTTATCTTGGTGCAGTCTATTAAAACTTTCATTTTAATTATGAACATTTATATTGAGTGTAGTTTTCTATTTTTTCTTTATCACGTGAGAATAAGTAGTATGAAGTTTGTAACGGGACACGGGTGTAAACTTTTTTATTATATTGCTCTGAGAAAGTTAATTAGTAAATGAAACGAAGCTAAAATCAAGTAAAATCATGAAATGATTACTTAATTATTTATCATTCAGACAGTTAATATTAAATAAGATGTGATAAATAACGTGGGTACAGCTTATTTTGACTGCGTTGGCAACACTGACATCTGTCACTTATCACGCATCAATCTGTATATGTATCACGTGTCATCTGCCAAACTGAATGCCTAGTAGGTACGCACGGCTACACATCAAGCTATACATAACCAGTATAAGCTGACTTCTGATTGTACGAAAAACCTATACAATGCGAGGTCAGCTAAAACTGGAAATGTATAGCTTGATATGTAGCCGTGTGTACACACTGACCGAACCAACTACTTTTTCTCTTTTTGATTTTCAATGGGCCATCTGTAGTAAGTTTTGACATCTAGTTGATGGTATCACCGTGTACGCAATCTAAAATTTGAACTATTACACAGCTTGCATTTAAAGGTGCTGCCACACTGCTGTTTAAAAATGTTTACTAACATTACCTAACATGAAAACCTTTCTGATTTCTGAAAAGCTTTTTGATTAAATGTAATTAGATCACAATGTTAGAAAAACTTTGTAAACATTTTATAACAGCAGTGTAGCAGCACCTAAAGGCGCTGCCCAAACGTAGGATACCGTAAAACGCTTAGTTTTTTGTAGCAGTACTAATACGCCTAGTATTGGTACATATGCAAGCCAGATTTTTTTGTGTAAGTATTGTCAAATAAAAGACTACCTACATTATCTATGTAAAAACAAAATATTTTTCGTTGCATAGATCTCAAAAATTTGAGCGTTAACTTTCATATTTTATGTTCCTACCTAATGATAATAATAATAAAAGGAATTCAATCAACTAAAAAATACCTAAAAATTATTCCACTGTGCCGTGAATTTATTTTTTAATTAAAACTGCAAAATTTCTTTCATTTTAGTGGTCATTCGACTCCACTCAACTAACATCAAACGCATCGCTGTTTTGAACCTTATTTGTTGCTGCGATGCGCTATTGTCAATGATTTAAAAAAAAATACCTAATCGGTTGTCTATAGGCATGTAACGCGGAAGATCAGGAAAATTTCAAAAAAGGGGTAGACCAAAGAAACTATGGTTGGACTGTGTGAAAGATGATAATATTATTATTGCTAGAAAGGGGTGACTAACCTTGATGACGATGAACTATAATAGAGAAGTATGGAAGAAAGAAACATGTTGCGCCGACCCGAAATAAATTGGGATGAGGAGTTATTTATTGCGATCTGTCCCAGACCCAGTCTAGCACAAGAGTACGCAGTCCACTCGATCAGTCTGATACAAATACTTAATTTGGGTAATAAAATTCGATACTAATTATACGATTTAAGTTTTACTCAAGATTTATGAAACAAAGTCACAAAATACAAGGTTAAATTAAATTAGCTAACTAAACTCCACAGATGCGATGGGTACCTATAGTTATGTAAACATATTATTTTTTTTGGGGTCTTCGACCGCAGTTATTGTAATCACTTTGAAATATCAGATTAAAAAACCTTTTTTTTTGTGTATACTTCACGCGATATGGGCATTGATATCTTAACACGATAAAACGTAATAAAACAGTTTTTCATTCCTCTTGCTCAAAAGACCGTCATTGTAGCGTGTAGGTACCAGAGCGAGGAAAAAATAGTATAACTATCTTCCTCTAGGGGAAAAAGTTATTTTTTTAGTCTGTTGCCGGAAAAAAACATCTCCTTAAATATCCAGAATTGTACAAATTGTAAGGCAAGTACATTTTATTTTTATTGTATTGGATTTCCTCGCAATCGCAGTGAAAAATAGAGTGTAAACATACGGCGCTAAAAACCCATTGTAACTCTGTTTCTATTTACCCCCTGGCTAAAGCTCGGAGTAAAACTACCGCGTATTTATAATGGGTCATTTTAGTCCCTCGTATAACAATCTACTATTCTCAACTCGTATTTCAAGTTACAACAATAACAGCGGTTGTTGGCCTAGCAAAAAAAATCAAATCTTTTTATTTCATCGTGGTTAGATACCCATCGCGTCTGCGGAGTTTAGTTAGCCAATTTTATTTAACCCTGTAGATTCACGAGCCGTTGCTTACAAACGTTTATGCAAACTAAAAATATTGGACCGTACCGCTGCCTGCGTCAATCTGCTTTGAACGTTACTTCGCCTGTTTATACCTTTTTGAACGCTGTTTCAAGTTTTACAACGAACCATTTAGATACATGTAAAGGAAACGCACTTAGCGTTTTAGTGTTGTCGTAAATGCGTTTGATCACTGTGATATTAAATTCGCGACTCTGTGGGTCTTGCTGAGAAATGTAATAAATAACTTGACGCAGACTCGCCATATGCCCTTAGATGATTTAGTGCGGGGCGGTCCAACCGCCTGACTTGTTTAGGATTCAACGTGCTGGCGAAATGAAATGCAGGCGAAGCTCGGAGCTGCGAAGATGCGAATCACTTGGTTCAATTGCACTGAACTTATGTGAATTCCAAAAATAAAGTGCGCCTCGCTTCCATGAAATTGGATTTCATTTTAGAGTTTCTAAAATGAGCTTAAATGCTGACGACAACGCTTGCGTTTCTGAGTATATTTCTGAATTTAAATTTCCGCATTAAAAAGGTTTTTAGGTGCATGCGAATAAATTTAAATCATACAATGCAATTTTATATTACTTCAAAAGGTGTCTTTTTTATTATTCTCTCTTGTAATCATTGTAACATTGGGTGCATTGACTTAGCGCTACTTAAGTACTTGCAAAATTTGCATTGCAAACGGATTGATCTTTGCTTGTAAGTCTTGTAACTGGTTATATTGTCGCAATGTGTCGAGTGGGCCTAAGTTAACGCACAAAAAGTGAGCACAGCTGTCCATTATTACAAGAAAAGATTGATTGATACACTACTGAAATGATTGATTACAGAAACCAAAGTTTGAAACCACTAAGCAATTTGTTATACTTTCGATTTTATATCCCATAATTATTCATCAAGACTGAAACTTTCTCTTTTTAGAGTTTTGGTTTCATCTTAATGTTATGTAATGTCAAAAACGTAATTGTAGTGGTAAATAATACCAGTTGAACTACAGTTATCGTAAGATCGATCTTCGCTTAACTGGTTGTATACCAGCTATTGTGAGTCATTCGGCACAACTGCGTAGCTTAGATTACTCGTTTCGTCATTAACACTAGATATAGAAAATTGATTACCTACTTTAATTGTTAGTTAAACACTAGTTCCTTTGTCACATCTGCCTAACTAGAATTTGCTCCTGTTTTTCTTCAAGAAAAACATTTCCGTCGAACTGTGATAGATAGGCTTTGTTTTATCCTAAAAAAACCGCCTGTCTGGCCTGGCCTGGGACACAGGCCTTCTCCCTCTCACAGAGAGAAGGCCTGTGATACATTGAATATTATAGGCTAGGTGTGGAACGTTATAGGCTAATTATCCTAGGCTTTGTTTTAACTGTTTGTTGGGATGCATGAAGAAACCTCCTCGTGTAGCGCAGTTTGTACCGCCAGTTACTCAACTGAACCGAGCGCTCGGCATATCCTGGACAGTCACACCCAACACCTTATTTGACTGGCCAATTCTTGCCCTGCGATGGTAGGGCTAACGCCCGCCTGGTTTGCGACCATCCTCCCATCGGAGTCCCGGCGTCAAGCAGCCTGCTGTGTTTCGTCGATGCGTGGGAATTCCAGTGCCTTAGGCATCTTCTGAGCATGCTCGTTCCATAATAGACCTTATCCAACGCTTTCCATCAGGCGTGATCGAGGTCAAGAGCGGGCTCATTCAGCTTTTTCTTTTTTTTTTTTTTACTTTCAAGCGAAAAAAATAACTTGCCAAAACTTGTTTCAAGATGGATTAGGAAATAAAACAGTTTAAAAATTAAAAAGTCCAGGTTTTATACCGTTCTTGACGTCAGCTTGCATTGATGTATGTAATTTATGGACACGAACCGCTTTTAATTCGGTAGTGTAAAGAAAACAGTTAGTTATAATCACGGTTTCGTGAACATTTACTTAGTTTCCAAGTTTGTGAGGCAATCAATGTTTGAATAGCATTTCCAATTAGCCTTTAGGTACGTGCGGCTAAACTCGTGTTCTAGGTTTGAAACTATTAATTTGTTCCGACGTAGTTGAGTGACGAAGAGAATATCTTAAGGCTCCCAAAGACGGGCGCGACGAGATTCTCGTAGAACAAAACTTCCATGAAGTTTTCATAGAAATTGTTGTATGTACTAGTCGCGTCGCGTCTGTCTGCGAGAGCCTCTACCAGTCATTTTGCTCTTACTATCAATCCGGTTGAATAGTAGTTTGTCTTTCTAGTGACACAAACATAGTGTAGTGCAAGATTTCATCGCCAGCCATTGATTTATGACTATAAGCGTTGAATAGCATAAATAACAAACGTACTACACGCCATATTAGATACTATCGAACGTAATGCCATTATTTGTTTCGCTACAAACACAAGTATTATAAACATGTGTAATATCTGTGTAAAAATCTCGAGTGTGATGTTTGATTTTTTCAACGGATTCGTGTTTAATAGGCGCACGCGCAGCCTTGCGCACTGAGGGCTGCGCGCGCAGCTAAATATTAGACAACTGCGCAGTTGGAAGATAAATAAACTTGGGGAAATATTGGTTTTGGACTCAACAATAGAGTTAGTTTTGATGTTTTTTTTTTTAATGAAAAGCACCGGTGAAAATGAAGAGATATTGCATCGCTATTTTTAGCCTGCCCATGTTCTGCTGAGCTGCATTTATACCCAACACGTCTTCTGTACTGAGGTTATACGAAAATGTGAGAAGAGAAAATAAACGATAATTCTTTAGCAATGATCTCTTCTTATTAAAACTAACTGTACTTAATAGGATCATTTGAGATTTTTTCGGCTTTGGCTTGTTTTCAAATACTACTATATAATTAATGCTAGTTTTGCCATACTGCATCTGCTTCATTCATCTGCCATGCCTACTCATCTTCCTAATAAATATGTACACTTGGAAATTATACCCTAACGATTTTATGGATGTTTATTGCTGCCATATTTACATCGACACTCAAATAAATGAGAATAATTCTGTACCGGAGTTGTAAATGCTTTTCCCGAGAACGAAAGCTCTCGCAGACAGGCGCGACGCTGCTCTGGTGGATCAATTTCTATGAAAACATCATGTCAAATTGTTCTACTGGAATCGCGTCGCGCCTGTCTGCGGGAGCCGTGAAGCGGATGGTTTCGTTAGCTCTTAAAATTAGTCTGATTCAATTTCAAGTTAGGTATGTAGCCAGCCCACTCAACTCTGTACGTTTAAAAGATTTTAAACATAATTTTTCACAGGGCTCATTTTTCTAAAAGTTCTGGTACTCGGCTATGTAAACATGCACCCTAATGATTTTTTAAAAAAGCTCATGTAAAGTAAGGCAAATATTACTGAGGTCTGAAATCTGAATGTGCAAGTTTAATTTGATAATGACTAAGTAAACGACTGTTTATTTTATATTAGTTGGAGTATCCCAAACTGAAGTTTGAGTTAAACTGGTCCCTGTTTGGTGGGTCAAAAAGATTGATAATAAAAACTTGTGAATTTAGTCTTTGCTTTATTTTCGTTTGGTTCTCTCTTTCAATCTCCGAAACAGACCTAGCAGATAATTTGCGACTACAAACTTTCGAAATTTTCTCAGCCTATTAGTTTGATCCGCTGAAAGAAACTGGTCTTGCACTAACTACACTCACCGGCACGGTATCTTGGCTACATGTAAATTTCACGATATTTTGCATTTAAATGGATTTTTGACACTGAAATAAGGGTAGATGCACTCAGTAAGTCTTTCTTATACTTTTGAAAGAACTTGAAAACGTCACTACAACAATAAAGTTTATATATTAAATTGGGCACTTTTGCAGAAACAGAAACAAAGAATGTTACGCTATCAATTTTAAAACACTATAGAATAAAAAAAAACTAAATTGGTTTATTGTCTCTACGTTTTAGTAGCGGGTGTTTCCTCCTCTAGCTCTAATAACGGTATGCTTTCCCAAGCAGTCAGTGCTGCATTTAGAAGTTAAGAGTTTCTGGTGGGTCGGAGGTAGACTTTATCCTTCTTTTGAGCATGTCGCACCAGCAATTGGGTGTGCTCAATGTATTCCGAATATACCAAAACATGCCCCTGGAGGACCTCCTCGATGTATCGGGCTGTTAGCCGGTTATCGACGATTACCAACTCCGTACGACCATCGGAACTTATTCCTCCCCAAACCAATATAGAGCCTCCATAGAAACTCACAGTTTGTGTGATGGTAATGGGTAGAAATCTCTCTCCTCTTCTTCTCCACACTCGCTCCCGACCGTCTGGAACACGTAAAGCTATTCGACACTCATCTTTGAACAACACTCGAGCCCATTGCTCGTGGGTCCAGCTGGCGTGTTCACGTGCGAATTGAAGTCGAGCTACTCGGTGATGTCTGAGGAGTTCTGGTTCTGGAAAAGTTGGAAGCGGGCGGGACCCATTCCATGTTTATATTTTCATACCCAAATGGGTCCCGCCTGCTTCCAACTTTTATTTAAAGCGAAAGCGTCAGGGTAGCCGCGAAATTATTTTTTTTTTTACGTTTTTCACAATTTGCTGGTCAGTATTAAGTTGTACGTTGATTAAAATATAATTCGCGGCCGTAACAAATATGTATTTACGGAATTATAATATGTAAATTATAATATAAGTAGGTAAATCTTACCACTAGTAAATAACTTTGGACTTTAACTAATTATAGTTTCCGCCCTGTTTTTGGGCATTTAAAAGGACCCTATTTGTCCAGTTTATGCCCTTTTCTCCCAGCTGGGTTTAAAGCTTCTGCCCATCTTTATCTGTAAGACCTGTTTATATCACCAAAAATCGCACTAATAAATACTTTGACTTTGAGTATTTCCGAGATAAGCGCTTGGCCAAGATTCTGTGCCGCAGAGTGTATCAAGCGTTCTAGGTAAACTTCAACCATAATGAAACTTGTTTATGGTGTAAGCAGCGATTTGCACCTTTTATCGCATTTCCCATTGACTATAACTTTTGCATTATTGCAAGCTTTTACATTCAAATGCTAATTAGGATTGTTAACTGGAAGCCTTTTTATCTCATTTCTAAGAATGTTTAGATAATCTTATTGGCACTTCCTTAATCTAAATGCAATTAGCAACGGACTAATCATTTGAGACTATAAACGGCATTAATGGGTAGTTCAAGAGTTAATAAAACTGCATCAATGCCAGTTTTCCAGGCATTGTCGGTCCAGTATCCACCAGTTTAACAGTAACCAATTCTCTCGATCAACTTCAACGGCTTTCGTAGGGTAAGTAGCTGATACTTAATTAATTTTCGCTTCTGATTTAACATTAAAGTAGTTTTTACGACCATGGCGAAAGAATTTTCAAGAAAGTGGTCTCTATGTGACAGCCAAACGAGTTATCACGAACCAGTTTCTCTCACTATCCGTTGACCTTGAGAAGGTCGTCCCTGTCTATTCGCACTCATTCGGCAATAAAGCAGTGGCTCAATGAATTAAACCGATTAAAAAGAACCATTGGACGGATGCCAGTCTGCGTCCGTATAAACAGTGCGAATTTAAAGAAAATGTCGTTACGTAACTCCAAGAGATAACAGTTTTGAAGTATTTTGCGGCTTGCGCGTCATCTAGCTCTGATGTTATTGTGGAATCAAGAAAACGTGCTATTTTTGTATGCTTCGTTAACAACGGGTTGAATGACCAAACTTGATTCTTTCGTTCTATGTCCTAACTCCTAATCACGTACTAAACCTCTTGTCGGTGCCGGTGTCACGAAATCTCATCTGAAATCTATTAAAAAGCTTTTAAAGTATAATGGAAATCAAGAATTTTGTTAACATTTGCGTCAAGAGTGCCCGTGTAGCACTCATAAGCAAATGTAACACCACTCTTTATAATTACAATATTTAAAGCATGAAGCCCACCCACAAAAATGGTTAGATCCGTATCTTGGCGTAGCACAAAAGGCCGCTTAAATATTAATGTTTTGTTTGCAACACTACTTAGATTACAAAGGCACCGTGCTAAACTCGCCTAGTTAGATCTTAGAACTGTACGCACGAACTTTAGTCTCATATTTAGTCGCGGTGCGTCGACCTCCTTACTTAAAGCTAAAGCTAACAAAGAAAGTTCTGGAACAGTCGGCTTCCATTTCTGGAAACAGATACAATTCGCTCGCTACGCCTACGGAAATATTGTTGTAAATCACATCTCGGCTGCGACTGTGACTGCGACTCATACCATGACTAACTTTATGTATGTGTTGTTAGCTGCGTTTTCAATTTATTTTATACCCACTAATGGAACTCGGGAACTCATATTTCTCTGCATATTTTAATTAACGAATGCACAAGGAATTTGATTCCGCTAAGCTGTTCAGTGAATAGTGATTTGATTAACCTGCATTCATTCGCATATGTACAGATACTGTTTGTGGTTCAATAACTTAATCCCTCGATCCCAGTTCCGAAGGGAGGAACTAAAATACATTTTTCAATTCTATTTATAGGAAAGCTGTCACGTGCTTTTAAATAGGATGATCAAGCGGCAACAGAGCGCGTGTACCCACTCGTTTACATGTGGCATTCTTTCAATATAGACTCCATACTTCATATTTTGTTGTTACAAGTGATCCATCAGATATCATTGTGCGTTGTGGCACTTCGAAAAGTGAACGTGTTGAATCTTAATACACGTCGCCATTCAAGTCTTCGCGGTGTGAATTATCAACGAGTTCAAACCGTTGAAAAGCCGTTTGAGGAGGTTGTTTCACATGTCGTGGCGTGTCTTCGCCATAATTATTGTGTATACATATTTGTATTGGTTGCCGGAGACAGGTGGCGTCCTGTGCTGTACATTGACTCCGCGACCTTGGCGTCCCTCGTTTCAATGGCATGCTACAGCCGTATTATGGCATGGGCTTAGGGTTTTTTCTGTCAAGGCCAACAGCTTTATATTCGCTTGTAACGCTGGTATGGACGGTGGCATTTTGTTCTAGGCAGCTTTTTATACATAATTTACATTCCTAACATCCCTTTTTTTTAAATATAGTCATCCATCAACGTTTTCCTCCTTAATTATTCTGAATAAACGAAACGGAATTTTGTAGTGTGCCTAACTTTCAGTTTTACAAAGTATAGTTTGACGTGAATATGGAATGGCGCTGGGTATGCCAAACACATGGTTTTCTTTGTGGACGATGTATATGTACACTAGTCGGTAGTACATTAGCATTTTAAGCCACACGAAATTTTCCTCGAGTTGGTAAATATGCTGGTTTGCTTTATTGCCCCCGCGTCTTTGTAACTGCACAGCTTTTACAAAGACATCACGTCGCGCAGTGGCAGTGTTTATTTCAATGCTACATTAAATCCATATCCGCCACACAATTCGTCAAAACTTTTAAGCGTCACATTTCGTTATAGTAAACGTCTTTTAAATAACTAATGAATTAACTAAGGCTGATAGGCCCGATGCCCCAATTGGCTGATCACACTATGACGTCATCGGCGTCTGCGCATCGTCTGCCGCCGCTTCCCGGAACGGTTGGCCGCAGTGCCTTCCTGCTGCTCACGCCCTCATTATCACTATGAATGAACTCTTGTATAGTTCACTATAACACTTGGACGTCGTATTCATATAAAAAATGAAAACACTTGCCCTTACTGGCTTTCGTTTGCGTGACGTCATCAATGTCTGTTGTCTGTCATTGTCAGCACTACTGCTCTAGTAATGGTTAATAATGATGAATGGATTTCACTCTCGGAGTCATTGAACTTTGATCTAGTTTTGTGTGTGGGCATAAAAATGACAGTCGACAAATGAGCTAGTATTCATTTTGACCGACTTAAATCTACACGTGCGGGCTTTTTTCTTAGAGTTTGTAATGTTACACTACTCTTCGGCTCCCGTTCGCCTTCCCCGAAGCGAAATGAACAACTTGAAACTTCATTTGCAATTCTGGCAGTACAATACATTGCGCAAAGATGAATCTCAATCATGCAAATTACTGGTGCATTGTAGGCTTAATAGGTATTTTCAAGGTTTCTGACAAGAGTCATCATTGTGCTTTGGTTACCACGAAAGTCCGTGGTTTGAGGCCACATTTAGTATTCTTCTCAAAAAAAGTATCACAGACCTACACAAAATGAACAAATTCAAATTATGTTTGCACGAATTCTTAGTTGCAAAATGTACTAAATTAATGATTATTTAAATGAAAGATGAGTTAGTTTTATATGAAATGGCACTAGAAATATAATGATTATTGAAGTTTTGATCTGACTTGTGTATAATAATTTGACATTTTTTTTATTTAACATTTCTATTTTTTAATGTAACTCTATTTAAAATTTATTCTGTATATTTGATGTTGCTATTAGTACTAGATAGATTAGATATTAATTTGCACAACTCAGTAGGTTATAATACACTGTACCTTTTATTCCTGTAACGCCTTTATAACATGTATTATGCAAATAAATTATTTGATTTGATCTCATATCCACTGACCAGGAAGCGGTATACCGTTTACCTCACATTACGTTAGCTTATTGTGTTCACGCCTTCACTCATATTATATTGTTCAGCAAGTGATGCTTTGCATTCAAATTGAACTTGTATTGACACTTATAGCCGTTTGAATGGATGCAATTCTTAACTCAAGTAGAAAACATCGTTCAAATCCACCAAACGACAGCTTTATGTTTGGCAATATTGACGATTCTAGTGACCAAACTTTGTGAACTTCCTGTCTTGGACCGGACGTCCAGTTTTGACAGTGACGAAAAGTTGCTAGTTCATCTAACTACTTACTTTGATTTGGAAATGACGACGGGAATGTCATTTTACAGATTTCTGGTCCAGACGTCTAGGAAATCAATGTAAAAGGCTGGTGTCGCACTGCAGATACCTACCTACGCCGCTTAGGTTACCGGAGAAAGTAACTCGACCTATTTTCGGGATAAAACTTCCAGACTGAACGTGAGTAGTCCGTACGTTCTCACTAATTTCAAATTCGTTTCTAGATTTCTTTAAAAGCATAATTATAGTGAATTGCAATTTCTTCGTGTTGATTTTGCTGCTGTTTGTTGTTTTTCATTCAATCAATAACTACTAAACTTGGATTTTCTCTTATTAGAAAGACTCGAAGTTGTTACTGCTGAAGGCTATACATTCTTGATTTGCAGCGGCAACTCGGCAACGATATTAAACTCACCGGTGTTGTTCATAATTCCGAATGAATAGTTTATTACAGTATTAATTTAGAGGCGTACAGAGATCGGATCTTGCCGTCAGCCTGCGGCGATGGGCGCTGTTGTCTTCAATTAACCCAGTTCTGGTTCGACCATTGTGTGCAGTCTACCCGGTGTCTGCTTTCTTCCATCAGTAATGAGTATAAGTAATGAGAGACTTGCGGCGAAGGCTTTGTTTAGGCGTCATTTGAGAACTGTACACACATGTGCCGTAAGTAATATTACGTTCAATCCTATTGTTACATCATGGATATCGTGCGCAATTATCTGATCAGATGGACCATTATCTGTTCATTGATTCCGCATAATCTTGAGAGCTCTTACTTAATTTGAATCCAATCTATTGATAATGGGTCAGACAGTTCTTTTAATCGTCGTTTTTGAATAAATTCGACTTCTTCCATATAAGCCCTCTCGTTATTATCTTTATCTGAAGCGATTCGTCGAATTCGTTTTACGATGTAACTCTTTAAAGTTAACATGCTATAAAAAACATACATATTATGTCGGTCTGCTCATGCTCACAATTCATCACTCGAACCTCAATTTTATCTTTTGTGTTATAAAAAATTCCCAATATTACGTTTATTGTTAAATTTGCTTCACTAACAACATCGCGAACAATTAATTCTAATTATATAAGTGTTGTATAGAAGCTGTTAACTGCGTACTAACAAGCTTTATAAAGAAAACAAGGAAATGATTTATCGTGGTGTGAGCGAAGTTCTTATAAGTCTTCAGTTTGCTAACAATAGTTTTTAGGACTTCTAACAAGTTGTGTGCCGACCTTCGCCTTGTATTTTTTCTCTCCCTAATATGCTCAAACCAATAATAGCTTTTTCCTTATAAGTTTAGCATGCATACTATCCATATAACTAGCAGGAATCTCAAATCCAACTTTTGAAATTAATAATTCAATAACTTGATCGTAGTTTGTTTGTTTAATTTGTTAGATTGTTTTGTACTAGGGAACTATAGGTATATATATTTTTTTGTATCTATCTGTGGAGGCTTGTCATTAGCAATTTAGTTATATATTTTTGTTACTATAATGTTATTAGTCTGTAAGCTTTCCTAAAATAAAATAAATAAATAAATAAATAAATATTGACTGAAATAAAAGTGTTTAGTGTTTGCGGTGCTATACAAATACGACTTGAAATCTCAGTGATTTTCATAACGCTAAAACAAATAATGACATGTCGCAGCTACTTTCTCTGAAAAGTTCAATGACCTCAAAGCAATGATTTAGCTTGCCAGCATGAATGATAGCTTGGTAATACAATAGACACTGTAGTTAAAGTTAGTAGTGTAAAGATAGTTGTAGAAGATCTTGTCCAAGCTTTAGCAGTTTGCACCTTTCTTTTGACGATCGGTTGAAGTGAGAAAGCGACCGACGTACTTGTACTATTTATTCTGTGCCACAAGCTAGACATCGGCCAGACAGCGTAACAGTACGACGTCGACGTCCGTCGTTACGTTAAATGATCCGTCACATAGTTTTTTAGGGTTCCGTACCAAAATTGTAAAACGGAACCCTTATGGTGAGACTCTGTCTGTCACAGCTGGATATCTCAAGAACTACTAATGCTATCAACTTGAAATTCGGAATAATTTTAGATGACGTTTGCCCAACTATATTTTGCAAATAAGATTTTTTTTTTTTTGCAACAAGGACTGAAAGTTGGTATGATAAATTCGAAGTGGGGATACTATACCGCAGTGCGCAGTGTTAAACTTCTCTAACAGATATAGGCCTCGCCGATGAAAATTTAAAAACATATGATGGTACGGAACCCTCGGTGCGCGAGTCCGACTCGCTCTTGCCCGGTTTTTTTTTGCCATATACAATGCAATAAATATCTTAAAAGGAGGCTAATTGCCTGTTACCGTGATCTGATCATAAGCATTAAAACAATTACAAATATTTTGTTTCTTTTAACAAAAATGCTGTTTATTGAGATTGTCTCACCCTCGCCTCGTTTCGGATTTTTTTCCATATTTAGGTTACCCGTAAAAGGACGTCAAATTGTAACAATGCCTTTTTTTTTTTTTTGAGGATGGGTAATCATCAAATGACCCCTCCCGCTCTGGGTGGAGCGAAAGGGAGTGTCAGACTCTTACTGACTAAAACCCACCCGTTTTCCTTCCTTAGCCATTTATGTTCCGGGCCAGCGGTAACTCTTTCGGCTGATGCCCTCAGGCAATGTTTAATGAACATTAAACATTGCCATTTTCATGAAGTAATTTATTGTTGGCGATTCTGAATTCTTAGAGAAAGCCTACCTGTTAGCTATTTTCTCGTTATTTCTCGACAGACAAGTGACCCATTTGGCACACAAGCAAATTTTTGCTCAGTTCGTATTTATCGTTCCTTCCTTGTTAGTCTTTTACGACGCAATTGACGTTTACAAATAGGTAAATCAAACAACGGAGCGAAATTGAGTTCTTCCTGAATGAAGTTCATATTCATCAAAACATTTTTACATTACTCTGTTTTTTGGGTTCCGTACCCAAAGGGTAAAAACGGGACCCTATTACTAAGACTTCGCTGTCTGTCCGTCCGTCCGTCTGTCTGTCACCAGGCTGTATCCCAAGAACCGCGATAGCTAGACAGTTGAAATTTTCACAAATTATGTATTTCTGTTGCCGCTACGCGCTATAACAACAAATACTAATAACAAAATAAAATAAAAAATATTTAAGGGGGGCCTCCCATACAACAAACGTGTTTTTTTTTTCGTTGTTTTTGTCTTGTGGTACGGAACCCTTCGTGTGCGAGTCCGACTCGCACTTGGCCAGTTTTTTTTTAGTTTTAATTAGTTTGCAAGTGCTTCTGTCAAGATGATCTAATAATAAAATGTTGCTGTGATGACTTGTAAAGGCGCACGCACAGATCTTCAGCCTGAGAGCTTTACTAATACTCCTCTCAGTTTTGGCATGTGACAAGCAGTGTGCCATCTTAATATTATTACATGGCTCTTTCACCAAAGCACCGAATTGAACACGAGATTACGAACGCAGCCCAAAGAGAAATCTTAATAGCAATGGGAATACTGCCGCGTCTGGGATACGTAGGTAGGTTTATATCTGACGTAGATACTACAGTTTCATCACACTAATATTATAAAGGCGAAAGTTTGTGAGTGTGTGTGTGTCTGTGTTTATATGTTTGTTACTTCTTCACGCTCAAACGGCTGGACCAATTTTGATAAAATTTTGTATGGAGGTAGCTGACAACTTGGATTAACATATAGGCTACTTTTTATCCCGATACGCCCACGGGATCGACATTTACGCGGGTGAAACCGCGTGGTGCAGCTAGTGCGAATATAAAAACATACAGTAAAACTAAAAATATATTAAAATTTGAATTTTGATGTAATGTAAGTAACTACACAGCTCACAGTCATAATAAAAATGATGATGTAAGTACTGTAATATCGGTCGAAATTGGCGGAAGCAAACGTCAGAAAACAGTGTAAGATGGTCGGAGCGAAATGTGGGAATTCACGAAAAATAAATAATGGGCACTGCCTCCCGTGACGTGTGGCCATTTCCCACGTCCAGTTGCGTGCCGGCTGAATAAACTTGGCAAAGATACTCGTTCGTTTTATCCTATGGCGCTCTGTGTCAATGGCGTCTGAAAGCGGCGCTAGCGCATCAATGCTAGCTTTATGTTTACACCTCTATTGCTTTTTCTCCAAGTATTTTTTTGTAATAGTCATTTTTTTATGTCACATTGTTATGTCTGGCTTTTGGCGAAAACATTTGCAAGAATTACGCCATCATGAAGTTTTAAGATTTAAATTGATGCTTTCATAGAGTTCAGTGATTGTTCACACATTGTTATTAATAGTTCTTGCTTTTAAAACATTGTTTATTTAATGTCTTTGCCAGCACTGCAGTTTGTCAGTTTCTACATAGTTTCTAGATCATTTGATGTTTTACTAACATTTTGAGGGTAGAAATTCTAGTAGAGTGTGGAGCATATCAAAAGTACATTAGACGCCAGCTGAAGCATTAATTGGACGCTTGTCATTTGGCACGTAGATTGGTACGATGTCCCCCTTTCGAGTTTTCATGTACAATCATCTTACTTAAATTCAATGCGAATGAATTCTTTGCGAACATGTCATGTCATACAAACTTGTCATAATTTCTAAAGCTAAGCGTTTTATTTGGCGAAAGCTCAGAAGTTATTCGGGCTCTCTTCATTGTTAATAATGTATATCTTCAATCAAACACTTGTAGGTAAGTAAACCGCTCTATTGCTAGATGCATTTACAGAATTGAAATTCGGATGTGAGTCAATACACGAATTTACTAATACAATGATTTATTATCGCTAGCGCCATTAATTCACTACGATCGATCACCATCGGAACTTATAAAAACATTCTCGACTGTACTATTACTACTACATACAGGTTGTATAGTTGTAATTACACGAAGCAGACTTTCAAACACCGCGCCGTCTGTCACTCAAGAGTGGTTTTCTATGTTGTAAAATAGCTGGATGTACGGCCGGCCACACACTGGCGACCAATGCGGGCCAACTTCTATGAAAGTTCGTCCATTGCTCCAACTAGACATATAACTTCTAACAAAGTTGTCAGTAACGGAGCGATGAACATTGTTCGTTGGCGATAACCGACCAACATGTGAAGCCAAGGCTGTACAAATATTTGCAGCTCAAGCATCAAACCAGTCTTGGCGTACTCAAGACTAGAATTCTACAGTTTATTGTGCAAAAAGCTACAGAACTGCAGTAGTACATATTTGACATAGTTCCGTACTATACAGCGATTATCTTCACAACTTAATCATCTTTTAAATTATACATTTCCTTATATTAATCAATTAACCACATTGCTACACAGAGACCTAATAAATACATGCGTTAAAGCTTGACGCATTTAACACCTATCATATTTATTGGAAATTCCTTATTATAAAATGGTTGTAGCTTTGAAATCTAGGAACATTTTATTAATTATTTCTAAATCCTCACTTTAAGATTAATCTTGACTGAAAAGTGCACTTCGTTAAAAATACTTGAAAGAAGCTTCAAGAATGTCCACCCACGTGGCATTATAATATTGTATGTAAGCCATTGAGCTTTCTTGTAAACTATCGTTGACCTATAAATAAAGATTTTTTTATTGCTAGTCTATGAAACACATAAAATGCATTCCTCTGAAATCATATAGTGAATGTGATAGAAACGAAGAAAAAGAAAGCAGTCGGTTCATGCAGAGAATCTATTCGGAAACTGCCTAGTGAGGAAGCGGTTCATCCGTCTTATTCAAGTACAAAAGCAATAATCGTTTACTCTCATAGCAAAATAGTTTCACGAAGTCTATAACCTACGTAATGATAAATGCTTACATTCCACACGAGGCGCACATCATGCACTATATTTCGGCGTTTTCTAGGAACTGTTTCGTAAACGATTGGCGTTTAATCAACTTTACATAAACGCTGTGTTGCCTAACTGTATACCTTAGACTTGCGTGACAATCCGTGATAGTTCGTTCCGATCACACGTTGTTGCAAAAAAAGGCTTAGAATTTTATATTAGACGGTTTGGCAACAACGTATTTAACATTACGAACTGGCACATTGAAATTCTTCTGTGATGAGCGTAATATAAACAGCCGTTTATCCGTTGAATCATGATGTTACTCCAAATGACTAGTTCAAATGAGAATAACACCGCGCCCCCTGGAAGCATGAAGGGAGAAATCGACTTGGCTCTTTAACATCTTTGAGTCATCTGGAATATTTTAGCCCTGACTGTAATAAAATGATAGTACACGAAAAGATCATAAATCCAAATCAAAAGTTACATGTTACATGACGAATAAAAATGTTCCCTGTTCAGGCACATTAATTTCCAGAGAGAATACCTTTTCAACAAACTAGCTGTGGAAAGATAAAAAAGATTATTCCACCTATGAGATCTCAATAAGCGTTCAGATGATTTGAGCGACCTTGATACCCATTAACCTCAACATGTACCTAGTGACCCAGTTATTTAACAATTATTACGGACACGATGCATTTTTTCAATTGAATCTGTGGAAGTAAACACGGACCGCTCTTCAGGAACGTAAGGGCTTTTGAAGCTTCTAGTGTACACTCTTGTGTATCTGTGAGTGGCAAGAAAAATATTTGTTCTATCGTGAGTTCTTATTTGAAGTCTCATTTGGAAGCGGTCACAGATTATGTTACAGATAAACAGACCTAATAAATGCAATGACGTCACGGCACTAGATTTGTTGATATGCATCACGATATTCGGATAGATAAATTGTGCATTAAGAATGATTAGTATCGAGGAAAATGATATAAAATATAGGATCGAGTCGAGTCATTTTGTCTAACATATCAAAATAGACAATCGATGATTTCATCAACGTGTACCTCCGAATTAACATTCCTAATGCGTAATAAAAAATCTATGTTTATCGCCAGTCTTCCACAAATTATGTAATTGGTCGGAAGGTCAACATAATACCCAAGGCCGATCGTGGGTGATATGAAACCTGTTCAAGTAGTTGGCCGTTGGTCATGTGGAAGTTCTTGAGCAATTGGCGGTCTCTTAACGTAGAATTATGTTGTTTTTAACGGAAAGACGTGATACGGTTCAAAAGATAAGTGCCTCTATAAAATGACTGCTTCCAAGAATCCGCTTCTTGGATCAGCAGAGCTCCAAGGTTGAAGCAAGCCATGCTGAAGTGCTTAAGGGAATGATTTTCAGTAGAACGTCGAATTTCCCAATTTCACACGGACACAAAATAACCAATTAATTTAAATGTCGAAGTAGCGTAGGAATCCCATTGTATTTGGTGTTTGAATACACCGTCGTCTGGTTAATTTGTTGTGTAACCAGTTTTCTTAATTTATACTAAGACTAGCACTTTGCCCGCGACTTCGTCCGCGTGTATTTCGTACTTTCCTCTAAAAATTTTGGGTTTGGGTAAGGAAGGACTGTCTCGCCACAGCTTCAGTCTTTCTTGTGATGGTTCACCAGTGAGTGGGACGACACACTTTAAAAAACTGTTTCGGCTTTTCAGCGTTTGTGGCACAGGCACAAGGATGTTCTCGTGCAAAGGGTCGTGTGTCGGAGACCATTTTGGCTCTTTCGGTGAAGCCAGTGCTCTGCGAAACACTGGAGGCGCTATTCCTGCTAGTGGATACAGCATTTCCTACTATATTTCCCAGCAATCCACCCCTTAAACTTTATTACCCTTTTCCACCTTGGTAGGAGTCGAGTTTTTAAAAACCCTAAAACACATACCTACTTTTGTTTTTGTTAATCCGACAGCGGGTTACATATTTTTCTAACTTATTAACTTTGTCACCCTCTAAATCCTCTGTGAGGGTATGTTTTTAAACTAAAAGTGACATTATTTATTATATACTGAGCAAAATATTGCCAAGTTTCAAGTTTATTAACCAAATGAATAAGATTTTTCGTATAAACTGTATCCCCTCTTTTTATCCCTAAAGGGTTTTGAAAAATCGTCTGGGATGTTACTATAGTTTGACTTAAAGATTATTTATACCAATTTTTCAATCAAATCTACTCCCCTATGAAATTGACTATCCCTCTTCACCCCGTTAGGGGTAGATTTTCTAAAAACTTTGAAATACTTTATTATTTATTTTGGACTCTGGACGCGCTCGTTAAAATTCTTCCATACAAAATTTAAACACCCCCAATCTCCCTTTAGTTTTAAATTCATTAACCAAATGAATAAGATTTTCATATAAACTGTATCCTTGCTTCCCCGCCCCCACACAGGGGTGGAATTTCGAAAAATCGTTAAGGATGTGTTTATTACTTGACTCGAAGATTTATTGATACCAATTTTCGACTTAATCAAGCCACGCAGTAAAATCCTCCGCTGTAAAATTAACTACACCTTTTCACCCCGTTAGGGGTGGATTTTCGAAAAACCCTGATACATGTTATTCTTTATTTTTGGTCTTAAGTATAAATACCGAGTTTCGAGTTAATCGGACCGCGCGTAAACTTCATAATTTACTTAGATAAGTATTTGTGCCAAGTTTCAAGTTTATTAACCAAATGAATAAGATTTTTCATATAAACTGTATCCTCGCTTCCCCCCCCCCCACACAGGGGTGGAATTTCGAAAAATCGTTTAGGATGTGTTTATTACTTGACTCGAAGATTTATTGATACCAATTTTCGACTTAATCAAGCCACGCAGTAAAATCCTCCCCTGTAAAATTAACTACACCTTTTCACCCCGTTAGGGGTAGATTTTCGAAAAACCCTGATACGTGGTATTTTTTATTTTTGGTCTTAAGTATAAATACTTACCGAGTTTCGAGTTAATCGGACCGCGCGTTAAAATTCTTCCATACAAATTTTAACACACCCCAATCCCCTTCTAGGGGGTAGTTTACAAAAACAAAAAGTGCCAATCTTCATAATTTACTTAGATAAGTATTCGTGCCAAGTTTCAAGTTTATTAACCAAATGAATAAGATTTTTCATATAAACTGTATCCCCGCTTTTCACCCCCACAGGGGTGGAATTTCGAAAAATCCTTTGGGATGTGCTCATTACTTGACTCAAAGATTATTTGTACCAATTTTCGAGTTAATCAAGCCACGCAGTAAAATCCTCCCCTGTAAAATTAACTACCCCTTTTCACCCCGTTAGGGGTACATTTTTGGAAAACCATGATACACGTTTTTCTTTATTTTTGATCTTAAGTATAAATACTGAGTTTCGAGATATTCGGACAGCGCGTTAAAATTCTTCCATACAAACTTTGACACCCCCCAATCCCCTTTTAGGGGGTAGTTAAGAAAAACAAAAAATGCCAAACTTAATAATTTACTTAGATAAGTATTTATACCAAGTTTCAAGTTTATTAACTCAAGGAATAAGATTTTTCATACAAACGAAATCCCCCCTTTTCACCCCCTTAAAGGTTGAATTTCCAAAAACCCCTTCTTAGTGCTCCCCTACATTATAAAAGGAAGCCGTGTGCAAAATTTCACATTCGTAGACCCAGTAGTTTCGGCTGTGCGTTGATATGTCAGTCAGTCAGTCAGTCAGTCATTCATTCATTCAGTCAGTCAGTTTCTTCTTTTATATATATAGAAAATATATTCTCTCTGCTCGTAATGTCAGGTTGAAAGGATATGTTAATCTCGTACTGAAAAGGATAGCAATAATATAAGCTTAGAAAGGATATTAAAAGCTTTTGTACTTATAGAAACTCTACAACCTATTACTAAACGGGGGCACACAGTTGAAAGCTTTACTTTAAATTGGTATCGCGGGAACAATCTCTAACCTAACCTAAAACAGAAAATGTTTAAGATCCTTTAGGGTAATAGGTAGGTAGAATATCCTAGACCCCGACGCCAATATAAATTGTGCGGCGCTACCCCAAGCCGGCTAGTTTACCAACGTCCGAAATTTCATCCTAGACAAATGTTTAAGCATCTAAAAGCATATTGATTATCCTTGTCTGACTGATAGACATATTAATTGGCTAAATGGCGTTGAGTGCCTGCCTTTCAGGCTAGGCTAGGCGTGGGTAGAAGCTAATTTAATTATAGTTATTGCAACTAACAATATTACTGGCACCGCTGGTGATAATGTACTATTGATATCACTAGAGTAGGTACGGTTCATTCACATTGAGCTCTGTCAGCGAGAGGCTGCGAACATTTATCGTGTTTATGAAACTTAACGTCATATAAATTGCATCTGTGTTGAGCTGTTTATTAAAAGAATGAGTGAGTATTTTTACTACATACATAACAATCGATGCTTGATTACTAACGGACTCTTCATTAGTTTATCACGAAATAACCAAGGGTTCATTAAATATTTTAATGTGTTGGAACATTCCAAGACTATGTTAAAGACTGTTATTAGTAGTTAACCGTTCCTTTTTATCTTACTCCCTCATTCCTGGATGTTGTTTTAAAGTTAGGTTAGTTCTAAAATATATTATTGTCGTATTTTTTCCTTAATTCGAAGCATGTCTGAATGTATTTCGAGGGTTGGCAGGTTTTTTTATATAAAAAAATTTATAACATATTTACTTAGCATGTTTTCGATTAAGCAATTCTCTTAAATTGTACTTAAGGAGACGAAACTCGCTACCATGTGGTCAACAAGCATGTAGCCAGTCAGTGAGTCACAGATTGAAATTGAAAAGTAAAGAGAAAATGTCATCGACATGACACATGTCTGATTATTCTGATTAATTCACTACGTCGTTGTTAATATCCATTGATTTAACGACGTTGTAGTGTTTACATAGTATGGTGAAATGTTACACGTGTTTCGTTTAGATATCAAAATAGTTAATTAACTAGGAATAGAAGTGACGGTAGTATTAATTTATTACTGTCATAAGGATGGACAGTAGTATCTTCCGTATGATCTGTTTTATTGCGACTAACAATGCCCTTGGTTAAAATTCATGAATATGACAATTTTCCCTCTGAATCAGAACCCTCTTATCCGCCTACGTTTAACAAGGTTCTAGTTAGATAAACTACTTTGTGAAGAAACCTTGAAGAGCAATCAGTACTTGCGAGGAAAGTTTTGTTCTATTTGCAAAGCATTGAAAGGTCTGGGAGTATATCCTGAGAATTGCCAATAATTCTAGATAATACCTTCATTTCCCTTTTACTTTTCTTTGTCTGGTGTTACTTCTATACACGTTCACCTTTTCTTTTGGTATTCTGATGTTAGTTGTAGTTTTTGATGTTGTCTGATTCTTAGTTTGGCCTCTTATAATTAAACCCAAACTCTTTGAAATGTCGATTCGTGATTTCATAGCCAGTTGTGCTTGTCTATTATGAAAAGGCTTGACAGGACTTGACATTTCCCAATATCTAATATTTAAGTATAACCTGAATCACAATTTGAATTTTCCCCATGTCTCGTATTTCTACAATAGTAAAACAATGGTTTGTTTGTACTTAATTTAGAGCGCCCGTCTGTTACGATCTGTTTTCATCGCATCAAGCTTAGTGTGATTGTCACCATGTTGCCCTTATTCTGTTAAAGTACGATCTAACTTTGCATAAAACATCCAATATAATCTGCATTCGTGCGGTTCACATAATAGGTGTGTAGAAGTTCATCGTAGAGAATTTTCGAACAAAATTCACGTTGCACTCAAATTGACCAAACCGATATGCTGAGGTCTTCCCGTCTTCGTATATGCTTGAAAACGAAAGTTTGATAAGCTCACAGAAAATCTCGGTGACTGGCGATCGATTAATACGATCAAAACCAACAAGAAACACTTCAGTCTTCAAATAGATTTTACATTTATTTTTTAACTTGAGTTTTAAAGCCATGTGGTTGATGAACGCCATTGAGTACTGAGTCAGGTCAGGTCGCATCAAACGGACAAAGCGTCCGGCATTGTGCCCGTTCAAATACTCCAAGAGAATTAAGTGTTGCAATCCATTGTACTCAGTTTACTGCGGTTGAATTGTTGAAAGCAAAGATGAAGAATATTTTGAAATCCGATTAAGGACTTCTAGATATAATGTCATGGTTTGAAACTCCTATACTCTGCCATTTTGGAAGAAAACTAAAGTTATCAAATACACCTATTCTCAGATGTCTCGTAAATGTCTTCGAAACTGTTTTGCCATCTAGGGCTGACTATTAACTGGAAGTACCAACTCCTCTGTAAGTAATCAGAATCACTAATCATAGTTGATGGCTAGAAGTATATACCAACCAACTACTAACTTGTAACATTGTGCCACAGCATTGACTGGTCTTTGTATGATACTAATGCTAACATTCAACATAATATTTTTATGTTCACAAAACCCTACTTATTTTATTGTATGTACACATATAACTATTTAACTGGTCGGTGTTAATTGGCTGTTTGCTTACAACGGTCGCATATAGATGCGTAAAAAACAGCATTCTGGTGTTCTCGTGTCCGGTTTGACAACCTCTGGTCTCAAAGCTCAGCATTTTCTTATCATTATTGGTATTTTGTGCTAACTGCTGCTACATATTAATATTACACCTGCTGATTACTCCCATAGGCTGCTGATAAAAAGAAGGTTCTCTTGCGTTAATTTTATATATCAAAGCAGTGTCAATCTGTTTTAGCTTCGTTTAGCTCCAATTGTTTCTATAGTTAGTTTCATGTAAATTGATAGCACGTGATTTGTTTCTTTTCACTTGTTTCGACAAATGTAATCTGTACCCGTAAGTTGATCATTCAAATGTTACACTGGCACTAGCTTGACACAACTAACTTTCGTTTAACCTACAAATGACAGTTGCGCCATTGACACAACCAAGCAGTCTGGTATGATTGTCATCGGGCGCTAAGTCTTTCTCCATAGCCCTAATTCATTTAACACTTGCTACGTATCTTAAGTCTTTATACAACGTTTCCATGGTGTAAATGGAAGATCTCCAGTACTGATTCTGCTCTACAGGCAAACACATGTGAGCTTCGTTTTTACGTATGCCTAATGAAACCTGAACACACAATTTCCTACCACTGATCAAATTGGCCGTGCCGAACAATGGCTTGGTCCGTGCCGAGCTGCTGACAGCCGGCAGCATCGGCCACAATGCTAAAACGCACTAATCACAACTGACCAACTTTCCGTTTGTTACAGGTACTATGACAGTCTGCGCCGCACACCGAGACCGTGAGTCATCCGTTGATAAATGACGCCCGCTGACGTATCGCAGAAAACATTGACACTATTATCATTCAATATATTAATTTAATTAAAGCAACGTAGAAAGGAAAAGAGGTTAATTGATTAAGCAATTATTTTTAATATCAACAGATTCGAAACGTATTAAAATTTGTAATTTTTAAACACTTAGAAGGGTCAGTTGTCTTTCTGATTGAAATCTCCAAATAAAACGGATTGCAGTCTTGATTTTTTTTTGTTCCGATCTGGAAATTGTATCTGTCTAGTCAAGCGAGCAATCTGTGTACTTATGTATTTGTAATAGAATACTGTGTCAGTGTCCGAAGGTGACTGATTCTTTAAGGAGTTCATTTACTTCCGTAATGGTGATGATGTCATAATGATTTGATGTGACCCGTCAGTTGGGCGCTTTTTGTGTCAATTGAAAATGTATAGCGTTATCGTTCCTACTAAGGTTCTCTTTCCTGTCTGGTCAGAAACTATGTCATGACTTGTTACAATTTTTTATAACGGCCCATTACCTTGTAGATGTTTGACTCATTTTCGTCTGCAATCTAATAATAGAAGTTCGATCCCAATCCATTTTTTTTTTAAGATATTGTTGTTAGTTATTGTAAGAGATCACATAAGTAAAGTTCTGAAATACGCCAACGATAAATAGAGCAGTATAAAAACCTCTGTTATTCAGAAAAGTTTCGGAGCTCCTTATTATTAATATATGAAAGAGCCCCCACGAATGTCCCAAGAAGTCTCACAGAGACTGTATAAAATCTTATTGTTAGTCATCCATCATAAAACATTATTTATTTCTGTACTTACATACCTTTGTGTACCTTAACGAATTTCTGGTGACTCAAAAATAGTAAGTATACTTACAACAATAGATTTCCAAATATTCAATTATGTTTTTTTGCATCGTCCAGTGTCAGGTAAAGAGATTTTACTAGGAAACGTTTCTCGTTATACAATTTGCCCAGTACGTACGTGACTTTGAGCTGATCTGCAAATCTATGTAAAGCATTCAAAATATGACATTATTAGTGCTATGTTTCGCTAAATTGCAATGAGGATCATCGTAAAGCGTCCGCAAACAAGTTGGTTTTGATGGTTTTCGGAAACGACGGCTTTGACGCGTTTATGATTCACGGAATCGGTTTTAATAAGATTTTTTACGGTGAACGTTTGGTGTTTTTAGTTTTTAATTTGTGATAATAGTTTATAGACAAAAAGTAAAACCTGTGATGACTCCGAAGTATTCAAAATAACCGTTTTAAACGACCGGGTTGGTCTGTCTTGAAATCGGCTTTAATGTTACTTTTCGCACAGAAGTGCACTGCTGTAAGCTGGACTAACAAATTCACAGGTTTTGCTTTATGCAACTACTTTTAATGAACATTTTGTTTCCAATAAATTAGGGTTTCTACACAGCGAGAATATTCGCAGTTTTTGTGTCATAACGCCATTCAATAGTTCGACCTTTGTTTTTGTAAATTTTTTCAACACCGGCAATGCAACACCTGCCGTTGCAAGGTGCCTGTCTATCGGGTTCGTTGGCCTTTTTGCGTTGTTCAGGAAAAAATATGGATGGCGTTACGAAACATTTCTAGCCTTTTTAGTGTTATCTCCGACTATATCGTTATCCTGTGCCCCGCCAAGAGAAGCCATCGTGAGCAGATCGTCCTCAGGGTTTGAAGTCCTACATGGTTTGTTGGCAAGGCTACCACAATTGGTTTTTTGATTTTGTTAATATTATTTTTCTCATCCATTCTACTTGATTTACTATCATATTCTTTTTTTTTTTTTTTACTAATATCCTTATCTCTGGAGCGTTTGACGTATTATCTACATTAGTTAGATGAACACGCAAATTTTAATCTAATAAACGTCACTAACGTAACGTTTGTAACACATAGCGCCATCTAGTATCGAGTAGCGGTACTACATACTCGGTTAGTTTAGTTACTTCAGTAAGCCACGAGGTTTTGTTCCAGTTTGCAATAGACCTTTAAAATTCTTATTTTTTTCTCGTCATGTACAATAATCTTGAATGATTTAAGATTAATGTCGTCAACCGAATTTATTATGCCTATAATAGTAATTGCGTAACTGTTAACGAAGTTAATAAAAACGACAACGAAAGTTTTTTTTGACGAAACAGATTTCAGAGAATTAAAAAAAAAAAATTGTTACAAAGAACTTTGAATAAATCTGACGCGTTTTGACAAGTTTTTATTATTTTCTATGGCTATTCGCAGCTGAACATGTTTTACAGCGATACCGATACGAGCCCGGATAGCTCAGTCGGTAGAGCATTGGACTTTTAATCCAAGGGTCCAGGGTTCAAGTCCCTGTTCGGGCGGCTCTCTTTTTGCTTTTTGTATTTTCTGTATAATTTTTTATGTACTATTTTACATTTTTCTTAAATTTATTCAACTTCTAACAATAAATGTATTTCTTCTGTTCATTTTTTGGACCAATATTCACGCGGGTGTTTATAAATATTCCTGGGAAAGTCCACCACGTTCATAACACATTAAAATCACAAAATTAACAAAAATGTGTTTGAATTTGAGTAATAATCAAGTTAATTTTCTTTAAATTCGTTTTAGCCAAATCTTATTGATGAAAATAAATACTAAGGATGCTTCATTTTATTTTATATTTTATGTAAGTTTGTATACGAATGTATGAATTGCACTAATGAATTTTTGATAAGCGCTAGCGCAGCATATTATTAGGAATTTTAATGATGGATAACTATTTCATAATGAAAAACACTATTTTACTACAGGCTTATATCAAATATTTTAACCAGCGCCATCTCTGTTAAGCTACGTAAAATGTTTACGTAGCCGTTTGCACACGAACAAGCTTTGCCAAGTAACTACAGTGGTTGCTACTAGATGGCGCTATAGCGCAATGAAATAATTCATGACATTGCTAACAGAGGGCAGTAGTAGTTCGTTTAAATATTACATATTTTTTTATAAACCTATTTAAATCTTCAAAGAGATGTTCAGTAATATTTTATGCAAAAAGAATAGTAGTTATTTACAAAAAAATATTTGTTTTAGCACACCCATTTTAAATCAAACAGCACGATATCGCGATAGCACATAATTAATACCATTAGACACACTATGTTAATTTCGTTATAAATAGTAGGTGTAAGAAACCTAATGAGACCTTACATGAATTGTTTGTTTGGAACATCCGTTTGTTTTAAATATTAGAATCAATTAACATTAGTTCAATGATATTCCTTGGAAGGAGCATGTTCTTAAATAACTTTTTATTAGACATGGTTAAACTGACCATGTCACATGGTGTCAAAATATGAAATCATTTTGAAGTTTTTGGAGATTAAACCGGAGCATCATCGGTAATCATTTGTTTGTCAGAAATGATACATTAATATGGTCTTAAGATCATTATGGTAGCTGATAACGTGTAACATAATTTATTAATTAAATGGATATCAACATAAAATTAATTAAAAATATAGATATTACCGAATCTTTCGCAGTCCACAAACAAAAACAATTTTATTACTTATTGTTGTGTTCAAATGACCTTGCAACCAATGTAAACAATAAAGTTTGCTAACAAACCAATTACATAATGTACACTGTTGGTAATTAACGCAGTAATTTGTAATCAACGCTTATGGCTGCAGACTTAGCTAAGATAACCCAGCCTAACCTAGATAATTATTACATTAATATTATTACCTATTAAGACATCAGAAGAACTAACACACGTAATAGTTCTGATGTTACGATTAAACAACACAAGGCAGACAACCGCGACCCGAGTCTGCTATAGCAATTTCTGTTAGGTAAGTTTTCATAGAAATTGATCCACCAGGGTTGAGTCAGCGGGAGACTGCATATTGTGGGAGGCAATTAAAACTCCATTTTAATAGATTTGTGCTGATATAGTGACATGTTTTTCAAGTCGATTAACCGGTTTATAATGTAATCATGAGTTAACTAGTTACTGCGTCAGGTAGGAAATTAATACTTTTCGAAATGAATGATGATGATACTTTTTTTATGGTATTATTTAGAAATAATGACATTGTGTAAGGTATTAATTGGAATTTATGACATATTATAATTTTAACGATAATTTTGCCTAAATTGGCGCAACACAGTGGACTGCGCATTCACTTGACATCTAGAAATGTATTATTATGTACCTACTGTGCTGAGCAATAAACATTTGAGCTGTCATTCTTTCATTTTCTAAATTCAGGTTGCTGATCTCTTGCTATTTCAATGCAATTTAGCTCTAAAAAGTAATTTTGCGCATTTTTAGTCGGAATTTCTTTTTTTTTATCGAATCACGCACAGCTTAATAGGTTGCAAGTTTTAGTAGCTCATAAAATATATTCAAGTTATCGAATTGAATAATGTGTTAATGCATAAGCAAATTTCATAATTTATTGAATCGTGTCAAGATCGCACATGGTTAACACCTACGATAAGCTATAAACTAAAGATCGTTTAGTGCGAAATTAAACAGGATTTTAATAAAAAATACGACGTTATTTACCAACTGTTAATTGTTCTGCTGAAAGATTTAAAACTTAGTGTAATGTTTGTGTCGGCATTAAAGTATTACCTACTTATAGGTATTAAGAGAAATCGTAAAAAAAATATCTAACGACTTATCATAAAGTTGACAATTTGTCGCGATACTTTAATCCTAACTAATATTATAAATGCGAAAGTAAGTTTGTTTAGTTTGTGTCTGTGAACCGCGGATCATCCTGAAATTTTGCATATTTACGTTGTCAGGTGTACAGAAACGGACATAGGGTACCTTTCATCCCGAAAAAAAGTCCTGTTCCCGAGGAAAACAACGATAACGGTATTATGATAATAGATGGCGCCACGTGTCTTTCGAACGGATCGACACTTAAGAGCGTTTACGCCAAAGAGAATAATAACCACTCGTCGTGGGTTTACGCCTTACGGCATTTCATACAAACTTTCAAGCCCTTGTTTTTCGAAATGAATGAACTGATTTTAATTAAACTTCATATGCATAAGCAGGATCAAAGTTCTAAAAAGTTATATAAGAACATGAGCTCCAGCTCATGGAGTCCATCCTTGTCCCTTGGTAGCTCTGGTCAGAGAGGCCTTTGCTCAGCAGTGGGACATTAATGGCTATTAATAATGATGCCCACTCTTACAAGACAGTAGGTATCTAAATTATTATTATCACACTTATGTAAAACATAGTTCTGAAACATGCCTTTCTGTTCTTAATGTCGTATCCATATCTAATCCTTTCAGCTATAATACAAATAGCATTGCACTAAGCTTTTCATCTCCACTTAGAACAACTTGAAATACTCTTTCAGGTGTATATTTTTAACACTAGCTTCTGCCCGCGACTTCGTCATTTTTTTCGGCTCCTAAGGGTCCTAGCATGATGTTAAGTAGCCTATATAGCCTTCCTCAAAAGTGGGCTATCAAATGCAAAAATATTTTTTTAAAGCGCTAATCTCTGGAACTTCAGTCGGATTCGACTGAAGTTCCAGAGATTAGCGCTTTCAAACAAACTAGCAAACAAAAAACCTTTATTTATAGATCATTAATTCATTATACGAAAAGAAAGCTAATTAATATCTAGATTTCTAAAATCTAGTTTCACGTATTTTGATAATCTTAAGTATACTTAGTTTTTATAAACTAACTGGTTATCTCATGTTTTCGAAATCGTATTCTCTCACTTTTTTCTCTCACTAACTCACGTCACGCCACATGTCAAATTGACCTTCGATCTTTAGTTAGTTCATACATACATAATTATATTTAAATTAGTTATTATACAAGATGTTATTGTTTCGCTGCGGTAATCCCAAGAAACTTATTGTTTGCTTCGTCTATTTATATTCGTAAAATTAACAATTTAGCTAGAGAAACTGTACTTACTTCAAACACTTCGGAGTTATGTTCTATTGTAGAAGAATAAAATAAATAGCGAAATAACCGCAATGTACACGTATGTGGGTAGCTCTACTCACATACGTCTATTACTGCGTTCTTGATTTATTTCCCAAACATGTAAACAAAATATATGAGTTTTAGAAAAACAACTTATTAAATTAAATTTTGCTAAGGCTTTTTGATAAAGCTTAAATTATTTTGCTAAGGGGCTTACAGGACCTAAACACAAAAAAACGCAAGTTTTAAAAGCAATAAAAGTATATGATCGACTACAGTAAACAAAATCAGTAAAATATATGGGATATATGCTAGGTAGATAGTGTGTTGAAAACGCTTGCCTCGGTTGGTCCATGGAAGGCTTCCACGTTAAGCCATTGGCCCCGGCCGCTGTGATTCGTGGATCTTTGACAGTTGTTACGGGATTTTGTAGATGTAGGTATATACATACTTTGTGGTCGTCGAGTAGAAAGTTTTCTTCTGTCTTTCGCGATTACAAAATCTCTTCACTACCTTGACAAATGTCAGTTGTCAATATGATTTTGACAGTTTGGAATAGAAAACTTTCTTCTGAAATAGTCTACATAAAAAAGGACCTAGACAAAGATCGTTAGAAACGAAAGACAAAATGACAGATTGTAGAAGGATTTCTAAGGCGGTATGTCAAAAATGAAGAAAAGAAATATCACTTTGTATAGAAAGCAATGTCTACTCTCTCTACTCTTCGTAGAGATAGAAGTGTTCACGCTACGCGTGGCCTGCCGGGTCAGCGTGATTGTCCGAAAGGGTTGCCGCTGGCCCGGAACATAAAGGTCTAAGGAAGGAACACGTGTGGGTTTTAGTCAGTAAGAGTCTGACACTCCCTTCCGCTCCACCCAGAGCTCACCCTCATGGGGGGTCTAGAATCAAGAGCTGAATTCATGGTTACAGTTTACGGGTCGACATTCTCGCCACCTTGTATAATGCAAGGTTAAAATTATTGCAAGCTTAAAGGCGTTCACAACAGGGTGCAGTTATTGCATAGGTAACGATAACGACCATAATTATGTGGTCTCAAATCTGATTATTGACAAGTAATATCAATTGTGGTTTCAATATCACCACACTTGTGTAAGAAGCATAATAATCATAATATATTATTTATTAAACCCACTCCGACCGGTTCCCCCTGCTACTTTAAAAAACATCAAATGTTGATAAAAAAAACTTGAACGAGTGGTCACAGTTATAAATAGAAACGCATGGTAAACAACATGCGAATGAAAACCTGGTGATTTTTATCGAATTTTGTGCAAAAAACGCCGGCTTTTTGTGTAACAAGATTTAAGCTTCATCGTAAATTCGTAGCGGATTTCGAATGACTGCGTAAATTATATCGCTGTTTGCACGAACACCAAGAAGTGAGATTACCATCGAAATAACATTACCCATTGTATAATTCTTGACTTGGTTTTTTTTTTTTTTTGTGTTAAAAATAAATAGTTCTTTTACTGCGTAGTAACCTACCACTAGTCACCCCGGATTTTCATGAAAAAAGTTACATAAGTAATCAAACTAACACCCAGCTATTTTATCCTAGATTTTATCGGTTTTATTAATACCGAAAAGATTACTTACTCAAAATAATTTAGGAACTTTTCAACTACATAAATAAGTAATTCTAAGTTTTATTAATTACATATTCCGATCAGCAATGGAGCATGCACTAAGATGTCGTAGATTAACACATTCGTGACCAAGTTATTTCATTATCGTGCATCAAAATGTATACGAAACGGCGTTATGATAACATTTGTATGCCAAGTTTAGACTTAATTTCACAGTATTCATCTCAACCTTCACTACTCGTATTGTTATCTCCATCCACCTTCGTAGACAAATAAACATATTTTCGACCTTTGTTGGACCGTTCCGTAGCCGCCATTTTGTATATTATGATAACAACCGTAAGCCAGTTCTGTTTACATTTTTTTCTTTTTCTTGCTCCGTCAAAACAAGTGGTTTTGCTTAATATTCCAATTTGTAGTCATCTTCATTGAATAGACGGCGAATTTGAATTGAAGTCTAGGATAAATGCGCATGTTAATATATTAGGCAGGTGTGGTTCAATTACACAAATCTGTTTTGTATGGTTATTTTTTGCTAATCTTCATATAACTGATGTCTGATTAGACACGTCTCTAATTATATATTTTAATATATAATATATTTTCGTCGTTATTACTAATGCCTTTCTCAATTGGCTGGGCGTGTTACAAAGCGCTAACTAGAGTAAGTACAAATTGCTTGAAGCTTTGTATCTACCCAAAAATCTCTAGCTAAAAATATTCAGGGAAAAGCTGAACGTTTCACTCTTTGTCAAAGCGAGAGATCTTTAAGTAGTTCAAGGGCAACTCGTAACCCTGACTGTTCCAGAGAACTGAGGGTGAATCATACAGCCGAGTTTCCAAGTAGGTACTCTACTCATCGGAAAATCGGATCCCTCTTCGAGAGTTGAATATATCGGAAACTATTCCACACAATCAAGTAATTATGTGAAACGTGGAAAAATATACAACGTCATTATTGTGAATTTTCTCCAATTACTGTCAGCACTCACTACCGCCGTTGATCTCGACTAATCGACTGCGGACGATGGAAAATTACTCACGTGCCGTGTGCTTCGTGGAAACACACGCCGCAATGCGGTATAACTAGCCGATGATGATAAAAAATAAACTTTTGAAAAGCTGCCTTTGAAACTACCGTTGCTTATGTAGAATGTAAAGAGTGTCATAGAATGAGAGATTCACGCCATTATAACATAATCAGCCTATAATGTTACCACTGCTGGGACACCAAGGGGGGGGGGCATTGCGGGTTGGTAGATGTCACATGTCTTCGAATTTTTGGTTCTAGGACATGCCGGTTTCCTTCGCCGTTTTGAGAGCAGCAGTAATGAAATAATTTACACAAAGTAAAGCGCCTGACTGGGTTCGAACTTACGACTTACAACTCGTAAGTCGCGGCCGTTACCACTGGGCTACCACTGCTCTCTGCTGCCCATTATGACAACATAACTGAAATCCAAGTAGAAATACTCTCTTTTTCTTAAAATAATATGACAAGTCTAAACAGACTATAACACAATAAAGTTTATAAGAAACTCCATAGTGATAGGAACAAAAGCCAAGCCTCAATAATAAGCAGAAAGTGCAAATCTTCAATCCAAACATCAAATGTTTGCTGACCGAAGTATTGATACGGGCTATTTCAGTAGTCTTAGTCATAAGGCAAGGGAAAGCTTCGTGCAGGCTGCTAATAAGGCTGACGTCAGAAGGAGTCCGTCAGATGACATCATGAAACTTTATGACACCTACAAGGTAGGAGAATATACATATAAAGCCAATGAATTAGCAATGTTTGATTTAAAATGACATAATTTGGAAGTATTTTGTCCTCTAAGTATAGAGAGGATTGTTGGATATTCCATTATTGTCCGTTCATGAGGCAATGGAAAGCAAGTTGATGACACCTACCTGAAAGACGTTACCTAAATGCCATTGCATAAGCGGAGTTGATTGATTTAAAATTACATAATTGCCCTCTATGCCAAGGATATTGCACATAACTCAGTATTCGGCATTCATAAGGCAAAGGAAAGCTCCAGTCCTCGTAACCATTCAAATATGACGTCAGAACCCGGGATCAGTCAGATGACATCATAAAACCTGATGCCGCCTACCAGGAAGGCGAATAAATACCAGCGCGATAAGCACACATTGAATCCACTTCTGATTTTATTTATACTTACTTAATTTGTTCCTGGTTGCTCCTATAGAACAAAGGATTTAAAGATGTTTATTCCATTAGTACGGAGTAATCTTTGTTTTTCCTCTTTCATCTGTATTTTCTTCGCATACTAAGCTCTTTCAAAATAGATCTTGCTCGTGTAACAAAATTACCTACTGGCTGATATAATTTAGATGTAGGTTTTGTCTTCATAGCTTCACCACGTCGACCTCATTTTGCTTGCTACGAAACTTTTTATCTTACAAGGTTGTCCGGTGTAATACAAACGATCCAGGATACTTATTCTTTAATGAAGCTTAAAAGTAATATGTTACAACCATGACTTGAAAATTGAGGAGCATGTGGTGCCATCTTCATAAAGTTGTTACCTTGCTTAAGTTGTTGCCTTGCTGAGGTCTGTCGTTTGCTCTTAAATCTTAACTTTGGTGTAATAATTTTCATAATGGGGTGGTTTACTTAGTAAACGTTTTAACTTTAAAGTGAAGGGAATCTATTTTGGTATTACGTCGTTTTTTTTTTTTTAGTTGGGGCTGAATAAGCTATCTACCAAATCGCACTGGGCCCGCCTGGTGGATTCAGCCCACTCCCACTCATAGAGAGGAGGCCTGTGTCCCAGCAGTGAGAACGTTATAGGCTGATTATGTAAGCTAAGAGGTACTCCCTCAAGTCAACAGTTTTAAATCTGTCAATATGTGGCCTACAATATGTTTGAAACCTCGCCAACCTTATCTTCTTGCTTGGCGCAATCTGCTAGAAGCTGCAGTGATATCGTTTTTCCGATTTTGCTGAATTAATAATCCTCTCCGAATATTGCGGAGAAAACCTTGTATGAATTTCCCGCAGGAAATGCGCCAGAGCTTCATGATCCAATGCCGCATGAAGTAATTTCAATTTGGTTTATGGTGTTTTTTGGAAAGGGTTATGGCAACAGTGGGTGACATCGCGCATTGTTTACGTTTTCAATTGTTATTTCATTACACGTCCTATGTTGCAAATCGATTAATTTTATGCGACACTTTCATTGATTTGATGTTTTTGTTATTTATTTACCACTGACATTGTCCTGTCGTATGTATTACATTATTTTAATTTATGGTAAATAGACTTTGTTCAATAAGTGGCTAATTTATGTGCATTTTCTATTTATTTATATTCTTGGAAAACCCGAAGTATTTTGTTTAGTTTCTAGCATAGTTTCTAATTGTTTGTAATTTATTTATTTATTTAAAAAAAAAAAAACGTTGCCCCACACTAGGAATTTCTCCTGTATCGTGGGTGCGTTTACAAACATACATAAACTCACATACACAAACAGCCAGACCCGGAACAACTACTTGTAGGTCATACAAATATTTGTTCCGTGCGGGAATCGAACCCGCGACACGCAGCGCAGCAGTCAATCGCTTAACTACTGCGCCAACCGTGCCGTCTTATTATTATTATTATTTCTAGTAAGTGCGTTGCTTTTCTTACTGAACTCATATTTATAAATGTTTCGCTTAAAGGCTCTATGTTTTACTCTGAAATATTGTTTAAGTAAATATTCTTCAGATTTTACGTTTGTAATTTACTCCGAACTCATTTCTTTTTAACTTTATTATTCTGAACCCTTGAGACGTGCTTGAGACTCCAGACTTTTGAGGTGCTGGACACAAGATAAACGCCTGAATATAAATTTCGAAGACACATAACAACGTCAGCTTTCAACAGAATTATATTGAAGAGTAGTAATGTTCAGCGAAGGGCGAGCAATTTGCCTACTGTACCATCACATGTTACCTACTGTAACAGTAATTATTACATACATGCGTAAAGTTACATCAACTGATGCAACGCGTTGTGTGTAATATTTACGCCTTTACGGTCACTTCAGCTGATACTCCGATTAGTTCGTTAATTTGTACAATAAATTGGACATTTCCCTGACAGCTCCATGTTCTGGCCCCCTTGACGTAATATCTCGATGATATACAGTCACTGCAACAGGTTATACCTACTCGTTCGGTATCCGTGCGGATTATTAGCCACATATCTAAATAAATACTATTATTTTTGTAATATATTATGAACGTAATAACCTAGCTATTGTTTATAAGGTTTTTTTGCCTGAAAAATTGAAAATCCAGGTTAGATTAATCGTGTGTTTATTACCTACAGTTGTTACAGAACAATACAATATGCGTATGTAATGAGCATGTATCTGATCGGTGGAACATTCGATGCAGCCGATTTAATTGCCAGTTTTCCTCACACAACAATAGCTGAAAACCGACTATTATTAAAATCCAATTTTCATAAAACTTGTAATTCTTAGTACTATTAGAAAGCCGTTAACAAGCGAATCGGCATTACGCTCAATTTTCTGTTTTAACAGACTAATCAGTACAGTCAGTCACAACAGTACTGCGTTACATGCGGTGCGTTACGTGTTGAGTTACACAGTTGCAGTTCTGTCGTAACAATAATGCGTAATGTCGTAGATAAATCGGCGATTAAAATAAATATGCGTGTGAAACCGGAGTAGCGCAAGTGGAGCGCATCTGAAGCACTGACAACCGACTGCTACTCATTTTTGACGTGAGTGTACATTTCCAAAATAGATATCTTTGAAGAGTTTATGGTTGTGGGTGTCGTTAATAAGACGAGTGTCTTGTAAATAACATGTTTACAAACCGCACATTTCTACATTGGCTGTGTTAGTTCGATGAATTGGTTACGTTAGGTAGGCTCGATGAGCGAAATAATAATAATAAATTTATCTATATAAATAAAAAGAAAAGTCCTGACTGACTGATTGACTGACTCATCAACGCCCAGCCCAAACCCTTGGACCTAGAAAGCTGAAATTTTGCACAGAGGTTCCCTTTATAATGTAGACAAGGAATAAGGAAGGATTTTTCGAAATTCAACCGCTAAGGGGGAGAGGGTGAAATTTCACGCGGACGAAGTCGCGGGCAGAAGCTAGTTTGACATAAAAAGGTACACAGATACAGAGTGACACTTAATTTAAGCGTGCGAATAGCCTGGTCCAAAATAAATTATCAATGACCCCCGTGCTAGGCAAAACCTGTGTTACAGGGGTCATTGATGAAATTGGAAATTGGGGAAATTGTTTGCATTGATATTGACGATAGGACAAAAACATACTTAAATAATCCTCTCTCCAAGTTGTTAGTATCCTGTTAAACTAAACCCCAATTTAGAACAGATTTTATGCTCCCTTGATTCACAACACAACATAAAATGGAAAATTAATGACCCTGGATTTGTTATTCTTAAAACGAACCGACATAAAAGGTAAAATATCCACTTAGGTGACACACTATATCACTCCAAAAATAATAAAAGATCAACTCTCTGACAGCTAGAAAGCAACATAAAAGACATATTCTTATATCCCTTTGAAATATCTTTTGACCGTAAAAGGAACAAAATAGCTAAGAACTTCCTGTGATATCTCCAGGAACTGTTAATGTGTTATGCTGAAGTTTTTCCTCCTCACGACTATTTTCGTTACCAACGTGTAAACAAATGGTTTCTGTAACACTCGGAGTCATTGAACAGTTTTCTGGAGAACGGTTTGTTATACTTTCCTGAAAGTTTCCCGAAGCTCTACAGTTATTGTTAAGAAGGATGTGTTTTACGTCAGTCGTATAAAAATCAGGTAGAGAAGCACGCTTTACTAAATCAATTCAAAGAATAAATATTTCTGTTCTGCTATATCTATTTTTGAATGTGGAATTGTGGATGGTTATAAGAGTAGGGGAAGTCCCAACAAACGATGGAGGGACTGCGTGAAAGATGAGGCTAGAAAGGGATTAATATCCATTCCCTCACACAATCATCAAACATTTACTCTTATACAATACAATTCACTCTTCACTTTCTCACTCACATTTTTTAAAATTTACCACAAGATCAAAATGCACCCACTTGACATGGTCCACTGGCACGTTTGCCACAATAGAATCATAAAATAGAATCATAGAAGCATACCTTATAGCCGGGCACTGCCCCCTAAGATACAGGCCTAGCCTAGTTTAGGGGACAGGGTTAAACTTATTGTACTATCTACGTAATGCTAAATTAAGGATATTTAGTGCAATGTACTTGAACTTTGTGGTAATAAACAATTTATTTATTTATTTAATAGAGAAGTATGGAAGAAAAAAACATGTTGCGCCGACCCCATTTAAATTGGGATAAGGGCAGGAGAATCATGATGATCGTTATTTAGGTCCCTACTCTCCTCGAATAGGGACTTACCCAAGTTCGGGTGATGCGTTTGATTGTTTATGAGCTTATCTTGAACAACGAAATGAAACTGTTTATAGAAATAGAAGTACAAAGCAACCAGATAAAGCCATGATATCATGTGTCATGTACATATAATTGTACTCAACATTACGTGATTTTATGGACTTTCAATGTACACAAAGCGATAGTTAACGTGCGTAATAACTTAGGGTTATCTGGGGTAGAAGTTACGTGTAACAACTCTGTTTATAATTTACTTAACCCACTGTGATCCGGCTTACCTACGTTATCCAGAAATTACGCACTGCATAATATGATAATCGAAGTCGCAAGTAAACGTTAACGTATAATAATCTCATTAAAACTATAAATGGAATCGCAAATAACTTAGAAAGCTATGTATCCATATTTGTTTATTATGCGATAAATACTGATACATTATCTGTACGACTTTCTTAACATTTAAATACCCAGTAGGTCACTTAAGATTTGCTGTCATTTCAAAGTTATCGCTGTAAAAGCAACTTGCTTCTAAACCTATAAAGAAAACATCTTGCAGGCCAATAGTTTCGTTCGGAATCTACATAATCGTAAATTCTTTCATGTCATCTTCGTTCATAAACAAGTCTTTTATTAATTTAAACCTTTAGAAAGCTTACCTTTGGCACTGGTCGAAGCAAAAGGAAAATAAGTACTTATATGCCAATAAAATTGTGTAAACAAACGATTTGAATACTACTCCCGAGAGTATAGTGAAAGTAAATTGAATTCGCATCGGATCGGTACAACTGACAATCTTGTTTTCCCTTTGTTTTTTTTTTTGTTTTCATTATTATCTCCACTGTTTCATTCAAGTCTAGGTCAGTGTTATAAGCGGAGGTGATCAAATGTTTATTATAGCTATTACCTCCCAAGAACCGGTCCAAGATCGATATTCATAAACAACTTGCTCAAGCAGTTCTTATTTTGACGATGTTATATTGTATTGGCACAAATAAATTAATAATCATCTTGCATTAATAAGCGTCTTTGAAACCTTTCAACACTTCCCTATAACTCGCTGATCCAATTTTTTACCCGCAATTACACACAAGCCCAGTGAACAGAACGCAAGCCATAATAATGATACCAGTTTTCCATAATACACGGCTAGTAACACTTTACATAACAAATTGCAATGCATTTAGGTACGAAGGTAGCTGTCCACCGGCGCACGGGCATGCAATTGTCGTGATTTACATCGCTGACTGGACGGCTGGACGTCCATTGCATCGCGTCTGTATGAATTATGGCACGCGTCACACGTTTGATGGATAGGGTTGTTGAAAAGTTTGTGTAGTGTACGTAACCTGGCAGCGGTTTTTGGGACAGTTGCAATTGGTACAGATTTCCGTCACGAGTGTAGGCGTCCCAGATTTCTATAGGTAAATTTCCGTTGATGGAATCTTGTCTTCATATCTTTTCACTTCAAAACCTTTCGAAATACGAAATCAAAGGGACAATTCTCGTACCAAATTTTAAGAACGTTCACAATCAGTTTCAATCTGTAAATAATACCTTTAATATCCCTAAATTTTTGACAAGTTTTTGACATTGGTTGTCGCTGAGATGAGATTGCGACTACATTTTGAACGTTTTTGATTACGGGCCTTCAAATCATTGGTATTAACAAATTATCGGGTGCTGCATAATATGACCGTTTCTGTCTCATAAATGATTGTCCCGAAGGTCCTCAATTCTTTACTCGAGACTAGACTAGCTGGTTGGTAACACTAATTAGCCCTCTTGCATTCTAGAAAAGTATTTAGATTCGTTCGATACATTACTTAGCTTAACTTTAATCATTAGCTCAGTTTAGCTTAGCAAACAGAGAAAGTATCCAACTCTGTTTAAGGGGCTTACAGGACTTAAACGCAAAAAACTCAAGTTTTAGTAACAATAAAAGTACCTATATGATCGACTACAGTAAACAAAATCAGAAAAATATGATATTCTTCAGGATATATGCTAGGTAGATAGTGTGTTGAAAACATAATACAACTAATTTGATACGATAGAAAAAAACTGGCCAAGTGCGAGTCGGACTCGCACACGAAGGGTTCCGTACCACAAGGCAAAAACGCAGAAAAAAAACACGTTTGTTGTATGGGAGAGGTGAGCCCCCGTTAAATATTTATTTTATTTTGTTTTTAGTATTTGTTGTTATAGTGGCAACAGAAATACATAATTTGTGAAAATTTCAACTGTCTAGCTATCGC
This sequence comes from Oligia latruncula, assembly GCA_948474745.1. Taxonomy (NCBI): domain Eukaryota; kingdom Metazoa; phylum Arthropoda; class Insecta; order Lepidoptera; family Noctuidae; genus Oligia; species Oligia latruncula. The sequence continues at coordinate 4,341,064 of OX419684.1, read as the reverse complement.
GGTTCTTGAGATACAGCCTGGTGACAGACAGACGGACGGACGGACAGCGAAGTCTTAGTAATAGGGTTCCGTTTTTACCCTTTGGGTACGGAACCCTAAAAACCATGAAGGTACCTCTAAAAACTTTCTTTTTACAATAAAAAACCATACTAATGAACATACAATCATTATGATTTTTTGTCAGATCATTCTACAAGCAACATACTGAAGCATGTTTTAATTTTTTAGTCCAAACAATAGATTTTTGGAAATAGATATTTGCTTCATATTTTGCAATAAATTACTAGCGTTGTGTCATTGCAGATCTCTTTTCTGTGCAGTCCGACAAAGACCGCGCTTTAGGTCATGTAGTCGCCTTAAGGTAATTTATTTGAAACGTTAGCTTATTTCTTACTTCCAAATATACTGAATGTTTATCCAGTTACCGGATCTTAAATTATCTAATTGCCTTTCTCTATTTTCCCGCTCCTTTTATGCAACAAACGTCATTTGCAGATAAGAGTAATTTGTTACGTTACGATACAGCCAATTGACAGAACATAGGAAATTACTTGACAGCAAGAGTACATGTAACGAGATCAAAAAATAAAATCGATTTCATGTTTTGCATAATCTGAGTCGTGCCTGAAAATGAAACAGTCGGTTCCGTTGAAACTAGTGAAGCTGATAAAAGCATCCTGGATAATTATACATAAGTCAATACATTATATTATGCAATAAAAATTGAGTTATTTGACCTCTAAAGTCCATATATTGCACATAAAAATTTAATTATGTGTATAAAGTTAAGTGCACAATTCATCTTATAACCCCTTATTTAAAACCGCACAGTCAAGCTTTGTAACTTCAACAAAATGTAAAATTACTATTTCTAACTTGATAGATTTATGTCCACGTAATTACGTACAATCTAATTATGGTCATTGTGTTGCGAAACATGAAAATAAATCTTCTGTTAATGATGATAATGTGACGTCCAGTCCTCTGTCCTTTGTGTGAAAATTGCACATAAACGATTTGTTGATTTGATTTAAAACCGACCGGTACTGGCCGATCGCGAATGCCTGAACTGTGGTAGAACAATACTTCGGTTGCGCAGCGCTAAGCTGTGTCCTTTCAACTATGTGTCATAATCGGCCTATTCCATCCGCTTAAGATAATGGCTTATTATTTACGCTCAGTTAATAATACCTTGATATATTGTCTGACGGAAAATTACGAGGAAATCGCTGTAAATGATGCAAAATTATTACCTAAGTATAATCCTAGCTACTTCGGATACTCAATCTGCCTTGACTTTTCCCAACTATGTTAGGGTCGGCTTCCAGTTTAACCAGATGCAGCTGAATACCAGTATTTTACAAGAAGCGACTGCCTATCTGACCTTCACAACACAGTTGCTGGGTAATACGATACCCCTTGGACTGGTTGTCAGACTTTCGGGCTTCCGACTACCCGTAACGACTGTCAAAGATCCACGAATGTCAGCCGGGACTTACGGCGTAACGTGCTTTCCGAGACACGGAATGGTCTTGGTATGTAAAGGTGATCACCCATCCGCGTACCTACCAACAGCGGCAAGCGCTGCTTAACCTGACAGTTCGACCCGTGCGGCTGTTATTACTTAGCCACTAGCCCCTTCAGACACAAGTGTCGTGAAAATATATCTATCATGTGCTTCACTATGGTGTTTATTATTTAAATGGATGTTTTCACTCATTCCAATGTATCAAAGCAAATTCTCCGTCATACAGGGTGGTCTGTTCTTACCAAAGACCGCGCAGCGTTTAATAATAACGTTATTATTTATCCTCATCTAATAATACTTTGATTTAGTATGACAGAACAGCTATTAGGAAGTCACTGTTAACGGTACAGTTCTGCTCCGAAACTATTTAATTAAACTCTTCTTCGCTCAGTTGATTGAGAAAACTATGAGCTCCGAACTAGGATGTAAATTCCTGAGCTGGTATTTCGATCGAGGATTATCTCGGGTGGAAATAGCTCACAAAACTATGCTCGATCACATGTTCTCTGTGTTTTAGGGTTCCGTCGTACCCAAAGGGTAAAAACGAGACCCTATTATAAGACTTCGCTGTCTGTCCGTCCGTCCGTCTGTCTGTCACCAGGCTGTACCTATCTCAAGAACCGCGATAGCTAGACAGTTGAAATTTTCACAAATTATGTATTTCTGTTGCCGCTATAACAACAAATACTAAAAACAAAATAAAATAAATATTTAATGGGGGCTCCCATACAACATACGTGTTTTTTTTGTCCGGTGTTTTTGCCTTGTGGTACGGAACCCTTCGTGTGCGAGTTCGACTCGCATTTGGCCAGTTTTTTTATATTGACGATGAGCAGTGTTTGTCCAAATTGTCCATACATTTGGCTTATAGGTAGGTATCTATCACTCACATGTCAGTGTTCCACACAGTGTTCCAAACAGAAGCACTTGAGTGCTTCTGTTTGAGTAAACATTAAAAAAACCGGCCAAGTGCGTGTCGGACCACGCACAATGAAGGGTTCCGTTGTTGGAATGAATTTATCCCAAGAACAAACTTAACATTATAGTTGAAAAACATGTTCTCCCATACATTCCAATCCAACTGATGTACGCACAATATTGAGAGATTTACCATATTGTTTTAAGACCACAGACTTCTTATAGGCTTTCGTGTAGGTAATCTATAAGTATAGAACTTTTCTGTATTTTTGTTTTTCAAAATTTAAGCTCAGTTGTTTCGGAGATAAGGGGGAATGGTCAATTTTCGTCTATTTTCTTAAATAACTTTAATACAATTTACTTCAAAATTATCAAAAAAAAATATTTGAGATCCTCACAGTAACCCCTATCATTTGATATGTCACACGTTCTATTTGCCCCCAAAAATGAGACCCCCATATTCAAAATTCATTTATTTACTTTACACGTCTGTATTTGGGTCACAGAGATTCATATGTGTACCAAATTTCAACTTAATCGGTCCATTAGATTCTGAGAAAATTGGCTGTGACAGACGGACCGACAGACACGAGTGATCCTGTAAGGGTTCCGTTTTTTCCTTTTAAGATACGGAACCCTATAAACCCTAATAAAATGGGTTTGCGCTTCCCCAGTTAAAATATTTTTGATGCGTAATGGCATCCAACAAAAACGAACGCCCAGCAATGAGGGAAAGCATTCTCATACCACCTTGCTTCCACGAAAGTCATAGTCGTAGTCATTTATTTCTTAACAAAATACATTGTGTAGAAAGTCTTACATTACATTAATAATGATTAGATAGTGATAACAAAAAAAATAAAAATAATAACAACTCATTTTTTACAATAATAAAGTATGTTACGTTGAACTGATCTTTAACAAACACATAGGTACTCGTACTGTCTAACGAGATAAAAGTTATATATCACCGTCATTACCTGTCTCATGATGCCCTACATACCTGGAAAAACATCCGGCACGATGACGCATCACGTTGCAGCCTACGGGGTATACTAGCTTAATTTCAAATTATATAACAACACTTTTCATGTAAGTTTGTCGGTATTATGTTATGACAACCTCATTCCGTTGAACAGCCTGACAAATTGCATCGAAATAAAAAAAACTGGCAAGTGCGAGTCGGACTTGCACACGACGGGTTTCGTACCACAAGGCAAAAACCGAAAAAAAAACACGTTTGTTGTATGGGAGCCCCCCTAAATATTTATTTTATTTGTTGTTATAGCGGCAACAGAAATACATAATTTTGTGAAAATTTCAACTGTCTAGCTATCGCGGTTCTTGAGATACAGCCTGGTGACAAACAGACGGACGGACGGACAGACAGACAGCGAATAATAGGGTCCCCTTTTTACCCTTGGGGTACGGAACCCTAAAAAGGTTTCTCCGTTCACTCCTATCTCCAGATGAATTTGCAAGTTTAGATATGTGTAATTGCAATTACTCATATAATCCTAATTAATTTTCAAGCACGCAGTGTAAACATTAATTAAAATGTAGGGATGGCACTCTTATATCTCCGAGGACAACCCAAAGCTTTATTAACCCCTGACCTTTGCCTTGACGAAATTTCAAAGCAAGCGTGTCACCAACCTATTAGGACTTCGAACAGCAATTTGATGTAACAATCGATTTAGTTTTTTTTAACCCTAATGGGCAGGGTACGCTAGGGTCAATGTGAACGACGAAATGATCTCATCGGGCTCGTTCCGACCACTGACGTCAGCTCCCGGAGTAAACAAGTTGGGCTTGGTAATTTTTTAATCTTTTGTTTTGATGCCTGTTTGCACGCACTCTGCGTGTTAGATTAACCGATCCACCGACATAAGGATTAATGGGATCGTATTTTATTTAATAGCTTATGGCACAAACAACTCACCTGGTTCTTACATCATCGCTTGTTTATTTTGACCGACCAAATTTCAGCTGATTGGGGCGCCGATATAGGCCGAATTTGCAAGCTTAAACAAACCGGATTCCTTGTAGGAAGCCAGATAAACATTATATTCAGAAGACGAAATGAATAGTTGCTTAAACCATAGTTAACCAAGTTTAATCTTGGTTTAAATTTAATGTATAAGCCAAGTTCATAGCAACATAATCTCACATGAGCTGACTTGCTAATTTTCGCACAACAGTATTAGTGGCATGTTAAACAAATTAACCGTTGTATCGGCAACGTTTTGCAAGCGTTCGCTAAATTTGATGGACGCTAAACGTTTTATTTATATGCCGATTCCGCATTGCTCTCTGACAGGTGAAGTTTAACTGTCGCACATAGGGTTACCATATGACAGGCGTTTGCCGCATTTGACAGGCATTTTAAGGTTTAGACAGGCGTGCGGCCGGCATTGGTCTGAGACAGGCATTTTTAAATTTTGCGCCCGCGCGCGCATCCCGCTTGCGTACATGCAATGAAAAGTTTCTCAAGTTCTGATTTAGCTTCATCTGTAGAATTTCTCTCTAAGCTGAATATCAGTGTTGACGACGTGAAACTGGCTTTTACTTATTACCTACAGCGTTTTGCTTTAGACAGGCATTTTTCTGAAAATTCAGGCATTTTAGGTACCATAGACAGGCATCCCTCTATTTACATATGGTAACCCTAGTCGCACATAGCAATAAAACAACATTGCACGCCGTATATTATGTCCTAACAGATCTCTGAGCTCCATTAACTCCCAAATTGCCATCTGTGCCAATAGAACGTCTTTCTTAGAAACTTGCAAATAAGTACATATTTTAATTGAAAGAATGGAATGCGCAATCCTCTCAAGGTTGTGCATGGCTAACTATAGCCGGGTGGAACGCAAATTACGATTTCATAACAAACGTTGGATCAACAGTTTTGCTAATTGCATTTGCATTTTTTGTATGCAAATCAGATATGAATTTAAGTGTGGTTTGTGTAACCTCTTCCATGCTAGTTTGAGAGTGAATGATGGACAAACATGACGAGAGCGGCGCCAGCAAATATTGAGATATGTATTAGGTTCAATGTTTGTGGCGCCAACGGAGAGTCGTAAGCAATCTCGTACTTACATACATAATTTAAGTAGGCTTTCTGAAATATCTACCCTAGGGACGGACACTTTTACGATTATGGTAAAGAAAGGAGCACTGCCCTTTAATTTAATATCAAAAAAGTGTACTTACTCTATAACTTCTGCAAAATTTACAGTATATGTATATTTTGTACTGGCCCGTGGATTCGCCCGAGTGGAGGTCGCAGTTATCTCACAGGAACATATCACCGAGATAAAAAAGTATCATATGCCTAACTCAGGTCATAATATATCCATTAGCCAAATTTCATACAAATCCGCCGGCAAACAGTTACTTTCGCATTTATTAAATTAGTATGGATCTAGGCTTAATTTAATTTTACCAAAGTTAATATAACAAAATGCCCCAACAACAAATAATTAAAACTGGCCCGAGAGTCACGCACGTTATTAACGCTCTGTTGACAACGCTCAGTTATTTTTGGGCGCTATCATGTAAAGTAACGCTCCAATGCGCCGATTGACGTGTACACAAGCATAATATGGAACTATTCCTGTGCCCGGTCGGTTTACGGGGATCGTCAGCTTACAGGGATCATCGACTTACAGGAACTATTAGGTTCGACGGACCTGGAGTAACGGTCACCTGCTAAAGAGACGGGAGATTAAGTTTCTGATGTTTGTTTTGTGTTATTTGGCTGTTGTTCGTTGTGATTGTTTTGAGGAAATGTTTTTTTTTTTATTCATACAGCATTGAATGTCGTTGTAAATGGCTTTTGGTCGATGTCTACGAATTCATAAGTACTACATATAAAACTGAGATGCAACTTCGCTTGCAAGTGTCGTGGTCGGTAAAAATAAACCATTTCGTGAACTTAACAAACTCAAATAATGATGAAAATACACTCATGGGCTTATTTCGTTATCAGAACTGTTTCTGAATTACTAAAATATCCATGATACAGCGAATGACAATGATTCACTTTCAGGATGTGCCTTATCTCTGGGAAAATATTAAAGTTGACTTTATGAAGTAATGTTTTAATACAAACGTTATTATTATTCCTGTTTATATTGATAAGTAGGTAGCCATTATATGGTGCAAATCTTTGTTTTAAATTTTTAATGATCATACCACTCTTAAGAGGAAACAGGGAGTGCAATTCTCCATACAAATGTATTCCCCTTTTTTCTTCCTGAATAATGCCTCTAGAGCAATTTTTTATTTTTTTTTTAAATCAAGGTCTGCTGTAAACATGTCCCTCCCTGTCATTTTCTTTTTTTCAGTAACTAATAAGTAAAGAAAATTTACCCTCTAAAAATTACAAAAAATGCCCTATTTTTACCACCGTGATTAGAGGATTACCAGACAAATTAGAAAAGTTTTTAACATGAAAAAAAAATGTTAGGAACCTAAACATACTCTTTTAAAAATGTTAATGTAAAAAATAATTGAATCGGCTCAGTTTTCGAGAAGAAAAAAAGGGGATACAAAACGTCGATCTCGTCAAAATGTTTGTGATAATTTTGCTCTGAGCTGCAGCTGTCCCTATAACACACCACGGGGGTAGACTTGAGGTAAGGCGACGGCAATAGTTTCTTTAAATACCTATTTTTCAAATTCCTCGCAAGCCTCGTCCCCTCTTAACTAAGCTCCCCGTTAGAGAAATGTGCAGGGTGTCACAGTTCAATTACCTAATACTGTTAAGCTAAGACACTTTTCAATTACCTCAAACAAAACATAGGGGTGAATGAACTTAATTCGAAATACTAAGGGGCCAAAGTCAAAAGAAATACGCACACACAAAAAATGTTTCACAAAGATAATTTCTCATAATCACGGCGGCATACAAACATTAATTTGCAACATCATTATGTTGGTCGTTGAACCGCTAATAGCTTCAGTTACCATGGGACCCCATACATATCGTCCCATCAATCATCTGTTTGCCACCTGGAAGGCGCTAGAAAGTTCGATGTACGGCCTTTGCGTTCGACCTTGGTGTCAAATTACAACCAACCCCAACAAACAGATCCCTATAAATATAACATTTTATTATTTCCCCTGTTCTCATGTTTTGGTCCGTGCTGTTGTGAATGGTGCTGTAAATAAGCAATGATATTTATTATTCGTAAAATGTTTATTATATCTGTTATATAAATATTTTATATTAACTCTAGAAGCGTCGAAGATTAAGACTTCCCTTAAACCGCCGTCGTGACAATTTTGTCACAGTCTATCATAATGTTTAATGATCATTGGTATTAAGATAAAACTATTTGTAATACGTATATTAATCAAATTAAATCAAATTCTTATTGCTTGTAAAACAGAAACGAGACAATTTATTCCTAAATTGTGAAAAATGGCAAAAATGACAAAAACAACACTTACATGTTTGACAAAAATGGGACGGCGGCGCTTCTAGTTTATGAACGTGATCCGTAGGTGGACATTGTGGACTCTGTGGTTTTAAATTATGTATTCGAATTCAAAACATGCCAAATGAAACAGATTTTGGTACGCAGTTGGACTGGACTACAAATATGGCAAGCTAAGAGCTCAAAAATAACTTAATTGATGGAGTTATTCCTAAATCGGATCAACTACTAAATAATTTCCACCAGTAAATCAGATTTAGAAGATCGGATCGGAAAAACAGTTATTGAACTTTAGGACTATTTTCCTGTAACACTCCCTTAATTTAACCCCTAGTCATCGTCATTCGTCATCGGTCACTACCCTCGCGGGCGCGGCTTCACCCTCCGTGATTGTTCAAGGTTCACCGCACGACCTTCACTGCTCCTCAGGTGTCAACTTACTAATGTCATTAGCGTCAAGTTACTGCACAAGCACGCCTGGTTGCTCTCGCCACTATATTTGAACCACGTACTTTCTTTGTTTCTCCCTTCTCCGTTATTCTTCAGTTTTTTACTGGACGCGTATTTGATTTCATTTTCGATACATACGTTTTCTGAATTCCCAGCTAACATAAATAAACACAACTGCTTTTCTTTATTATATGCTCAGTTTTCATGAAATCGTTTGGCTCCACTGTTGTTTTTAATATTTGCAGCTTGTCTGTAATAATTATGTTAGATAGTTGTTCTGGCTTTGTAAACAACGATCTCGTACATCACCATTATAGTTTACAAATTAGAATATTTCGTCTATTCTTTTTCAGACCGTATAGTTTTTTTTTGTTGTCATTTGTTGTCCTCTGCATTTATCGAACACGTCTCGTCGGTCTCGGGAATTTCGGATTCGTCATTCGTCTAATTTCGTTAGCTGTGGGTGGTAGCCGACAATCTTTACGATCGCCACGAGATTCAATTAAACCACTTTATATTGTTGTATTAATGCGTCACACACATCTTTAAATAACGCGACATTCAAAATAGTTTGTCTTATACATAATAATTATATCAACTTTGTTTGCAATATTAACACCCTCTTAAACATTGAGTGTTATATTTCCATAATATTTTCTCGCCAATATAATTATGTGTGTTGGAGTCGAGACAAATTGCGCTCTTAAATGTAGCAAGTTTTATTCGATGACTTTAGCGCGTGTGAGTGCTTTTATAAATCTCGAGCCATTTCCGAGTGGAAAACCACCGCTGTCACATGATTAAGGATTCTAATTTCTCACGACAGTACAGTACAGTGTGTTATTCGAAATTATTCCAAGGCTATGACCTGATTCACTTTGAGCTTGCGTACTTACCTACTAGTAATGCTCATTCCGCTCCAGTTTTTATTAACAATGAACGAGCACATTTTCAAATTCTCTTTTCGGTTCTATTGAAGCTATAAAACATTTTGTTTAGCAAATAATTAGGTACTGAATAAACGATACTATGTTGCATCAACACAGTTTAACAAATTAACAATTACTGCCCACTCGTCGCTTCACCTTCTACCATGTCATTAACGATATGTTTAGCTATCGTAAAGTTTCGTTCATCGGGGTGTGTTTCGATGTATGGCCGAGTCCAGACTTGCGAGTCAATAACGACGACTCGACCTTCGGACACTCACCATTCTTTTTGCGATTTTCGCTGCAACACTCGCGTATTGCAAAATAAACGATACGAGATGATGAAAGTAGAACCGGACTTGTAAATTCATCACAAGTTACGAGTTTCATAAATTAAACTATAATTCGCTTTGAGATGGTTTCTTGTGTAGATGTCATTTACTCAGCACTAATTAAACCTTTTATACATTCGTCTCGTGGTGCTGTCTCGCTGGTAATAAAAACTAGTGGTCATTACGTTCTCATAACATCGCATGGATCTAACGCATCGTTGTGAAATCACACTTTTAGATTTTACACCGCTAATAAATCGTGGTGTGTAACCCGGGATCAAAATATATTTTAAAGCTCACCTCTGCTTCTTTGGAGTTAAAAGTAAACATGCTTATCTTACTCGTTTTGTAAACATTAACTTCGTGAAGGAATTAAATTGTTTTGATCGTTAAGCTATTAGGATCAATTTGTTGATTTAGAATCACATGCAGCACTTCAACAGCTGCTTTACTTCCTACATTGTGATTGCATCAATCTTGATACATTATTGGTTAGATTCTTTCCATTGTGTCAAACACGGTTTACACGTGTTTGAACCATCTAGTTTTTTCCCCTGCAATACGACTTGCTTCTTGCTCATTAAAAATACCTATGTAACAATCGCGATAAGGGTGTAAGGTCAGCCTTCCGTGGTTTGTTGCACCTAACTCCGGTCAAGGCAATCTTGGCGCCAACCCGGAGCCGGCACTAAAAATACACCTTCGCCCAAACGTAAATAATTTAGAAGAATCTGCAAAGTGTCCGGATGCAGCCACTTCAAAAGGTGAACCGCAGAACTCTCAGAGGACACGTGTTTCAAAGATCAGCAAACTGAGATAGTGAAGCTGCTTCGTATAAGCTAGAACCAGTTTTAGAACCGTTAAGAAGCTTCATTCACCACTTGAGCCTTTAACTGATAACAAAATGAACTCCTTCGGTCTTCGTTTAGAATCCGCCAAAACTTGTCGGAAATGAATCGTCCAGACGATATTACAGACACGGTTTGAGACTACTTTTGAGAACGCCGCCGTGACGCAACATTATAGCAATTTGGTGTCAAAACATATTACCTACACATGGCATTTAATACTCCATGTCATGAGTCAACTACAATAATCTTTCATATAAATGTTTCTGATTTCTGGTTAAAGACATTTATTTCTCATAAATATTTGCACTGGCATCACGGATATATCTTCCTGTTTATTTTTATTCAAGGGTTTTTTTTAATGCTTCTTTTACAAGAAGGCTCATCGTTCAGTATTATATTATTTTCAGTTAAAATATTTATTTCTACTGCGACAGGGAAATACTTCACCGCTCGAAACGTAATTATTTAAATATTTGTGAACAGAAAAAACCTGAAATTAGTTTTCTATGCTATTTCATAGCATTAGGCGTTTCTGAAGAGTATTTTGACAGTAAGAATTATAACTCTGCAGTAGATTTGTTGAAACAATTTCTCTCGTGCCAAAATAAAAAAATGTACAAATAAAAATAATGAATGCTTCATGCGAAAAATGTATCTACCTATGTTATATATTTTCACATAACGCTCTTTTTGGAAAAATACCTAAAACGCGGAAATAGTTGACAGTTATGTAAACATTATTGGCACATAAATTATTATCAGCTGCTGCGTTCTGGGTTAATGCATGTCGTTAAAGTAGATTATTTTCTATATTCAAGTTAATTAATCATAATGTTCTCATTCTAAAGCTGAGCTCGTTTGCGGGCAGCTTTTATCTGTTTTGCGGTCACGAACCACAATACCTAGGTATCCATTACTGTTTGTAATTTATTCAAATGGTAACTCTTTCACAGAATAAGGGTTACAGCAAACGTGATTCCGAAATAAAGGACAATTGTTCTCTACTATTTATCACAATTCATGGTCCATTGCCTCTACAATGAGCTCACCTCAACGTAAATCACAAGAATTGAACTTTATGCTTATTGGCTTTAAGTATAATTTGTTTTGTGGCGGATTAGTCCTATGCGGTTGATTGTGTCTCGTTGTTATCGTGTCGTATCGAGTGGCGCACGCGCCACAAACGACCGCTTGTATGATTTACAACGTGCTCCACTGAAAGGTACCATTGTTGGCTTAACAGCTTCGACGGCAATTACACAATCGCATCGTTTGACGCCTGTCGAAGGTTATCTCCGGCCGTACGCCTGCGCTCTGTAGTTCACCGATGTTTGTAATGTTAGTGCGCTTTGTTGATGGTATTTCACGTTTCTGCTCTTTTTGTTAGAACCACGGCTACCATTGACCATTTACAGTGGAATTCCAGCCCTTTCCCAGGCTGCGTTAAAAATGAAAACTATTTAAAGTTTGCCCAACATCTGAACTGCCCTCGTTTTTCATGTAATGACACATAACGACCGACCAGCTGAGTAAAGACTAATTAGACGCCATTTAATGCGTTGCCGTTGAAATTGTCGCATAAATTAACTGTTATACGATCGTAAAACTTTAGTTGTAATAATCTCCATGTAATATCCTCAATGTTTGCAATAATATATCGCAAGCAGAACAACAAACTAACAGGCAACAGATCCGGTCGTTCCAATTAGCGTTAATCAATTACGTGGTTTCGAAGATAACTAACTGGCATAAGGTGGATGTGATGAATCACCACTTCTGGTGATTTGCCAAACAGTTGGCACGGTGGATTCCGAAGCTACATAGGAATTTGTATTTTTATTAATATCGGGATTAGTATAACGCGATTGCGCAGTATGTATTTTCTATTCAAACTACCTACTACGAAAATAGTGTCGACAGTTTCGAGTTGTTTACTTATTTCAGTAACTATTGCGTCGCTTCACATTTACTTTAGCATTGTCCCGACTCATTGCATAAGCAATGTGGAAAACATTAAAGAACACGTCTTTCTCTTCTATGTGTTGTGAAAATGAGCACATGTCCACGATTTCTTTGTCTATCTCGTTTCTGATTGTAAACTGAATGGCTGCTGTTTGTTCTCTCTCAGCTTCACTGACAATGTTTTACATTTTATTACTATCAGAATTAGTAAATGGACGTCTTTAGTACCTTCTTCGTTCATTAAAGTTATTGTAGCTGCTTCAGATGGATGTACTGTTTGTAGTTCACATGCAGTTTAGGTCCCACTCCAATGCAATGTTACTGTAAAGCAAAATGTCATGCAGTTTTCGTGAAATTCTTAAGTTGCCCAAAAAGCAATTTGTAGCAAGAATGCAACTCACACTATTTTAATTATATAAGATAGGTTTGACCCATTTTAAACCTTTAACAACAGAATAACAATGTTTTACCTTAATAATATTTATGTATTTAATTGATAACATTACACATACCTACGGCGCAAAATAATAAATAAACCATTATAATTAATCAACTTCCGTAGAATGCCGATAAAACATTAATTATTTGATAGCTGACTTCAATAATATACCATGTCCTATTAATAAAAAGCATTATTAGCACTTGGACTTTAACGACTACTAACCTAGCAAGAAATAAATACGAGCCATATATCACCTACACGATTTAAGGGCTGTATTTAACAGTAATAGTTTCTCGAGATTACAAGAAAAAAACACCGGGTTTATAGCAGGTTGGCGTGTCGACATGTTACCCGGTCGTTTGTTCGATGACTCACTAAAACAGACGCCAGCAAAGCAAGCTACCCGAAACTGTCAAATTTTCACAATAAACTTTGAACCTTATGCTTTAGGGATAAAGTTGAAAATCTATTAAAGAAATTTGACAGATTGTAGTAGCTTGATGTGCTGGCGTCTGGACCAACTACCAACGCTATCTAACGTAATTTATGTCACATTGCGCATGCAGAAAGCCATAATGCTTAGCCTGTAATTTATAGATAAAGATGAAAAAGTGAATGGTGTAATCGTTACTGTAATTCTCGTTAAGTTAGTAACAGCCGAGCAGGACAGTAATGAATGATTATGAGTTTATGACTTCATAACGTTTCCATGGGTTGTTACTTAGGTATTTTTTCTTAGAAACATTGCGAAACTACACTTGAGTCGATAGGAAACAAAACAATATAAATTTTTGCCTTCTAATCTTGGCAGTCTTCTAATATACTAGAACTGATATTCCTGTTATCAAGTCCTCTGGGACATGCAGTAGCCCGTGGTAGGTACAGACACAATTCTGAGAATTAAAGATAACTTAGTTACCTATAACATATGATTCTCATAACGAAATTGGGAACATGTGGAATGATCATTTTGTGATTATTTAGGCAGCATTATGTGCATAAACGCATCAGAGCTATTTCCAATAGCAAAGGGGAAATTTTGAAAGTATTTGCAATGAAGCAAGATTTACCCAATGAAAATGCTACATTACAGTGCGAAGTCGGCAAAAACCCCGTATGTCTGTTTAAAAGTTGACTCATGTGAACATCTGAATTCTGATGTAATGATTAATTTTCCTGGATTCCAAGATGTGTTTCAAAAAACCTGCTAAGAGATAATTTCCTTTCAGAAAAAACGTTGCGAGCGTCCTGTAATTTTTCATACACTATTTCTTATTTCAACCGTTGGATGCGAGAAGCACAGAACCGGTCGAAGTGGAAGTGCTTGGGGCAGGCCTATGTCCAGCAGTGGACGTCTTTTGGCTGAAATGATGATGATGATGATTTCTTATTTTATATTGATATTGATGACCACTTGGCTCTTCAGCAATATCCTTCGGATCCATGTTTTTCGCCTTTATCTATAACCTTTTTGATATATTTACATGAAGTATATAGGGTGACTGGTAATTAGTGACCGATACTTAAACACGTGATTTACATTAAATTATAATTTTCGTTACATTTTGACGGGATAGGCGAACATAAATGTAGGGAACAGCTGTTTTTTTTTTTTTCGCGATTTCAGGTTTTGTCCCATATTAAAAGTTATTCATAATGATGAGTAAAATCACGTGTTTAAGTATCGGTCACTAATTACCAGTCTACCAGTCACCCTATATAACATAGTATACACTGTTCGTTTATTGTCAAATTACATGCAACATTCTACCTACATGACATTCGATTCCTATTTAATCATGACGAAGTAAAATTGTCTATTATACCATAGTAACTATAAGTACTTCGTTACGACTTATAAGCTCCGTTACTATCGTTATTTGTAACCTTAGAGCCGGCCTTGGCGCCAGCAAATAGTGAAATGCATCGACATGATGCAATGTCTCGCTACAAACAAATATTATACTCGTATTTATAACATTTGATACGTCTGTTTTTAGAAGCTATTGTATTCGAATCGTTGTTTGATTTTAAATAGGTCCTGGTTTTAAGGCCGTTATGTCTGCTGGTACATTTTACATGGTATCTTTGTTATTATCGGGCTATGTAATTAATTGAATATATTATTTAATTCTATTTTATGTCATATCATCATGACATGCCATGTACGATGTCGGCAAGTGCAAACCTTCGTATACTGCAGTTTAGCTTGAGTATACAAACTACTAGCCAAATAAAGCAAATTATAATATCAATAGCCACATTTCTCTGTAATCTCAACTTTTATCACAAGTACGATAATGCAAGTACATAAAGTAATGCATAGGAAATGCAGTTTTACTATTGTTTACATTTAAGTTCTGGTCCTTGAAATATCCGAGAAATCGACGCTATCAAACTCATTACAGTTTGCATGCATGGTGTTGCCGAGGTCGCATGCATGCACAACATTGACCTATACGATAAAAACATAATCACGTCATACGGTCATATTACTATTACATTTGTAATCCCACGCAGGAATGTGTAAGTATGTGATACTATTCGAGTCGAGCATTGTGGGTATCACATTGAATAATATTACATTTCTATTTGAAAAAAATGTCATCAACCACTAAATATTGTCACATTTGTCATCAAGAACTCTAATAAACACTTTTGAAACCAGTATCATCTTCTGACCAATAAACCGATATGCCAGTCAATTATTATTTAGAAGAGCTATGCAAATCATGAATAAGAGACACCTTCGTGCATGAGTCATTTAGTTCCATATGCACCGAAGGATAGCTGAGACAAAGAACCCGCAGTAAACACATTTAAGCCTCTATTATTTTGAGCGAGAGACCCCATTGCAAGCGACAGACTGGCGACATGTAATTACTGTGATCTATAAGTAGGATAGAAAGTAGTTGTTTCAAAGACAACAAAGACACTTTAAGGTTTCTACAGCCCCGTCCGAAATACACATACTTACTTGAATAGTTTGACAAATACTACCGAGATGAAAATCACCATCTCAACTTGAGGGGTACTCCAAGGCAGAATGAATAAAGATTTTGAAAAGGCGTTCGATTTACCTAAACAACACATGAGAATTGATCATCTTCTTCTCGGTTGTCTCTTCTTATAAAGCGGCGCCAGGACGATCTGTCCTGGGTAGTCATAGAAGTTAGGTTCTGCGCTTTCATCTCCCTCTCGATACTGGACCACCATGTAGTGGGGGTCTTCGTCTTTTCAGACGTATCGTAGGGATATTCAGAACTGTTTTTACTAAGAACCTATCACCTCTTCTCATTACGTGACCGTACCATGTAAGCCTGTTTGCTTTCTTTTAGAATTGATAATATATTAACGTAATCGCAGGAGATAAAACCAATGGGATTTCAATGCAGATACATAAATAAATTGTCGCAATATTGTTTGACAATTGAAAGGCTTGACAATAACATGTGCAAAAGCAAAATGACCTTTGCTTCACGTGTATGGTTGCAAATATTGCATAATCAACAACTTATTAATATGCATTCAAGAAGTATCAAATACATCTTTACAATTTAAATTATGTACTCGAGATTGAATTTTATCAGTACCTATACTACCTATCCTTCAGTTAGCTTTAGGCTTAGTACCTATCAGTTAAATTCTGTTACATATAGTTACGATTTTAAGTTATCTTTGACGAATCTAATTTGATCTGCTGTGTTATTTGTAAGGTTGAGCGATGTATGTTTTTATTGGTTACCAAAATGTATGTATTGTAAAAACTTAATGCACACAATATAATTGGTTTCAACTGAATTGACGTCAGACCGCAATCAAATAATCATTTCAGTTCTCAACAGAATATTTATTTAGCACAAGTCACTGAATTAAATTGGTTTAGTTTTATTGTACAAATAAACACTCGTACAGTTCTATTTCCAAACACCTCCAAGATTTGGAATGCATTTCACATTTGTTTGTATACAGTGCTGCAAAGTAACATTTGGAAGTATAAATACGACAAACGTGGGCAGAAGTAAGTTCTTGTCTAGAATTCTCGTGCCCAAGCTTAGTAACCCATAGACTGAACATCTGTTGAACATGTCTTCCTTTCTGCATAGTCTTGGAAAGCTGTTGCATCATATAACCGTTTCAATCTGCATATTTAGTGCATTTGAATACTAGAGTTTTGATGTGAAATGGCGACCGAGTTGGACCATTTACACGCGACATCCTCGATGTTCTGAAAACATGATCTAAAATTGCATTTTAGAATCTTGGAATTCCAAAACATGAAGCAATAAATACTGCAACCTGTTGAAATTCAGTCGAGGGAATTCACCATATGCCGTTACTAGCTTCACAATTTACAGCTCTATCATACTGACGCCTCTTCCACGAGAATCGTTTCTCATATTTGTTTGCATAATGAGTAATCGCACTGAGAAATGCTGGCTCCTGCATATACAAAGGCGTCTGTTTTCCACAGATGTTAACAATAACAATTTGCGATTACTTCAAACTTCCGCCAAATGTGACCTGGTAGACCATGATGTCCGACCTTCACATTTTATGGCCATGTTAAAATTACAATTTACGGAAATATACGCTGTTAATGCGAAGGTGGTTCAAGACAATTTTATTATAACGCACTGTCAACGGAAATGCATAAATTGGTCTGTTTGTACAGAGAACTCACATAAATTTTAGTTTTAATTTCATTCATAATGAGTGTAAGTGACACTTTGTTTTCACTTCCTTCTTATTTGTTGTAAAATCTGGTGAGTTCTGCAAAGGGTTCGATCGACGTATGTGTGAATTGTGTGATATATGACAATATTGTAGAATAGTTAGCGACACGAAAGACAATGTGTTTAGATTCCACTAAAAGTAATTCTGTAAGTTAAAATTAGGAAAAGAAAATTAAACGAATGTTAAATATACCTCTGCAAAATTGAAAGGATTTGATTTTTTCTTTGCCAACTATTAAGTATTTAAATTGCGCAAACTTTTATTTCAACTAATTATGTTTGACCAAAGATTGAGATAATGCTAGCATTAAAATAAACTTTCATTGAAATACTGATTGAGCTCCAGTCATGATAACATCTAGCCGCATTCTCTTTGTAGTTCTAATTTAATGCGGTATTTTAAACAATTTTCTTTTTAATTTGCTTATATAGCACACTAGTCTTGGAAGGTTATTTAATTGCAAACACCATCGGTTCCGTCACGCGAACCGATCGTTACCGTCTTTCATAATATGTATATATTTTCTCCACTCTACATTTCTCAGCATAATTTTATACATCATTTATTATTTTGATTGTTAAATGTTCTGTTAAATTGTAAAATTTTTGTTTTTTCCTGTTTTAATGGTAAAAAAGTCGTTTACAACCTACATAATAGCTATTTCACATTAAAACATATGACGTCAATCATGCTCGTTACCAACTGAAATTGTTGAGTACTTCTCGTTTTACAGAACCTGTCAACATCTCTATCGGTCTCTATTTAAATATATAGTTTATATTATTGTAACAAAGCGCAACCTTGACGACGGCGACGCCTCGGCTGCTTTGTCTGACGACTGAGTCTTACGCATTTTGTCCCATTCATACTCTAGATGCGTTTCGTGCGACATAATTCTACAGCATTGACGCGACCAAACCAGCTCTACTAATTGCCTGTTCTCGCCCACTCCTTGTTACGTGAGTGATTCTTCGGCGGTTTCCTCTTAGAGCTTATCTTCCTCGACTCCATGGTTGGCATCACAATCGTCATTACTATTATTCAATCCAAACACTATTAAAGCCCGACTGATTTACTTCATTGTTACATCGCTAACCGTGTAGACAACTCTTTGTTCTCTCAGTGACGTTATTTTAATTAATTTCGATTGCAACAGATGGACAATGTCCAACAATTATTGCAACTGACACGTTTCTTCTTTTTATCTTTGATTGATGGCTCTTCACCTATGAATGAATTTGATTTGTATGATAAAATTGTCATCGGCAATGTCTATAACAGATTGCGTGCGGAATGCTTGCTTGCCAATAATTACCTTTATTGTGACTGACACTCCCGTTGCCTTGCCACTAACTAAACATCACTGCTTATGTATCTTCACCCCGCTGAGAATGTTCTGCTTCGCTCGGCTGTTCGTAGTCCTAACAAAATTTTCAAACAAATTTGAGAAATCGAGACATCAAAAGTACTCTTATAATAAAACTTGGCGGGATATTATCAATAGGTTATTTTGTCTTAACAACTACTAAATTACCGTGTTATACATTAATTAGAATAGTAACAATGTCATAGTAAATATCGATACTAGTATGAAATTAGCTTTGGCTTATCTGCTCCAAGGTTTCACTGAATGTTGTCTAACCTTAGTTTAGTATCATATATTATGTGTCATGTTGTCTTTGCGTCGAGTAATTTCGGAGGGAAGGTTGGAGCAGCTAGGTCTTTGGGTGTTCGACGATAGGGCTGTGGTGACGTAGTCATGTGTCGGCAGCATCAACGGGTTGGCGCTGGCGCTGGGCGGTAGCGGTGCAGGCAGCCCTGCGACGGCGAACGACTCTCGGGACCAGACGACGACCTCATCTCGCGCGCCCTCACCGCCGCCAAACGAGAGGCAGCAGCACTCCAGGTAGACGCGCTCCACGCTCGGAACGTTTGGCTTCTCTGGCTATGGCTGTTTTTGTTGCCAATGGAATACAAGCTTTGAAGTAAAAAAAAAAAAAAAAAAAAAAGTATCGACACTTCTATCGATTCATTTCATTTAGTCATGAAAATGGCTCCTAATGTTTGTGTTATCAGATTGGGTTTAATTCAAAGTTAATGTTCCATTGGTCAAACGTAAGAGGTGTTGGTTTCGTTTCTGTACTGTATAATTTTATGTGGGTCAAGGTCGTTTCCAAATTTTGTTGTACTATTAGAACGCCATACAACGTTCCTAGTATGTGTGCATGCTTGCCTGCTGAGTGTTTTTTGTTTTTGTTGGTGGTAGAAACCTTTTTGTGCTGTTTGTTTTGTATTCCGCAGAGTATTTGAACATTGTATTTGTTTTGTGTTGTTAGATAATTTTGTGTTCTGTTTAAAGGTTACTGAATTTTTCAGCGTCTTCGACATTAACACTAACATAATATTTATTTCATCCAACATGTACAAACAATTTTGCTCAGTCGTTCTTGCACGTCGAGCTGTCGATATCAGTAAATAAAAGAGTATAAATAAATTCAAAGAGGAAATTAAGTTTAATGATCGTTCTAAACTGTGCAATGTCAAAGTCAAACATATGTTTTCCTGTCGACAACGGATGACGTCAGGACTAAATAAAACAATGATGGTCCTTGTTATTGCCTTACTTTATACCTGAACAACTTTATACGGTCGATTAAAAAGAGGCTATTTTTTTATTCTTCCGAGCGTGATTGATGAGAGTGGTGATATTGAGTTCACCAGTTTCTTCAAAACATACCAATGACGCAACAACTTTTTAGGTGAAAAAAAAGACTCACAACAAAAAAAATTGCAATGTAAATAAGAAATCCTAAACAAACCCAAAGAGATTGATAACAGGATGTTTGACAGGTTTTAAATCTTTCTTAATTAGATACTTCAACATAATGTAAGGTAAGTCCTTAGTTTCAAGGATGGCATCACAGGAGGAATGAATTGGATGGAGATAAAATTATGAATATACCATTTGAATTCTGTTCCACAGATGGCAAAATGAGATACTATCGGTGGAGCATAATGTCGGCTGGGGCACGTCTTGGTCGAGTCTCTGTCCTGAATCTTAATACCCCAAACTTGTACCTTCAATGCATAATCTACAAGACGTTAGGCAATTGATCAATATAGATATAGTGAATTTCGTCGTCAAAGTCAAACTTACGCAGGATTAAATTACTGTAGGGTCTTATACTTTGGACGGCCACTTAATTGTTTGAATTGGCGTGAGAGTTAACGATGTTTAAAACTGTTCAATGTTGAATGGCGTCTAGAACATTATCGAAAAATGTATGTCTAGATTGAATGCCAAAAGTAGTAGGAAGTAAAGAGCCAAGTCTTGATATAGATCAACGCCTGTTTGTGGGCGGGTTTTTGGCATTGTCACATGATAATATCTATACTGACAATATGACTTGTCCGTCAGTTTGTCCAAGAAAAAAATCAACAGCCGCGAAGGTTTTGACTCGACACCTACATAGTTAGAATATAACAAAAGATAGAAGTTTAAAAAAGATACAAAATGTCACCCACGTGACACTGAAAAAAAAAACTAAACTTTATAATTATGTAAAGTGGGTGCGTATTCAAACAAGCACGGATATAATTACTCTACCTCCGGATTTTGGTCCTTCGGTATCAAATACCGCAGGAGATTAGCAATTTTCTGGCCTTGATCTTTCCAATAAATTCTCAAATATTTAATGTATGTAGTGTTTTTTAGATCTTTGTTTATCAAATGATCATGAGACGTGTTCCGTATTAGGTTAAAAGATGTCAAGACCAGTTTAACTTTGCACCGCACGTCATCAAAGCAAAAGTGGCGGACTTTCAACCATTGTATATAAAGGCACAGCATCTGCACGATTATACATACGTCTTGCACATGCAAATTCAGATCATCAAGGAAGCATTTGGGGTTTTCAAAATAATAATTTGGCCATCCCTAATGTCCGACCGAATATGAACGAGCATTTATATCCTTCACGTCATTAACTGCTAACGACGAGACGTTGAATAATCACGATAAATGTGCATGCCTCCCAAGGCATCCCAAAAGCTATACGTGTTGATCATCTTGTAATTTAACTCATAATTTCTGGTGAAGCTTACGTCATGCTCCGAGAATAGATCGCCGGTTGCTTTCAGTGTGGAGTTATTGTAGATTTTTTGCTGGCAGGTTATTGACTTGAGCATTTAGATGTCACGACAAGGGTACTGAACACGACTCTGCTACAAGCCACCGCATGTACAACAAAATTGCAAGTCTGCAACATTGAACCATTCGCGAATATAACTGAGCAGTTTATAGAATCGTAAAAATGTTTTATGTAGGTACTTACTGTTTCAATTAGGAAGTCATGATTCTAGTAAACTTGCTCGATATGAATTGATATCGCACGTGCGATGATTATCATAATATATCTATCATTCTGGGCAATTCTAAAAATATCTGTTTTTTCATATGTTTGGGTTACAAAAATATAAATATTATGTTAATTGGAGATACCTACCGGTTTTTTCTGGCAAATTTGAAGGTCATTATTGTTTATTTATCCACAATGATTATAAATATAAATATAATGTAGGTAGTGCAACAAAACGAGTGGGTGTTGAGACTGAGGTTTGAATAATGTGTATACATAATTATTTATGTGAACGTACAAAAACACTCGTACCTACTATGATTAGGTACCTAGTTTTTTTTTATGCATTCAGATAACGCAATCTGTTATTAACTAATTAATTCATGTTTTTGTAAAAAGTTAGTATACCTACCTACTGTTATATATTTATCTTATAGCTTTAGCAAGCAATTTGACATCCTAGAGATGAAAAAAGAATTGAATTATTTATACTGCTTTATGTCTTAGATTAATAACTGAGACAGATATAATGGCACTGAAACTATACATTTTAAAAAGTCTTAGCAGTAAGACACGTTCGATTAGTAAATAAATATTTAAATACTCAAAGTTCACTTGAAAACTGTGTAGGCGAATTACATTATGTATTTGCCCAAGTCGTAAAGTATCTGCACTTAGTGTAGAAGTTTAGTCAAAAAATGTAGTAGTAGTTGTAGATCTGCGCTAATGTATTGACTTCTTCTTGTAAGTACCATTGAACTTTGTACATTATTCGAGTCGATTGTTGGAGCCTTGTCGCCCTACAAGAGGAAAGCCAGATGCACCAAGAAAACTTCGCCTTTTCAATCAAAATATCAATTAAAGTTAACGGGAAAGCTTGATTCTCCTCCTGATTGATGAGTAAGAAAATCGTGGTTTTGACTTATCACGTTTATCTTGAAAATGAGATGTGCTGGAAAAACCTCATTTACGTAATTCTAGGCTAGGTCAATAGCGAGGAATAATATAATCACATAGTAACCTCACATAAAATAAAAAGTTTGACATTAGTTGAGTAGTGTTATATGCATAACTGAATTAATCAGAACTACTGAATGTATTCCTCAACTAGATATTACACCTACCACTGTTTGTCTCTGCATCACCCAAAGGCTGATTGGCAGAAAATGCCTATGGAATTAAGTCCGCCTCTGTGCATTAGTATTAAATAAATAAATAATAATATTATTTAGATTTACAAATAGCCAAACGAGTTCTACTTCTACTATTTAGAATCTTTTTATCTGCATGAATACTTGCCAATCAATATACTGAATTGGTGCAATACATCAACACGGCTATTGGCTATATTTTTCATGGTCAGTGACTAACAGGCTTCGGTTGTCCACCGAACTTTGATGATAACTGAGAATTTCATAGAACATCGTTCAAGCCTATTTCGCAGCATGACCGACGAATATTAAACTGATGCTCGAGCTCGAGCCTTCAATTTAATTTGCTAAATAAAATGGAAACGTGCTCTCAATATCTCCCGAAAACTTATTCAACGAATACATCTTCAGTATCCCACTTAAGACTCGAGATTTGACAGAGAAGAGGATCTCGAATGCGCGATAAAGTATTCGCAAATGTGTGCGAGATCGTTACAATAATTCACGAGTAATCTTCGCGTTGAATTCTTTGCGAAAGCGTTTAAGCTTGGGAAAAGTGAGCAATTATACTTATGCCTGTGTTAGTTCGCGCGGTCGCGTCCCGAGTGCCCTTGGTAGCGCGGAGTTTGTACATATCCGCAAAAAGTGTTCGACACCCAAGTGCCTGTTAATAACAGTAGGGTTGTACCACTGCGAACGAGGCACACTGTTAGCTAGAGCTAGTAGGTACATATGCATCGAATAAGGTAGCAAATAAGTGCTGTTTCTACCGTAGATGCAGTTAGTGGTCATACTCCTGTAGAACCAAGTAATGCAGCTGACGCATATTCCCCAAAATAAATCTTTCTTTTGTTGCAGCAAGATTAGCCCAGTTTTTATTTTCATACTGACAATAAACGAATACAATTTAAGAATGCTTCATTTAAATATTACATTTTGAGTAAGATAATAAAACAACGTTGTTAAAAAATAAAAGATGGAGTTTTACGAACATTAAAGTGACATTCGCGTGTCAAGGGGGTATTTATTTGACAACAAGGGCGTAAGTGGGTTTAAAAACATAAATTAGTTATGAGTCAAAGGTCAGAAGGACTTGGGATAAACAATTGACAATGAAAGGCATAGGTATCTGTATAGTTATGGATTTCCCATGAGTTCAGTACATTATTCTAGTAGGTATACCCAACCATCATTGAAATTTTTCGTCGGTTCGTTGTACCATAAAATTTGACCGTGTAGGGATTGCACTTTTGTATGCAACCACAGATTTTTTTAAACCGAGGAATACTTTTACTTACACCGTGTATAAGTATCTAGTTATTCGTTCATAAAAACATTGTAAAGTAGACGAATATTTCATTAAAGAGCAACGGTTTGCATAATGTTTGTTCGTGAGATTCTAGGAATTCTGAGAGTAATTTAAGTTACGAGAGCTATCATTAGTTCTACGTACAACAATGCAATATCATTCATGCCCTCTATTGTCACGTGCACCAACACATTTCTGCAACAATTAATAAAATATCAAGACCATATAAAAATAAAGTAATGCAATTAAAAGTGCAGAAAAAATTATAGCAGTGGTTTTGCCTTATAAGCGTGTTCGAAACACGTGCTCTTTGCGGCATTTAAATGAGTTGCGTCACTACTATAAATATGCTAGTATACGTAGCCATAGCAACGTATATGAGTCCCCCGTTGATTCCCCCTACAGCTATTTACACGCTCCACTCGCCTCCCTAGTCCCCTTATGGGTTGCCAATTAAATACCTTTCCTAAGATTTTAATACCGTGGCATGTTACACAAATGAGTATGTTATTATATTCGTAAAGAAAGGAATATTGCAGCGGTTTCAAAGCCTTGTGATTAAAGGGGAGGTATATTCGTCTGGGCTGAAAGTTCAATCTGAAAAAGAATACTTTATTAAGACACAGAAAGGCACGTATTCTGTCTCATTAAAAATAATGATAAAACATGAATTATGTCTTTACGAAAGGAATTCAGGACGAAGTCATAGACACAGAAAATCTGGAATTATCGTTATAAGAACGATTATTTCAATAACTTTTTGTCAATCAAAGAGACATTGCTAGCGTGTTCACATCCATCACTCTTGTTGCCGCCAAACCACTCTTTGCCGTTACTGCACCCACCACCGCTCCATTTTGAGTCTTATGCCGTACACCGAACAGAAACATTTCTATTATCAATAATTGCAGACTTGTTAAAGCAACGGCCTAATTGCTGCTCAACTTTTGTAATTTGCTGTCTTGTACCCGTAAAGAGGCACTACGTTGTGACCGTTATAATCTACCTAGCAACAACCAACCGGTAGAGAGTTCGACGTCCGAAAGAAATGTAGTGACCTCATAGATTCGCCATTCGCAATTCATCATTTTGTACAAGCAGCCCCACCGGCCACGCGGCGAAATTGTGCTATCTTTGGCAATATTACCTTTCTAATAATCGCAGTTACAACAGAGATAAGTAAACGATTGTACTTTGATCATAGATTGTTAAAGGAATCGTGATCTATGAGGGTTTGTGCAAATTATAAGTAGATACTAACTTGTTACTTTCGTCAACATCATAAATCGATGGGACATGAATCGTTCGTTTCGGATAAATCTCGCCCGAAGATGCGATGACAAATACATTACAATGTCAAGCAGCTCTAACTCAAGTACAAATAAGATCATTTGCGAATTTCATAAAACCAAAAGTTTTCAATTGGGTATATGACTATTGAAGCATCTAGGCACTAAAGTAGACAACTGCAGGCGTGGCAGCTAGAGATACTAGAAACTTTCAAAAAGGTTTGGCCGGAAAAGGCACGGCTTTTAGAGCAGAGTGAAAAGATATGGGAAAACCGTTTTAGTATGTATTTAAATAAACATAAAGTATTGGATTTAAACAAGATATACTAGCCTTTGTTTAGGCGTATTCAGATAACTGGCATGAACACTGCTGCACCTAGCTAGAACAAGTTCGAGTAAAAGTTTCCGAAGCTAATGAACTTAATCTTTATTTAAATTCTAGCATTGCGGTTGTCTAGTTACTAGTCAGTCCGTGTACCGGCTGGACTTTCATCCGTGCCGTTAGCAACAACGCACTAACGTCATCTCACATGACATTGAAACATATCCCGAGTGGTTGTAACCGCAGCCTCGGGATGCGTCGGCGCACCCAGCCGTACAAGGACTCAACATGACGTCACCTACAACAATACTACGCATACGAAATTACATCTTTCTCCTTACTAGCAAAGGCGAAATTCCCCTGCAGAAAGTAACTTTTTTAACCTTGGAAGCCTTGTGTGCGATTTTACTTTGTTGCTTCGTATTACCGTCGCGGTGATAGAGCTTCGTCGCGGAATGATGGACTGCCGATCGAAAATTTTATGCGCCATAAAATGAGATTCAATACCTTATACGAATCGCTCAATTTTGCATATTATTATACGCTAAGCGGAAATGTAACCACATTTCCTAATGCATGACTAACTAATGTCAACGATAAATGCTAACACAGTTATCTTCGGAAATAGAGTATCTCGTTCACAGTCATCTGAAGCGGTGACATCAGTGTTTGCCAGAGATTGTCGTCAAACATGAATAACGTGGATCACATGTTATACAACCGATTTG
Organism: Oligia latruncula; assembly: GCA_948474745.1. Classification (NCBI taxonomy): domain Eukaryota; kingdom Metazoa; phylum Arthropoda; class Insecta; order Lepidoptera; family Noctuidae; genus Oligia; species Oligia latruncula. Next base: position 4,314,308 of record OX419684.1, on the reverse strand, counting down.
CCAACTGATTAACTTGTCACTTTTTTGTTGGGGATCGAGAAATAATTTCATTTATTTCACAGTAACAGCTGCTGTTTGAACAAGACCCGTCTTTTAGTGTATAAATCTCATTCTAATTTCCCAACGTCGACTACGAAGCAAAAGAATATAGAAACTGGTGTCAAACACACTATCAAACTGTTCGCACACTAATTTGTTTCTGATGACTTAATAGTGTTACAATAACCAACGCTACATATAGGCAAAACACATCCAATTAATTTGATTATCCTATAAAAACTAAAAGGAAATCCGTCTCCAATTTACTCATCACGTAACCTGACACTCAGAATGGATTACTTCTGCAACCACATCCGAAGTCATGTTTGGTAAATATATCTTATGATTAAACATCACACTTGAGTGTTGACCCATATTGCCCAGCGTTTCCGGTTCGCCGGTGATCGGCCTTGATGTCTCACCCACAAAGGTCGAGCGTAACAAAAGATACATTCGTAAGTAAACATTCACTCGATTTGCTCCGTAATATACCTATCTAATTAGTTAATGTGGGAGCCAAATTATCGCTTACACAATACGAAGTCATGTAACTCCCAATCTATTCTGTAAAACCTCATCGTGACAACTTAGGAGAAGTGTGGTCATAGTGAGCTTGAAGCGAGCTGTCAATAGTGTTAATGCTTAGCATTAGGTGGAATCAGGTCACTTCATCTAAGTGTTCATAGTGAGATTTTTGCAGAATGGTTCGGTTTCCTTTGTAGTCTATGATAACTTTAATTAAAGAACTCTTAAGTTAAATACAAAAAGCACTCTCAAGTTTAACACATAAACAGTACCGTAAAGGTTACGCCGTTACATTCTTGGTTCTTGGGGTTTAGAACCTCTTATAAAACTCCTTTCCTTTTTATGATGGAGAAAGCAGAACTGTGCCTAAGGCAACGCAAAGCAGTAACATGTTAGGATCGAAGATTGGAATAGTGCATAAGTTATGACAAGTTGCTAACCAAAATGAAATCTACTTGAGTGTCTGACGTTTTTACTCCAAATGACATTCCATTAAGAACTGTTTCTTTGGTTATTAGGGACAGGGCTATCAAAGCAACTTTCATTGGGGCATCTCTAGTTTTCTACGCGGAACTAAGACAATGAGTTCTCCTTTTACTAGAGAAAGAGCTATTATCTAAATGAGTAATTGGTCTTAGACGAAAGTCAATTAGTCAACTATGTGCTCAGACATAAACACTTCTTCAACAAAGACTAAAAAACTATACAATTCATTTGGTGTTTTTCCAACATTGTACCAATTAATTAGATAGACATTATTTTTCTACTGTCGTATTTGTAGTACCAACGGCCTTGCGTGATAATACGTAACAGTGACACAGATTTGCAGGGCAATCTCCACCCCGATTCGATTATGCAAACGGTACAGCTGATAAAATGTTACTCGCCGATGGCCTGTTTTATTTTAATGATTAATTGATTAATACCAATATCATGTGACTAACGTTTATTTTGGCAAGATTATTTGAAAATTGCCAGTATCTGTATTGACACCAATATTGAAAGTGATTTTAGTGTTCTTTTAGGTTCCCAGTTAGCAACATAACTGATAATTTCTAATGTTGGACAACATTCTTGAACAGCTTACATCCGAAAAACTTACTGAGAAACCAGACAGTCAAGCAAAAAAACAAAACGATAGCCCCAAGCTAACTTTAAACCACCAATGTAAAAGGTCTTGACTTTCAAATACAATGGTGTATGATTTAAATATTAAGCGAGTGCCATCTTAGACCCGTTAGACACAAATCGGGGGCGTGACTTTGCCGTCTGTGCCAAAGATTCCCCTTCGATTTGCCAAGTATACGCGACGATGTTTGCCTAACATCGGGTCGCGTGAAACGTTCCACCATTCCATGTGTACCACATTCGGAAGCTATCTTATTTATTTTCATGGTAATTTTGTGGAAATTCTAGGGTTATGTTTTTCTTGGAATCAGATTGAGTTGAAGAAAATGTTTGCTGTTGAAGTTATGGGAATGGGCTATTCAGCTTTTCTTTTGGCCCAGTAGACTGTCAGTAATTATTTTTTTATGACATATCAATTCAGTAGATAATATTGCAGATGCTTACCTAATTATTAAAGTCCTAAAAAGTCCATGTTAAAACAAATTTGGTACGATACGTTGTATTTTTCCGATTGCGTTGAGCTTTGTAACCTGACAGGAAAAATCTTGTCCACTTTCATTTTTAATCGCCCTCTGGTAATTCCGTTCCTACATTTTAATTGTACTTATATGTATACTTATGGAATTTTTGACGGTTGCGGATAGGAATTATTTCAATGATATGTACAAATTACCTACAAATAATTTGAAAATTATTATTCATAAATGAAAATTAATATTTGCAAAGCGTCGGGCTGTTAACAAATATTTAACAAAAGTCACTAAAAGTAAGTGACCAAATATTTTTTCTTTGTTGAAGTGTTATTGTAATGTCCATTGCAGATAATAATTTACTACTTGTTTGTATAAAACTGTTTTGTTTGACAACATTATCACCTTAATTATCACTTCATAACCCGGGCCTTTCGTTTACTTGTTTTCTTCTACTACCATTTGTTGTTTAAATTACTTGTAGAAAATATCTACCGTCTGATTGATAAATAATAGGTCTCGTATTGACGTACAAAGCTTGAAACACTAATTACAGTTGTAGGTACCTACATATCTATTGAAGCAGACAGGTCAAAAAACCTATTTTATTATGATTGACAATGTTTTTTCTTGTAGGTAAGTGGCTAATGATGGAAACATGACACGTTTATCTACCACAGTCATCGTGGTCACCGCGGAAAATTCTTGCTAAGGAAAATTAATAACTCATCGTAACACTAACGTTGAATACAGAATGACTGTTCAACGCGGTTCAGTTAGGCAGCAGGACTAGGTTCTGTCATACCTGCCATTATAAAGCACTGTCAACATGATGGTAGAAATCTGCAGTAGAAAATTATTTATTGAGTTAACCCGTATTGTCCCTTAGTTGGCAACACCGCATACACTCCTCTTGGAAATCGACTCCGAAAATGGGCATTGCGCGTACGCACTTAGCGCGTATTTCCCAACTATATGTTTATGACTATGATCCTCCAGATAAATTATAATTTATTCGCCACGTCTTAGTCCTCAGCTCCAATTAATATGTTCCCAGAATAGCTTAAGAAACGTTTTAACTTGAGACGAAATTAATATTCCTTTAACGAACGTCTATTTACCGTTAGGAAAAGTACGTGTGGGTAATTGTGAAGCGTTCTGCTAAGAAATTGAGATTGACAGCCCTGTACACGCGGCATTATTTAACTGTTTCAATCAACCGTGGGCTAACATTGACCCGGCCCGCAAATAGATCTAACGAGTAATTAAACATGCGCATGAGTTAATCTCGTATTGAGGCAATTTATATTTTTTGTTCTACACCGTCAATGTAACGAGGGTAATGGATGAGCATGCGAAAGCATTTGTATCCTCTTCGTGGTTTTCGGGATCAAAAACCTTTCACCCCATTCTTTACACGTAGGGTGGTTTTAAGTCCGTGGAGCAAATAAACAAATGGGGGCAAGTCTGACTTCTTTACGTTATTCGTTTTATCGATCTATGGGGGACGCCCATATTCTGCGGTAGACGCATGCCTATTTTTGGCAATATCAATATGTTCGTCACAACGACCCCGTAACCTCTAGCTTGTTAAATATTCAAATACACAAAAGAGTATTAGGAACTTATTTAACTGGTTTTTACGAAACAGCTGGTGGGCTTTATTTAATCAATTATTATGTTCAGTTATATCATAGCTATAAAAATAACCTACACATAATTGCTTTGAACAATAACGTGTTATATTGATTCGGAATTCCTCGCTTATATGATTTTACGACCGCTTTGATGTTCGCACTTAATAACGGTATTTGGACGCACAAAGCGTGGTTCTATTTTAGTTCTTGTCATTGCTGAGTATTAGTCGATATTTATTTATACCATTGAATCAATTCATTCATTCATTTTTCCGCCGAAAAATGTCTATTGCTGGACTAAGCACTTCGACCAGCTCTGTGCTTCGCGAATCAATAGCACCTTATTTTCGCCTCAGCAAAATAACAAAATTAACGAATCAGTCATGATCAACAGACATCTGCAAATCAAACTTAGATTCTGTTTGCCAATTCATCTTAACCTCCCACACAACTCCAATCACTCTTCACATCACCTGCCCATATATGGGTACCCTCACAAAAACCCACCGAGTACATTGACATGCGAACTTATACAACCATTACTAGCGTATAAGACGGCCTTAATGCAGGCCTGTCTTATGTCAAGATACATCATGTAGAACATTGAATAACTTCGTATACATGCCTGTGGGCTGTAGCACAAAATACAGATAGTACAGAAGGCAATCTATATACAAAGTGCGCTCGAGCAACGCACACATAGACACCGCTCACGGACACGTTATCTCGGACGGGTTGGGAGTAGTGCGAGCACGAGTGCCATCCGCTTGAGACACGCGTCTGTGAAGTGCAAAAATGGAGCAACAAAAAAATGCCTATCTAAGCTCGATTTATATAGTAGTTTCCTATTTTGAATCAGTATAAACGAAGGCGACGTATGACTTTTTTGTGAGGTAAATTCACGCCACCAACTATTACGTAAGTTGAAAACATGATGGTCATTTGATAGGTTTAGGTCTAAAACGGATAGAGCAAAATAAATTGTGTAAATAGGGTAATCCGTTTTGAAGTTATTAGGGATTTTCGATAGTGAAAATTGACAAATGTAAAATTTTATATGTTTTTGTTCTGTAAACTTTTTGTATTGTAATACTATGTTAATTGTTTTGTTTTAATATTGTAGCATAAGCTCAACAATAAATCAAACAACTAGATACGAGTGCCACTACAACCGATCGCTTTTTGTGCATAAGCCAAAGTTGACAACCCTAGCGCGACCGCCGAGCGTAGGTAAGAAAAGTGACGTACATACATGTGATTGCCTTCTGTACTCTCTGTATTTTGTGGCTGTAGTATCGCGCATTAGAAACGTTGTCTGTTACCGTTATCGTCTGTTAGTAGGTTTTATATCTGATGGACGGTGCCAGCCGTATAACGGTGCTCCATGCATACAATGCTAGGCTGAGTTGCCTAAGGGTGAGGCTGGGATGTGGTGGAATTGTTAGCGGGATGTTAAAAGCGGAAAACGTCTAGCCAACACCATCTTTCAATGTCTCTAGAACAATATTATGGAAAAGACAATTTTTATTTCAGAGACAGAAAATAAAATACGTATGTAAATATGAAACAAGAAACAGCGCTGACGTTATGTACTGTAAAAATATTATATGTAAGTGTAGAGATTTTTCTGCCTAGCTAAAATAGCAAAAAGTAGATTTTTTGTACCTTCGTCTATTGTAAATAACTCCTTCCACGCGAAGTATTCGAGTGCTTCCATAGTTTTCGCTATGCACGAAAAAACTTCGCACAAACAAAACATATAAGAATACACTCATTATTTATTCACATTTTAGTATCTCAGTCTCTATCGTATACGTTCTAATGGCTTTTTATACAAGTATAAACCTAGTCGCATAAAAATATCTGAAAATGTTGCAAACCTTTTTTTTTGTTCGACAATCTCACAATATTGTTAGCCTACTTCAATTCTTTGGGCAAGAAAATACCTCCTTAAAATATGTGCCCGAATAAAAAATCCCCTCAGCGCGTTTCCACCGCTATAACTAAGACCTATCTCATTGATCATACTAAAAGGGGGGGGGGGGGGGCACGGACGTATTGCAAACTATCCTGGAATAAGTGACAATGATTGAGCGCTGGTAGACTCTACAAGACTGCAAATATAGTTTTAACATACATAAATATCAGGCCATGTACAGACGCCAGCACATCAAGCTACCCGAAACTGTCAAATTTTCCCAATCATCCTTGAACTTTATGCTGTAGCGATAAAGTTGAAAATCTAATAAAGAAATTTGACAGATTGTAGTAGTTTGATGTGCTGCTGGCGTCTGTACACATTCACTGCTGAACATAGCTCTTCATAACAAAAATATCTTGGAATTCAAATTGGTTGATTTCATGCATATTATTCGTTTGTCTAGTCAGTCTACTAATAACATCTATATACATCGGGGTGGAATGTATTGTTGTTGTTGAATTCAAACTTCGGGTTTCTTGTTTTGACCTGGAGAAACATTTCCTGAATGTCCGCCGTGATGGCTACTGGGCGCTCTCTGTACCGGAACGGGATCCCGGGTAACGAGTTCAGAAGGTCAGGTCCTTCAAAACGTGTACGACATATCACCAAGTAAACATTGTACACGTCCACGTAAAATACCTTTGTTGAGAGAAAACTGCCTACTAAAAGTCAAACAGAACTTAAATGATCATGTTTATCTCAAAGATGATCTGATACTCAGTTGTAAATCAATCAGTCAAAAGTTATTCTGTTATTTGCACATTTATTTATTAGATAACAATATACCTACATTATTCTTAGAAGCCACAACAATATTATATATTTTATGATTAATGGAAATACATTATTATAATATTTTTGGTAGGTATTGAGTAAATATTGAAGTGTTCAATTGTGGTTTAGCAATCTTGTGTAACTCAATGAAACCTATGTTTATGAATAACATTTTGTTTTTCGAATTTTAAACGCAAACTCAAAATAATTATGTGGCAATAGTTATTCAGGGCAAAAGGCTGGTTTATTTTTTTGTTTGAACGTGCTAATCTCTGGAAGTACCTGACGGATTTGAAAAAATCTTTTTGCATTTAAAGCCCAATTCTTGAGGAAGGCTATAGGCTATTTAACATCACGCTAGGACTCTTAGCAAAAATAAAAAAACTGGCCAAGTGCGAGTCGGACTCGCACACGAAGGGTTCCGTACCACAATGCAAAAACGCCGAAAAAAACATGTTTGTTGTATGGGAGCCCCCCTTAAATTTTTATTTTGTTTTTAGTATTTGTTGTTATAGCGGCAACCGAAATACATCATCTGTGAAAATTTCAACTGTCTAGCTATCACGGTTCATGATATACAGCCTGGTGACAGACAGACGGACGGACGGACGGACAGCGAAGTCTTAGTAATAGGGTTCCGTTTTTACCCTTTTTGGTACGGAACCCTAAAAAGTAAGAAAAACTAAATAATAGCGCGGGCAGTTGATGCGATGCGACGGGGTGGTTCGGGGGACCAAGTCGCGGGCAGAAGCTAGTCCTATATACATATAATACAAACTATAAAGTGCCGGAAGAATCGAACAAGATTTTCCAAAACGTCGAATAGTTCGGATTACGAGTTGTTCACGCTCCAGATATTGTATTTAAAAGCCACGCCGCCGCGGAACACAATGATAGAACTGTAACAACCACGGTTTATACCTATAATAACTAATGGTTAAATACTTACCCTGTAACCACTTACGTAAGGTCTACTCTCACACGGTAACCAGCTACAATTGTTGCACTATTATAATAAAAAAAATCAATAGGTAACTAAATAATATAGGATATAAGGAAAACGCGCATGTATGTATTGCGCAGCATCTGATTTTCACATTGAAAATCATTTGCATGACAATTGAGCAATGCTTGTTCTATAAGCTACTTACTGAAAAAAACAGCTCTAGCAGGTACAGTCACGAGCACCAATATGTCAACACTTGGCAACTTAAATTGCGATTTTTTCACGAAATAACGAATGCAACCTTGAAATACGACACTTTACATATACCTATGGGTTCGAAAATACTATGTTCCTACTAATATTAAATTTCATTCACAAATAAAGGAGAAAATCGCCTTTGAATAAAGCCAAGTGTACTTTTCCTCGTGACTGTACCAGAAATATTCTTGCTTTATATTAAAATACACCAATCGTTCAGGTTTATTTTAATATAGCAACTGAAAAGTCTTTTACCAAAACTCCCAACAAAAATTTTACATGAAAATTGTAGAGACAAAAATACATTCTCCAAAACGAAACCAAATTATTCTAAGTAAATGACACATATTGTATTTTGAAATTGTAAGACGTAAAAATGTTTAGTTGTAATCACCACTCAACAAAATGGTTGTCAGTTTAAATTAATGGCACTCGTAAAGGCTGTGCATAATAGAGATCACACTCGTGAGTCGTGCGGAGCGCTAGCGCATGAGACACAACGTGATTTATGCATTTCTAATCGCGCATGTGCCATGCCGCTGTTCAGTTATACAACCAAGTGTGCCTTAGTCAATAATAGTAACGTTGCCATGCAATACATACGGAAAACTTTGTGAAACTCAATAATAATAATAATAATAATAATAATGTTTTTTATACTTACTTTTATTTATTAAGAAATATTTAAAAATGTAATTAGATAAGAAAAAAAAAAAGACGAATAAACGAAATAATAATAATATTCCACAACTATCACACAACGCCGTCTAGTCTCAAGCTAAGCAGAGCTTGTGTTATGAGTACTAGACAACTGATAAACATACTTATATATTTCTAAATACATACATATATAGATAAATTACACCCAGACACAGAACAAATGATCATGCTCATCACACAAACATTTGTCCTGGGTGGGAATCGAACCCACGACCTCCGGCATAGCAGTCATAGTCACTGACCACTAGACCAACAGGCCAGCCATAAATATTTGTATGCCTTATTTTATGTTGCAAGAGCGACCAAGGTTCAATGTCATGAGTCGATATTATGTGCGAGATTTTGTAACGTTACACCTATCTGTTAGACGTGATGTTCTATCCAAGGCCTTATTTGTCTTTATGTACTGTGTCTTCTAGTTTTTGTTTGTTCATAAGCTACCGGCCTTTGTCTGTTGTGTAGATTAGTTTGCTGTAGCGCTGTATACAGAATTATTTACTTCAGATAAATATGCTCACTCACTTATCACTAACAAGAAAGCTAGTCAAGACCTTACTGTCATCTCGATTCATTGTTAAATTCTCATCAACAAACACATTACTCTCCACATATATCTGAATGAAACAAATCAGCATACATAATTTACTCTCTGGCAGGTGGGCTGTCGAGCGAGCATGTTTACTACGTGAATCAAACCGATTGTCTCATCCACGTGCTTTTCTCATGTCCTCACAAATCCCCGCCCTCTGTTTACTATAACTTTTATTAACTGACCTTGTTTCCCTCTCAGTTCTGTTTCATTGTATATATTTGCTGTAGGAAAATTCTGAGCCTCCCTTAGAATATTTTTTGACGTTGGTGATCGAGTTGCTCTGGTTAAATTCAGAACTATTCCGTTTTAATGCGCACATTGTAAAAGATTAAAGCAACACATCAAATCTATATAGCACACGTGAAGCAATTAAGTAGCGACATATTACTAACATTACATCTATTTCTGTTTCAGGTAAGGCAATGTCTTCTAAACGGGTGACATATTTTTCCAGAAGAAGGTAAGTGTCTACGTCATACATGGTGATCAATCAAAAGACGTCGAGTATCTCCAATCCTGAGAAAAGTTGGCCAGGCCAATGTACTACTTTCGGTAAAACCTACCAACATATTGTTCCCTGTCAAATTTGTCCACACCTTTGTCTGAAAGCGGTCTTTGAGCAAATGAACCTGCCCTCTGAGCGAACGACAAACAGACACGGTCATCCACCCCGGCAATGGTTACTACTTGATGTCCAACGATTAGTCATACGGCTTAAAGCAAATATTTTGTTAGTGCTCGACTCACCGCGATCGTATGATTTAGCTGAAAACCGCAAACAAATGGTCACACAAATCACACTACAGTTCATGCCTATATGTATAATTATTTATTCACCACTCTTACGTCATGGATGATCGTGTCCTTTCGAGGTGTCAGGCCTGAATCAGGCATTTAACAGTTCGAGTGTGACGTCAACAATGACTTCTGTCATCACATCGCTGAAACTTAATATGACATCATTGGCGCTTAGAATGGATAACATTTCGTGGTCATACACACCCATTTAAAGAGCTCCGCGGCCGTCAGGTAGAGGGAAGTGTCCCGATAGAATATAACACACCGAATCAACTCTCAGATCTGAAATAGATTGTTTACGCCATGTCCGGGCGCTATGCCAACGGTCACCTGAAGCCGTACTATAAGGTTTTGGCACATAATTAAATTTTTATCAACCAGTCTGGCGTTTGAGTCATTTCTTACTGGCATTAGGTGGGCCATGTCTGAGAAATTGATCCAATTATATTGTATCTTATTAGATTCAGTTGATGGTGCTGTATTGCTCGCTTGTCACGTTTTGATGCGTTCGAAATGTAAGCAAATAAGATTTGAGAAATGAAACATTTATTTGCCAATATTTTTAGTCGTAAGTATATTTTTTTTAGATTACTCAATGACAAATAAGTGACGACATCTATACCCACTGATTTATTACTTTTTGAAAAGGTAATTTATCAAATATCTACAGATTTTCACAACTCATAAATATTGTAAAGAATAATGAATGTTTCACAATATCATACATTGCATAATGTGAACGACACGCGACAATGGTCGATTGTGATGTTATCGTGGTGTCGCTCATTACCACAGCACTATCTTCGCGAGTCTGATCTCCAGCTAAGATACCGTTTCATAGCAATCAATAGTTTTATTGTTCCAACATTCGTGCTTTGAATTTCCCCCTTGACACTGATGTCATCCCATTAGTTGTAAGGAGTGTACTGCAATTAACTTGGGCAAGGCCCAGCTATTGTTTATCTAAAGCTTCCAATAAATGTACTCACATTGTTAGGACAATGTGCTTTTAATTGAAATAAATTTAGAACTAGCTTCGCCCGAATGGATGACGGGAACTTACGACTGGAATTTAAAATACTATACTATATCCAGGTTGTAAATTATTTGCGTGCCAAATTTCATCCAAATCCGTTAAGACGTTTTTGCTCCAATCCGAAACATACATCCAGACAAATGGAAAGAACATTCTTCGTTACTTTTTTATTATATGAATTGATGATATAGATTAATTCAAGGATTCTGAAACGAATAACGAATTGATGAAATGTTTTATTTCTTTCTTGCTCTAAAAAACTTCAGAGCAATCGCTTCCTCACCACATTTATTTGTCGACACACCTATTAGATAAACGCAATTAAAAGAAATACATATATTGCGATCATAAAATCTAGGTCGTATTTAAAATATTTGTTGGTATAAAAACAATTTTGTGATTCTCAGTGGAATCGTTATCTCGTCGATGCTAGATAACCTCTACTGAGACAGGGTTAGTATTCAATAGATCCCCGATGTCAGCCATCTTTGTGTAACCAGTTATCAATGTTTATCCAGTGTGTGTTTACATTTGCACACTGCCTCTGATAACGGTAATGATGTTCGAGATTAGCGTCCATTTTTAAATTATTAATGTGAGAACCAAATTATTCAGTGTTCTAGAGTCGTGTGAAGTATTACGATTATATAGGAGGTTATGGTCAGTTATGTCAGTACGTATGCGTTAAACGTCTTGATTTGATATGCATTTTTGCATAATTTACGTTTCCGTCTTTATTTGTATTGGTTCGCACTGTCTAGCATTATCAGCCTACTGCTGGGACACTGGCCTCCTTTCTGTGAAAGGAATTGAGCATAATCCACCACGCTGGTCCAGTGCGGGTTGGTAGATTTTGTCTTCGATTTTTTTGGTTCTAGGACGCCGGTTTCCTCACGATATTTTCTGTCTCTAGTGTCTAGATAAATTTCGTAATTTTTTTCAACAGGATGTGCGCGAAGTATAATTATATTTTATATAAACAATGAGTCTTTATAATTTAAATATGCACCACCTGCTGATAATAATGACAAGAGAAATGCAATATTTTGAGACCATGTACGTCACTCTTTATATTTGTATTCAGTTAATCTTATAACATAATTTATATCTGTTGAAAAACTCCTACCGGTAGTATTTTGAAACTGTGTTACGTAAAAGTTTTCCTGAAGTGTTTAGACACGGTGTTGAGTGCAGCTTGTTATGGATTAAAAGTGCGCATTATGCAGTTGGCCTACTTGGTCTAGCAGTAATGCTTGGTAACATCCACTCTGCCACTGTTGATACGTTTCCGGGTCGTACGCATGTTCTACATTCTTCAGAAAAATGCAATTCATCAAGAAGTGCACTAAGAAACCAGACGTAGACATGACTCATTAACACACAACCCTACAATATAGTTTCACAAAGCAGCAATTTATCAGCTCTCACAATTAGTCACGATAAGACTCTCCAAGTTAATTATAATAAATCCGCCAACAGCTAAGCTTACTATAATTCACCGCACCGCTACGTTGTAACGCGATTGTCACGCTAAAGGTCACAATCAGCTTTTCTAGAAGCAGCCGTTGTCTCTCAGCCAAGATCCAACGTCGAATCAATCTTATCAATGTGTCTAAAGCGCAAACCTAAGCGGATATGCTGTGAAAACGGGTCTTAGGTCACCTAACAGCACGTGTCTCATTGACGTCAATCAACACACATCGCGATAGCTTTCTAACGCGCCTATAGGTACTTAACGCTTTATTTATGTTTAACTTGAAAGCTGGCTATCTTTTTATTTTAATTACCTCAAAGCTATCTCGCATCTTGCGCACGTGGTTGCGAAAGATAAACTTTTAGGAGCTCATCAACATATTTATCAAATATATCGCTAATGTGTGTGTTCCATTGCTATCACAATATTGAGCGCGTACCGATAACCCACATCGCGAGCACGAGTTGTTTACTCCATAGAACCTAATTGTCCAAATTCGATTACGTCAGTGGTTGCTGAGTTACTGCCCACGCCTATTGTCCGCACAAATTCATCGAGTCTCGATTAAGTATCTTATTTATTGCGCAACTGATCGCTTGCCCAAATAGACATTTTGCAACTAGTTTTGATGCTTATCTATTGTCCATAAAAGGATGCTGACAATATTTTACTGCGCGACCTCACCGATGCCGCGATGTTTCTGTTTGTAAGCCCTTATGGTAAAGCTGCTAACAGTTTTGTTTACTTATGTCCATGTTTCTAATGCTTGCGTAATTGACGATAACTGCTTCGTGCCCTTCTGTATTTAGTGCCGCCGCTTATTACATTTGTTGTTTGGCAAGTTCTCGTGTGATGCAAGCATTATTTTTGAATTCTTGGAAGACGGTATCTACGCTGATAAAGTAATGCCCTAAATCTTGCGAGTATGCGCGTTCAGCGAATATTATGCAAAGTTTACATAAGTGTAAGATAATGTTGTTGACTTTAGTCCAGATTTCAGTTGATAATGACTCACATGTTGGCGTGGCTTGTTAAAAATCTAGTTGTTTATGTCGCTACCGTGTTGCGTAACACAGACGCTGCTTGTGATTTACGTATTCCTGAGATAACTGAGCTGTAGAAAATTTTGTACCCTCCCCCTCTTCAGTTGTCAGACCCGAATTCTTCGAGAAATAAATCGCTTATGACGCTATTCCATCAGATAAATTTACACACACGTTTTTTTGTATGCCATAAAAATCCAGTGCTGGTTTATGTAAGTGTTCTAAAAACTGACTGCGTAGGAAGAGTGTAATTTTTTAAAACCGGTATTTTGTTTTTTTTTATGTTTTGGAATCAGAATTTGCAGGTATTTATAAAATTTGTTTAGCGGAAATATCAAATTTACTTCGTTCTTCACTGTTAACAACATCGGACGCGAATACGGATCCGATTAAACGGTCTTAACCTAGTTGAGAACTTGAGAGTAAGTTTTATTGTAAGTCTTCCACACCTTTACTCCTACATTAATTCTTGTCGAGTAAGGAGTGTCTACACGTTTTAGTTACGAGCTCTTTGGTCCATATTGAGATCGAGGTTTATTTTCTAAAAACAGGATTCCCAGAATCCGTAAAGGCCAAAAACGTTTTATAAATTGTTTCAATATTCAATGCAATGTTTTATAGAATTTGCATTTGACATTCTCCTTGTGGATATAAGATTTTCTACTTGCAATTTGCTATACTAATCCGATGATGTCACGAATTGTGATGTCATTGAACTCCTTAACGTCATCACTGGTTTTGGATTGTTGCAAAATATGTTAGTGTTACCCATGGGAGCCATATGGAATTGAACATACCATCGTTAGCATATAATAATGACATGTTATGATGAGTAAACTAATAAAATTAATTAGATACAAATGTAAATTATTTTTGTTGTGTGACATTAGTCAAATACAAATTCATTTTGCCCATATTGTCCTTTAGACAACATTGTTTTAAAAGAATAAAAAGTAAGTACTTTAGTCTGCTTTGAAAAACTAAAGCAAAACTCATTTTTCAAGCTCGTTCATAAAATGAATTTTATACTAAGCGAGTTGAATATCTTTAAAAATAAACCAATCCATCAATGATCACATGGAGGTCCTAAAATCTCGACCACTTCCTTCTGAACCGGTTCGATTCGATACAGTAAAATCGTACGATACGTAATTAAAATCACGAGTGACTCACGGCTATTCGCGAACATGTGCTCAATTTTGATAATACCTACTAACCATTGCAATGACCGCAAGAATTATACCAAGCTTGATTCTCGACGACGATTTCTTTCTATAAATCGTCTTCCTCTTTTCGCTTTAGACCTATCTTCGTCTTGTTCTTGTCTTTTAAGGCACAATAGTCTTAATTTATCTCAAAGCACACAACATGGCAACAGTTGAATCTTCTGCTGCCGTGTCTTTAAAAGTCAGCATTCTTTCTGGCTATTTATCCTCGTTTTGATTTCTTCATTCATTTTTGTTTTCATCCTTCGCTCTTCGTGCATTGTTCTCTCTTTCGTCTCGTTTCGATTTTTTTTACGAGATGACGCTTTTTCGAACTTGGTTGTTGTATTATATTAGATTTGGTGTCTAGAATAAGACTCCCACTTGGATCAGGCTATTGGAATTACATCATTACTGAATCACATGGCGTATACGCGACACCGCTCCTTGGATGATGTCATGTCCCACTATTTCCTACATAATACATATAACATGGAAATTACATGTACATATTGCGGTCAAGATGTTTTTGACCAACACTGACAGGAAAATAAACTACTTATCTATTGACTTGTCATAATTATTCTGAACAATAAATAATGTAGACTCATCTTGGTTTATAATAAATTGTCTTCATCCTTCACTTCTATTATTTCTCCATTCGTTAATCGTTACTGAAAGTCCCTTTATCTGGGTCGTTTATACTTTTTATGTCGTCTTATCTAGCAATTCTTTCTGATGAAATCCACTCTATTTTCGTGTAAATGTCACTGGAAGAATTCAGTCAGTATCATCTTATTATTCTTGGTGGCTAACTACATAATGTGGGAGTCCCGTTGAATTTAAACAAAACTCTCCTGTAAAAGACACATCCACTTATATTTAAGAGGAGTAATACTCCGATTTTCCTAAAACTTACTAGAATTTTGCCCACTTCGAAATAGAAAAGAGATACGAGTGGCACGATAAATGCTCATACCTCTGCCGAGTGTAGTAAAAAACGATTAGTTCAAGGAGGTCGTGGCTTACTTAGGTACGCGGATCAGCCAATGCGGTTAAGCAATGATCAACTGACCTATTTGTGCCATGCCAGTTTATAGTTTTTTTTAAGTTATGTAAAGCTTATATGTGTGTGTAACTAGTTTATTGAATGGTCGTTCATATAATTTTCCTTCTTGCCATCAATACTTGGACTTCTTTAATCTTCGATAATTATGATATTTATTTCTAAAAACACAGTTACGTCAAGGCTAATTTAATTTATGGTTTAATGCATAAAGTTACATAGTTTTCTAATATGCCGTAGAAATTGTCTGGTTTCTTTCCTTTATTAATTTGTTACAAGAATAGTTCCTTATGTTTTAATTATTTTTAAAGAATAAACATTATAAAATAAAAAATACATCGTAGCATTCGTAGCCAATGGCTCGGTGAAAATGTGATCTTGAATATAAAAATAAATAAAACAGACACAGACATCCACCCTTATATGGCAAGCTACTTTCAATTTGACCGTTTAGCTACTTTCTATTTATTCTAATTCGTCGTCAACATATGCGTTTCTTATGACACCGCGATTAGCATTCAGCCGCCGACTTGAAGTCTGGGCCGTCACATGCAAGGCGTGCATAACGCACTTAAACGATTTCATTGCGCATACGACGCCGACGGTTAAGAGATTAAAGGGATTATCTTGATGTTAGCCTTGTGAACACGACGGATACTATGTTCTAGTTGTCGGGACACGACAATGACACAGGCACTTACTTTATACTTTAAATATTTGTCTACTCGCTTTTACTAGGCACTTTTAGTTTATTGGATATTGCTGAGGTGGCTAGCCACACTGCCATATTTTTTATGAAAAATATCTGCTTAAATCCGGAGTTGGAATTGCGCCAAATACACTGCAGAAGCCTTTTCAAATTCCACTCTTTTAGGCGTGTGTCCCACGGTTATGTCATTTACATATCATTTGAATATTGGCTACGAAGCAATTTGCAATTACTTCGGTAAAGCTACTTATCTCAAAGGACAGCACGATCTCTAATTTGATCATACTTTATTCATATTTTACAGGCAGGGCAATGTAAAAGGTTAGAATGTCTAGATATATCCTTGTGAATTTTATATTTTACAGGCAGGGCAATGTAAAAGGTTAGAATGTCTAGATATATCCTTGTGAATTTTCGAGTCGGGTACCGCCCCAACATTAATACGAGCCACTATACGATAGCTACATTTACATGTTTTGACCTTTATTAGTTTACCGAGCGTTTACTTTTCCTTATGTATATTGTGTATGTTAATATTCTCTAGTACTATTTTTTCTGTCTCTGATTTTCTTACCGTTTCGTTTTCTTTACCTATACCTATAAAATTCTAATTCATAATATTTATGAAGTCGGGGAATCTGGTTTTGTTTTTGCTCGTTGTAATGTTAAACATCTTAGATAAATTATCACTTCGTCTATGATTCACTTCATTTTATATTTTGTTAACACTTCGTCATCTAGTAGCTGCAATAAGTTTTATCTTGTTTCTCCGAAAAACTCTTCAAACAATTTAAGGGAATAGGCCTAATTTCTGATCTGTTTTTTTAGAAGTCTTATCTTTTGTCATGTTCAGGTTGTAAATCAAAAAGTTGAATCACCTTTCTGAAAAGTTTCTTCGTTCGTCTTATCTATACTAACCTAAATTATGAGGAGCAAAATTTATTTATATGAAATAATATTGATAACGGTCTTTTGTCATCACTTCATGATTATTGAAAAAAGTTCCCAAACGACTCTTCCTGGTTTTAGACACGCGTAATTTTTTTGTTGAATTCGGGTGTTTTGGAATCCTTCCAAAATTTTTAAAGTTAGATCCAACAATATTAAAGTTGAAGACTCTATTTTCTCCCTTAGAAATAAGGCAAACTAAACACATATTAAAATATTGTGGTTGCAGCAAATATTATATTTGCCAATTGAAAATATGAAGGAGTTAATCAACAAATCAATTTGCTATGACCGAACAGCCGTCACCGAGGAGGTCTATTTGTTTGTACACACGTCTATTTACTAACTGAATTAATAAAGTGATTATATATCAGAGCAAAGGCCATTATCAATAGATATTTCTTTCACGGTCAGTTAATTTCTTTGAAAATTTCGCGAACGTAAACGAAAAAAAAAAAAAACGAAAGATTATTTACATAAAATATTTTAGTTGATGAAATATTTTAAGTGAATGCTCAAAATCATGACATGCTGTGTTTTTATTTTAAGTATAATTTTGATAAGTAATTTAACTAATTCATCTCCCTGAGTTTAAAATGCTCAAGTTCATACGACACCAACAGCTTATTTTAATAAAATCAAATGTTAAATTTTTTGCTTACCTGTTTTTGGAAGTTGCGTATTGGAGCAGTGACTTCCGTATCTAGACAACTTTTGAATTGTTCTGTACAAAAAAATACACGTACTGTCAATTAAACTTCAATTTGGTAGCAGTGATAATCGTCAAATTATATTTATTAATTGAGCAGTTCAGAATTTTTTATAGTTTTTCACTCATCGCTGTTCAAGGCGAAGCATAGTCAGTTAGTAAGTTGATATTTATCATCAATTTATAAAATTATTTTACAATTCATTAATGTCAAATTTGTGATTGCTAATCTTATGACAACGCTACTGAAAAATACTAACATTGATCATCATAAAATTGCGTTTTATGCTCAGTAGCATTACGTCACCCGCTTCAACTCACACAACAGTTTTTATATCCAAGCCATGGTCGGTAATCTGTCTCTGTCCCGCTCCTCATTTAAGTATATATGTCTATCTCGCTCTTGTGCTGGCGGCGACAAGCAGTCTGGGTCTTTCTGGCGGACACTGCGTAGCAAACAAAACCCTAGGTCACGGGCACTGGACACAATTTCGTACAATGCCTCATCCGAATAAGTTTTCATAGTACTCCCTTGCCATTGTATCCAACTTGTTGTGATGGTTTAGCCTTCAGGTGGAAAAGTAAATTCACACTTATTTGCATGCCTTCTTCTAGTTAATATTTAAGTCTTACCTACCTACCTAATCTACTTACTCTATTCTTTTGAACATATTTTAGCTTTACGTGAAGATGTACACTTCAATCATTGTGAAAGTCCAATTTCGGCAACAAAATTTGTGCCAGTAGTTGTAAACATGAGTTATTATTTTGCACGTATATCCAATTTACGGAGAAACGATGTATTTTCGTCAACCTCACCGTCCCGCTCGCTAAATATAAAAACGCAAGGTCAGGGATACATTACCAAAAGTACTGAAACACAAGGGCAACGTGAAAACTCGATAGTACAATGAACGTGCCCCACAGTTCCACTCCCTTACTCACTGTTAATAATACAGTAATCTGATAGGCTGAAATCTTGACAGGCGTGCGTGCCAACTAATACATTAGCATCTCATTGTAGATAGCATCGTGCCAAAACATGGGTTGGAGTGACGGACAAACGGGACTGCTTAAGATTTCGCGGCTCCGAATGACAAATTGTACATATGTATACTCTATTCACGATGCTATCAACCAGAACAGTATAAAAATTCAATCAAAAAGATTTCTATCTTCATGTCACATATACATAATCCATCAAAGACCAGTTTCTGATCTGGTTTCTTTGAATTAGCTTGTGATCAGGTTATCGCATGATGTTATATAATACGATCAGTATGCAAATAACTTGACTCACTTGGTCGTTAATAGGGAAATATCAGCGCCATAGTAAATCAATCACTCCTTCTAATTTCTCCAGCGAAATGTTCCAAACACTGTTTCTGACGAGTTACGCAAATACTGTTACGGGTCTTTTCATAGCTTCAGATTGTTCAAGATAACATGTGCTTTCTGCCTAAAGTTAAAACTGTTTTTGGCCTTCACTCTTTACATTTTTTTTTACTGAAAGTTTGTACAGTTATTAGAAAACTTGCGGTATTTTCGCAGATTGGCATTACTATTTTTTTGTTGCCTTACTCTCTTTAAGTTTTTACCCCTTTTAGAGTTGTATTTTTCGGGCATTCTAAAATGAACGGTAGGTAAACCTAAACCATTAGAAGGCATATTCGAAAAGTGACATCTGTGCAAACGGATTGATTCAGTCCCCATCACTTTTATAGACTTTCCAAGACATGTAATAACTTCAAGAGTTGGGGGATACTATCAAAGTCCCGCTAAACACGTAATATTATTTTTAGTGAGCGCAACCACCGCGTTGATTTCCGACAGCACTGCACCGACATTGCGGTGGTCTTTATAGTTTGTTGTGCTACAGTTTTTATGGATTCCCTTAAATAACGACCGACTCACACAGGTTGTTTTGTTTTATGGTCGTCCATTTTTATGACTGTTTTATTGCTATCGATGTCTATTGCTATGATTGATATGCTTCTATCGTGTGGCGCTTCTTTTAACGATACATTTATCGTTACTCATGCATTATTTATTTTAAGTTGACCGCGTTGTAGGACACGTAGGTAAGTTTTCA
The DNA here is from genome assembly GCA_948474745.1 of Oligia latruncula. NCBI lineage: Eukaryota > Metazoa > Arthropoda > Insecta > Lepidoptera > Noctuidae > Oligia > Oligia latruncula. The sequence continues at coordinate 4,294,158 of OX419684.1, read as the reverse complement.
GTTTCATTGATGCTTCATTGACGTCACTTTTCCTGTCATCTTTCACATCAGTGGGCAGTTCTTTCAGACACGTGGTATCAGCCCATTCCCGGAATGAGCGCGAGCGTCAATGATTGCCGTGTTGATTGATTGACGGATGTCTTCCTGCCAGTTACCACTTTAGCATCATTATCACAGTAATTTCAACCTTAATACTTGAGAATAAGACTCTTTTGGTCGTGATGATCATCTTTGTAGCGGCACTTTTCACGGCTGCGATCTATTTGGCCTCTACGGGCTTAGGTATCGCTGAAGAGCCAAAACCGATCATCGACTTCGGGTCCTATTAATAGCTAACACTGGAAAACTGTTCATGTGTGAGTGTGTTATTGTCAAAACTATGTTCACTATTTGCACTTTGAAACTTGGCCCGTCACTCGTGCGTGCTGCCATTAACTAAAATGTTGATGACATCATCGTACAGTTCACGCTTTTTTTACATTAGATTTGACAACTGTTTAGGTGGTTATACTGCTCAAATGAAAAATATTCTTCTTGATTGGACTACGCATGTGGCTAGACTAAGCTTAAGGAGGGATTAAAGGTGGTATATGAACAGTTTTACATTCGTCTTTCACTTCAATATGATGATACTTAATAATTATGTTCTGTTGTTTAAGTGTTAGCAAACTTTCGTAGTGCCATATAATTTGAATGTAAGTTCTCATAAGTTATATGTTACTAGATTCCGCCTGCGGCTTCGCCCGCGAGGTATGTCAATAAAAACTATCCTATGTCCTTCCCCGGGATAAAATATATCTCTCTGCCAAATTTTATCGAAATCCGTTCAGTGGTTTAGGTGTGAAAAGGTAACATACAGACAGACAGACAGAGTTACTTTCGAATTTATAATTTTTTGTATGAATTTATTGTTTTTTATTCTTGGAATAAAATTGACGTCTTGACAGATTTTGTATCGAAGAACTCGCAAAAATTTAAAATGATTCTTCCGATAAAATTATCTCTCGTTGGAAAAATCAGTCTCTCTCTATAGCTCTCGATTAATTTTAAAGTTTTAATAGTTGAAGCATGATGCTAAACTAGATTGAATACAACCGCATAAATACGTATACCTACCTACCATGTGATTATATACATAGCGGTACGTATAACTTATTTAAATGCAAACGAAGCATTGTAAGTACCATCTGTCGAGCATGAACAAAAAGCAATTCATCTCACATTAACATTTACCAAGTGCCCACAAAAAATTATGACATCACTCTTTATTTTGACTCAAGTTTTGAAAGCGCTCAACCAACGAGTACTAGCACTTAGCAACAAATGTACGTATTTATCGATAAATCTAAGATTACAGTTAACCTTGCATATGTTCTGACCTAAAAATCTTAATGAAAGCTCTAGTAAATTGCGGCAGGCGTCTGTCGGTTTGATTGCAAACAAAAGAAGCTGTATACAACGGAAATATATGTCACAAAACAGCTATTTTGGAGACAGTATCAATTTTCGTTAATAACCCTGACAATAGGCTATTTATACTCCTATTATTATCCAAAACGTTCGGGCAAATCGCCCAAATGTAAATGCTGTTCCTAGTTTCAAATTCTGTCTCGGTACCAGTCGGGTCACGTTTTTTACACGAACGTTGACGAAGCATTCTAGAGGACAAGTTATGCACGTAATTCATTTAATCAGTACGCGGAATCAGAAACCAAGCGGAGTTGTAATCATAACGCAATTTTCTAATAATTTTAAATCTGCGCAGTCACCAAACTCGGCAACTTTGTAGCAGTCAGTACTTGGCTCAACACTCTTGGGACCTCTCCATTGCTGTTTTTGCTTTTCATTGGTTTGAGAATGGACTACATTTCGAGTGACCTACGTGCTTCAAAGAAAAAACCGAGTTGGTCGGAGCATTTATACTCGTTCACGCAGTCACCAACATGCGCAATTTCAACCTGCGAGATTTTTTGCCAAGTTTTTTTATTCGCCTCTCGCACAACACTGGAACGAAGCAGAATAAACAGGTCTGTTTTTGTATAAGATTTTTCATGGTGAAGATTCGGCTTTAAGTCCACGTCACGGTATGATGGAAGCGTTTTAAATTACGGCCTACAGGCTTTTTTGTACACGAGTGTACTCGCTGTTTGTATCTACGTTGTAAAAATAAAGAGTGACATAATTTAACACATAATTATATTCACGGATTCGAAGAAATTTGTAATTTTTTGTTACTCTTATTTAAATTTGCATTTGAAAGTGTTTGTTCGAAGTTCGAACACTTGGTTTCCAATTCCATCGTCTACGGAGCGTCAATCTTTCAAACCCATATTATGACCATAAACTTTGCAAAACAATCACAAATTATTTCAACATCAATAAAACAAAGTTCGGTGACAATCTCGTATAAAGGAACTACGTCCTTTCAACATTAATCCATTGTCTTTATTATTGTTTCGATTACATTGTCTCTAAGTGTCTAAACACACTATGCCGAAGATACGCGACCGAAGTTCGGCATGATTACGCCTGCAATGCTATTTGAATTACTCACGACACATTATGCCGAAATTATGTTGTGTTAAATAGCAATTCAGGCGTAATCATGCCGAACTTCGGTCGCGTACCTTCGGCATAGTGTGTTTAGTGTTTAGACACTTAATTTATATAAACTTGAAATTGTAATTTATGCCAACTACTTCAGTTTCCGTCACGGTTATATTTAGTAGCACTTCCTCACTTTTTAACTACACTTTTTTTATTCATGCAATAAGTGTGCTTCGTGCTCATTACCCTCAATTTGCATATAGAGTGGGGCTTCATGTTAAAAGCCACCCTCAACTGGCCCTCGGGTATAATAGGAACTCTCAACAACCAACTTTAATTTAAAATCATTTTACCCTTTATTCAATTAAATAGATTCAGTAAACTTTCCTAGCAGTCTAGACATTATCTAACAAAGATTGTCATGCATATGCAGCGTCTGTTTTGTTTCTAAATGTAAAGGGCTGTTCTGCAATTAATTGTGTATGCCTAGAAAAACCAGTTCGTTCGATTACATATGAATGAGGGACGGCTCGTGTCTATGTTATACAAGTTAAGTCCTGACTAGAATGTCCTTGTTTTAATCAACGACTAGGTTTTTCTCTGCTTATTTAAACGTTATCTATGTATTTTGACGACCACGAGCACCATGATGTAAGATTTTGTGTGGCAATAATTTTAAAGAATACTTCAAAATATTAAACACTTCCTTAGAACCTATTTTTGGTACCAACTGCCAATCGAAATGTCTAAAAGTCTAGACATAAGTGACAAACATATCGTTTACATGCTAATAAGATAGATTTTGGGCATGAGTTCTATTTTTTTATTCGACTATTCAGTATATCGCTTATGGGCTTATCAATGGATCATTTAACACAATGCTTGCCAATGTGATCGCGATAAAATCAATGAACCGGAGAATTGTTGCTCGTAATCCGAAGCCCGTGGCATTGAACTTCGCAATCCTAGTTTGAATAAGAACAATGCTATTCTAATAGGTACGTATTAACACTTATATTTTTAATATTCGCAACAGTTACTGATAGTGATAAACAATCTCCTTTCGCCGGTGTAGTGCCCGGCATAACAACAATAGCCGGCCGCTTCTAACTTCGGCGATGATGTCAGCTTTCCTTTAATGACCGCTCGAATCGCCTGCAGCATTTCACGAGCGTAAACAACTCGGGTTTTTTTTTCTCTCTTTTACACAAATTCATACCGATGATTACCTGTACCATCAAACGTTGAAGAAAATAACGAGCTAGTATAAGAATATTTAATTAATTGGCCACGTTTCATGTTTCCTATTCTATTCTACGTTGTGCTGTATACAACCGATATAATTCTTTGCTAACTAGTATGTGTTTACATACTGAAATAACTTTACATATATATGGTGTAACAGAACCGGTTGTTTTGCAATTCGGCACGCATGCGCGTTTGCTCCCAAAGCCGAGCCTGCCCAGCCCTTGAGATCCCCGAAACCAATTATTAACGTAATGCCCCGCCACGAGCATTATTTGGAGAACAGAATCCATCACGAAAATGATTGAAATTATTAACAACTTTGGCCTCTTGTTCTCTCCTTAAAAGATTATTTTACTCGGGAGTTTCGACAACGCCAAAATTATATTATTATTGAACACGTTCTGACGCGGCTGAACTCCGGTCAAATTTTATCGCGCACTGGAACATCTAGAGCTGGGTTATGTATGAATAAAGTTTCGTTCTTCACGCATTAAATTAAACCTGTGAAAGCACTCGCGTCAAATAACCGTAAGGTTATTCAAGGTTGCAAGATTTAGAAACGCACCAGGAAGCACCGGTGTCAGATCGTGCAGGAAACACGTGGTCATCGGTTTCTCCAATCGTCAGTCGGCCATAATTTTGTTTTATTACTTCCCACCATGGTTTTCATTCGTATGCGATTTCTATCGTATATCCTTAATAACAATGTTATACGCCTCTGAAATGAATAGTTGCTTTCGATAAATAACTGTCAGGGAACAAATTGTAGAAATCATGAGAATAACATCCAATTGTATACGAACGTTCCTTTTATCATTGGTATACATAAAAGTAGAAAACGACTTTATGAATTATATGAAGAACGGATTTGTATAAACACTGCTGAATTTAATTTATATGTTAAGAATTATTCTAAAATATTTAAAAAAGTTTGTAGCATTGCCAAGTCACGTTATTTGAGTTCAAAAATTAAAAATAGTAGTAACATTATTAAAACGACTTGGAATGTCATTAATAGCGAAACGGGAAGGTCATGCACCCGAAGTAGTGACTACAGCCTTGTTATTGATGACAATATAATTAAATCAGATTGTCAAGTCGCCGCGGCCTTTGAAAATTTCTTTGCAGAGATTCCCGTATCAACTACTAAATCTCTTAACTCATCACCCATTGCTGCAGAGTCTTTACTTAAAGAAAACGTTCCAGTTTGCGATTCTGAATTTCACTTCCAATATGTAACCTGTAAAGATATAATTAAAACTTTTCACACGTTAAATGTTAAAAAGACCGCAGATCTATGGGGTAATTCTGTGGATGTTGCTAAGTCGATTATAGACATTGTAGCACCTACTTTAGCTGTTATATTTAATAATTGTATTGACCGTGGTGAGTTTCCTGATCTTATGAAAAACAGTAAAATAATACCGTTGTTTAAATCGGGTAGTACATCAGACCCTACTAATTATAGACCTATTTCAGTACTACCTACCTTTAGTAAAATTTTTGAAAAACTTATTTTAAATCAATTGCAAAGATTTTTTAATAATAATAAATTACTACATAACAAACAGTTCGGATTTACAAGGGGTCGTTCGACTACCGATGCAGGAGTTGAACTTTTAGGACATATTTATAATGCATGGGAGGACAAATGCGATGCTTTGGGCATCTTTTGCGATTTGTCCAAGGCATTCGATTGTGTTCTTCATGAAACATTAATCAGGAAACTGCACCACTACGGAATCCGGAACGCCTCTCTGGATCTTCTTACTTCTTACTTGAGTGATAGGATTCAGAGAGTTGATGTTAACGGAAAAAGGTCACCCGGATCTGTAGTAAGAATGGGGGTCCCCCAGGGCTCAATTCTCGGCCCATTTTTATTTATTATTTATATAAATGACTTGCCTTACCTCATAAGGGATGAACATGATATAGTGTTGTTTGCAGATGACACTTCACTTTTATTTAAACTCAAACGTCAGCAGCTGGTTACTGACAATGTAAATAACGCCCTTGCAAAAGTAGTTAACTGGTTTAATGTCAATAACCTACTTCTTAACGGAAAAAAAACTAAATGTATTAAGTTTACCATACCCCACGTTAGACAAGTAGAAACTAGTGTTCTCATTAAGGATGAAGAGTTGAAACCTGAAGATACCACAGTATTCCTAGGCATAACGTTGGATGCCAAGCTTCAATGGGGCCCCCATATAGATAAATTGTCAAAAAAGCTTAGCTCTGCAGCATACGCCGTTAGGAAAATTCGTGATTTAACTGATTTAGAGACAGCCCGTTTAGTATACTTTAGTTATTTTCATAGTGTGATGTCGTACGGTATTCTGTTGTGGGGAAATGCCGCCGATATTCAGACAATTTTTATTTTACAAAAAAGGGCAATTCGTTCCATTTATAAATTAAGTCCCAGACACTCCCTCAGAGACAAATTTAAAGAGATTAATATAATGACTGTGCCTTCTCAGTACATTTATGATAATCTTTTGTATGCACATAAAAATATTAATCTGTTTAAAAAATACAGTGATATCCATAACATAAATACTAGGAACAAACACAAATTTGTTGTTCCTACAACAAGGCTCAAAAAAATAGGTGGCTCGTTTAGATGCCAATGTATACGTTTTTATAATAAACTTCCTAGCCACATTCAAGAACTAAGCCTTAATAAATTCAAATCTTTTATAAAGCGAAAACTATGTCAGAAAGCCTATTATACTGTAAAAGACTATATTGAGGACAAAAAGGCTTGGGATTGAGCTGCTCCAATAGGTTTAGATTGTTGTTTTTATTTTTGCTATTTTACACTTTAATAATTTTCTTTTTTTTTTTTTTTTTTAAGTATCTCTTTACTTAAATAATGACATGTACATTTACTGTATAAAGTATTATATGATTTTAATTATTGTGAATGTGAGGACTATGTGGGTAATTTTTTTGTTTTTTCTCTCTTCGTTTTAATCATGATCTGGCAGTTTGAGTAGTTTATGCGGCCTACCCAAATGTCCTGTCTTTGGTATTGTTCGTCGAATCGTTGAGCTCCTTAAGTTCTGAGTTGAGCTGCACGGTTACTGACAAATGCGTGCACTGACTGGACAGGTCCGCTCAATCTGTGTGGTTCTTTCCTCAAAAGACCATTTCAGACACTAATCTACATGGTCCTCAAAGATTATGTCCGGATTTTTTATATACACATTGACATTGATGAATTTTATTTAGACAATGACATGAATATTTACTTTGTAAGTAATTTTTATTATTTTTTTTTTAATTAATTATTGTGAATGTGAGGACTATGTGGGTCATTTCTTTTTTCCTTCTTAGTTTTAATCATGATCTGGCAGTTTGAGTAGTTTATGCGGCCTACCCAAAAGTCCTGTCTTTGGTATTGTTCGTCGAATCGTTGAGCTCCTCAAGTTCTGAGTTGAGCTGCACGATTTTTGACAAATGCGTGCACTGATTGGACAGGTCCGCTCAATCTGTGTGGTTCTTTCCTCAAAAGACCATTTCAGACACCAATCTACATGGTCTTCACACGATCTGACCAAGATTTTGTCTGGACTTTAAAAGAGACTGTGACTTCTGAGTTTGTTTCGGCCTTTCTTCTCAGAATAGTCAGTTAGGTAACGCCGACCTCATCTAGTTTAAAAAAAAATATGATTGACGTGTAAAAGTGTTTGTACAAACCTACTTACAGAAATAAAATCATTTATCATTTATCATTTATCATTTATCATTTATCATTTATCTTACATATGTCTGGAATTTGACTTCAGAGCAAAACTTTAAAGTTAATCCAAATCACTGCAGTCACTTCTGAAAATTCAAATGCCAGTGTCCAAAGCTAAATTACCTTCAATCTGTTCCTCAACATGTAATAGGGAGGAAAGCGCTTTGAAATGACCCTGCCCCGCTCGGTTAGGCAAGGATAAATTGAATGAACTTTTTGTGTCTGGCACTCTGAAAGTGAATAGGTGCTTACTTTGTCTCTTTTTTGGATTGTTCATCTAATATTTCATGCTCATGGCTCACTGTTTTAGTAAGGGTGTCAGACATAATTACAAGTCAAGTTTGCATGTGCCCAACATACTTTATTAGGCGTTAGTAACGATATATTATCTCTGATACGAATAAAATATCTTATTGAATATCGACAAAGAATATTTTTCGCTGCAGATTACACTCCACCTAAAAATAAAAACAGTTTCCAATTGAATAGTAATTACAGCTTGAGCAATTTGTGAGTTGTAAGCGTTTCATACGCTTACAACTCACAAATTGCCGGTTGTTGCTTAGGAGCGCGCTTTGCGGCGTGATGTGCCCCGCACGATGGTACCTTTAGACACGTTAATTTGTATAATCACTTGATGCAAAATGTTAAACTTTGTAGCTCTACTCCAATTGCTGTACTTGATCCTAATTCTCAACTAACAACCTCGCGATATACTGTACCTTGGTATTTTCCCCAGAAAGTTCGAGATAAAATATTATAGCAATAATAAAAAGTCAACTGAACGACATTGGTTTCTCAAATGAAAGTTGTTGTGCTGTTATGCACCACAGACAACGATATAGTTAATTAAATTCATAGTTCTTAAACCTCTGATAAAAGAGCGAAGGTCACGGATTCAATTTTTGAGAATGAGTTGCAAATTCTGATCTGTTGTGAACTTAAATTGCTTTAAGTGTACCTACCTGGTGATTGATATACACCTTTCGTTCCTGACTGGTTAGACTTCTGAATGGTACGTGATGATATAATTAAAATAGTACCCTTCCAAGTTAAAGAATTATTATTTGCAGTTAGTATTCAGATGAATGATTATTTTTATTCATACGTTATCCCTGTCCACACTTTAAATGTTTGTCTCGGGCGCTTCTTGGAAATTGTGATGTCTTCCGGCTGTATTTGGCAAACAGACTTGTATCAAACTCGTGAATGTTGCTTCCAATCGCAACTGATGTTGCTATCATCGAATGGAGCAGTGGGTGTTATAAGTGCACTGAAGTTTATAACTTTGTTGATCCAGCAAGAATTTATACCTGTTACAAAGGGATGTAGCAAATCTGCCAAAAATGACGCCAGTGGCATTTCTCGTAAATTTTTAAACTTTGATCTCGCAAACAGCGACATCATCTGTAAATTTTAATAATTAGTTTCTTCGTTAATTAGGATTCTAATTTAGCCTTCAAAGATTAGAAGAAAACATCACCGACGGAAATGGTCGATATTTCATTTAAAATTTTACTTTGTGCGTAAGAGCCGTTTTATTCTTTTGTCGTCTCGTGGCTACAGAAAATTCGTCATTTTGCATTACTGAAATAGTCCGCATGTTCTGCAACATTGTGGACAAGACTTTGTCAGAGCTTTACGGCCTTTTCCTTATGGCAATTACTCTTGCGTTGTGCTCTTTGTACCAGAGGATAGATCCTTACTGTGACGATGTGTGAATTCGTTACTAGCTAGCAATAAACTTGTAGTTACAAAGTCACTTTCGTCAAAACCATTATCTCAAGCAACGTTTATAACTATTTGCGTTTTGTGTTCTTATTTGTTTAGCAAGAAATGCATTCGAATTGCAATCGCTGGCACATATTGCATAATTCCATCGTATTGATTGGAAATTATTATAGTCAAGTTCACATCAGTACCTATTTATTAATTAATAGCCTCACTATCGTTTATTTTATGTTTAATTTTTTGTTGCAGGTATAATATGGTTGCCATTATTAGTCCCTTACTCATAGGTTTCACGAGGATAATCAATGAAAGATTAAGCGCAAATTGTGCAAGTCACTATGCAGCTGCAATATTGTTCAAATTGTGCAAAGAGCGTATCTTCTAAGAATTACCACATTTAGTTAATTTCTCTCCCGGGTTATCCCTATAATTAACGCAGTTTCAATTCTTGCCAAAGTGATGTCACACAAGATGCTTCATTTTAATTTAAGAGGAAATTTTCCTTTTGGCTCTTTTAAATGTTAGTCTTTCGTGCTAAGAAAAATAACTAGACATCTCGGCGACGTTACTCTATGAGTAGGGGGGCAAAGTTAGTTATAGTCTCGAAATAACAATATCTTGTACGAAGTAATTCACACTTAGTCAATTTCGCTCCCAGGTTATCCCTATAATTAACACAGTTTCTATTTAAGCCAAATGTGACGTTACAGTAGTTGCTTCATTTAATTCAAGAGAGAATTTTCCTTTTGGCACTTTTAAATGTTGGTCTATCGACCACTCGGCGACGTTACTCTACGACGGGGACCAAAGTTATTTTCTCGAAATAGCAGAGCAACTGTTTCGAATTGTAACTAATGACTCCAATGTCTCGGGGCGATAACAGGAGTGCAACTGTATGATAAATTGTTAACCAACCTGATCGTTTATTCCTGACGTGCAGGTATATAATTCTCTAAGCAAATGGCCAGCTAAAATTTAACAAAGTGTATGTTATTTTTTCGTTGATGTATTCTCGGAAACTTTTCATTTGCGCCGTGAGATCTGCAGCTGTTTCATGCGGGTTTTTTTTTTTGATGAATCAATTTCTCGCTTTCAGTACGTAATTAAGTTCTTCAAGGTTGAGCGTAGTAGATTTTTAAACGATTTTGTAACAATTTTGATGTTAAGGTATTTCGTGGAATTAATACTAATCGTAACTGTACTAGGAATGCCGTCTCGGCGCATTGTTTTAATTGTAGTTGAAACATAAACACTGCGTGAGAAATTCGCCCACTGACCGTAGACGGGTTCTCACGGGCATTCCCCGTACAACACGCCAACTGCAACTTTTGACCCCACCGACCCTTTACTATAAACATTTGGTTTATGTACAAATTTGGATTCGATTCATTGTTAACGCCGTTTTGGTCGCGAAATGTACGGAGATTTGGGGAAATGGTTTAACGTAGGTAGTGGTAGGATATGACTGTTTTAAATTACTTTATTAGGCTAACGGGATATTAACACGTGACATTGACTCGTAATTTTTATACCTACCCACTAAGTAGGTACCTTTTCTACACCACTTTTTAATTTCAGCTAAGGCTCAGTTTTCCTCATATTTGCGGTCATTATAAATTTCGATTCGTCACTGTAATGCAGCATTTTCCTTGTTTACTATTGCTTCTCGGAATGCTTCTGGCATCGCGTGAGGTTGTGCTAACCTTTTTTTTTTAAACTGTGTAATAGTAAAATTATTATTACTAATAACCTTGATTTCCATACTGGCTCTCTCTGACTAAGAAATATTTGTATGTCTCCGGCTAGTTCGTAAGTGAAATCGCTAACCAAAGCCCCATGTGCGTTAGGTTATCTATATTTGCATTCAGAGACCCTCAGATTAATTGCTACATGATTGTGTACCTTAACGAAGGCTAGCGATACCGATATTTCCAACGGTGTATGGGCAACCATGTATCAGCTCTGATTAATACAAGACATATCCTAAAGTAAATTAACCTTATCAGTTGCAAGAATTTGACAAATTCATTGTCTTACTGTGATACTACTATCGTCTTGTTTACTTTACGTTGACATAACATGAGAACTTCATAATCGAATACCAGTAATTAACGATAACACCCGATAAAGTGAGATCGATAGATAAGAACGACAACACGGATTCGATACCGATTCTCCGTAAGATAACAAACCTGAAATCGCAGCGTGTTAATTCAAATTCATCAGAACTTCGACAAATCGTTGCTCTCGCTACTGCAATTTGTAATCGATTCAAGTTGAATTATGCAATATATAGTGTACGTTTATTGTATCGTAATCGGACACCCGACGTTGCGTTGTCGGCTGATAAGGTGGCAAACGGTGAATCGCATTCTTTCCCAGTGTACACCTCAGCACAAAGCAGGCTCAAGTCACCGGCAGTCTCACGTGACCACGGGTATAGTAGAGACGTAATTAAAATCTAAAATCGTAGCAATGTTGATTAACAACCGTTTGTTTGTTACGTCAAAATTGAAAACTTTATTAGCAGGAATAGGGAAATGAAACGGCCTGGCCACAGCACAGGGCGGCCACGTGCACAAACATTCTCCTGTATTTTCACGCATGTCGTAATGTTTGGTGACAAGTAATGTGCTTCAATTACACGTTCAGAACCCCCATTAATCATTTAATACGTCCACGATAAACAAACATATCAAAAGAACTATACGTTTGAATTAATGAAAACATCAAAACCAGATGATGAAAAATTCTTTCAGGCAAATTAATAATTTCCACACTCAAATTGCTTGCAGAAGTGCGTAAAAAAACGTCCCAATACATATATTTTTCACGTTACTGAACTGAAAAAGAAAACATTTACAAGTGCTCAGATTTTACAGCAACAAGATCCTGTTATTTTAATTTTTATATTTTAGATGAAATATATTTTTGGACAAAGATGTCTTTGTCCAAAAATATATTTCAATTAAAATATTTGAAATAATATTTTATGCCAATTGTTTTTGTAATTTCTTGTAAGCACTTGCCAAGACTTTGATCTGGAAGTTTCTTTTTAACCTATCAAACAGCCACACAGTCGGTTGCATCATCTGAGCTTTCACTTAACTGATTTAGCAAATAATTCCCACAACAGCCCACATTTATACGAAAACGGTGTGCACAGTGCGTGGTCGACCTATAAAAGGGGTTTAGCCTTTTCAAATTACGTATCAAACTACTTGTAGTAATATTGTCAAGTCACCATTTGGCACGAGACGGGTGTGCCGCAATTGCGAACACGCTCGCCAGTTCGTAATGAGAATAATGATGGAAGCTTGCGCCATAGATCAGTTGGTGCGCGTGCGCGGTTTGCCGATAGCGGGAAATCGCTAATACTTGCGTAAATACGGCAGCCGCTGCTGGGCTTTAGATTAGATTTAGCTGATCGAAACTGTTCACAAATGAATTTGTTACTATTTGTCATTCACTGTTTTGCCTACATTATCTTGCATTTCATAACGATGTCAATTTTCTTGCCGCTACTTAAGATTATTTTACATTACTGTTGGAAATAAGGAAGCCAATCCTCCAAACAAGTTGCTGATAATAATACCCCAGTAACGTTTATAGAGGCAACGATTTCATAGAAATGACAAGTGGGTCATATTGCATCAATAGAACGATGCACGCGAACGTTAAAGACACCATAGCGCTGATTGCGAATGCAACTTTGTAATTTTCTCGTGTCACGAACAACTACAACGTATGCATTTACAGACGAAGCACTTCACGGGAACCACTGTTTTATTTGCAACCAGACTCATTATCTACACCACCACTTGCGCGAAAATCGTGTCATTGATATTACAATCGAAACTAGTATCGATTTCACTGCAAAATTTACATCTAATCATTTTTCAAAGCAAAATTGAATGTTATTTAATAAACAAATGTATTCTGTTGTAATTATGTGGAAGGATGAATGATTTACATGATTAACACTTCATCGGCTTGTCTTACATATTTCCCATTGCGTATCGCAACGGGGCCTACTCTATAATTTACGCACCAAAGAGTAATTAGGTAGTTAACTACCAACAAGTATTTACGATTGTTTAACTGCCTCTACGTTTATCTATGATTCTGCTGCCAAGACCTGTCCAACTCGATTGATTAAATAATAGAACTGTCGTTTATGATCGTCTGTACTTACACCTAATTAGCAACACCCATAAATTAAAATTAGTGTTGATATTGGCAGATTAACAATCTTTAATAGACGTTGCTTATAATCTTGTTATCAACTTGGCTTCAATGTCGGCTGCCAGGAAATATCTGTTTTAATGTTACTTGGCTTTTCGTTCCTTTCATTTTCATCCGATTCTCATTCTGAACTAATGTAGGTTAGACCCTTCGGGGAATGTGACCTTGCCTCAATGTTCGTAGAGGTTTATCGGACTGAACATTTCAGTAAAAGGGCAAACTCGATGCGTTTTACCATTGAGTCCTCACGACGTTTTCCTTAACTGTATTGAGAGCAGTGGTAATCAAATTAAATACACAACAAAAAGGCACTTTCTGTGCCTGCCTGGGTTCGAATTCGAACTCACGACCACCACTGCTCACTATATGGTCAATATGCATGAGTATTAGTTAAAAAAGGTAAATATTTAATTAAGTAAATATATGTAAAATTCAGTATGTGTACTATGTATATTGCTGATTCCTCTCCGTTTTAGTTTTTTTTAATGCCTCAGTGTATTTGCAGGCTACTGAGAATTAAACCCTAATCGATGATACTGTTAAATCATTACATGGCTTTTAAACTTGGCAACTATTAGTAATTCAAAAGTAGGATTCTATGATGCATCTCTCTAAAACTGCTTCTCGGAAATCTAACAGCGCTACGCCGGGAAGTCGAGAATTATTTTCTAAGAAGCGGGACTTGTCTTGTTGTGCTGTCCCTCACGTTCGACAAAAAGATTATCAAGAGATGCGATGACACTCGCCTCTTACTTTATTACAATATAAAGCGTAATTTATTATACAGCTCGAGGAACATATCGACACTTTTTCTCCAAGTTCATATGCTGCAAAAAAAAAACTACTAATAACTTCAGCGGTATACGATTAAGCAAAGCTTCTACGCCAGAGATAGTCATATTCGGGTCGATGTACTCGAGAAATTCGATATGTCGTCGATGTTCACGCAGCTCATGGAGCGTTGCGATGAGCGGGTCACTGAGAACCGGGAGTTCATTAGACGAATTCTGGGCACCACTTGTAGTGATGGCAAAAACTCTTTTACGTCATTCCGCAAAGACTCTTGATGGACGGTGGGAGAGATGTTTTTTTTGTCCTCTTGTCAGATCGGTCTATCCGCCGGTCCGTCACGCGGACGTTGACCGTGGTTCAACTATTTAGGGTGTTCAATTACTATGACTATTTTGAAAGTTTGTTTGTCGTATGGGACAATATCATTAAAGAATTTGTTTTGTTTTAATATTGTTTTAGTCTTTGTTCTTGGCATGTTTTCTGGTACGAGTTCGGGTTAGTAGCAGATCATATTTAATGAGTTGCAATGTAACTTTCTGAAGCTTATTATTCGTGGTAGATAGTATCGTTATTTAATTATTATTAAAGTCAGTTACAGGCGTGTCACGTCCTAAATTAGCGATGTACTTTAATAGTCACAACACCAAATACATAGTCTACCAGCACAGCCGCTTACATTGTAAAGTTAGCAAAAAGTTTTCGCCAGCCGATCCTTGTGCCAAAAAGTTTTGAAGTTTCTTGCTATTCATCATAAAACTTTTTATCAGTATGAAAGGATTTTTTTTTTCTGTTGAGTTTAATGCATATTGTTCTAATGACTTTTTAAAAAGTAGTGACCTTTGGAATACCTATCAGATGTTGTATAACTCGAGTCTGTACTAGCCTGAAATTATTGATCTAACATAGACGTGTTTTGATATTGTAAAAAATGTCTACTGGCACTCCCTTTTTTAATTTTATGATTGTTACACCTTCAGTATGTAAATCAAGGTGTGCAGGCTGTGCGTGAGTTGTATATAGTGAGTATAGATAGCGTGGTGAGCGGATATCGTGCGGACGGTGAGCACGCGGCGCGAGCGCGCCCAGTCAGAGTGCCGCCGCGCCGCCAGACGCACGCGCGACTTGCACGTGCTAACCACAACTTTTGTACGACCAAGCTCATCACTGAACTTTGCGTCTGAATAAACTTTATCTCGCATACAAACAAACAAATGATGTCAGTTTGCATGTACCTCGTTTGTCCCTGGTTCTTTCTCGTGATCTACTTGGCGTTCCTTATGCTGGACGTGTGAGACCGGCTCCAAGTCTCCGTACTAGTGTCTGTGGAGGGTTGAGAGCGCAGACGCGGCGTCGCGATCGATAAGTGTCGGTAGCGACATCGGTCGGTGTCAGCCGTGCGCCGCGCGGGCTAACACGCGGGTGGTTTTGGCGCGCTCCGGCGACGGTGCGAGCGGTGCCGCGTGCCGGGAGCGCCGGTGGTGTTATGCGGGGCGGGTGCGGCCGCCGCCGGGCCCACTGCTGAGCCAGCTGACCGGCCGTCACGATCGCTCCGCACGCGTCGGGCACGCGGCCGCGCGGCGCGCCCGCCATGAGCGCGGCCACGCCAGAGGTGCGCGGCCCGCCGGCCGACGCTGCCTCGCCGCATGTTGCACTGCCCAGGATCAAGCCGGACCTCGGCCTCAATGATGCGACCCTGTTCGCAGTCTACTGCTTCATCAAAAATTTCATTGGGTGAGTCGTAAGCGAAAGGAAATTTTTCCTGAGTGCTGCGTCGTCCCGCTTTGTATGTGAATTCTTATGTAATAGATGGAAAAGGGGCAGTTTCAAAAGGTTCACGATGGATGTCGACAGAATTTACCATTTAACCATATATGCTACGCAAATCTTTTGCGACATAATCGATGAGGCACATGTCCCCAAGAATCAAATATGTATTTTTAAATGCTCTACTTTGCATTTTTTACATTCTAATCACCTAAGACCTTAGGCTAACTAAAGTAATTAATCTATCGAAATAAGTCTGCTGATATGTTATTTATTACCGACTTGCAAAAATTAACGCTGCAAGGCCAGATTATGATTAATGTTTGACCCTTGTATTCGGAACTGCAGATTAAGTAACTGTACTATTGACGAATCGGTCAAGGAGTTTGTCGAAATTGCTTACAATAATCAGTATGGCAAAATAATTATCAAAATTATTACCATCTAGCAGCTCGTTTTCAATAAACAGTAAAATGTACGGGATATTGCGGGAATATTATTCAACTGTTGTTCTATTATACAACACAATGGGCACCTCAACCTTGACTGCATGAGTCGTCGGTAAAATCATTTGTTTATTATCGGTTAGCAACAACACATTAATGCTTATATGTTATTTTCTTATTAGCCGGTAATAGTGTCGAACGACCATGCAACTATTCGGCCTCAAAAGTAGTTACCCTGACACTAACAATATTGACAAATTAACGCGATGTCGAAAATATTTCACATCTTCAAACAAGTTTAATGTTTGTATTCATGTCTATATCAGCTACTGATAAGACTTTGTTTGGTTCAATATTTTTCTGAGTAACCTTGAATTTAACATAAACCGAGTCGTGTTCTGTCCACACCTATGTTTACGTTTTTTACCGCAAACTGGGTTTGGCACGATGGACAAAAAAATACATTACTTTTTCAACTTCATACTTATCTTTTCACTTATAAGTTCAGTGATTATCTGAATAATGGATAATGATGCGCAATTTAAATAAATTACTCCAAATATAGCTAAAAGCACTTGCTACTGACGAATATTCTAAGAAAAAATATACGTATTCATTAAAAAACTCCGCACCGCTTTAAAACAATAAAGCCTCGTTAAAGTTTATGTTTTCGACAAAGTTAAATTGACTAACAACAACAAAATTGGTGGTTGTTGACTATCACTAAGCAATTATGGAATTTCTCGATCGGGCCATTTAGCAACTGCGTGTATTTGCTCCACATAATTTTCTTTTTGCCATAAACAGCCCAGTTTCTGTAGCTAATTGTTAGCAATAAAGGGCGGACATTAGCCGTGCCGAACTTCGTCAAGAGAAAGTCTTCGTTTAGAAAGTACGCTTTGTTTTGTTTTCGTGTTCTGCTGTTTTGGTCATAAGTCATAAGTCATAAGTTATTTATTTCATAACAACATACATTGTGTTGAAAATATTACAGTGATGATAAATAAAACAGGTAATAATAACCAACAAAAAGAGAAAAAAGAAACATTAAGCACGTTCATACTATTTAAAATACGCGTACAGGTACGCGACTACGCATTCAAAATGGAACAATATAATAATAAATAGTTGTATGTCAATAATTCAGTAACAAAATTAAATAATCACCAAAATTACATATTAGTATAAGTTTGAAATTCAATATCCGTTATAAAAATAAAAAAAAAATAATCATATGAACACAAATAATAATTCACAAATCATTTAATTGTGGCTGTCGTTTGTCATCTATGAACTCGTCAATACTGTAATAGCCCTTCCTCAATAAATATGTTTTTAATTTGTTTTTAAACAAGTTAATGCTGTTTATACTTTTAAATTCTATTGGCAACTTGTTGTATAAAAAGACCGATTGAAATCTGGGACTGTGATGAACGACGTTCAATTTCGGTTGGATTGTGGAAGGTAAGTCTTTCCTACGAGTACTATCCCTTGCTTGTCTTTCCTCATTAGTCTCGTGCAAATTTTTAACCAAGTTGGTTAACAACACTAGAATATACAGACATGGCACTGTTAAAATGTTAAGTCTGATGAAGTGGTCTCTGCACGAATCTGTCTGTTTCAAGCGGAGCATTGTCCTTATGGCTCTCTTTTGGATTATAAATGCCGAGTGGACGTTGTACTTGTAGCTGTTGCCCCAAAACTCAATACTATATCTGAGCCTTGACTCAACCAGCGCAAAGTACACCATCCTTAGTTGGTCCAAAGTGAGTTCATCCCTCAGGCTTCTGATTGCGTAACACGCAGAGCTAACAGATTTCGATATAGACAATGTCTCAACCTTCCAGTTTAATAACGCGTCTATGTGGACACCTAAGAATTTAACATTTTCTACTACTTCGACATTGTTACCACAAGACACAACTTTAAGACTAGCGTTATTTCGTACCGTTGACCTAAATAATAAACATTTTGTTTTGTTTACGTTGAGTTTTAAATTATTTGTAGCAAACCAGTTTTCAAAAGCTTTTAAAGCACTATTAATCTTGGATTCTAGATTACATATATTATCTGCAGAAACTATTGCATTAGTGTCATCAGCAAAAATAATTAGTGTCATGTCCGCTATTCGTTTTCTAATATACTCAACCAAGTCATTCAAGAATAGGATGAAGAAAATTGGGCCCAGAACGGAGCCCTGAGGGACACCTCGAGATACAGTCACTAGATTAGATTTATATTTTTTTTCTTCTCCATCCACAACCGTCTTTATTTCTATATACTGACGTCTATTATGCAAATAAGAGCTGAATAGCTTTAATACATCTTCCCGTATACCATAATGTTCCAACTTGGCCAGAAGAATTTCATGGTCTACAGTATCGAAGGCAGAACTAAGGTCCAGAAAAATGCCTGCCACTTTATGCTTCTCGTTTAAATTATAGACAACCTCGTCAATTAATGCCCCAATAGCGTCACTAGTTCCTAGTGTTTTTTGATATCCGAATTGCTGACTATTTAAAATATTGTAAGTTTTTAAGTGCCTCATGAGCCTATTCTTCATAATTTTTTCGAAGATCTTCGACAATACAGGCAAAAGGGAAATCGGTCTGTAGTTAGCAGGATCTGTTTTTAAACCTTTCTTAAAAATTGGAAGCACACGAGCGATTTTAAACTGATCAGGGAAAAGGCCTGCCGCGATGCACTCATTATAAAACGAAGCTAATGGAGTTGCCAATAAGTCAATATTATCTTTTATAATAGTCAAAGGGATTTCGTCATAACCAGTAGAGGATTTATTGGGCATATTTTTAACCATATTAAATAGTTCTAAGGGTGTGACTGCGTCAAAACTCATGTTAGAATCTACTCTGTTAACGCTTTCAGTTAGATAGGTAATTGCTAATTTTTTGTCACAAGTTGTTAGGTAGACGGTGTTGTCGAACCTTTTTGAAAATATATTAGCCACATCTATAGCATTATTAGTAACTGTGTTGTCAATCTTCAGTGTAATTTGTTCATTGTCAAGGTTTTTAGTAACATTGCGCTGCTGATTTACTATTTTCCATATCGTCTTACTAGAATCAGATGCCATTTCTATTTGTTTTCTGACATCATTCCTTTTTGCACAACTTACTACTTTTCTATACATTCTGTTAAACTTGTTTCGATATTCTAGAACTGAAATGTCACATTGTGTTTTGTCTATGGTGTTAAGGAAACGTTTTACTTTGCTGGATGTCCTTATTCCATTAGTTACCCATTTAGACCCCCTATTTCTTTTAATAGTAACTTTTAAATTACACTTCCTAAAGAAAGATGTATGCATTTCTTTAAATTGTCCTATAAAAGTGTTAATACCTGTGCTCCAGTCAGTCTCTAACAGCTTTGCTCTATAGTCACTTTTGTTCTTGTCATTATATTTTCTTCTGCAAAGACGCATATAATTTATCCGTTTCTTAAACTCAACCTTTTCTAAGCGTAGTGTACAGAACAGACCCGCGTGACCGTCCGATAGCCCATTGTGATCAACATTTGTACATTCTATAAGAGTGTCTGGTAAATTAGTTAAAAAATTATCTATACATGATTCTGATTTATTCCTTTTGAAGGTGGGAGTATTTATTAGATACCTGAAGTTGTAGCACGATAACAACGATAAGAAAGAACTGTGTCTCGTGTCATCTTTTTTTAATACATTAATATTGAAGTCACCGCAAATTATACATAATTTATTGAAGAAATGCTGTAACAGTTTTTCAAGCCTATCCATGAAGTTATCAAAATTACTGTTTGCTGGAGTTCTATAACAACAAACAACACACAAATTTGTTTCAAAATCTCTAACGCCACACACTTCGAAGCAGTCTGTTTTATACAACTGCTTACATACTAGCAGTTCGTCCACGTTTCTATCCTGAGCTGTCAAAATCATGGAGCCTCCTCGATTCTTTTTGAGTCTAGTGTTGTAAGACCCCATTTTGTAGTTAATAAAATTGAATTGTTTTGCCAGAGTATCATTCAGAAAATGTTCGGATATACATAAAAAAATCATTTCTTTTGACAATTCGCATAGATACATTTCAAGGTCATCCTTTTTATTATTGATGCCGCATAAATTTTGATGAAAAATATTAAGAGTTAAATACTGTTTGGTTTGTTCCTGCACGAAAAATATGAGGAGATACATTGTCGTCGTATTCCTGAATGTCAGAATAGATAACATAATATTTTTTTAAATTTTCAAATATATTTTTTATGCCGTAATAATTAATTGATCCATTATACTTAAACATGGTGCGATCATATGTCAAGTCTAGGTTAGAGTCAAACAGTATTGCATAATTATATGTATGAATGTCGAGATATAACAAATTATTGAAAGTTTCAATTCTCGAGTTATACATTATAGAATGGTCATTAAATATAAAAGTCGGTAAGCATATTATTACATTAGTATGTTGAACAGTCAATAGTGTCTCCCTAATATAAATAATCAAGTCAAAGTAATTGTTCGTTCTTCGATAATCTTCTTCACCAATAAAAATTATGCAGTAGTCACTCATTGAGTAGTTGGCCAGTTTTTTATTTATGTTGTTTAAAAGATTTTTGATTCCACTGTTTGGCAAGAGAAAGTGACATAATTGTGTTTCTGGAAATGTGTTTTCAGCTCTTGATAATATATTGTTCGTAGTGTTACTACTTATGATGCATAGTTTTGGATTTTTATGCACCGATTTGTTATTTTGAGTCATTTGTTCTGACTTTTTATCCGATTTAGCTTGTGTAGATGTAGTGCATATATATTGCGTTGGTTTAGTACACACTGTAGTTTCCTCTCGTTGAGTTCCTATTATTTTATTTTTGCGTTCAGATTGAGGGGTAGTTGTTAATGATTTCGTTGTTTTCGGAGTGTCGGTTTCATCATTCCTTATTTGTGCCGATGTGCACGTCGTTTGTGTGCTCTTTGAAGCAATCGTAGTAGCAGTATTCTGTTTTTGTTTGCGTTTTTTTCCAGATCGTGGTGTAACGTTTTTATTGTCCGTTATATTAATGCTTTTGTATGTGTCTATGACTTTTAAATATTTTTGCACGTCTGATTTTAATTGACAGTTTTCGGAATTCAGATTCTCAATTTCCTGGTGCGCTATCGATAAATCGTCTGATAATTGTCTAACTTTGTCCTCGGCTGATGGTGCAGCATCCATGAGATATACAGATACAGGATAACTCATGCTCTTTAAAGCTAACTGATATCGATAGTCGTCTTGGTAATCTGCGTTACTCGGCCACTGTTTTCTATAAATGCATTTTGCAATTAACATTCTGAGTTTCCATTTTGCATATCTAAGCAGATTGACGTTCTATTTACTTGCAACATGATCGAGTGCATCGCCTTGCACGTGACTGCGGCTGCTAAGAAATTTCGTTTTCTTTAGCAGAAAACGTTTGTAGGTACGTGTATTCTGCCGTCAAGAAAAAGGGCACAACTAATTTTTTTTTCCAAAATTGAGTAAAAAAACTGGCATATGCACCTTTTTTTCCTGATTCCAAATATGTATATAACTCAATTTTGAAAAAAATGATAGTTGTGCCCTTTTTCTTTACGGCGGTAGTATTAGGGAAGTACTTGGTATTTATGACGAGCCCCTCTTTGTAGGTTTGAACACGATTTTACATAACTTTTTACCATCGCTGCGGATGGTTTGATCGGTGGTTGATTTTAGATGCAAACTGTTGCTTTGTTGCAGCGGGCATCATCACTTTCACAAGAAGAAAAGGGAAAGTCTCAGTGGCGCCCGCTCCCTTGCGGTCAGATTAGCTCAGGCTATCGGCCGGCGCTAATTCCTCTTGTTTATTTCATTTCACACTAGTGGTTGCACACTAATCTACCTCGATTTCACTACTATCAGTGCCCTTAAGAAAAATTTCACTCGCCTTTGTCTGCTTCTGATACTGTCAAAATAACTTTTGTTATGAAATATATGTGAATTTCACTAATAATTATGTAACATCAGTAAATGTGGCCGTACGTTTATGGTCGACGATTACACAACAAATAAATAAAGATCATATCGACATCACGTCTGTTGATTTTTATCTCAATCAATCTCTACTGGGGATGCTTTCGGTGATCCTTACTTGTTTTGTTCTACATCGTCGAACATTGTCTATCTTGTCATATTCCTTGTCACTACATTTATTCCGGTATTGTGGATATGACGTCATTTTAAAATGGAATGTAAATTTTGTTATCCTCCTTTTACTCTATACATCGTGTTGCCAGACCGATAGCCTCGTTAACTTTTTCTGCTCGATTTAGATCTCGTTTTTGCCATAAACCAGTGTTTTGATCGGAATCAATGAAGCAATTTATACGGTACATTCACATTCCTTGTATGAAATTTGTTTAAGAATAATTTCACTTTTAACGAACGACTATACTGTTCAAGTTTCATTGTATACTTAACTGAAATTTGTTTAGGCGTATCGTTAATCAATTGCCAGACTGCTTGAAGCGGTGCCAAAACATTGTATTGACTATCGTATAACAATATTCTGCCTACAAGCACCAGCCAGATGCATTAATTAACTATAAATTTATCAGCTTCAGTTAACATAACACATCTTTTGATTATTTTATTTTTTCATGAACATTATCGCCACGCTTCAAATTATTAAAAGATGTATACTATTTTACCAGCGCTTTTTATATTGTTTTGACGTTCTCCCTCTATAATGCAGGGCTTGAAAAAAACTATCAGGCAAAAAAAAAAAATATTCTGCGACCCTATTTCTAAATCCTCATTATTGCTTGGTTTCAGTGCGACATTATCCTCTTTTCTTCCTCAGCAGCTGAGCTAGGCCAAATGCTCAACAACTGAGCCACGCCAGTCTTCAAGTCGGACTTACATGACAGCCACGCCAGTCTTCAAGTCATGAACATGGATGAACATGTCGAAAACAAAGCTGATGATGAACAGCACAGACCGCAATGTAGAAACTGGGGGTGTGCGGTTTGAATATCTCTTCCAGGCGAGACAGGACAAAGAAGTCGCTCGCCGCACAGAAAACGCCTGGAAGAACTATTGGTCGATGAAACATCTCATGAAACAACCTCTCCCGCTTTCACTAAAACGAAAGCTCATGGACACATGTGTATTCTTCCCACCCTCACCTACGGAGCGCAAACGTGGTCTCTTACAAAGCGTCAAAAGTCCGCACTTGGCCAACGGGCTATGGAACGAAGTATACTAGGTGTCAAACTCACAGACCGCATTAAGAACTATACTTCGTTCCAAAACACAAATAGCGGACGCTAGACGCACAGCTGCTGGACTAAAGTGGAACTGGGCTGGCCATATCTGTCGCATGTCGGAGCAGCAATATGCAAAAGCCACCACTCAGTGGGTCCCAAATGGCAGGAAACGACTGCGCGGCAGGCCCAGAAAGAGATGGCGGGATGAGCTGGACTCCTTCTTAAAGGATTGGCCCACAATCGCAGTAGACCGGGAAAAGTGGAAATAGGGAAGCCTCCCTTCCCTCTTTCCACTTTTGCCCTGCAATGGGACAATACAGGCTTATAATAAATAATAAAAATAAAATTCAGTGAAAAAAAGAATACCCGTCACGGACGTGATCTCTAAATTCGAACACAGAACTGTTTTAAGTCTACAATTTGTCAAAACAGGGAGTTTTAATACAAGGCCTTTCAGTAATACTGTTGCCAGCCCCAAGTGGCTGTTTAAGTGTCAGCTGACTAGCAATATGAAACCACCAGAACTAGATTAGACGAGCAAATCATGTTCTGTGTGATACCTGGAGTGGCTATAATCTTGGTTTCAACTCGTAACTCTTATAACGGCGAAAATATATATCAAATCCGCGAACAGCTCAAGTAACCTAATAGCTCAAGGAGAAACCTCACATGCCACATGGACATGGACAGCATTATCAATGTAATTTGTCAAGAACAATGTATTAGTAACACACAGCACTTGAATTGCTGGCTGCGGTTACTGTCGATCAGCTGTCGGTTCTCGCAACGATGCGTCTTGATATGATAGGAGATAGTGCGTGTCCGTACCAACTGCAAATACGTAACTGTTCACTTGCGTAACAGACGCTAACTCAGTACTTATTCATATCTGTTCGATATACCCTCACGTTATTTTATTAGCACCATTACACTTTTTAACACACCGTAAATTATTGATTTCAATTGCACCTTATGCAATCGTTTTTGTTTTCTCTCTCCTACATTTGCTATTGTAATGAAACCGTTTCGTCATACCTCTGGTTCCGTTATTTGTTTACATCCAAGTATCAAGGGAATGGAAAGTTTATAAGGTGAAGGGTCGGAAAAAATCACCATGATGTAGTTATGCAAGGCCGTTTGCATCTGCTGTGATGTGCATACGTAAACCTGTTGCGTATGACTTACTTGTTGCGGTTACTTTTCCAATTGCACAAACGGTTGCATCAACTTGTTATCAGTCATGAAAAGAGAAAAAAAAAAATTTCGTACTTCCGTAAACTTCCGTTTGAGATTGAGTAATCACGCGTTTTATGCGTGACACTTGGACGATTAGCCAGGGATCTCATCTCGCATATTGATTGACGCGTTGCCTTGACGTGCTACCATGGCGCCACCCTACAAAACCGCCCCTTTCACGCAAGGACGTCGGGAATAGGGACGCGCGCATACTCACTACTACACTCGGGGGGGGTCTACGTTCAGTGTGTACAGATCCATCGCACAGAGAGCACGCTTTCTCTCACCTCCGCACAAAACTGACCCGCGAAAGTGCCAAAAAGTGTTTTTTATGAATTAAACTTATCATCCAGTGCGCTGGAGGACTCTCTGAAACACCATTTGTAAGTACTGCATTGCTTAGTACAACAACAAACCCATTTTTTTATCTAGGTCAAGCTTCCGCGTCCTCGGCCCTAAAGGTTTTTATTTATGAATGGGCGTGTTGTTTTCTACGCTAGCATCTTCAGCAATTGTTTAAAGCGAATTGTGTCCAATTATTTCCGACGTATCCTTTACATAATTCCGGTTGTACTATCAAAGGTGACGTCATCACCCTTGCATGGGCGCCATGGATACGGTCATGGGGTGGTTATTCCCATTCCCTGCCATTGATTATTAAAACTATGACAATGGGATAGCGCGTTTATGTGTTTGTTCATGTTACTGTAGCTCTGGCCTAATGTGACATTATAACTTTTTTAACTATATTTTGCCAAAATCCGTTTTGTTCGCTTTAAAAAAACACTTTAAATAGCTTTTTCAAATTAATTTCGTTTTACTTGTCCCAAATCTTTTGTTTAAACTTTCCCGAAATAATTTCCCCCTTTTTAATGTCTGCAAACCGTGCAACACTTTACGGACCATAACGATACAGGACAAAAGATTTAAGAAAAATGTTACACACAGCGAACGAAATGGCTCCAAACAAAGGGAGCTCAACCAAAAGCACGGTTGCCTGAATTTCTCTATCAGTTATATTGATATGGTTCGTGCTTTTATTTCTTCTGAAGCGAACGGAGCATTAAATGATAAGAATATAACGTTTAACTGAGCTCCTTGAAACAGCCATAAAGTGTTAAATTTAAAGGATAGGTCACTAACCGCACGCAATAGATTAGTTCACTCGCCTTTTGCAGCTTGCGCGCGGCTGTGAGCAATGGTACCCTATATTTTTCTGTAATTCCGACATTAACATAACGAAAGTCCAGGAACTCTCTAGACTTCCTCTTCAGTGCTCTCGATTGTGTACGAGTAGGAACTCAAAGGCCGTGCTGATGATTACGCTTGGATAATCTCAATCTAATCTTGCTCCCTCTCATTCAGAGAAAGTTGTTATCGCAGGACACGCGCAACCCGTCGACCGTTCCTTCTCTATTAATTCATTAATACTTCTACTTGTCTGCGTTGTAATTACACAACGCACTTATCACTTCATCTACAAACGCCTTTATTCCTAAACATTAAACCACCGCTACTCCGAGTATTACGAAAATGTTTTGTAGTGGAATCGCTCTCATTATTTGCTCCGAATCAGGCAACGCAGGCGCAGCTGTCCTCCGAAAATAAAATTTGTTTTTAAACACAGCTGTAAACTGCAAACGGTTACTGAAGTGCCTCAGGAAGACCGACTTGCGGAAAACCAGATCTCATTCACGTTCGTATTTTGCCTTTTATTTTTAATACTCCTCCAAAAAGAGACAAAAGAATATTAAAAAGTTCGTCAGCCTGCAACATTTTGGATTTACTTTTATTCGTGCATGCGTTGCATTGCTTAAAATGCTGCAAACATAATGTTTGAGTATTCAGTACCCTAATTCGGGGTGTTTATTTAATGTCATTAGAAATAAACTACATAGATATAACAAGGTGCACGTCTTCTGTAATGATGAGGGAATTAATTACAGTTTATAAAAGTTTTCAGTTCTGTTACATCTAGATTTCGCCATGTAAAAATTACGTGCATGTTTTCACTTCGGTTCTGATTATAGTGGTGGTGTGTTCGACCGTCCACACTTCCTGCGCCGGCGGCGTCAGGTGGTGCTATTTCTACCTCTCCATGAACCGACCCGTCACACAATTCACGTTCAAAGTCGATTATTTTAAAAACCAGAACGGAACTCAGCTTGTTTTTCGTATTTACGATTCAAGGATTCTCTTCTTGGTTACATTCCTCGAATTTCTTCAATGTGTTTGTTTACATACATAAAATCTACCTGATTCAGTTGTAAAAATAAATGCCGTATTCTAAATTTATATTTCCATTGCGATATCTTCTGTGTACTTGTACTAATTTGATATCGGAAGCGTACCAGCGCCCCATTTATTTTAGTTCAACTCTTCGTTTTGAAGCCGAACAATGCTCGTATGACCCCGTTTCCTCTCACCGCTATTGTGATCTGCTGCAACCGACGACCTACATTGGCCATTGTTTATTGCAGTGTAATTAGTGTATCGCCTATAACTGTGTCTTAAGAATGATTAGTAGCATTGGCCATCAAAAATTCCATTCGTTTGTTATGGCAATAAAATTTCTGTTCAGACTTCATGGAAAGTGAAAAACGCAGGGTAACTAATCGTATCAAAGCGTGCGTATCATTCGTCCCGAACATCTCGCCTAAATATAAACATGTTTATTCCGTCTCACATACACCACCTTGCGCGCTCATCGGGCACTTATAAAAAGCGGCGGCGAGGTCAAAGCGTCGTACGGCGCCCACAGTGTGGAACCCGCACGCGCGTTGTAACGACGCTTGTATCGATATCGATGCTTTATTATCACGTGCAGCAGTGACGTCACGTGTGTATGCAACGGCCGAGCCAATGGCTCTTGGCAAGTTGGCTACGTTTGATTGAGGTGTACGTCTTCACTAGTGTGTGTTACGCGGTTGAGTACAAACGTGTCCGTATGGTGCAAAAGTTGATGGCAGAGTTGAAGGTGCTCGTAGGGCAACGAGCACAGCCGGGGGGCGCGGCCCCTGCGCCGTCGCCCCCCACACCACAGCCACAGCAACAACAACAACAACTGCAGCAGCAACAGCCGTACACACGAAGAGACCTCAAGCAAAATCTGCACAGACATATGAGTATCGTATTAGACAGGTCAGTAAATGACTGAGCGTAACTTTCGACTTAATTCTATCTGCCCGAACTTTGTGTTTGGAATATCGCGTAAAAACTCCTATTTGTAACTGTTGCTTGTGATATATTAATTATAGCATCTGATAACTTGCTAGCAATAACTGATAATAATTTCGATAAGGACGAGGTAGACATGATAAGTGAAAGCATTTTCACACTATACGATTAACTTGAACGTGTTATCATGATGTAAACGGGCCGTTTTCTGTACACCGCGGTCGGTCATAACGTCGATACTATTGAAAATTTTATGACCGTTTTATATCTTTGCCATCGTGTTGTGGACGATATCACCCGACACCGCAAATTGATGCTCAATTTCAACGATGTTGAGGCTATGATTGGCTTAAATGTCTCTATTAAGTCTCTCTTAAGAGTAATTACTTATTTAAGGACATTAGTCGTCAAATTGACGTCAATAAAGATTGGGCCATATAAGCGCAATTGCTTTGAACATTTTATATTTAATTCATAACAAAAACACTCGACCGTATTTTTTGTAACCGTTCGCATAAACATTTAGAGTGTATAAACTCTTAATTAATCCGACTTTGAAGTAACACTGGTGCTTGGAGCTGTTAATTTGACCTTAAACTTAATGAATACACGTTAAGATTCCAAGGTCGGACAAGCTTCCATAATGTTATTATAATCAGCTTCAAATTAGTTAATAACAAAGACGTAGTAACGAGGAAAGAAAATCATCGCATCGCATCAGCTGCTTATATTCCCACGCGAAGTAACAACGGGGACAAGGAAATACATACATATGTGGGATTTAATAGGGCTTGCTGTGGTAACAAATCCATACCAATATTTATTCGCTAAAATGACTTCTTTTTAGCCTATCCTTATCTGGTATATTATAGCCATACATAAGGTAGATAAGATTCAGAACTACCAATAGCGCTGCTAAGAGCGGAAGATGCTACAGCATCTCTGAACTTCTTTCTCTCTCTTGGTTTCTTTGAACACATTGATGAGGTTTTATTTGGAATCTATGAAATATGCTCCATTTTTGTATGACAAAATATTTCAACAAACACATTTTCTGGTAATTACCGAAATGGTAATTTTCCCAGCAGTGGAATGATACAGGTTAACAGTAACTATAATTATTTGGATATATTATGGACATTGCACTCTTTTTTGCACACCAAAAGCGTATACTTGGTATCATTTTATCAATCTCGTACGTAACATTTGATGGTATATCTTCCTCACCGTGAACCACCACTGCACACTGTTCAACATATATCATTTCTGCATCAGAAGCATTCCGCTTAAGCCCAAAACCTACTTATAATATTATGTTTTAATTTAAACAATTAACAATGAAGTATTATTACTATTGAAATATTTATTACTACGTAACTTTCAAGGTGAGAACCATACTTGAAAGTAAAACAATTTGTTATTATGAAATCTTACTGCATTCTAATTCGTACTTTTCGTAGTCACAGATTACTTAAACGCCAGTAAGTCGTTAAGAGTAAGACCGTTATTTTTTATAACGGTCATACTCTTATTATAACATCCAAAAAGTTTATAAAATTCAATAAATATGACCCAGAACATACTTGAGGTAACAACAGCACAGAAAAAGGAGTCACATTCTCTTTTAAAAGATTACCAACGCAAATCCGATAATAATTTACATATTTATGATAAAACTCATATAATAATATTATGTATATGAGTTTGAAGAGCCTGCAGTAGCATCTCCTATCCTAGATACTTCAAATTAACATAAGTTCGTTACTTCAGGTAGGTAAATCTATTTTTAAAAACATATCCTCGAGAAAGAAATCTAACCAGGATCCGCCACATAGGTCTCACCAGTTTTTTATGTGAAAATCTAAGGGAACCCCCTTAATTCAAGCATTAATTTTAATAAAATTTCATCCACAATATTTGGCACACTGTACACGCACTTCAGTGGGCTCACATAGAGCTTCTTACATTGTAAGTACACCTTTAAACTGTGTAGCCAAACTTTGAGCCACCACATTTGGGCTAAATGTTTGTGAGGAGTAGCTTTACCATAATTACTTATGTTCAAAGCTATCAATTTTACCTTACAACTTCCGAGAGGTACCTATGTATTCTGTTTATATAGTCACCAATTCAAAACCTTCAGTCAATGAATCAATATACATTGCAAATCGCAACCACAAATGTAATGTGTTTACGAATTTGTAAATATTTCCTGGTATTTCACCAGGAGTATGCCCTGGAGCGGAAGCACCCAAATCTTCGTTGTCAATATTTAACTCGCTTCACCAACGCCATGTGCAAATGTTTTGCTCACAATCATGTTCTTTATCGTATAAACACAGAAGCACCTCCCTACACGTGGAATCTATTTGAGTACTACTTTACGCCGTCTACTCATACAATAATTATTTAAATACTCCAAGATTCTAACAGCCGTCCTCAGAAGTACTTGGCCAGGTAACCAATTTTACCCAATTATGTTTACGACTTGGACGAGATGTTATTTTTCCTTCACATTTGGATCACTACGGAAATGCCATTCAAACCTAACCAACCTTCAAAGGATAAGCCATAAGACGACCATCTCTTTATTTGCACCGCCCACGGAAAACTTTATTGTTAGTTAATCCGACCAAGTTGATGAGTTGCGCACACAATTTTATACCAGCTTAGCCTCTTGAATACTCGGCTTTGGGAGTTAATCCTATATCGTGTCTTTCCTGTTTCCATCAAAGTGCGGTAAGGTTCCTTAGTGACACTGTTCAACGCAACAAAATATTATGCTTGCCTACTATCCGTCTAACGCATTTACGTTAAATTTAGGCTGCACAAGGATGGCTCCTGTTGAGTCTTTTCATTCTGCTTTAGATCTTGTTGAGCCTTCTTACGTCATCGCACGGTAGATCGGGTAACAAGTGGACTTTATAATCCACCTTTGATCTTTGCACTAGCACGAATGCGTTGCTGTTTATAATCATTATCTACTTTATATATTTTTGATCTACGCTTGCGTCACCATCACTTTGTAGCCGTGTACTATTTCTCTTTTAATTGTGCTACAATTTAGCTGTCGACATTTATCATGCAGTGTCATTATCATTAGTGACCTGTTTGTAATTACTTACAAAGGAAATATTATTGTGTTATACAACGTTACTTTGATCAAGACTTCCCTCGTTTAAACTTCAGTTTTATCTATTCCTTAATCCTCGAGATACGACGCGATAATAAGTCGTATAACAATAGCTATCAACATTGATTTTGAGTAATGATTGTTGAAGTAGATAAGGAACTTATATACCAGGAACGTAATATTTCAGCCTACATCTCAAGGGAAATATGTACCTACTTATCCGGTCGGGATAAAACGTTGCCCATTTCCTTTTCCTTGACGTAAGCTATCCGTGCAGTTTCCCGTTCATCGCTCCATCGAGACTGGGTTCAGTAATATCAATAGATTTTCACATTTCTTAAATGTAACATAGGATATATTCACTGGACGTTGGTGAAGTATATTATTTTAACTATTTGGTGTGCCCAATGTTTACTTAGCATCACAGTACAAACTCAAAGCATTTATTTCAATTACAAACCTTGTACAGGCACTTTTGAATTGTCAAAATTAAATAGGTAGTCTGTCAGTTAGTCAGAAAGTTGAAGCTAGTTGCCCATTCCATAACGTAGATCTCTATGGAGAAGAACGGGCAAGAAACTCCATGGACACTCTTTGCATTAGAACATCGATCACTTTCAGAATAATGTGTACCTAATTATAATGTCGTAATGGTGGGATATACCAAGAGACTATTTGTCTGGACATATAGTGATACGCGTGTCGGGTAGGTGTGACAGCCAATATTTAATTCTGTTCAGAGTGATGCATGTCAAAAATTGTCGAACACTTGGCAATGGTCGTGTCACGCCCTTTGACGTCTTAGCTAATTAAAATATAATACGCAACAAGAATTTGTAATGATCACTACCTAAATTATTTGTCACGCGGGTTAGAATGGATTTGACAGAAACCACAACACAAGTCTCAAATACTCTTAGCTCTTTCTATCGTATGATTTTTACTCTACTTACACTAAATTGTATTGTTTACTAGTATCTACGAAACTTGATCTAAATAGGACATCAATATGTTCACGCTTAGACTTGCAAAATGCAATGTTGCAAAGTAGTTCAGGCATTAAAAATTCACACATAGCGTGACTGCCCAGTCCAATACGAACCAACCATACTTTAACGCTATTATATTTTCATGGAAACATAACATTGACACGATCGATCGCCATCGAAGGTTGTAATGCCAATCAGTATAATTCAGTATACAGAAAGAATTTTTGATTATATTGTCCAATGTCCAATACACGGTACGGAAAAGAACACTTCATTTTCTCACAAGAATTGGCAAGAATATTTATGTCTCTCCTAATCTGACCGTTCAATGTCAAATAAGAAATTAGGTGGAAGAAACATTAAAATTAATAAGTGTCGCCGAAAAAGTATCATATGATTAATTCGCTTAAGCAATTGAAAAGCCGGTCAGTGTTCAGAAATAACGGCTCCAGAGCGACTCAACAGACGACCTTGTGCTAAATTACTTGTTCTAAAATCTGCAAGCGACACTCATAGGGGCAAACAAATCTCTCTCGTGATCGAGAAGCTACATCTCGACCGATTAATTAAATCGGTCACTTGCAACTATTGGCATTGATTTTTTTGGCCAGCACCCACATGTCAATACGTCTGAAAGAATTTCAACCCTTCTTATCTAATGCCTAGTGAGACTTTAGAAAAAAATCACATATCAAACCTACGTCATTTTTAATTAAACATTTCCAGAGTTGTTAAGATCCTCATTGCTCTGCCTTAATTGAGGCAAAAACTATGTATAGATCCCCGATCAAACAAATTGCTTTTATCTAACTAGCCGCACTTAGCGTAGGTAGCGCGTTTATTTCCTACGCAGCTAGAATTTGTTAAATCTACTCATTTCCGCGTCAGATTTATATTTAAATTATAGTTATGGGACTTCTGCATGAATTATGCGAGTGAGCATCCCATGACCCCCAATTATTTATACTGATCACCTGGACGGAGTCCAGAGGAATGCCGGAATGACACCTCGACGAGCGACTGTTAGACGCATGTAAATCATACGCTGTTCGTGTATCGTGGTATTATTCACCGCAAATATCAATATCTTCGTTAACGTTCGGATTACGCCCGGCGGCCGGCGGGGGTGCTTTGTAGTGGTGACCGCAGTCGCATGCGCCGAGCCGCCCGCGCATGGCCGCCCGCCGAGGCCGCACCGAAGCCTAAGCCGTGCTATGCCACACCGTCTAGGTCATTACACTTATTCGCGTGTACACCTTATCGCGTTCTTATTATCGCATTAAACCTATTTCATTCGAGTATCGATCAGATTCCGGCGTCCGTCCATAGTCTTGAATTTTTCGTGCGGCGAACGTGAACGGTCGCGCGTGTATCGCTCGTTTGTCGGATGACATCAGTTAAGCCACCACGTCCGTTGGAAACAATACGCGCTCAGTGTCCACGCCGTAGCCGTGTCGGACGCACGAGGACCTTCATGGAGGACGGACGGTGCGCGACGTGCGAGGCCTTAGGCCGCCGGAGTTTCTCTACGAAGCTGCTGCAAGTGGCAACCGCGCAGGCGCATATGAAGACATGCTCGCACGCCGCCTCCCCACCTGAACAGGTGCATGACTCTGACCTCGCGTCCCGGGCTCTCGCAGCCAAACGACGGAAATCCATAGCTGGCTTCAAGCTCAATTTGACGGTAGATACACAACCGAAGTCGACGTCCACCGAAACCGAACAACCCCGATCGCCTTTCGCTCGTAGGAACACGTGGTGCTCGTAAGTGATCAATTTGTATTCACATCTAATTGATTTTCACAAGATTTTTTCGATTTCAAGATGCGCACATAAAACTTATATAATGTCTGTTCATCCTTTTTCATGATAATTTGTAGTTGCTTGTTATATCGGCTACATATCTTATCGTACTTGTCGTTGTTTTTACACGGATAACGTGATTGTTTCTACGATTTGTACAGATGTCTTTCGCTGTCTAATCTTCATGTCACTATCATATCATCTTCATGCTACGCCTCAAATACTGAAGTTTTATCCTTGTGTTACCTTGAGTTAAATTGGTGCTCCTAAAATAAAATTGTATTCGCAGTTTTTTCGGACGGACAATGAGTGAAAGTTTCCCCACACTTGCCTCAGTCACTACAAACTATAATCGATACAACCTTGGGTCTAACAGCACACAGATACAATCCTTAATCAAATTGTACTTGATATAATTAAGATTTCTAAATATAAATAATCTACAAATAGCAATCTTGCGAGATTTCCTAATAAATAACGAATACTTAGTTTGATTATGTTGTAATAATCCACTTCGATACACATTCTATCTACAGAGAAATCAATTTAAATGATTAATGGCATACTTTGAGTGCTATGATATCTGATGTAAGCTGTTTGGACTTAATATCTAAAATAATCAGCAATTATTGCACTTGTTCGTTAGACTTTCAGATTTCTCAGAAACAGTCATGTGAATCTGGGAAATGGAGCTCTATCTTTTAATTTGGAACTACCGGAAATTTCAATTTATTATGCTCTGTATCCTGTTAAGGCAATAAAGAGCGAAATCAGGAACTTGTCACTTAAGAGCATTTCTTTAAACATTGTCAACTAAGAGAGCTTTCATATCCTCTTGGATTCGGTTTGTTATAACCCGACAAATACTTTGAATATAACATGTACATCATCTACGCAATAGATTCATTTTTTACTTCTCTTAATTCTGAATAGTATTTATCTTTCATGACATTACACTATTACAGAAAAAAACCTTAGTATAAAGTAGTTACATGCTCTTTTTAAATGACGCCAAAGATGATGTAATCAACTTGACAAAAAATCGGACAAAAAGTGGCCTACACGGTATTTCTTGCCTTTGTCTCATACTCCACAGCTAGAAAATATATCTGACAATACAACAACGATAACTCATTTATAATTGCAAAGTACTTTTGCAAGATTTTTTTAAAAAGTACGTAAATAGAAGTTTTTGTCCACAAAGGATTTGATCGATGCCGTCATATTTGAGTTGAGAAGACAAAGGTTAGAAGTTACTTAAAGAAGACTAGTATATCTTCATATAGCTTAATTAATAAATCGCAACACGACTACAGATGCCCATCACAATCTCAAGTGATTGATGCTAAAATGTTAAGCAGATCGACATATTATGCTATTATGCATAATGCATATTTGCTTGCATAGTGATAACTTGGAGCATAAGCATAGGCTTATGATTGTCCTCACTTAGTACATCTTGATTGAATATCAATTTATCAAGTTTATCATTTATTACATCTTTCATAATTGCGATAACGTAATCCTTTATAATACTTATGATACCTATATTTATATTCTTTCGTCACTATCTATGTTATTTGATCTTTGATTTTGATTGATTGCCAACATCTTCACTTGAAGAGCATCCGGGAGTTTTTCTTTATTGTGATGTGCTTTATATAGAGAGCAGTTTTTGTCAGTGCTTTCGAGGAGCAACAAGAAAACATTTGACAAAAAATAACAATGAGTCTCATAGGTACTCCCACTGTAATATTGACCATATTTATTGATGACTGTAGGATAGAGCTAAAAAAGTATTGCATATAAAAATTAAGATTTTCAGCATCGGTATCAAAGGTTTTGATTATAACCAAAGAAAGGACTTGAATTATCTTTGTCAGCAGCCCCCACTTGGTCATTATGTTTCAAGAGTAGTTCAAAATATCAAATGATTGCTGAAAACCTGAAAATTCTTTAAAACATAGTTCAAAGTATTACAGACAATTTTTTTCAAATATGTATTCACGCTTTCAGTAATTGTCTTTTACAATGCGTGAAGCATTGTAAAAGATGCTCTTCAATTATATTTTATGATCCATACACAACCGGCCATAAAAGATATATATTTACAATACTGATGCATAGAAAGATAAGCCATGTGGTTGCAGTATGGGCTAACAAATAAATGTTCATACGGTGGTAATGTTCCACAGAGTATTTTTTTTAATTAAGATACAATTAACACAGGAGCCAAGGTTAATGAATATCATGCACAGTGCTCGTGTCAAATGTCATTATCATTCATAATAAGTTCCTCCTGTTGTGTTAATAACAATGATATCACTTATCTAGCAACAGCACATGACAGGTATAATTGTGCCGATACTGTATACAAAAATAATATAATATCCCAACCACCTCGTGGAATACAAACAGTTACGAAAATAATCTAACACGTGATTGTTTCATAATTTATGAATTTCGTAACGTGAATCATAATGTTAAATAAATCTTGCAAAATTTTAGACCGGTAGAATTATTTATATTTAGAAGATGAATTTATTGTTAGACTTAGAATATAACAACAATCCACCTTGAAGTCTCGCCAAGGCACTTGTCGTACTTACAGGTTATTATGGTTCTCGATTCATGCAAATTAGTATACTGCAGATTGCAAACTTGTCGGTATCCCATTGTGATGCTTCTAATTATTGCCAAACCGTTTTTAGTGAGCATCATTCCAGACATTCCCTATTTGTTTTTGGTTTCCTGATTTTATATGTACCTATGTATATAATTTTGAACTCTTTTCTGTTCTAAATTGTTATTATATCCATTATTAACCGTCGTTAGATTTTCAATGCTTTTCATTCTTACGAGTTTTTGTGTAGTATTATTTTGTAGTAGAATATCTTTGTCTCCAGAATTGTCTTCTCCTTATATTGCGCGAAACTTGAACTTTAGAGAACAATACACGGAAGCGCCAGTAGTAATGAGTGTGGCAATTGTTTGATGACACTCGTCTAGCCGTCTCAGTGATAATGCCTTGTTGAGACAGTCTTGTTTTCTGACTAGCTCGTGCGTTCATTCTAACTGCATTTTTTGTCCAAGTCAGTTTGTCTTTCACGTCTAGTTTTTTGTTTGGAAAGAGTCTATGTTTAATTACATCAATATTAATAAAACGAATTTAATTCAAGCTACGATTTATAATGAAAATAGAACGACTCAAGTGTTTATTCTCTTTGTTGTATTTATAATTCAAACAATAGCAAAAAGCACTGACCAAATCTGGTTAGCCTTGAACCTACGCGATAGATTTATTTGAATGAGCTTCAGCATTT
The DNA here is from genome assembly GCA_948474745.1 of Oligia latruncula. Taxonomy (NCBI): domain Eukaryota; kingdom Metazoa; phylum Arthropoda; class Insecta; order Lepidoptera; family Noctuidae; genus Oligia; species Oligia latruncula. The sequence continues at coordinate 4,256,721 of OX419684.1, read as the reverse complement.
AATGCGAGGTGCGGCGACTGTTAGATTTATTCTCGTTTTTGAGGTACAACGGGTGTGTCGCAAAAGCGTTGCCTTGGTGTTTCGAAGCGCCATCGTAACCCGTAGTAGGTAGAGTCGTGCGCGCGCCACTTGCTCCGATCCCCTCCCCCACCGCCCCGCCTAGCTGCGACCGGCCCGGTCCCAGTTTGCCGCAACGCGTCGATCCGGTTGCCCGCGCGCCGTAACAAACATTTTTATTTGCCATTGCTACCTCAGCACGCACAACGTTTTCCAACGCACAAAACAACAAAAACGGCTCCGTTGAAACCGACGACGGGGACTCGAGGGTCCCGCGCAGTAAAATCGATAGACGAAGTGGAAACCATGCAAACAAAACTTATAAGTGGAAGCTACACGTCCATCATGAACAAGCAAGATCTGCTCAGAGAGGTCGTCGTGAAGTACATAGACTACTTCTACCCCGTGTGAGTACCGTTAAATTTATCATTTTGTCTGCTACGTTTTGATAACCTGACGCATTGCGGGCCCGTCGCTGTCTGTTGGTCGGTCGAGTGACGGTGGTGTGAAGGTTCTCACACTGCCCAGCTAATTACCGAGCCAGTAAGTCGGTGAAGGTTCCATAGCAACGTGGCCAGCTGCAGCCGGACAAACCGTTGAGCTTGACGTTAGCGCCGCCTGCTGAACATAGGTGTCCCTATCGCTTTACTACTGTATCGATCCGTTGCACTAAGCACCTTATTATTCTTAAGGTCTAGGTCCGCTTTATTGCAATTTTCAACCTTGTGTCTTTTGAATTTTGTCCGTTGAACCTGCTACTGCACCGCTGACATTCACTCGTCAGACGTTGAACCTTCGTGTTTAAACTCATTCACATTTTATTTTTAGTTGCCACCAGGATCTTCCGATGACTAATATCTTTTTACGGCCATAACCAGTCACGCGTTAACTGCATAATTTCGTTTATTTCTACACATTCTTATTAGAATTATATATTTTTTTTAAATATGTACTGGAAGTATTAGCTTTAATAATTTGTTTCTAGATTGGATTCATTACTGCTAGGTCAGGGCGCTAATACCGTTCATAATTAAGTCATTGATAACAGCAGCGGTGTTTTATGAAATCCTGAGGAAAGCACCGTTGCGTGACCGTTTCGCGTGACAAACACTGACTACCAGCACATTATGCCCCTAGTGTCCCACTAATGCCCTTTGTGTCCAATTGGTTTTAGTGTTCCTCCTACCAGTCATTGTTCTTTACGAGCGACTCGTGAACTTCAGCTGTATTATTTCACGTGCTTCAAGTTTATGGCTAGGTCTCGAAATCTCTGTATATCGCAAAGCGTTTAATATACTTCACTTACTCTACAATCAGCTACAATAACAAATTCTATTCTATCGTCTACTAACAATTCGCTCAATTGAATCCGTACAGTCACTCATTTCTTTGCGCTAATTGAAAGGAACTGCGAGTGTGTTATGAAACACGGCTGTAAGATGTAACGCCGGAGCCGCTGGCGCCAGCCATGTCGACACTACACCCAACGATTTCCCTTCAATGACCTTGCGCGTGCGCACTCGCCTCGCTACACGATAACAATACACGACCACACTGCACACCGATAATGCTGATAATCCTCTGTTACTACGAATGTTTTGTACAGTTTTAAATCCCTGTGTAAATTTACCACCTCTTGAATGATGATGATCACTTTATAACGCAAATGTTAGCCAAGCAATTCGAATCAATGGAGTTGATTCAAATTGTCAACAGTTTAAACTAATTGAATGCTATCTGATGAATGCCGGTAGTAGTGGACAAACAATGTGCGCTTTAAATGTTCATGACTAACACATTACATTTTCATGCGACTCGCATAATTTCTTCAGTGACCTTTGTTTTCTAGTTGGTATTGTTGTTCAACCACACAGCACAATTGTTTAATGCATCATGATTCATCGCACTATATACCAATTTTGATACTGTTATCACTGTAATGTTTTTTGTTTGACGTCTGCTAATTTACTTTTTTGAATACGTGATATCAGACATGTGCTCCTAATGATCCTCGAGGTGTCATTGTATTGTTCTTGCAAGTTCGAGAAATCCAATACTTTGTCCCGACTTGCTAATCTGGATCATATCCAGGTATCACTGTATTGAAAATAGCTATGAATAATTTAACATGTGCACATTTTCCACAACGGCCATCGACAACTGATGTAAATTCATTTAAACGAATTCTTACTCAATCTTTGTGGTTCGCCTTCTCTGACTCGGTATATACGAATCTTGTGTTTCTTAACAAAAGATTTCCATCAAACCAGTTTGGTGGTAATTCACTAAACTTGAAGCAGCGACCGACAAGGCAGATGTTGTTTTCGTCGTGATCTTCACAGAAATAAAAAATAAAGGATTATTGTTTTTGCTCATTATAACAAAAATCTTAAAAGCTCGTTTGTTCTTGGATGAAAGTCTTGAAAACCTCTTGAGTCTTTGTTCAAGAGATGTGTTTGAAGTGCAGCAGAGTTTAGTGTGATCTACGCAAACACGCACGTGCTTGGTGACAAAACGTTTATCTCTTTGTTTGCTTCTCCTATTTACTTAACATCTTTTTAAACACATTTTCATTTATGTATGTTCTGTTTCAACACTCGTGTTAGTACAGTGTATCCAGTTCCAGTTCTCCATTAGCGATAAGAGTGCGATAATGATTAAATAGCACATTTTAGGTGTTATTCTAGTTTTGAAATTCTATTTTTTGTTATGACTGTCGCAACTTTTTTCGAGTGATGCTTTGTTGCCAGCTTCGCAGCGTTGACTGACACAAATATGAATCCCACCACTGGAGTTATATTTGGCAACACTTTTTTTTTTCTTTTAGATTTAACGTGAAAGTCGAAACAGTCGCACGCATTATTAGAATAACATTTCTTTTACGTTAGACCGGATGAATTTTTAACACTAGAATAAACAAAATGAGCCGGACTCTGTTTAATTTCATAATTATCATCGTTTAACCGTGGTCTTGACGGAGAAATGTCGTCACCTTCACAAAATACTTTCTCCGCTTCTTGGGTGTCGTCGTCTTATGTTTCAACTTTTTCATGCACCTCTACGCCAATGGTGTGCAGTTTTGTCAACTTCCAAACTTGCGTAATCACTCACGGAATACTAAAACTTGTTTTTGTAGAGTTCCGCCTAGAGAAAGCAAGTTTTTATTGTGTGTCAATTCAACACCCGACTATTAGATTTAAGACTTTCAAAGATTATCTTGTATTCGGTTGGTATTTACATAATTACCTCTTTGCACCGTGCAGACGGCCGACTCGGCAGACGTTAATGTTCCGGCGGTCCATTGTTGCGGTGGTGGTCATGTGGTCCACGGCCGTTGTTTTATATCTGAGAGCTCGGTGGCGAACCGGTCGAAATCGATCCGCGACGCAGTTCTCAACGGTCGAATGGCTTCAACTTTAGCGTTGTGTTGTTCACCTCGTTGACGCGACACGGAATCCGTCGGAGAAAGTCAAGTACGCAGCCGTACGTCGTGCTACATACTAGCTACTGGACGATTACACCAGCGAGATTGGATCATAATGGGTAAGTCCGGCAATCGTAGGCAGTAATGGTATCTCTCCAGTTGCTAACTAGAGTGTGTCGTCATTCTCGCGCTGCACGTGGCCGGCCGCCGCGTGCTGTGCTCGTGACACGTTGCTGCATTTGCGAACCATTGTTTTGCTGCACTCACTACAATTACTACTAATGATTGCACCACCATGACAAAATTATGTACAAAAGGCAATTTCGCATTTACAGTTACCTACGAGAGAGGTTTTAGACCTCGACGGTGGTTCGCTGACTTGTAACGTTACATCGCTTTAAATTAACTTCTTTTTCTCGAATCTTGCTCGGCGGCCGGGCTGTCTGAACGGATCGATAGAGGTTTCTGGGTCAAGTGTCCACATCTGGCGAGTGAAGACGTATTTCTCAATTTTTTACCACCATAACCTACTGCCTAGGCGAATTGTTTATAACTCCTCTACGCTCCTACTACAAGTACACTTAAGTTTGTAACCACAGCGAAGGAAATAGGCTACAGGCCACACCAGAATTTAGTCCTCCATTGTTCCCTATTGTTGTTACAAATACCGATCAGTTCAACAGACGGGTCAACGCTTTTGCAATATTTACAGCGTTAGCGTAATCATCCGCAGTGTAACCGACGGAAGCTTTTCTCAAAGTTACCGGCCCCTGCTTATTTATTACAACAATAATTACATATCGAATGTGCATTATCTTCGAACGCGATCGAGCGCCCTTGCGCCACCTTTCCATTGCACCAATGCTTGCCAAGCTAAGGTCCGCGGTAATTGTACTGTGAGTACTGTGACGTACGCACAATGTTTGATGTGGCGTTTTTAATACATGAAAGCGTTTCGATAGTAGGTACGATAAATGTTCGCATTCCAACGCACCGATAGTATAGTCAAGTTGTCGTTTACGTAAGCGATAAATCTCCGTGCTAATTTAATTCGTTTATATACATAGAGACAAAGGCGTGCATATAGCGAATCGATAATTTTGCGGAAACTAACAATTATGTGGGAAATGTAAACGTACGCATTGTACGCGCAAATTCTTGTATTTGCCAGGACGGCGCGCATCCGTGCGTGAATGAATTATGCCAACATGATTATGGCATTGGCTTTCCGCATCCCAAAAACTTGAACGGAACCTTGCTTATCATACATCTGTTGTATATATAGGAAATTAAACGCATTAGGAATCATTTGTATGTAATTTTAATTATTCTTAATGTATACTTAACTGTTGATGTTGCCAATGTAAATTACAACATAATTATAGCATAAAAGGTAATTTATTATGATGACCACGTGCAGTCAGAAGTGCCTAGTTGCCTACCTTACAAAGTATTTAGGTATGAATATATTGTAAACAATTAAATCGTAAAAATATGACTCAAGCAAATTTATGCTAGAGGCATATCGTTGGATTTATTTGTTTATTTTACAAAATAACTCTTTATTGGTCGCGTCTTATGAGTAATATTATAAAATGTTAGAAACATTGTCTTATTGTATATTCTCTTTTTGTTACAGCGCATCGGGCACAAGCGCGGTGGCCATCGACAACAAGATCGAGCAAGCTATGGTGAGTACTTCTAATAATCCTATTACCATATACTGAAAAGGCTCTATAGACAGTCGACACCAAATCTTTGAAGCCATACTCGCAAAAATACATAATAAGTTCAATAACCACAAATGACGCGTAGGTTTTAAGCTATCGTCTATTTATCGGTTATTTCCTTCTATAAACATTACGACTTGCATAAGGAAATCATTTTTCATTTGATTACCCTATTACCGTGGATACATAACGTGGAAATTATAAAATCAGTCGATCTTGGCGATTATTTATTGGGTTCTTCATCTATACTTAACAGTTTACAGACTCCGGATCTAAAATAAGAGGAAAAGGAAAACGATATGAAAACCCATTGTGCACAAGTACTAGCGCATGGGTTTCCCGTACTTTTAAAATAACAGATTGAATGATTACAAAAGAATGATTGGTCGCGCACATTTCACAGCCACGACTAGTAATCCAAGAATACCTACTTGACTACAAATTAAACGTAATAGTACATAGTAATTACGATCAGAATTTCCTAGATCTTACAGACAAAACAATACAAATTGCGCCGGTACCCTTAATGTATGAAAAAGTTATTGAATTAATAATCGGTTTAATGGTCATAGCAGGAAGTTGTTAGCTTCCACTAGTAATGAAGGTTTTTGGCACCTATATTGATACTGGGATTCAGCTAAGACCTGCAACCTTTTAAGACTAGAATCCGACCTCAAAATAATTGGGAAATGCTAGGCAGATGATAATTATTGACACTGAAATTAAAAAGAACATCGAGAACAGTTCTTAGAGGAATTCAACAATCATATTACTTGGACTCTGAACTTGAGTTAATAATTTCGAATTAGTTTAGAAGATAGTGAATATATGTATATGAACGAAGATATCAAATATTAACAATGATTTCAAATATGACCGGTGTGGTTCACCTAACCTCGAAACCATTGAAAATTATGACTTCCAAATCCTATGAGAACAAATAGAGAATTTCCTAATCAAACTTCAAGAATTGTTTTGAACTATGCATAGGTCAGGAAAACACACTTCCACGTTCATACAACAAGCAATATGTCAACAATTACCTGTAAAGTAACGTGATTTAAACCAATACCTGCACACATCGTTCATAGCGTTCACGTGACTTGGTTAAATAAATCTACCTTTATTCTTACCGCTATTATCATAATTGACTTTAATAGAGGAAACGGTGTATTATATTATAGTGTCATACACTCGCTTCGATGACGGAGTACCAGACATCTCTAATGTACATTAGAGACATAATATATAATGTACATTAGAGATGTCTCGCTTATGTACTAGATGCATTTATAATGAGCAAGCGATCGTATTCGCTTCTCTGTACTGCATTAATCCTTTTAAATCCTGTTAGGATTAAGTACCTAGTTCCTTTCTGAAGTTTGAAGTATGCGTTATTGCTGATATTATTCTGAGAGCCATTTGCGTCGCCAAATCTACATCCTGTAGTTTGTTGGTTTATCTCTTTTTATGGGAAATAAACGAATTTGTAATCCTGTTTTTAATTATTCTTAAAGTTTTGTCTTCTTTTAATCTGGACTTAGGGAAAAAATTAGCAAGATTGTTGTTTTAAGGGCTCGTTAATCCCTTTAGAATAATCTAGCAATCCTGTAGGATTGGTAGATTGGCCTGCCAGGGCTCAATCTTAAACCCTCTCAATGCAGCATTGTCTTTCAATCCTGGCCATAAATGCTGCAGGCTGTCGATCTAATTGGTTAATGCAAAAAATCCAAGATCTACACAAAAATTTCAAACAATTAAATCTTTATGTTTCATTCAATTATCGTTCCTTTCTGAGTATTTAATCTATCTGTCGCGGAGATTCCATCGACTAGCGATCATTACTTTTTATTAGAACTCGCGTTGCAATTCAAGGCATCCAGAGTGTGGCGTGTCAGTCGGCCGCGGTGGTTCCGCATGCTCTCAATCCTAGTAATTCGTGGAACATTTTATAACCGGCTTTGTGGACGCCGCGTCCCTTTTGAGCTGTAAATCGCCGCATTCAGATAAACAACCTGCGCGAACGGCCACGCGAGTGCGCGATAACTTTCGTATGTTTTATCTGTACCAAACAAAAATAACAGCATTACCGCTGATATCGTCCGTCACTCAATAACTTGCAAGTCAATGAACTCGCAATTCTAATTCTTCAGTGTTGGTTGACGAGTATATAGTGCTACTAGCTTCCGCCCGCGGATTCGCCCGCGAGGTATGTCAATAAAAACTATCCTATGTCCTTCCCCGGGATGCAATCTATCTGTCTACCAAATTTTATCGAAATCCGTTCAGTGGTTTAGGCGTGAAAAGATAACATACAGACGAGAGTTACTTTCGAATTTATAATATTAGTAGGTATGGATTAATGCGAACTGCAAATAAACATACATATCTCTTTTATATGTAATGATGCCACTCAAATATTTGAGGTAATAAATCATAAAGTCTCCTTGAACGAAAACTTCCGCGAAATATCGGTCAATCGTAGCATCGACCGATATCGAGCAGCATTCTACGTAATGCCGATAAACGCACTCGCGTACATCGTTGAGGAAATTTCGACATTATCATGTTTTTTCGCTTTACACGCTGAATCGCAGCCATTACGATTCCGTTTCACGCAGCAGTTGCGTAAAGATGCAATCTCCTGAGAGATCCGTGTTTATAATAGCAATGGTTGAACTGCATAACACCGTTATTAGATCGGAGTCACCATTTGAATCACTAATGACTTCCCTTTTTTAATGGCCAGGAAACGCGTCCCGTTCTGCCCGAAGCATATAATACCATGAGACCGCATTTTACATCGATTTATAAATTGTATTTTGTATACGATAAATATCGCGTTTCAGAACTGATTGGCAAAGACAATCTACATAGTATATAAACGAAATTCATGCGCAGTACGTTCATAAAGTCTGTTCCATTTACACACGATTAGATTCTCAAGACATTAATATTTGTTTCATTGTAGTTTTTTGTTCAGAAACAATGCAACCTTTGTTTCCTACCTTCCAAATATTACGTCCTACATTTGAAGCCACTTACATAATTGTCAAACGTCTCGACATTTATATATCGCGGTCTCACTAATAACATCGATTTTATTATTTGTCTGTTCTGTTTCTCGTTTATTTTGCACAAGTTTCTTCCTTTACTTTTATATTGTAATCTGGGTGGGCGCAACATTTGCAACAGATTTCACTTCTTCTATCAAGTACATCTGCTATCTCAATTGAGATTCATCGTCGTGCACTATTGGACGCGTCTCACGTCGTCTATAATTAGCCGACGCAGATGGCCTCAAGCGATTGACCCCAATCCTGCCCTAATGCTCACTACCATCGCATCATAGTATTTTTATCACTCCCCACAACACGCTCGTGCAGTTCTCCTAGCTCCATATATGTCTTTATCTGGTTTTAATCTGTTGTTAACTAATTAATTGCATCTACTCTGATCACTTCGTTGACCACACTTGTTATTTTATTGCTAATTATTAATAAAATTCTGTTAAATACCGCGCGCCTATTTTTAGCACGATCGAACCATTTTATCGTTTTGTTTTTCATTAATCTGAACACAAATGTTCACTTCACACCTGTTAAATTATCAAAAGATGAAAAGTGTATCCAATTATTGTAAATACGTAATATTATTGTTTTGTTTATCAAAGCTGTAGTTTTCCGCGAGTAGCTTACCGTACGAAAACATTTCATAATATGCCTCCGGACTCGACGATTAAAATACATACCTATTTCCTGTCGCAATGAATTTGATAATCGCGTTTTTATTACATAATTGTCCTGATTGTTTTATATTAGTCGTAAAAGCTAAAGAACAGAACGACAGTAATTGAAATTGCAACTTGGCAAACAATTCATTTTAATGTAGGTACCTACACAGTAGTATATTAACATCTCAAGCATCAGGCAAACGTAGCGCGACCAGTATTTAAACCGGTCCACCTTGAAGAACGCCATCTTACATGGCGCACGATGAATGTACCTGCAGCCCGTATATATTTCGGATTCAGTTGTATACGGGTTCTCGCCGGTTTTCGTAATATCTACGCCTAACGTTACGTCATCCGGGTAGATATGTTTGTTCGTACCGTCATATTGATGTGTAGCAGCCATAGCTTACACCACTGACCCGGTTTCACGCATCAGGCATCTGTTCAAACATAAATTTCTTTGATTCTGGTCAACTGTTTACGTTCATTCTACTCTAAAGTTTCTCCGTGATGATTGACGCCACAAGATCCGTGTGCTGTATGATGTACCACCTCAGCACCCCGTTAGTTTTTGTCGTGTTTCCAAGATGTCATTAGCAAGTATTATGAAGACGGTGTTTATTTGTTCGGAGGTGCGTGTGGAAATTTTTATTTGCTCCAAGCACCATCGTATGCTAATTCCCTCGTTGTATACGTGATTTGCATGAGCTAAACGTGACCCGACGGGACTCGGCCGGCCGAGAATAGACACGGAAGGAAAGCCGGCACTGGCGCAGAGCTGGAGTGGAGACACGTGCACTCTTGATTATGCGGCCGATTCGTGTACGCCCACCAACTGGATAAAGACCCGGAGACGTCAGGAGGTCACACGATTCGGTCGCGTGCCGCCAATAACGTGAACAAGCGTCGAGTAATTTGCAACTAAGAGCGGCTCCGAGAGAGCACGCGCCAGATCGGAATCGCATCACGAACCCAGGAAACGCTAGAAAAGTTTTCTTGGAAAACAAACCTGCTCCCTGTAATGAAGCCGTTGTCGCGTCCGTAACGGTGTGATCTGTCTGCGATCTTGTGTGGACGCCTGTCACCAATTGAAATTTTGATTGCGGACTTCTCCATTCCCATATTTTGAAGTTATTTCAATGAACACATACATCATGTTCGTCAAAAACCTTTTTATTTGCATAACAATCGAATGTAACCTTGTCGAAGTTTTATGAATAGCACAAATTTACATTTAATTTTATATCCAATAAAATCGTATTGCTTTCCTTGAGAAAAACGTTCAAAATATACCAGTCGCGCGATCACTGTTACGTGAAACGTAATACTAACATTAACCTTGCCCAAACATATCTGCATTGTACTTATCTGTGATATTTATTTTGATATTAATCATTTCCAATGCTAACATATTATCTAGCTAAGCATTGGAAAAATATAATATCTTTGGAAATCTACCAGAGTTAAAGTAAATCTTTAGATTACCACAATCATACACAGGCGTTAGTAGATAAACGCTAAACAGATTGCAAACACTAGGTACGGTAAACATGTTTTCGCTGAAAATATCTACCAATTTTTTACTGACATCTGCTTTCTGTATATTTGTTGAATCCACAGAATTTTGTATCAGAAAGTAAACGTTGGTTCTTTTGCGATGTACATATATATTTTTGGCATATGCTGAAGTTTTATTCACTGATAAGATTTAAGAATATTATTTTTATTGTTTATTTAAACTTTTCGCACAAAAAGGTACAAAGGCGGACTTAATACCTTAGGCATTCTCTACCAGTCAACCAAGGGTGGTGAAGAGATTGGATGGTAGGTGCTTTGGTTGAGACTCTCAACCAAAGCACCACCAACTCAACTTGAGAGGAACAAGGATAAAAAAAAAACAGTGGTACTCCGGGAGTGCCGACAGAAGTGAAAACAAAACACAAAAAGAATACGTTGCCATCACTCACTGACATATCGGATATACATTAAAACCGAGTACATCCCGAGGACAGCCGAACACATCCGAAGCGGGTATTTTTTTTAATCGTCTTATAAACAAAACACGCGTGGTGTCGCTTACGGTAACAGTGGCGCGAGTTAGGCAGGATACAAAAGTCTAAAAAGTTAGTATTTTTAGACCTTTGTATCCTGCTTATGCGTATGAAGTTTCATTAAAATCGGTTCATTCATTTCGAAAAATAAGGGCTTGAAAGTTTGTATAAAATGCCGCACGGCGTAAACGCTCTTAACTAAATATCTATTTAAAATAGTTTGAGTCTAATTATAGAATCTAAAAAAAGCTTCAAAATGTCAAACGAAATATTTTATTCAAAAAACAGCCATATTCGCATACCTATGCTGGTATGGTGAACTACGCCGTAGCATAGTGTGAGCTACGCCGTAGCACTCTCCATCCGTCTTACGAATTTTCGATCAGGTCACGTGTCCTGACGCGAGTTTAACATTTTTTACCCATTACAAAAAAAGTGTACAACGCCGCTAAAGAAGTTTTCACTTCAAAAAAACTATTAAAAATAGGTAGGTATACAAATACATAAATAGGTTACACATACATACTATTTATTATTATTTTTCTTCTAGAATTCTTTAACCACAATATTGTTTACACCTATCCCATAAATCCGGCTCAATGTTATTATTCATATTATATGTTGCTACCTTTATAAATAGTAATGATGTTGTTTATTTTTCTTCGATACACACGATGGGATGAGTATTGCAATGACATCACCTCGTAGGGTCATACGACCAGTCTTGATTACGGAGTGTTTGACCTCTACAGAACAATTTTCACTTGTTTGTTTTAACTTATCGCTGTGATAACGTATAGCTACGTCAATACGTGTTTACATTCATTAATTTATTGGATTATTTTATAAAGTTTATTAATTCCATAAGGAAATTGATAAGAGCGTCTGGCGTGTACAAGGCAGGTCAAGGATTGGCGCAGTACTAGTAATTGGATAGATCCGACCTTAGACCTTATAATTTATCGAATGCTGTATTACTTAAAGTAAAAAGGCGGCAATAACTAATAATATCGAAGTGAAACCCCAATACGTTTACATTTGCAACTAAAGAAAGTAATACATGTAATTAATTCAGAATCGGAAATTGCGCACAATAAAGAAAGGCTGCTATCAACCACAAAACAAAAAAAAAACAACACGCAATACAGTTACAAATATCGGCAGTAAACGTTACACATCCATAAAATAATATATTTCAATTGTGTCACGAATATTAATAGAGCATTGTTTCAAGCTGTGCAAATACATCCTAGCACAAGCTTCCACATAATGAAAACAATATACGATCTCAAGAATATCGACACAAATGGTTTTTTTTTCATAACTTTGTTGAAATAATGCGTAGTTGTTTTTCTATTTGCAAATTCGGATTCCTCGGTGATTTGTATCGCCACAATCATGCTATATTTAGTCTAAAACCACCGACACTATTGTTTGATATAACCGATATAGGTACTGTGCCATACGGTATTTATAATAGCATTGTCATTGTTGGAATTAAGAATATAATTATTTGTTTATTAACACTAACATTAAGTCATACTTATTTGCAAAACCGCGTGATGTATTAGGTGAAGGAAATATTTATAATTCCTTCGATCATTTTGTTCTTTGAATACGTAAATGTTGACGGATTGAATCTTAAGATTAATGGTAAAGACGCAAACGAAATGTTGGATGTATTTAGTATATGGAAAAGCGTTTGCAAATACATGTGTGCACGTTGAGGTGAAAACCGAAAGAGTGAAGTGAACCATGTGTGGAGAATCATGCCTGCGTGACCACTTTTACGAATGTTCTTTGAAAGATCGATAACCCGTTTTACAAGCTGATGCATATTGATGAATTAGTCAGTCCCCACAAGTAAGCATTTATGGAAATTTAATATTCCTGTCAAGAAATTTTCATTTGAAACCAACTAGAAATTCTCTGCAGCATTCTGATATCGTCGTAAAGTTACCTTATAATATTAAATTACTTAATATATAAACGTTAACTGCGTTTACTCTGTTAACATTAATATTTACACGTTATGTCACAGAATGTCAACCAAACATACTGTTATTGATAATCAAGAATGAGGTGTAATAAACACATCGTTAGCAACATTAATGCTCATATAAATAATAAGACAAATTGACAACAGAAGACCATTTCTACACCTACAATATCGTCCTCTACACTGCTCCAGTGTCACACAAGGTTGGCGTCTGCGTTGACATTGTGGCTAGTTAAACTATGCTACATATCGCAAATAGATTTTCAATATATTATAAGTACCACGTCCATCACATAATTAGTAAACATCAACTTTGCGCTGCACCCACTCAAACGCTTCACTAAAATCCAAATACAGTTCATGTACCATATTTGTACAATATGTATTGTAAACACAACCCGTATCTAGTGGCACTACGATCATTACTATGATGACTTCGTTTATCTGTTGATTTGGTGCTTGCGCACAAACATGTGTACAAACAGAATGTTTTTTAATAGAGATGATGTCACTAATACAATTAAATTAATTCTCGTCGTCTGCTCAAACTGTTTTCGAGTCGTGTTCAACTTCAAACCTGTTTTTTACCTTTGCTTTTTAGTCGTCGTTCTTTGTTTTGATAATGCGCTGTTGATGATTGATAAAAAACATTAGGATTACGTAAGCGCAGCTAATAGCCGGATGGATATCATTCTATTTCAACTATATCTTTGTTATTGATATTGATAAGTCCTAATCTTGGATTACAGTATTTTTAACTTATGATAATAAAATAAGTAATTGCGTCCTAACAATGTACAGACGCCAGCATATCAAGCTAACCGAAGCTTTAGCGATAAAGTTGAAAATCTATTAAAGAAATTTGACAGATTGTAGTAGCTTGATGTGCTGGCGTCTGTACATTAGTCAACATTTATTGTATTTTGGTTGTTCTTATATTAAAACCACCGTACCTAAAATTAAATCTGTAGATGATGTGAATAAATTGTATCCGAGTTAGATTTTGTTAAATCTAGATTGGATCACAATGAATGGTCCCAGGTGTCTACTATACATGTTGTCGTATTTGCCGGCGCGGCAGGTTATAATTAAAACAATGCGACAGGTTTTAACGTATGCCCTTGGACGGGTTATATCATCGGACGCTGTATTTGGTGCGCGGCTGCGCAAAAAGTTCAGTGCACTCTCCGTCGCGTTATGAACTTTCTTTCAAATCTGGTTTCTTATTACAATTTTTCTTTTTTTAAATTCTAAAGTAGGTCCTATTTACCTGTTTTTCACGTTCTCTTTCTTTATCTAATTCACCTACTGACATGAAAATGTAGGTAAACAATGATAGGTGCTGTTTTACATCGCAAATAAGGTGCTAACGATAGCAAACTGCGTCTAATTACTTACTGTTTTCTATTTGTATTAATTTGCACGCGAAATTTTCTAGTTTCTCTTGAGCTTGGTCTCAATTGAACGCCAATATTATATGTTGTGATGAGTACATTGGCGCCTTATCAATCTGTTAGTGACGCGAGCCTCAATATTGTCTAACGAGATCCGGCGCAGACCGGTATAATTTCAGCACAGATTCTTCTAATTGAAGGTCGTGACACCCACGTAAGAGCAACTTCACTGAAGATTTCATCAAGCTTTCTATTTATATCCTGTTCTAATTATATTATTACTGAAATCCACTCACACCACACCACATTTAGCCACTCATCGAGCCTTTGTGCATATCTTGACTCGCCAATCTTCAGTATGACTCGAAGTTAGCTCTTAAAATTGTTTTCGTCGCTCTGTCGCGTAGCCGCTGCTTAGTGGTTGTAGGCGTACACATGAATATCAACAAGAAACATGTGAATTCTTTAGCATACAGTTCATCGATAGTCTATAAATGCTTCTTACATTCTCGTAGATTTATTTATGACATTATACACATTGTATTGCAACAATGTTGGCATTAGATCAGAATTGCAACTTGCTCTAATATGTATTAAAATGCTTGTTGCCGACTTATTTAATTCATTATCCGCATTCTTTGGGCCCATGACATTACGAATGATTACCATAAAAATCTCAGTCCATTGCTGTGATAAATTGACGGCATGGTTGGTGAAGTGGTTAAGCGATTGACTGCTGCGCTGCGTATCGCGGGTTCGATTCCCGCACGGAACAAATATTTGTATGACCTACAAGTAGTTGTTCCGGGTCTGGCTGTTTGTGTATGTGAGTTTAAACGTTTGTAAACGCACCCACAATACAGGAGACATTCGTAGTGTGGGGCAACGTTTTAAAAAAAAAAAAACATAAAATGTCCTGCCTCGGCTGTCTCTTTTTTAATAATTAATCTGTTGTCTATAACGTCTCTATTAAAATATTCAATCATTGGAATTTGTGATTCTTTGTTTTTATTTCTTTAAACTGTTATGCAACCTTGTATTAAAGCGCCACTTGTGTAATTAGTAACATTCCGACACAGTTAAATGTTTTTATTTTTGTCGTCCGCTGCTCTTTATTAAGGGCGAAAATTTTCCAATGAAGCTTAATTGGTCCGAGTAAACAGTAGTTCACGAGTGTCGTAAACATCTACTACTCGCCACATGTCAATCTTTATTTAGCAACATCTTATTTGGTCTTCTTGCTTAAATCCAAAGTTCATAAAGGTCTGGGTTTTTCTTCTTTACTACTATATATTTCGAGTTTAGCAATTTCATTATTGACATATTACTTGTTTGATGTTTTTCTATCTACACTAATTATTGTAAGTGCATGCTAGAAGCTGTCGTGAAACACTTTTTATTTGCCCCAATTTACAGCGGAATGTAAGTCAATTACTTCGTAAGTTTGTACTTACATCCGCATGCTATGACCGTAATCGATTCTCATTAATAAGTTTCTTAATAGCACATAATCGTTTTTTGTTATTTCTCTTTAATTGTTCTATGATAAATTCTCAAAATTTGTTTTCTCTATGTCTAGATCTCAAGTTAGGCCATATCTCGTTTTTGCGCGTGTGTCAGTACAAAATCGGAAAATAAGGGCTTTGTTGGTATCAATGCTGCAATGTAGGTTGTGTAGTTGAGTTCAGGGTGCACGGTCGGCTCGCGTGGCGAGGTGACGTGTTCGCCGCCATTTTAAATAGGGCGAGCGCGCGCGCAGACCATCAGTCGCCTGGTAGGACGCGAGAGAGCAACTTCGCCGCAATAGTTCGCGAGTTCGTCGTTATCGTCAGTTGAGTTTCAGTCGTTGCCGGCAACGCTCATACATTCAGTGACCCTGAAAATAAATTTATAACTCAGTTTAAACATGATCGACATTATACAAAAGCCTAGAGATGGCTGCCTGTACGAAATCAGACAGAAAGGACAAACAGATACCTGTTACGTGGTCGTGCCAAATCCAAAAGTACGTTTTGTTTTTAAGTCGACATATTTTTTTTTTCTTTTTTTCACAAACATTGCCAGTTCGTGAAAAGCATTACGTTTGGCTTAAGATAACAATTCAATAGCGCGTTCTAATCGGTTTATAGAGCCTCTTCACTCCAAACCTAATTCAATTTTAATTAAACATTTTTTTTTAAAGAATCTTTGAAAATAAAGATTTTTCTGATATGTAACACATAACTTACTTAATTTTTTATGTTGTTTCAGGATCTGGTTAAGAGCCACTTGATGTTCGCGGTGCGCGAGGAAGTGGAAGTACTAAAAGAGCGCATCGCGGAACTGATGGAGAGGATCAACCAGCTCGAAGTGGAGAACACATACCTGCGCGCCCACGCGAGCCAGGACACGCTGGCGCAGCTACCGGCCGCGGCAGGCGCGAAGCCGCCGGCGGCGCCGCAAGGTCCCCAGCCGCCGGTGTCGTAGGGCGGCGGTGCAGCGCCGCTGAACACGCCCGCCGGCCCCTGCCGGCCCATGAGGTCCCCGGCCTCGCCCTCGGCGCGCGACCCCGCCCGCGGCACCCCTCCCACGGAGTCACTATGGCTGTGCTATGTTAATTCGTAGGTTAACAAGGAACGAGTGTAAGTACACCGGTCGAGCGCCGAGGGACGCTGCGCGCACGCACCGCCGCACCGCGCCGGCGCGTCTCGCCTGTCCTCGTATAAATCACACAAGTGTCTAGTTCGAGCGGCCGCCGCCCCGGCACAGCTCGCGGCTCTGGTAGTCTGGGGCGGCTCCCGCGCACCGCACCACCAGACATTATGCTTCGGATTCATAGATATATATTTTTCTGTTATTAATATTTAGGGTGCAGAATTTCGTGCTAACTGCCATGCTTTTGCTACGCATCTCGGCAACGAGTCTTTAGTGTTTTGATGTACGTCGTGTATATTTTATTTGGTTTAACGTTTAGGTATCCACGTAATGTATTCCATTTAAGATAACTATAAGACGTGTGTTAATATAATAAATGTAATGAAATAGTTAAATATTCCTATGCATTGAACAAGGACTGTGTGTTAATTTATTATCTATATATTTTTTTAATTGTAATTTAAGTTATTTATCACGTTTCTCTGTATGTATGTACGTTACGTTAGGTAAATTGCAAGTGTTCCTGTAGGGCCGATAATGATCTGTCGATAGCAATGTACTGATTGAGTTGTGTGCAATTTTCATTTAGTTGGTACTGTTAATTACATGTTAACGATTAAATATAAAAGTTTGAATGTATGTTATCCGCAGTCGTTGTAATGTAAAGTTATACTGAGCAGTCGTTTAGATTTAGAATCGTTGCGAGAATGTGACCTCGTACGATGCTGGCTTTAGTAAATTTTGCACGCTGAAACTGAAAAAAATATACTATTTTTATTCCAACCCTATGATAATGGAGGTATATAGTAATTTAACATTGTATTTTTTTAAATAATTAAAAATTGTTTGTATATAGTACAAGTTGTAATAGAATTGTGAGTCGGAACGATGTATATAACGAAAGAATGTGATTTAAAGGAACCGATTCCGTAGTCTGCCTTCAAAGGCTGGTATCTGATGTTATCGCGAGAGGTATATCTAAACGTTATAATTTAAAATTATTCGCTGTATTTAAATAGCTTGATTGTTTAACATTAAACAAGCGAACAAAGTGGCTGGTGACTGACTGTATGGATTGTAACTAGTGGGATGAGACGAGAAAAGTCAGGCTCTGTGTTTGTTTAAAAGCCAAAGTTAGGAAGGCGTGTCCCAGCGACTGAAGTGTGACTATTTTACCTTTAGAGTAGTATTTTGTACAACGCTACTACATTGTATGTGTATAGACGATTTTTGTTAGGTCTTCATAATTATTGTGAATATACAGTAATTTACTCCTAGAAGCATTAATCTAGATCTAGATATGGTAATATGAACTATATGTTATATACCGAAACTTGTAAATATACTGTAAACAAAAGTCCATTGTAGCTTATGTTGACCAGAAAGGTTCCTCATACCCAATAAATGCAAAACTACTCAAAACATTGTATTATTTGTTATTTACCCTTTACCCTGAATGCAAACAGGAATAAACCTTACACATTTTAAAATTGCCAGGCCTGCTGATGAAGCAGATTTGTTTACCACAAATATTCATCTGCCTGGCGATATCAGGAGCAGTTTTGTAAAGTAAAAAAAAATCTACCACAAAACTTGGTAACTATGGTTGCAATACAGAATACCGAAAAGATCACTCTGGAAACCAACCTGCACTGGGCCTATGTGGTAAATTATGGCCCATTTCCTCTCACATAGTAGGAGGCTTATGTCCCAGCAGTGGGAAAGTTATAGGCTGATTATGCACTCTGGTATAGTAAATACATGGAACCGATATAGCTTCTTGATTTGATGGAAGGCACAAAAAACACAAAACTACTTGGCTGCAAATCCTACAAGGAAACTGTACCTACTACTAAAAGTAGAAAAATAAACATCTTAGTTGAAAATGGGACACGAAAACATCTTCCGGCTGATCCGGTTCAAAAGTTCATAGAAAGCATTGTTTACAAAGTAAGAAGCGGCTCAATGCTCACGTCCGTTTTGGGGCAGACACGATCAGGTGATTCAATGTTTTACAAAAGCAAAGTACAGCGCCATCTGTTGGCAGATATTCTTGCTTGTTATAAAAATTTGAGGATAGAGGGCGCTAGAAGAGCATTATTAGCTTAACAGTCAACAATTCACTTGAAAGCAAGACGTTTTGCGATATTGTTTAAAAATAACGTCATAGATGGCGCTGTCCTCAAAAGGGTGATTGGCTAATATACATAAAATAATAATTAATTATAATCTTTTTAATAAATAACACACAGCAAGCGAAGACAAACTGCGTTATTACAGTCATAACATTTCTGTTTCATTTTTCTAGAAAGAGAAATTTATCGCCGGATGAAATCTTTTATTTTGCTACTCGACAATAGATGGCAGTGAACAAAATTTAATTGACAATACCATAAACAAGTAGTTTACCTTGAAAATCCGGATTTCTGAACGAAACTGCTATTGGCAATTCAAGTAAACTCGTTCCAGATGAGTCAATCAATGTGGCGGTTATTCTTTTTAGCATTGGACAGAAATGGTCTATTATCGTCCTTGTCTTTTGCTTTACAGAAAATATTGCTATCACACAAATGTGTGTATCTGGAACACGCTGACTGATCCAAAAATTGTGTACGTCACCACTAGCTGTCATGGAATGTCATCCAAATCCAAATTGAAAAACACTAATACAAAACAATCGGAAATGGATAATATGACTTTAAAAGAGATTCAAAGCAAGCTATTACTATGGGAGGCTTCAGACAATCCCTTGGCGCCTCTTACGTCTGATCAGAGGGAAGCTATCCTGGATTTAGAGTCGCTAATGCTCGGTGTATCCGGCGACTTGGACGATGTTTGTGTTCTTGCCAATAATTACTTATATCTAAACATTCATTGAATTCTAACCACTTATAATTGAGTTCAAATCTACTACTGTACCCACTAGATTAGTAAAACTTAAACAAATTATTCAATTATCCCGAAAATCCTTACTTTTGCAGACTTATCAATTTATTGTTTGCCAAAAAACTATTAGAGTCAGTTGATTGCTTACAAAACAGCCCTGTAAACTCAGTTTTACAAATCATATAAAGCTATACAATAGACGCTCAACTATGACCATTTCTAGGAGAGGTCTGAAAATGCATATGAAGAGACAGAAAAAACTAACATACCCACTGTGGACACCACATACGACTTTCTGGAGTGGTATGAGAGCCTGTGTGACAGCAACCTGAAGTCTGATGATACCCCCTATGAAGCTTACCATACGCAGCTGGATGATAGAAGAAATGAGTGTGTTGCGCTGACCAATCAGGTATTGTGTTGACCGATAATGGTTTAAAATAGTAATATGACTTTCCTTAACCTTTTGACTGCTACACATCAAAAAATAAAAAATGTGCCCTCGGCATCAAAGTCTGTATGTTATGTAGACGAAACCTGGTGTGCTGGGCACATTTTGGTTTGTCATCATTACAGGACTGTGGCAGTCAAAAGGTTTATATCATGTACTGAATATGAGCACTCTTCCAAATGCTAAGTCTGCCTTCTACGGTATAATTATTATCTAAATCATTACTATCAATATTATGTCTGAATATCAGCTGCTTCAATCATCCACAAACAACAATAGCGGAGTCTTACAGGCATTACTTGCTTAAAGGGAGACTCCAATCACTAATCTGTTTAGTCTAAGTTATGTTGGAGAAATAAATAATTTTTGATTTGATTTTGAATACATTCCTCCTGCAAGATTGAAAAATATAATGATTTGTGTAAAACCAATTCTCATATCCTATTTGCAATAATAAACAAGTTTATTTAATTTCTGACTGAAAGTAATCAAACAAAATTAATTCATGTATTTCAGATTGGAGCTACTATGTCTGGCCTAGACAAACTATCAGAGCAATACAACTTTGTATCAAATAAAACTAATGCATTGCACACTATGAGTGAACAGCTGCTGGCTGACCAAAACAAACTCTCCAGTATAGGTATGGTTGTTATCTAATAATTATAGTATAGAGGTATGAGGAATAGGGTGTAAAGTTCACTCATACTCTGTAGAAAAGGGAGGATCTTCCGAGCAGACGGGTGTTGTGTCTGGCGGGCAACTGCCCAATGATTCATGTTGGGACTTTTTTTATCTCTGCTAGTTGCGCGGTAAACTCTGCTTGCGAGATGTAGGATTTTGATGACGCGTTGTTCCCATCTGGCATTGTAGATACCGCTACAATAGAAACTTAGTAGGCTTTGGTGACTCTACAGAGACAGGTAATCAGATCATATCTGTCAGGTAAATAGCTAGAATTTTATGGGATCAAAAATCTAAGCAAGTAGTAAAGTATTTATGTGTTATAAACTCCCCTGTTTTCTGACATACTGTGACTTTAAACATAATAGCCATGTGACTAATAAGTTTCCTAGGATGGAAATCAGTCTGGGGAAACAGAAAGAAGCACTTTAGATATTTGCCGTACATAAAAGACATCATAATTATCTAACTTCCAGGTGATGACATCAAACAGAAGCTGCACTACTTCACGCAGGTTGAGCATCTATCTCAGCGACTGAACAGCCCCACAATGTCTGTGAACAGTGAGACGTTCTTCAATGTGCTCGCCAAGATTGACGAATGTCTTGAGTATATGAGGATTAATGTAAGTAAATATTCTAATAAGCTGCTTCTACCCTGCATGAATGTGGGGAAAAGAAATAATAAGTCACTACCATTAAGATTGCAATACTTTATGTATGACTAGCTTCTGCCTGCGACTTCGTCCGCGTGAAATTTCACCCTCCCCACATTCACCCACTTAGGGGTGGAATTTCGGAAAACGCTTTCTTAGTGGATACCTACTCTTCACAAAGAACATGGCTAGGGGCGGCTTAGGTTGTGCGTTGATATATCAGTCAGTCAGGAATTTGAATTGTGACACACAATCTTCCCGAACAAAGAGTTAAAAGCACGAAGAAAGTTTGAAGCTGCCTTATCTGTTTATCTGACTTGCATTGACAGGATTGAAAAGAATACCTATTATGATGAACTGAATGTGGCAATACTTGAGAGCGACTGCCAGCCCATTGGCCTATGTCCAACAATGGGCTGTATTACTAATAGGTACAGTATTAGTGGCAAAAAACCGAGTTAAGTGGCTTCTTTCAACTTTTATCACACTAAGGGGCTGCCTCCACGAGCGAGAGAATCGCGGCGATATTATCGCCGTGCCACGTTTTTCTATACACTCTCTATGGAACCGTCTCCACACGGCGATATTATCGCCGCGATGCGACGAGTGGCAACGAGCACGCAAAACGTCATTACATCGTTGCTAGCCCGCCGCGACGAGCAACGCGACCGCCGCGCGCTCGGGGCGCTCTCGCGACGAGCGCGCGGCGGGCGCGCTGTCAAACGTAACTGAATTCCTTCTTTCGCAACGTGACGTCAAGGAAACGCGGCGATACCGTTACGAGTCGCCGCGGAATCGCCGCGATTCCGTAACGACTCGCGACGATACGCGGCGGAATTATCGCTGGTTCGTGGAGATTATCCGACGATATAAGGGCGGACTCGTCGCGATTCTCTCGCTCGAGACGCGACGCGACGCGCAGTTTTCAAGATAGGAATACAATTACAGACCTTATCTACTACACTAAAAGGTACACCCGTACACGATTCAGTGAGCTGCGTAACTCGACGTAGTTGGTAGACACTGAATTGTGTACCTTTTATACATAAGGTCTGTAATTGTATTTCTATCTTGAAAACTGCGCGTCGCGTCGCGTCTCGGTGTGAACTGACCCTAATAATATAAAGGCGACAGCTTGTGTGTGTGTGTGTGTTTATAAGTTTGTTACTTCTTCACGCCCAAACGGCGGGACCAATTTTGATAAAATTTTGTATTTAGGTAGCTGACACCCTGGATCAAAATAATTATAGGCTACTTTTTATCCCGATATTCCCACGGGATCGACATTTACGCGGGTGAAACCGCGGGGCGCAGCTAGTACTCTATATTTTGAAAATATAGAGAAAATATAATAATTTCCTTCACCATTCCAGAGCAACTTCAAAGAATCCCACACGTACTTAGTAAAGTACCGTCACCTACAAAATCGTGCTATCTCGCTCATACGTTCTTACGTCACGCACGTATTGAACCACGCCACGGAACAGATGCTAGCGCCTAAGGATGAGGATCAGAACGACCAGGAAACTATGGACACAGCTTATGCAGTGTATTTCGGGAAGTTTCAAGCGGCTGCACCTAAGCTGAAGATGGTTATTAGTCAAATTGAGGGTAGGGCTGAGAAGAATACTGAGTAAGTGGAATTGACATTTTATTACTTGTTAATTTTTTTTTTTAAGTGAAAACTTGTTTAGGGTCGTTGGGCATTTTTGAGATGGGAAAAAACCATTGAACTCGCGCCACTGTTACCGTAAGCGACACCACGCGTGTTTTGTTTATAAGACGATTAAAAAAATACCCGCTTCGGATGTGTTCGGCTGTCCTCGGGATGTACTCGGTTTTAATGTATATCCGGTATGTCAGTGAGTGATGGCAAAGTATTCTGTTTGTGTTTTGTTTTCACTTCTGTCGGCACTCCCGGAGTGCCACTGTTTTTGGAAATGAAAATCGTCTACTTCTACCATGATTGTAAATATGTGAGCACCATGTATCAATCAGATACTTAATTAATTTATATGTCATGGTTTCATTTTTATTTATTTTTTACCTATTGTGGTAGGTGTATTAATTTTATTTTAGGTGCATCATCTTCACATATATATTATAATTATAATTAATGTATGAAAATATTGTAAAACATTTTAAAAGAGTAACGGTGGAGTTTCTTGTCCACTCTTCTCCATACGAAAACTACCTTTTAGAAGGGGCGACTAGGATCAATTCTATTTTATTGTAATTTTTGACGTTCAAAAGTGCCATATAAGTGCCTATCACACTAATATTATAAACTACGCGTAACGTTATTTTGAGTAACTTTTCAAGTCCCTGCTTTGAATTTATTGTTTCTTTCATCTGCCCACAGCTACGCCTCCCTCCTAGCGGACATTCAACGCGAGTACGCGCACCGTCGCTCGCGCGTGGCCGGCGCGGCCACAGGGGGCGCGCTACAAGCGGCCGCGGCGCGACAGTTGCGCGACCACTGCTCCCTCGCCCGCGCGGCTTGCTCGCTGTTAGCACATGCCTGTAGAGACGAGTGTGCGCTGTACAACCACTTCTTTAGCAACACTTCGCCTGCGTTAGAGTAAGTGTTATATGGTTATGTGGCGCCACAGTTGCGCCACAGTTATGCGACCATTGTTTCCTCGCTCGCGCGGCTTGCTCGCTGTTAGGAAATGCCTGTAGAGTCGTAGTGTGCGCTGTACAACCACTTCTTTAGCAACACTTCGCCTGCGTTAGAGTAAGTATTATATAGGTTATGTGGCGCCACAGTTGCGCCACAGTTATGCGACCATTGTTGCCTCGCCCGCGCGGCTTAGCTCGCTGCAGAGACAAGAGTGCGCTGTATAATAACCACCAGTTATATGGCGCCACAGAGTACGACCATTGCTTTTGTGTGACACGCCAGTGCACATCCCTTATACTGTTAAAACAACACTTTGCCAGCTTTATAGTGAGCTATGTGGTTCTGGAGCTGTGGTGGCCCAGTGGTAATTGCCGCGACTTTCGTGTTGTAGGTCGTAGGTTCGAACCCAGACAGGCGCTTTACTTTGTGTAAATTATTTCATCACTGCTCTCAAAACGGTGAAGGAAAACATCGTGAGGAAACCGGCATGTCCTAGAACCAAAAATTCGAAGACATGTGACATCTCACATGAACCCGCACTGGGCCCGCGTGGTGGATTACGGCCCACACCCTCTCACCGAGAGGAGGCCTGTGTCCCAGCAGTAGGATCATTATAGGCTGATTATGTTATTATCTGTGCTATTATGCTATGTGGTTCTGGCATGAAATGGACCACTTTATCTTGATCTTAAATGAATAATGACTGGTGGACTACATCCAGGGAATGAGCCTCATCCTTATTCTACGGCCTACGAAATAAATGATAAAATGATAAATGATATTCTGTATTTATTTGCAGAGAGTACCTGCAGTCCCTGTGTACCGGTCTATACGAAACGTTACGGCCTCACATCATCCACATCAACCATCTGGAAACACTTGCTGAGCTCTGCGTCATACTGAGAGTGGAGGTTATAGAAGAACAAGTCAGTAATGATCGTGAGTATTATCCTTTTTTTATGATAGATAGATAAATCATTTATTTAGTGGTTTCGAGGGACTGGTTTTTAGGGTTCCGTATCCATAGGGTAAAAACTGTCTGTCCGTCTGTCACCAGGCTGTATCTCATGAACCGTGATAGCTAGACATTTGAAATTTTCACAGATGATGTATTTCTGTTGCCGCAATAACAAATACTAAAAACAAAATAAAATAAATATTTAAGGGGGACTCCCATACAACAAACGCGATTTTTTTGCCCTTTTTTGCTCGATATCGATAATGGCAACAGGCAGGCACTTGAAATATTCAAAAAATACTCAGTTGTATTTTTACTTCAATAATAAATAATAAAATTAATATTTAAGGGGGCTCCCATACAACAAACGTGTTTTTTTCGGCGTTTTTGCCTTGTAATACGGAACCCTTCGTGTGCGAGTTCGACTCGCACTTGGCCAGTTTTTCTTTTTTTTTGTTGATGCGTCATTTTTACCGCAAATAAACGTACTTATTTTCTTTCTTTTCTGTTCCATACATTTTGACCGCGTAAGTACTTACGCATTTTTGTATGAAACGGTAGATTTTTTTTATAACCGACAAAAAAATTCCACGCTAGGAGGGGTTCTAGAATAATGTGCTGAATTTGTGGTTTTAGTTTGGGCATGTCGATGCGCAAACTAAAACCATAAATTCATTTCATAGAGACGTCGGTCTCTATGCCGCCCTGTATATTATGCTCCTGCTACACTTCTTACCCTTGTTTGTCTTTATCCACAGCAATCCGCCTCGCTGCCCTAGGCCAGTGCGCGCGCGCTCTCCTGCAGGACGCACAAGAGCGCCTCGTTTTCCGAGCGCACGTGCACTTGCGGGCCGACGTGTTGCTGTACCGACCCGCGCAGGGAGACCTTGCGTACCCGCAGAAGTTGTTGATGATGGAGGTGCGTACCCACTACGTAGTTGACGGCCGCCTTAAAAGGTTGTTGGCTTATTGTTTATTTTAGATGCAATGGAAAGTCCAACCTAAGTTAAGCTACGCTTGCCGCGGTTGGCCTGTGGATGGGTGACCATGGCTTGGAATGCACGTTAAGCCGTTGGTCCCGGCTGTCATTCGTGGATCGTTGACAGTCGTTACGGGTCGTCAGAAGCCCGAAAGTCCCGACAACCAGTCTTACCAATAGTATTTTTATTAAACTCAGTAACGGTTGTGGAGGTCAGGTAGGCAATCGCTCCATGTACAATACTACAGCTGCATCTGGTTAGACTGGAAGCCGACCCTAACATAGTTGGAAAAGTTTAGGCAGATGATGATGAAGGGACAAGTTATTACTGGTAAAAAGTAGTACCGCTTGCTATGCAATAAAATGCTGCTTTATCTAAGACGTGTATGGGGTATTGTTATATTTCAAGTTGTAGATCTATTTAATGCATTGTCAATTTGAAAGGTACCTAATACTATACTAATATTATAAATTCGAAAGTAACTCTGTCTGTATGTATATTACCTTTTCACGCCTAAACCACTGAACGGAATTCGATAAAATTTGGCAGAGAGATAGATTGCATTCCGGGAAAGGACATAGCATAGTGTTTATCCCGATATTCCCACGGGATCAACACTTATGCGGGTGAAACCGCGGGGTGCTGCTAGTTGTGTATAAATAAATAAATATCACATATCTGCCGTCCTTGTAACCGACTACTAAATTGACTAGACCAGCATTATAATTGCGTAACACACTCTCAATCGGAATCTGAATCATTTTAAAGCAAATTGCTAATCCATTGCTTCATAAGTTCGAAAAATTTGTTTGCTCAAGCTCAACACGTAAATAACGCAATGAATGTGGTTGAACTGTCAAAATGAAACCGATTCCGATTGATAATGTGTTACGCAATTGCCCCGCAAGCTTATAGCAGGTTTTGGTTCCACTTTTAAAGTTTTTCCCCTGCCTCCTGTCAAAACTTCTACAAATGCTTCTATCACTGAGTTAAATGTACTTGCCCTAACTGAGTGAAGTACTCATAAGTTTTAGCCTGTAACTGTGTGTACATTGTGCAAATAAAGATATAAATAATATAATTTTATTTTTCCACAGCAAATTGCAATGTCAATCCAAGAGCAATCCCTCAAACGGAGCGACTCCCGCAACTCCATGGTATCTGACATCTCCGCAACCTCACAGGAAGTAGCCAACATCAACGTGGAGGCCCAACGGAGACCGCAGGCCTCCCCCGCCGACCTGCACGGCATGTGGTATCCTGGCGTCCGAAGAACACTGGCAGCCTTATCTAGACTATACCGATGTCTTGAGAAGAAAGTCTTCCAAGGTTTAGCCCAGGAAGCGATTTCGCTTTGCGTTCAAAGCGTAGACAGCGCTGCAAAGCAAATTACAGCGAACACGACGAATATTGACGGAGAACTGTTCCAAATCAAGCATCTTTTGATTTTAAGAGAACAAATCGCTCCATTCCAAGTCGACTTTATCGTCAAAGAGACTACTCTAGACTTTAGTAATATGAAAAATGCAGCATACGGTCTGATTCAGAAACCAAGACAGATTTTCTCTTTGAACAGCAACAATGCTTTGTTAGAATTCTTGTTGGATGGTACTCCTTTGGTGAGGGAACACCTCTTGGATTCGAGGAAGGAGGTTGATCGGCAGTTGAAGAGTTGCTGCGAAATGTTCATCAGAGATGCAACGGAGATTTTGGCCGGACCTATGATTGCGTTTATTGAGAAGGTGGGTAAAGAAGTTTGTTAGTTATTTATTTTTTTGAGGAAAGGCTGACACGACACTCTTTAACCTTTTAAGGCTCCTCTTTCGAAAAAAGCTTAAAAACAGCGTGCAGATGAAGCAGCTTTTCTCCGGAACTTACAGAGAAATTACATCAGAGAAAATAGTTGGTAATCTACATGATATGAATCGTAATTTGGTTTAGCCATAATTTTTCTATCGATATCACCTATTAAGAAAAAAAACCACCAAATCACCTCCAAATCGTTGAGATGAAACCATTTTACTCCTTAATTTTTTATCAAAAGAATATAAAAAAAATATCTAGTGCTTTGCAATACAAACGAAAATGATTTGGTTTTTTTACTTTTTAAAAACATGTATATTTTTTAATATAATAAATTAAAAATGCGATCGTTTAAAGTCCGTGTCTATATCATCCCCGCACTCGTCCACGAATTCAGTGCGGGGCGCCTCGTGTTGCTAGGCAACGCGTTGGCATGCGGGTGCATGCGGGTGGCGGAGTGGCGCGGAGAGGGGTAGTTAGCTCCGCCCAAATGCACAAGGTCGTTGGCATGAATACAAGCCTTAAGAGCCTATACTACCTCAAATGGCTTAGCATGATCCTCCGTTATGTCGAAAATACTGCAGCATTAATTTTGAAATAAATATATGCTAAAGTTGAGGATTAATGTAAGGTCTTATGTTAGACGAAAACACGATTCCATAAAATTTTCTCGATAGAAAAAAAATCCAAAGTTACCTCCAAACCGAACAATAAACCGCTGGTATTAAAAAAATACTTCAAATTAGATCGTGAAACTTTGCATACTAACTGAACTAACTATAAAGCAGGTCTTATGTTAGTTAGTTTTTTTGAATTACCTTTATTTTCACCGTAATAAGCAAATACCTAAACTATTGGCGCTGCCTCCCGCCTAGCACCGCACTCTGTCTCGCTTTCACACAGTCCACGAGCAGTATCGTGCGAGCGAGATAAAGAGTGAATTTTAGCTGAGGTAGTATAGGTTCTTAAGCGCTTGGCTCAATTTCAATTGTCGTGCCCCTAGCGCGCGGCTACAAATCGATAACATAATGCCTACAATAAATAAGGAGGAGCAATCGTTGAATAGAACGAAAAAATCATGCATGTTATCTCTCGCAGAAATACGACACGAGCTGTAGGGGCACGGAAATATGTGTTGCATAAATGCGTCACAAGCGGTCAAAAGTCCCCGAGACCCGCCCACCGTCCGATCAGGACCAGGCCCGTGCCGGACGGCGCGTACGTGTTCCACCCGCGCCTCAAAGAGATGTCAGCATCGAGGAGGGGCCCCATAGGGCCGAAGCCTGCCGGGTCAGCGGGATTGTCCGAAAGGGTTACCGCTGGCCCGGAACATAAAGGGCTAAGGAAGTAACACGGGTGGGTTTTAGTCAGTAAGAGTCTGACACTCACCCAGAGCGGGAGGGGTCATTTGATGATTTCCCATCCGCAAAAAAAAAAAAAAAAAAGCGGTCAAAAGTCTAATGCCCTTAATAGTTTTAAGATGTCCCAAGTAACTGGAGGCGAGTCTGTCTTTATTTGTATGACTTTTAGGCAAGACACTGGCCTTCCCTTTGTACTGAAGAGGTTGGCGACTTCATGCCGTAAAATATACCTACTCAAAGAATTTGTCAAGTAATATAAGCAATAAGACAACATTGACAAACATATTATCAGTCATCCAAAAGGCCAAAAATCGTTCATATAATATTATCATTGCATCATCTTTTTCACCATTTCTATAAAAATATACAGCATCCATAAGTGCAAGTTTAATTTTAATGCAATTTTTCCAGGCTACAGCCTTCACTCCCATAGAACAATTGAAGACTCAACCGTGGGCAACTCCTGAAGAAATGGCAGTAGCAGTGAAAGAGGCCCAGAAGAAGATACGCACACATCTGGCTCCGTTGCAGCGATCCATGCAGCTTTACTTAGCCAACAAGGAGACGGAGTTTATACTCTTTAGGCCTATTCGGGTGGGTTCATCATCTCATTTTAAGAGGGAAGTGCTAAGGTAGCCCGCGAAATTCAAATTTTCTTACGTTTTTTGCAATTTGCTGATCAGTATTAAGTTGTACGATGATTAAAATATGATTCGCGGTCGTAACAAATATGTATTTACATAATTATAATCAGTCGCCAAATATCAGAATTTGTTGGTCACTGGTTCAAAAGATATAAGGGTTTATAGGTATAGCCCAAGAGCTAGATCGAAGAGCTTACGAAAAAACTTCGATCTAGCTCTTGGACTATACCTTACTAATAGAACTCATTATATCTCCTAAACTTAGACCCGATTAACCTTTTGAACGCCATTGTCACATATACGTGACAAGCAAGCGCGTGCCCTGTACGCCAGCGACACAAATATGTGACATAAAATGCGGTGCACTTTATCACGAAATAAACAATTAAATCATTACTTTTGTGTGTTTTTATTTGTATACCTTAAATATTTAAAATTGTGGCTTGGCGTGGAGGGCACGCGCGTGCGTTTATGCTCTGGCGTTCAAAAGGTTAAATCTGTGAGTTAGCGACTGATTCCGACTAATTGGCGACAAAATATGGGAGAAAACAGATCTTCGCTAGGTACCCTAGTTTTTGAGATATAAATGTGGCCCTGCTGGGGAGACTCCAGATCGGCAACTTATAAACCTTTATATCTTTTGAACCAGTGACCAACAAATTCTGATATTTTGGTGACAAATTTCGACTAATTTTTTGTGTTATCAAAATTAAAATTCCTGATGGTGGCTCTGCCAGAGTCAGTGACACCATTTTACTGCTGACATTACGATCGATCCAACGGCATGACCCGCACGGCGCGGTCTCGATTCGAATCACTGACCTTATTTTGGTAGTACCTATTCTTAGCTGTTTATTTGTATGGTTTTACATCATTCGCAGCGTAAATGATTTACGCTTAGTACTTACATACAATTAAACTCAAAACAAGAATATAAACTAACAGTTCCTTTTATCTGCAATAATAATTGTCAACTTTCCTGTGATATGTGAAACGAAACAGGAAAAAAATTCTACCTTAAAATCTTGTCTACTCCAAAATAATGTATCATAAACCTCTTTTGTTTTAATTACAGAACAACGTGGTTGGCTACTTCGTCCAAATCGAACAGCTACTCGCAAATGCAGGCTATACTTACGAAGACACCCTCATTGTAGCCTGTCCTACACCGGAACAGGTGTCCGTCTTTATATCCTCAGCAAGCCTCATCAGCCACAGTGAACCCGTGCAGCCTTATGGCAGTAAAATAAAACAGAGTGTGATTAGGAAACCTAGTGTTACTAGTGTGCAGGAGAAAGAGGAAGTTGTTGTTGCTGTGGAAGCTACACCAACTACTGTTACTATTTAAGTAGAAGGTAGATTATAGGGGTGATGCGAGATAGAAAGATGTATTGTAGTATTTACTGAATTGTAATATTGACGATCGGCATCTATGCGAACGTTATGTTAGTAACGCGTCGGTCGACACGTGATTCTGAAAATACTGTAATTCTTGCCTCTATTGTGAAACGTTACACATGCTAACTTGCATATTGTGTATTTGGCAAGGCATGTTTAGCATAGCCAACGAGATTTTATTATTTATTCCATGTTGTAATTAATTTATCCTACTTGATTATTATATTCTAGAAATTATTGAAATATTATGTTGTTGCCATTAAAAAAAAACAAATACAGAATCACTCATGTTTATTTACACATTTATTTCTTACTGCCCTATAATAAATACAGTATTCACCAAGACATCGTGTTTTATTGTAATAAAACAACAGACATTGGGAGCAAAATGTTTAATGCTTTTTTCGATCTTAACTGATTTTAAATAATGTTTCTATAATTTACAACTAATAACTTTTTACACCCTAAGCCAGTACATTCCAGCGCGGATCCTAGTGTAGTCTGGCAGACCTTCGGTGGGTCCAACGGCAGCAACAGCAGGGCAGCGGTCATACAAGTACTTATAGCACACATCACGGACATTCTGTACTGACACAGCTTCAATACGGGCATCCAACTCATGGAGGGGGATGCGGCGGTTATAACACAACATTTGACGGCCGATGTCTTCACACACAGGGGTGGTTCCATCAAGCTGAAGGAGCATGTTGGTCTTCAGAAGATTCCTGGCACGCTCAACCTCACCCTCAGTGACGGATGTGCAAAGCTTCATCCACTCCTTCTGGATATTGTACAACATATCATCAAGCTGCAGAGGTTCAGCTACAAAGTAGATTCCCCAGAGTCCAGTGTCCTTGTAGCATGTGTTGAAGGACTGGAAGCTGTGGCACAGGTTGCCAGCGGAGGCAGCACGGGCTAGGAAGGAGGCGTTGTTGACACCACCACCCTGCGAGCGGTCCCAAGCTCCAATAAGAGTGTTGGCAACCATCAGAGGAATGTTGTCGGCATCAGTCCATCCTGCACCTTCAACAGCAATAGCAACATGAGCCAGAGGCATGGAGTCATCGCGCACCCTGATCTCAGAGCCAGTGTAGCGGCATGGTGACAGCTGTACATCAGAAACGGTGTTCTTCAGTCCACTGAAGTTCTTGTTGGCAAGGTCTACCAACTTCTGGTGGTCAACTCCACCAGCTCCAGCAAGAACAATGCGAGCAGGCTGGTAGTGAGTCTTGATGTAGTTCTGAAGGTCAGCCTTGGAGATCTTCTTGATGTTCTTGGTAGGTCCAAGGATGGTCTGGCCCAAGGGTGTACCTTGGAAGGCAGTGGCGTGGAGGTGATCAAATACAACTTCTTGTAGGTTGCTTTCAACATCCTGCATTTCGCGAAGTATCACACCTCGTTCTCGTTCGATTTCGGGTTCTGCGAGGGAAGAGTTCTGAATAATGTCAGCGAGGATCTCAACGGCGGCAGGCACGTCGTTAGCAAGGCATTTAGCGTAGAATACAGTCTGCTCCCGAGACGTGTAAGCGTTTAGATGGGCACCCATGTTTTCTACGAGAAGTTCTAAGTCGGTTTGCGACCTCTTGCTTGTACCTTTGAACGCCATGTGTTCAAGGAAATGGGCAACTCCATTGTTTTTGGAGTTTTCGTACCTGGATCCGGCGTCAATCCACAGTCCTACGGTGGCGGTCGCAGCACCGGAATCTTCGGACGCAACGCGGATTCCATTATCTAACACTGAGAGTTTTGTTGGTGGAACGTTTACAAGTTTTTCTTTGTAACCTGCAGCTGTGGCGAAAGAACGCACCTGATTGCCCTGTTTTGAGACTAATCTCAAAGTAGTCGCCACCTTCAACATTTTTGCTGTGATTCTGATCCTTTTTGTTGTAAATTTTTGCTCGCAGATTTACGTAATAAATGGGCAACGGGCAACAGTTCCAAGATGTCAAAAAAAGGTGAAGTGCAATGTTGCCAAGGCAAACTTGGAAATGTACCATATTTCGTAATAGTATTATTTTATTATATTTGCACAGATTTGTGGAAATCATATTTTTTTATAATATCTGGAAGTTTCGCTTTAGCTAGTTTTTAATTTTCTTATAACTACTTTAAATCATGCTAACCGGTATCCTTCATTTTCTTTCTATAGTTTTTATTTTCGTTAATTTGCTACCATACAATGCTCTAATAATTAACTGGCAAGTTTTGTAATGATTTTCTATGATTGCTATATAAAAAATATGCGGATACGTAAAACGAATTTATTAATTTATTAGAAATAGTTTGGCAATGACATAATTATCCTTGTTTTATTTGATATTTTTACAAAATGTTTTTTTTTAATCGTGAAGTCGATAGAAAAGGGGACATCTCTAAATTTGTCATAACTTTTTGTCGTTCCGTTTCATAGTTTCTCACTGACTGTTGCTAACTCGGACTATTTTGTGATAAGGCCATCTGAAATTATATCAAACCTTTTTGCCTGATAACCTAATCAGTTCAAAACAGCTTACAAGAAGACAATCACGTCAATTTCATAATTTGTATTATCTTTCATGGCCGGAGTAAAATTGTCATTTTAAAAATACCAAGTCCCTTACTTTCCGGAGAAAGGAACGGCATGTTCAATTACTCTGGAAATCGTTCATTTTTTATCGCACGTAATTCGTGGGATTATTACGAGAGCAACGATGTTTAGTGAAGATTGTTTTAAATTCAGTTTCGTTAAAGATTTCTGGGAAAGTGTGTGCCGGTAATACATAGGTGTGAACAGGGTCCCCGCAAGATGCTATCTAAAGTTTTATCTGTGATCTAGTAAATTCGTCATGTCTTCAATGAAGAACCCAAACCCGTCGCCGACTAAGGCATTATTTAGCCACATCAAGTACGAGCACCTGGTAGCTGGCATATCAGGTGGCGTGACTTCCACACTCATACTGCACCCGTTGGATTTAATCAAAATTAGATTTGCTGGTGAGTGTCGTTAATTTTTTTCCCATAATTACCATGTGAGGTCTCGTGATTTTATGAAATGAAATTGATAATATATGACATATTATCGATTGGCACACTGACACTCGTGTAGAACGTGTCCAGCGATAATCAATGATTTCATTAGTGCTGGTTAATTAACCCTGAGTTTCAACCTTGAACTTCACTTAGTGAAAGTAAGACAAGGCAGCTTTGTTTACATTGCACAGCTTCCTCAATGATACAACTTATGACAGGCTGTTTTGAGTCTGTTGCCACATGTTTTACGAATTAATGACTCATCATCTGGCTACTTTCACAACTATGTTGGGGTCGGTTTCCTTCAGTTTAAGTCTAAGAATTAATTACTGTTCCGTACAATGAATCCCTTCACTATTTTGAAATTTATGTTCAAGTAATAATAACCAGCTGAAGGTACTTACTTACAATACGACCGGCGTAACTTGGCTGGCCTGAACTTTGCGCAGAAGGCTGCGCAGTAAGATTTTTTAGGAACCAAATGGTGACATGAGGCGAGTGCGAGTGAGAGAACATGCGCGAAAGTTCTTAGTGCCTATGTTCAGGCCCGCCAAGTTATGTTGGTCGTATTGTATAACTTACACCAGAATTCATTCCAAAGGATTTTGTTCTAAAATCAATTTTATTGAAAAACTGACCAAGAAAGTGGCATGATGTTTTACAGGAAGAGCTCTGTTGAAAGTGCACCTTGGCCTACTTTCTCTATTAATGAGAAATTTCTAATTAGAATAAATGCAAGTTAATGGTGACAGTTCTTTTTTGTTCCTCTGAACTGCACATGTAATGAATTCTCAATCAGTGTTGCATTGTTAATGACATTTTGCAATTCACATCTAAGTGCCAATACCAACCTAACAATGCAAATAATGTTTTGTTTTTAATTGCTACTGCATGTCGTAATTTGCTTACTTGCTAAGTAATGTATTCATTTGTAATTGAGAATTCAAATCCTCATTATCAAAACCAAATTATACTATAAAATGATTATTAACTATGATATTAATATTATAGAAAGCCTTTTTTTCTTTTAATTGGCATAAAGACAGTGCCTTCCAAAAGTTGAGATTTTTCCACTTCAGCACATAAGTCAAAGGTAGTTGAATTAATCAATAAAAATGCTGTAGCAGTTCAAACATTTAGATCACTAGAATTTTAAATCATAATGTGGTGTGTCACAGCTGAAGTGGAAATATGTCAACTAACTTTTGGACGTCACTGTATATTAATTTCACCCATCAAAAATGCAAGCAGTTTTGTACAATTATGACTAGCAGTGTCCCGCGGTTTCACCCGCATGAGTGTCGTTCCCATGGGAATGTCTGGATAAAAACTATCCTATGTCCTTTCCCGGGACTCAAACTATGTCTATACCAAAGTTCATCTAGATCGGTTCAGCGGTTTAAGCGTGAAGAGATAACAGACAGACACACTTTCACATTTATAATATATACGTATGGATGGTAGAATATAAACAACAAGACTATTCTATATAGAGCAGATAGTCCCTAAACCATAGTTAATAATATTATTTTTGGAGACTGCTAATAATCCAGTGTTATTCCAGTGAATGACGGCAGGACCGCAACAGTTCCTAGGTACGATGGACTCAGCAGTGCGTTCGTCACTATTGTTAAGAAGGAGGGAGTGAAAGGACTATACAGAGGAGTCACACCTAATGTTTGGGGATCAGGCTCGGCGTGGGGCTTCTACTTTTTATTGTGAGTATTTTATTATTTGTCAAAGCTAACACTGACTGACAACTTATGTTTTCATCAGTAATCACATTTTAATATGTTTTTATTTTCTAATAGTAAGTATTTATTTATATAACTTCATGAACTTTCCCAGAAAGAAATATGGCATAAAACCGAATTAAACAAAATTCTGTCACCAAAACAGCTTCATTGATTCCATGAGATGATTTACCCAATAAAATTTATTAAGCCAGGTAGATATTTTCACAAAACTCTTAACTTAACATAAACTATCAGAATAATTTGTGCACAAATATCCCTAGTATTCAACGCAACAATCTTATTTTTAAAAAACACGTAAATCTGTAACATATTTCTCTTATCAAGAATATGTTATCTTCATATGAATCTGACATTACAGACACACCTTTCCCTGACGGAAAGTAAAGATGTGTTTCCAACAACGCGGCGACAAAAATCGACCAATAGCATTCTAGTATTAACACGTCACCTAGATACACTACTATACATCACTATCCCATTGGTCAATTTCTTTCCTCTTCGTTCTACTTCGGTGGACAGGCTCCCGAGGCGTGATAACATCTGTATCACCATCTGATGACGTTATTTGGCCCTTGTACTTAGACGTGTTTCAAGTTATAGTGACGCGCCTATCGCCAATTACCGGGCACAATTCCAATACCGTGCATTTAGGTATTTAGATGATGTAATTTAAGTACAATTCAATTGGCTATGTTGCTAACTGGGTTGCAAAAGCTGTCGTGGCTACCGTCAATGGTGGCATAATGTACATAACTACATAAACAGCTACTACGGTGCATACGTATCGAATCGACCCACGTGCAGTGACTCAGCTCTTGGCCGTTGCGCGAAAACTCGCGATAGCAAATATTTGTGGGGCCAACTGTAGATAACTATTGACCTAGGTTGAAAGAATGATAGAAAAGGAATTTATTTGACCCAGATAAAGGCAAACACGCTCTCCAAACGGTGAAGGAAAACATCACGAAAACATCGTGAGGAAACCGGCATGTCCTAGAAACTAAAATTCGAAGACATGTGACATCTGGCAACTCACACTAGGTCCGCGTGGCCTTTTCCTCTCACAGAGAAGAGGCCTGTGTCCCAGCAGTGGGAACATTATAGGGATGTCTTTAGCATAATCATGCTAAAGACATCCAAAACAATAGCAACTTCGTGGGAACCTGTTAGTGCAGGCCAGGAGAAGGACTGTAGGTCATAAGTAAAAATTCAAGGGTACACCGTTTTGAGAGCGGTCGATATAGCAATTAAATTTCGCACAACCCTGTCACAGCCTGCTGTTACGTCACACAGTAAACCAATTTCGCGAAATGTATGTTTTTATATTTATAATGCATTGCAAGAAACACTGAAACATCTTTACTGCTTGGCACGTGTGTGCCTTTGTTACATTGTGAACTGAACGACGACGTCAACGACGTCAATGTTTATTTAAAATTTTCTCTTATGTCGCATTCAATATGTCGTAAGTACAGAGAAAATACAGGGCACTTACGACCATTTTTCCGCTATTATAATAAATCTTGTGTTAATGACAACGTAGAATTCTCAATGCATAATTTATTTAGAAGTCTATGAATTTCAGAACTTGCATGAGCTGTCGTCGTGTTTGAAATTGGCAAGATTTCCAATTCATGAGTAGGTACGAAGTTCATTCAGTAGAACGGAAGTGTACTCCCTGTAACTCAATGACTGGGTTTTAGATAGTAGTTAAGAGTTAACTTATTTGTTAAACCATTTATGGACACAAAAAATTGGCTCTACCATTTTTTTTTTAAATAAAGACTAGAGCCAAAAATAAGCCAATTACCCAAAAATACCAATGAACGTCATAATAATTGTCTGGCATTTATCACTTACTTTATTGAGGTCGCCAGGGAATTTATAGATGATGCGATTTCGTACACTCAGGATCGTCCTATGTAAATATTTAGCCAAACTGTGCACTGAAAAACCTGACATGGCCGCTTATGCCCTATACATATAGGTCGTTTGTCTTGGGACATCAAGGAGAATTGTTATTGTTATCACACTTGTTCATGTATAAAATTATTCGTGTATTTTTCGTATTGTCAAAATGACATGGGACAATAAAACAAAGAGCATTGTTTTAAAATCTATGTTGGTCGGTCGAATCACTGACACAACTTTTGGTAAATGTAAAATGTCATTAACCGTAAACATAGGGACGTCACTACGTTTTCGCCAAAAATAACATAAGGTGAATGCGCAGTGGTAGCCCGCGAAATTCAAATTTTCTTACGTTTTTTGCAATTTGCAGGTCAGTGTATCAGGTTGTATATTGATCAAAATATGATTCGCGACTATAACAGGTACGTATTTAGATTTACAGAATTATAATCATTAGAATCAGCAATACAACTCCTTAGGTTAGAATTGGCCTCAAATGTCATAATTTCATGTATGGTCAATCAATAGGGTAAGATAAACTTAGAGAGATGTATTAATATTTTATATGATTATAATTCTACATATAAATAAATATTTCTTACGGCCGCGAATCATATAGAATTATCTGAATTATAGATCAACATGCATCCTGATACTGACTTGAATACCTACCTCGTTACGAAAGTAATTAAATACTTATACCTATATGCACTCTGGCACTATTTGACCGCTAATAATCTTTCGTAAAATATAATTATAGCATTCATTTCTACACACGTTTTTGCTTGTTGCTAATCAAGTACGTAATTACCAATAAAGATAATGAAATAATCTTTCTTTAATCATTACATAATTCTTTTGTCTGTATGTTTGATTCGGTTTAGTTCCATCTCTTCCCCTTCCCATCTCTTACCCTATGCGTTTTACCTACAAAAATTCCTTTTTGTAGGTAAAACGCGCAAAAAGGAGATTTTTGTAGGTAAAACGCATAGGGGAAGAGATGGGACTAAACCTTGGATTCAATCTCGATTTGATAACTTGTCAATGCTACGGCCGAAGCTTGAGAAAGGTAGGTATCTACCTAAGCAGGCTTTTTCTCACCATTCATTTTATTATACCTAATAGTAAATTGACATACTTACCACGTATAAAGTGCGCAAACAATTTACTAATCCGATAACCAAGGGTAAATAATGGAACTATCGGAATGCATAACCACTACCCACAATGCGAATAAACGTGACTTCAGCCTCACGTGTCTTTCTTGAATCAATTGTTGCGGTGAATATCTCCAGTTTCAGAGAAATCTATTGATTTTTATCCATATTATGTTGTGATTGCGATATGATGTCGCTACTTTTATTATTAAAATCTGACGTGCTTTCTGATTATGTGAGGACAATGATATTCGTGTAACCAAATAACACAACATAATATCACGTCTGTAATCTCCATAGGGTTGGGACAGAGGTGTACAAACCAGACCAAACCAACCAGATATGATGCTGAGGTTCTTACGCCTGCGTGCACCATCGTTGTCCTGAACATAGCTTACCATCAGTCAAAACAGAGGTCATTCGCGAGCCTATCAAATAAAAATAGCCAGTCCAGGCATTTAATAAAAAACTATTATTCATTCCCTTTGTTAAAAGCACGAACAGTTTGCAATAGTAAAGTTAGTTGAATCCATCTATTGCGTCGTTCGCCATTGAATTGGAAGCTTAAGCGCACTATTCTCAAAATAAAGCTATTAATAAGTTATATTAGTCATCTATAAAATGATCGGGGGGTAAACAGTAATGCCTTTCCTCTTTATTTCTGTCCTATAGATTCTTCCTGCACTGATGTAGGAGATCATCAATATAGCAGGATGAGTCTAAAAGTCGCTTCTAAACAAAATTAATGCAGAAATTCCCGTTTAAGATCACGATTGCACTTATACATAGCAGTTTCTTTTGGAATGTCAATATTGGCATGCTTCCAAGTCTCACTTAGTTGCTGTTCGTCATATCTCAGCCCTTTGCCTGCAAATGATCGATCTTTATTGTGTACTAAATAGAGTCGGTTACTTCGGTCATCTTTTGGACACGTTATTATTCAGGCGTAACCTCTCATTTTCCACATCCGTTGTTTTAATATTACGCATAACGTCAAATCACGTGCCTTTTTGTGAAATCTGCCAAAACAAACAT
Source organism: Oligia latruncula (assembly GCA_948474745.1). Taxonomy (NCBI): domain Eukaryota; kingdom Metazoa; phylum Arthropoda; class Insecta; order Lepidoptera; family Noctuidae; genus Oligia; species Oligia latruncula. The sequence continues at coordinate 4,216,387 of OX419684.1, read as the reverse complement.
ACGTGGTGTCAGCAGTGAATGGGTTAATTTTAATTTAAAAATTGCTTCATTCATCGCACTTTAGGTTTATTTGCATTATAAAAGAGAAAGGATTTGATAGAAAACATACGACATGCCTTGGGTACCTGAAGAAAAAAAAAAAACACTAGCGATAAAATTATTGGATAAGCCGCTGTCATATTGAACAACATAGGGAAATTCTCAGTGAAAATGTTTAAATACCTCTCTTATTCTGTGGAAGCTGCTCACTTCATTCCAGATAGGCATATTTTCTTGTTTCATATTATGTGTTTTCCAGCTCTACTCGACTCGCCCGCACTAGGTCATCCGTCATACTTACGCGATACATCTTGCGACACTTGAAAACACAATTGTCTCATTTCTAAGACTTATCGGCTCATCAAACTCAGTTTATGCCCAGACCACGTGCCGATACTAATGTGCTCTAGAATGTCCGCCATCAAATACATACCATTATTACCAAACTAGGGTAATTACTTGGTGTTGCTGGGGTTTTTCGTTTGGTCTTTGAAGGTCCGTGGCATACCTTGACCGCCATATAGGTTTCATGCGTGGCGGCCATTTTGGAAAAAATCTAAATAACGCGTTACTAAGTATGCCAGGCTCCGCAGAAAAATCTACAATCCCCCTTTCTCGGTGGTAGTTCGGCGTCTAGATTTGAACTGTATACCTAACTGCATATATCTTCGGGGAAAATGGCGACTATTATTTATTATGTTTGACCAAACCAATTTCCCCACAGTTATAACGCAATAAAAACATGGATCCAAGGCGGGAATGCGCGTACGCCCCTCGGCCCCGGCCTACACATGTTAGCCGCTGCGGAAGCCGGGGTGCTATCCCTCGTCATGACGAACCCCATCTGGGTGGTGAAGACCCGCCTCTGTCTCCAGTACAGCGAGGAAAGCCTGACTGACAACAAACGGTACAAAGGCATGGTTGATGGCCTGATGAAGATCTACAGGACTGAAGGGATAAGGGGGCTGTACAGGGTAAGCGAATATAACTATTATTTATTTTATGTTTACATACCGAGACCTCCATGCCTCGGAAAGTACGTTAAGCCGTTGGTTCCGGCTGTCATTTGTGTACTTTTGACAGTCTTTACGGTTCTTCAGAAGCCCGAAAGTCCCGACAACCAGTCTTACCAATAGTATTACTCAGTAACTGGGTTGTGGAGGGGTATCCTGTTACCCATGTTAAACACTGGTAGTTAGCTGCATCTGGTTAGACCGGAAGGAAGCCGACCCCAACATAGTGGGAAAATGGCTAAGCAGATGATGATTTTGTGTATTTTTTCAGTACTTTTCCCCGCTCTAGGAATTTCTTCTGTATCTGTGTTGTTTTTAATTAGGCCTATTGCGAATACTAGTTACCTAAATGGAGCGGTGATATACTGACCTTGTGCCCTAATTTAGATTGACATTTCGCGAAGTGAAATTTGGTTTCGCACTTTAAAAAAGCGTTTGGTCAATGATTATTCTTTTTAATGCCTAAAACTAATTATATTTAGACGTATTGCAGTGCCTGGGTTAATTCAAAGATACACACAACCTCTCATAATTAGCGTTTAATCACTTAAAAACAAAACTGTTTCAATCGATTTTCACAGTAATAAATACTAATAAAGCAAAGAAAATATGTGTTGGAGTATTAACAATCGTTATTAGACCACTTAGGCCAGCCTGTATCGTTTGAACCCATTTGATTGGTTAAAACTAGTTTTAAGTAATACTTGGTTCTGCAATACGGCCCTTAGACTCAGTTGGCCCGTTTCCACAAAGAAGATACAATATGATATTATTTTCTTGATGGGAAAGGGCCAACGTGATGTATTAGGTACCTACTCGTTCTTTGAAAACAATCATGAACACTGTTGGTTGCATATAATATAACCACAGTTTCTGTTTTATAACATAACCAGCGTTAATATTCTCGTTGGAAGTTAGTCAGACCTCGTCAATAATACATTCTGGTTCTAAATATTGAGAATTTCAATTTCAAGTAAATACTAAGTTGATGATTTAATCCTACTAATATTATAAACGCAAAAGTTTGTGAGAATGGATGGATGTTTGTTACTCTTTCACGCAAAAACTACTGAACGGATTTGGATGAAATTTGGCACACGGATAGTTTATAACCAGCATTAACACTTTTTATCCCGATATTCCCACAGGATAGAGATTTATTCGGGTAAAACCGCGGGGCGCTGCGAACACTCTTTATATTTTGTTTTACATGTTTTTGAGTTATTTCTTTATGCGATTTTATTTGAGGTAATTGAATCGCTTTAAAACGATCTAATCGAATTGTAGACGTTGTTCTAGTTATGTTAACTGTAAATTGCAGCAATAACTAAAAGTAACCTTCTTTTGTGACGAACCCATAACTTACTCAACTTAAACCAGTAAGGTTGAAGGCTCTATTGCGAAACAAATATGTAGTACTCTACCTTCGATCAACAATAGGCTATTTGACAATGTAAAAAATAAGGTCATAATTATTGACACTCGTATAGATTATCGCTTTTAAAATCGATTTGCATTAATTTTACTACAAAACAATGTATTATTTATTAAAAAAATCCCGAAAAAACTTCATCTTTTTAAATCTGGCGCTACGTAATCGAAAACGGTCTGGATTGGCTGAACTTATGATGACGTCATGATATAGTCAATTTCTGTCTATCGTTGACAGAACAGATGACTTTTGTCTAGTATCTCGACCGTTTCAACGTTTGTTTACGTGTATTGTGACGTCACGACGCCATATTGTTAAAGATAGCGTTTTGGCGGCTTATTTAAACAGTACATTTTTATTTACTATTTTCAAAAAGAAATACATTATGCAATTTGAAGTAATAGGTTTTTGTGGGCTCGTTAGATATCATTAAATAATCTGAGATGTTTATCAGAAACCAGTCAAATAGCCTATTGTTGATCGAAGTACACTACCTACTAAATGATATAGAATGAAGAAACTATTTAATTATGTTTTATAATTGTTTGGAGTAAAAATAATGATTATAATATCTTATTGATACTTGCCACATCTGTAACGTGTGTATGATGAATATGATGATACACATGTTACAGATGTAAATCATACACATCTCTGTCTATAGATAATTATATCGTGGACACTATATGATAATTATGACATGACGTCATCCATTTGTTTCTCCAGTGATGATAATGTTGAGTGTTTGATAATGTTACAGATAGCCCTTTATTTATTTTGTGAATTTCGTACCAAAATGAAGGAAGTTTAATGTCCTTTGTATGGTTGCAAACCTTTTTTTTTAACCGACTTCAAAAAAGGAGGAGGTTTCTCAATTCGACCGTATATTTTTTTATATAAAATATAGTCATTGCGAACTGATTAACGAGATTTCCGAGGCACAGAGGGGATTTGATATGTAAAGATGGTCACCCATCCACTGATTAACCGCGGCAAGCGTAGCTTAACCTGATCGATCGACCCGTGCGGCTGTTATTACTTAGCCACAAGCCCCTCAAAAATTAAATCGTATATTATCGGTACCTACGAGTAAAATAAATCGATACCTATTTGCAGAATAATCCGCGGGGCAATGATATTTTAGTAAACAGATATGTTATGAGCGCGCAAATCGTGAAGACTAGAAAACGTCCTAATTGGGACGTATTGCCTTTAGTCTGACAAGTGTGTAGGTACGTGTGCTGCCTCTCGGCGCGGAACACTTTTTTCTGTTGTTTTGTAAGTGTATAACAAACACATCTGTTTATTAGAATATCATTGCCGCGGGGTAATTGCGTAACACACCAACAACAGTTAACAATAGGAATTGCTTTCATTTTGACAGTTTGACAACATTCATTGCGTTATTTAGGTACGTTGTACTTTCGAGAAATTTCTCGAACATTTATGAAGCAATGGATTGGCAATATCCTTCAAAATGATTCAAATTGTGCGGTGCAGGTTCACCACATGACTGATAAGATTTGAAGTTGTCGGTATGAACTACATACTTAAAATCACGTGCTCGTTGAAACAGCTGCGAATATTAGTTCAATCTAGATATTATTATAGCTGACACAAATCTAGACTGTTTTTCCTGTTGATCAATATTGAGCTGAAAACAGCCTCATTCAGATTTAAAATAGCCGTAAATATGCTAAATGGTTCGCGTTTCTGCGAACAACCATTTAGCATATTTACGGCTATTTTAAATCAGAATGAGACTGTATGAAAAATTCAAAGATACATGGGCAAATTAAATTAGCTAGCGGTACTCCGCGAACGTGATGGGTTTCGATATCTTAAAGGCTCCTACAAAAAGGCGCGACACGCGATAAAAACGCGCGCGACACAAACCCACGACAGATTTTATCGCGTGTCGCGCCTGTTTGAAGGAGCCTTTACAAAAAGAACACAGATTTTCTTAACTCATACTTCAAGTACTTAATAAAACCATCCAGCGGTCGTTGAACCCCAAAAAAAAAACGTAAAATCTATTATGTCTCAACATGCCTGCAGACTTTAGTCCTGGATCGAAAGAGCTGGAAGTCATGGGGAAAGGTCTTTGCTGTTAGCCTACATCAGGGGTGGCAAACCGGTCGATCGCAACTACATATTAGTCCAGTCGATCGTGGCAAGGAAAAAAAAAAAAATTCGTCGAACAGACTGCGCAACGTACCTAATCACTAACTGCTGCACGCATTAATAAAAATAAGTACCTAGTTACTAAGAATAATAAGTACCTAGTTACTAAGAATAATAAGTACCTAGTTACTAAGAATAATAAGTACCTAGTTACTAAGAATAATACCTAAGTACCTAGTTACTAAGAATAATAAGTACCTAGTTACTAAGAATAATAAGTACCTAGTTACTAAGAATAATAAGTACCTAGTTACTAAGAATAATTTTCAGTTTTATATTTTCCCTCTTATTAAAATAAAAAATACTGCATAATTTGTGTACTGAATTATGCTGTTTCAGTTGAGATAACAGTAGTCAGTCAACAGTAGATCTTGGGTTGGATGGATTAAAAAGCTGTTATTCTGACATTACAAAAAGATTTATTTGTATAGATTTAGACTACACATAGTGAACAATTAATAGTAATAGATAGTCTCTTCAGAGACTCAATTGACTACAGTACAAAAAATACGAATAATATTCAGTATCATACATCTTCAAACGATCATGTAACCAAGTCATGAGTTCATGACTCATACCTCACCTACATGAAAAAACCCGCAAAAGCATCCCATAACTTAATTACCTGGTATACGTAGGAAAAAAAGTAATAATAACAGATTGTTTCAATGACCTTAGAATGCTTGACGTTATACACTTGATAGATTATACTTGAAGGCTTAATCAATTTATTGATCGTATATGCTGTCAAGTCGAGTGAAGCTTTCAGTATGACTTTTAGTTTTGTCCTTTAGATATGAAAGGTTACATTAAAGGCAGATGCTAACATTTGGAGGACATTTACATTAGGTGACTCCTAAATACAAGCGCGCTGTGCGATTTTAAAATTTGGGCGTTGAGTCGAGGGTTGCGAATACGAGCATAATATTTTCCAATTTGGAAATCCAACGGTGATTTGGCTTCCTGTTGAGCATTCAGCGGTGTTGCCATGTAATGCTTTTGAAAATTCGTCTCTAGCAAGATATGATCTTCAACAAAGCACTGTCTTAAAAATGACAAAAAGAAGTGTGGCTATGGCTGATGATGATGATGAAAGTCATAGACAAATATTTATAAAATTCGAATCACATGACTTCTAACGAAACGACGACAAATAAACAATATTACGAATAATTTTCCTTTAAATGTAAATATACTTCTGTTTAGAAAGGTCAAAGGTATATCATTGTATGTAGGTCTTAGTAGACCTTTGTACCTCCATCCAAGGCTACAAGGGCCCATAAAATTAACAAATATAAACGCTTTGACAAGGTCGTCATGACATGACATTGTTTACATTTTTGGCAAATAAGTCGCGAATGTGTATTACATTACCGTGCCTGTGCTCAGCAGTGGATAAAGAAATAGAAAGAGGCGCTCCACAAATGAATAGACAGGTTAGACGAATTTTTAACCGACGAAAAAAAAACTGAGGAGTCGACACGTATATATATTTTTTTATGTATGACCACGCATAACTTTTTACAGAGCAGTCCGATTTTGATAATTCTTTTTTCGTTTGAAAGGATATATCAAGGCATCAAGTTGGGATCTGATGAGAGGATCGCATGGAAATCGAGGGAAACCCTAAAATTTTATAGGCAAAGCTATAGCGATTTGGGTATTTTTAAAGTAATTTGAGCATTTGCTGTCGGAAATCATCATTTCGTGAAGTGGAACTGATGAAAAAGACCACAGATGGCCATCTGAACTACTCAATAATAAGTATTTCACGGGTTGCGATTCGATTACTTTAATATGATTGCTAAGCAATTTATGCTCGTCACAATGCGAATGGTGAAATAGAGCTGATGGTGGAATACTAGGAGAACTCAACAATTAACGTCCCTGCATCGGGAAAAGCAATATCTTGTACAAGGCGATGTGCAAGTTGACATTAGGCTATTGTAACATAGATACATCATAAACAGACCCACTAAAAAGCGAGAAAAAAATCTTTTTAACAAAAAAAAACGGTTTCCAAAAAACACTAAAAACTGAAAAATAACTTTAATTTCGGAAGTCGGTGGCAAAAACTAAAATATGATCCAAAGACACCGTCATCCGAAAATTATTCGTTATTTTTCAGTTTGTAGTTTTTTTTTTTGGAAGTCGGTTTTTTTTTGTTTAAAAGTTTTTATCGTAGCTGCAATAATCTGTAGTCATCATTTATTTTTGTTGTTTATATGTATATTTAGTATGACATTTTTTATGTATCTATTATATATCTATGTATCTATTATAGTGTATTATTTTGCACCACTGACAACCTCATTTTTTTATATCCACGCAATCACTGTCGGCCGCCAATTGTATGTTTTTTATTAATAATCGTATTTTTTTGTTACGTATTTTCTGGTGTCTACTATTGTACTTTACTTAGTAGGTATAAGTATATAAATAAATAAATAAAGATGACTCCTCGATTCACCTCTGTAAAATTAATTGTAGAGTCGAGTAAATAATATTATAATTGGGTCTGTTTCGCATACCAAACGCTCAATCCGGTTTAAACCGGTCAGCTGATACTCACACCCGTTCACAGTTCATAGATATGGAATTCGGATTGCGATATATCTTTTGAATTCGTAATATATTCTGTATATTTACTAATGAACAGCGGGGATCGCAAAATGAGACTTATTCTGTTGGGTACAACATTGAAAATTGATTGGCAGTTCATTGTTGGATATCTTAAGGAGTATGTGACAAAAAGTACAGTGTTGAATATGAATGTGGAAGGTTATAAGAAGAGACAGACCGGAGCAAAGATGGGTGGGTTGTGGAAAAGATTAAAGCTAGGAAGGAGTTTAGAAGACGGCTTATCTGTCTACACGATGTATGGAAGAAAAGGAAACCAAATAAATTGGAAAAAGGACAAGAGGATGCTGATGATTATCAGAAAATGAATAGGCATCTTCTGGGCTTGCTGTTCCATCCTCCTTCGCTTTTCACCAGGCGAGATCGAGGTCAAGAACTGGCCCATTTTGCAATACAAAAAAACGTAAAAAGAAGTGGTCGATCCAAGGCACATTTTAGTCCAGGAAAAATATGAGGAGGGGCGTTGTTCTAAAACTAAACTAACCCTCGCGAAATGTTAAAGTGAATAATGACGAAACTCCGGTGGTCGTTGCCACAGCTATCATCGCATATTATTAAACCCGGTTTAAGCCGATGTGGACCCGTTTTGTTATCACAAAGTTCATTATTGTTAGAAATTAATTTAATTACGTGCTAATGATGTGTCAATGAGTAACTTGCGATAAAAGGGTACTTATATAAAAAGTACTTTTTATGCAGTGAAACAAAGTTCGCTGAATAATACCTAAGTTTAATTTAAGTTCATGAGATCACTATTTGCTTTGACATTATTATGGCCTAAGTATAATTAATAATGACCAAGCACCTATCTAAAACGTAAAAAATGTGAATTCAAAAACCTGAAAAACATTATGATTTACGTTTTCTATACAGGTTAGATAAAATCAGTCAGGTAAAAAATGAGCCATAGCTATTTAAAAAAATATCACGACGATTTGCGTCAAACATATCATGACGTAGACCGGTTGAATAATGCAGAAATGTAAAAACTTATCTCATATTGGCAGTCGGGAAAAAAGGTATTATGTTATGATGAATGACTTATGAATTATGAAGCTGTCACTGTTGTTGTGTGTTTGTTTGTTTTAATCGTTGAATTTTTCAATGCGTATGACACATCAGTTATGTTGACCATAATACATTTGTGATATCACTACTGACATCCATACTAATATTATAAATTCGAAAGTAACTTTGTCTGTCTGTATGTTACATTTTCATGCCTAAACCACTGAACGGATTTCGATAAAACTTGGCAGAGAGATAGATTGCATCCCGGGGAAGGACATAGGATAGTTTTTATCGACATACCTCGCGGGCGAAGCCGCGGGAGGAAGCTAGTAAGTTAGAAACCCCTTTATTTTTAAGCGTTGCTTAAAGTTAAGAGAAGTTTAAACGTCAAAAATATGTGGTTAAACTGTCGCTAATCACTACTTAACTTTAAGCAACGTTTATGATAACGTCTGTTTAAACATACACTTTTTGACGTTACTTACTGTTATGTTAAAAGGTTCCGTTTTGCACAGTCACGTGTTTTAGTTCTGTCCTGAAAATAAATAATAATAAATTCATTCATTTCAGGTAAATAACATCCATTAAAAGACATAAATTAGGAGAAATCATAATGAAATAAATCGAAGTCAAATAAACACCTAAGAAACTTCCGGAAGATGTCACTTATGAACGATAATAATAAAATCGATTGATCAATGATTGTGACATTGCGTTGTCGGAATTAATTGAGATAAGTGAGTCATCGATATTATAAATCTGTTAGAGATTGTATAACAGACTAGATAAATACTTACTAGATAAGGTGAATGGATAGTGGTAGACCGCGAAATTCAAATTTTCTTACGTTTTTTGCAATTTGCAGGTCAGTGTCAGATTGTATCTTGATCAAAATATGATTCGCGACAATAACAGGTACATATTTAGAGAATTATAATCATTAGAATCATTAATATATCTTTCTAAGTTAGAATTTTACCACCAACCACCAATCTCTTATGGAAAAGTGTTCATGGTAGAAATCTAACTTAGAAAGATATTTTAATTATTCTAATTCTCTAAATATGTACCTGTTATTGTCGCGAATCATATTTTGATCAAGATAGAACCTGACACTGACCTGCAAATTGCAAAAAACGTAAGAAAATTTTAATTTCGCGGTCTCAACTACCCATTCGCCTTAAACTGAAGTCGCTCCGCCCGCGATGGCATTAATTTTCGTAATTTTTATTTTATTTTCTAAACAAATACGATGTAGCTCTGGCTCCTAAACTAGGTTGGCCTGTAAGTTAGGTCAGGAGCCGGAATTTCGATTACCGTGAAGTAGTTTAGTTATCAAAACGTATCTAATATTGGTACTACTAAAATTTGTTCTTAAAAACGTAAAAAAACAAACAGACAGACACAAACACTGAAGCTGATTGCTGTCGCATTCATTAAAAAAACAGTGCGTTGCAACAGTCAAGTCCTTTACATAATATTATTATCAGCTTATGTCCAGATGACGTTGTGCCTTAAACAAACATCTACAATTACTTGGTTTTTCCACAGAAATCATACTTTAGTTCACAAATATTTGTTTGGCGTAAGTAGTTCGCGTTTATGTTGAATCTACGTACATGGACACTTACTTTTTTGCCACAAACCTAAGAAGACATTAGAAAATATGCGCTTTTCCTAATTCTAACGCGACGATATTATTGTGGACGTTCACGTCCATAAAATGTATGGAAATTGGTTTTCATATATTTTACTTCCCTATGTTATCGTGGACGTCTACGATAATATCACGTTAGAAATTATAAGATACCATTTTACACCCATTGGATACTCAATACTTTTTACCGACTTTACAAAAAGGAGGAGGTACTATGTTCGGATGTTTGTATGTTTTTTTTTTTTTTTTTTTTTTTTTTTTTGTATGTTTGTTCATCGAATACGCCGCCAATTATCGACGGATTTTCAAAATTCTTTTTTTGTTCGAAAGTAGATAGTTCTGAGGTGGTCCCATTGTCACCAAGTTAGGATCTGATGATGGGATCTTAGAGAAATCGAGGGCAACCCTCAAATTTTATAGGCTCACTTATTGTTTTTCGCATATTTTATGAAGTATCTTGTGTATTTGTGTATGGTTGTCACCATCTCAGGTAGCTGGGCTGATGATGGAAGGTACAACTCCTTAACAGTAAGAAGTTACTCGAACAGGCAAGGACTGTTTTAGTAAATTGTTTTGATGTTTGATAGGGCATTTGCCACATTTGGTCTCATGATCATCAAGTCATGACCTGATGCTACCTAACTCCTCGACAACTAACAGCAGATATATCGTGTTTAGGCTCATAGAAAAGGGCTCGATGTGTGGATAAACGTACTGTTACTGAGGAACACCGAAGACCTGATGCTGACGCCAGGAGCATCAGAAAAAGTACAAACCTTTAAATTACAGCACCGTAGTCGTGTTTGGGCTCATTTTAAACAGGACTAATTTTAAGTTCAATGCAATGTTGACATAAGTCTGGCCTGATGTTGCAGCCAGGATTATCAGCATCTAATCTAAAAACTAATAAAAGGAGAACTCCTCAACAATTAACGTCCCTGCATCGAGAAAAGGAATATTTTATAAAAAGGCGGTGGGCAAGTTGACTTTAGGCTATTGTAACTTAGATAAATTATAAATAGACCCACTAAAAAGCGAGAAATAAAAACTTTTTAACAAAAAAAAAAACCGACTTCCAAAAAAAACACTACAAACTGAAAAAAAAAACACTACAAACTGAAAAATAACTTTAATTTCGGAAGTCGGTGGCAAAAACTAAAATACTGATCCTAAGACACCGACTTCCGAAATTAAAGTTATTTTTCAGTTTGTAGTGTTTTTTTTTTCAGTTTGTAGTGTTTTTTTTGGAAGTCGGTTTTTATGTAAAAAGTTTTAATGTGCACTGTGTCACCCTTTGTAAAAATTCTATAATAATCTGTAATTTTTATGTCGTACAGACACAGCACATCAAGCTACTACAATCTGTCAAATTTCTTTAATGGATTTTCAATTTTATCGCTTAATAATAAGGTTCCAAGTTGACTGGGTAAATTTGAGTTTCGGTTTGCTTGATGTGCTGGCATCTGTACATAATAAAGAGTATTCTATCTATCTAATAAAACTAATAGCATATAGAATGGTTATTTAAGTCGTGCCCCGAATCGTCTGATTTTCGACCTTCAAACTGTCTGAATGTCGAACCTATTTGTGTTCCAAGACTACTATATGGACAAAATTCCAGTTACCAAACAGGCATATGTAGGGTAGAATAAAATTAGAATGCGACAACCTTCACTAAGTACTTTGTGACTGGTTGACGAAGCCTGTTAGACGGCCATGTTTCTCCTTTGTTGTCTGAAACTAAGTTACTACAATACTACACCATATTTTCTTGTCTGAATGAAATCTGTCACTTATGTCTTTGAATTGAAGTTTCAGATTTGCATGACGTCTCCATTTTCAGCATTATGACCGACCGCAGAGGTCAGTTACTCGTACATGGCTGTTTTGTGCTATCAATATCTAGACTGAAGTACTTAAGGTGAATGGGTAGTTGAGACCGCGAAATTCAAATTTTCTTACGTTTTATGCAATTTGCAGATCAGAGTCAGGTTGTATCTTGTTCAAAATATGAATCGCGACAATAACAGGTACATATTTAGAGAATTATAATCATTAGAATTATTAATACATCTTTCTAAGTTAGATTTCTACCATTAACACTTTTCTATAAGAGATTGGTGGTTGGTGGTAGAAATCTAACTTAGAAAGATATATTAATGATTCTAAAGATTATAATTCTCTCCGCGCCCCCGCCCCTCCGTCCCACCACTCACATACCTAAGGCGCGGCCAACTAGTTCCGCGCGGACTTATAGCTAAAACTATTAACGAATCAAAATATTGCGTCGAAAAATTCAAAATTTTACCTTCAATTAGCTAAGCCTATCGCAGTCCACTGCTGGACATAGACCTTTCGCTACCAGTCTGTCCTAGCCACCTTTGTAAGGTCGCCCTCAAGCTAGAAAAAAAAACTTAGTAAGTAATATGAAAATACGACAGAAAATATTCGGTGCTCACTGGAAAGTATTACGACTTTTTTATGAAATAAGTCTTTAATCTAGACGTAAATAAATCACATAACTTTATCTGTTATGTATGACTGTGATGTCATAGATAAGGTGCTGAAACTGTACACAAATATTTACGTGAATTGCAGCTATAAATACCTACACGATTTTATTGCAATAATATTGTTATGAAAATAGTATTATTATGTTACATAATAGATGATGAAAGGAGCCATCCATCAGAAATCTTCTATAAGTACTATACATATATATTATATAAAAGAAAGTCGTGTTAGTTACACTATTTATAACTTAAGAACGGCTGAACCGATTTGGCTGAAAATTGGTGGGTGGAAATCCTATGTCCGTCTCTTGGTTCTAAGCTACCTCAGCTTAGAACCAGGAGACGGACATAGGATACTTTTTATTCGGTTTTAAATACTTTTATTTACTTATAGGAGTAGGGTAGGAGTAGGTTAGGACTTCTAACCTCCTAACTTAGGAGTAGGGTAGGAGGGGTAGGAGTAGGGTAGGGCTAGTGTAGGGTAAGGGCATAGTAAAACGTGTTTTTACTATGGTAAGGGGTAGGACACCACGCGAACGAAGTAGCGCCGGGCAGCTAGAAATAATTTATATGGCAAAACAACGTTTGCCGGGTCAGCTAGTTGGGTTAGTTACACCATTTATAACTCGAGAACGGCTGGACCGATTTGTATGATCTTTGATTTGTTGGATTTTTGTTCGCCTCGAATAGCAGAATAAAACAAAAAATTAAAACATGAGAAAAATTAACTAAAACAAAAATAATGAAGATTCATTAATTCTTCATTTTCTCATACATTCGTTCATATTGATTCTGAGGTGGAACGAATTTTGCCGGTCAGCTAGTTATGGGTATTATAAAGTTATCATCAAAGTCCCGGTAAAACCGGTCATTTATTATTGCTGTGGAAAGTTTTCAAATATTTATAATATGAATAAATTCACGAACAGCAATAGCTCCTAAACTATTTACTTTTATAAGTACAGACGCCAGCACATCAAGCTACTACAATCTGTCAAATTTCTTTAATAGATTTTCAACTTTATCGCTATAACATAAGGTTCAAAGTTGATTGGGAAAATTTGACAGTTTCGGGTACCTTGATGTGCAATAAAGTCTGTACAATAAAATAAAACGTAATGTATGAATAAATAACGAATATCAGAAAGATCGCAGTAGTTAGAAACTCATTATTTTCAGATTGCCATTCTAATAAAATAATAATATATTTATGTAACATATGAAGATAACTTTCATGAACATAATATGGTGTTCATTCATTGATCTATGTGATACTATGGGCCATACCTTTGCCAAACTATGTGTAGGACACGTGCAGCGCTATTTCAAGGTCGAGTTTGTACTTCTATAAAACAACTAGCATAAACATAGGTACAGCAAATATGTAAGTCATACATCGGAATCGATTCAGTTACTTATTCTGAACAAACTGTATTCAGGTTTCGCATAATTATACTAAAAATAACGTTGTGTAGAGTGGCAGGAACTTCGACGCGCAACCTCTTAGTTACCCATGGATTCAGTACGTGATTCTGGACCTGCTGAATTCTCGGTTACAGTTTGCGATGTCGGGATGCCAACCTGTATTCAGTTACAACAGGAAAGAGCCAATTTTCATCAATTTCGAATGACGCACAATGCTATACAATATGCTGTCGTTTTTTTGAAGAGCGCTAAGTATTAAAATTACAAATGATTGATGTAGCCTTGGCATCCTATGTAAGATCGAATTCGAGTCAGTTCGTACGGTCAACAAAAAAAATCGATTAACCCTTCAGTTTTTCTAATTAAAGTTATTGAGCAAAATATTTGTTCAAAATTTCAGCAGAAGTACAATGCAATTTCGAACAAATATTTTACTCAATAAATGAGATTAAAAAACTGAAGCGTTAATATTTTGCTCAATAACTGAGATTAAAAAAACTGAAGTGTTAATCGACTTATGTTGTTGACTGTACATACCAATTTTTAAACTGAACAGTTTTTAAATACATAATTGTTTTAAATTATTCATGAAAGGAATGAAAGATTGGTTATGTAATAAAAATAAGATCAGTTTTTATTAAAATGCCTTTGTTATCGAATCTCAAGACATGCATGCATGTCCTTGCATGACATTCCACATAACCTTTATGAGTTCACTCGAGCGGTAATGACGCTGGCTGCTATATCAGGTCATATCTATGAAATTAATGTATTGTCATCTATACGGAACGAGTATACAAGGTTTCAATTTGATAAGCCAAGAGTAAGTGGTTAAAAATTACCTTGCAAAAATCCATCTTCTACAAAACTTTTTGTTGGTACTAAAGAAAAGCTAAAAAACCGGGCAAGAGCGATTCGGACTCGCGCACCGAGGGTTTCGTGCCATCATGTTTTTAAATTTTCATCGGCGAGGCCTATATTCGTCAGAGAATTTTAACACTGCACGCTGCGGTGTAGAATATTGCAGTTCTATGTTAGCGCCATCTCTTGACCGATAGTGGAACTAATGTAACTTTTGTTGATGATTTCTGAAAAAGTGTGCAATTTAGAGACTTCGTTTTATTTTTCGTGTAATCTTTACATAAACTTCTATCACATAGAATAATTTTAGATTTTTCTCTTTGCAAACTTCGGAGATAAGGGGGGAGGGGGTACGGATTTTTTTTTAATTTTCATCGAAAAGTTGAAAACTATGCGGCCTAAAAAAAAGAAAAAATATTTCACAAACTGCGCTCTTTCATATGATACCCCACATGCCTAGTAGCCCCACTTCGAATTTTTCAGACCCTCTTTCAGTCCCTGCTGCAAAAAAAATACATATATTTTTATTTATTTCTTATTTGCAAAATAGTTGGGCAAACGTCATCTAAAACTAATCCAAATTTCAAGTTGATAGCATTAGAAGTTCTTGAGATATCCAGCTGTGACAGACAGACAGACAGACTTAGTCTCACCATAAGGGTTCCGTTATTACCATTTTGGTACGGAACCCTAAAAAGGAACGACCTAGCTTCCAATAGTGGAACGGGGCTGAGGATCGATAGTGTACGCCCTAACAATAATGGCGACTGCAGCTTAATGGAGTTATAGTCGCTATAAATGTGAATTTAAATGGCTTAGTTTATCGTTTGTGCTTTTATTATCGTATAATGGTTTACCCTGCATATACAGCAGGTTGGATATTGTTAGCTAGACTCTAGAATAGGGATGTGTACCGGATGTTGCTTTTTTTTCGTCGAGTCTTTGTTACCATTTGTCACCATTTCCACAAATCCTTTGTAAGGACAAAGGATTTGTGGAAATGGTGAATTTCTTTGTGAGATTTTCCCTTTGTCTTGATGTTTTGTCCAATATAACGGTTTAGGTACTTGTCTTTTTCTAACGGAAGTAGGATGTTGGGAAACCTTAATAGATGATTTGATTTTCTTTTTAAAAGCCTTTTAAAATATTTAAGACAAACCAAGTACGCGGTTGCGACGCCATTTTGCAGCAGGCTTAACTATTGCAGATTTATTTTTCTTTCGGACTGCGATGGGACTGTCCTGCTTTCCCATTGATTATAAGCCTCTAAATAAAATAATTATTATCAGCCTTTTGTGTCCTACTGCAAGGCTTAGTAACAGCCCGGAGTTTGGAAGTTGGCGGTGTGATACCTCCTTGCCTCGGAAAGCACGTTAAGCCGTTGGTCCTGCGCCTGATCTCTCTCCGGTCGTGTCGGATTGCCGTCCCATCGGACAATGAGAGTGAGGGAAGAGGGAGTGCACCTGTGTCTGCGCGCACACTTGTGCACTATAATATCTCCCGCGCCGAAGGCTAGTCTCCGTTGAGATTGGCCGCCGTGGCCGAAATACGGTCTGGAGGACTTTATTTATTTACTGCAAGGCAAAGGCCTACCTTCGATCCTTCCACTTATCCCTATTTACTACTGTGTGGTGCCTATCTTTAAGAAAAATTAAATTAAATAAATATAATAAGAACGTAATACTAATGGATAATGTTGTACGTTCCAGGGCTTCGTTCCCGGCATGTTCGGAGTGTCGCACGGTGCGCTGCAGTTCATGACGTACGAGGAGATGAAGAATAGGTACAACCAGTACAGGAACCTGCCGATTGATATCAAATTGGTAAGTCTAATAGTAATATACATACCTACATAAACTGACACCATTTCCGCAAGGGGATAGGCAGAATGCCGCCTAGTACGATCCTGACATTCAAGAACTAATATTAATATAATAAGCATCAAAATCATGTAAAATCTTCTTAAATTACAAAGGATTAATTTTGGTTTGGTTTTACTTTTGGATTGCTGAGTATTATTTCGCACCTAAATTAAATAAATATGACTCATTTGAACTGAAAGAGTAGATCAAAGTGAGTTTTTAAATAGAACCATTTATTTTTATTATTTTTAGTTAATGTCTTTATGAATTTAACCTGAATCTGTTTTTTGAATATTACCTTCAACTTGTATACAAAACTAATTTGTTTAGTACTTATAAAATTATTTAAAAAATCGAAGCTGCTAAGTAATATTATTCATAGTTTATCACAAGTAAATACCGAGGTAAATAGGTAAATGCCAACTTATTTCAACCTTGTCATTAAAATTGTGAATACCTATTAAAGGTATTCAGAATTTTAATGGATTTAGGGAAAATTTTATACCTATGTGTTACATCAATACAATGTTACCTTAGGTATAGCTAACTATTTTGCAATTGACAGCTGAAATGAATCAGACGTCGGACACATGGTCATCATAATAATTACGGTAGCTTGTTTTCAATCAGAAACTTGCTACATAATCAATTTTGTATCGGAGGGAATATTTGCCAATGATGTAATCAAAAAGTAAACACTTGCTCAAAATTGAAGCGAGAAGTCTGAAGCTAAGTTCCTGTCCACAAATCCCTGAACTTATTTAGCTGGTTTTTTTTATTTTTTATTACTAACTCTCTAACGCTGTTGACCCTGATCACGCCTGATGGAAAGCGATAGATGAGGTCTATGATGGGACGATGGTTAGACAAGCCAAGTAATTGTTTAGTTACTAGTTGGCTGTGGGGTAATTGCGTAACACACTAACAGTAGCAATGGTTTTCATTTTGACAGTTCAACAGCATTCATTGCGTTTTAACGTTGTTGAGCAGTTTTTGGAACATATGAAGCAATGGATTAGCAATATCCTTCAAAATCATTCAGATTGTGATTGATCGTGTGTTATGCAATTAGGGTGCTGGTCTAACCATCTAAATTAGTATATTAATTACGAGAAATTAAGCCTCAAGGTCTTAGCACACATCAACTCGGAAAGGGATCGTCACCGTATCGCCTCGCCGTCAAACAGGCGCTAACCTAACGTAAGCACGCACGTAACCAAAGCGGATCAGCAGCTCTGATACGTCGACTCGGCTACGGCTAGGCGACGCCGCGCTTACGGCTCGCCGACCGCTGGTTGATGATGCTGCAGGCAGGCCGCGGGAGGGGCAAGGGTAAACGAAGGGTCGTAAGCTTGGGTACGGAGAGACGTAAGCGCGGGGACGACGAGCCGTAAGAGCGGGAACTGCAAGTTGACCACGCACCGCACCGCGGTTCGTGAGCTTGTCCCGAGGCGAGGCGATTACGTTACGATTCCGATTGGTATGCATTGCAGTACTAATTTCATACAAAGAATCCCTTTCCGAGTTGTCCTTTAGTCTGAAATCTCAATCCAGTCTTGAGCAAGCGTGATGATGACCAAAGCTCGTGCCTTCTCTGTATGAGAAGAGGCATTTGCCCTGTAATGGGACAATAATAAGCTGGTATAATTAATTAATTAAGATAATTATAAGTAATTAATTAATTAATCTGGTATAATTAAGAGGCATTTGTCCTGTAATGGGACAATAATATGCTGGTATAATTAATTAGGTAATTAAAATAATTATAATTAATTAATTAAGCTGGTATAATTAATTAATTAATCTGGTATAATTAAGAGGCATTTGTCCTGTAATGGGACAATAATATGCTGGTATAATTAATTAATTAAAATAATTATAATTAATTAATTAAGCTGGTATAATTAAGAGGCATTTGCCCTGCAATGGGACAGTAATAAGCTGGTATAATTAATTAATCTGGTATAATTAAGAGGCATTTGCCCTGTAATGGGACAATAATAAGCTGGTATAATTAATTAATTAAGAGAATTATAATTAATTAATTAAGCTGGTATAATTAAGAGGCATTTGCCCTGCAATGGGACAATAATAAGCTGGTATAATTAATTACAAGCCTTAAACTGAAGCTTAGACTAATAATAATCCTCAAAGATTAGCATCGACCATGACAACGTCACACTTTCCACAAATCACACCTTCTAGCTAGATTATTGCTGATCATTAACATAGGGTTGCCATTTAGCAAGACAGATCGTAAAGGAAAATTACCACTAATAAGCCACGCTTGTACTCACACAAGCTCAATGTCATCGTAATACCATGATATTGTGCTCGTTGTGTCAGCTGACGGGCTGACTATTGTAATATTGTCCTATATTAATGCAAATGTGATGTATTATGATAGGTCTAATTGTTCGGTCTATTAAGTTAATGTTTTATTTGTTGTACAAATGTACTGTTATGTGCACGTGGCATTATAATGATGGAGGTTTCTTCTTAATTTGTGGGGTTCATAATCATCTATTTTATTAAAAGGTATAAGGCTCAAATCACACCAAAAGAGCGTCGAAGCGGAGCGCAGTTTCAGTGTCATATGAATTTTAACTTTATTTTCATTACTATAATACTTAATATCGCAACCGCTCGGTAGAGAAGGCATTTCGCCGGAATTCCAGCGGCGCCGCTGGCATCCGCGCGACTCGTTTGAGTTTCTCATGCGATAATAAGTATTATAGTAATGAAAATAAAGTTAAAATTCATATGACACTGAAACTGCGTTCCGCTTCGCCGCGCTTCGACGCTCTTTTGGTGTCTGTTGAGCCTAAGGGCTGGTCTTTCATACGTAACACTATATCGAAGGAATCAATGTGGCGCGGCGGTTTGACATAATAATATCTTCTAAAATACTGTCAAACTGCAATTTGCGCAGAAGGCTGCGCAGTAAGATTTTTTAGGAACCAAATGGTGACATGAGGCCAGTGCGAGTGAGAGAACATGCGCGAAAATTCTTAGTGCCTATGTTCAGGCCCGACAAGTTACGTCGGTCGTATTGTAGTAGTTATTTATTCAAGTGATCGGGACCTGAATAGGCTATTTGACAATGTAAAAAATAAGGTCATAATTATTGACACTCGTATAGATTATCGCTTTTAAAATCGATTTGCATTAATTTTACTACAAAACAATGTATTATTTATAAAAAAAATCCCGAAAAAACTTCATCTTTTTAAATCTGGCGCCACGAAAACGGTCTGGATTGACTGAACTTAAGATGACGTCATGATTTAGTAAATTTCTGTCTATCGTTGACAGAACAAATGACTTTTGTCTAGTATCTCGACCGTTTGTTTACGTGAATCGTGACGTCACGACGCCATATTGTTAAAGATAGCGTTTTGGCGGCTTATTTAAACAGTACATTTTTATTTACTATTTTTTAAAAGAAATACATTATGCAATTTGAAGTAATAGGTTTTTGTGTGCGTTAGACACCATTAAATAATCTGAGATGTTTATCAGAAACCAGTCAGATAGCCTATTGTGATTAAATATTTCTTGGTGGTTTGGTTAGTTAGCCTATTTTAGACCGCCAGTATGTTAAAATTGCGGTTATTTATTGCTATATGCCTAATGAACAGTGCAAAACTAATGTTAGTGATGATTTCACAAATGATCACAGGAGGAAAATGAATACTTGTTCATTAATTAATATATAAATATGTATTTAAAAATTATAGGTATAATATGTTAGGTACAGTCAACAAAAGAGATAATTATGCAGGATCGTCGGATATAGTTGAAGTTTAGTAAGAAACCGATTGATGTACTCGAATAAAATTTAATTTTATAATTAGAAAACAAACAGCTCATTTATCAAACTAAATTTTAGTCGGGTACATAATACACTCACATACGGATACGATCACAGATAGATACACCTAGATAACGCAAGAGCAACTACTTCGCGTGGCCAGCTTACGTACAAAAATCGTAAGCCGCCACTTTCGCGCTCAGTTCTGTATGCTGCTGGCTGGGTGAGCGTGAGCGCTGGCGCTAGGTCCCGGGGGTGGGGCGAGGGGGGTGCCGCACGCGGTAGCGGCTATGATTTTCCCATCACTAAATAGTGCTTGTGACGTCATAGTAGGTAGGTAGTCAAAAAAATGGCACGCTTGGTTTTTATACAGATCGTGATACTTGCATTATCTAGGTCTGTCTATGTATGTCTGTGGATACGACGCTGTTGATACCGGTACGATGCTGTCCGCCCACCAAATAAAGCCAACCACACTAACTTTGTCTTTTTCTCTAATTCCAGACATCAGTAGAGTACCTAACGTTCGCCGCCATCTCTAAACTGATCGCCGCGGGCGCCACGTACCCGTACCAGGTGGTGCGCGCGCGCCTGCAGGACCAGCACCGCTCCTACGACGGCGCGTGGCATTGCATCAACGAGACATGGAGGTACGAACGAATCAGAGGCTTCTACAAAGGCTTAACGCCGTACCTGCTACATGTAACGCCTAATATATGTCTAGTTATGCTCATATGGGAGAAATTCACTAATAACGATTGAGTCTTATTGTCATCTGATGGGAAATCGCGTACAACACTATTTATTATTTTTTAAATTTGTTTTTTTTTTCTGTTTATGTTTTTGACAGTACGCTCGCAGGGTTTATTATGCCGCTGATCTTGTTTAGTATTTTTTTTTTCGGTTGTCTTGGGAGTGTTTAAGGTAAGCGATTAGTTTTAAGCGGTATAATAATTTATTGTTTAGTATAGTGTATATTTGTATAATTATGCATTTTGTTTTGTTTGTATTGTATCATAACTAACACTGACGTGACTTTGACAGTTCGACATGGATTACCTAGTCTCCCCGCATTCTAGTAGAAGTTTTTACTATTAATAGTTATGTTATGACTTTACCAGTTTTTGGCATAGTTGCCGCTAAAGGGACGGTAGTTGGCACGGATTTCCAAGCGAATTTCGTAATTTTAATAGTGACGGATATGTATTTCAAAATAATATAATGACTGTGAAAATGTTCTGAGAAAATGTAAACCTGTGTATAGAAATTATAATTAAAACTTGAGTTTTTTTTTATTTGTTTTACAGTCCGTAACACAAACTTACAAGTTAACTTGTCAGCTATGCGTATTCTTATTAAATAGCTCTTATAATATAATTTAAAATGTTAGTTATAAAAAAGAATGTTTAAATATAGTTAAGCTAGCAAGTTTTGATGATGCATGCAGATTGTGTTACTGACTGTACTATACTAAAAAATATTTTTATTAAAATGTAAAATCTGTCTCACGACATATGTTGTGTTTTTGTTTTTATTATTTATTTATTTTTCTAACAATATTAGCAATCTCTTGTAAATAGTAGTCGTACTCTTTCCCATCAGATAGTGACTGACTTAATTTTAAATCTGGCAATACCTTGACAAGAAGTGTTGCCAGGCGTAGCACAATTTAGTTTTAATTTATCAATTTTTTTGTGATAATAGGGTATGTACTTAAACTGTCGTGCTTCCCGAAGTATTTAACGATTTAAAAGTAAAAAAGACAAGTTTTCTTTGATATAACGTTACATGTGTGGTGAGACGTCGTTAGGTTCTTTATTATGTAAGATAGTTTCGTTTCTGCTTGCTCATAAATATAGTATAATAAATAAAATAAAACAAAAAAAAATAGCAAATGTATTTTTCTCAAAAATATTATGTATGCAAGTATGAAGCCAATCTGTCTTAAATCTAAATATTAAATGTAACCCGCCTTTGTTGTAAGTCAATAATATTTCATCTCCATAATAAGAAAAAATGGCAAAAAAATAATTTCGATCATCCCCCTTTTCGTCACAGCAAAGTGTAGTACAATCACGCACAGCAG
This sequence comes from Oligia latruncula, assembly GCA_948474745.1. Lineage (NCBI taxonomy): Eukaryota > Metazoa > Arthropoda > Insecta > Lepidoptera > Noctuidae > Oligia > Oligia latruncula. Next base: position 4,193,850 of record OX419684.1, on the reverse strand, counting down.
TCGCTCGTTCAAGTTTTAAGATAAGTAGGACATTGTAATTTTAAATACTCTATTTATTTCATGCAAGATTCACTTAGTGACGGCTATAACGTAAACATTAGACAACTTGAATAAATATTACAGTTAACACAAAATATATATTGATATAAAAAGTTATATTGACACGTGGATCGAAAGAATACATACACCAAATAAAATGTGATTAAATAAGCAATCTGAAATTATTAAATGTTGTTTTAATGTACGGTTTCAACGCTAGAGTTTCGTAAAGGGATAGGTTTTCTATAGTTTTTGTATAGTCTGTGTCATACTTGGTTGCTCTGACAACGATGCGCTTTAGCAAGTGTAATTGTGTGCTTGGGATGGGATAGGGTGGGGCACACATTGCACATTTGTCTCGATACGTGTGAAAAGTTCGCGTTACTTTTATAATGTGCGAACGACCAGCAGCCGTAGCAGTTGACACAAGCTGTATATAATATATAAGCAAATAATGCTCAAGGCAGCTAGGCAAATTGACTGACTTGCCGAAAATATGTTCGTGTACGTCAAACTGACAGCCGCAATCTGACTACGGCGACCTAACTGCTAAAAGCATTATGTGCCTATCTGTACACGAAAATATCTTGCTTTTTGTCCGTTTTTGCCATGTATAATATTTTATATACTTATTTGTAATTTATTATTTTTCATTTTATATGCGTTTTAAAAAAAAATAATTTTGTTGTGACGTCATTAGCTCAATACATATCGACTTAAATAATAACTACTTATACTCCCAAAATAGGATTTTTAAGCATATATTTTGGAAAATACTTTCAGATTTTTATAAATGTACCTATCCGTTATTTTAAAGGCTCGAACAGTGGTTCACTTGCGCTTGAGTATCGTCATTATTCATCGAAAATTACACTGTCGTAGATATAGGTCACAGCAACGCGAGTTTTAAAATATAAAAATTATAATTTCTCCTCGATCCTTTACTACTGATAAACCTACGTACAGCAAAAGCCCAGGGTTTGCTTCTATTCGGGCCTTTAAAGCAATAAATTATAATTTAAACAAAAAGTCGTAATTCCGATAAAATAGGGTACTTACAACTCGAAAAACCAGGATTTTTAGAAGAGCGAAAATAAACTCACGGGTTTGTTAATCAGTCTCTCTGACACTAATATTATTTTGTAATCAAAATTATACACAATTGAAAAGCTTACAAAAAATATGTTTTAGTGGCATACGCTGTTTTTCAATTTTCCCGAAAAACAACCTGAAAATTCCTTTTTCGAGTTGTAACCCTATTTTACCGGAGGTGCGGAATGTACTTTCTAGCAGTGTCCCTTTCACATACGTACCTGTAGCGTTGTAACCGGTCTGTTATGATTATTGTCTTATTCGGTGGCTGGCCACAAAGAAATTTGTAAGACATAAAATAATCAATAATTATTATATTTTTATATAATCAGTCGAAGTTCAATTGTTTCAATTCGTCTATTCAATTTGTTTAATCAATAAATGATAGCAAATTGACAATGAGTTTGTTATTTCCTCAAACTACGTATTTAATTTTCTTAAAAAGATTTCTATTCCTTTTTTCGATTTTAATTCGAATGAATGCTTTTATTTCAACCGTTAACTCAAATGACTTGAACAAAAATATTGAAATAATATTTAACAATAAAATCATTAGTTTGGATTTTAATCAAATATTTTAACCTAATATTTTCACCCATAAACCCTTGATTGATTCCAGAAATAAATCAATATTTGCAGTACTTATTTTGTCAATAAAAAAATAAATAAAGTACTTGTTTAGAACAATAAAATTCTAATTCTAACCGCATTGCCACCAATTTCGATCAACTTTTGCTATCCATTAAATTCTCACACAGAAATTCCATAAAAAGTGACACAAATAATTCAAAACGTAAGTAATTCAAGGTAAGTGCCATTTATATCAAAAACATTATTAACATCAATTCTAATTTTAAAATTTTCACAATTTCCAGGCACGAAGGCTGGCGTGGATTCTACAAAGGACTCAAACCGAACATAATTCGTGTGTTGCCAGCAACAATGATCACATTCTTGACTTACGAGAATGTTTCCCACTACATGTTGAACAGGTCACGCGAGATTAAGCTGCCTGTTTAAAGGAATAAGGTTCATTTTATTTTATTGGTTAGTTGGCTTTTTTTTTCGTTATTTGGATTTGAGCAACTTGATTTTACAACTGGTGATGCGTGCAAAACTATGTTAGACAATGAAGAACGCTTGCAATTTATTTTCCCAAAATTAAAGTGGATTTCGTAACGCCAATGTGCAGTATGTTTATGGCGAAAGCGTCAGGAAAGCCCGCAAAATTCAAATTTTCTTACCTTTTTTGCGATTTGCAGGTCAGTGTCAAGTTGTATGTTGATTAAAATATGAATCCCGACCGTGATAAATATGACTTCACAGAATTATAATCATTAGAATCAACAACACAACTCTTTGAGTTAGATTTGGCCTCAAATGTCATGATTTCATGAAACAGTCATTCAATAGGCTAACATCAACTTAGAGACGTATTGATGATTTTTATGATTATAATACTATTATTAAATATTTGTGACGGCCGCGAATCATATTTAGGTCAAAATTTAATTGATAAATAGATACAAAATTTATTTATTTATTAAACTTACACACACTATCTTTACAGGATGACCTTGGTGGTTTGCAAACACACACCAAATAAATTGAAAGATCAACTTGCGACTAATACTTAAAAATCTAAACTTAAAAAATACGAAGCAACACTAAACTACAATACAGGAGAAATTCCTAGTGTGGGGAAATGTTTAAAAAAAAAAAAACAAACCAAAAAATCAATCAAAAATCAAAATCAAAATATTTTATTTCACATAAGCCTACATGGGCACTTATGAAACGTCAGAAGCTAGGTGCACGGTTCCAATTGGTCGTTTCCTATGGAGAAGAACCGGCAAGAAACTCCACGGTTACTCTTTTTAAAAATAATTGGCTTTTACAATATTTTCAAATTACAGTAGGTATGGGAGGATAGCGTAGGCCTGTCAACAAGTATCAGGTACTTGATAAACCAAACCAAACTCCTCAGAATAAAAAATATTCTATAATCTGAGCTAAACTCTATTAAAAACATACAACATGACACAAGGTTAGTGTGAACACAAATTGCAAAGAACGTAAGAAAATTTAAATTTCGCGGTGTAACTTGGCGCAACTTAGTTTTAATTGTCTTTTGTTTTAATTCATAATTACCTACATTTTGTATACTTGTGCAATATTGGGGACAATCAAAGTTACACTACAGTAAAGTCTGTATACAATTAAATAGTTACAACAAATTGAAATATATTATCAAAATTGTTTTGAAAAAATAACAAGCATTAAATTAAGTTCATATTTTCAATACTGCAAATCCAATATTATCAAATTATCCTTGACATCCCACTTATCCAGGTTACACTGTTTTTTTTTTCAATGTTTTTATTAATAGCTCGTTTTTTATCCTCATATGTAAATATGTGACTTGTACGTAAAAGCAGTCGACTACCGAATAAATTAAAGACCGCAGGAAGTGCGTAGGAATAAGAATAATTCTATATTTTCTGCAAATATATGATTCTTATTCTAAAAATCTTGTACATTGTGGAAAAAAACGGAGCGGAAAATACTATGATAGGTAGGTAATACGGTGATGGGAAATCTAGTGTCCGCGACTCTAGTACTATGATAATTTATATAGGATTATCTTTTAAGTTAGATTTAGCTGTTTTGTAGGCGACAAAATATAAGGCAACAAGTTAATTTCTTGTCAAATTGTTGACTCCGCACAATGTTCTTGACTTTGTTTTTAATACGTAAGTTAAATCATAATAATATATTATTATGATTTAATACACAATTCTATAGTAATAGGTAATACGGGCTTGTGTCCGCAACTCCACGTCCATGCGAGTATTTTGCGTACGGAATAAATAATTCTATAGTATTTGTAACAATGACATAAAAACTTTGTTAGTAAACTTTTACAAACTAAAATGACGTGACCCAACACACGTTAGTGCGTGCTTCCATACCACCCAGTGCCTTAAGGAACTGACCACTTTGTCTAATAAAGTTTTCGGAGTTAAGAAGAGATCATTCCCTTCAGGAATTTTACCGATTAAAATCCTGAACTGTGTCTACAATACAGCACTTTATTAATTGCTATTTTGTTTGGAATAAATACAACTGTTGATGGATGGAGACGGAGAGGAAGGCCAAAGACAAGATAGATGTTGTGTGAGGAATGATCTGAAAGAGATGGGAGTGAATGATAGCGTGATGGTTGACAGGGGGCAGTGGAGGAAGAAAACGCGTTGCTCCGACCCCCAAAAAACAGGGGAAAAGGGCAGGAAGATGAAGATGATGATGAAGACGATGATGATAATGGACATGGGCGCCGGCAAGTTCATTTTCAGGGGGTGCATCTTCAGCTCAGCGAAACAGGCTCGATCATTTTTGCACTTCACCTATGATGTAGTGGATATGTTAGATTATCGTTTGTCCACCATACAAGAAGTCGCTTTGTCGACTTAAGTCGATAAAATTTTCGGAAATAGTTCGGTACTTAGTTGACTTATGCATAAAAGGTTTAGAATCGAGAGAATGCAGAATACAATCGAAAATTTTAGGATCTCGCCTCAAATAGGTTGAGTTTCCTATTACTCTACTACGTGTATTCGGATATTTTTAGTTCAATTGCATATTTTTATTTATTGCAATTTTCATTGTTATTGCGTGTGCCTTAAGGAACATATTAAAAAGATTTGATTACACAGCATGACAGCACTCTAACATAGTTTTAAAAAATAGTTTTCTTTTTTGTTTTAGTTATCTCCTTTCTGGACTACATTTGACCATACAATTGTATCACCACCCTAAGGTTGAATGTCACCTGCTCGTCTCAAATTGTCAAGGCTATTTTTGCTTGCAAAACCAATGCGACACTTCCACATTGTATTACTCCGATCTCTCAAATCAAAACAAAGGCCCTTGGAATTCTTGAACTAAATCTTAATACCTTTCTAATGATATATAAATTATTCCTGTTGCTACGAGCACCAGCTTCCATACATTTTGTGGCATCATCCTTTCTTGTAAATATTAACTGCATGAGATTTCTAAGCAAAATTGTAGAATAATAAATTTAATACTTAATATTTTATGATAATTAACTAATTAAAATAGATAATAATCTATAGTTTTTATTTCTTTTCTTTTCAATTAAAAACGCGAATATTCTGTAAAAATATTAACCGCGTGGGAATGTCCAGGTGGACCAAAATAATTAATAAATTTGTAGAATAATACATTTAATAATATTTTAGGATAATACATTAAGTTATATTTTAGATTATTATTAACTAAAAAAGATAGATATACTTAGTTTTTATTAATTTTTTTCTTTTAATTTTCTTTTTTTTTTAATAAACACGCGAATGTTTTGTAAATATTAAACGCGTGGGTGTGTGTCTCAAGTGGACCCTAATAAGACATAAGATTGTAGAATAATACATAAAATAGGATTCTAGAATAGTAAATTAAATAAGATACATAGGTAGAGTTTCCAATGAAACGATGGATGGACTGTGTGAATGATGATATGGTTAGAAAGGGGGTGACTAACGAGATGTATAAGAGCAGGTGATGACATAGTCTCTATTAATAATTTTGGGAACGCGAATTTCTTGTAAATATTAACCGCGTGAGGGAATGCAATAATGGACCGGATTTATAAGTAGTATTGTAGAATAATAAATTTAATAATATTTTAGTATAATAAACTAATTAAGATAATATTATAGTCTTTATTATAGACTAGCTTCTGCCCGCGACTTCGTCCGCGTGAAATTTCACCCTCTTAGGGGTGGAATTTCGAAAAATCCTTTCTTAGTGGATACCTACTCTTCACAAAGAACACACCCTCCAAATTTCATGTCTCTAGGAGCAGCGGTTTAGACTGTGCGTTGATAATAAAATGGTAAACTGACTGATTGTTGATATATCAACGCACAGTCTAAACCGCTGCTCCTAGAGACATGAAATTTGGAGGGTGTGTTCTTTGTGAAGAGTAGGTATCCACTAAGAAAGGGTTTTTCGAAATTCCACCCCTAAGAGGGTGAAATTTGACGCGGACGAAGTCGCGGGCAGAAGCTAGTAGAAGATAAGAAGATAATATCTTCGTCTTTATTTCTTTTCTTTTTAACTAAAAACGCGAATCTTTTGTAAATAATAACCGCGTCAGAAAGTCCAGGTGGAATGAAATAATTAGTAATTGTAGAATAATAATATTTTGTTTTTGTTAGATTTTAGAATAATAAACTAAATAAGATAGTATAGCCTTTATCTCTTTCCTATTTATTTTTTGTTTTTTAAACGCGAATGTTTTGTAAATATTAACCGCGTGATTGTACTGGAAGAGCCCTATATAATTAATAATATTGTAGAATAATAAATAAAATAAAAATAGGTTTTAGTTGTTAATGCAGTTGGTAAGGTCCATATTCATCGAAGGCATTCAAGTGAGCATTTTTTATAGCAAAAAGTATTGTTATTCGAACTCTGGATTTCTTAAAGCTGTTGTTACACTTATACGTATTAGCTAATAATGTATATAATGCCTATAAATGCGTAAATAGGTTATCCATCAATAAGATTGCTTATTTTTCCAATCTTTAAAATCATATTTTTGGCAAATAATGGATCAATGAATCGATGTTTTTATTATGCTACGGCTACATTGTCGCGATAAAGCGAACACACTTCGTGCGCTGTCTCGCACACCGCTCGACAAGATCTCGATCCCCCATTTCCCATAACGCAATTTGCAGGTCAGTGTCAGTTCGAATGTTGATCAATAGTATATTTCATTACAAGTGCGGAAAGGCTGTCATTGCAAAGAGTTCCGACAAATGTCTACCCGAGCCGAGGCGCAGCCGAAGGCGAGGGTTGACAGTCGGAACAAGTTGCAATGACGGTTCCGCAGGTGTACTGAACGACTATTTTTAATACAGTTGCGAAAAAATGAAGCAATTTAATAAAATAATAAAAACACAATATTGCTTTTTTCTCTTCTCTCCACGCAAACAATTAGTCGTATTTGGATATGTAACGACTTTTTGACTTTTCCGGTAAAATGTTCTCCGAAGCATTTTGTGCAATTATACAGAGTTCCAGTGGTGTTAATTTAAAAAAAATAGGGTCGAAATTACTCATTTTGTGCAACAAACAACTAAACTCGCAAAGCAAATTTCTGGAAAATGGCGCCAACCGTAGAATATAAGCAGAGTTTTTTTTTCATCACCCATTTTGGTAGGCAAAAGGAACTATCCATACAGCTTAGTCATCAGTATATTTTTTTTATTGATATGAAATGAAAATGAAATTTAATGAGATGAAATGAAATGAAACCTAACCTAACTCATTCAATTAAATCATTAAATCTGATATTGAAATAAATTAGTAGCTTCTTTTTAGAAATATACGTATTTGTATGAATCACAAAAACTCTTTAGTAAAAACTTCATGGTTGGTTTTTCTTTTTAATAGACATTATTTTGACAGTTGGGAAAGAGACACGCACGAGTTCGGGAAAGGTAAAAAAAAAGCACTAGTATGTAATAGCCCACTTCCCGAACGCTATACGTCCCTGCAATACACCACTTTTTGAGCAACTGTATTAAAAAATATGATTCTTGACCGTAACAATTATAGAGAACTAGCTGCGCCCCGCGGTTTCACCCGCGTAAATGTCGAACCCGTGGGAATATCGAAATAAAAAGTAGCCTATATGTTAATCCAGGGTGTCAGCTACCTTCATACAACATTTTATCAAAATTGGTCCAGCCGCAGTAACAAATATATAAACACACACACACACATACTCACAAACTTTCGCCTTTATAATATTAGTGTGATTAAATTGATTGTAATGAATATATAATTCTGTAAATAAGCATATTATTTACAGAATTATAATCTTTACAATCAATATAATTCTCTATGTGAAAATTGGCCTCAAATGTCATATTTAAACATAGGGAGTTAAATTGATGATTTTAATGATTAATTTTGATTCTGTAAATATGTACATATTTGTAACGGTCGTGAATTATATTTTAATACAACCTAATAATGACCTGCAAATTGCAAAAAAACGTAAGAAAATTTTAATTTCAGGAGCTACCTTAGCGCAACCCCCTTAATTGGGCTTAATGCTGGATTTCCACCACAACCAGTCGACAGTCTAACGCTCAGCTGTGTTACCCAGGCGCTTTCGCTTTAAGAATGGACAATACTCTGATATCGCAAGTGCTTTCAAATAGTTCATGCTCAATTTATTATTATTAAATATTTCGATGAACGCTTTCGGTGAGTTTAGTGTAATAAAGTTAAGGGCTGGCGCAGACCTGGCAAAGTGCAGTTTTCACTGCCGAACAAATATAAATATTACGCTTCTTAAAATAAAGTCGAAAATATAACCATTTTGATGCCCTCTCGGACTAATAGAAGTTTTTTTTTTATTTTCAACTTTAATTCATCTAGCGCAAGGTTGATATTTCTTTGGCTGTGTTGCTCTGATCTTCGTCAGATCTGCGTCGGTTCTAAGTAAATATATATAAATAAAACATAGAGTGTAAAATTAATGTAATGTTTATTTTAGTTTTAGTACATTAGATGGTGCCTGCCACGATTAGTTTAAACGGAACGCGAATTAATTGTAAATATTGTTCGCGTTTCTTCGAAACCACAATGCTCCTAAAAAACGCTACTGTAAATAAAAGTAATATAAGATAGCTTGTAATTAATTACTTTTAATAAGATAGATTAATAATACCTATTTATAATTTTTTTTTTTACTTATAAAATAAAATTAATAATAATTATAAAATTAAATAGGTCTAGTCTTCACCTCACCTCATTGTCACCACACATTTTTGCGCGTTTGGGCAATGAATAGCTAAATATTCAACCATTTAAAAATGCAAGCAAAAATTTCATAAAAACCCTATACTCACAATATAGCTGTGAGCAAGTAGAAATAACGAAGAGAATAACAGTTTTAACAATGGAAGTTCATCATCATCTTTGCCGAATAACATCCACTACTGGACATAATCTTCTCCCAAGCAAGCCAAATCGGCCGGTTCTGTACTTTCTACTACTAGTCAACTTAGCTTTGCACAGTCCACTGCTGGACATAGGCATCTCCCAGGCTGCGCCACAACACCCTGTCCTCCGCCTTCCGCATCAAGTCTGACCGCGGTGCATCTTGCTGGGGGGTGTCCTACACTATTCTTGCTGATAGGCGGACTCCACTGCAGGACTCTGCTCCGCGCCCATTAGTTCTTCGACAAACATAGCCAGCCCACTGCCACCTCAGCTTGCTTACCCTGCAAGCTATGTCGGTAACTCCGGCTCTTCTCCGGATAGGGAACCTCCTTTCTGATTTTATTCCACCAAGTCATGTCCGCCGTATCGGTCGTCCTTTTTGTAAATAGAGCTACATCTATGCCAAACGCGAAACGTGGTTTAGTGAAGACAACAGTAAATATAAGTACTCTAGAATACTTTATTTTTTTATTTAAATAAGAATTAAAACAATAAAAGGGAAATAAATTAGAAAAAAAGCAGTTTTCTATAAATAATGTCCGCGTTGTTTTGGGTGCACTAAAAATAGCTTTTAATCATAAAGATATTTAATTATTATTACATAGTGTAGTGTTCCACTTTTGAACTACAAGAACTAAGCGAAACTGATAGCTTCACAGATAACGCAAGTATCGCGATCTGTATGAAAACCAAGCGTGGCATTTTTTTTTAGTACCTACTATGACGTCACACGCACTATTTAGTGATGGGTAAATCAAATCGATTCAAAGCCGCTGCACCCGTCTAGTCCCACCCCCAGGATCTAGCGCCAGCGCTCACGCTCACCCAGACAGCAGTACACAGGACTGAGCGCGAAAATGGCGGCTTACGATTTTTGTACGTAAGCTGGGCACGCGAAGTAGTTGCTCTTGCGTTATCTAGGTATATCTATATCTGTGGATAGCGTAGATTTTATACGCTATTTAACATCTTCTTACCAAAGTTTCGCATTTTTATTCTTATTTTCGATGTTAGTTTAATTTATTTGATTGTTTTGATTTGACTAATCTAGTATGTAGGTAGATTAAAATTTATAGTTTAATTGATTTGCAAAACTAGGTAGGTAGGTATGATTGAAGGAGGTTGTCCCAGGGATTAATCGCTTTTTTTTTTTTTTTAACATGTAGAAATGCTCATGCATTCTGCACTACCACGGGGAGATAATGCAGTTTTATGGGACTCTAACCCACTAAAACTCCACGGTGTCCTCCTCTGTCGCTTACGGCGGGAACACGGGCACGCGTTAGCACTCATCCGTGAACTCGCCGCGGATTTCCGTCACCGGACCCTCCTCTGGGGAGTACTCCCCATCACCGACGCACCAGAACACAGCACGCCGTGACCACCCCAGGGACCAAACCAGCACATGGGCGCCAGACGACCCCGTGTCTGGGCACCCTTGGTCCCCCTGCGACGGGTGAGGTCATTGGCCCCGCCGCCTGTCAATTTTCGGCCGCAGAGGATAGGGAGAGCGGCCAACGTCATACCAACACTCCTCCTCCCCTGCGGCCTCCCCGCGTCCGCCATCAGACGGTGGCGACCCCATCAAGGCCGTGGAAGGTAGCGAGAGCGGCGCACCACAATACCGGCACTCCTCTCCCGCCACGGCCTCCAACCCTCAGCCGCGATGCCTCCCATACGACATCGCGGCCCGCCTCAGTTGCGATGTCGCCCAAGCGGCACCGCAACCTACTTGTTGGCCGCTACGCGTACGTCGCGTCGTCGCGCGTCGGCTTATCGGCAAAAGCCCTGACGAGCGGCCCCTCCTCAGGTTCCTCTTCGCTTCACCGTGGGTGACCAAGCCACGGCTACTGAGCCCCCCGCCTCGACAATGCGGGAACCCATCGGGGGGGAGGGATTTATCCCTGGTATTAACTTACATATTTGAAATTGGGTTTTTAATAGTAAATAAGTAGATAAATTAAAAACAATAGGTCACAAACTATATTTTTGCAAGTGAAAATCGTAAAAGAGAATTTTCAATAATAATTAATAATATGAGCGGGTTATATTCACGTGTTGTAATAAAGATTGAATATCTGCTGTTTTAGAGTTAGAGACTTGCTGTTTCATAAACTACTTCTACTGGATATATTAAAATACTTATGGAAATACATATACAGGGTTATTGGTAAAACATTAACAACCTCTTAAGAGGTCATTGTACTCATCATTATGAACAACTTTTACTATGGGACGGGACCACACCTGAAATCGCGAAAAGAAATCAGCTGTTCCTTACATTTTGACGAGTTATACGAACATAAATGTAGGGAACAGCTGATTTTTTTTCGCGATTTCAGGTTTGGTCCCATAGTAAAATTTGTTCATAATGATGAGTACAATGACCTCTCAAGAGGTTGTTAATGTTTTACCAAAAACCCTGTATATATATCGCGTTGGGTTTCACCGAATGCAAATGCAATTTTAGGAAAATGAAGTACTTATTTTATTATGTAGGTATTTTGTTCAAATGAGGACGACGCCAAGTCATGTCTCAGAAGTATTAGAAACGTTATAACCTCTTTTTTTTTTTTTTGAAGTCTTTATAAAATGAACCCTGTCAATCAGCGGTTTTTGAAGTGCTCATCACCAAATTTCACTCAACCAAAAAACCCACCACTATGTTTAATGTACAATATTACTGATAGTTATTCATTTTAAATAGCAAATGGTAAGTTAAGTTCGTTTACAAATTTGAAAGTTTTGCTGTAGTTAATAAGGTTGGTTTTAGTACTGGCTGTGTCCGCATAAAGTTCCTTTTAATGTATTTAAAATACATTTTAATTATACCCAAAGACATTTTTGTGTTAAACTTAAATTAAGTTTTTCTGTAGGGTAGTAATAATTTTGTGTTTGATAATTATTATAAGGAATTTTAGGCTACATTCATAAATGTATGTACTCATTTAATAAACATCACAAATATTTGAAAAATCTTAGAGAATGTAAATTTCCTGAAATATGCTTTCATCAAAATTTTGAAAAAAAGCATAAAATGTTTAAAGAGTCGTCTGTCAGACGGCTTCGAATTTTGTAGGCCTCACTTTTTCGATAATACCTGCATATTCTGAAGCTAAGTCAATCTCGTTAATCTCGCGAGATCTCGTCCGGTTTTTGACCGAGACTAACCTCGGTAAACATGGCCGAGATCTCGCGAGAACGAGATTGCATTTCCTAATCATAATCATGTTTTTGTTATTAATAGTTTGTAGACTGTTGCATTTTATCACATTTGCTACTATTATCAATGTTCTTGTCTGTAATATTATGTAAGTAGATTAGTTTGTTTTTGATTCTTAATAAATGTATAAAAAGTACAATTATGACGTGTTGTTTATTTCCCTTCCATATCGATGTTGGCGAAACAGCCTTTCAAGAGGTCGACTCCACCTTCATCCTGATTATAATAATGTGGCCTGGTGCTAAAAGGGCCAAAGTACGTTTTTGTATGAAACGAGATTGGGAACTAACATAATAATTATCATCAGTGCTAAAGGGGCTTAAGTTGTTAATATTTTCCAAAATAACATTTTTTTCTTAAATTAGAAGTAAAATATTTTTGCAATACTCCGATATAACACCTAAAAATAATAACTATGTATGCTGATTCATTGTTATAACGCTCATTACTGAAAATAATGATTATTGATATTGGCCCTATTAGCACCAGGCCACAGAATTATGATTGGTCGATTTTACCTCCAGCCGATGTTGGATTGTAATGTTGGATGGATGGATTGGATGTTGTAATTTCTCACCAATCTATAATACCCTACAAAAACTAGCCAAGTGCGAGTCGGACTCGCACACGAAGGGTTCCGTACCACAAGGCAAAAACGCCGGAAAAAACACGTTTGTTGTATGGGAAAACTTAAATGTTTCATTTTATTCTGTTGTTAATATTTGTTGTTACAGCAGCAACATAAATACATCATCTGTGAAAATTTCAATTGTCTAGCTATCACGGTTCATGAGATACAGCCTGGTAACAGACAGACGGACAGTGGAGTCTTAGTAATAGGGTCCCGTTTTCACCCTTTAGGTACGGAAACCTAAAAAGTACCTAATGCTTCTTGAATAAAGCTATGTCTAAGTACCTACATGGCTTAAAATACTGCAGTAATCAACACCTATTCTATTCTCCAGGCGAACTTTCTGAGGACACACTGAGCTAATCAGATATGAAAAGAATATGTCAAGTCTTAAAAGTACAGTCAACCACATCAGTAAAACCACTTGTCCTACAAGAATTTGGCCCTTGCTGCTACGACATAAAGATGCTGTTAACGTCAAATTGTTACCGCTCATCTGAGCTCGAGTGAACTTAATAGACTGTACCTCTGCTGTTTTTAGGGTTCCGTAGCCAAATGGCAAAAAACGGAACCATTATGGATTCGTCATGTCTGTCTGTCTGTCTGTCCGTCTGTATGTCACAGCCACTTTTTTCTTAAGAACTATAGGTACTGTTGAAACTTGGTAAGTAGATGTATTCTATGAACCACATAAAAATAGAAAAAAATATTTTCTGGCGGTTCTCCATACTTAGAACTGAAACTCAAAAAAAATTTTTCATCTAACCCATACGTGTGGGGTATCATCTGATCTATGGATAGGTCTTTTTTCTAAACTGAATAGTTTGCGCGAGAGACACTTCCAAAGTGGTAAAATGTGTGTCCCCCCCCCCTGTAACTTCAAGAGAATGATAAAAATAAAAAAGATATGATGTACATTACCATGTAAACTTCCACCGAAAATTGGTTTGAACGAGATCTAGTAAGTAGCTCGCCAGTGAAAATTTAAAAACATATTATGATGGTACGGAACCCTCGGTGCACTAGTCCGACTCGCTCTTGCCCGGTTTATTTTTTATTTTTTTAGCACTAGGTAGGTAGCTAGACTCTATTAATAGGCCGACCGCTTAACTGAGACGTTGCCTGGGCCCTGAGGTAGCTGTGCGGTGCGGGTGGGGTGATAGTTGTGACAAGTTGACGAATGACAGCTCTCGGATCACGTCACCACACCCCTCCCGCACCGAGCTGCTACCTCAGGCAACATCTCAGCCCGTTGTCACTAACACTAGGTACGCTATAGCTAAATCGCCTCACTGTTGGATTTTCAACGCTAGGTTCAGCGCCAAGAGTTGAAAATCCAACAGGCCGTTGTGTTAACCCATTTATTTCATTCATTGTTAATCTGAAACAGACAATTTCACTTGTGGGGTTGTAGGAACTCAATCAACCTATTGACATAAAGTAACGGCCAAAATTATCTTTGTGTCCACAATAACCTGCATTGTTACGATTATCTTCAGCGTTCGACTGAAAGACATCGCTATTTGAAACTTAACCGTGTGTAAATAAGGTTGAAATTGTGTTAGGAGGGTTCTTTTTGTTGCAGTAGATAGGTTGGTACCTACTTTCATTATAAGTACTGAATAAAGTGGTTCTTCTTAACATATTGACTTGGTATAAATAGGTACAGTGTTTTCATGTGATCTTGTGTTATTCGGGCTGATATTGTCTTGACAGAATTTTAAGATCATTTCCTATCAATTTAATTTCTAAGCTAGGAAATTTTTTGTCCTAGTTTTTTACTTTTCGCGAGTTGGTATTGTTGATCGAAGTTCGCGAGTGATCAAGTAGGTACTTACCAAATTAATTGGCCACTTAGGGATATAGATACAACACGTGGGTACGTAGGTACATTTTGTAAAACTAAAGTGTCTGAATCAAAAGTTACGTAGGTACCTAAGTATTAATTTCCTTAGTCCGAGTTAAATCTACTGCCTCAGTGTTTCCGGGGTCATAAACCACGATAAAGCCACAGTAGCAGCGATAGTTAGTACGAATAAAAAAACCACCGCGGTCCCATAAACCAGTAATCATAAACATAATCATAGCGTTATCTACGCGCAAAACATGTGCACCGCGGTCGCGCGCATCGCGGCAGTCACCTCGCGAGAACCGGCCAGATGTTTACGTAAAGAACCTCCCGTGCCTTTAAAAAAACACAAACCGTACTGCCCTAAGTACCGATCAACCAAAAAGCTCCAATTTACTACCATGGTAAGTACATTTTAAAAAGTTTAATAAATTGTCTATTTTTGCCACATTAGTTCTGCATTTCGATCATAGATGGCGCTGTAATTAATTTCTTTTGTTTTTCCTTTGCGCGGCTTGCACCTTTCTTTAGAAGTGTGTCATCCAGTAGCTATATAAGGATGGATGTTCAAATATGTCTGGTTGTGTTATAATTATGTCTATAAAGTTTCCAACACTTTGTACAGTGTTGATAAACGTTGTAAGGCTGTAATCTTGTTCTTTATCAGCAGTTGGTACTCCTTAGGAATTAAAAATGTACTATTTACCTATCTATTATTTTGTAGTATGTTATCTTGTCATTCATAGGCGTGATATAGATAAGAAAACACGACTTTATCGTGATGTTTTCTTGTTTCTTATTCATAAGTAGATTCAATTAGAAAATGCTGCTTGTAGGTTTGTATCTATGGTTTTCGTCTAAACGAAAACCATACAGTGGCGCCGATTCTGTTTGTTCACAAACTAAACTAAATTTAAGTTCATGCATCTTTTTCTTTCTATTTCATTAAGAAAAGGACAGAAGATAAATATTAGTTTAGTCCTGTCAAATTAGTCAGCGCCTGACGTAAATTGACGTATTTTTAATAGCCAATATTTTAATCTCGTCTAAATTGTCTATGGAGTATCATAATTTGACAGGACTAAACTAATATTTATCTTCTGTCCTTTTCTTAATGAAATAGAAAGAAAAAGATGCCTGAACTTAAATTTAGTTTAGTTTGTGAACAACAGAATCGGCGCCATTGCCAGTGTTGAACAATAATTGCATATAAGACGTTGCTTATTACGTAGGTAGGTACCCCAAATTTTCATACGGGTCTGGTGTGTAGGTTTCATAGATTGAATTAAATAAGTAGGCACATATGATAATTGAGTTGGGTCTCCTGCAATCTGTTCTGTATTTTATGGACCAGCACCCTAGTTGCGTAACGTCATCTGAATCATTTTGAAGGATTGATAATCCATTGCTCGTCTGAAAAATCTGACTGCTCAACAACTTATACCTAAAGCCATTGCTACTCTGTGTTGCGCAATTATCTCGGTGGCATGGCGGTGTTCTATTAGTATATGTTTATACATAATAATTACACTTGGAAAATACTTGACCTGCGCCACTTGTAGGTGGATAGATACCGTCATTTTCGAGGTTTGCTAATTAGCTTGCAATTACCTACCTCCATTGCTCCCATAAAGATAGAACTACATACGCATAGATATTATTTTTAAAAAAGTTCGTACTGCTTAAAATTTGCAATTTCTTTTTGTCGTGCTACGGGAGTGCTACGAAGGCCTACGAGGTTGGTCAACAAAAAAATAAAATAGGAAAAAATTGCTAATAGTTAGGTACCTACTGCTAAAGTACAATCTAGCACACATCACGAGCATAATTATTATATTTGCAGTTTATTTTGTTTCGTGCTACGACCAGTGCTACTCTTGGCTACGCTCGCTGTCGGTCAATGAAAATTATTTTATCGAAAAAAAAAAAACAACTGTCTACTGCAGCAACTTATTATTGTCATAGCACGCTACGCCACATCAGAAAGAAAACTGTGTTACCGAAATACCGACATACTGTAAATCTTCTTTTCGTGCTACGGCAGTGCTACGCAGGCCTACGCGGTTGGTCTACGAAAAAATTAATAATTTATTTGTCAGAATATATGATTTATGAGCATAAGATTAGCATTATAGTAAATAAAATAAGAACTACTGCTAGAGTGCTAACTATGTTACGATATTCCGCCCCTATGGTTGCCAATTTTTTATATCATTTAAGTATTATAGTATTTCGAAAAGCCATTAAATTGACAGATTGCGAAGAAAAAATAGTATTTAGGTAAAAAAAAAATTGCACATTTTTTGCTTCTTTGAGCCCTTATTAACAGGTTTGTTTTAATTTTATTCTGGCCCTATCGCGCTTAGTTCGCCGTTTTGTATCTAAATAAAAATATAGTAATGATCCCAACGATCAGAAGGATTGTGGAGAAATAAGTAATGCAGAGAATAAAAATAATTGTTCTTTTTATAAGTTGTTCCTGACTTGCATCATATTTTTTACTTAATAATCGGAGAACACTGATTTATTTATTCTTCTTAAAACAATCTGTGTCTATGATCCACGATGAACGGTTGAAGGTCTCTCCCATAGTAGTTTCGCTTACTATTTTTTTTTGTTTTTGAAATATAGTATTTAGGTCTCTAATATAACAGGATACTATTTATATAGTAGGTTTGGCAACCCTATCCTCCCCCGACCAGTACATTTTTTATTCATAATTAATGATCACTGTTATCAGGTCGGCGCCGACGACAATCGTTAGGTTTCCGCGGGTCAGTTAAGATATTGGTGGCGACATGGTCATTATTACTCACTAACTATGTACTTACAATGTATCTAATTATATCCGTTTATAGACATGTAGGGCGGCAGTGTCCGTAGGTGCCCCACTTATGGATCCCCAGGATCTATCAACAGTTTATCTTCTGCCTATGTAATGTGAGCTGTCAATAGTGTCAATCCCTACCACTAGGTGGAATGCCAGCTCACTTCACCTTGATTCTATTCTATTCTATTTTTAATAAATGGCAAGCAAAGCCGATGTCGACTATTCTGCCAATGTCAAAAGTGAGCTGAAAAAACAAGTGTGCTTAAGGGAAAAAAAAAATTGAAAAAAGTTTTATACAAATAAAGATTGATTGAACCAGTTGATACAATGTAGATCTTGCTGGGTTAGTACGGGACTGAAACAAACAAAAAATAGAAATAAATAACGGATGATATTTAAAAGTACTTCAATTTATTCCCATTTCATTTACCTAATTTTGCCTGTGTTCCACCAAATATACTGAATGTGCACCAAAATATGTTCATTAAAATATGTCATAACGAGCATCTATTTAACAACTGTTGCAAATTTGTAAAAATAGTAATACACCTAATTTTCTTCTCTTTTTCCATATTTTTTTTCTTTAAAATTTAGTCGTTTCTGGCACTCGCCGGCCGCTGCCGCGGCACCGCTCGCTTCGCTCGCTCGGCTCGTGCGTAGGAGGTCACAGTTTTAACATAACCTAACCTAAGCATTTTTTTTTAAATAATTAACCTCGTAACTAATTCGGTTCTCGATAATGTCCATTTCAAAAAAATTAAAATAGTAAGTTACAAATATTTTGTAATATTTGGTGCACGATCAGTATTTTTCGGGGAAGAATAAAATAGTTATTGTTACAATAGAATATTTGCAGCGCACTACAATAAAAAAGTGTTATATCTTGGTGTTAATTTGGAATTTGTTTGATGTAACATATTTTGTTGGCCGAGTAGTTTAATTATAGTAAAACAATTAAACGGGTTTAAGATCAATATTTTAGAAATGCATACATAGATGTACCTTTAGATTTTTGGTGAACACAAAAATATTATCCATAAATAAATATTATAATTGTTATTTAACTTAAAATACACGCATACCACACCCACACACTTCACCTTGATTTTCACGGTGAGATTATTCAGAACAGCCTGGCAGAAGTCTGTCTCAGATAATTATGACGTACCTAAGCTGATTGAGACGTTGCGACTTGCGTATACGTACTAATAAGGTGGATGATAATAATACTTATACTACCTATATTTCACACGACTACTAACAGTGCATCAAGGAAATGAAGATTAGTGCTGAACTGATGATAAATAAGGAATTGAAAAAACCTATCATGTAAAACAGTATTTAAATAGCGATTTGTTCAGATAACGATTTTTGTAATGAACAACACCTGGTTGGGATTGTTACCTATGTTTCCAAAAACTCCCCACTTGCACTAGGCTGAGTGGATTTCTGGAAAAAAAGCAATCCCACTGGTGGGGATTTGTCGGTGGGGATTTCTGGAATAAATCGAACAGTCAATGGCCTGCCTGAGTAAAACTTTTTTCATTTGTTTACCCTCGATTAGTATTTGACCGGCAGTTTTGGCCAGGCAATAGTAGGCTGTTTGATCTTTCTATACTGTTCCACAGCTGGGCAAAGGCTTCCCCCAAGCCCAAAAAAAAAAAGCCCTTCCAATAACTTTTTTCCCGCGCCCCCTTGAACCAGTCATTGTGGTATGTGTCCAGGTCGTCTCGCCACCTCTTCCTATGCCAGCATCGGCGGCACCGTATGCATACCCCTAGGGTAGAAAAAATAGTCACCGAATAAAATATCGGTTATCAATTGGTCATTCTACCCCACTCAACGAATAGATAAAATTATCAACATACACATACCTAATGGAAATGTGGAAAATAACTAGGTGATGTCTTTAGTGGGATTACGTGATAAATGCCACTTGTGTGTCCACCTAGTTTCGTAGTAGGCTCAAATTCCATTTATTTTAATATTATAAACAATAATGAAATTGGAAAATCTTGCTTAGAAAAGAACTTTCCACTGCCATAACATTACTCGCTTATCTACTTTAAAACATATATATATATATAATTATTTTTAACATTTCCTGTAATTTAAAGTTGGATTATTTACTTTTTATTTTGACACTATAATTATTCCAGGTTCCAAAATACGTTTGCTTTCTACCTTTCTAATTTACACCTTTCAGACTACAGAAATGGTTTACTTAATTATAGATATTTTTTTTAGAATGACCCATCCATCCATACTACCTAGAAGTACCTAACTTGAGAAATCGAGTCGAGAACTCGGTGAAAAACTTTCATGAGTTAAATAACTTTTATTAATACCTAATTATCTTACAATTTAACTCTAAAATATACATATTATATAGTATATACAAGTATATAAAAAAAGAAGGGAAAAGAAAAAGAGAGGAGCTCATTGGGCATCAAAAAATTCGTCCGCATCGCTGTCAATGGCATAAGTGCCCAAAAGGCTGGCAACATTACCACGTTGGATGGCAATGCTTATTCTTTGGGCTAAAAATAGGCCAGCCCTCTGGTCACGTGATGAGTCAACCAACCGCTTGGCGATGTCCCGAATGTGCTAAATAACTCATTGCCTTTATCTCAGAAAAAACTGTGATGATGACCGATGATGAATTCTTACCCAAGGCTTTTGTGTTGCGCACTTGTGGAGGTTAGATTATATGGAGAGTTGGTCGATTACTGGTATTCAGCTGGATCTGGTTAGAATGATAATTGATTTTATTTTTGACAGTAGATTTGCACAAACACTTTTACACGTCAATCATATTTTTTTTAAACTAGATGAGGTCGGCGTTTCCTATCTGACTACTCTGAGAAGAAACACCGAATCACGAATCGATGTCTGAGATGGTCTTTTGAGGAAAGAACCACACAGATTGAGAGGACCTGTCCAGTCAGTGCACGCATTTGTCAGAAAATGGGAGCTGATCCAACCATAGGTAGTTGGGAAAAGGACTCGGCAGTTAATAAATTCTCATTGGCTAAGATTTTTTCGTTAAGTTAGTTCGTAGTTGTAGTAGTAACAAAAATGCTCTAGACCTCGATCTCGCGCGAGGTTGAGGTCTTACGCGAAAATACAGATAAGTATTAAAATTCACAAAGAGCAGTGGTGGTCCAGTGGTAACTGCCCCGACTTACGAGGTGTAGATCGTGGGTTCGAACCCAGCAAGCAGCTAGGTGCTTTAATTTGTGTAAATAATTTCATCACCACTGCTCTCAAAACGGTGAAGGAAAACATCGTGAGGAAACCGGCATGTCCCAGAATCAAAAATTCATGTGACATCTACCACTGGGCCCGCGTGGTGGATTACGGCCCACTCCCTCTCACAGAGAGGAGGCCTGTGTCCCAGCAGTGGAAACATTATAGGTCATCATGTCCGCAACTTTACCGTGGACCTACTACGAATTCTACGAGATAATAAGGCTGACGTAATTTCAATGTCCAAATAAATTGATTACTATCTACACTACGTATACCTACCGACTATTACGCTCGCGAATTTACGTCCAATTTTACTATCACAGAATTCGTCACTAGGCCACCCAACGTAAGGGGCGATTTAATTCAATAATGATTTATAACGAGCCACTAACGGCATTGTTATTGTAAACTGCACGTTGACCCAAGTTGCTAACCGCGTAAACAATATTTTACTGAAAATTAATATTGTATTGTAAATAGGCATTTAAATGTATTCTCAGTTATCTTCAGAGAGGGCAGACAATGATGTACGACAAAGCTTATTTCACTGCGTTCGATTGATAAGGTTACTTGTGCGTGCCCGATTTTAATTTTATAAAGTTTGCTTTTCGCGCCATTATTTGACATTTGTTTTTTTTTTCTAGCAGTTTGCGTAAACGGTAGTGTTGGCATTATCGAGATAAAAGATTGTCATTACGTATAGTTTTTCACGTTAGTGCATTAGAGTGTGCGTATCGAAATGCAAGCGGGAAATATTTTGTTGGTGTTATAAAGTGATTGTTTTAAATGTAAACTAAAATATGATAAAACATCTGAATAAGAACACAGTACATGAGCATCTGTTACAAAAAGAGAAGCTGCTGGAGTCTAAAACTAAGCCGAAGTACAGCGGCAGTATGTCGACCACGAGGAACGGGAGATGGCTGTCGCAGGTGCGTTTTTACAACTACCCTTTTTAGGGTTCCGTAGTCAACAGGAGCCCTTTTATTTTCGCCTTGTCCGTCTGTTCGTCCGCAGTTTATATGCCGTTGGATAGGTCTTCAAAAATATTGCGGGTTTGTGAAAAACATTTTTCGATTCAGGGATCCGTTTGTTAAAAATTTACGCTTTAAAGTGCTACATTTTTGTTAGAGTCAAGTGTCCCCCCCTGCCAGCTAAATGGTTGTTTTTGGATATGTGAAAAAATTCACGGTAGTAGTAATATAACGAAGTTAAAAGGAAAACTATTACAGCTAAGTAGGCTTTACAAGTTTATGAGTAATAGTCGACCAACTTACATTTGCAGTTGCAATGTATAGGAGAGCATGATTTTCAACTACCTACAATGTTAAGTTTGTTGTTGGGACAAATTCATTCCTACTACGGAACCCTTCATTGTGCGTGGTCCGACACGCACTTGGCCGATTTTTTATTATCTAGTAGTGTGTTGAACTGTCAAATGGAAGCCATTCGTACTGTTAATGTGTTACAAAATTACCTCGCAGGAAAAACAACACTGGCATTCGAATCAGGAAATGCGTCGTCTATTTTCAAACTGACTGAATAGGTTTTCATCTAAGTAACAGCTAATTAGCTATATCGAAAATACCAACCTGCTAGTAAAAAAATCCCACTGAAATCGGTCCAGCCAATTCGGAGTTACGATGCCACAGACAGACATTCTTATTTTTTCTTTTTTTTTTTTTTAACCCTGCCCCAGACTTGGAATTTCTCCTGTAAAGTGGGTGCGTTTACAAACATTTAAACTCACATACACAAACAGCCAGACCCCGCAGATTCAAACTAAGAACGCCCCTCATTCTGCGTCGGGCGGTTAAAAAAACTCATTGTTGCCATTTAGGAGTTGGTAACATGCAAAATATGCAAACCTTATCAATATCTACTGATAAAAAGGCGATAGCTAGATTAAAATACGTGTAACAACTATTAGTATTGCATTATACTCGGTACGGTATAGGCACAGTATAATAAAAGTATTTTTATAATTACTATTAAAAAAAACACTTGATATTAGATAGATATCTATTATATCGCCTCATATCCGCATATGACGATAATGTGTTATAAATAAAGACATTTCAATGCCAATAACAGTTTCTTAGATAAGTAGTAACTAAAGGTCATCAACCTATTAATTAAAATAATTACTTTGTGCTTTATTGTAAAAAAAAAAGATATCATTAAAAAAACATTTTCTGATTAAAAAAAAATTGTGATGTGACATAGGACTTTCTGATTCGATATCGATAGTTCGATAATATATGTGTGACGTGAATAATAAAAGACTATTTTATAATCTGTCATGATGTATGCTGAAGAGGCCTTTCACGCTGAACTCAGTGGAAGAATAAGAGTAAGTGGTTTCATGATTAATTTTCATAGTTTACATTTGACACATGAGCACTGGTGGCCCAGTGGTAACAGCCGCGACTTACGACTTGTAGGTCGTAGGTTCGAACCCCGACAGGCGCTTTACTTTATCTAAATTATTCCATCACCACTGTTCTCAAAACGGTGAACGAAGACATCTTGAGGAAACCGGCATGTCCTAGAACCAAAAATTCGAAGACATGTGACATCTACCAACCCGCACTGGGCCCGCGAGGTGGATTACAGCCCACTTCCTCTCACTGAGAGGAGGCCTGTGTCCCAATCATATTTTAATCAAGATATAATCTGACACTGACCTGCAAATTGCAAAAAACGTAAGAAAATTTTAATTTCGCGGGCTACCAAAGGAGTTGGTAGTTAGTTTTCTGGTTACCTATCGATATCCTGACATTAACTGTATCTACATTCGCCGCACCCCTAGTAGTGATGTACCTTAGTATAAATTCCTAACAAGTTGAGATTATTTGACGCAAATTGAGGCAATTTACCCAGAAATACTGGTTTAGCACAATCATGTTGCCACGATTCCCTAATGTCGTCTTTGATAAAATGTCGTAGCAAGCTTCCGGTTTTTTATGAACATGATAAATACAGGTGTATTGACGCGGAGCCATTTGATATCTTTATCTATACATACGACTGTATTCTAAAAAACCGGCCAAGTCACTATAAGTACATATCACAATGTAGTACGATTCTGTTGTTCTTTATACTGAATATAAAAAAAATATATATTTTGTTTTTCAATGCAAGTCTTTACCCGTTATAAACAAGCAACTACTTCATCTTAGTCACTTTAAAGGATTTATGCTAAGGCTTTTGTAAATGGTACAAAATTATCCAACACCAAAGTTCAACGACTATTACTGCTAAACTAATAAAGTAATCTTAACCTGTATAATTTTCCCTTAAAGTTCATGAAATGCACTATCATCGTGAATTTTTCCAGATTTTTTATGCCAGCAGTTTAAGTTTTGGAGGGGGGGGGGGCGCCCTACTGGAACAAAAATTTGCACTTTAAAGTTTAATATTTCGTAAATGGAGCATTAAATCGAAAAATAATTTTAGCAACCCCCAAGTCATTTTAGAAGACCTATTCAACAATACCCCATACGATGGGGTAGACGACGAAAAAAATATTCATCCCCACTTCACATGTAGGGGAGCTACCCTAAAAAAAATATTTTCCAAAATTTTATTTTACCACTTTGTCGGCGTAATTGATATACACACTCCTACAAAATTACAGCTTTCTAGTACTAACGGTGTCTTAGAAAAACCTCAGACAGACAGACAGACGGACGGACATGACGAAACTATAAGGGTTCCTTGTAGGAATTACGGAACCCTAATTAAAGTCACTTTTCGTGGCTGTCTTTATGACCGCGTTTGACGCAACTGGTAACCAGTAACTGGGTTGTGGAGGTCAGATAGGCAGTCGCTCCATGTATTCAGCTGCATCCGGTTAGGCTGGAAGCCGACCCCAACGTAGTTGGGAAAAGGCTAGGCAGACGATGAAGTAGGCTAGGCAGCAGTAGCCCCGACCATGTTCGTCCAGAAATTATTACGATTCCTCAACCCTTTTCTTCAGTATAGGATAGGTATCAAGGTAGGTCTGACAGCTGACTGATTGACAATGAACACAACAGGCATTCTAAAGCACGTGTTTAATAGAGTCTAGCCACGTTTACAGGCCAATATTATGATGATAGCTAATTACAATCCATCTTTCGTTACTTCTACGCAACAAAATTATGTTCGACCTGATACGCGAATAAAGTCAGCAGTGAACAAAACTTCGTCACTAAGGTTATCGAGGTTTTTCTAGCAGTTCTGCGCACTTATTTTTATAGCTAAGAAATTAACGCTTTTGTGACTCTTTAAATTATTAAATGAATTGTAGGATAGGTAATTGTGTAGTGTAGACTAATCAATTACATAAGACGTACCTACATAACCTACATAAAGATGAGCTACTATTTCGAATTTCCATGCGAAATGACTTAATATTGCATGAGCATAATAATGTCCCCACTGCTGGGACACAGGCCTCCTCTCCGTGAGAGGGAATGGGCCGTAATGCACCACGCAGGCCCAGTGTATGCGGGTTGACGGATGGCACATGTCTTCGAATTTTTGGTTCTAGGACAAATGTCGGTTTCCTCAAGGATGCCTCAAGGATGTTTTCATTCACCGTTTTGAGAGCGGTTATGAAATTAAAATGCCAGCCTGGGTTTGAATCTACGACCTACAACTCGTAAGTCGCCGCTATTACCACTGGGCTACTACTGGGCCTCAAGTCTGCTATTACAATAGTGTGTGTGTAATTGTTGATTTTGACAAGTTTATTACCATCTATATTCATCTATATCCATCATTATCTACCAATATAATGGCGTCATTATGACTTTCTAATGATCAACCACTGACACTCCATTGAAAGAAATGGCATAGAATGGTAATCTCGTACATAATGACAAATGAATTACTGTCTTAGGGGGGAGAATATGCTAAAATTTTGACAGTTCCTTTGATCAGTGATCTACCATTAGAACGTCATTGTGCAGTCATTGGTTTTAATTCGTTACGAGTATCGTACCTATATATGTTCTGTGCCATTGACCGACCAATGATCGACCATTATGTATTTAGCAGATTACGAACTTTTATCAAAATGACAATGGGATCGTGTTGGAATGACTAATTTATAAAAATGGCAGACTGAGGCCCCTGGGCTACTGCTCTAGGCCACTACAATACTGTCATTCAATTCAATTGTAGTCCCGACTTGATAGCAAACCTTAGCCTTGACTATATTGGTTTTCATTCATGTCTAGGTATATGAAATTCCCATTTATCATAGAGAAGTACGGTGGAGCGACCAGCACATTACACATCGTTACGACAATCATTGATACTTCCTGTATCGGAGTTTCGACAACTTGACTCATGCCTTAAACGGTTCCCTTTTAACTCGTAAGACGATGAGTTCTTTGGATTATATTTTCTGGGTTCCCTATCCATTTGCATAAAATTTTAAGGCCTAATATAACTTGGCATACTTTTATTTCTCCTAATTATATTTTCACATAACATTATTTACGCATAACAGCTTAAGCATAATTTTTCAAATCATAATATTGATTAAGCATAACATTTTAAAGCATAAATTTAGCATGCTGCGTGTTTTATTTCTAACGACGTCAGGCCGACGCGACGTAGCC
Organism: Oligia latruncula; assembly: GCA_948474745.1. Classification (NCBI taxonomy): domain Eukaryota; kingdom Metazoa; phylum Arthropoda; class Insecta; order Lepidoptera; family Noctuidae; genus Oligia; species Oligia latruncula. The sequence continues at coordinate 4,167,270 of OX419684.1, read as the reverse complement.
CCGCTGCGCGGGGCTCCTATTCCTGTCTGCAGGGTTTAAAGGAACCTAACCAAACCGAACCTAGGGGAAATTTACTTTCCCTTCCTTTTCTTTTTACCTGAAATCGCAAAAAAAAATCAGCTGTTTCCTACATATATGTTCGTATAACTACCTAGTACAAATTTAGGGAACAGCTGATTTTTTTTCCTCGATTTCATGTTTGGTCCCATAGTAAAAGTTGTTCATAATGATGAGTACAATGACCTCTTAAGAGATTGTTAATGTTTTACTAATAACCCTGTATAAGATCGTCCAAATAGGCACCAACCTTATACGTTTCCGAAATAATTATAAATTATAGATATTTATTGTTTACTTTGAGTCTTTGACACTTCGTATAATTAAGTATCTCGTTAGACTAAACTTATCTTTAAATTAACGCATCGTATTTTATACGCGTCACAAGTTCGTTATTAGTTATTACAATATAGGTATTTTATAAGTATAATACCTACAAGGTAACAAACAGTACCATAAATAGGCATACTTATTTAAATAACGTGCGTCAATTTTATTTTTCTAACTTTGATCCAGGGACTTAAAAACACCTTCATATTAAAGGTTACAGACTAATAAGTGTTATACATATTGAATTGATAACAGAATCAAATATTTTAAACTTTTATGTGTGTTAACCAAGAACACTTACAAAAGTGTAACCGTAATAAACAGGGTGAATTTTCCAAGTGGGCGTGGATGGCCAAATCGGAAACTATGAGGAATAGCGAAAAAGTAGGTACTCAAAGGAGTCGCGGGCTTGATTTTGATAAAAACTAAACTGCATCATTGAATTTTTGAAAAATCAATATTTCCAGCCAGGAATCGAACCAGTTGATTTTGAAAAAAAAAAACACTATTATTACACCATTCATGGGGGTGGGGGTTTCAGGGGATCAGACCGGAATAAATCGGTAGTTTTACCATAAAGCGCGACAATTGGCGAGATGTATCGCAGGACGCATTATTTGTGATGTAGAAACGGTTGGCTACCCTAGCCGTAATCTACCAGGCGGCCTAGCGCAGGTTGGTGGATGTCACATGTCTTCGAATTTTTTATTCTAGGACCATGTCGGTTTAACGAAGTTTTGCTTCGCCGCATTGAGAGCAGTGGTGATGAAATTGTTTACACAAAGTTAAGCGCCTGTCTGGGTTCGAACCTACGACCTTACAACTCGTAAGCTCAAACTCAAACTCAAAGCATTTATTTCAATTAAACCATTTTACAGGCACTTTTGAATTGTCAAGAAGTAGGTCAGTCAGAAAAATGTGAAGCTAGTTGCCCATTCCAAAGCGTAGGTACCTATGGAGAAGAACGGGCAAGAAACTCCATGGACAATCTTTTTAAATTATATTTTACAAAAATATTAGTTACATCATTACTTTTGAATTTATAATTAAATAATGTGAGAACGATGTAAAAATAAACAAGACGTATGCGTTAAAAGCGTCCAGAGTACAACAAATAGTACTAAAACAACAATCCAAAAATAAAATAATTAAAAATAAGCCGAGGCAGCTAAGTGATGACCAGCCCCAACTGACGGCGCCCGTTCACGAAGTCGCGGCTAACCAATTATTATCTATATAATCAGCATAGTCTAACGTTCCCACTTGACTGCTGGGACACAGGTCTCCTCTCTGTGAGAAGGAGCGGGTCATAATCAACCAACACGGGCCCAGTGCGGGTTGGTGGGCACCAATTGAAGAGTGACAATAAGTACTCGACAGCATTACTATAATCCCCGAAAATTCCACAAAATAGTCTTCACAATTTGTGACCCCGTCACGACTTGTTGAACCATGTAGACAACTACGCATTTGTAGGGACTCGCACTTAACGGAGGAGAAACCCCACAAGACATTACCTTTGATATCGACTGACGACATTCAAACGATACGGAATTGCACGGTGTTATGTGCCGAATGGAAGGAGCCGGTAAAACCGGTTTTACGTACCTATCTGCTCAGTTAGATGGTTGTTGAAATTTTCCGATGATTTCAGGAGTTAGGTAGCTGAAAAGTTCATGAAAAGTGATGTTAGTGTTTGGAAATGGGAACTCCGTGATAAAACTAAAATGTTTATCGTGTAGGTATGTGTAGATTTAAACGTGATTATTTTATTTATATTTATATGAATGATTGAATATGAATTATTTTAATATTCTTTAGGTAGGCTTGCACACAAACACACACACTCACACACTTACTATCAATCAATTTGTACCACGTTGACGACCTAAAGGTCGTCGTCCCCCAGAGTTCTAAAATACAGGCCTAGGCTTATACAAATTGATTAAACAAACCTGTCAACATAATAACTAGTACCTACTTTAAGAACACAATTTGTGGAGATAAAAAAAAAAAAAAAAATTACTTATAAAAAAAGTAATTTAAAAAAATTAAACCGACTTCAAAAAGAAATGAACTCAAAATTATGAAATAACTTTAATTTCGGAAGTCGGTGTCTTGGGATCTGTATTTTAGTTTTTTGCCACCGACTTCCGAAATTAAAGTTATTTCATAATTTTGAGTTCATTTCTTTTTGAAGTCGGTTTAATTTTTTTAAATTACTTTTTATTTTGTAATTTTTAGTTTTTGCACTAGAATTTGACCAAGGTTTTGAGATGTTTTCCCTTTGACACTACACCCGTAGCTCGTATCAATACGCCAGGCCGTCACACTTACACGTATTAGTCCATATCTTGAAAATTACTGAACCGATTTTGATGAAACTTGCACTGTTCCCTAAGTTGAAGTAAATGTAAGCTAATACAAAAAAAATGGTCACGATCCGATTAATAGTTGCTGAGAAATGCGTGGACAAACATACATACATACATACATACATACATACATACATACATACATACATACGTCTATGAAATTTTGTATATTTGTTTGGAAGCCTTAGTAGATTGTCATATGTGAATATAATGCAATTCCAATAATATTACATACATACGTATCGAATTGATAACCTCCTTTTTTTTTTGAAGTCGGTAAAAAAGTGAGAAATGCCTATCTTTGAGTCTATGAAGTTTATGTTTTGGAGTTGTGAGGTAGCTAGCGGTAGGTCATTTCGTCGTTTACAAATAGTTTGTCATTTGTTTTTAGGGTTCCGTACCCAAAGGGTAAAAACGGGACCCTATTACTAAGACTTCGCTGCTGTCCATCCGTCTGTCCGTCCGTCCGTCTGTCTGTCACCAGGCTGTATCTCAAGAACCGCGATAACTAGACAGTTGAAATTTTTACAAATTATATTTCTGTTGCCGCTATAACAACAAATTATACTAAAAATAAATATTTAAGGGGGGCTCCCATACAACAAACGTGTATTTTTCTGCGTTTTTGCCCTGTGGTTCGGAACCCTTCGTGTGCGAGTCCGACTCGCACTTGGCCAGTTTTATATTGAAACTGTAACTTTTTCTGTTCTTTCCTATTTGTTTTGGAATTCAGCTTATGGTTTTATGTGCTTAAGTAAACGTAGGGTTTATATAGGTTAAAAAAATACGTAGGCGGAAATCAAAAATAACGTTGGCCTTCTAAAAAAACATCGCGTGCAACTATGTATTATTTTAATATATTACGAAAGAAAAGACACTAATACGGCCTTCGACATAGGCTACAAACCAGAAAATTAATGGACTAAGCTATGTCACGTCATCACGTGTCTAATTTCGCGCGCATTGTATTAACTTAGTATTCATTTCGCCTTCCAATCCTCAAGACGCTTTGAAAAAAAACAAATCTTAATATCGGTTGAGAATGACTGGAGCAAGGACAAGCGGTTCACGGCCTGCTGATATGCACTGGGTGAGATGACTCAATTTCTTATCGTATTTTGACTAAACTTCGGTGCACGCTATAGTTTATTTCGGAGCTCGTTCAATGAACGTCGCTCTCCATAATTTCGGGAAAGTTAGTAACCAGGAAAGTGTTTGGAAACCTTTAATTAGTGTTCTAATTAAGTTAATCAATCACGTTGTACTTGGAGCTAGTGATCCGTAGCAGGTAGGTATCAGGGAACAAGGCCGCCCGGCCGGCGGCGGCAGGCTGGACGCCCGCCCGCGGCAGTCGTAGCGGCGCGCTCAGAGCACCACCATGCGGGACGAGGAGCCCCCCTTACCGCCCCCTTCCCCCGCACACCCCGCGCCCTCGCGCCTCCGCCGCACTCTACACACGCTGCGAACGCCGTTCCGGCCTGGTTCGCCCTTCCACATCGGCTTGACCAAGCGCACAGGCTCCTCCAAATCCGTTGCCTCAGACGGTGAGATCGCCCGCGACGAACGCACGATGCGAAAGCGAAATAAGAAACAACGTGACGCGGCCAGCGACGCGTCGCGCAGCACCGACAGCTCGCCCAGCGTCGACAAGAAGAAGAAGGAGGGGAGCTTCATACGCCGCATGGGCAGCTTCGGCAAGAAAAAGGCTAGCGACTCACCTCAACCACCCCCACAATCGCAGCCAACAGACTCACAGCCAACGACCGCAGAATCAACCCTAGAGCACACCCTAACACCACCCCTCGAACCGGAACCACCTACTCAGGAACAATCTACTCCGGAACAGCCTACTCCTGAGCCACCTGCCGTTGACCCAGTAAGTCCCATCGCGGTAGAGCATCCTGTCGCGACGCGCCCCTTCTCCAAGGCTGCCTGGAAACGCAACAGCGAGCCGGAGATGGAGAAGCCTGTGGAGGACCCCAGCCCAGAGAGTGCACTGCGGAGACGCATCGCATTCGTAGCGCAGGCGTCGGCGTGCCTGTCGGAGGACCACGACGACGGAGAGAGGGGAGCCGCCGAGGTGGGGTCGCTGGAAGAGGCAGTGGCGCTCGCGCGCGTGCGGCTGTCCGTGCCCGCGCCGCCCTCGCCGTCACAGTCGCGCGACACCGACACGGAAGAGGAGGGGTACACTGACGCGATGCCGGCGTACGGAGACCTCCTCGAGCCCGACAGCAGCGGGACCGACGCTCCGGTGAGTGTGCTGTGTTGCGAGCCGCGCGCGCTCGCTCAGTGGTCGAAGGGTCTCCGAGCGATGCGCGCGCGCCATGACCTTCGAGGAGGCGGGTGACGACTCCTACCTCACAGTGTGCGAGTGCTGCGGCTTCAGCGCCGAGACGGCTGTGTTTGTCCCAGTACGTTACATTTCACGCTAGTTTTCAGCGGACGTCACGCGGCGCGATGCCCTTCGTGAGTACGAACTTGCTCGTATGCGCTTCGCTTTACCAAATGTATCCTTCGAGCGGTATTGTTTGAACAACTGCACGCATTTTCTTTGTGTTGCAATGGTAGATACTCCGACTCCGTATAGTTAGACGTTGAAAACAAATAGTAGGTACCTAACCTAGCTGTACAGCATTCACGTGTAGACAGTTTAACATCGACTTAAAACATTTTATTTTTATAAAACAACATTTTAACTTAGATTTTTCTATAAAAAGATTAAACAACTATAATATTTGAAACCTACCAAAACCCGATAACCAATATATACGAGACAAAAACGAGTTCTAGACGAGGATATATATGCTGATGTGTTTTAAACTAGCTCAAACTTTTCGATAACTAACACCAGGTATTTATGTAAATCAATTGTTTATTTTATCTAAGTGGCACAGAACACATTAAAAAATGCAACTTTATGCAGAATTTATTTAGACAACCCATTAGAGAATGATTTTCACGTTGTTATTTACATACAAAGCAGTGTTTGACATTTAACATAACAAACAATTGCTACAATAATCGGTAAAATATTGCGAATATTATTTGCGTTTAGAATAGAATATGCAGTAAACACATGTAAAAACGGGTACGATTTTAATTATGAAAATTGATACAGTACTTTTTGCAATAATTCATTGATACCTATTATGTTTCAGCTAGTGATGCCTTATCGTTATCATATTACAATTATCCCTGACCTATGTATGTCATAAATCGAATGATTGAATATTATCTGTATTTAACACAGCACAGGTGTAATTTTATCAGCTATGGCTTAGTTACCAAGGATTGCTCAATCTTGAAAGTTACTCACGGAAGGTATGGTGTCAATAAACGAAAATGCGAAACCAAAGACTTCCGAAATTAAAGTTATTTTTCAATTTGTAGTGTTTTTTTGGAAGTCTGTTTTTTTTTATAAAAATGTTTTTATTTTTCACTTTTTAGTTGTACCTACCCCACACAAATTCTTACAACACATACCCTTTCAAACCGTAATGTCAACTGCTCATCACATGTTACAAAATATTGCTTTTCCCGATGCTGGGACGTTAACCACTACCATATGCATTGTGACGAACATAAATTGCTTAGCAACCATATTAAAGTACCTAATCGAATCGCAACCCGTGAAATATTTGTCATTGAGTAGTTCCGATGGCCATCTGTGATGTTCATCATCAGCTCCACTTTACCAAATGATGATTTCCGAGAACAAATGCTCAAGTTACTTTAAAAACATACCCAAATCGCTATACTTAGGTTTGCCTATAAATTTGAGGGTTTCCCTCGATTTCCATGGGATCCTCTCATCAGATTCCAACTTGATGATAATGGGACCATCTCAAGAGTATAACCTTTCAAACAAAAAAATAATTTTTGGAATCGGTCCAGTCGTCTTCGAGTAATCGGTGAATACTTAGGTATACATAAAAAAAAAAAAAAAAAAAAAAGTTGAACATAATTATAACCTCCTCCTTTTTGGAAGTCGGTTAAAAATACGAAATTCTAGTTGTTAGAAACATACACACAAACATTCCCTTCAGGTTCCCCTTCACTAAATCTATTGAATTCTTTGGTAACGCTAGATATTTCCATACCTCGTCTCTTGACCAAATAATCGATTTCTAGTCTATGACGTTGCTGCGAACTCGTTTGGTCACATTTTATTCGGTGATTAGTTATTTTGTGTTAATGCTTTTATAGGCTCTAGAAGTAACTACTGTTAGTTATTCTGTGGCTCTAGTAACTAAGTATCGGTATGAATGAATGTCGATGGCTATAAGAGTAGCGCAAGACCAAAGAAAAGATGAATGGATTTGTGATAAAGATGATATGGCTCGGAAGGGATCAAAAACTGAGTTGATGTCTGATAGAGATGAATGCAATGCATGACAGTTTTTATTAGAATATACGAACAATTTAAGTTGGTAGTCAATTATCAATTAAAGTGAAACAATAACAGCCGCACGGGTCGATCGATTGCCGCGGTCGGTCCGTGGATGGGTGACCATCTTTACTTACCGAGACCCCTCCGTGCCACGAATGGCACGTCAAGCCGTTGGTCCCGGCTGTCATTCTTGGATCTTTGACAGTCGTTACGGGTTGTCAGAAGCCTGAAAGTCTGACAACCAGTCATACCAAGGGGTATCGAATTACCCAATAACTGGGTTGTGGAGGTCAGATAGGCAGTCGCGCAGAAATTAAAATAACCTATCAGCCTATACTAATCTCATCATCTGCCTAGCCGTTTCCCAACTATGTTGGGGTCGGCTTCCAGTCTAACCGGATGCAGCTGAATACCAATATTTTACCCGCGTGGATTTCGGAAAAAATCCCACGGGAACGTGCTCCCAGGAAAATAAGCCTATGTTACTCCTTATAACATCAGTTATCTGCCAGTGACAGTCCCGTCAAAATCGATCCAGCCGTTTCGGAGATTAGCCGGAACAAACAGACAGATTAAAAAAAATAGTTATACCTACTACGTATAAAGTTTCATAGGCATTTTGTAAAAAGCTATTATTTTGATATTACTAAGAGACACTGCAATTTTATTTATTTGTATTTTTTTTTATTCATGTAAGCTTAGAGCTGTGAGTGACCCTCATCTTAATTCGGCGAAGTTTATCTTTAATAGCAGACCCATACAAAGCCTTTCTTTATCCATAGATCGGTAACGTCTGATGTTGATAACGAACACCGTTTCTCTTTTCATTAAAAATGCTTCAGTTACATATCATTATATTATTTTAGTAATTATATGCTTTTATGTATTCATTCATAAATTAATCTGTGGCATATCTATATTATGTAGTCACCGCATGACAGTAGGGATCTGTATGAAATTAACCGAGGGTTATCTGGATTTGTCTGTTTTAGAATCAACTTTAAATGGTCAAATTAGGGTCGGTAATTACTCGTAGATCCTCCAAAAAATCGAGTGTACATGTCGTAGATAGATACAACCTTGTTTCAGGAAAATTAACGGTTCACAAGACGATAAAATAAACGAAAATGCTTTGCTCTATCTATGAAAAAAAAATTCGAAACCATTTTTCGTTTCATTTCGTAATTACAGCACAAAATAATATGAAAATTGCATGTACCATGAGGTAATCGTATTTTAGAGGGCATTTAACGATTAGGTTTAATACATAGATTTTTTTAAATAAGTACAAAATCGGCGGCGCATCGTAAATAAATAAGGTCGCGTTTCATTTGGGCGTTTTAAAGGCCCGGAAAACGAGGTTGCCATATGCAAATGGTGATAACTAAAAAAATCTTCTCTTTGATACAAAGTTTGTTTAAATTGGCAGAAAAACCACTGTTTTTTTCTGAGTCTCAGATCAGTCAGGAAATCAGATATCTGGTCGCATTTTAATAAAAACCACTTCGGTAATTAACACTATCGTGACTTCATCTCCATGTTAACTAATATCATAGATATCCGTGACTAATATGCATCCTATATACTACCCACTCTTCTTACATAGACACGTGTATCTCAGAATTTGGTAGTCGTTTTTTGTGTGAGAACGTTTTGACACTAAAATCTTTTAATTAATTCTAGCTTTGAATAAACTATCACTTTGTTGAATACAACTATTATAATTAGGTACCTAATAAAACCAAATGGTTCCGGCTAGAAGTCAACTTTCTCCATAATTTTTTTTCGCTCCATAGAGCACACAAATGCATAAACATATTTAAGCTTAAACATTCCAATTCATAAGTTACAAAATCTTGCAACATAACAAGTGGTATGGCAGTAAGTAAGTACTATTCTATAAAAATCCGTATCCGTACCCGTATATCTTACTGAAACAAAGATATGACATTGACAGTGACTTTTTACACTGACCTGCAGGGTAATTGAGTAACACACTATCAGTAGCGATTGGTTTCATTTTGACAGTTCAACAACATTCATTGCGTTATTTGCGTAGTTCAGCAGAGGCATTTTTCGAACATATGGAGCAATGGATTAGAAATATGCTTCAAAATGATTAAAATTGATAGTAATAGCACAGTCTATACATTTTATACTTTTATTTTTTCAGTTGAGAAATATGCGGATATATCTGCGCGTCGCGTAGTCGCGATTTTCTCTGCTTTTCTTATTATTAGCGACATAAAAGGTCGTGGTCGGAGAGGCTTGTGGCTAAGTAATAACAGCCGCACGGGTCGATTGATCAGGTTAAGCTACGCTTGCCGCGGTTGGTCCGTGGATGGGCGACTATCTTTACATATCAAGACCTCTCCGTGCCTCGGAAAGCACGTTGGTCCCAGCTGTCATTTGTGGATCTTTGACAGTCGTTACGGGTCATAGTTGGGAAAAGCCAGCATATTGTGTGTTACAAGCTCTCCTATGTCCTTTGTCTACACTATAGAGTAAGTCGACCGAAGGATATGCATTACAATGATAATGATACTTTGACTGCCCCGTTGGTCTCGTGGTCGCAAGCGCGACTGCTGAGCGTGGGGTCCCGGGTTCGATTCCCGGGTCGGGCAAAGTGTTATTGAGTTTTTCCATTAGGAATTTCTTAGTAGCAGCCCGGAGTTTGGAAGTTGGCGGTGTGATACCCCCGTGCCTCGGAAAGCACGTTAAGCCGTTGGTCCTGCGCCTGATCTCTCTCCGGTCGTGTCGGATTGCCGTCCCATCGGACAATGAGAGTGAGGGAAGAGGAAGTGCACCTGTGTCTGCGCGCACACTTGTGCACTATAATATCTCCCGCGCCGAAGGCTAGTCTCCGTTGAGATTGGCCGCCGTGGCCGAAATACGGTCTGGAGGACTTTTATTGATACTTGTTTGCGGGCGTTGGACTGGTAAACTCTTGTCACATGTGCAGTATTACAGCTAGTAGTTATTCTAGTAACAGCCGCTAGTAACTTGGCTTGATCTTTATTAAACTAAGTAAGATATAACAAAGAGCGGACAAGTGCTAGTCGGACTCGCACACGAATGGCAAAAAATGTTTCTTATATATATTTTTAATATTTGTTGTAATAGGCCTTTGTAGCAAACGCTCTGTACACATTTCAAGTGTGTGTATTACGGTTCAAAAGATACAGTCCTGTGACAGACGAACGGACGGCGGAGCCTTAGTAATAGGGTCCCGTTGGCACCCTTCGGGTTCGAAACCCTAAAGAGCCCTGGGCATATAATTTATATTAGCGTTGAGAAGAAAATACTTCAAAAGCAGACATCTAAATCTTAGCGTTTACACGAAGAATCTTTATAGATAAAACAAATTAGTCATATTTACACCATTTATAACTCAAGAACGGCTGGAACGATTTTTATGATCTTTGATTTGTTGGATTTGTCTCTGCCCCGAATAGCAGAAACTAGATCTATTATACTCTGTACTCACATATGAAACGCTTACCTACAGAGCCATGGTATTAGTTCTAGTTTTAACTTAGATTTAGTTTTAATATTTAGTTAAGCATAAAGTCGTGCATAATCCACGAGAACCTACTGCCGACAAATTGCTGTGCAGTTTGGCAGGTGTTATGTTAAAATAAAATTGTAACATTATAAATATAAAAAAAAAGATATATTAAAACACGGGAAAAAACATGAAAAACATAAATGAAGATCATTAATTTTGTATGGAACGGCTTTTTTATTCTGGGTCAGCGTACCTTTAAAAAAAAAAAGTGTTAGCATTGCTGTCAGCAAACAAAGTTCACCAATGCGCGGCGAAAAAAAAAAATTAATATTCAAATTACGATTATTTTACATTTATTATATTGCCACTAAGTGAAAGGAAGTGGGTCTATGTTGCCATTACGGAAAAGGAAGTGGGTCATAGCATAGAGAAACCATAGAAATAAGGTGAAATTACAAGTTAATGGGTTGGAAAATTTGATAGTTCAATTAGCGCGTTCTTATGGCTTCATGAAATTGATACGCGTACAACTAGATGATGTGAACAATAGGTTTTGGGCTTAACTCATAAAAAAAAATACAGTTGTAAGTGAAGCTATGTGGACGGCTTCGTTTCTTATGTACCTACATCAAGCTACTACAATCTGTCAAATTTCATTAATAGATTTTCAACTTTATCGCTAGAGTATAAAGTTCAAAGTTGATTGGGAAAATTGGACAGTTTCGGGTACCTACCTTGATGTACTAGCGGCGTCTGTACCAAGGAGCCTTACGAAGGCATACGGAGTAGATTTTTCTAAAAACTATCAATTGAATTTGGTTTTCTTCCAAAAACAAGCTAACTTTGTTCTATTTCATACTTTCGGGTTTTTGGCCGTGAAGTTTCATCTCATAAATTCACCCTGTAGGATACGCCCTAACTACCTACATAAATGATTTTTTCTTACCAAATTGTATCTAAAGCACGAAATACGTCCTTGGTAGAAAGGCCTGCGTTGCAAACCAGTGACAGAAGAAGATGTTGGTTTTAAACCGTGTAACAGGCATCTCGCAACAACAAAAACTTCAAGGTCTCCTTGGTTTGTAGACTGGTTTTAAACCGTGTATTTCGTACTTTAAGAAGAAAAGTTAAGTTCCAATCGCTTCAAACACAGATATTCGTTACTATGATATGACCCTATTTGCGTAACACATCAATCTCAATCTGAATCATTTTGAATGATATTGCTAAACCATTGCTTCATAAATTCGAAAAAATTGTGCTCAACAACGTAAATAACGCAATGTATGTTGTTGAACTGTCATAATGAAACCCATGGCTACTGATAGTGTGTTAGGTACGCAATTAGCCCGCTGGTTTTTAATTTAATTATAACTAATTACCTCATTCGTAACTACGCTAATCTTAGAACAATAATTAAGTTTCTCTAATGGATTTCCTTGATTCATTACGGAATATGGAATTGGATCATTATTATTAATAGCGGTTTAGACGACAAAGCAACAAGAGATTTCAACAAATGCATTAACATTGCATATTAGGGTTATTATACTTAATGTATTTTGTGAATGAACAGAAAATTAGTTAGGGCACTCTAAAATAATACACTCCTTCCAATCATTTCTATTTTTATTTAGATTTGAAAAAATAATAACTCAGATATGGATTGAAAGTAACTCTACCTTTCAAAACATCCCAACATGTAAGTAGCTCTACTTCGTTACTCTAGTTCACTATGCTCAAAAATTTTAACCCGTCAAACCTCAAAGGCCTCCAACTGTCAGACGTTGCCATATTGATATACCATTCCCTGTGGCATGCCAGTGCCAGTCGGTCGGAGGTCGTCGCTGATGCGTGTACGTAACTTAATACCTGGGCTAGACTTACCGCGGCCGCGTCGCGGTTCCAACGGTTGTGCAATGTGCATTCGCTGACAATATGTGACTGCGCCAGTATCGGGTTTGTTGTCTATGAATCTAAAATAATTTAATGGGGATTGTCTAGAAATCTTGTTTAACTTAGAAAGTATTGAATGTTGCATGAAAAAAGGCTTAGATTACATCAACATCATGTCATGGAAATCACAAAAAGAATAGAATAGAATACTTACTCTTTATTATATACTTACACCATATAAATTAGGTACAGATATAAATATAGAAATTCTACAAAGGGTGACACAATGGGCGGTCTTATGGCTAATAGCGATCTTTTAAAGACAACCTTTGGATGGATTAAAACGGGAAGGAGAGACAAATACTGTATAATATGTAGGTCATGGAAAATTAAAAAAAACATTTTTAGGTAATCTGTGATGTACCATTTACATAATACAATAAATACAATATACTTACATAAAGTATATTATACTAATTTAAATAAATTTGTACCTATATTAATAAACATGAAACAGGAGCAAAGAAATCTAATGATGTTTATGGAGAAAAAGATATGTATGAAAGCACTTTCACATGCTCGAATTGCCTTCTCTGCCTCGCTGAAGTGCAGTAGTTAATAAATTAAGTAAATACCCACCAACCAACCCGGTAATACCTACTTACCTATGTAGGTATATGAATTGTATTTTGCCGATAAAGAAACTGCTCCATCGAAAGTGAAGCAACAAGCAACTAGAGCCGTGAAAGGTGTCTGTAAAAAAATCTAGACGATAAAAAGATCTGCTGATATCAATATGGCCAATACAGGCAACAAAAACAAAATCAGTTTTCTATTTCATTCTGTCAAATATTATCTTCGTTTCGACGATGTCATATCAAAGAGAATGGCATTTGTCTGAAGAAATCTATAGAATATAAAAACACCTAATACCTATCTATCATCATATTTTATTTAAAACTGGATCATTATATATTATGTAGGTTAGGTATGACTCAAGAAAACCTCGGTTTACATGCTAGGCTCCACCAACTTTCATAAAAGTTAAAATATAATGTTACTATTAGGCAAATATTGTATTGTGTGTGTATATTTGTGAAAACTGAAACAAATAATATATAACAAAATAAATGACCATAAATAACAAAAATACTTCAAAAGCTGAAGTTTCTTAAAGTTCCAGTGCCCTTGCCCCGGTCAAGGGAAAAAAACCGGAAAGTAAAAAAGCGTCTTTATTTATCAAATCGACACAAATATTGGATCGGTTACTGGCCAAGGAGTGCAAATGACAAATACTTGTCGTTATCAGGTGGCCGATAAGCGCTATCTTTCCACTCCAAGCGACTTCATAAATAGCTGGTCATCGGACCGGCTCGATAGTTTGTATTCGAAGGCTTGAACAGTTAGGTCCGTGATCCGCATAAAAAAAATAAAAAATTGTCTATTAGCGCTCTAAATTCAAATTAAATCCGCGCCCAATTTTGTGCATTCTTTTGAATATTGTTTTAATAAAAAAGTTATTATTGAGCTTCAGAATATTTTAAAGCATTTGTTTATTGAATGGAGGATGAGAGAAGATAGTTAAAGTATAATACATAGTGAGATGTGGTATAAAGATAACGAAATCGAGAATATTCTGTATCGTGCGTGTGATTTACTATTTCGGACTTACTTTTGTGTTTCTTGACGTCTTGTGTATCATCGAGGATTTCTGATTGATGATGTCTCCCAAGCAGAAAGCCAGCAGTAGCGTGAGTTTATAATACTGTTATATTTAATACTAGCTGTTCCCGCAGCTTCGCTCACGAGACTGTGTGTTCTATTGACATAAGTCGCGCCCGCGTGGATGTCGAAAATTAACCTACGGGATCGTGCTACCATACCAAAAAGTTGCCACCTTTCCCAGGATGCCAGCTATCCTTGCCAACTTTTATCGAAATCTGTTCAGTGGTTTAGGCGTGAAAAGGTAACATACGGACAGAGTTACTTTCGAACTTATAATAAGCATGGATGGAAACTTGAAGTTGTAGTACAGCATCGATTGACTTTGTTAATTTAAACTAAAACTTGTTTTTAATATTACTTATAAAAAAATACATATTTTAAATATCTAATTAAAAATATTTTTTTTGTGCTCTATGGTTGGCTATGAGCATAATAACTCCATGTGAACTAAACATAAATACAGATATCAACTTTCGTAGGGAAAGTAAAATTTAAAGCCTAGCGTGAACGAACTAAGATTAATTTTAATTTAATTACTCATCCTTGTGGAACTTTATCGATACTTTACACTTGCACTATAATATAAATTTATTACGTCATGTACCAATAAAAAAATAAATAAAGGAATCAAGGAATATACCAAGCTGGATGATACATTTAAACTTCGATTTTTCATTGCGCGTCGTATGAAATGCCACGGCAAATTGACGTAGGGTGTTTATTTGCTTAACAATTAATGTCCCTGACTGTACATGAATAAGTAGGTAATATTATTTTTGTCCATACTGCATAATTAACTCGGCAATATTTCTTCTGACCGGCTGACTTAGGGCCTAAACGCTATAGGTACCTATCGTTTTATAATATTAGTGGGGTAGACCGGCTGACCTAGGGCCTAAACGCTATAGGTACCTATAGTTTTATAAGTTGATCACCACAGCAAAGAGCGAAATAATCTTGTTACCTACCGGATTAGTAGATTAAGTTAAGCTGAGGTGTTACCGCATCTGTAAAGCCCTAAACAGTCAGTCTTTGGAAAATACAAACACAAGAAAAACTTAGTTACCTACGCTACGTTACCAGGTTTTTCTTGTGTTTTTAATCTGTTCTGTTCCTCAAGTTCTGAGTTGAGCTGCACGTTTTTTGACAAATGCGTGCACTGATTGGACAGATCCGCTCAATCTGCGTGGTTGTTTCCTCAAAAGACCATTTCAGACACCAATCTACATGGTCTTCAGTTGGACTTTAAAAGAGACTGTGACCTCTGAGTTTGTTTCGGCCTTTCTTCTCAGAGTAGTCAGATAGGAAACGCCGACCTCATCTAGTTTAAAAAATATAATTGACGTGTAAAAGTGTTTGTACAAACCTACTTACAGAAATAAATAATTTATCATTTTATCATCATTTAATTCCCTAAAGTCAAGCAAGCTTTTTCAAAAATTAATATCATTCTTATACATGGTGTAAGGGGCACATCCTCCCACGAGGTGGTCCGACGACCTTGTGAAGGCAGGAACCCGTTGGATGAGATGACGAGAAGCACAGAACCGGTCGAGGTGGAGGTGCTTGGGGGAGGCCTATGTCCAGCAGTGGACATCTTTCGGCTGAAATGATGAAGTTTTTTTTTAAGGGTCTTTATCGTGTGCTTTATGGTAACAGTTTGCGCGTCGATGTCCTTACACACACACACACACACTAGCTAGGTATAGCTCGCGATTCCTCTGCGTATATACAATGTGTTTCAGAGGGGTAGGACCAAACTTGAGGGTGTGGTCATGTGGCCATCAAACTGATTTTTTTTTTCCCGGGGACCAACATCGTAATCGTGAAAAAAACATCAGTCGTCCCATATAAAACTTCAATACCTACTTGACCAAATGTATGGGAAGACAGATTCTTTTTCACGATTACTATGTTGGTGACCGCCGTTGTTCGGTTTGATGGCCAGCCGGTCGATTCTGTAAAAATCTCACCGTGAAAACTTAGGTGAAGTGAGTTTGTTTTTGCTAGGAATTGACACCATTGACAGGTCACTCCACGCTCACTTCACCTAAGTTTTCACGGTGAGATTTTTACAGAATGGCACCGCTGTTGCAAGTTTAGTCACACCCCTTTGAAACACATTGTATATTAAAATTTCATCATTATATTTAGGATGAAATGCTTCTTTTTTGGCAAGTTTCATTACGATCGGTTTAGTCGTGATGAAAACGGACAGACAGAGTTACCTACTTTCGCATTTGTAATAGGTAGGTACCTTACTGATTACAAGTACATTTTACAATTATTATAAAAATGGCGTCAAAGATAGTGCCAATGAATCACGACTTATTTTTCTCACATTATCAGTACTGCTAACAAAACAAAGCTGTGTTTAATTGTTTACTCAATACCTATCGGTAAATGTAACTCCGTTGTTATCTTACTACCTACAAGATATAGTGTTCCTGAGACCTAGATTTGACTCAATAACAGAAGAGACACAACAACAGCTGGGGTATACACGGTCATACTTAATATGTGACTTATGTTACACTAGCTACGCCCCGCGGTTTCACCCGCGTAAATGTCGATCCCGTGGGAATATCGGAATAAAAAGTAGCCTATATCTTAATCCAGGGTGTCAGCTACCTCCATACAAAATTTTATCAAAATTGGTTCAGCCGTTTGAACGTGAAGAAGTAACAAACATATAAACACACCCCCACACACAAACTTTCGCCTTTATAATATTAGTGTGATTAATTAATGTGATAATTTTGCTCTTCAACTAACTGGTTTTGTAAAACAAATGAGTAGCAGTGCTGTTTTGCAATCCTACGACTTGGAACCATTTGGAACTAAGTTCCATAATCAGTCAAGAACTAATTTAGTCGTTCATAATCATAATTTATGTTGGTACACTATATTATATTGAATCAAAAATTCATAATACATATGACATCTACCAACCCGCACTGGGCCCGCGTGGTGGATTACAGCCCACTCCCTCTCGAAGAGACGAGGCCTATGTCCCAGTAGTGGGAACATTATAGGCTGATAATGCTTATGATGCACTAATATACAACAAATCCCTTTCTTGTTATATTTCCCTTTAAAAGCAGTCAGGTATGGTCCAGTATCACACTAATATTGTATAGGCGAAAGTTTGTGAGTGTCTGTGTGTGTGTTTATATGTTTGTTACTTCTTCACGCTCAAACGGCTAGACCGATTTTAAAAACGAAGATAAAATTTTTGTATGGACGTAGCTGACACCCTGGATTAACAAATAGGCTACTTTTTATCCCGATATTTCCACGGGATCGACATTTCCGCGGGTGAAACCGCGGGGCGCAGCTAGTAAAAAAATAAATACAATGACAGGGAGTAGGTACACAATAAGTAGGTACTCTCGGCTTCGTAAAGTGATTTTTTACACCCGCTATGTTATCATTTTGGAATAGTCTCGAGGTTTCTCCGTTATCAGTGAGAAATGGCTACAGTACAGGGGCACTGATATCATCGTGTTGTAAGTCTATGACGTCATGTAAACAAACGTAGGTATTCATATATTTATTCAAGTAAACATTCTTTTACAACAGGCTTCAGATAAAATTCTAAGAATTGTATGCGTTTTGTCTGGTATTTCATTTTCTTGTTGGTAAAAGTGCATAAGTACTGTAGTACTTAATTAAAAATCTTTGATTTGTATCTAATATATATATAAGAAGACTTTACAGTTTCACGTTATTTCTAGCACTCCTTCAAAGACTACAATATGATGCACTCCTTCTACTAAACCAAAAACACCTTATTAAAATATTTGACACTTACTTGAACGTGCGAATGGAACACACTGGCAATTATTACCAGCCTGTATCTACTGCTAAAAGTAGGGCTACATAGCCTCTACAGTACTTACTGATGAAAAATCTATTTTTTTTAAAACAATTAAGAAATGTGTAAGATCGGAAAAGAAGAAAATTCATAAAGTTCTTTAAACAAATAAAAACTCGTTGGTCTGTTAACCATGTAATTTCCTGATTTCTTAGTTTGATTATCTGAAATAGCCGTTACTGTAATAGGAGTACCTACTATGGCTGCTGTAGCTAACCTTATCTAATTGATAGCCAATTGAACTGATGAGCGCTTCATAATTGCAACTATGACTTGCACACGCTACAAGCATACTGCCTATAGAACTAAGCTGTACCTAAATAAATAAACCCTACTAGCTTCGCCCCGCGGTTTCACCCGCATAAGTGTCGATCCCATGGGAATATCTGGATAAAAACTATCCTATGTCCTTCCCCGGGATGCAATCTATCTCTCTTCCAAATTTTATCGAAATCCGTTCAGTGGTTTAGGCGTGAAAAGGTAACATACAGACAGACACGCAGAGTTACTTTCGAATTTATAATATTAGTATGGATTATTATTACGTTATATAGGATGGCAGGGATTCTAGACTTCCTAGCGAAGAAATTCTTCATAGCTTATAAAAAAAAAAACTGGCCAAGTGCGAGTCGTACTCGCACACGAAGGGTTCCGTACCACAAGGCCAAAACGCCGAAAAAAAACACATTTGTTGTATGGGAGCCCCCTTAAATATTTATTTTATTCTATTTATAGTATTTGTTGTTATAGCGGCAACAGAAATACATAATTCGTGAAAATTTCAACTGTCTAGCTATCGCGGTTCTTGAGATACAGCCTGATGACAGACAGACGGACGGACGGACAGACAGCGAAGTCTTAGTAATAGGGTCCCGTTTTTACCGTTTGGGTACGGAACCCTAAAAAAGACAGGACTTGAAATATATCTTAACTGGCAGAGTGTATACGAGTACCTATACACCTCTGTATGGTACCTTTAAAAAAACAAAATACGTACTGACTGCTGCCATATTATTAACGTCACTAAGGGCCAATTTCACCAGTGAAATTGAAAGAGTTTTGCACATATAAACCGCATTCAAGAGATGTCAACAACAATGATGTCACTGACAGCTCTTGAACGCAGTTTAGACGTACTGTCTACTGATCGCGTTTCATTGGTGAAATTCGACCTTAGTCGTAACCCAGCACTTTCCAATCCAACCAAAATCTAACCTCCCTCTTCTATCTCTTCCAGTCACACGCTTCCCCCAGCTCTGAGCGTAGGGAGCACCTGTACAAGATCCTGGTCATCGGAGAGCTGGGCACGGGGAAGACGTCCATCATCAAGCGATATGTGCATCAGTTCTTCAGCCAACACTACAGAGCCACCATCGGCGTGGACTTCGCGCTCAAAGTATTGAACTGGGACGCGAATACCATCATTCGTTTGCAGCTATGGGATATTGCGGGTGAGTTTTCTTAATATGAATACGTAGATCTGTGTTTGCTATACCCCACGGATTTATTTAGTTTAGCATAATCAGCCTATGATGGGGACACAGGCCTCCTCACTGTACGAGGTAGTGGGCCATAATCCACCACGCGGGCCCAGTGCGGGTTGGCGGATATCACATGTCTTCGAATTTATGCCGGTTTCCTCACAATATTTCTCTTCGCCGTTTTAAGAGCGTTTACGCCGTACGGCATTTCATACAAACTTTCAAGCCCTTATTTTTCGAAATGAATGAACCTATTCATACGCATAAGCAGGATACAAAGGTCTAAAAAGTTAGTAGAGAACATTTTCTAATAATAGTGTTACAGCCAAATTAGACCGATTTTAAATTTTCCATAGAAACAGAGATTTCCAGTTATCTTTTTTTAAATAAGACATTTCGAAAATGTTCTCTACTAA
This sequence comes from Oligia latruncula, assembly GCA_948474745.1. NCBI lineage: Eukaryota > Metazoa > Arthropoda > Insecta > Lepidoptera > Noctuidae > Oligia > Oligia latruncula. The sequence goes on along the minus strand of OX419684.1, from coordinate 4,147,215 downwards.
GTTTTTAGACCTTTGTATCCTGCTTATGCGTATGAAGTTTCATTAAAATCGGTTCATTTATTTTGAACAAGGGCTTGCAAGTTTGTATGAAATGCCGTAGATACGGCGTAAACGCTCAGAGCAGTGGCAGTGTGGTGATGAAATTATGTACACAACGTAAAGCGCTTGCTTGGATTTCGCGGTCGTTGCCACTGGGTCACCACTGCTCGTATTCAGTTTGAGCCAGAATTCTGCATTATTTTTGCTTAGTGGTCGAATAGGGTAATCCCTTAGATATCCGGCTAATCCCGATTTCCTGATTAGGTAGAAGGATCACATCCGAAAGCTATTATTTATTTATTTAAACTTTTCGCACAAAAAGGTACAAAGGCGGACTTAGGCCCGGGGCCCACTATCGGCATCGGCACGGCTGAGGATTTTTATGCGACAAATAGAAATATAACTTAATAGTATGACAATAAAATTTAAATTTCGATCTCCCGAGTCTCAACGTTTCAACTATCTAGTTACAGCGTGAGTGTGATCGGCTCTATAAATATTTATGGACCATTTGTGATTTGTTACAAGTACCCACCAACTCGTAAGAATGGACCAGTGCCCTCCTATTGAGTGACTTCCTCCTATTATCTTAAAGACCTTGGTTTTAATAAAGGTCCATTGTTGTGGGATATGATGATTAGTTGGTCTCAGAATACGTTGACTTCGTCATTTTTAGACTTTTTTGTGATGAAAGTGTTTTGCAACCAAATGCGTGACATTGACTTTGGCTAAAACGGTTCAGCTATTAAAACTTATCTATAACTCAAATTATAATTAACCTTGATAACATGTCATTAGATTATTTTTATCGGAAACATCAGTCGCTTCCTCGTCAGCGTGCAGCGGTGGAACAGATGCCTAAGTGCTTGGCCAGAGTGCAAACGCAGGCGCAAGGCGGGCGCGGTGCGGCGTATTCAAACATAAGAACTTCATTCGAGCGTCCATAGTGGGCACGCGGCGGTGAGCGGCGCGGGCGCGGGCGGACAACTCACGCCATAGCTCGTTCATACAAGTGGTCGCAGTGAGTGCGCGGGCGGCCCGCGCGGGAACCGGGGTTCTCAAACTAGTGTTTGGGCTTTTTTCTAGTAAAAATAAATCTTCTTCATCCATATTATATTTTGACAAACACTGGACATGACAACGCTTAGAACGAAGCCGCGCTCGACTGCGGACAGGCAGATTGCGCGCGTTCCCGCACCCGCGCCCTCCGCCGCCGCTCCCCGCCCCGCGCTGCCAGTCTAGCCAAGCCGGGCCTGAAAGCACTAGGTGTGGTAACCACAAAGGTTGTTATGTTTGAAGGCAAAACTTTACATCTAAATTCAAATGTCATGTGGTATACCCTGCGTTATATTGTAGTCTGTGGGTATCTGCAAAGACTACAATATAATGCTGTGGTATCTGATAACTTGTCTTTCGGTGCTTTCGGCTTTCAATATTTTTCACACGTTCTTCACTAGAATAATCACAGAGTACTTTTAATATTATCGTGTGAGTGACTCGATCGTGTAATTAATAAAAGCAGTGAATTTATCAAAATGGATGAGGATTGTGCGGCCTTTAACATCGTGTTTACATTGACTATGGCAATGATGGGCTTAATATTCCTGTCTCTACTATTTATAATATAAACAATAATATTATCAGAGAAGAGTTTTGTAAAGTGAAGTGGGTTAGTTTCTTCTTCGTTATATTTGTTTTGGTAAGCGAAGCTTGACATTTCGTTTTCCACAAAAATCACAACTACACAGTTTACACACCAAAAATGCAACACTTATAAAAGCAGATAGGGTTGATCTTATATGCTTATATTTGTGGTTGCAAAGATATTTTTGCTCACTCACTTCTCACAATTCCACAGGTTGTTTGCTTACTTGTGACTTGGACCCGTAAATCTTTGCTTTTAACATTCCCATCAGATCTGCTTCTTTGATCAAGTGGTCACTAGGACGACTGCTCGAGTTCTCTGCATGGCCGGTCAACGGTTCAGGCAGTAATATTGTCATTATTTTTAATAGGAAATCTTTGTGCCTGGTTAGGGCAATAGGCATAACATGGGACTTATTACATTTGTAGCGATATAGTCAGTGTACTGTTACATGCCTACCCATAACCCACCGCTTTAGGTAATACAGAAAGGGATGATATTTATAAAGGTATGAGGAACAGGGTGTAAAGCTCACTCATCCTCCATAGAAAAGGGAGGATCCTCCGAGCAGACGGGTGTTGTGTCTGGTGGGCAACTGCGCGACTATTCATGACGGGACGTTATAGCCTAGTTGTACGGTAAACTTTGCTTGCGCGATGCAGGATTTTGCGTGACGTCAGTGTGATGCGTAGTTCGCATTTGGCGATGTAGATGCCGCCACAATATTATAGGCTCGTCTTGCAGTTCCAAGGATGCCCACAATCCTGCAAGCGCTTTGCTTGCGACTGCAGCATAAAGCTCTGATCAAACTGAGGTCACGCTCGCGCGGGACGACCGACGCAACTAAGTGCGTCGATTGTTTTAATTATTAGGAAGTCATGGGACTATTCGTGCCAGTTTGAACACCTGCAAACAAGTTCGTGGTCACAATCTACGTCAGCGAACTTCATCCCACATTCCGCGCGGGATTCACTTCAGTGTGGGTAAAGCTTAAAAGTTAGATAATGCCTTATTCCCCACTTTGGTCGAAGTGGCGGTGCTCGGGTGCTCGGGGGACGCCTATGGCCAGTAGTGGACGTCTTCCGGCTGAAAATGATGATGATGTCATGTTCTCCAATAAGTTCTCTAACTTTATATTTCCTTTTGTCAGGTCAAGAGCGCTTCGGCAACATGACCCGGGTGTACTACAAGGAGGCTGTGGGTGCATTCATAGTGTTCGACGTTTCGAGGGTCGCGACCTTCGACGCCGTCGTCAAGTGGAAGAACGACCTGGACACCAAGGTCCAACTGCCGGATGGATCGCCCATACCTTGTATATTGCTGGCGAATAAGGTAATTAGTTCTTCTAGATATTCATAAATTGGTGTTTTTATAAACTAACTGAAACTCCTAATTCAATACAACTCAAAATTTCAAAAAAAAAATTATTTTAATTCCAATTGCTTGTTGTAGTAATTGTTTTACAACGCTATTCGTAATAAATATTTGTGTTAAACAGTTGCTTATCACAAACAACTTAACGTTAAGCAACGTTTAAAAGTAAAGGGGTCTATGTCTGTATTGTCTGTCCTTCCATCTGATCTGCAGCCATCTTTCTAGATCAGATCTCAGTATGCTTATTAAACTACTAAAGGAGTACTAAATCAATCGACGGAACATGAGCAAAATAGATTTCTAACTCACAGATTTACAATGCAATCAACTATTCTCGCAATTTTTGACTCAAGCGTTTAAGAGCGTTTACGACGTATGGCATTTCATACAAACTTTCCAATCCCTTTTTTTTCGATATGTATGAACCGATTTTCATAAAACTTCATACCTGCGTAAGCAGGATACAAAGGTCTAAAAAGTTAGTAGAACTTATTTAAAATAAGATAACTGGAAATCTCTGTTTCTATGGAAAATTTTAAATCGGTCTAATTTGGCTGTAATACTATTTTTTCGAAAATGTTCGTATCCTTTTCACCGCTACACGTCAAAAAATCAAAAACGTGCCCTCGGCGTCCTGTGGCGGTCAAAAGGTTAAGAACATTTGTATCCTGCAACGCGTATGAAGTTTCATTAAAATCGGTTCATTCATTCCGAAAAACAAGGGCTTGAAAGTTTGTATTAAATGCCGTACGTCGTAAACGCTCTTAATATAAGTAATTTATTTTCATCATTAAGTCTTGCACATTCAATTGTGTCTATTTATCTACACCCCCTGCATAATTAGCTTTTTATTTCCTCAGTGTGACCAACAAAAGGAAGGCATAGTGAATTCACAAGCCAAGATGGAGGAGTTCTGTCGCGAGAAAGGGTTCGCCGGTTGGTTTGAGACGTCGGCCAAAGAAAACATCAACATTGAGGAGGCAGCCAGGTCACTAGTTAATAAGGTAAGGTTCAATATTTAACTTCGAATAGTTTTACTATAATGTTTTCTTCCCCCATCAAGGACTGTGGGATGATACTATCTAAGGTCTGAGGTGGTCCCAAGATAGTTCCTTCGGGTATCCCGCACAATATTGCTTAGTGATTGTTTTTCATGGCTTTCGAAGTTTCAGATTTAAGTTTAGTTGTAGGGAACTATTTAACTAATTAGTTTATAATTATTTTTTATTAAATTCTTCTAGAGTGTTTGTTCTTACAAACAAAAACCATGTAAATGCTTTCAAGACCTCTAAATTTGAGCTTCAAATTCCACACTCGGCTATTTTAATAATTTCAATGTTTGTCAACGTAAAGAATTTTTTATTCGAACGCTTTTACTTTCTATTAATATAGAAATATCAATAAGCAAACACTAATGATATAATCACCATATATCAGAAAGAATTATCATAAAATCAAATCGATCGTCACAATAATGGTATTATAAATTGATAGCATTTTAGTTGCCTACACAAATGAATAAATACTATAAATAAATCCTCCATTGATTAGTTCTACCATAAACCCGTTTGAGAGTTACCTATTCTTTTTTAATAGTTTATATATTTATATATATAATAGGTTACCTGGTCGCATACCAAACTTAAGTACGGAAAGTTTCGACGGTCTAGCATAATGTTTAGGAAGTGTTTTTTTAAAGGTTGTGCAATAATATACTCGTAAATGTCGACTGATGTTACTATGGCGGGAAATAAAAGTAACGGGTTCAAATAGCGTAAATTGGGTTACTGTGCGAAAAGACAGGAAGCGATTGGTACCTCCACCACACTATGGGAATTGTTGAGTTATTTCTATTACAACTTTTGAAGTTTCTTATACAAATATTCAGATTAACTAACTTGTTTTAAATGTTTCATTGCTGTGAGATATGTATGTAGATCGCTCATCATTTAACATTTTTGCTGGTTTTCGGGACCTTTCCAAGTAAAATCCTAATACGTATTTTCTTTTATGTGTGAACACTTGAACAGTGAAGACCATTCCAGAATTCAAAACTCTATACGACAACATATTTAATCCAATAATTTTAATGTTAACAATATTATTTTAAACTAATTATCCTAAGGGAATTTACACTGTCCATAAAATAATATTCATATTTATTTAGACTTGTCAGTTCTGTTTTAATGTAGTCAAACACGCTTATCTTTTATACCATAGAGCCGCTTCCGTCCACTGAAGGCGGGAAAATTAATGTTAGCTGTGGCCGTTATTTATAAATGTCTGTTTGACTTTTAATGACTGCTGTACACGATGACAAAATTGTAGCCCATTTTGGAGTCTGTGATGATAGATTAGGTGTCAGTTGCTTTGATAAACGGTTTGAGAATGGAAAAATCGTCTTTGCTAGGTTTAAAGTTTCCATCATGTATGACAACCTTCTTTCCTATAAATTGATTCAGCTTTTTTTATTGGGCTCCAATTACTTGAGGTATTCCATAGCTTTCAAGTTGGTTTACATTGTCCTTATGTACGGCAACCCTCTTTTTTTTCATAATTTTCTCAACTTCACACCTTTAAATAATTTTCTTTGTATTTTTCTTCCTTCCATGCGCACTTTCTATTCGACAGTTCTCCATGAAGAACTCTTACCCTTGCTGTCCTTATAATTTGTTTCTAGATCGTTCCAAACGTTCGTTGTAACGCATTATATTTGTAAAAGGTCAAGGCTGAAAATGTTTTGGGCCTCTATGATGACTCTATCAACATCTACCTAGCCTTTTCCCAACCATGTTGGGGTCGACTGCCAGTTTAACCGGATGCAGCTGAATACCAGTATTTTACATGGAGCGACTGCCTATCTGACTTCTACAACCCAGTTACTTGGTAAAACTCCTTGGTAAGACTGGTTGTCAGACTTTCGGGCTTCTGACGACCCGTAACGACTGTCAAAGATCCATGAATGACAGCAGGAACCAACGGCTTAACGTGCTTTCTGAGACACGGGGTCTTGGTATGTAAAAATGGCACCCGTCCACGGACCAACAGCGGCAAGCGTAGCTTTGACCTGATCGATCGACCTGTGCGGCTGTTAATAGGTACTTTGCCACAAGCCCTTCTCCATCAACGCTCCTTCTACGTATATTATAAGTAACTTTGACAAAAAAACATTCGATGGCCTTTTAAAGCTTGTTGACAAGAATCAACTTTTTTCAACAGTAGATTTTTTTTAACATTGTGCAATATTTTCTTCTAGAATAGTTACGGAGGTGTACAAATATGTACTACGAATTACACTACTTAATTATTGATGACGTCTTTAAAAACTCGTTTAAAAATAATTAAACTGAAGACTAATGGAAACTATGGTTGAATGACTGCTAGAATCCTCAATAGAGTAGTTTTTCAACTTTGAATTAATCTGATATAAATTATTTTGGTTATAATTAGACTTTTTATCTTCATAAAAAGATGATTTGAGACATAAAAGACATTCAAGCAAGATCTTCATCTGGCTATAATCTGGGGGTAATTCTCGTAAAATTACTTCTCCTTCCATCCCTGAATGCCAGTTTATCTGGGGTCGGGTCTTCTTGTATAGCGGCGCCAGGACGATCTGTCCTGGGTTGTCATAGGAGTTAGGTTCTGTGCTTTCATTTCCCTCTCGATACTGGACCACCATGTAGCGGGGAGTATTTTTACTAAGAAAATATTATGTGGCCGTACCATCTTAGCCTTGTTTTAGTCTGTCCGTTATTGGGGCCACCCCGAAATATCCTCTCACGTACTCATTGCATATTCTGTCCAGACGTGTTACACCGTCCGCCAATGCAGCATCTTAGTTATTCTTCATTTCTGCTGTGTGCAATTGCTATTTCTAATTACCGTTAAAGTTAAAATTAAATATATTATACCCAACGTCTATGAATATTAAATGTTCCATACGATAACCTATGGTAACTTTCTCATGGTTGAAGACAGACCTTATAAAAACCCAATTAATTTACTTTTCACTAATCAGCAACGTTTTTTTTCCTTTCCAGATACTTTTAAACGACAAACTACTCCAGAGCAATGACAACAGAGATGGTGAAAAATTCGCGCTTGACCACAAGATTGCCAACGGTGAGAACAGTCGGGACGGCACCACCAAGTCCTGCTCGTGCTGACCAATCACCGACCGCCATTCGTAAAATGGCCCAATTACAACGCGTCACACAAACGCTCCCTTACCCAAGGAACAATCACGTTTGATTCTAAATTTTTACTCTCTATTTTTAAAATGCACTTTTTGTTTGATTGACGTTATTGAAACTTTTTGATACAATTTAAAGATTATTGGAAATTCGATTTTTGATTTACTTTTCGAAGATATAATCTGAAATACAATGCAATCTGATATTTCGTTACAAACTTGACCACTGACTTTGCCGCGAACATATTTTATGTTATAAGAATAAATCTTTATTTTTCTGTTCAATCCTTTAAGGATTCTTCTTCCTTTTTAACTTTTTTACAAACTAATTATGTATACTTTATCGATTAGTTATTATTTTTGTAAAAGGCCGCCATATCTCGACAATTTGAAGAGGTTGATCAAAGTGCCTATGATCGAATTTATTTTGTTTAAGTCTGTATTTGACTCAGTCAGAAAGCTGTATAGAGTCACTCACTAGTGCCATTAGGCTGAAGTCATAAATATATGCTATATTATGATAGTGTACTATACGGTTATTGTAATAAGTATTATCTACTTATTGTATGAGAGTGGAGAGTTGTTACTGTAAAATAAAATGTTTAGTGATGGAGAGGTTTTTGTTTTATTGAATACCCGCGTAAATATCGATCCCGTGGTAATATCGGGATAAAAAGTAGCCTATATGTCAATCCAAGGTGTCAGCTACCTCCATACAAAATTTTATCAAAATTGGCCCAGCCGTTTGAGCGTGAAGAAGTAACAAACATATAAACACACACACACACAAACTTTCGCCTTTTTATTTAATACTTGCTGCGCCCCGCGGTTTCACCCGCATAAGTTTCGATCCCGTGGGAATATCTGGATAAAAAGTAGCCTATATGTTAATCCAAGGTGTCAGCTACCTTCATACAAAATTGGCCCAGCCGTTTGAGCGTGAAGAAGTAACAAACATATACACGCACACAAATTTTCGCCTTTTTAGTGTGATATTTGATTAGTCAAACAGACGGCTACGAGCTAAACTATAAAGTTCCTAATAGTCAATGGAATGCTAGTCCTGAAACCCCAATAGAATTTCGTATTTACTATTAATTTGCATGCACGTCACATCAGCTACATGCACGATGACCGGGCGCTGGGCAAAAGTCTCCACATTACCTGAAGATGGACGGCGCCGCCGAGGTCGGCCCAGAACGAGGTGGTGATGACCTGGACGCGTACCACGAGGGCTGGTTCGAGGTGGTGCGGGTAAAAAGGTCCTGGAAGGATTTGGGGGGACATTTTTCCAGCAGTGGGACAGCATAGGCTAACAAAAAAAAATGTAATGCTTGTGTTTTTTTTTACTACACTACCCAATATGTTCCCAGACGGAATTGGCGGAATGAGGTAGACTCCTTTATCAAAGACTCCATGGTTCTTAGTTGCCTTACATCGAGACAAGCGGAAAGAGAGTAGAGAGGAGACCTTTGCCCTGCAATGGGATAAAAGGACAATACGAGATCTTAATAATAAATTGCATGCATTCATGGACAACAGAGAATTTGAAAATCATAATCACATGCATATAGGTTTCAGAAAAGCATGGTCAAATTATGTCCAAACTAATAACTGTAAAAAACTTAGATAGACCCTTGCATTTCCTAAACAAAAACGGTGAAGGAAAACATCGTGAGAAAACCGGCATGTGCTAGAACCAAAAAATTGAGAATTGAATTGATTGCGTGGTGGATTATGGCTCAGTGAGCTATGGCTCAGTGAGCCATAATCCACCACGCGGGCCCAGTGCGGGTTGACGGATGTCCCATGCCCTCAATTTTTTCACACACTAGATAGACCTAGATAATAACGCAAGTAAACGATCTGTATGAAAATTGAAAACCAAGCGTGCCAATTTTTGACTACCCACTATAACTGTTAGCGCGGCAATAAAATAGTGACCTGTATTTAGGGGCACAATATAAAACTTTCCCGGACAAACAATAAGTTAAGCAGAAAGGAGTATTGCCCGTCGCGGTGGAGTCCGTGGAAGCGAGCGGGACGAGCCGTGTCGCCGCCGCGCGCCGCGCCGCGTCTCAACTCGCCGATGACGCGCTTTTCACGCTGCCTACCCTAGGAAAGAATCTCTGCTGCCTACGCATGCAGACCGCGTGCAACGCGCTGTGTTTGGTTCGGATCCCAACAATGACGTCACAGGCACTATTTAGTGATGGGAAAATCAAATCAATTCAAAGATGGTATCTTTGAATAGATTTGATTTTCCAATCACGCGTGCGGCACCGGTCTCGCCCAACCTCCGGGGCCTAGCGCCAGCGCGCTCACGCTCACCCAGCCAGCTGTACTCAGGACTGAGCGCGAAAGTGGCGGCTTACGATTTTTGTACGTAAGCTGGGCATGCGAAGGTAACAGCTACATATTACATATTTATTTTTTAGATGTTTTCCCCAAAATTGGGGTCAGATGAATAGCCTCCGATCTAATAAAGATAAGCGGCAAAGTGTCGCAACGTCGCCGCGTCGGTCGTTTATAAAATGAATATGTATGAATTTTACATTGACTTGTTTAGACAAAGATTTAGGGCGTCAAATGTAATTATGATAATTTAAAATTCGATGACGACGAACGCTTTTAAATTACAGGTATTAACCCAGATGTTCTCGTACTGAAACATAAAGCAGATCATATACGCGCCACGTGACGGGGCGCAAATAAAACGCGTGATTTTATATATACAAATTCAATGAAAACGGGGGGAATTTGACTCCGTTCCTCGCGGCCCGTCGCGTAACGCGTTGTAGTGTAATTTTTTTTTTTTTTTTAAACCTTGCCCCACACTTGGAATTTCTCCTGTATTATGGGTGCGTTTACAAACATTTAAACTCACATACACAAACAGTCAGACCCGGAACAACTACTTGTAGGTCATACAAATATTTGTTCCGTGCGGGAATCGAACCCGCGACATGCAGCGCAGCCTAACATAAGATATATATAGGCTTTTGTTCATCGAAGGATTAAGCAGGGATGTACCTATAGTAAGTAGGTACACCTGTAGCGGTATCTACAACGCCACATGCGAACCTTGGGTAACCTGGATGTCTTTAAATAGACTCCGTATACCCAGGTTGGCCGAAGCAAGGAAAACCTGTTCAGGAGATTAAACAACTCCGCCTTGGAGTGTAAATGTGGTGCTGTGCCTAACAATGGGACACCTAATATCGTGTCCTGCGTGTCCTGTTAGCTGCACGTTACAGGAACTTCGCAAAGAAGAGTATCAGCAATGTTTATCATGGCCAACTCCTCATATGGGATGCTATTGTATGCTATATGGTAATTTTTCAATCAAAATTGATTCTCGGATCGGACGGATGACCTTGTGAAGGTCGCAGGTATCCGTTGGATTAGATGCGAGAAGCACTGTACCAGTCGATGTGGCGACGCTTAGGAAGGCCTATGTCCAGCAGTGGACGTCTTTCGACTGAAATGATGAAGTCTGTCTCTGCTTTGTTTAAGATTAAGTTAGAAATGGATATAATATAGTCACTGTGGCATGGATGCGGAGTGCAGCTAAGTACGTTAAATAATAACGAAATGTTACATTAATAGTACCTACTAAGTAGCACAGTTTACTAGAGTAGGTAACATACATTTGCACATTCTATCTCATCTTATACATGTGAATCAAAAGATAAAGAGAGCAAGATGGCACATCACTAGCATAGAACAGCAGCTCTATATAACACTAGCAGCAACCCGCGGTTTCACCCGCATAAGTGTCGATCCCGTGGGAATATCGGGATAAAAATTATCCTATGTCGTTCCCCGGGATGCAATCTATCTCTCTGCCAAATTTTATCGAATCCGTTCAGTGGTTTAGGCGTGAAAAGGTAACATACAGGCAGACAGACAGAGTTATTTCGAATTTATAATATTATTATTATGGACTAGCTCCTGCCCGTGACTTCGTCCGCGTGAAATTTCTCGTTGCGCCGACCCACCCGTCGCATCGCATCACCTGGTCTGCTCGCGCTATCACATTTACGTTTTCGCTTAGCGATCTTTTTTAAGGGTTCCGTACCCAAAGGGTAAAAACGGAACCCTATTACTAAGACTTCGCTGTCCGTCCGTCCGTCCGTCCGTCTGTCTGTCACCAGGCTGTATCTCAAGAACCGCGGTAGCTAGACAGGTGAAATTTTCTCAAATTATGTATTTCTGTTTGCCGCTATAACAACAAATACTAAAAACAAAATAAAATAAATATTTAAGGGGGGCTCCCATACAACAAACGCGATTTTTTTGCCCTTTTTTGCTCGATATCTGTCACCAGGCTGTATCTCAAGAACCGCGGTAGCTAGACAGTTGAAATTTTCACAAATTATGTATTTCTGTTGCCGCTATAACAATAAATAATAAAATTAAAATAAAATAAATATTTAAGGGGGGCTCCCATACAACAAACGTGTTTTTTTCGGCGTTTTTGCCTTGTGGTACGGAACCCTTCATGTGCGAGTAACTCGACTCGACACTCGCACTTGGCCAGTTTTTTTCTCTATGCTCGGCTCCTTGGGTCGTAGCCTTCCTCAAAATTGGGCTGTCAAACGCAAAAAGAATTTTTCAAATCCGACTGGCAGTTACAGAGATTAGCGTGTTCAAACAAACAAACAAGAACAAATTTTTCAGCTTTATTTTTAGTATATAGATAAAGACATACTTAGGTACAATATTATTATCTATCCAAACTGGAAATTCCTTGATAATATTATGTATTTCTACTAATCATACATACTATATATTCATACATTACGAGTCTTTGTTAGAGGACATGCAGCCATGTCTTCCCAAATAAACTGATAAGTGTGTCTTATTTTTATCAACATTATCTGTTTGCAGAAGGATTTCTGTATTTACTGTGTCAGTCTGGTACTGGTCCATTTCTTCGTGTGGCTCATTAACTGTTGTCTCAATTTGTGGTTATGTTTTTCTATAATGATGTTAGTTAATGTTCTTTAGTCTTACATCAGTGTGTTTAGTGTTCTCTGTGAGTGAAATGGAGTTGGGCTTGGTATGTTGACGTATTTCGTTCTTTAAGTAATTCTAAATTAGTATTTATGTGTTTAATTGTGCTACCATCTTATATATAATCTGCATTATAAAGTTTCATAGTGCGAGTATTTCATCAGCTTAAAACATGTTAGTGTTTGTAAAGATACACGTACCTACTTACTATCTGCGAATACAGGAATCCCTTGTTTTCCTTAAATTGTAAATTCCCATTTAACGCGAAGTGGACGTTACTCGAAAGTTATATAAATACTAGCAGCGCCCCGCGGTTTCACCCGCATTCATCTCGATCCCGTGATTTCTAATATAATTCAATCATGATTCGAAAGACACGTGGCGCCATCTTTTATCATAATAAAGTTATTGTTGTTTTCCTCGGGAACAGCACTTTTTTGTCCTCTCCCCAAACATGCGCTTAAGAGCACCTCCAATCGAGGCCTGAGAGCCCTCGAGGCCAGGACCCAGGCTAAACCTGGCAAGCCGTCGGGTCCTTGGGCGGTATTTTTGGCCTTCAACCAAAAATACTGCCCCACGGTGCACGTTGAAGAGCCTCCTCGAACGTCGTCTCCGATTGCCCACCAGGTATGGGTGGACAATTGGGGCGGGCGACAAATCTTCGACAGGCGGGGAAGGTCATGGTTCCAGTCACCGATCATCCTTGATGGTCGGTGTAGTGAACCGGGCTATAGACGGACGGTCATGCGTTTACTCCCCCTCTGCTTACAGAGGGAGGTGAGTGGGCGTAGACCGTCAAGGGGCGGTTCGCGCCGCGGTACCCACGCGAGCGCTTCCCCCTTAAGAAGTATCCAGCTGAGTGTGTTGCAGAATTATCCTATAATGTTCCCACTGCTGCAGGCTCCTCTCGGTGATAGGGAGTGGAAATCTACCGCACGGGCCCAGGGCGAGTTGGTGGATGTCACATCTCTTCCAATTTTTGGTTCTACGACATGCTGGTTTCCTCGCGATGTTTTCTTTCACCGTTTTTGAAAGCAGTGGCGATGAAATAATTTACACAAAGTCAAGCGCCTGTCTGGGTTTGAACCTACGACCTACAACTGGCGTCGCGGCCGTTGCCACTTGGTCACCACTGCTCTGAGTGTGTCATCATCATCATTTCAGCCGAAAGACGTCCACGGCTGGACATAGGCCTCCCCCAAGCACCTCCACTTCGACCGGTTCTGTGCTTCTCGCATCCAACGGGTTCCTGCGGCCATCATAAGTTCGTCGGACCACCTTGTGGGAGGCCTTCCAACGCTACGTCTTCCGGTACGCGGTCGCCACTCCAGAACCTTTCGGCCCTATCGGCCATCTGTTCTGCGAGCAATGTGCCCTGCCCACTGCCACTTAAGTTTGAGTGTGTACTTAGCATTAATTAATTAATGTAAACCTCATTATCGACTGTGTTATTTGCAGTACGATAAGGAGCTGTTGGAGAATGATGTGGTCATCAGAATCAAAGGTCTCATGGTTTGGACCCCAGAAGAGAAGTCATGGTGGAGAAGGAAACCTACGAAGAGTAAAACTGTGATTCTTAATAATGGTATGTATATTTCTAGATCTAAACTAAATGAGACTTGCGATGACGTATCAAATCTTTGTGAAGCGGTTTTTCTCTCCGATTGTTTTTTTCTGTAAAGATTCAGTATGTAATAGGCTCTTGGCTAAATAATAACAGCCGCACGGGTCGATGTTCAAAGTTAAGCAACGCTTGCCGAGGTCGGTCCGTGGATGGGAGACCAGCCAGAACATACCGAGGTCTCTTCAAAGTCTTGATCACGCTATGAGATATCGGAAGCAATTATCGAAAATGCATCACCCAAAGGTTGATGGTAGAAAATGCCTATGGCATTAAGTCCGCCTCTGTACATTTATGTGCTTGAAGTATAAAATAAATAAATAATAAAATGTTAAAAATTTCACAAACATTGGGCATCCTATTAAAAAGCTTTTCTACTAACAACAACGCAGTAAGTATCGTTCTTGATGCTTGATTTCTAATTATTTAAGTAATATTTTTTTATAGCCTCGGAAAGCACGGTAAGCTGTTGGTCCCGGCTGTCATTCGTAGATCTTTGACAGTCGTTACGGGTCGTCAGAAGCCCAACAGTTTGAGAACCAGTCTTACCAAGGGGTATCGAGTTACCCAGTAACTGAGTTGTGGAGGTCAGATAAACAGTCGCTCCATTTAAATACTGACATTTAACTGCATCCGGTTAGACTGGAAGCCGACCCCGACATAGCTGGGAAAAGGCTAGGCAGACTGATATTTTGATTTTTTTTTATAGTTACAGGATGTCTAAGACGAGGCGAGTTTGCTGCCATCATTGGACCGAGGTAAATAATTAAACCAAATTAAGTTTCATGATAGAAAATACATAAAAGTACATTATACTAACATCGTAGCGAAGTCAAAACTGTACTTAATTTAAAAAGCTAACAGTCTTAAAATAATAATAAGAAACGTATATAAAATGAGGGGAAATAATCAAAGGACGTCAAAAAATTCATCCGCATCGCTGTCAACAGGAAAAGTGCCCAAAAGGCTGGCAGCATTGCCACGTTGTATGGCAATGCTGATTTTTTGGCCACATCTATATTAATAAAATAAAACAAATTCGGGTTAGTTACTTACACCATATAAAACTCGAGAACGGCTGGACCGATATTTGATTTCTTGGGTTTATCTCCGCCCCGAATAGCAGAATAACTATATTGAAACATGGGAAAATTTCACGAACAAAATGTGAAATGAAGATATTTTGTTTTCTCATAGATTCGTTCTTATAGATTCTGTGGCGGTACGAAGTTCATCAGGTCAGCTAGTTATTGAATAAATTAAGCAATAAAGAATATTTAGGGGACAAATATAAGATAACAAATCTTATCATAAACTGATGAATATAATAAGAATATTGTATCAATGATGCATCAGTTATTTTAATCTTGCTGACTTATAACTACTGACTTTTAATAAGTAAATATTTCTTATTCAGTTTTGAATTTTTGCATGGTCTAATTTATGAAATTAACTGGAAAATATTACTTTTTTAAATGAAATTCAACTTTGTGCAAAAATGTAGGTACCTACTACTTACTCACTCTTTGATTTATAAAGATTTTTTTGTATAATATTATTATTTTATTTAGTCTTGTTGTTTATAGCCTGATTTACAGGATGCGATTTAATTGCCTGTGCCTACCATAAGTTGAAGAAAAAATAAGGCTACATACTGACACGTGGCTTGTTTTACGCCTAGAGCCTTGCGAGTTACCTTACTAGTAAACGAACGCTCTAGAATTTTCGCAACCGTCCACACTGTCAGTGCGTACGAAGCCTTATAGTTGCATACACGATGCAAGTCATTGTTGCTTCAGTTTTATTGTATGCCACAGTCAAGAAACTTGCATCGTGTTAATAAGGCTTTACGCATTGAGATGTAATCTAATTTAACAATAGATTTATATTTACTTATCAACTATGTCTACCCAATTTAAAAATTAAAAAGTTAATTAGTTTATACAGTTTTCTTTGTTTTTCTTTTCCAGCGGCGCCGGAAAAACAACTTTCCTAGTATCTCTAGCTGGAAAATGTACGTTACCTTCGGAGGGATCGGTGACCTTATGGACGCGAAATGTCAAGGAGTGCCCGGGAGCCGTCGAGATCGTTCCTCAGCATGAAGTGTTTATGGACGGGCTGAGCGTCAGGGAACATTTGGTGTTTATGGTCAGTTTACCTTTATGTTGTCTATGGGCTTCCTGGTTTGAATGTCAGGAGTGTTTGGGGTACTGCGTGGTTTATGCTGGTATTGGGTCGGTAGGGGAGATGATAGATAGTAAAAGAGTCACAGTTTGGAAAATTCGATTAGATTGGTGTTTTAGAAAAGTAAGGTAGGTTCAGGTATTCAGGAGTATTCTTTTTGTTGTGGTTTGAGTTTAGTACCTAATATTGAGTATAACAAAATACTTACCCTAATTAACTATTTATTCGAAAACTAGCAGCGCCCCGCGGTTTCACTCGCATATGTTTCGATCCCGTGGGAATATCGGGCTAAACGTGCTTTAAACTAGGGTGTCAGCCAAATACCAAACCAAATTTTATCAAAATTGATCCAGCCGTTTGTGCGTGAAGAAGTAACAAGCATACAAACACTCAAAAAACCTAAACTAAAAAGAACTGTCAAACGATTGTGTAAATGTCATCATATACAAGATAATTTGTAGGTATTCATTCGATGTTCAATTTAACAAAATGCTTTTACGCTGCATAGATAATTGTGGCCATTTTCCAGTTATGTAAATCCCGAAACCAATATTCTATAAACATTGAAACAACATCCTGTTTCTATTATAAAACGTTCTAGATTCGATAAAGTCAATATGTCAAGAATGGAACTTTTTATCTTTTCTATGCGCTGATAAAAAACAATGCAATAAAAAATCGCCAACCCGTGATGAAAATAATTTTTGTCTATGACTCATAATTATGATACACTAGCTGCGCCACTCGGTTTCACCCGCGTAAGTGTCGATCCCGTGGGAATATCGGGATAAAAAGTAGCCTGTATGTTAATCCAGGGTGTCAGCTACCTCCGTACAAAATTTTATTAAAATTGGTCCAGCCGTTTGAGCGTCAAGAAGTAACAAACATATAAACACACACACACTCACAAACTTTCGCCTATATAATATTAGTGTGATAATCAGCCTATAGTGTCCACACTGCTGGGACACAGGCCTCCTCTCAGTGAGAGGGACTGGGCTGTAATGGACAGGACTAAACTAATATTTATCTTCTGTCCTTGCCTAAATGAAATAGAAAGAAAAAGATGCCTGAACTTAAATTTAGTTTAGTTTGTGAACAACAGAATCGCCGCCAACATTTTATTGCAATCTTCTTATATATATATATAAAATGGTAAACTGACTGACTGATTGTTGATATATCAACGTACAGTCTAAACCGCTGCTCCTAGAGACATGAAATTTGGAGGGTGTGTTCTTTGTGAAGAGTAGGTATCCACTAAGAAAGGATTTTTCGAAATTCCACCCCTAAGAGGGTGAAATTTCACGCGGACGAAGTCGCGGGCAGAAGCTAGTAAAAATATAAGTACGTTTAATGTTCCAGACAGAAATGAAACTAGGCAGCTGCAAGGACCCACAGAACCAGGCTACGCTGAACAGTTTAGTTCAGGAGTTCAAGTTAAAGCCTCACATCGATACTCCTGTTGGTAGTCTGTCGGGGGGAGAGAAGAGGTTGCTGTCCCTGGCTACCACGGTAAGATAACTAATAACAACGAAGTCACCTTATGTTCTCTCTATGTTATGGGTTTGTGGCCATTGTGCGTGGGCCATGGCGGCCGTCGGTGATTATTCCAACCAGGCCACCTCCCTCCAGAAGCTGATTAAGTCTCCTGGTCTGTTGAGACCATCTGTGTACGATCTGGGTGTCCCGAGGGTTTCTGACCTTATCTGAGTGACGCTTGTGCACTCAAAGAGCACATGCGCAATGGTTTCGTCAGCCTCCATGCAAGCCCTGCACAGGGGGCTGTCCGTTATGCCTAATCACCTTATTTTAAAATGCTATCCTCATCAGCCTATTTCGGTCCACTACTGGATATAGGCCGCTCCATTAGACGCCATGTAACTCGATCTTCGGCTACTTTCGTCCAGCTGCTACCAGCCCCCACAATGTTGGGCTCGAATTCCTGGTTCCGTAAAAATCTCACCATGAAAATTTAGGTGAAGTGAGTTTGTTTTTGCTAGGAATTGACACTATTGACAGCTCACTCCACGCTCAGTTCACCTAAGTTTTCACGGTGAGATTTTTACAGAATAGCACAGCTGTTCCTGGTTTTACGGAACCCCTACTTTTGGATTGCAATTTGCACTCTACAAGCAACTAGATACCTGCATAATTATTCTCAATTATGTACCTTAAGCCAGCCCCAACATAGTTGGGAAAATGCTAGGCAGATGATGATGATAATGTACCTTCCATAAAGGCATTACAACGCTCAATCAACACACTGCCTGGTTGAAACTACGAGTACTTACGCTGCAGAGCACACACATAAACTTGAAAAAACATTCCTTTCCCAGCTCCTGTCAGACCCTCAAATCCTGATCTGCGATGAGCCCACAACAGGACTGGACAGCTACAACGCACTCCTCGTGGTAGGCGTCCTGAAGAAGCTCTCGACCACCGGCAGAGTTGTCATCTGCTCCGTGCACCAGCCGTCCTGTGACCTGTTCAAGGAGTTCAACTCGGTACTGCTGATGGCTGAGGGGAAACTTCTGTTCCATGGTTCCCAGGATGAGTGTAAGGAAGTTTTTGAGAGGTAAGTAGGTGTAACTTTAAGTAAGCCAGACAAATTGCGCTGAATATACATATTTTACAGATATAACGCGATTTTCGCAATATTTTTATTTTTCGTAGCGGCGTAGGCCCTTAATATTTCAATAACCTATTGTTCAATATACAAAATTAATATTTATATTGTCCTTAAGTCTATATTGTTCAATCATAGAAACTTTAATAGACACATTTTCTCACGCATTTCATAAGCAAGACCGTTTTACAAAATTACATTTTTCTCGTAGGCGCGCCGCTCATTTAATTTTTTTCTTAGTGAACAATTTTGATAACTTGGAAGGTATTTATTGTTATTAATTAACATCTACAGTTACTTATAAATTTCTCATTTGCAGCATAGGCTTGCGGTGCCCTCTTAACTACAATCCGGCCGAATTCTACATCAGAGCGGTGTCTAAATCAAACGGAAATGTACAGAAACTAGTGGAAATTTCCGAAAACCAGTCAGAGTACTGTGACGGCATCAGTCCGGTGCGACCCGATGCAGTTCACTGTTATAATAGAGCGTGAGTATATTTATTTATGAAGATGAACCAGTGCGATTCTGTAACCATCTCACCGTGAAAACTTAGGTGAAGTGAGCGTGGAGTGAGCTGTCAATAGTGTCAATTCCTAGCAAAAACAAATTCACATCACGTAAGTTTTCACGGTGATATTTTTACAGAATCGACCGGCTGATACTAGGGATTGACCAAGCATACATTTAGAATCATAATCGAGATTTTAATAATATTTTTTATGCTAATTCTATTGCGCTAAACGCGATTGAGAGATTTGTGATGCAAGCGGAGCTTAGAATAAAAAAAATCTGCAAGAAGTTGGATGAAATATTCTCATAGTTTAAAGTTACCTCCACATTTCAGTCGTTTCTTAGAAATACTCCAATAAAAAAATCCATAATAAATCATGGACTTTTTTTTGACAACTTTGATTGACATAGCGTGTTTGAGGCGAAGATTTTTCTAGGAAACAATTTAAACACTTTAAAAATAGTAATTAGCAGCCCAGTCATGGCCCAGTGGTAACGACCGCGACTTACGAGTTTGTAGGTCGTAGGTTTGAACCCAGACAGGCGTTTTACTTTTTGTAAATTATTTCATCACCACTGCTCTCAAAGCGGTGAAGGAAAACATCATGTTGAGACCTGCATGTTCTAGAACCAAAAATTCTAAAGAGACATGTGACATCTACCAACCCGCACTGGGCCTGCGTGGTGGATTACGGCCAATTCCCTCGCACCGAGAGTAGGCCTGTGTCCCAGCAGTGGGAACATTAGGCTGATTATGCAAAAAGCAATGTCCCAACGGTCCCATGATCCATAGGTCTAGAGACCAAGAGATCTTTAGTTTGATAAACAATTGGTGCTGCTAAATCTTACTAGATTACGAACAAGCCTACTACACTATACTAACTATGTACAGTCAACAAAAGCGATAAGTATGCAGGATCGTCGGATATAGTTGAAGTTTAGTATGAAACCGATGGATGTTCTCGAATAAAATTTTATTTTATTAATAGAAAACAAACAGCATTTATCAAATTAAATTTCAGTCGACAACATCCATCGGTTTCTTACTAAACTTCAACTATATCCGACGATCCTGCATACTTATCTCTTTTGTTGACTGTATGTAGGTTGTAGGTGCCTCGTGTCTCATAAGGCCTTGAAGTGAAGAAGTTGTCATTCCTAGAACAACCTAGAAGAAACGACAGCAAAATTATGCTAAATTTATGTTTTTTTTATCGTACCCGGCACGCTACAGCGCGTGCCAATATAATGACAAGGCTTTTTGTTATTTTGATTATTAGGTACAATATTTGTATTATGTCATGTATGTTTTGAAGCTTCGCCGTGCAAAATAGAAAGCCTGAAATATGAAGTGAGTGCTACAAAAATCTTATAAGTATTTGTAGTACGACTAAATGAGAGTAGATAGTACCAAATGGCTACAGTGGCTACTTCGATCGCGTTGAGTGTATTCCGAAACTATGTATTCAGTCTATTCTGTAAAAATCTCACCGTGAAAACTTGCGTGGAGTAAGCTGTCAGTGTCGTCCCACTGATGCTAGGGATTGACCAAACAAACATTATCGTCGGGTAAGGCCGCCAATGTTTATCTATAAGCCTTTTTTACTTTATGTTCTATAATAATTCTTATATTGTCTTTTACTTACAATCATAATCGAGATTTTAATAATATTTTTTATTTAATTCTTTTATTCTTAAACGTCACTGTTTTATTTTAACTATTGTTCGTGCGTGACGCGTTCGGGCCTCAGTTAACTTTTATGACTTGCCTTACGACTTATGCCTTATGACCTTATGCCTTATGACTTGACTTGGCAATACATGAGGATTATGTGTCAGCAGGACTTATGGCCGATTCCTATAATTTACGGATAATCCAGGGTGTCAGCTACCTCCATATAAAATGTTATCAAAATTGGCCCAGCCGTTCGATCGTGAAGAAGTAACAAACATATAAACACACCCCCACACACACACACACACTCTCACAAACTTTCGCCTTTATAATATTAGTATGATGAAGATCCTAACGGAAATGCCCGTCAGGGTAAGGCGGAGAGTTATTTCGAGCTCTTACCAACTACCGATGCTTCTTCATCAGCACATGCCGGGACTCCGAGATATAAAAGATCCCTTACGTTTACGTACTACTTTGAAAAACAGATTATAGTGCCTAGTAGAGCTACTGAACAATATGTTCATTAAAATTATGTAAGTAATGCATGTGTTTCTTACAGCATACAACGGAACTGGTTCATGCAGGTACATCTATTGTTATGGCGGCTGTCTTTGACATTGAAGAGAGAAATTAGAAACCAACTTTTACAATTATTTATAACTGTGGTAAGTTATGGATTTTTAAATGGTAAACAAGCTTGCAGCCCACCTGATACTTGTGGTTTCCTAGAAAATCTGTAATTTTCATCAGTATTTGACATTAAGGTGTGTGAGGGGTCCGTGGCTAAATAATAACAGCCGCACAGGTCAATCGATCAGGTTAAGCCACGCTTGCCGCGGTTGGTCTGTGGATGGGTGAACATCTTTACATACCGAGACCCCTCCGTGCTTCGGAAGTCCCGGCTGGCATTCGTGGCTCTTTGACAGTCGTGACAGGTACTCAGAAGCACGAAAGTCTGACAACCAGTCTTACCAAGGGGTATCGTATCACCCAGTAACTGGGTTGTGGAGGTCAGTATAGGCAGTAACTCCATGTAAAATACTGGTATTCAGCTGCATCCGGTTAGACTGGAAGCCGACCCCAACATAACTCCTGCACCCCCACCCTGCACCTATGCAGGATTCTAATTGAGCGTTTCCTATGTAGAAGAATCGACAAGAAACTACATAGTTACTTCATAGGTATTTTTAACAAAGAAATAATAAACCTCTTTTTATTTCCCAGGTAGTAACCTCAATGGTCCTCGGAGTAGCCTATGTAGGAGCCTCAGGCACCACTCAACGAGGAGTCCAGGAGATCAGAGGCTTCCTCTGGCTGATCACGAGCGAGGTGTCCTTCGGGGTGTCATACAGTGCCCTGTACGCGTTTGAGTATGAGATCGCGTTGTTTAAGAGAGAAACTGGGGTCTATAAGTGTTCGGCGTACTTTGTATCAAGGTTGTTGAGTTTTGTAAGTATTTTCTATTATTTTTGTGTTACTTTGTTAGTGTATTTATACTGTAAGTTGTGCGTAAAAAAGGCAGATGCTGTCCAGTAACAGCAAGGAAGTAATGCATATCTACGTATATCGACCTGACTCGACTATCGGTTGACTGGTAGAAAATGCCTAAGGCATTAAGTCCGCCTTTGTACAGTATTTCTTTTACTTGTGCATAAAGTCTAATAAATAAATAAATATATTCCTGAATGCTCAGGAACCGGAAGTTGACATTATACGTTATTTATAGCAGTAAAACTATGTTTAATGTTTATATGACGTATTTTAACGCTTGCTGCGCGCTTTGGTGTTTACTGTAAGTGCAGCAAGCAATTGTTATATAAATAAATAATAAATAAATATCAATTTCCTGAAAAAAACAGATAAGTGCTTTCACAAAAATGCCAGAAATGGCTATTAAAAGAAATGGCCAAGGGGCAAAAGTCTGCTAGTGTTTAAATAAACACAACTATCTGTACTTTCACAGCGATTTCCCGTAGCTGTTTTTTTTTTTAATATGATCACGATGATAGACATGACCTGACTCGTTCCTTTGGTGTTTGTGTTCTTACTCTGCGTCATATTTAGGCGATTGGCACACTGCACCGCATTAAGACTCCTTCAAACAGGCGAGACACGCGATAAAAATCGAGCGCGACACAAAGGCACCGCAAGTCGCGCAACGAGCGGTGCCTTTGAGTCGCGCGCGATTATATCGCGTGTTGCGCCTGTTTGTCGGAGCCTTTACGCAGCGGGACACAGAAAAAATTTGTGTTTTACTTACAAATTCAATAAAAACGCGCTTCCGTGCGAGGAATTTGGCTTCGTTTCAGGCACCCCCTGCGCAATGCGGTGCAGTGTGCCAACCACCTTACACCAAAACGTATTTTCTTTCTTTTCTTTTATCATTTCACAATCTATTGGAGGGCATTTCTCCATGTAGCACTCTTACTTACATTTTCTTGATATTTCAACTTGCTCCCACAGATACCACGTTGCATAATATGGCCGATCCTGCTGGTATCCGTCGCCACTCTAGCGGTAGACCTTCCTCACTACATCATGACCGCTACGGAGTTCACCATCCTCTTGATCCTCAGCGCAATTCCTGCTGTTGCTTATGGTAAGATATTTATGTCTGTAGCGGTATCGCACATGAGAACAACGCGTCATACTGACGTCACGCAAAATCTTGCATCTCGCAAGCAGAGTTTACCGCGCAACTAGCATAGATACAACGGCCCAACATGAATCATCTCGGGCAGTTGCCAGACACAACACCCGTCTGGTCGGAGGATCCTCCCTTTTCTATAGAGCATGAGTGAACTTTACACCCTGTTCCTCATACCTCTATATATCTTAAGATAATCTAATCCTTGTCTACTTACCTATTGTATGCTATACTTCAGCAACTTTGTAATGTCCACTGTTAGTATAATGCCGTTGCACAGGATTTGTCGACAAATCCTGGGCTAAGCTCAAAGGAGTTTGAATGAAGCTGACTCAAAAGGTTTGATATAAGATGTTCCCAACTTATAGCTTATACGTAGATGTGTGTATAAATGAACCAATAGTGTTCATGTTGCAGTAACAAAACGACCCAGTTCCCTTAATTGACTCTTACAACGGAACGTGGTTCATAGAGTTGCTACGCAAATAGAATGGTACAGTCAGCAACAAAAGTCGATTAACACTTCAGTTTTTTTAATCTCAGTTATTGAGCAAAATATTAACACTTCAGTTTTTTTTAATCT
Organism: Oligia latruncula; assembly: GCA_948474745.1. NCBI lineage: Eukaryota > Metazoa > Arthropoda > Insecta > Lepidoptera > Noctuidae > Oligia > Oligia latruncula. The sequence continues at coordinate 4,123,088 of OX419684.1, read as the reverse complement.
CAGCTATTGAGCAAAATATTAACACTTCAGTTTTTTAAATCTCAGTTATTGAGCAAAATATTTGTTCAAAATTGCAGCGGAAGTACAGCCAACAGCAAAAGTAGATGATCAAAATCAGAAATTCAAAAGACATTGGTCATTCGTTAGATTTTTGACACTCGTTACGGGGAGTAAGAAGTCCGAAGATCTAAAAATGAGTCTTGCTAAGGGGTACCGTGCTACCCAGATTGGAGAGGTCAGGCAGTCGTTCCATGTAAAATACTAGCATCCAGTTAGACTGGAAGCTGACATATTTGGGAGACAGCTAGGCAGATGATGATGATCCACTCACATGAAAATGTCCGAGATTTTGCATCGTGTGTAATTCACCGATCGGACGTCCGCCAGATCTGGCTATTGAAAAAACTGTGACAGCAAGCACGTTCCACGCCTCAGTATTTTATTTTTTGTAATTTTGTCTATGGGAGTATTGCTTGCGTTCCAGGTTCTTTAGTCGAGTTGTTAAATATAGTACATCTGTGCCAAAAACCGTGAGTGTGTACCGGCATTACGATTTTTTATCCTTATGATTGATCCTATCGATTGGTGCCATAAAAGTACAGGATGCTATTTTTCGGATTTTAGTTGGTTCGATTCCCGGGTGTGACAAGCGTATTTTCAAAAATCTTTAAATGCAGGATTGTTTCTTTTAAAAATAAAGGAATGTTTTCTTTGAGTAAAATTTACTGTCTTGAGTATTTAGAGTGCTTTCCCTCCAGGTACGCTTCGAAACTTCAACCCTGTTTATGTGTCTCTTGTGAAATTTTTATGCTTCTAGCTCCAGTGCTTTAAGCTGTGCGTCATCTGTTAGTGAAAGAGTGATTGAACTTAAGATTTTTATTAAGTAGTAGATTGTCTTCTGCAGGTCTAGGCATGGCAGCCCTCTTCACCTCCACGGGCATGATAAGCGACGTGATGCCATGCGTCGACCTCCCACTGCTCCTCATGTCGGGTGCATTCCTGAGATTATCATCCTTGCCACCCTGGATGTACCCAGTCAAATACATATCGCATTTCTACTACGCCATGGATGCGATCAGCAATATTTATTGGAGACAGATTGACTTCATAGGTAAGCGAGAGTTGAAAAGATGATTGTAATTATTTCCAACTAGCTGCGCCCCGCGGTTTCACCCACATAAGTTTCCATCCCGTGGGAATTTCGGGATAAAAAATAGCCTATACGTTAATCCAGGGTGTCAGCTACCTCCATACCAAATTTTATCAAAATTGGTCCAGCCGTTTGAGCGTGAAGAAGTAACAAACATATAACCACATACACACCTGAAATCGCGATAAAAAAATCAGCTGTTTCCTACATTTATATTCGTATAACTCGTCAAAATGTAGGGAACAGCTGATTTTTTTTTCGCGATTTCAGGTTTGGTCCCATACTAGAAGTTGTTCATAGTGATGAGTACAAATGACCTCTTAAGAGGTTGTTAATGTTTTACCAATAACCCTCTTTATAATATTAGTGTGATAGAAAATAAGTGTTTGCTGCTGCGTGTATGTGGGCAAAACATGAAACTTCCGTGGATATCATTAGTCTTTTTTTTTTCCTAGATTGTCCAACAAACGAGACTATAACCTGCGTAAAGGATGGCGCAGCAGTGTTACTAGAAAATGGTTACGTTAAAGACTACATTTTTCAAGATTCCTTAGGATTTATTTTGTTAACTTTATTATGGTGTGTTCTGGGGTACCTAGGATTGAAGAGGGAGGAAAGAAAAGGTTATGCTTATTAAAGTAAGATTTGTTTTTATGTAAATTAAATTGTTAAAAATACATGTTTTGTTTTATTGTATAGAAAAACACTATAGAAAGTCTTATGACATAGTTGTGAGGTGATGGCGACAGCAGCAGTGTCAACAGCCGCCTTTTGACCACCACGTCAAAAAAGCAAAAATGTGCCCTCGGGCGGCGCGCGCGCCAAGCTACGAATTACCTACAATTCTGTCATGTAGCATATTGTAGTCTTTGGTCGTGACAATGGCGTGCTGGGCACATTTTGGTTTGTCATCTACACATGACTTGGTCAAAAGGTTAAAATAATTAATTATTCATTTGCATGGGCAATAAATGCAACTTCCGAAATGTTTTCCAAATATTGCAAAATGATACGAGATTATTAAGTTATACTTAGTAAGTATCAAGTTTCATGTTATTGGCACTAGATATAAAAAAACAAAGTTAGATCGTCGTTTAATCGGTTTTTAAATAAAAGTGGTTTAAATTAGGAAGTGCTTTATATAATATTATTCATAGTTAAAATATTATCTACAGAGATTTCCTACAAATACATTGAGCTCTTACACAATACACGATAATACAAAATAATTAACTTATTATCTAAGTATTTTCTTCTCAATAATTATAAAATACAATACGTTTCCCGGTCTTACCAATGGCACAGATTACTAAATAGTTACTACGTAACAGATACTTCACTCAGTAGAAAATTTCCAATACCTACAGCTATAATAGCCTACTCCGTCGCGTCAGCAACCGCTGCATGCTAAAATGTGCCTAAATGCTCAAGCGTACAGTTGTGATTGCTTCGCACCGCGCGATCCCACAGCAATCGCAGGGCTGCCTCTTCATTAAAATTAAATTAACATAACTATTTGTGTCTATTTTATTGAGAACTGTGAATATGTTGTGACTATAGGTGGTAGTTTAAAATGGTATCGTTTATAAAATATGTTTTTTATAAATTGGTGCCGACTGTGCAGTACATCTAAAACATGACATGACATCTTCATTGACATGTAAATGGAAAAATGTTAGATGTTTACCCCTTCTTTTACTTGATTTGCACCCATCTACTGCACATAAGGCACCACACGGCATCGTAATACGCGTACGAACGAACAGCACTATTAAAATTGAACGGCGTACGCGCGCTTCGCTTGCGAAAACCGCACTGAATTTGATCCGCCGGCGGACCGAGACCGCTCGGCTGGGCGGTAGGCACTTATAGCGCGCAAGTACATGGAGTGACGGAGGCCTGCCAATGGGTATAGTAACTGGGGGTTTATTTATAAACGATGATTAAAGTCAAGTGACGTTCAAACGTCAAAAATGTTAAAGTTAAGTCGCTACTTAACTTTAAGCATCGATTATGAATAAAGGGTTGTGGAGCTCAGATAGGCAGTCGCTCAATGTAAAATATACAGCGACATCTGGTTAGACTGGAAGCCAACCCTAACATAGTTGAAAAGCTAGCCTTTTTTCATCAGCATAGAAGAAACATTTTCACACACAAAATCTATTATTTACAAGTACATACATACACATAGCTCAATACATTGGCTCAATATTACAAAATGTCGGCCCCGATCCCCGAATAGCAGAATAAATAACTATTAAAACATGGGAATTAACATGAAAAAAAAAAGATGAAGATAATTCATTTTTTTCTCATATATTTTGTAAGGAACGGCTTTGATGATATCTGGAGAACGGAATGACTGATTTCGATAATGATTCTGAGGCGGTACGAAGTTCGCCGGGTCAGCTAATATAAAGACAACCACCGTATAAATAGAGTAGCTATTATCTATGTATGGTCAGATATAAATGGCGCCTCTGCATTATGGTTACTAATAAAAAGACCGTTAACAAAAAGTTTAGGTTACCTATGTTTTAATATTATGCAACTTATTCTGATGGTGAATGAACTCTAATTTGTTCAAGTCGTTGGTTTTTTCATAACACTGAACGAGATTTTAATTTATTATGGACTAGCTGCGCCCCGCGGTTTCAACCGCATAAGTGTCGATCCCTTGGGAATATCGGGATAAAATGTAGCCTATATGTTAATCCAGGGTGTCAGCTACCTCCATACAAAATTTTATAAAAATTGGTCCAGCCGTTTGAGCGTGACGAAGTAACAAACATATAAACACACACTCACACCTTTCTATTATTACTGTGATTAAGTTAGAACTCCAAATTGTTTCTAAGTTTTTTAATGAACCCCTAGTGGACTCCTGCAGCTTATATAAAACTGGCCTTTTCAAAATGTAGGATTCTCCATTTTTATTTCTTTTGAAACATCTTAAAATGTACCTATAGCTTCTGCAAAGCGCAGGCGCATCCCACCCGCGCTATTGCTTCTTTTTCGGTTAGCGCTCTTTCTAATTTTTTATATTTGTACTCGGCTCTTAAGGGTTGAAACGTGATGTTAAATAGCCTATAACCTACCACAATAATTGGGTTATCAAATGCAAGAAAGAATTTTTCAAATCAGACAGGTAGTTCCAGAGATTATCGCTTTAAGACAGACAGACAGACGCGGCGGGAGGACTTTGTTTTATAATTATGTAGTAATGCTATGATCCCCAATGCTTAGTCATGAATCTTGGCTTACAGATAACAGTTATCTAGCCACAAATCTAGTTTCGTAGATACTTTATGACTGAGCTTCTTAAAAAAACATATCTGCAATACCTAATAATAAAAACACTGACTTAATAACGTCTGCATCCATCATTTTATTCTCATAACCTTACAAAATATCGTACATATCTAAGTATACCTTAATTCAATACACCGGCGTCCCCCGACTCCTCTTCACCACCATTGCAAAAGCCACAATATTCCCTACAAAGTACATGGCTACCAAACACACACAATTTCTCCAGAAGTTCCTCTCATCGTACCCAAATCTGGTCAGCACTCCAGCCCCAGTCCTGATACAAGGCAGACCTTCTGCGTTCACACAATTTATGCTGTCAACTAAATTCCATTGTAAAACGGAAATACACTCGGTTCCATAGTAAAAACTGGAGATATACCGAAGCCAGGAGAAGTATACAGGTGCAGTGGCTAGGTTCAGGTAGATTCCAGAAAACATGAGTCCTATTATGTCGTAGGGAACTGAGATTAGAGCTGCAGTTTCCATTTTGTCGAATGTCGCTGATAGTAATGAGCCTGGAATGACAAAATGTATAAAATTCCATTTGTAAAATGGACTCTATGGGCAGCAGGAAAAATTCCATTTGTAAAATGGACTCTATGGGGAGCAGGAACTCCATTTATAAAATTGACTTTGTTTTGAATTATTTTCTGTCAATTACAAAATCCTCCAATCAGGCTACTTTATTTAAATAGCGTAGATTTACACAGTAGCGATTGCTTTAATAAAGTCGTCATTTTTTGTAAGTTTTTATTTCTTTTCAACTGATCTTTAGTAAGTAAGTTCATGATTATCTTTTGTGATCAGGGAGCCTAAAAAGGCCGCTTTGGCAGAATCATAAAAGGATACGATTATGAATCATAATATGGCGAAGCTAGTTCGTGTTTTTAATTTTTTCGCTGAACTACGTAGATATAATCAAAGAGATTGGGATTGGATTTGGATTGGATTGATTTGTATTTTAGCACAGACATAAAAAAATAACTGAAAAATCCCTCACCAATGGGATTTGATACGAATAACTTAACAGTTAACTGTCCATTATATTATCCTTTTATGATCGTGCCAAAGTGGCCTTTTTATGCCCACAGATCAGTAATGATAAAATGAATAATGACAAAAAATAAAACAAATCCTATTGTATGATATGATGCCAAGAATAGCCAAGTCATTTTTCGTACACATTAAATTACATAATATGTATAGATTGGTTGCACAAGCTAGGGAACTGTTGCCCATTACTAAAGCTCATTTAGCCAGATTAATTGTATGCTATGTCCTACATGCAAGATAGGAACTAAAACGATATTGTGTGAGTAGGCACATGGTGATGGTCCATTTTCGTTATTTATTCCAAGGGAATTTCATGCATAATGGGTAAGGAATTAGGCAGGGTAGGTATAAACTAAACAAGCAAACAACAAACACATATGAAACTTCGTAAAGTTTATTGAGCCAATTCATCAGATCTAAAATTATTGCCAATTCATATTAAAAACTTTTAAGTTGTAAAAGTTGCGATTTAACAATAAGAACGAGCATTACGTCAGTCCTTTTTTAACAATAAGGCCACATTTATACTTATTTTTTAACTTATTAACTAAGTCACCGGCACGGGCAAGTTTCCAAGCAGAAACACGAATGGTGCTTTTGGTAAAAGCTATATACAATTGAACTATTTTTAATATACAGGTGTTCCCCTACTCCTCTTCATAACCATGAGGAAGGCTATGAAATGACCTATACAGTACATACTGAACAAACAGAGACAGTTTCGCCAAAAATTTTCTTCTGCGAACCCAAATCTTCTTAGCACATCAGGCCCTGTTCTTATACAAGGCATACCGTCAATTTCTACACAATCAATTATAGCGATGGAATCCCATTGAAGAATGGAAATACTCTCGACGCCATAATAGAAACCTGATACATATCTAAGCCAGGAGAAGTAAGGTGAGACGCTTGCTAAGTTCAAGTAAAGGCCAGAAAACATAGTGCCAAGGAGGTCGAATGGTACGGATACCAGTGCAGCGGTTTCCATTGAGTTGAACGTCGAAGATAGGAACGAGCCTGGAATTTTGAAAATAGAATTGCAATGCCAATTAGATAATGGAAGATATTCTAGTGAACTGGAATCTTATAATTTCGATTTTTTATGCTACTATTTGCTATCCGTTAAAATGATGGATTGGATACGTTCATTTTTGTAGTCCAGTCGTTAATTTAATTTAGAATGTTTGATGATTATAGGTATATCAATGAGCATTTTCATGCTTATCATTTGGGACCTGTAGATACTGAAACTTTGCATTATTAGTATATCTTAGTACAGGCAAGGTCAACTACAGGGAGCTAGGCAAAAAGAGTAAGTTATGTACCTACAAAGAAAAGTGTTTGGACTTACCATAAGCGTTCGCATAGTTAGCGCACAGGATACAGACGAAGTTGAAGCCCAGCCAGCCCATGAACCCTCCGTGGAGACCAGCTACCAAGAATATGAGGGTCGTAAAGAGTGTCGGCTCTATCACTGCTCGTGGTATCTGGAAGGTGAAGGAAAATATCATGTAGAGATATGTTCCAGTTCGAAGGTATATTTTTATGCTTTAACCGTTTATTTATTTATTAAAACTTTATGCACAAGTAAAAGAAATACTGTACAAAGGCGGACTTAATGCCTGAGGCAACTATAACAACGATAGGGTCTAGGATATAGGGTCTACCAACTATAGGGCGTATGGCACTCGTGGGTTGCAGCTGAAAATCAGCGTCAGGTGGGTACACCTTGTGCTGTTATCTGACATTATGCTGAGCTGAGGCCTTTTGGCATTATAATCTTTGTTTTCTGTTTTTATAGTTTTAAGGTGTATTTATTTTGCTGTAATGCCAATAAACGCATTTTTCTTTCATTCTTTCTATAGAGTTTGTAGCTTTGTCTTTAATGTTATCTTTGTCAACAATTCGTTTTCAACCATTATGTTGATTCCTGGCTTTATTATCATAATATTAAACAGTTTTTGTTTGTTAATTTGTTTTACTGAGAAAACCTTATTTTTCTTCATTAATTTAGTAAGGACAAAAATAGATTAATCACAATAAAACGACTAAAGAATTATCAGTGAATTGATGGTGAACAGTGCATTGTAAGGAATTTTTTGTCCAAAGAGCATTTTTAGGGTTCCGTACCCAAAGGGTAAAAACGGAACCCTATTACTAAGACTTCGCTGTCCGTCCGTCTGTCTGTCACCATGCTGTATCTCATGAACCGTGATAGCTAGACAGTTGAAATTTTCACAGATGATGATTTCTGTTGTCGCTATAACAACAAATACTAAAAACAAAATAAAATAAATATTTAAGGGGGGCTCCCATACAACAAACGTGTTTTTTTCGGCGTTTTTGCCGTCTGTCTGTCACCAGGCTGTATCTCAAGAACCGCGGTAGCTAGACAGTTGAAATTTTCACAGATGATGTATTTCTGTTGCCGCTATAACAACAAATACTAAAAACAAAATAAAATAAATATTTAAAGGGGGCTCCCATACAACAAACGTGTTTTTTTCGGCGTTTTTGCCTTGTGGTACGGAACCCTTCGTGTGCGAGTCCGACTCGCACTTGGCCAGTTTTTTTAAATTCAAAACCTCTAATTGGCAACTCTTTAACTGATAAAGTTAAAAATATTCCAAAACTACTACACAATTTAACGATGTGAACCATAAAACAAACTGGTCTGACCACATTATAGCATCTGTGTCACAATTTACAGGGCCTCATTATAAAAATAGAAATCTTTCTAGCTCATTATATTTACATCAATATTATTCTCAATCGCTTCTGTATATATACAGACAACTGATAGATTTCGACTGTTCGACACCCTCTATGGAAAAAGGTACCTAATATTTGTTGGAATAGTAATTAAAGGCTATTATTATTTAATTAATTAGCTAATTACTCGTAAAGTGTATCTAATCATGTCCATTGGTAACGGACTCACCTAATAACTTTAATATACTGAGTAAGGTTGCTGGCTTCCTTAGAAATCTTTGAAAAAGTTGTTGATCAAATAAAATGCATTCTAAAAAGTTTGCTTCTTTAACGTGATCAGAAGCGTTTAGTTGTATCAAGAACTAAATTAGTTTATTACAAATCAGGGTTATGTAATACCTACCCTCTTTAAAAAAACTTACCCAAAATATCATCTTCGACAAATAATAAGGTAACGGTGAATACAGTCCACTAGCCGTTTCTCTCAGCAGTATGGGAACCTCACTAGGGAACGTGACGAAGACGGCGTATATGAAGAGGAATATCGTCTCCGTTATCGTGAGGTAGAGGAGACCTTCCACGTTCTGTATGTCACGCTGATCCAGCTCGTCGAAGTGCCCGTTGTAGGGGACTGAGATTATCAGGCCCACGAACTATAGAGAGAGAATTAAGCTTTATAATACAGGTTAAGAACTCCAGAAGCCAGAAGAAATCAAAAAGCAAACTTCCTGAAGACTCAGAGAAAACACGTTGGTCATAATATTAATAGAAACGAAAATGATATAACTATAGAACCAGTTGCATTTTTAACTATAGAAAGATCGGTACCGAAAGATAACGAATTTAAAACTCACCATGAGCAGTACGAATTCGGCAACCCAAATGCTGTAGTTTCGCTTGAGCGCTTGTAAGTTCCTCCACATCAACCAGTAGAATTGTACGAAGTAATTCACTTTGACTCTGTAATACCATATTTATTTCAAACAGACCTTTATGGAATAGTGCAAGGAGTTAATAAATTAGATCTAATAACACTAACGTTTGAAATCGGTGAAGATTCTTGTATTGACGATTTATTTAACTAAACAATTCTATTGGGGATAAAAAGAGCTTTACAGATAAAAGACTCAATAATGAATCTCATAATATAACACCATGAAAATGATTTGTCTCTATACGACGAGCATGATTTGAATAATGTAACTTATAGTAAAGCTGTTACTTTTGCTAACTAAGTTGCAGCAACAAGCAACAATACAAGTATTAGTAGGTACCTATTTTATCAAAAATTATTAACTAGAAATAAAAATCTAAAGGTAGGAACAAAAACAATAAAATACTTACAGAGTTATATACCGCTCAAAATATTTATCCTGAAACAAAACATATTATAGTTAATAAAGTCATAAATATTTGCTTGCAATATTTAACAATAAATGTGAATGTTTTACAAACCTAAATTCAAATGTTCGACACTGATGTTCATAATCTGTGTTTTATGCAGGCGTGAAAACGTTACAAATATTATATCAATAAATTCATTATTTATTTAGTATTAGCATATTGTTGGTCTAACAAACACATTTTAACACTCGTAATATAGAATTTATGAATATTATTTAGGCGAATGTAAATTTTCTAAAGACTTGTATTTCATTTGGCATATAATAAAAAGTTTATATCTAGACGATCAAAGATAAAACTACAGATTAGCACAACTTTGCATCGTGAGAACAACAAGAACTTTATCATTGATTTTGATCCCATTTCAGATAAGAATTTTAATGACTAGTTTTGTTTATCTCCATATCCTGTTTCAAGCGTAAAGTGATCTGCCCATTTTATATATATCCTAAATGTTAAATCCATTAAGGTTACGGATAAGAACAGCTTATCTTCAAATGATAATGAGAATATTTCAGAAACACCTCAAAGGCCTTTTGCAAAAACTTTGTTATCATTGATTTTGATCCCATTTCAGATAAGAATTTTAATGACTAGTTTGGTTTATCTCCATATCCTGTTTTAAGCGTAAAGTGATCTACCCATTTTACATATATCCTAAATGTTAAATCCATTAAAGTTACGGATAAGAACAGCTTATCTTCCAATGATAATGAGAATATTTCAGAAACACCTCAAAGGCCTTTTGCAAAAACTTTGTTATCATTGATTTTGATCCCATTTCAGATAAGAATTTTAATGACTAGTTTGGTTTATCTCCATATCCTGTTTTAAGCGTAAAGTGATCTACCCATTTTACATATATCCTAAATGTTAAATCCATTAAAGTTACGGATAAGAACAGCTTATCTTCCAATGATAATGAGAATATTTCAGAAACACCTCAAAGACCTTTTGCGAAAGAAAAATGCAAGTAGAACAAGAAAAAGCAGTTAATACGAAAGGAGAAATCAAATATTCCATAAAACAGGGTCCAAACAGTTAATGATGATGATGATATGCATAGGGTGACGATGATACTTGCGAGAAGTTCATTTGAAAGTAATTTCAAAATGATGAAGATTTACACTGTATATTTCATTTGAAAGACTTTCTAAAAACTACTTCACTCCACGTACCTTGTCATCAGTTTCACCATTAAAGTACGCAGTTTCATCTTTAACCTGACTGACTTGGCTGTCAACCTCAGCAGCTATGTCAGACCGTGAGTATTCGTCGCAGATGCGCCGGATTCGGTCCCGGCTCTCCATCTCCTTGTCTGCTTCGATACCCAGCAGGGATATGTAGTACTCTGCCGCGTTGAAACCGAGCGGACATTTGAAGCTGAGACTGTGGAAAAATTACAAGTTGCTTAATTAAGTGTGCTATATACAGGGTTATTGGTAAAACATTAACAACCTCTTAACAGGTATTTGTACTCATCATTATGAACAACTTTTACTATGGGAACAAACCTGAAATCGCGAAAAAAAACAGCTATTCCCTACATTTTGACGAGTTATACGAACATAAATGTAGGGAACAGCTGAACAGCTTTTTATCGCGATTTCAGTTTTATAATATCAATTTCTTCGGCGAAAATCATTGGCAAGGAGCAACTCCAGCAAGTAAAAAAATACATGTATGGTCAGAAGTCGACCATTCGTTATAAAATTGATTTAATTCATATAAAGGGCAACCATAATAAGACCCATCACGCTTGTTTGCCATTGGATATAATATTTTTATTCATGGGCCAATTTCTTAAAACTTCATAACTTATGATAATTTGTTTAGCTTCATTAAAGTTTCCCAAGAACGACAATCATCTTGATTGCCAAGAGAATGATTAACGATACTAATTAAAGTCATCATGAATTGAGCTGCTCGACGACTGACAATTGCGTGCACTGACTGGACAGGTCCACTCAATCAGTGTGGTTCTTTCCTCAAAAGACCATTTCAAACTCCAGTCTACATGGTTTGCATATGATCTAACCAAGATTATGTCAGCTCTTTCAAAAAGAATGTGACCTCTGAGTTTGTTTCGGGCTTTCTTCTCAGAGTATGCGATAGGAAACGTCGACGTCATCTGGTTTTAAAAACATGATTGACGTGTGTACAAACTTACTACCAAGAAACTACTATGATTTACGTTCAACAAAAAACGAAATGAATATAATGATTAATTTAAGATGCAAAGCTTTTCCTGGTACCCATTTGGACCAGACAGACGATATTTGCTTTATTATGAGTTTGTGGCTTTAGAAACCAGTTGGTGCAACAATAAACCAACATGACAATAAAAACATAAAACAAAAAAAAACTAGACAGCTTGGTGCGAAAAAAGATGAAGGTTGACCATGAAATGCAAATATTCATTCATAATTACCCTATAATGTTCCCTCGGCCGGTGCTCTGAGCATATGGCCAATTTACCTACCTCTTATAGCTATCATTGTTAGAAATGCTGCAGAATTTTTAATAAGTCCCCACGAACTAAAAAATCATCAGCTCCATGGAAAGCTATCCTTCATTACAGAGCAGCACGACTTAGTGGAATAACAGAAGACGGTTAATGCACCATGACCAAAGATTAGCTAGAGTCTGCTAGAGAGAGATTTGGCAAAGCTATTAAGGTATAGTACCTCAACAGCTTTGCCAAATCTCTCACTCGATGCAACAAAACTGGTCAGCCTGCTTAATGGTACCGTCTGTGGAAGGCTATCCTTCCCGCTAACTTTTTATATTCAACGTAGTGTAGGTAAGTAATTAGTAGTTAGCGAAGGAGGTGGCGCGAGACGGATGAGGGAGAGAGCTTCCCGTCCCAGTCGCCGCGGGAGACGCTCAGGGCGTCGAGAGCCACGGGACGACTCCCGGCCACCGTAGGCGCGGGCCTGCGGGCGGAGAGTAATGGGTAGCTCACCGTCCGATCAGGACCAGGCCCGTGCCGGACGGCGCGTACGTGTTCCACGCGCGCCTCAAAGAGATATCAGCAGCAGAGAAGGGGCCCCCCTTAGGGCCGAAGCCTGCCGGGTCAGCGGGATTGTCCGAAAGGGTTACCGCTGGCCCGAAACATAAAGGGCTAAGGAAGGAACACGGGTGGGTTTTAGTCAGTAAGAGTCTGACACTCCCTACCGCTCCACCCAGAGCGGGAGGGATCATTTGATGACTTCCCATCCGACAAAAAATAAAAAGGCTATCCTTCCACTAGCCAGCAGCACTTGATGGAACAGCTCGAAGACTCCGGAAACTGGTTGGTGCACTGAGCATACAACCAGTTTTTTTCCTAGTACCGAAAAACTCTATCCTCCCATTAACCAACAGCATCTCTTCAAAGTAAGAGTGAACAGGCTTCTTTTGGGTGAGCTCACTCCATCGTCGACTTTGTCTCTGTCAACTCTGACCTAGACTAGAATCAAGAGCAAAGCCATTTCAAATAAAAAAAAAGCACAACGTGGTGGAACAGCTGGAAGACTCTAGAAGTAGGTTGGTATACTGAGCATACAACCTCCATACAAACTCCTTAAGACATACTGCAAAATATATAAAAGATATTATACTTACGATGCAAAAAACTGGTCAGCCTGCTCAATGGTACCGTGGAAGGCTATCCTGCCACTAGCCAGCAGCACAACTTGATGGAACAGCTCGAAGACTCCGGAAGCTGGTTGGTGCACTGAGCATACAACCAGTTTTCCTCCTATGGCCAGCTTCCTTAGGCGGGCTACTACGGCAGCTGCTGCCCAACTGTCAAGGCCTGTTGTCGGTTCGTCGCAGAATAGGATTGGAGGATCATTTAGGAGCTGTGGAAGAGAGTCTGTTTAAGATTTTGTTGTGAGCGCTAAACATACATAAAGTACGACAATGCTTATATACAAGAGTCGTATCGCATGGGTCGATGATTTATATAACGCAGCATTATTTCCTACCCATATATGTCTTTACTATCATCTGCAACTGCTATTATTTAATGTACAGTCAGCAAAAGAGTTAGGTATGCAGGATCGTCGGATATAGTTGAAGTTTAGTAATAAACCGATGGATAATGTTGTCGAATAAAATTTAATTTTATTAATAGAAAAAAAACAGCTCATTTTTCATTTTAAATTTCAGTCGACAATTACGACTTACATTAATTAATTCATTTCAAGACCTTTTTGCTGCAATATTGAACCTATTTGTGTTTAAGTATTGAATCCATTCTTTTTCGTCACTTACCTGAACAGCCAAAGCGACTCTTTTCCTCTCTCCGCCAGACAACGCCTTCAGTTTAGTTTTGTCGCAGTTATTGACTCCGAGTTCACTTAAAAGAAGCTGAACACGCCTCGCTCGTACTATTTTCGTCGCTCGTTTGTCCATCATCATACGGGCCTGGGATCAAGAAAATGGTTTTTTTTATATTCTATTAGGTTATAGAGGTATGAGGAACAGGGTGTAAAGTTCACTCGTACTCTATAGAAAAGGGAGGATCCTCCGACCAGACGGGTGTTGTGTCTGGCGGGCAACTGCCCGATGATTCATGTCGGACCGTTGTATCTATGTTAGTTGCGCGGTAAACTCTGCTTGCGAGATGCAGGATTTGCGTGACGTCAGTATGACGCGTTGTTCGTATGTGGCGTTGTAGATACCGCTACAAGGTTATGAAGTTTTAAATAATGGAGGAAGAAGTTTTTAAACCAATTGGAATGACAACAATCTAGGACTCACTTCTTCAGATCGCAAATAATGAGGCATTTTCGCTATATTATGAACGACACCATCATTGACCTTTTCTGGCCCCCTGATGCAATGGTTGAATTACCATTTCAACTAAGCAAACTCTTCCGCATTCATTTATTCTTCTCCTTGTTGAAGACAACATTCATCTGTCGCTATGAATAAGAAAAGTGCTATTGGGCACATTCTTCAATTTTAATAAGACAATTTAATAGTTCAGGTTATAATTAAATTACTTATTAGTCATTTTATAAGGCTAGATTGTAATAAGATTAGGGTTCATCCTATTGTTGAACCCTAGGAAAAGGAAAAAAAAACTGTCGCTAATCAACTCAAAAAAACAAAAGTCATTTATTCAAATTAGGCTGATATTAACACTTATTAAAAAGAAGCCCCCAAAACTAAACGAACAACCGAGAAACCTGCGAGAAACACAGAACCGGTCGAAGTGGAGGTGCTTGGGGGAGGCCTATGTCCAGCAGTGGACGTCTTTCAGCTGAAATGATGATGATAATGATAATGAGACCCGAAAACCACTTCCTAGTGCTTTAGCTGGGAAAAGGAAGTGGCGTTACAAACTCCCTAGCAGCACGTATGCAGTAGTAGTAACTTACCATAAACTCCATATGTTCAGAGACAGTCAGGTCATCAATAGCCAAGTCTTCCTGCGGCACGAAGCCAGAGATCATGGAGATAAGGTCTGCGCCAGCTAATCTGCCGTTCAGCATCAGGTAGCCGGTCATCGCGCTTTTGTCACGACGGCTGATGGCGGCCAGCAATGTGGTCTTGCCGGCACCACTGAGGAGGAACGGCTTCTTTAGAATATCACGTGTAGGATTAAAATACCAGAGGGCCAAGACAACTGGCAGTTGCTTTCTCCGTATTTCTACACCGACTTTCCACAGGATTGACTGATGTTTTTCGGTAGCATATGTGTATCCAATACATTTTGTCATTTCCATCGTCGTCATAGCTGATAGAATGTCAGTTTCGCTAGGCACTCAACGGGATGATTGCGTAACACACTAACAGTAGGAATCGCTTTCATTTTGACAGTTCAACAACTTTCATTGCGTTATTTACGTTGTTGAGCAGACACATTTTTCGAACATAATTATACATTACTAGCTTCTGCCCGCGAATTCGTCCGCGTGAAATTTCACCCTCTTAGGGGTGGAACATCGAAAAACCCTTTCTTAGTGGATACCTACTCTTCACAAAGAACACACCCTCCAAATTTCATGTCTCTAGGAGCAGCGGTTTAGGCTGTGCGTTGATATATCAACAATCAGTCAGTCAGTTTACCATTTTATATATATAGACTAGCAGCGCCCCGCGGTTTCACCCGCATATGTGTCGATCCCGTGGGAATATCGGGAAAAAGTATCCTGTGTTATTCCAGGAAATGGTCTATTTATGTGCCAATTTTCATCCAAATCTGTTCAACGTTTTACGCGTGATTGAGTAACAAACATAAAAACATCTTCACAAACTTTCACATCTATACTAATATAATAAAGAGGTAAAGTTTGTAAGTTTGTATGTAGGGGGTAACCTCTGGAACATACAGTCGGATTTTGAAAAATCTTTCTATATTTGATAGCCCAATTCTTCAGGAAGGCTATAGGCTATTTAAGCCGAGCAAAAAGAAAAAAGTCAGAAAGAACGCTAAGCAAAAACGAAGTAATAGCGTGGGCAGGCTATGCTATGCGACGGGGTGAAATTTCACGCGGACAGAAGCTAGTTTATATAATATTAGTAGGAAGTACGTTAAGAAGCAATGAATTAGCAATAACCTTCAAAATGATTCAGATTTTGATTGAAAGTTGAAACGCATTTCTATTAGGCTGCAGGTTACAAATTGTGTACTCATTATAAGTTACGTATTAGAGTTACTTTTTCTTTTAAATGAAAACTTACCTAGCGCCCATTAAAGCGACTAAGTTGCCAGATGTCACGATGCCATTAACTGAAAAGAAAAACCTTTATCAAGACTGTGCATAATATGAATGTTACCAATAAAGGATTGATAATAAAGGATACAATTCCTGATGACGATCATCCCGTGGAAGCAAAGATAAACTTACGGCTGCTGACCAATAGCAGATTAGTGTTGGAGGTTGTAGAAAATAACTACCCCACACAGGTGACAGGGCATCAACAGACGCGCAAACTGGGGCCCAAGTCTGCTGTTTTTAAAAATTCGTCATTCCAACACGATCCCATTGTCATTTTGCTAAAAGTTCGTAATCTGCTAAATTCACAATGGTCGATCATTGCTCGGTCAATGGCACAGAACATATAACAATGACGTTCTAATGGTAGATCACTGATCAAAGGGAACAGTCAAAATTTTAACAGATTACCGCCTAAGTCAGTCATTCATTTGTATTATGTACGAGATTACCATTCTATGCGATTTCTTTCAATGGAGTGTCAGTGGTTGATCATTGGAAAGTCATAATGACGCCATTATATTAGTAGATTACCAAACTTGTCAAAATCAACAATTTATGAAATCAATGATAGACCATTCTGACACTATTGTAATTGCAGACTTGAGGCCCAGTGGTGGCCAAGAGGTAACGGCCGCGACTTACGAGTTGTAGGTCGTAGGTTCGAACCCAGACAGGCGCTTTACTTTGTGTAAATTATTTCATCACCACTGTTCTCAAAACGGTGAAGGAAAACATCGTGAGGAAACCGGCATGTCCTAGAACCAAAAATTCGAAGACGTGACATCTGCCAACCCGCACTGGGCCCGCGTGGTGGATTACGGCCCACTCCGTCTCACCGAGAGGAGGCCTGTGTCCCAGCAGTGGGAACATTATAGGCTGATTATGTATCTATTGACCAATAGCAGATTAGTGTTGGAGGTTGTGGAAAATAACTACACCTATAGGGTGACAGGGACATCAACGCGCAAACCGTAACCATGAATCAGCTCATGATTCTATTTCGTAGGTAATCAAAATGTATGTATGGTAGATTCTTTATTAGATTCGTGCCCTTGTATACAGTGTGAGTCTTCATAATGTGCACATAACGAAATGAGGGAAACATAGCTTAATTTTATCGACGGAAAAAATATTTGAAAAATAAAAAAATATTTAAAAGGATCTTTACCTGCTAAAGGTGATTGCAAGGCCTTTCTTTAAAAGTTGATAGGAAATGTTGTGATTGAGTTATAAACATGGTATTTTTACGTTTAGAAATCTGATACGATGGAGAATAATTTAAAGTAATAAAAAAGGGTAGGTAATTGGGGCTTTTATTGAGTAATTTTACAATTATTGTAAAAATTGATGAAAAAATATCAGATTTTTGTTTGATTTTGATTGAGGGCGATTGTTTACACAGGGGTCACAGCAGCGAACAAGAATTTTAAAAATGCTACAATTTTATTTTTTTTAGATTTTTTAAAATATTTTTTCCATCGATAAAATTAAGCTTAGTTTCCCTCATTTCGATATGTGCACATTATGAAGACTCACACTGTATGTGTATTTTTGTCTCGACTGTATCCACAGGTAGCTCTAAACAATAGATGTCCTTCTAAGTTTGAATGTGGGTCCAGTTAACCAATAAAAATACAGAAAATAAATGATGTGGTCAACTGGACCCGCGGGTCCAGAAGCGACCGGGTCAAGCTGACCAAAGACTCAAAAAAACAGTTTTATAAACTCATTCTCTCCCTATGAGTCACATATTGATTCACACGGGTTGCTATAGATTTCATGCATATTATGGCCAAGATTCATCATCTGCCTAGCCTTTTCCAACTGTTGGGGTCGATAACCAGCTGCAACTGAATACCAGCATTTTACATGGAGCGACTGAATATCTAACTTATATCTAATGTGGCAAAGATTATAAAAAAATAGTAATATATACCTCCATGTAAAACCCTGATCTCCTCATAAACAGGGGACCTCCATATACTAGTCTGTGTCTTCTTCTTCCTATAAACGGACAGGTCTTTCCACGCCAGGGTCAGGTTGTTGGGGCTATCCTCGAACCCCATCTCGTCATCCTCCCAGTTCACCACAGCCCCGGTCAGCAAATTGCGCGTGGGCAACATTAGTTCTGCCTCCTTCATTTTGATGTTACGTCATTGGCACTAGAACAAACAAATAATTTAATTAAATAAGTTGTAAAAATGGTAATAAGTTTTGTAATTGGGTTTTATCGGATTCCATAGCTGTCATTTCGTTTTAACAGCATTGGTGGTTAATTAGTGCTAATTTTGATAATTATGTAATAGATGCACACAATTACTTATTCAATCAGAACAGTTACTTTGGGCGTGGATTTGCTAATTTGTGGGTATGAACTCCATATTAGGTTTATATGCTTTTTATTTTTCTTGTGTTTAGCAAAAAGCGAACAGTGCTACTGTTTTCATAATGGAATAAATTTTTGTTAATATTTGTGATTTTTCCTAAAATCTCTGAATCCAAAAACGCGATGTTAGAGCGGGTAAATAACGTCTACGCAGCGTCTTCACGACTTCAACGCAACGATTACGAAGCGCCTACGTTATTTCAAAAACTATATTTTTTTTATATTAATCTAATTTTTAGTTAGTTTGACTGCCAATAGACGTTAATCAAAATTTAATACCATATTTTTAGATTATTATCTATGTAATAGTACCTAACGGTCCATTTTATTAACTTTTAGACTAATTTTGTTTGTACAGTGGTCCTATTATATCTCAAACAAGTGACAATGCAACTTCTTTTTATGCTTCCTCTGCGAGAATTGAGCGAGTTAAAGGTTATCGTACATCATCAAAAATAATGACGGCTTTTAACCGACTTTACGAGAATTATATTTGAGTTAAATACATTTTTAATTTGTGCGATCCTTTTGTTACGTAGGCATCTTAATAATTAATTGTCTGGTAGGGGTTTCTTATTGTTATCATCATCTGCCTAGCCTTTTCGAAACTACCTATGTTGGGGTCGACTTCCTATATAACCGGATGCAGCTGAATACCAGTTTTTTACATGAAGCGACTGCTTATCTGATCTCCGCAACCCAGTTACTGCGTAATACGATACGACCCCTTGGTAAGACTGGTCCTCAGACTTTCGGGCTTCTGGCGAACTGTAACGACTGTCTAAGATCCACGAATGACAGCCGGGACCAACGGCTTAACGTGCTTTTCGAGGCACAGCTGACTGTGCCATTTTTCAAAGAGAAGCCATTATATTGTTAAGTATCGTGGTTTAAACATTCTAAAAATAGAAAAATGTGTAGGTATCGATCGTCGCCCTAAGCCATTTTCACGTCGGTATCTTGAATCAAACTACTCATAAAGGATATAACCATATCCTGTCCAGTCCTAATACCAATTGATACAAATTGAATTGGTTTCGACACTAAACAGACTTTGGACATAGGAAAAAAAAGACTATGTGTATGGGAAAGCCACGGTTTTTGCTATTAGACTAGTTAGTTCAGCCTTCAATTATAGGCCTTGAACAGGGCCCGATCCTCCGATTCAGGGATCGATCGAGTCCTTAATTTTCTCACTAGGAGAGAAAAATCTTACAAAAATTACCATGCTTATCAGACAGACAAAAAAGTATTTTTAATGGTTTTCAACGCTCAAACGTGATAATGATACAAGAGGCGACAAAAAAACAGAGCTTTGCTTTTCGCACATCTCAATTTCAAGTAAGTAAGTAGGTATCAACATAGATGCAAATTTTTTCATCGATATCTAAGTTTGCACTCTAAAAAGTGTTGACTTAATATACCTAGCTACGAAAGGGGCCAACGGAACTCCCAAGCCATAGAGTCTATTAGAGGCAGTGCCGGATTAGCCCATAAGCATATTAAGCAATTGCTTAGGGCATCACGTCTCGGTGGGCACCATAAGGCAGAAACAGCACCGAAACAGTATTTGCTAGCACAATCGTGAATGGCAAGCATAAATACCTATATGAAATTACATTTCTTTGATGGCAAATCTGTTTATCAGCAAAGACCCAAAAGTCACTCTATAGAGATGTGTGCGCCAATCTTTACAAATCGCTCGTCGATGTTTTGGAAAAATACGAGGCGACTAGTGGATAGGAGGGAGGGCCTACAGGCGTGGATTGCTTCTTAGGGCATCAAGTAGTCTTAATCCGGCACTGAGTAGAGGAAGACCTTAAAGTACCTATTTGAGTTTAAAAGTCCGCTGTATAGACGTCAATGGACTTCCTAGTAAATGAATTTGTAACTGGGTGGGTGGGCAGATAAGTGCAAACTTAATTATTACTTCAAGACCTCTAACACTCTTTAAAATAATGATTAATGTTATTACATTATAATTTTACTTATCGTTCTCTTGTTCTTATTGCAATTTATTTCGGGTCGGCGCAACATGTCTTTTTCATCCATACTTCCTTCTCTATTAGTCGTCATCGCGATCATCTCATTACATTCTACTACCCATACTATACTAATATTATAAATGCGAAAGTGTGTCTGTCTGTCTGTTACCTCTTCACGCTTAAACCGCTGAACCGATTTAGATGAAATTTGGTATAGAGATAGTTTGAGTCCCGGAAAAGGACATAGGATAT
The DNA here is from genome assembly GCA_948474745.1 of Oligia latruncula. Taxonomy (NCBI): domain Eukaryota; kingdom Metazoa; phylum Arthropoda; class Insecta; order Lepidoptera; family Noctuidae; genus Oligia; species Oligia latruncula. The sequence continues at coordinate 4,102,118 of OX419684.1, read as the reverse complement.
TTTTTATACCGATATTACCATGGGATCGACACTTATGCGGGTGAAACCGCGGGGCGCTGCTAGTCATATAAATATCAACTAGTCATAAATTGTCTTATTTTATTTTACTACTGAGATTTCGCTTTTGAGAAAATTCATAATTATCATGGTTATTTCGATGGAGCTTTCGACATATTATGTACCTACTTAATTTATTCGTATGTGTTTCAAATTGTGTGAAAAATCATGATTTTTGTGTACAAATAAGTTAAAATACACTGTAGAAATAACCGTCATAAATACCGTATAGGCAAGCAAGCGAGCATTCAGGAAGTGAGCCAAGTAATCCAATGTTGGGAGATCGCGTCGCTTTCCACGCCTGGTAACATTACCACCGGCGTAAGTGTCAAGTTACCGCAAGTACAAACTTACATTCTATGCGTCAATGTTGACGGGAATAAATTTAATTTTGAATTGATATACTTTGATGTTGGCCTAGAAGGCCATGCTGTGGTTAACGCTTTGATTATGTCTGGACGAGCGGTTAGCAATATTTAGGGCAGAATAAATGGTCAATACCTAGTTAGAAGATATTTTAAAATCTAACTACCTATCAGTGGCGAAGGTTCCATACACCTCGATTCCTACCGGCTTCCCTTTGAAAAATGGCACAGTCAGTGAGTCAGTATTCTATAGACAAATAATATAATCATATTAAAGATATATCTACTCCGGCTTAACCTCTTACAAAAATTGACCCTTATCTATCTATAAGTACTAATAATAAAGCTGAAGAAGAGTTTGTTTGACCGCACCCATCTCTAGAACTACCACCGGTTGAATATGAAAAATTATTTTTGCATTTGATAGCCTAATTCTTCTTCTTCTGAGGAAGGCTTTAGGCTATCACGCTATGACCATTAGGAGCGAAGCAAAAAGAACATGCAACGAAGTGGCAGGTAGAAGCTAGTACTTTATATAAGAAGAAAGAAGTAAATTTCTGACTCATACTGTCTTGAACTTGGGTCTTGAATGTTAGACTCGAATAGCGTAGACTCGAAAAGACGTATTTTGGTTTAGCTACCGAAGAAATACAGAAAATGAGGCAGAGAGGAACGTTATACTTTATAGAGAAGCCAGAAGAAAGACACGAGGGAAGAGATCTGAGGACAGTTTTAGAATAGAATAGAAACTTTTATTTCAAACAGGAGTTCATAGGGTTAGTAACAATTTTATTTAACTTCTAGAGTTAGTAGGTTATAGACACAGATATACAATTAAAATTTAGTGTGGAGCTGCATCCACCTCCGCATTATCAGCAATCCCACCGAACACACTGAGAATACTGTTGGTGGTTAGGACCACAGAGGACTAAGAGAAGGCTGAAAGAATAACTAAAACAAGGTAAGAAAAGAAGAATAAAAGAACTACTTTTTATTCAAAAAATATTAGTTCCAACACCAACTACTTAACCATAAATGTCAGAGATCATAATCTGAGGAACATTAAACTATAGAGAAGCTAGAAGAAGGACATGTCAGAGATCATAAATAGGTATACGTAGTGACATACATTACATAATACGTAAATCATGTCATTTCTTAAACTTAAAAAAAAAGGAAATAAAAAAAGTAGTCAAAATCAACAAGTTGATATTTAGGTACTATTTTGCTTGGGTCGTTAGCATTGCATTCCAAAACCATAACAACCAGTTTACTTAAGTCCATAAGTTAATTAATGTTAAAATACTAGAGCGTTTATGCCGAACGGCATTTCATACAAACTTTCAAGCCCTTGTTTTCCGAAATGAATGAACCGATTTTAATGAAACTTCATACGCATAAGCAGGATACATAAAGGTCTAAAAAGTTAGAAGAGAACATTCTCGAAATGTCTTATTTAAAAAAAGATAACTGGAAATCTCTGTTTCTATGAAAAGTTTAAAATCGGTCTAATTTGGCTGTAACACTATTTTTCGAAAATGTTCTCTCCTAACTTTTTAGACTTTTGTATCCTGCTTATGCGTATGAAGTTTAATTACAATCGGTTCGTTCATTTCGGAAAACAAGGGCTTGAAAGTTTGTATGAAATGACGTTCGGCGTAAACGCTCTTTTGGTATATATTCCTGTTGTTGCCCAAAAAGGGTTGTTTCAGCAGTTGCTTTGAGAGTATCTAGTGTCCAAATTATCCATACTTATACAGGGTTTTTGGTAAAACATTAACAACGTAAAAAAAAATTAGCTGTTCCCTACATTTTGACGAGTTATACGAACATAAATGTAGGGAACAGCTGATTTTATTTTGCGATTTCATGTTTGGTCCCATAGTAAAAGTTGTTCATAATGATGAGTACAATGACCTCTAAAGAGGTTGTTAATGTTTTACCAATAACCCTGTATACATGCGAAAGAAACTCTGCTTGTGCCTGTCACCTTTTAACACACATAATTATATACTCTGGGTGCCATTAGATACTTTTAATCTTTTTATTCCGGGAAGAATTACATTTCCGTGTGGTAGTTTGCGACCACCACGCGGCCAAAGCCGAAGGCACAAGCGAAATCAAAGTATGACGAATGTCCATCAAGAAAACAGAAATACAATCAACAAATTGGCTCATAAAAAAATTCTACTCAATTAATAATTCATGGCACTGATTTTTTTCCATTAAATTCCCATTTAAGTGGCAACTTTAACAAAGTTGGCGTCTTGTGATACCTACTATTGCACAACAATTTAGGACGGGTTCCGAACTCTCATGACCAAAATACGGCACAACGTGACTTATTTTAATGGAATGTTCTCAAGATGAACTGAAGAAGACGACGTTAGTTTTTATATGGTTTATTATGTAGCTTGAAGAGTATTTCCAAGGGATGTATAATATTGCAGTTGAGGAGTAAAGGTAGGTAGATACTTAGTCATGCTGCTAACCAAGAAAATGAACCTGACCTTTTCAGAATTTCAGACTCTATTCAGGAATTCACGTAGATAATCGTACTGAAACTCTGAAAGGGCTGCCTTAAATGCCTTTAAGTACCTAATGAGATTAACCTTTTGACCGCCACAGTCATGTATAGATGACAAACCAAAATGTGCCCAGCACGCCACGGTTCGACTACGTGACAGACTTTGACGCCGAGGGCGCGTTTTTAGGGTTCCGTACCCAAAGGGTAAAAACGGGACCCTATTACTAAGACTTCGCTGTCTGTCCGTCCGTCTGTCTCTGTCACCAGGCTGTATCTCAAGAACCGCGATAGCTAGACAGTTGAAATTTTCACAAATTATGTATTTCTGTTGCCGATATAACAACAAATACTAAAAACAAAATAAAATAAATATTTAAGGGGGGCTCCAATACAACAAACGTGTTTTTTTCGGCGTTTTTGCCTTGTGGTACGGAACCCTTCGTGTGAGTCCGACTCGCACTTGTTGATTTTTTGACGTAGGCGGTCAAAAGGTTAAAGTTAGTTATACATAGGTAGGTATCCTTAAATAAGTAAATAGGCTGTAGGCTGATACATAAAAGAATCAAAGAATATTACGAAAGTAAATCTGAAAGTCATCAGTAAGAAACAATGAGGTTTATTCTTGTCCTCTGTTCTAGATTTCAGGCCAAACACCTTTATAGATAAGATAATAGTATTACCTTTGACTATACAAAACGACGTTTCAGACGAAACGGTCATAAGGACGTAGTCCTCGTGAGTTTACTACAGACAAAAAACTCGTTGTTTTAGTGTTTTAGGTATTCACTATATTAGGATTCCGTACCCAAAGGGTACAAAAGGGACCCTTTTACTAAGACTCAACTGTCTGTCTGTCTGTCTGTCACCAGGCTGTATCTCATGAACCGTGATAGCTAGACTGTTGAAATTTTTAACAGGTGATGTATTTCTGTTGCCGCTACAACAACAAATACTAAAAAAAGAATAAAATCAAAATTTAAGGGGGGCTCCCATACAACAAACTTGTTTTTTTCCGCGTTTTTGCCTTGTGGTACGGAACCCTTCGTGTGCGAGTCCGACTCGCACTTGGCCAGTTTTTTATTACTTCACGTTTCAAGCAAGTATAGGCAGGGGCTTTGTTACTATGTCAAAATTGGAAATATTATAGTCTTCTAAAGAAAACACCGGTATTTCATCTCAACTAAATAACAATATATATACCTAAATAAGTATAGGTACGTAGTTTTATGTTAGTCTTTAGTTGACTAAAAGTGTATATTAAATACTATGTGACCATGTGGAAACGGGAAGTATATTCTCGTGAGAAAATCTCCGGTATTTCATTTCTAATATTATTATGTTTTGAGATTGTGCTTTTAAAATTTGATAATGTATCAATGAACCGCTCTAAAACGAAACACACCGAAATAAAGTATCAAAGCTATACAAAACACCATAAGATACAACTAAAAGATCATGAAAAAGAAAACTTATCACAAAACTTACCGGTAGGAAACCACGCAAGCTGATTGTTTCACAATATTTATTCCAAGACCGTATGTTATAGGAATAACATTATATTCACTGAGTTCCTAATCAGGTTCCAATGACACTATACCGAAAAACTGAAAACACTTGTGCCTAGTTAAAAAAAAAACAACGATACACTCTGGACAGTTTCGGTAAAAAAAGAGATTGACTAACGTGTGGCGCTGTGGAGCCTCTCCGAGCGACTGTCTTAATTAACTACGGGAAAGAGCTTGTGCCATCCTAATTTAGTAACAAAACTATAATTACATTATTGAACTATTTTCCATTCCTATTTAGTAATATATTTTCCTGACTAATGTGCTTAGTACTACACATAATGCTGTTTTTTTTTTCTGCAAACGTAGTGGCGATTGTGAACTTAAAATGCAAAATGACGTTTACCTTTGGCGCGTAGCGTATGGAAACTCGTTTGATTAAAAAATGAATACCTATATTAGATACTAGCTGACCCGGGAAACGTTGTTTTGCCATATAAATTATTTCTAGCTGCCCGGCTCTACTTCGTTTGCGTGGTGTCCTACCCCTTACCCTATCCTACCCCTATACCCTACTCCTACACTACTCCTACCCTACTTCTACCCTACTCCTACCCTACTTCTAACCTACTCCTAGCTCCTACCCTACTCCTACCCTACTTCTACCCTACTCCAATAGATATATTAAATTTTTCTCTGCGTAAGAACCATCCTCGTACTTCAAGGAATATTCTAAAAAAAACTGGCCAAGTGCGAGTCGGACTCGCACACGAAGATTCCGTACCACAAGGCAAAAACACCGAAAGAAAAACACGTTTGTTGTATGGGAGCCCCCTTAAATATTTATTTTATTTTGTTGAAAAGAAAGAAATGCATAATTTGTGAAAATATCAACTGTCTAGCTATCGCGGTTCTTGAGATACAGCCTGGTGACAGACAGACGGACAGATAGCGAAGTCTTAGTAATAGGGTCCCGTTTTTACCCATTGGGTACGGAATCCTAAAAATCGGGCCCGCCCGCGTGGTTGATTATAGCCCACTCCCTCTCAGTGAGAAGAAAATGGCAGTGGGTAATCCACCACGCGGAGGAGGACTGTGTCCCAGCAAAGGAAGCGTTAAAGGCTTACTTACCCTGTGTACCTACTTAAATAGCATCACGCTTGCCTCTCTTGAGGATAGTCTGATAGGTATGTTAAGTACTTCTTTCATTGAGTGACTAAGCACGTTATCATAGAGTTATTAAGTACCTAACGAACTGGGAAAATATAATGCAAATACATATATCATTGTGTTGTTAATGCCCACAAATATTTTTTGCTGAAACGAATCAACATGCAAAGCCTGTTTTTTTAATTAAAAACTCTACAGCCAGCGCCATCTAGCGGAAAATAGCAGAACTACCACCATGACTACTTACGTTAGAGGCAGTCAGAAACCATAATGTGTCGCATTTTTATTGATGAACGGCTGAACCGTACTACCGGAGTGTGAACTTCCGCTTCAAATGGTCCCAGATGAGCGTAACAATATAAGGTATGACAAGAGCTTACTGGGTGTACGGGGGCCACTAAACCGGATTTCCCATTGGAATGGTTTCTCTTGTTGTTTGTAGTAACAAAAAAAAATGTACGGTCGAATTGAGAAACCTCCTCCTTTTTTGAAGTCGGTTAAAAACTACCTAACATTTCTTTGTTTTTAGTCTAAACGGAAATCACATGGTACTTTAGTAAGACCTATTACGACATTTTGACATTTTTTTTTTATTTTTCTACCAGACAGTTTACTTGAATTTGTTTTTCTCTACACCCCAGACTTCGGGTTGATAGGTACCTACATAATTATACTGTGGACATACTTGATATTTAGACTGCTTACCTCGCTTCATCGTCGCACGGCGCGGCGCGGTATGCCATTGATGCAACATAGGTATAGACCACGCACAAGGACATAATAATCAAGCTATGGATGGGTACATTTCCAGTTAATGCTGACCTCATTCAATTTCAAATAAACCTACATGAGCACGAACATCAGAAATTCAGAAGCTAGGTCATCATCTGCCTATAGCCTTTTACCAACTACGTTGGGGTCGACTTCAAGTCTAGGTATTTTACATGGAGCGACTGCCTATCTGACCTCCACAACCCAGTTCCTGGGTAATACGATACCCCTTGGTAAGACTGGTTGTCAGACTTTCCGGCTTCTGACGACCCGTAACGACGGTCAAAGAACTACAAATGACAGCCAGGATCAACGGCTTAGCGTGCTTTCCGAGGCACGGAAGGGTCTTGGTACCTATGTAAAGCTTAGATGGTCACCCATCCACATACCAACCGCGGCAAGCGAAGCTTAACCTGATCGATCGAACCGTGCGGCTATATTTACTTAGCCACAAGCCCGTCATCATCATCAGAAGCTAGGTGCACGGTTCTTGGCAATTGGTCGATTCCTTTGGAGAAGAGCCGGCAAGAAACTCCACGGTAGTTAGGTACCTACTCTTTTAACCTTTTGACCGCCACAGGCATAATGTATAGATGAAAAACCAAAATGTGCCCAGCACGCCACGGTTCGACTACATGACATGACAGACTTTGACGCCGAGGGCACGTTTTTGATTTTTTGACGTGTGGCGGTCATAAGGTTAAAAATTATTGGCTTTCACAATAGGAAACCTTGATACAAAGCGATTTCAACTTATGTCTACCTACTAGAGGATGTAGGGTGGTATCGCTTGATGTCGTAGTTTGTTTTTAGGTAACTACCTATCGATTCTGCAGCCAATGACTTATTATAAAGAAAAAAATACATACCTACTTAAAGCCTGCACCTACGTTTTTTATGGTAAGTATCTTCAAAACAAACTCCATCGTCATGTTTATGTACAGACGTAAGTAGGTATGTACAGAAGTGGGGAGATACCTACTTACTTTATAAATATTTTTTCAGATAAAATAACATAGCATGTATAACTCAAATAATCTTTGCAAACAATCAGTTTAGAAGTACTTACTTAAATACAAAAGAATTACTTCGACAACAAAAAAACTAACTAATTTATAATTTAAGCGAATACTATTTAGAAAAATTACATAAAATTAAATGAACACATTGTACATCGTACTAAATTACCTTCACAGGTACCTTCTTACAATAACAGGACCAAAATACACACGTTTTTTTATACAAAATAAAAGGAGCATAATTAAAACATCAATCATTTTGACGTTAACGAAAAGTTAACCAAGTAGGTACCATTAATTAAACGCACCTATTTGTAGAAAATTAAGGTTGAATGCAAATATTTACCGAACATCAATGCGATATCGTGAGTTTTCATTTTATTTCTTGTTTAACACTGAACATTCTGACTACCTATGCCTACGTAATTTAAAAAAAAAATGGCCAAAATAGAACCTAACTCAGTTTCGCGCTTTGTTAATGGCCAGTCACTTGCATAACCGCACTGAAAATAAGTGATACTAAATTAAAATACCTATCCTTGTGCTTGTACAACAACTCGTTGCCTCATTGAAAATTTTTAATTCATTTATTTCACACTGGTTCTACAATTTAAAAATAGTCCAATACAAACTTCATTCCGAAATAGGTTTTTATTTTAAACAGTGCATAATTAGCAGCGCTGTCTATAGCTTGTCAAAGCTTTCACTCGTTTTTCGCCGTTCATTTGTTTTTAAATGTGGAAACCAATAATTTTGGACGTCGAGTGCATCGTTTGCAACAAATCGTTGCAAAAGATCAACCACGTTCCAAGAGACGCAACGCAGAAAATGGGCAAGATTATGAAGCTAAATAGCAACCGACGACTAAGGACGCCTAATTGGTCCCTCGAAGAAAAACAGTACCTACTCGAGTTAATTAAGGAACGCAAAGAAGTGGTTGTTACTAAAGCCAACAATGGTCCGAACCATTACGAAGAAAAAGACAACGCATGGAATGAAATACTACGAGAGCTATCCGCAAAATTTGGTTGTAAGTTTACTACTGGTAGTTCTATAAAGAAAGTGAAGACGCAGTGGCAAAATATGAAGAGAATAGCTCGTGAAGAAATAGCTTTAAACGGACCTCATCTACAAAATTATTCGCGATTATCTTTAGAAGTGTGCAATATCCTTGAATTAGTCAAAGACGGCGTCCTAAAGGGAGAAAATGCAAACTTAAATGAATCTTCATCTTCAATCACAGCTAATATTGAGATTAAAACTGAATGTATTGATGAGTAAGTGCAACACCTCTATTTCAAATACTCACTTTACATTATTATATTCCCTTAATTTCCCAGGTATCCTTTTAACGTAGACACGACACATAAATTATCATAGATAAGACAAAAAACTAACTTTCTACAAATGAACATAGAAATCCAAACGTTGAACACTATTTGTACTATGGTACTATTACATAATCTTGACAGTTATGTTGTTTTTTAAATTAAATATTACTTTTTATTTCAGGGATCAACCAGTGAGCCAAGCAAGTTGTAGTGATATTAATAATGCCTCAGCCTCTATCGATGCTGATATGAACGATATCCCTCATGATAAAGCCAATAGCACAACCCAGTTGGAGTCGTCTGCATCATCAGTTTCTGAGCAAAACTCTGAAGCAAATGATTTTGATGCGCCAGAAGAAAATACTACAGATAAAACTAACTGCAACAGAAGAACTGTCACAGCTATGACTATGACTGATTTATCTTATAATAATGTGGAGGAACCATTGGAGGAAGCTAGTCTGATTACAACTCCCTTGCACAGAGACCTACAAGAATATTTTAAGTGAGTTATTTATTAAATAATAACTTACGTAATTATTAATTAATGTGAGATCATTTTTATTAATTTACAGTCAGCATCAAATATAAGGACGAATAGACTGTTCAGATGTTCAAAATGATTTGAACTTAGATTAAATTATTATAACGGGTGTAAAAATACACTTAACTAAGCCAACAGTTACTTGTAGGTACTCCCCATCATTGTATCTTTTTTTTTAGGGTTCCGTACCTCAAAAGGAAAAACGGAACCCTTATAGGATCACTTTGTTGTCCGTCCGTCCGTCTGCCTGTCCCTTTATCTCGAGAATGCATGGAGGTATCGAGTTGAAATTAAAACCATATACTTAAGTCTGCGGTCCCTTGAAACTGTGAAAAAATCAAACTTCTAAGTTAACGTAAAAAAAAGATACGGCCGTTTATACCGCAAAAAACGTATATTTCGACACTCTCAAGGGTATGAAAATGTATAGGGTACTTCCCGTTGGCCTAGAATCATGAAATTTGGCAAAAAGCAAGATCATGTAGCACAAGTAAAGGAAAAAATCCGAAAACCGTGAATTTGAAGTAACATAAAAAAAACCATGATAAACTATTTACATAACTACAAATTTGTACGGAACCCTCGGTGCGCGAGTCCGACTCGCTCTTGACCGGTTTTTTTGTACTGGTCCATACCTGAGAACCTTCTGGTTACGGAGATATGAAGGTCAAAATTCCTACATTTATTGACGTTTTTTACGAAAACAAGATTTTAATGTTATAACACAATTTTAAATCCCCACACGCCCCCTGTACCGTTTGCATGCACCCATAGCACAATATTTGCGTGCATTGCGCACTATCGCAAACAGAAAATGTACACACCAAAAATAAAAGTGCAGAGCAGTGGTGGCCCAGTGGTAACGGCCGCGACTTACCGAGTTAAAGGTCGTAGGTTCGAACCTAGACAGGCGCTTTACTTTGTGTAAATTATTTCATCACCACTGCTCTCAAAACGGTGAAGGAAAACATCGTGTTATAACCGGCATATCCTAGAACCAAAAATTCGAAGACATGTGATATCTACCAACCCGCACTGGCCCGCGTGGTGGATTACGGCCCACTCCCTCTCACAGAGAGGAGGCCTGTGTCAGGCTGTGTCCCAGCAGTGGGAACATTATAGGCTGGTTATGCTAAGATTATGAAAAATAAAAGTCGTTTCCCAGCAATTATTTTTGTGCACTATTACTTAGTTTGATGTACAGAAAACGTAGTTGACGGCTATAAATGTGATGTGTCTTTTTACACCCTGCTTAATCTAAAGCTTATTTAACTTTGTATTATTTTTCTCCTAAAGGTATACTGCAACGGAAAAGCATGTGAAGATGGAGACATTAAAAGAAGAGCGTCAAGTTATGAGAGCCATGAGAGAGACTGCTGAGCTCAACAAAATTATTGCAGAACAAAAATTGAAGCATTTTCTGTGGGCGAAAAAGCAAGACATGGCGTAAGTTTTATACTTTATAATAAACTTAGATTGAAATAGAAATAATAGTAAGAATAAGTATTATATTTGGTACATAGAAAATATTTTTTCAACATCTAAATATTTAAATCTTCCCGCTTTGTTCTCTTATAGTCTATGGTTCTAATTTCAATTGAAGAGCTAGCTTATCGTGCAAATAACTTTGAGTTTAATTCATTTTACGTCAATGCAAATATCAATTTGTGTTTCAGTAATTTGTTATTTTCGTTTTTACCAATTGCCGTACGGTGGGAGTAAAAGCCAGGGATTCAAACATGGGCGCATACCTCGCAAGGAATATTCTATTTCTGCCGCATACATACCTGTGTCAACGTCGCTTTATTTTACCGTCCAAAGTTCGAAATCTGATTTTTGAACTGTGTATTTTCAGACTGTTAACCACGATCAATATTATTTATTCCGTTATAACTGTTTTGACTACACAGCAGAAAGTCTAGCGTTTGCCTTACAAAGGTCCTTCAATGATAACTGTTTAACATGAAGTTAACAAAAATTAGTCTGTGTGCTGTCCGACGTATGTAAGTACTTACATGCTGCACATTACATTTAAATACTGTCTCACAATTTCATATTGCATGAAAATTCATATGTAAATAAAACAGGTCAAACCCTTTCGCCCTAAAGCCCTATCGCAGATCTATGGATCAGAGACTGTTAGGTAAATTATTCGCTTTGCTTTCTCCCACAACATGTATTAAAGGTAACTAACTTAGTGTAGTGTATAACTAACTTAGTGTAACTCTTCTAACTTAGATCGTCTTTACTCGCCCCTCCATTGCTTGTATGTACGTACATATTTAAAATATAGGGTGGGCAATTTTAAGTTAGACTATCATCACATTACTTTTGTCGTCTTTACATTTTATGTAATTTAACCTTTGTGATAAATTCTGACTGTTTTTATTAAATCTCTTTATTTTTTTCAAACGTCACAAAGACGTCACAATAATTAATTTGACAGAAGACGTCTTAATATTAATAATTTAATTTTGTACTTTAAGGTACCTATATTTTTTTCATCAGTCAACTTTTAATAAATCATGGGCACATTTTCTTAGAGAAAATAGTTTGTAGAAGCGGGTGCTTTTGATGGCGTAAGGTTGGTTTCCTGTCCTTTTCCTTTGTCATGAGTAATAACAGAATATTATTATGTGCTCTCAGATTCCGTTTCTGTTATCTGAGTTTGTGCTATAAGTATTTACTTCTTTATTTTGTTAAAAGCAGTATCACTTATTTTATAAACACCCCTCTGAAGTAATTTGCTATTGCTTAGGTAGAGTTAGGTACTTAGAGCCGTTCCTAAGGGGCTGCCTCCACGAGCGAGAGAATCGCGGCGATAGTCTCGCCGCGCCATCAAATTTCCGCGGCGATGAAATCGCCGTGAGGAGACACGTTCTAAGAGAGTGTATAGAAATACGTGGCACGACGATAATATCGCCGCGATTCTCTCGCTCGTGGAGGCAGCCCCTAAAGGGTCCAGCTGCTGAAGTAGCCATAATAACAGCATGCAGACAAAAAGTTGCAGTACATGTTCGGTGTGAACGGGAATGTTATTTACCGTATGTTTATTTATTTATTTTATTTTGATTGGAATAAATTCTCTTTAGACAGAGAACAGATTTTGAATTCCAACTTGGCGATTTAATTCCATAATGTAGGCATCGATTTATATCAACTGTAGGTACAGTAACTACAGTCTACTTCTACTTAGCAAAGTTTTGTTAAGTTGAAAGCGCCGGGGTAGCCCGCGAAATTCAATTTTTTTGCAATTTGCTGGTCAATGACGTTGTTCATTAAAATATGATTCGGCGGCCGTAACAAATATGTATTTACAGAATTATAATCATTATAGTCATCAACACAACTCTCTAAGACCAAGTAATCCCACTGAATTACCATTACATGAAATCTTGACATTTGGGGATTACCTATTATTAAAATTAACAAGTTGTATTACTGATTCTAATGATTATAATTCTGCAAATACATATTTTTTGTGGTCGCGAATCATATTCTAATCAACGTACAACTTAATACTGACCAGCAAATTGCAAAAAACGTAAGAAAAATTGAATTTCGCGGGCTAACTTAGCGCTTCCCCCATAAAGAAAAGACTAATGTTTTGTAGAGTTAATAGTTGTTTTTTAGTTTTATCTATTTTTGTATGATTGTACTTCTACTTTCGGTACTCTTCGATCTTATGTTCCACGTTCACAATAATAATTACCTACTAAAGAATTAAAAAAATATTTATGAAGAAAACGTTATGAACCTAAAAGCCGAATATTTGCTCCGTTTGCTCGTTCAAAAAACAACAATCATCTTTGGTATGCTATGTAGGATAAGAAACTGTCAGATTTTGCAATAATATCTATCGGAATTTCGGAAATCTTTTCAGTAACTTGAGGAAAATTTAATAGATCTCTATTAATTCCATTAATTTACACTTTTCAATCATGAGCTTCATTTCAAGAACGAGGTCAACTCTGTCGCGGGCTATTGTTAGCGTGAGGTGAGGATTCCTACCGGCGGCATGTGAAGTTACGCAACCTCCACAGTTAAAAATTTGCAATACCCTTATTTTACAATAGTTTACATCATCAATGCTTCATTCACCCTATTTGTCACGTTGCACTTTCGATCATTAATCTCATCAAAACGTCATTGGTAATGATTTGTTTTTTTTTTTATTCTATTTTTAAGCTGTATGACACAGTACTTTGGCCCAAAGGCCAGTGTCGAGAGTATATAAGCCGTCAAACGATGTTTTTCTACGCAGTGTTTACATTTTCAATTCTAAATCTTAGTGCAAGTTATCTTTCCTAACAATTTGTTATATTCATAACAAGCAAGTAAGAGTACCCTCTGTGTCTTACATATATAGTTCCTAAATGACATTGTTTTCACTTAGAAGCTAATGAAAAGAGCCTGTAACTTGTTACTTCAACATACAAAATTAGATTGTGCAATAACATTGTTAATTTTTGAGCATTTTTATCTCCAATGTGTATGATTTACCGCTGTCTTGAAAGTATACAATCATATTGTTTCTTTGTCCAAACAATGCTAAAAATAACTTTAGTTTTTAACAATAGAAAGAACTCAATTGTTTGTTAGGCTTGTGCATTTTTAAATTGTATTTTTCAAGCCATGCATCAGCTTCTTATCATAATGTGAAACTGAAAGTATGCTTGCATGGTCTTTCTTACATGGCGTTACTTGGGTAAAACAGCCCCTTTTAATCAGGCAGATGCGACATTGTCTTTTCTGTTCTCCCCTGTCTGCTGTCACCTCATCAATCTCCTTTTTCATAACTTGTAACTTCACTAAAACAGTATTTTAATTTGAAATCAGTTATAATAGGAAAAGAAAACACTTTGATACTTATTTTTTTTTTTATTAATAAACAAATCTTGTTCTAGGGATCCTCACATTTGTAGTAACGAAATCAGAATAAGCTGACACTTATTCTATTAAAAAAGTCTGTACTATGCTAGCCCAGCTTGAGGTTGAAATCGTTCCACAAAATGTGCAATCGGCTGTACTAAGGATCCCCCCAGAGTACAAAATTTAAGACAATGATCAATCATTTCCATAATGATTTGTTTATTTGCACTACAATTTCATCATCCATCACATTGCCTGATAATGTTTGCTGAGCTATAAAAATGACTGTTAAGTTTAAAAATAGTTGTGATGCAGTTCATGCAATCAGTTGCCAGAATACAAAAACAGTGAAACACTGACTTATTGATCAGTGATCTGCTGGTTTGGTTAGATATTGTTTTTCTTTGTTAGTATATTTTCCAACCAAGGGGCTTACGGTTAAGTAATAACAGCCACACGGGTCATGGGGGTTAAACTGCGCTTCCCGAGGTTGGTTCCTGTGGATGGGTGACAATCTTTACATACCCCTCTGTGTCTCAGAGAGCATGTAAGCTGTTGTCCCAGCTGTCATTCATAGACCTTTGACAGTTGTGATGGGTCATCAGAAATTCAGAAGCCCCAAAGTCTGACAACCAGTCTTACCGTAATCAATCTACCTTACATTGATTACGGTCCATTCCCTCTCACAGGAGAGGAGGCCTGTGTTCCAGCAGTGGGAATGTTATAGGCTGATTATGGTAGTTATATTTACATTTTACAAGCTGATCAGAAACTTGGTAACGGAGTAGTTACAAAGTTTATTTGGTTTCGTGTTGACAGTGTGTTATCAAGTTAATAACTTGATAACCTTTTTTTTTCTCACTGCGAAACAGTTACTAACTTTTGTAGCTAATGATACTATGAAGTGTTATTGTAATGATACCAATTGTTTTATGATGCAAAATATTATTTTTACTTTACTATAGAACATATACAATAAGATAATTCCTTATACCTTAATTTTACTCAATCATCAATCAACTGATTTCAGAATGTACAGCGGTGAGCCTGGTTCCGGAGCTGGCAGGGGTGGCGGCGGTGGCGGTGCCATTCGCGAGGCTGGCGGAGCTTTCGGCAAAATGGAGGCAGCCAGAGAAGATCAGTACTTCTACAAAAAGGTATACTTACTAAACATAGCCTCTTATATTTAAAGCAGACATATTTAAACAATTACTCGGAACAGTATGTGGCTCCTAAAATTGGAAAAGAACACAAACTAAATAAAAATAGAGCATGTATAATGTTACTGCTATGGTGGCTGGGTTGACTTGTACCAAACATATTTTAATTTAAGTATTACATTTTGCCATTCCACTATTTAGAAACCTTAATTAGGGTTCCATACCAAAATGGTAAAAATGGAACCCTTATGGTGAGACTAAGTCTGTCTGTCTGTCACAGCTGGATATCTCAAGAACCACTAATGCTATCAACTTGAAATTTGGAATAGTTTACGATGACGTTTGCCCAATTATTTTGCAAATAAGAAAGAAATAAAAATGTATGTATATTTTTTGCAACAGGGACTTAAAGGTGGTCTGAAAAATTCGAAGTGGGGGCTACTAGGGCATGTGGGGTATCATATGAAAGAACGCAGTTTGCACATTCTCAAACATTTTTCTTTTTTTTTAGGCCGTATAGTTTTCGGCTTTTGATGAAATAATGTAAAAAAAAATACCGTTCCCCCCTTATCTCCGAAGTTTGCAAAGAGAAAAATCTGATTTTATTCTATGTGATAGAAGTTTATGTAAAGATTACAGGAAAAATAAAACGAAGTCTCTCACACTTTTTCAGAAATCATAAGCAAAAGTTACATTAGTTCCACTATCGGTCAAGAGATGGCGCTGACATGAAATTGCAATATTCTACACCGCAGTGCACAGTGTTAAAATTCTCTGATGAATATAGGCCTCGCTAATGAAAATTTAAAAACATGATGGTACGAAACCCTCGGTGCGCGAGTCCGACTCGCTCTTGCCCGGTTTTTTTTTAATGACAACTGGGTCGTCTAAAACGTCAAATTTGATGTTCAAGTAATACTGATTCTCCTGGTACACCAAACAAGTGGGTTTGGATGAACACCAAGTTGTGCATTTGTTCCCATCCTTTCTCGGCAGTAACACTGCGTTATAGTGTTGCTAAACACTATAAACCTCCCAAAATATGTCATTACCATTCTGTTTTGTAATTTACAGCAACAGCAACAGCTCTCCGAGCTGAAGAGTCACTTGGGTCAGGAGATCTCTTTCCACCAGGACCAGATCAAGCGCCACGAAGACGCCATCCGCCGTCACAAAGAAAAGATAGCTGAAGTGGACACAAAACACGCATAAGATCAAAATGCCATAAAATCGGACGCAGTTTTTAAGAGTTGTTACTTACTCAATTATGTTTTAAGAATGTCAACTTTTTGCTTTTATTTTGTTTAGTTGTTAGAGAAGGTTGAACTGGAATTATATTGATTGTGGCATTAGAACATTTTGTTTGATTGTATTCAATATTGCAATAGGAATACAGGATACACGAAATTTGTCCAGAGTACTGATTATAAATTACCTAAACTAATAGTATTAGGTACTTGTCTTTTTTAGGTATTTTTCTTTTTTATGGCTGATTCAAATTCCTTAAAACTATTGGTGATATTGTCTCCAGAGGCTTAGGTAATCTATACACAGTATAAAACGAAGTCGCTTTTCGAGTAGGTATGTGACTGCTTAGATCTTCTGGGATAGGTATCTACATGAAGGATTTTGATGCAATTTTCAGTGTCATACTTTCTAGCGGTGGCGGTGGCATGACTTTATACGAAATTCGAAACTACGTTACCTGTCTGGATTCAGGAGTATTTTAATCAAGAATTACAATTATTTTATTTCGTTCATCATCATCTGCCTAGCCTTTTCCCAACTATGTTGGGGTCGGCTTCCAGTCTAACCGGATGCAGCTGAATACCAGTATTTTACATGGAGCGACTGCCTATCTGACCTCCACAACCCAGTTACTGGGTAATACGATACCCCTTGGTAAGACTCGTCACTTTCGGGCTTCTGACTACCCGTAACGACTGTCAAAGATCCACGAATGACAGCCGGGACCAACGTCTGAACGTACTCAGAGGCACGGAGGGCTCTTGGTATGTAAAGATGGTCACCCATCCACAGACCAACCTCGGCAAGCGTAGCTTAACCTGATCGATCGACCTGTGCGGCTGCTATTTATTTTTTTAGCCACGGGCCCCTCATTTTATTTCGTTCATAGAGATATTAATTTATAAACTTATTGCCACCGATTGACCGAAGCGCCATCTATTGGAATACGTTAGTACTATGATCAACATGCCTCGTGTAAAATGAAACAACTTCGGGGTTGCAGTATCGAAAAAAAAACCGTTTTAAGTTTAACACAATACGCCTTCATTCTTACATTATACTTATTTCATGTTCTCTACAATAAACTTATTGCCACCGATTGACCGAAGCGCCATCTATTGGAATACGTTAGTACTATGATCAACATGCCTCGTGTAAAATGAAACAACTTCGGGGTTGCAGTATCGAAAAAAAAACCGTTTTAAGTTTAACACAATACGCCTTCATTCTTACATTATACTTATTTCATGTTCTCTACAATAGTAAATAAAGAAATATTATTTTTAATTTTGGTATGAAAAATAACTATCTTTGGTTTCAACAGATGGCGTCACCTAGTACCCACTGTGTGAATACATACCCATCCAGTCCAGTTCCACCTTCAACCAACCAACCAACAGCTAGATGTATTTAAGTTCATCAAGTTGCAGACTGCAGACGGCGTGCTACTGAAACTTATATACTTAGCACTTTCGCTTTCAGCTGGTTATTCTGTGTATAATAAAAATCCCCCAAATACGTACTCAATTTGCCTGTATACAGGTCATTTAAACTAGGGAGTGTAGGGGTCGTTATCTCTGTCTTGGCAGGGAATAAATTGTATTGGACGCATTTAGATAGCTATCGCACGACTTGTTTGTTTTGACGTATCTTCAATGCTATACAGGCGGTCGTCGCCCTAGCAAATAATATTTCTGTCTTGCCCATGACCAAATTTAGAACAAGTTTCTTTGTGGGAATGCGTCAGGGAAACGGCGGAGTTGTAGTCTTGTAGAGCGTTGCATTGATCGAACGGAAGGGCCTG
This sequence comes from Oligia latruncula, assembly GCA_948474745.1. Lineage (NCBI taxonomy): Eukaryota > Metazoa > Arthropoda > Insecta > Lepidoptera > Noctuidae > Oligia > Oligia latruncula. The sequence goes on along the minus strand of OX419684.1, from coordinate 4,083,745 downwards.
TTTTTGTGAACGCGACGACTGGCCCATTATTCTTCGACGTAATAAATAGGAGTGCGTGACGCGAAATATAGCTCCATCGACCATCGGGCGACGACCGTACGCGTACTCGCTCACACGAGCGAAGTTAGCTGCGAAGTAGCCGCGTGCGGGGCGCGCGCCCTCAACGCACTGAACCGAGTTCCAAGCGCCACTCAGTTTACTACAATCGCAAACCGACGCCGCATGTCGTTTCGCGCGCCGTTTCGACCCGTGTGTATGGTGTTAGTGGAATAACATAACATCAAATTGTTGTGTGCTGTGTTATTATTGTGTGATAGTGTCATACTGCTGGTGCGACCGTTCCGGTTCACATTGTTGTGATGCATTTGAGGATATACCTATGGCTGTCTTGTGTAGTCCTCGCAGGATACGTTCGAGCGACAGAGGTAAGGGGGACCGTCTTAAATGCGGCACTCGCCCGGCTTTTTGTTGTGTTCACACAGGGAACGTGAGTTTGGTCATAAAAACGTTACGCCGAGTTTAATTTGTACTAAAGTTGCATCGGCTTGCGTAACTGTTTTCAATGTCAACACTTTAGTCAACAGAGTTCATTACGAGAGTTAACTTGTCTTGTGAGTCTGTATGTGAATTATCGTGTAAACGTTAACGTGCGGCTGGTTTACTTAAGTTGGTTACCTTGAATTTGCGGTAATCGCAGGTAAACAATCGTTATCGCGTTCGTTCCCATCGATTTGTGTCGCGTTATTTTGTTTCCGTATCAGTGACTATCGCTGGATAGTATGCGTCGTGGTGTAAACACAGACGGATCATGAATGGGAGCGCTGTGACGCCCACGTTTTGGGAGAAAGCTGAGCTGAGACACCGCACACCTACATAGATAGGTAACCATCGGCATCGGCCGGTTGAAGGCACGGGCGCATAGATGCCGTGAACGCATTACCTTGTGTTATTTATTAGTAACTTATAGCTAACGAGCTCATTTGCTTCAATGGCAAAAAAGGGCTTTTACTACTTGTGACTCACAGTTAAATTGGAACACAGTACAACTCAGCTAGCCACCTACGTCGTACCTTGGCATCAGTACCTCTACCTACCTCCTAATAGATTTAATAACCGAGTGCTTACTTGGAATCTATAATTAACGATTTTATGCTTAACTTTAATCATCACACTTAGACAATCGCACGTGACCTCACTTTGTAGATCTAGGTACCTAAGGTTTAGTATCTCCTTTGTACTAAGATACCTACCTACATACGTAGATATAACATTATTCTTGAGGAAATATATTTTAAGGTTGCTATGAATGAATGACAATCACGTCTTGTAAAACGAAACCGACCGACAGGCAGAAATAATCTATTGAAGTACCTGCTAGGTACTTCAGTAGCTACTTTAAATAACGTGTAGATATATATTCATACACGAAATATTTTAAGAGATACAACTAGGTAAAAAAAAAACTGGCCAGGTGCGAGTCGGACTCGCCCACGAAGGGTTCCGTACCACAAGGCAAAAATACCGGAAAAAAACACGTTTGTTGTATGGGAGCTCCCCTTAAATATTTATTTTATTTTGTTTTTAGTATTTGTTGTTAGCGGCAACCTATATCAAATTTTTTAAAGTACGGTGAAGGCGCATTGGTAGACCGCGAAATTCAAATTATCTTACGTTTTTTGCAATTTGCAGGTCAGTGTCAGGTTGTATCTTGATCAAAATATGATTCACGACTATAACAGGTACATATTTAGAGAATTAAAATCATGAATACATCTTTCTCAGTTAGATTTTTACCATAAGAACAAATCTCATATGGAAAAGTGCTTATTTATGTTACAAAAGAGATCTTTTAATGTCTGATATAGTCGCGAATCATATTTTGATCAAGATACAACCTGACACTGGCCAGCAAATTGCAAATAACGTAAGAAAATTTGAATTTCCCGATCCACCACTTTCAATTTGCATTTTTACCATTTAATTTCCCTGATTTAACCTATCTAGTTACTTACCTACATAAACCTATAACATAACATGACATACATAACAGCGACGATCAGTTCTGTCTAGACTGGTTTCATTATCTGCCTAGGTCACCTAGGTGCTCCAAAGGGGTCTATAGACCTTTCCAATCGAATCCTAATAAATCTTTGATTGAATCGGTGAGCCTTGGATTCCGTCTACCTACCTACCTTTGGTATTATAGATAGGTCTAGGTACCTACCTATAAAGTCAAAAGTCAATCGAACGGTGTGTAAGTAGCTCTTAATGGGTGGATTCGTAGATAAAACCCCACCAATACATACTTATTTAAAAATACCTATTTATGCTTATTACCAATCAATCTTGTCTAACCTTTTTCCAACTATGTTAGGCTCGGCTTCAGTCTAGGATTCAGCTGAATACCAGGGGGCCTAAAAATTCCACTTTGGAGAATCATAAATGGATAACCGTCCGTGTTTTTCTTTTTTTCGCTGCACTACATATGGGACTACGTAGGTATAATCAAAGAGATTGGATTTGGATCAGATTGATTAGTATTTTAGCACAGACAAAAAAAAAAAACTGAAAAATGCGTCACCAATGGGATTCGATACGATTAACTTTTTTAACAGTTAACTGTCCATTATGTTATCCTTTCATGATTCTGCCAAAGTGGCCTTTTTAGGCCCCCTGCCCTCTACAACCCAGTTATTACGATACCTCTTGATAAGACTGTTTGTCAGACTTTTCGGCTTCTGACTGGGTAACGACTGTCAAAGATTTTCGAATGACAGCCGGGACCAACGGCGTTTCTGTGATACACAAAAAATCAGTGCAATTTCGAACCACACTGTTCGTGCCATTTTAACCCCTAATTCAATGGTTGTAGAACAATAATCGCATAGCATTGTTTCTTGGGACATCAACCATTAAACAACAAGAAACTCACACCAGTCACACCCTTTTCATAAATGTTAATTAGCTGTCTATTAATAAAACAACATTAAACCAGATGTACTTTTAAGTGGTCATAACGTATCGCATACTATTTATTACCGACTCTATAACCGATTGGGCATAATAATAAAGGCGATATCAAGCTTCAATAATATTAGTTTTATTTTGACCTCGACAAAAATTTAAGATGATATTGGCAGGGTGTTCCATACGAGATAAGATCACCTTAATGTAATGAAAGGGGAGGGTCGTATCCAGCATATGAAAAGGAACAGCACCCTAATTGCGTAACACACTATTTACTCTCAATTTGAATCATTTTCAAGCATAATTTCTAATCCATTGCTCCATTGCATTGTTCGGAAAATGTGTCTGCCTAACAACGAAAATAACGCTATGAATGTTGTTGAACTGTTAAAATGAGACCCATTGCTACTGTTAGTGTTTTACGCAATTACCCTGCGGGTTTAGTAAGAGAAAATAGAAGATATAATACGTCTCTATCTAACTCTTCTGCCAAGTGGAAGAAAGACCCATAACTTTAGTTGAGCCAGAAACTCAACAACGCTGAAGCCTCTGAAGGGATAAGGTTTTGATTAATCTTTTCGGGAGTCTAATTTGTGTTTGATCAGTAAACTTTTGTTAGTTCTTGCGGTAGTTTAACCGAAATACCAATATCTATCGTGTTCGTTAATTCTTCTGCGGTACTGCAGGCGAATTGCGTAACACACTAGCAGTAGCAATGGCTTCCATTTTGACAGTTCAACAACATTCACTGGGTTATTTAGTTGTTGAGCAGACAAATTTTTCCAATATAATGAAGCAATGGATTAGCTTATTTAGCTTTAACATTAAAAATGAAATTAGATTGTAATTGTGTTACGTAATTTGGGTGCTGGTGCCTCTCCAATACTAAGGTCACCTACTAAGGTCACTATCACCAGTCCGTAACGTAGAGATCTACGTTTTGGAATGGCCAACTTCAACTTTCTGACGTTAGTCACAAAGTTGTAGTCAGTCAGACCGACCGACAGTCAGTTATGACCGACTCCTTGACAATTCAAAGTGCCATAAATGGTTTAATTGACAGAAATGCTTTAGAGTTTAAGTCAGTTAATACACAAATCCAACATTTAAATTTTCGGTTCGCAAAATCCAAAGTAAACCGCTGTAATAAAAAGCGAACCGATTCGCTTTTTATTACAGCGGCCTACTCTCAGTTCGTCAACGAAAACGGTCCCGCCCGAAAGTAATTCAAAACTTCGGTATGAACCCTACACCTGATTAATTAACTTTTTTGGACGGGCAAAAACACTACGGGAGTAAGGACATCGTGGTGTCATTCATTCTTTAGGCGGGCCCCAAACTAATCTTATGTCCGTAGGTGATACGCCGTTTTAATCCCCTATGTTCTGATGGTGATCATCGCCGGGGTGGTTTTAGTGAGGTAAAAATCCCGCGCTACCTGGTCTTTTTTCCCAAAGTCCAGGTGCCTTTTAATTTCCCCCCGACAACAAAAAAAAAAAGGTGATACGCCGTTTTAATCCCCCATAAGTTCAGCCAAAACTACGGAAGCCATGCTTAAGGCCACCATAAACATCTACATAGTGAATTAATAAAAGTTCTCATACAATTCAAAATCAGTAGGAAACAGCATTTTTCTAAAGTCTCCAATACAATCTTCCAATCTGGGAATGGATCTTTGCTTGCGACCACTTTACATTTTACGTCTTTATCTCCTTCGTAATCCAAGAAATGTCTAAGTAATAATCCTAGAAATTCTTTAGAATAATTATTAAACCTTCTCGTACTAACCGCAATGCACAGATGCCAAATGCCAAAGCATAAATTGAAACCACGCTTTGCATTTAAAATACGTAGTACCTATGTTTGTGAAATGTTTAGTGGTTAGAGCATATTTTGTGGTGACAGACAGCCTAGCACCTGGGCTTTTGCGTAATTAGGACCATTCATTATCCCTTCACCATTCCCCTTCACTCTATTTGGTAAATTGCCTGACCCGGGAATCGAACCCAGGACCCCACGCTGTTATACGGTGTTATTGAGTTTTTCCATTAGGAATTTCATAGTAACAGCCCGACGTTTGGAAGTTGGCGGTGTGATACCCCCGTGTCTCGGAAAGCACGTTAAGCCGTTGGTCCTGCGCCTGATCTCTCTCCGGTCGTGTCGAATTGCCGTCCCATCGGACTATGAGAGTGAGGGAAGAGGGAGTGCACCTGTGTCTGCGCATACACTTGTGCACTATAATATCTCCCGCGCCGAAGGCTAGTGTCCGTTGAGATGGCCGCCGTGGCCGAAATACGGTCTGGAGGACATTATTTGGTATTTTTTCATGGCCGAAGTTCGGCAGTTTTCATCAGAGTATCCAGTTTAAAAATGTCTGTCAAAAATTACTTAAAATTATAACTTAAATTATCATTTAGATCAGAGAAGCCATTAGCCATCGTGTTAGACCCATTCGTCATAGTAACCCAGAAGTATGCACAATTCTATTTTTTGTCACGACACAAAGTTGTCTGACACGATTCTAACACGTCTAAACTACTGACCAATCTTAAAGAAAGTCAGAGTGTTAACAGGAAAACGATACCCATCATACGCTCTTGCACTCGGGTACTCTTCATCGTGGAAAATTCAAGAGCACACTTAATTGATTACGTCATGTAGATATCACTTACATGACAAACAGTCAACCTAAACTATATCGCTAGCGAGAAAACCGCACAGTTGGCAGTTTGGCACTATCGAAGTAAGAGACATAAAATGGCGATGGACTGGAAATAAACTCCAACATAATAAAGCTAACGGTCTGTAAGGAGCCTAATCGCTACCAAAAGCGTATCAGTACGTTTTATAGGCGTCCTTGTTTGCTGAGACTGAGACTCGACCACAATCAGAGAGAGTAGAGTCGGTTTTATAAATTGCTCAATAACCACCACTTTTTCATTTGTGCCAAAGGATAGGAACCTCTTTTTTAGGGTTCCGTACCCAAAGGGTAAAAACGGAACCTCATTACTAAGACTTCGCTGTCTGTCCGTCTGTCTGCCGCCAGGCTGTATCTCGAGAACCGCGATAGCTAGACAGTTGAAATTTTCACAAATTGTCGTGTCGCGCCTGTTTGAAGGTGCTGTAATACAACATTGACGAGGAATTCATTTTTTTTTTTACGTAACAATGTTCTGGAATTCGTGTAAGTAAAACTGGATAAACAGACATAAAATTCATGTTTTATCACTGCCAATATTGCTTATCTTTTGCAGGTGTACAAACATGTTACGAAAACGTTACTAGTGAATTTACATAACTTTTGAGTTCGACGTGATAAAAAGGACTCAGTAAAATCTTGCATATAAATTACTAGCTTCTGCCCGCGACTTTGTTCGCGTGAAATTTCTCGTTCTATGCTTTTTGAGCAGACACATTTATCAAACATGGATTAGAAAATAATATGCTTCAAAATGATTCAAATTGAGAGCAATAGTGTGTTACGCAGTTAGGGTGCTGAAATCAGCTACTAATACTCTGTACACTAAATCGAATCTACATTTTACGTTCTCTACAATAAGCAACAGTATGAAATAAATAAACCATATTGTGATACAAAACCCTCCTCAATAACATTTTGGGTCTAAGCCTCTCAACAACACTCAAATCGAACGATGAATCGTTTCGTGCCCCGACTTAATAGTTGAAGTAGAATTCGCGACCTGTGTCTCGACTGTTAAAAAGACAATCGCTATCTACATTGCGTGTCTTGCTGAATAAAAGATAAGTGGAATTTAATGTTTGTTCTAGGAATAGGCAATGTACAGAAGCCAGCACATCAAGCTGTCAAATTTCTTTAATAGATTTTCAACTTTATCGCTAGGTATAGCATAAGGTTCAAAGTTGATTGGGAAAATTTGACAGTCTGTCTGTACGACGCGACGGTCTAAGATCATTCATGTCATGGCATCGATCAAGTTTTAAAGCGAAATTAATTTTTAAGCAAATCACTACCCATTTTTTCCGTATTTTCAAATCAACATAAAAAACGCAATGAATGTTGTTGAACTGTCAAAATGAAAGCCATTGCCACTGATATCTATGCTAATTGCGTGGTAAACTCTGCTTGCGCGATGAAGGATTTGCGTGACGTAGTATGACGTGTTGTTCGCATGTGGCGTTGTAGATACCGCTACAGTGTGGTACGCAAATACGCGGGGTATTATTATTTTTTTAGGTTATTTGCTTGCAAATCGTCCGCCGGTTTGTTGCTTTTTCAAACACATTTATTTCAATTAAAACGATTGCAGGCACTTTCGAATTGTCAAGGAGTCGGTCAGGATAGTTGAAACTAGTTACCCTTTCCAGCACGCGTAGCATGACCACCATAGAAACGGGTGTTGTTGACGGAAGAATAGACAAAAAGACAGTTTTTTTTAGAAATTGTTTACAAGTAAACCTGAACCCGTTTCTATGTTGGTCATGCTACGCGTGCTGGACGTAGTAGGTTCCAATGGGGAAGAAAGGCAAGAAACCCCATGGACATTCTTTTAAATCGAAATAATTCTGATTTCGAAGACACGTAGCTTGGTTCATGGAAGACATGAGGACACGTCGTCACACCTGTCACGAACATCCACACAACACCAAAGTTATTATAAAATGTCCAGAACTGCAGGCAACTAACAAAGCAATAATAAAATTTGTCAGAGCATGCTGCGAGCTAGACAAAATGGGCGCTCCGTCAATAGAAATAAAAGAGAGTGCACGGTCCGACTTCCAGCCGGGACCGGAGTGACGCCGCCGCTTGGTAACTAGCTGTCGCGAAGGGGATTTTTTTTTTCCTTTTTTTTCGCAATGGAAAATGGCAATTGGAATATTTTACGCTGTTAGTGTGTTAGATTTTTTTTAAAGGCAAATGTTAATGTTAGGACTACTATACAAGGTTTAACAAAATAAACGCAAGTCCTGAAAGTAGTTTGTTCATAATTGACTACTGAATCAATTTAAGTAGCTTTTAATGTACCTATAGGTATTTTGGTCAAAAATTATGTATTTTGCCATACTGGCTGCCGATTGAGCCAAAGAAAATTAGACTTTATTTTTATAAAACATTATAAAATATATGGGTTTATTATCTAAACAATAGCAGAAACAATATTATTCGAGAATATATTAACCACAGTTAACAATGCAGACCGTTTGTGTACGCAATTTGCTGTTAAACACCTTTAATTTATGACCACAATACACTTTTATATTTATTTTCTTCTTTTTAAGGAGGAAATCATTAATTATTGTTTTAATTTCTGTAACGTTTATTATTGTGAAAAATTTCCATTTTATGCTTACATGTATAAAAATACTACTTAACGCATAACTTATCTAATATATTGCGGTAAAGTACTTTCCTTTCGCTTTCATTTAAAAAACCAGACAAACCAAATAGATTTATAAGTTATAAACTTGAAAGAAAAAGTATTGACTTCATGTGCATTGATTCAGCGTTAATTAATTTAGACTCGCATCGCATTCCACCACTATCTCGCCTTATACAATATTATAATCATAGATTAGACGTTTAGAAGTTTATTATATAATAAATAATTGATTATTGTCTTCAGTATATCAGCTGGTAGCAGTATGTACAGATTTTATTGAAAATAATGAAGCTGCCGACTATAGTGCACGCTTGCCCTGTCAAATAATTTGTCAAAAATATAATATTACTAGCTTTCGCCAGCGGCTACGACCGCGTGGAGGTCGGAAATTCTCCCACGGGAACTTACTACTGGGATAAAAAGTATCCTATGTATTAATCCAGGTTATAAACTATCTGTGTGTCAACTTTCATCCAAATCCGTTCAGCCGTTTTTACGTGATTGAGTAACAAACATCTAAACATACAAACTTTCACATATATAATATTAGTAGGATCGGATTTATACCCCAAGTAATGAATAAATCCCACTAAACCCTTAAATGCAACACAAATACACAAAAAAAAAAACAAAAGAATGCTAAGCGCCATGCCGCGCCGCCATCAAAACGCACTGACAGCTACCTACCATGGCGGTGCAAGGGGCAGTGGGGAGCTGGGGACCGAGACGTGTGAAAATAGGCTGGACGAGGCCGGACGAGGCCGGACGACCCTCCCCATTGTTGCCACAGTTTTTGTTACAGATTGACCAGACATTGTTTGAGCCGGTACGATTATACGGTGCAGGACGTATAATAGATGACGGTTTGTGGAATTAATTATTTGGAAGTCATTAAGTTGGTACTAGTGGTACTACAAACAAAAAAACCGGGCAAGAGCGAGTCTGACTCGCGCACCGAGGGTTCCGTACCATCATGTTTTTAAATTTTCACCGGTGAGCTACTTACTAGATCTCATTCAAACCAATTTTCGGTGGAAGTTTACATGGTAATGTACAGACGCCAGCAGGTCAACCTACCCTAAACTGTCAGATTTTCCCAATCAACCTTGAACCTTATGCTTTAGCAATAAAGTCGAAAATCTATTAAAGAAATCTGACAGATTGTAGTAACTTGATGTGCTGGCGTCTGTACATCATATTATTATATTTTTTTTATTAGTTTTATCATTCTCTTATTTTAGAAGTTACAGGGGGGGGGGGGACACATTTTACCACTTTGGAAGTGTCTCTCGCGCAAACTATTCAGTTTAGAAAAAAATTATATTAGAAACCTCAATATCATTTTTGAAGACCTATTCATAGATACCCCACACGTATGGGTTTGATGAAAAAAAATTTTTTGGGTTTCAGTTCTAAGTATGGGGAACCCCCAAAATTTATTGTTTCACAGAATACATCTACTTACCAAGTTTCAACAGTATAGTTCTTATAGTTTCGGAAAAAAGTGGCTGTGACATACGGACAGACAGACAGACAGACATGACGAATCCATAAGGGTTCCGTTTTTGCCATTTGGCTACGGAACCCTAAAAATGGGTTTGTCAAACTAATAGCCTAATGAAACCAATAAATTAATCGATAATCTATCAATTTTAATTAATGTGAACATGATCGTTAATAACCAACATATTTTATATTAATTTTACTTTAAGTAGAACTACAACTTAATTATTCATCTCCAACTTTTCATCGAGGTTATCTGATCAAGCTATACAAACCAGTATAAGCTGACTTCTGATTGTACGAAAAACCTATAAGAGGCGAGGTCAGCTAAAACTGGAAAAGCTTAACTTGTATGTCGCCATGTGTAATAAAAGTAACAAAATATGTTACTTTTATTTGAAGTTTGAGAGTGATGTTCAGACGCCAGCACATCAAGCTACCCGAAACTGTCAAATGTTCCCAATCAAATTTGAACCTTATGTTGTAGCGATAAAGTTGAAAATCTATTAAAGAAATCATCATCTTTCGGCTGAAATGATGATGATGATTTAACAAACAGTCAGTACAAATTATTTCCTGCCCATCTACCTCGACCCTAACCTTAGTGCTGATAACATTGTTTGCGATTCATCGCGAGCCCCACCTGGAAGCTAGCCGTGCTCAGCTCTTGGAGCATGGCCTGGAGTTCTAGGGCTGTGGGAGCAAAAAGGACGATGTCGTCGGCAAATCGGAGGTTTGTCAGGCTGGTTTGTCGGCCAGAAGAGGCTGACAATGTCAGCCTCTTCTGGCCGACACTTCATTAGCCTTTTTTTTTTTTTGAGGTTGGTGAGTCATCAAATGACCCGTCCCGCTCTGGGTGGAGCGGAAGGGAGTGTCAGACGTCAATGCCCTTGGTCTTCCACGAGGCTGTTAGTGACTTTATATTCTCCTCAAGTGTGCTCGTAAACAATTTGGGAGAGAGCGGATTTACGTAGTACGTAGATAACTAGAAATAATTATTTTCATACTTAGTTATGCAAAGTCTGTAAGTACGAGTTTATTCACAGACGTTCACTTGTTTTTGTAGCTAATTTATAACTCGGTATGCATCCAGATTGTTACCTAAACGAACATAATTATGCACATACTTACCTAAGCTAATTTATAGCCAAGTAATATTTCACTGTTATGTATCCTATAGTAAATAGTTAATCTGTGAACAGCGACGTGGGCTGCATGCAATATTGTTTGTAAGTTTTGTGTAGGTATTTCTTATGTTTTATATTAACATCTAGATATTGTAGCTGTTTTTTGTTCCTTTTGAATAAAATAACTCATTATTATAGTCAATCAGAAAGCAGTGGTAACGAACGTTCGAACCCAGACAGTCGCTTTACTTTGTGAAAATTATTTCGTCACCACAGCTCTCAAAACGGTGAAGGAAGACATCGTGAGGAAACCGGCATGTCCTAGAACCAAAAAATCAATAACATTTGTGACATCTACCAAGTACCAACCCGCACTGTGCCCGCGTGGTGGATTACAGTACAAACCACTCCTCACCGAGAGGAGGCCTATGTCCCAGCAGTGGATAACAGTACAGGCTAATTATGTGTTATGTATGAGTCACGACTCACGAGCATAAATAGTAACGACATGATTAGTAATATTGTCAATCGCATGCATTTGGTAGACGAAAAATTTGCGCATCAATGTATATATATATATATATGTATATATAAAAAGTATGAATCACGTAAAAATTGACAATTGCAATTGATCGTTTCGGGGACCCTTTACACTGACGCATTTCAAAAGCGATTTCCTCCTAAAGTATTGATAGATATTTGATGGTGTTCTTACGATCATCGTATTATGATGAAAAGATGATATTCTTTTCACAATGTTGCAATCTTTATTTCACGAGGAATTAAATTAATTAAATTCCCTTTTGAATTTTGCGTAACTGTAAGGTAGTTGTGCTCGTGTCTGTATTAGATTATTACCTACCTAAAGAAAAGAACACAAGAAAGAGTGCAGAGTAATATACCTACCTATGTTTGGAACTTGATGACTGCCCCGTTGGTCTCGTGGTTGCAAGCGCGACTGCTGAGCGTGGGGTCCTGGGTTCGATTTTCGAGTCGGACAAAGTGTTATTGGGTTTTCCATTAGGAATTTCTTAGTAACAGTCCGAAGTTTGGAAGTTAACGGTTGACCCCCGTGCCTCGGAAATCACGTAAAGCCGTTGGTCCTGCGCCTGAACTCGTGGCGGTCGTGTCGGTCGTGTCGGATTGCCGTCCCATCGGAGTATCGGAACAGAGAGTGCACCTGTGTTTGCGCACACATTTGTGCACTATAATATCTCCTGCGTACCTGGCTAATCTCCATTGAGATTGGCCACCGTGACCGAAAACTGTCGGGGAGGCCGCTATTATATTTGGAACTTTGCTAAGAGTCGTGCAACAAAAAATGAAGCTGATCGGTCAACTGTGTCAGCGCGATCGTTAGCTCAACCAATTTGAGGAATGGTGTTGTTTTATGTTTATTTTCACCAATCCATCTTGTTTAAACCCATTCTGAGTAATTCATCGAGAAATTGAAATAATAATGGAGAATTTAAGGTTACTGACGGTTTAAACACCAATTATGACTTAAGGCTCCTACAAACAGGCGCGACACGCGACGCGAATCGTGTGCGACACAAAGGCACCGCTCGTTACGCGACTTGCGGTGCCTTTGGGTCGTGTCGCGCCTGTTTGTAGGAGTCTTTATGTAGACCAAATCATTACCAAACGCTGAGACAAAATTTTTAATAAAAGCGTGAAATCATTTCAGATCTTCTGAATCATCACCCAACAGCATAAAAGCGATTGTAAAGACAACAGAAGAGTCCTTAATTTCTAACCATGTTATCTTAAAGACGACCAACGTTTTCGTAACAAGATAACTCTAGCGAGATAAAAACAAGATATTCACATCGAAACCCATTCATGCTTGCATTGGGACATACTCGCGGTGATTCATACGAGGCTGCCTACTCACCTTGATTATATATTATATAAATACATATTACGTTATAATACAGGGGGATTGGAAGATGCGTGCAATGCTTAAGGGCGAATATAGTACGTAAAAAGTAAGCCGTGGTTGTCTTAGACGAAGTTTTACCAAGTTTTTTTACCTAAAAAAAAATTTTTAGTAAACTGCTTATTTATGGCCAAATTTAATGATAAATGGCTTTATTGTTATTATATTTAATTAAAGTAATGTGTAAGCAATCTAGCAAAGCAAGTTTTAGGCCTCTGTCATTAGACATAAAAAAGGCAACGATGGCTTAAATGGTTCTAAATTGCCTGTATGTACTATCTTAGGCATAAAGCTTTGCACCCATCTTCCAATCACCCTGTATATATTTATACTCACAATAACGTTTCAAGAGCTCCCACACATTATATCAAAGTGGTCGAAGATATATTCAATATGTTATGTAATTTGCTTAAGTAAACTCACGTGGAAGACCGATTTTGTTCCGCTTTTTCGGTGAAAAGAAATTCGCCCGTATCTTTTGCGCGCTAAAGGTCAAGTTAGGTTTGTCGTGGGAAGATACCAGCAGGGTACTTGCGTTCACTATCAGTAGCAATGGGTTTAATTTTGACAGTTCAACAACATTCATTGCGTTATTTGCGTTGTTAGGCATACACATTTTTCGAACATATGGAGCAATGGATGAGAAATATGCTTGAAAATGATTCAAATTGAGAGTAATAGTGTGTTACGCAATAAGGGTGCTGGTCATATTTCTAATGACAGGGTAGGGACGAGCAGCAGCATCTTCCCAATTCTGTATTATTCGCTCTGGATCTACCTATCGTGGTGATAATCTAACTAGCAGGTTTTTCTACAGCTGTTATGATTTTAACTGTTGCTAATTGTTCAAAAACTAGTTAAATTGTATCCTTAAATGAACATCCTCTACTCACCATGGGCATTTCTGCTACCTGCTACCAGTGTTACAACCTTAATCATAAGCAAGCAGCCTATAATGTTCCCACTGCTGGGACACAGGCCTCCTCTCGGTGAGAGGGAGAGGACCGTAATCCACCACGCGGGCCCAGTGCGGGTTGCTAGATGTCACATGTCTTCGATTTTTTTTGTTTCTGGACATGCCAGTTTCCTCACAATGTTTTTCTTCACCGTTTGTTGTATTTCATAATAGTTTGTATGGTTTCGATAAAACGATGATCGTAAGAACACCATAAAATATCTTTCTATAAACTGTATGTAGTCAGTAAATCTTTTCCCTCACAATGTTTTCCTTCACCGTTTGTTGTATTTCATAATAGTTTGTATGGTTTCGATAAAACGATGATCGTAAGAACACCATAAAATATCATTCAATATACTTCAGTAGTAAATCTTTTTCCTCACGATATTTTCCTTCACTGGTTTTGAGAGCGGTGGTGATGAAATAATTTACACAAAGTAAAGCGCCTGTTTGGATTCGAACCTACGACCTACAACTCGTATTTCGAGTTGTAGGTCGTAGGTCCACTTGGCTACCACTGCTCCCCAAATCTGCTCACTGGCCCTAAAAAAGGACATTGCATGTTCCACATATTATTGATAAAAATTGCACCAATACACGCCCAGTTGTTTACGAGGTTAGCACTACGGTACAGACAGACAGACGCGATGGTACGAGCTTTTAACGTAATTAATAAACATATGGCTCCGTTTTTGGGTCATGCTTGTTTTTGCTCTTATTTTGTTTACGTTTAATCTTTAAGCGAAGTGGTAGCGAATTGATTACTTCTTTAATAAGTCTATTTATTACTGGAAATATGAGCGATGTGGAGTTGAAGTGTTCTTTACATTTCGAAGGAGGTATCTACCGGTATGTTATGTAAAAAAAAACTTAGGTGAAGTGGACTTGAAGTAACCTGTCATTCCACTTGATGCTAAGGATTGGCACTATTGTCAGCTCACATTTATATTCCCTTAACTGTTAGGCAAGCTTATTAATTTCGGTAACAATAAAATTGACAGCTGCGGTGCTATTCTGTAAAAATCTCACCGTGAAAACTTAGGTGAAGTGAGCGTGGAGAGAGCTGTCAATAGTGGCAATTCCTAGCAAAAACCAACTCACTTCACCTAAGTTTTCACGGTGAGATTTTTACAGAATCGACCGGCAGTAAACAAAGGAGGTAGATCCTTTTTGGAGCATTCCTTCTCAATTAAGGAAAACCAGCCAGCAACTTTTCCTTACAGAAAACTTGAAGTAGGTACAACCCAAACATAATTAATAATATACAAAACCGTCTAATAACTTTCTTTGGTTCAATAATAAAACAAACATTTCTTTTGCCGGCAGCGTCTAGTTTCCATCAACTGTTCAAATATTTGTTCAGGGTCCACTACGGCCATTTTAACTTGGAACCAATTACGGCCAGGGCTACTTTGGGCTACTTTAATTATGAAAGTGATCAAAACTGTGTTTAATTTTGAAATATTGTGTGGGTCACTGAGCACGCAGTTTGGTTGGCAACGTAAAGGCTCTACAAACAGGCGCGACACGCAACGCGAATCGCGCGCGACACAATGGCATCGCAAGTCGCGCAACGAGCGGTGCCTTTGTGTCGCGCGCGATTCGCGTCGCGTGTCGCGCTTGTTTGTAGGAGTCTTAATTCGGTCTTGATTTTTTCGGTCTAAGTTTTCACGGTGAGATTTTTACGGAATAGCACCGCAGGTCGCAAGCGTTACTGTTGAGCATGTGGTTCTGGGTTGGGCAGTGTTACTGGATTTTTCCATCTAGAATTTCTCAGTAGCAGCCCGGAGTCTGGATTTGTGCCCGGTTGATGGCACTAGGCTCGCCCTATTACATGGGACTTAAACATTATGACAAAATGTGGGTGTAGGTACTATTTAATATTATTTATGTAAACTTTTCGCACACAAAATAGGTACAGACGCCAGCACATAAAGCTACTACAATCTGTCAAATTTCTTTAATAGATTTTCAACTTTATCGCTAAAGCATAAGGTCCAAAGTTGATTGGGAAAATTTGACAGTTTCAGGTAGCTTGATGTGCTGGCGTCTGTACAAAGACCAGTCCTCTGCCTTATCATTCCAGGGATGTAGGTGTGATGATAATGTTATGTTCTTATCAATAATTGCGATTTTTTCTTCTTGGTTTATTTAATATTCATTTCATGGAAATGTATCTTACGTCGTGTAGATGGAGAACCCTTTAACCATACAATGACCTTTGGAAGAGACGACGAGGTGGACTATAATTAGCTTACTACGACGAAGATAGGGCTGCCTTCAGACGGACTGCATCGCAGCAACCGCGCGCAGTCGATATATTCAACTGCATGCAGTTGTACGTTCGACTTCGTTCAGTCATGATAATATCAACTTCACGCGGTCGGCTGCAGTCGTGCAGTGTCGAGGCACGCTGTCCATCGCTAACCGCATACAGTTAGTGTGTGTAACGTCTGTGCTTCCATTTCGACGTCAAATCTTACACAGCTCCTAGGCTAGATGCGTGGCGTCAACTGCGAAAGTCAGATCCGACTGCAGATAACTGCATGCAGTTGAATATATCGACTGCGCGCGGTTTCTGCGATGCAGTCCATCTGATGGCTAAGGCTGCCATCAGATGGACTGCATCGAAACAGTCCTACAAATAAAGGAGAGAACGTTATAGTACGTCAGCTAACAAAAGCCAATGTTTTAGTGCCCCAACTTTTGCTAGAACTAATCTAGATTTCTTTTGCAAGCATACGGTATTAGAGCAAGGCTTGTTTGATGTGTCATATTAGGTCTGTTAAGATAAGATAAGATTGATTTATTTCTGAGTATATGGTACAGGCGCCAGCACATCAAGCTATCCGAAACTTTCAAATTTTCCCAGTCAACTTTGAACCTTATGCTTCAGCGATAAAGTAAAAAATCTATTAAAGAAATTTGACAGATTGTAGTAGCTTGATGTGCTGCCGTCTGTACATTAAGAAGGTTGTATCTCAAGAACCGCGGTAGCTAGACAGTTGAAATTTTCACAAATTATGTATTTCTGTTGCCGCTATAACAACAAATACTAAAAATAAAATAAATATTTAAGGGGGGCTCCCATTCAGCGGGATTGTCCGAAAGGGGTAAACGGCTGGCCCGGAACATAAAGGGCTAAGGAAGGAACACGGGTGACAGTAAGAGTCTGACACTCCCTTCCGCACCCAGAGCGGAAAGGGTCATTTGATGATTTCCCATCCACAAAAAAAAGGGGGGGGGCTCCCATACAACAAACGTGTTTTTTTTTTCGGTGTTTTTGCCTTGTGGTACGGAACCCTTCGTGTGCGAGTCCGACTCGCACTTGGCCAGTTTTTCGGTTTGGAATCATGATGTGATTTATACTTCAGAATACGGCCCCAGAACTGGCTTTATTGGCAATTTGTTTGAACTTATAAAGTTACCAGTTGCTGAAATCAATGGGTATTTTATTGTAAACTATGTTTATATTTTATAGTTGAAACCGCAACTATTACAATTAGCCAACTGGGGTGCGATTTTCCGAGTAGTGTACAGTAGGTAACTAATATTAAATATTTGTCCCATGTTATTTAATAAAGAATTCTGTCACGTCCTGCCACCCCATATGGTGGTCATCGACAAAGTATGTATCATAATATAATGTCCTCTTTTGTTTCCAAGAACTTACACAATACAAATAGATGACAGACGCAATTCTATACATTTATGTTCAAACAAACACTTTCCATTTTGTAACAAAAATGTGTGTGAACGAACCACATGCTGCATTTCACAACCATTTAACAAATATTTAATTCTGCAAACGAGAACAATAATTACAATGTACACTAATTCACTTTACACAAATGTACGATCCAAACCATCTGTGCGTAATATAAATTACGAGATTGTCCATTTTGTAACCACTAATTTTATAATTTGTAATAAAGAAGAAAACGGCGTAGTAAAGTAACAGCTGTGTTTAAGTGTCATGTTACTCCAGCTTTCTATTTAAATACATTTCAAAACACATTATCTTTAGATCTTAGACAAGGGAGAAAAAGTGTAAACTAAGTCTTGAAGATAAATCATACAAATTACGAATCTTTTAGTCGACGCATCTGCTACGCATCTGTCGTCTGATCTCGAAAGCCGATGACTCGATTCATTCATGATTTCATAATAATGAACACTTTTGAGTCCTGTTATGTAAAGTTATTCTGCATGCGAATATAATGACGAGTTTTGAATGACATTTGAATTATTTGAGGTCGAGACGACTACTCCTTTTTTTTAAATATCATTATTCGTATTTCGTACGACTCGTAGGTAGACTCATGTTTTTCTTTACCGTTTGATTTTGTAACCTAAGTATTTATATTCGTTATTTTTTGCGGCTTCGTTGGACACCTGTATTATTTGTATCTTTAACCTAAAACAATCTACAACTTTAATAGTTTAATAGTAATCAGGATGACAGTCAAGAACTTCTTCATTCATAAATAATCATCTAAATTAAGAGCACATGCTTTTACTTTAGTTGAGCATTATTTTTGTTTAAAAAAAATACTTCGTCTTTTCATATTTTCTTGATCAGTTATTTTTGGCACCAAAGTGTATTGTCCTCAAAAATACACGTGTGTGCATTTCAACTCAATCCGATTACGGTAAATAGGCAAGACCCCCCACAAGTTTCTGCTGTTAATGGTGCAGGTAAGGTTAAGGTAAATGGGATATCGGAATCACTTTTACATTCCATATTATAAAAAAAAATAAGCTAGACGAACGAGGTCAGCGTTTCCTATCAGACTACTCTTGAGAAGAAATGCCGAAACAAACTCAGAGGTCACAGTCTCTTCTAAAGTCCAGACACAATCTTTTTCAGATTATATAAAGACAATGTAAATGGAAACTAATACTTACATCATCCAAAAAGTGGCTAATCCTTGTTACTTTTCTCTTTTGTAACGAAAATTTTTTTTTTTTTTTTTTCAATTTTGGCAACTGAACCGATGTCGACTATTCAGCCAGCGTCAACAAAAATTGTTACAAGACTGGAGTGTCGAACAATAATATGACGGTACACGTCTATTTATGACACAATCATTAGCTACGAAGTAATGAAATGGTTGGTGGTTATTAAACTTGATCAGTCAAGCGAACGTCACGGAAATCGACGTAGATCTCGGCTAGGTATGGAAAGCCGCAGGTCAGTGGTAACAAAACCAGTATAAGCTGCACCCTAGAAAGAAAAATGAAAAATAAGTAGGTTTATTTGTCACAGAGACACGTGCATACAAAAAGATACTTAATTAATTCTAATAATAATAAAAACAAAATACTTATATCTATAATCACGAGCACAAAGCAGAAATAGTCGACGGTTGCACGTCATGACTGTGACAAAAAGGCTTCCACTCAGCATGATAAATACATAATAATAATATAATAAAACCTTATTGATGATGATGTGCTAGACCCAACCCACACAGCACTGCGCTAATTTTCAGTGGTTGCCCGAAAAGGACGTAAGGAAACTAAGTCGGATCAAATGATTCGTACTACAGGTACCAAAATAAGATAAAACAAACAGTACCCTACTTGCGTAATACACCAACAATCACAATCTGTATCATTTTGAAGGATATTGCTAATCCATTGCTTCATATGTTCGAAAGATCTTTCTGCTCAACAACGTAAACGCAATGAATGTTGTTGAACTGTCAAAATGAAAGTCATTGCTGTCTGTTAGTGTGTTACGCAATTACACGGCCGGCCACTTTTTCTATTGAAACTCCGTCCTACTACGCTAGGCCATCTCAAGGTCAAGTGTTACCACGAGGTGTGGCGTACTGTCCCTGAGAACTGTACAGTGATGAATGAAATAGTAGCTATCTGAAGATTTAGCTTCTTTTGCCTACTCACTTGAACTTTGCACGTCATGCAGTTCTACGAGTAGGTTCTTCTTCGTCCTTGGTTCCTCAGGATGGGAAGCGTCCTGACATGGATAAAGGTACAGGATCCCTTCGATTAAATATTATTTTTGATCTAAGCAGAATCCACATACTTAATAGTATTATTTTAGACTAGCAATGCCCGCGACTACGTTCGCGTGGATGTCGGAAAACAATAATGTCTCTCTTTACTTCGGAGATTAGTCGGAACAAAGAAACAGACAGACAATTTTTTTATTTTTTTGTTAAGTTTATACGGTACCTCCGTATAAACTTTCATATGCATGTAGTAATAATAAGTTATTATTTTGGCATTACAAACAGACACTTCAATTTTATTGACTTGTACAGCGGTGCTATTCTGTAAAAATCTCACCGTGAAAACTTAGGTGCAGTGAGCGTGGAGTGAGCTGTCAATAGTGTCAGTTCCTAGCAAAAACAAACTCACTTCACCTAAGTTTTCACGGTGAGATTTTTACAGAATCGACCGGCTGATTACCCTCTGGTTGGATCCACCACAGCAAAACAAGGATGTTTTTCTAGAACCCCGACAATAAATCTAGACAGTTGGAATGTATTTACGAGCAGTAAATCTCCAAAGCTTATTTTTTTATTAACTCAATTAGGAAGTAGACAATTTCGCCAATTTACTGTAGGTCTAAGGACAGAAGGACAAACTTGATTGATAGTAGTCATTTCAAAGTTTATGGTCCCTCAGTGAAGTAAACATGACGTGAAATAAATCTGTCGTCTCTTGTAAAACCGCGGAAAATTACGGTTGACCACTTTTCAACCTAATGCCCTTAGTAATAAAGCTGAAAAGTGGTTCACCACCAGTGTCCGCGATGAAACGAGTACATGAACCTTCTAAATTCTAATTTGGAGAAAATAAAAAAAAAGAGAAAATAAAGATGTAATCCTACTTAATATTGTAAATCTGAAAGTTTGTACGTCTGGATGTTTGATACTCAGTCACGCAAAAACGGCTGAACGGATCTTTATGAAATTTGACAGATACGATTTGTCAAAAATACCTGTAATTTCCCTACATTTTTGACAAGTTTTTGACATTGGTTGTCGCTGAGATGAGATTTCGACTAGATTTTGAACGTTTTTAATTACGGAAATTGGCCTTCTGACTTTGAACGATCTTCAAATTACGAGAATTGCTGTCATTTTTTTCGGCTATACACAAGAAGAAATAGAATAGTCAAGCTCCAAGACTAAGGTCACATAACTGCAGTATAACAGCCACCAATCCAAATAGCTCAACAAAACCCAAAGACATTGATAAGTGACATGAATTCCTAATAACCTAGTCTACAATCACGACACGAACCATCCAAACAGTTGACGCTACGAAGTTACAACGCAAGCCGGACCAATTGTATCAAAATGCAAATTGCTCCCAACTATTTAGTTAAGGCTAGCGCGCAATGGTGTTCCTCTCGGTCTGATAGTTGGCGGTGTTGCCAAGATAAAAGTTTAGTTTGAAATTGAGGTGTTGAGAATGGTTTGGCTTTTGTTTCTGGTGTTAATTGTCTTGCTGGAGATTTAGTTTTAGACTCCACGTTAAGGCAACTCCTTCTGATTGTGAGAAAACGCCTTCTCATTTGGCAGTAACAGGCTGGTTCTTTTGTCAATGTTACAACAGTAACATTGTAAGAAACACATGATTTGCCCTAATCTGCTGATGTGTCTTTTTTTTTTAATGATCACCATCACCATTCTCCACACCCAACATCCGACACTACAGCCGGTCCAGTCTTTAAATATTTCACCTTGAAAACTTAGGTGAAGTAAACTGAATAGTGTCAATCCCTAGCATCTGTACTTAGTGCTATTCTGTAAAAATCTCACCGTGATAACTTAGGTGAAATGAGCTTGAAGTGAGCTGTCAATAGTGTCAATCCCAAGCATCAGGTGGAATGATAGCTCACTTCACCTAAATTTTCAAGGTGATATAGTTACAGTAGATGGGCTGGTAGAGTAGATGGGCTGGTCGAATGACAGATCACTTCAAGCTCACTTCACCTATATTTTCTCGGTAACGAAGGACGACCCTTCGTTCCTTCTGATTGTGCCAAGACGCCTTTTCAATAACAGGCAGGTTCTTTTCTATTTTCGACGAGTCTTCCCCTTTCTAAAAACAACAGCAGGCCGATTCTGTCAAAATCTCACCGTGAAAACTTAGGTGAAGTGAGTTTGTTTTTCCTAGGAATTTACACTATTGACAGCTCACTCCACGCTCACTTCACCTAAGTTTTCACGGTGAGATTTTGACAGAATAGCACCGCCGTAACACTTTAAGAAGAAGTTGCTTTGTTCTCCTGTGTTCCCTTCATTAAATGATTCACCATCACCGTTCAAAAACACGCCACAGATATAAATCCTGTGGACGCGCCCTCATCCACGCGGCATCCTACAACGCAATACGGGTCTTAACTAACCGCATCCGTCTTGTCTAGCTCAATGTTTCACACAAGGACTCCTTGTCTCCAACTAATGGAATGGTTTTTTTTACTAACACACTCTGCAGTAAACTTTTATTCTGTTCTACAGAGTAAAAGTCTTTGAGGAAAGTGGAATACAAAGTCCTGAAGTTAAGTGTAGGGTTTACGTCCGGGAATTTACTGTCAGCATGCAAAAGGAATAGTTGATGATTATTTAAAATTGGTGATCTGCGGGGTAATTGCGTAACACACTAACAGTAGGAATGGCTTTCATTTTGACAGTTCAACAACATTCATTGCGTTGTTTACGTTGTTGAGCAGAAAAATTGTTCGTAATATGAAGCAATGGATGGATGAGCAATATCTTCAAAATGATTGAGATTGATAGTGTGTTACGCAATTAGGAAGCTGTCTTGATTACATGATGCCAAACAGATACCGGATACGGTTTATAAAGTAAAAACGATCGGGGCACTAGTGCAGACGTAATTTTTGGTTGTGATTACGAAAAGGATGTCGACTCCGTTACAAAATTCTCAGTCTCCTCTTTTGGTGACATTATTGTGATAAAATAACCAAGAGAAAGCTACGACTAAGAATTGCCATAAATAATAACAAAATCAGCCTATAATGTTCCCACTGCTGGGACACAGCCCTCCTCTCCGTGAGAGGGAATGGGCCGTAGTCCACCACGCGAGCCCAGTGCGAGTCGGCGGATTCGATAATTCCCTTGGAGTAACATAATTAACTTAAAAGTTTTGATACCATGTAATCGAATAAGTCTCACTTTAGAGTTGCGAATAGTTGCTTTGTTACAGTACTTTGTAGTGCAGTCTTTAAATACCACGCTATTGTTAACTTTCCTTTTGTATACGGTCCGATTTTGTAACGTTTGTGACTGGGGCGAAAACGCTTACATGCAAATGTTTTTGTAATATGCAACGATTTAGTGTGCTTCCGTATTTTTTTCTGTCTTAAAATAGTACCTATATCTTCTTCCTCTATCCATTTTAACCCACAGCTGTGTCTCGTTGTGGGTTGCCTATAAGTATTCTTCTACGTACCAAGATTGTATTATGCCATCTTGTGCAAGCTATGTCGTAAGCACGCAGTATCTGCGAAGATCGCTGCGACTAAATCTAAAACCATAAATCTGTTCATTTACATAATTAGTCTATAGTGTACCCACTGCTGGGACACAGGCTCTTCGAGAGGCAGTGAGTAGGCTGTAATCCACCACGCGGGCCCAGTACGGGTGGGTAAATGTCAAATGTTTTCGAATTTTTGCCGGTTTCCTCACGATGTTTTCCTTCGCCGTTTTTAGAGCAGTGGTAATTAAATAATTTACACAAAATAAAGCGCCTGCCTAGGTTCGATCCTACGACCTACAACTCGGTAAGTCGCGGCCGTAACCACCACTGTTCATTTAGATTTGCTCAATAGCTCTAAAATACCATTACAAACATTTCCATTCCTTTCTAATAGTTAAAAAAAACATACAAACAGCCGAACATAGTACCTCCTCCTTTTTGTGAAGTCGGTAAAAAACTATGAAATCAACTCCAGATCCGTTGCCTTAGCCGTCGCTTGAAGTATAATCTCCGTTAAAATTCATGTTTTTGCTCCACTTAGCCTGGATCAGGTCGGGTCGCCGTCTCGGCCGGGATGGCCGGATCTTGCGCGCAAAGGCTTACATCAAATATCACAGGATGAATATTAGTTCAGGGTTTTCTTTGCTGGAGGAGATTTTTAGCTTGTTGGGAGATGGGATTGCCGGGTCATCAGAAAGCAACGAGATAGATGATAGATGTTCTGTTGTTTTCGAACGTTTCTTCGATTTGAAGTTTATGGTGCTAAGTTTTTGTCTGTTTTATAAAGTGAATTTTTCGTGTTAGGAATTGTTGATTGCCGAACGTGACTATTTTTTAAATCTCACAGTTGAATTTCAGAAATGAGACGTATTTTCTTTTGGAGATTTGTCTAAGAACTCATTAGCATTAATTGTCGGCCATTGATGAAACTTTTTGTAAGACATTTTCAGTGATTAATTATTTTGTTACTTCAGAACAGTAATTACGATTGTGCAATGTTGTAAAACTTTTTTGAGAATCTGGCTGGTATTGTTAGTATTATCTGGAGGACCTTAGACGATCATCTAGCATCTGTTAAATCCGGTCTATCATCGACAAACAATTTTAAACGTAAACGTTCACAGTCTGATCTCAGTCTAAATTTGTCAAAAATACCTCTAATTTCCCTAAATTTTTGACAAGTTTTTGACATTAGTTTGACGCCGTTTTAAAGAGAGAATTGGCCTTCAGATCCAACCAGCCTGTGGATATTTTGTGTCAATCTAGCATGACACCGTGACCGTATACGATCAATTCGTCAGCAAAATAAAACCAAAGTGACGAATTAAACCAATGCCAGATTTATCGTTTAAGTCACCCCGTTATTTAACTATTCCTCAACAAATTACTTGTGTCGACGGTACCAATTACCCAAGGTGTCAACAGGCCTTGTTTAAAGACCCTATAAACTTGTACGGTGAGAAAACCGTGGTCACAGTTCCAGTTGGATCCTCGACGAGATAAACGCGGAATGTTGTGGAACATGTCGATAT
The DNA here is from genome assembly GCA_948474745.1 of Oligia latruncula. Lineage (NCBI taxonomy): Eukaryota > Metazoa > Arthropoda > Insecta > Lepidoptera > Noctuidae > Oligia > Oligia latruncula. The sequence continues at coordinate 4,058,876 of OX419684.1, read as the reverse complement.
TAGATAACAAGATAACGATGATCGAATACTATTTAAATAAGATGCAATAGTTATTTATTGGGACGCGATTCGTACAGCAGCTGACGTTTAGTACGTTATTTAAGAGTACTTACCTTTCTATAAATTAAATATTGAATTTCGATTGCTATCATACTACAATCCCCCGCCAGATCTCTCTCCGGGCATGTCGGATTGCCGTCCCATCGGACTATGAGAGTGAGGGAAGAGGGAGTGCACCTGTGTCTGCGCGCACACTTGTGCACTATAATATGTCCCGCGCCGAAGGGCGTTGAATTGGCCGCCGTGGCAAAAATACGGTCCGGAGGACTTTACTTTTACTACAATTTCGGTAAAAGATTATCACACTGCCTCTTTGAGCCATTAGTTGCAAGCGCCACTGCTAGGCATGAGGTCCTGGGTTTGATTCGTAGGTCGGCAGAATTAATTAGTATCAGCCCGGAGCCTAGATTTGGCCGTGCTGATGGCAATAGGCTCGCCCCCTATTGCATGGGACTTAAACATAAGTGGAAAAATATATGTGTTAGGTAGGTACACCTCTCTACCTAAGCTTTCGGGTATTGCATTGATTCCGTTTTAGGATGCACGAAGAAGCTTCCTCGTGTAGCGCAGTTTGTTCCGCCAGTTACTCAACTGAACCGAGCGCTCGTCCCATCCTGGACAGTCATGCACAACACCTTATTTGACTGGCCAATTCTTCCCTTGGGGTGGTAGGACTAACGCCCGGCTGGATTGCGACCACCCTCCCACCGGAGTCCGGCATCAAGCAGCCTGCTGTGTATCGTCGATGCGTGGGAGTTCCAGTGACTTTTTTTTTTTTTTTTTGCGGATGGGAAATCATCAAATGACCCCTCCCGCTCTGGGTGGAGCGGAAGGGAGTGTCAGACTCTTACTGACTAAAACCCACCCGTGTTCCTTCCTTAGCCCTTTATGTTCCGGGCCAGCGGTAACCCTTTCGGACAATCCCGCTGACCCGGCAGGCTTCGGCCCTATGGGGCCCCTCCTCGATGCTGACATCTCTTTGAGGCGCGCGTGGAACACGTACGCGCCGTCCGGCACGGGCCTGGTTCTGATCGGACGGTGAGCTACCCATTACTCTCCGCCCGCAGGCCCGCGCCTACGGTGGCCGGGAGTCGTCGCGCGGCTCCCGACGCCCGGAGCGTCTCCCGCGGCGGCTGGGACGGGAGGCTCTCTCCCTGAGCCGTCCCGCCACCTCCTTCGCTAGCATGACTGCTTCGCAGAAGGAGGTGACTGCCTCCCACTCCCTCTCGCCCCGGACCATGGCCTGCACCAGGGCCGGGCGCGAGAGGTGAGTTCCAGTGCCTTAGGCATCTTCTGGGCACGCTCGTTCCATCGCTTTCCATCAGGCGTGATCGAGATCAAGAGCGGGCCCATTCAGCAATAATCTTTTTTTGATGTTTTTTTTATCGTATACGAAGATTACTTTGTTACACATAGACATAGTCGAATAGCCTGAGTCTTTTATCACGCCAAATTACCCTAGGCACACAAACAGGCTGCTACATACTCCTAAATACTAGGAATCGATAGGACGGTACAGTTTTATGGGCACCATTAATTATGCATGCGACTGAACTCGGTAATGAGCTTCCCATGCTAGCGTATGCTACTGTGAACCTGCTAACTATACATAGGTGAGTACCTATACTATCTACCTAGATACTATCAACTATGGTCTGTTCCAAAATTAAGTGATGACAATGTAAAAAAATCACACTTCACACTAATATTATAAAAGCGAAAGTTTGTGAGTGTTCGTATGTTTGTTACTTCTCCACGCACAAATGGTTGAACGGATTTGGATGAAATTTGGCACACTGATAGTTTATAACTAGGATTAACCCATGGGATACTTTCATCCTGATATTCCTACGGCATCGACACTTATGCTTGTGAAACCGCGGGGCGCTGCTAGTGAATCATAAACCGTACCTGCGGGTGCCAGTTTCTAGTGCCATTTACATATTGAGAATCACCGTAAAGATTTTTTGTTTGATTTTTTCCAATTGGTATAAGCTCAATTTATGTCGATGATTTTCCAATTAAAATGTATTAAGTATTAAAATTATTCCATATTTATATTTCCATACCTAGCTATCTATCTCATTGCGTCCAATAAATTAATCAGACTATTATTAGATACCGCCTGACGTACCTAACGATGAGTAACGAGTCGCATAAAATTATAGTTTACAATCAATATAAAAAAAAAATGGTTAGAAAAAGTTTAAATCTTCTAATACAGATAAATGTGTTACTAAATTCGGCACCCTTATTGCGTAACACACTACTGTGCTATTACTATCAATTTGAATCATTTTAAAGCATATTTCTAATCCATTGCTCCATATGTTCAAAAAATGTGTCTGCTCAACAACGCAAATAACGCAATGAATGTTGTTAAACTGTCAAAATGAAACCCATTGCTACTGATAGTGTGTTACGCAATTACCCTGCAGTTTAGTGAGCAGTGGTGGGCCAGTAGTAACGGCAGCGAGTAACGAGTGTAGGTAGGTTCGAACCCAGACAGGCGCTTTACTTTGTGTAAATTATTACATCACCACTGCTCTCAAAACGGTGAAGAAAACATCGTGAGGAAACAAGGTTTTTTCGAAGACATGTAACATCTGCCAACCCGCACTGGGCCCGTGCGGTGGATTACGGCCCACTCTCACTCACCGAGAGGAGGCCTGCGGTGCTATTCTGTAAAAATCTCACAGTGAAAACTTAGGTGAAGTGAGCGTGAAGTGAGCTGTCAATAGTGTCAATTCCTAGCAAAAACAAACTCACTTCACCTAGGTTTTCACGGTGAGATTTTTACAGAATCGACCGGCTGAGTCCCAGCAGTGGGAACATTATAGGCTGATTATGCTTGGCTTGAGGACAGTTATTTGCTGATTCCCAATTATCTTGTGTAATGTAAAGGAACCTAAGAAAAAAGGAAAGGATATAGGTACCTAAGAAACAAATGAAAAACTAGTTTCAGAGGGTTTCCATTGATCTACAAATTGATTGATTGGCTGGAACAATATGGGTAAAAATAACAAAATTAAATTCTAACATAACTAAAACTATACAGAAACTAGAAAATAGCGTCGAAAAACTCATCCGCATCGCGGTAATGTACCCAAGAGACTGGCGGCATTACCACGTTGAATGGCGATGCTTAGCCTCTGGCCAAGGTAAAAGCCAGCCCTTGGGTCACGGGAAGTGTCAACCAGCCGTTTCGAAATATCTTTAAAAAGACCATGAGCACTCGGACCCCACGGCCCGAGGGATTAGCTATGTATTCTATCAGTCTTCATTTAGCGCCTAAGGTCAAACTCAGGGCATTCAATAGCGACCTTAATCATGTCCGCCTTTGAATACTAATAGGTGTAGATTTGGATACTAATCGAAGTTTATTGTTGCTTATTGATTGACCTTTAATTTATGATCATGGCGCCGAATTTGCACGCGCGCTTCTTGTTACTATTTCGATGGATAATGGTGGCCACTATTTTAATAAAACTAAACAATGGCGCCGATTCTGTTGTTCACAAACTAAACTAAATTTAAGTTCATGCATCTTTTTCTTTCTATTTCATTACGAAAAGGACAGAAGATAAATATTAGTTTAGTCCTGTCAAATTAGTCAGCGCCTGACGTAAATTGACGTATTTTTAATAAGCAATTTTTTAATCTCGTCTAAATTGTCTATGGAGTATCTTAATTTGACAGTACTAAACTAATATTTATCTTCTGTCCTTTTCTTAATGAAATAGAAAGAAAAAGATGCCTGAATTTAAATTTAGTTTAGTTTGTGAACAACAGAATCGGCGCCAATGTAAAACTACCGGTTATAATAATATTAATGTATAATCTTGTGGAGCACAACTTAACGTGCTTATTTTCTGCATTTTCATTCTAAAATAAAAGAAATAACCAAACAAACGATGAGGGCGCCACTGCGCGGTCGGCGTAGCCTTAATATGTCCTTGAGAAGGATTATTTTACTCAGCAACCTAATTGCATAACACACAATCTGAGTCATTTTGAGGGATATTGCTAATCCATTGCATAATATTATTGCAAAATTTGTCAGCTCAAGAACGTAAATAACGCAATGAATTTTGTTGAACTGTCAAAATGACCCCCATTGCTACTGATAGTGTACCCCGCTGGTAATACCTCCTATTGTACTTTATTCTATAGTCATTATTGAAGTGAAAACTTCTTTAGGTTGGGCATTTTTTGAGATGGGAAAAAAACTGTTACCGTAACCGACACCGCGCTACATTCAGATGTGTTCGGCTATCCTCGGGATGTAGGTACTCGGTTTTAATATATACCCGATATGTCAGTGAGTGATGGCAAAGTATTCTGTTTGTGTTTTGTTTTCACTTCTGTTGGCACTCCCGGAGTGCCACTGTTTTTTTTTATTACAAACATCGTAGCACATAGCGTTCTGAAGTTTCTGTCTCGTAATGGGGAAAGGTCTTACACCTTTATGTTTAAGTAAACGTGTTTGATCAAAAAGTTTGAAATCTGTCTATAATTGTTTTATAATAAGCACGAATAAAACTGAGAACCTGTGAAGTAACAAGCAATTTGATACCGTTGATTCGAACAGTCATAAAATATGTCATATAAATTAGGGTCGATATAATATACTGCGTGTGACGTGACCATAGAAGTATTAAAAAACTTATTTCTTATATCTATGGACGTGACGCAATCATATTGGCGCCACACCAAAATAAAACACCAATTTTAATAATACATATGTAATTTTTTTTATAGACTTCATTAGAAGATTAGCATTTTGCACAATTAAGCAGTTGTTAATAATTTAAGAACTTGTAATTGATAGATTTAAATAATATTTTCACTTAACATAATTTGGAGGATTCCACGTAATGCAATGGATAGTTCGCGCACGGGCGCAGGCGCACTCAAGGCTCTGCTTCACACCTGCTGATTGGGCATTTTTTTTATAACTCTCATTAAATTTGATGTATACAAGCTATTCTTTGGACACTTCCTTCTAGTCATTTTGATTATGATGGTTATACCTTTTGTTGAGCGTATTTATTTTCCAGCTTATGATTCAATTTCTAACTTCGATAAAAGTTATCCTATGTCCTTCCCCGGGATGCAATCTATCTCTCTGCCAAGTTTTATCGAAATCCGTACAGTGGTTTACGCGTGAAAAGGTAACATACAGACAGACAGAGTTACTTTCGAATTTATAATATTAGTATGGATTCTGTTTTGTGATCCTCTACCAATCGCCAATCATAAATTAGTTTACTCGATTGATTGCTAAGATCCGATCGTTAATCAGTCTAGCATTCAGCCCTTCCATCCAATATTACCTAAACCCAGTACGTCGTCTATCGCATCCGCTGTAATCAATCATCGACCGAAGCGTCGATGCCCCTTTTTGCCAAAGAGTAGACACTAAATGGAAGGATATATCGATATACGTGCAGAGCACTGGCGCAAAAGGGCAAAGAGATCTGCTCTGAGAGCGCTGTTGTAGTTGGTACAGATATGACGTTTCTTGGGCCTCATTTTAATAATTATTATCATCTGAGTTGATTGGCCATCTGACAAGGCGCAGTGATTAAAGGTGGAGTAAGGCAGCGACCGAGTGGCGTCCAAGGGCTAGAAGACGAAGTGTCGGTCGTCCGGCGGTGAGATAATTATGAGGTTGGCAGCCTCATCCACGAGAAAAGAGAGGCCTATGCTCTGAAGTGGGTGAAGTCGAGCTGTAGATGATGGTGAGTTGATTGACAAGTACCCAGTGTTGATCATTCAATGTTCGATGTAGGCGATATTAACATTAGCAAATGAATTGAATATCGCAGTGTGTGTACTTTCGCCTTTCGCATAGAAGTTATTTCGGTCTATTCTCTGGATAGAATTTGCTTCATAAACCAGAATGACAAAAGGCTACGGATTTTTGGCTGTAAAAAAAAGGAAACAACACGGGAAAAATTTAGCCGCGGTTGCCGTAAAATTCCGTGAGTGACATTCATAGACACTCCGTTCACTTATTACTCCATGATCTCACTAAACGGCAAGACACCCATATTAATGAACATTTAATATGTACCTACACATCCTAGACAATTAGATTTATTTGCGCGTCTCCCTTCCTGATCACAATTTATTGGTTCTCGTGACTTGAATGCGAGACTCGAGTCATTGCCAATGTCATGTTCTAACAATACTTAATTGTTTTATGATTATAGATTAATTATTCATTAGTCTGAAGAGACACTCGTTTGTTAGATACCGCGCTGTTATTGATAATTACCGACTTCAAAAAAAAGGAGGTTATCAATTCGATACGTATGTATGTAATATTATTGTTGGAATTGCATTATATTCACATATGACAATCTATTAGCGCTTCCAAACAAATATACAAAATTTTATAGACGTATGTATGTATGTATGTTTGTCCACGCATATCTCCGTAACTATTAATCGGATCGTGACCATTCTTTTTTATTGGCTTACATTTACTTCAACTTAGGGAACAGTGCAAGTTTCATCAAAATCGATTCAGTAATTTTCAAGATATGGACTAAGACGTGAAAGTGTGACGGCCTTTCTTATTGATACGAGCTACGGGTGTAGTGTCAAAGCGAAAACATCTCAAAACCTTGGTCAAATTATAGTGCAACAACTAAAAATTACCAAATAAAAAGTAATTTAAAAAAATTAAACCGACTTCAAAAAGAAATGAACTCAAAATTATGAAAAAACTTTAATTTCGGAAGTCGGTGGCAAAAAACTAAAACTAAAATACAGATCCCAAGACACCGACTTCCGAAATTAAAGTTATTTCATAATTTTGAGTTCATTTCTTTTTGAAGTCGGTTTAATTTTTTTAAATTACTTTTTATTTGAGGTGTATAATTACGCTTTAGTTCGTTTTAGTTATTTATTGCGTCATGTTTACCGCAAATAAACGTGTTTTCTTTCTTTATTTGTAGTATCACGCGTGTAATCCCGAAGGGTTCGGCAGATGTGTAATAGGCCAGCACATCAAGCTACTACAATCTGTCAAATTTATTTAATAGATTTTCAACTTTATTGCTAATGTATAAGGTTCAAAGTTGATTGGGAAAATTTGACAGTTTCGGGTAGCTTGGTGTGCTGGCGTCTGTACAATTCTGCCCAACCCTTCGAGGATTGGAGAAATATGGGTGTACTATAGAGTACCCCTACATTTCTCCAGTCATGCTTAAGTCTATTTGTGTGTATTTATATATGTTTGTTACTTCTTCACGCTCAAACGGCTTTACCAATTTTGATAAAATTTTGTATGGAGGTAGCTGACACCCTGGATTAACATAAATAGGCTACTATTTTTATCCCGATATTACCACGGGATCGACATTTATGCGGGTAAAACCGCGGAGTGCTACTAGTAATCAAGAAATATCTGCCCATGTAAGGATCTCTTATAGGTATTAGGAAGCTTAACGATCATTTAAATTGCCCTTACCTTATAAGGTCTTGACATTATAACTGGACACGATACTTATCTGATTAATTTCTAATTGATTTATCATTGAGTAAGTTCGATCCGTGATTAATTCGATCGGTTACACAGTTTCCAATTAAAAGGTCGAGACTGACACAGCTGTTCGAAAACCACAAGATAATAATCAGCCAAAGTCATCAAATTCATACACATTCGCCATCAAATTAGTTCAAAATTCACACGTAGATTTCCTGTGACTAATGTGAGTTTTAAACACTAAACCAGTTTCTCAGCCATAAAGACAAAATAGAGGTGACGATAGCACAATTCTATTTAAGTCCACTTCCTGGTTGAGATGAAAGTGCTAAGGAGTTTATGGCCGAGCTAGCGGAAACTGCGTATTAATTGCATTACAACGTACCGACGTGAGAATCCATAATTTTCTCATGTTTTCATATTAGAATTTTCAACGGTAATTGGAAGTTGGCAATATTGGAGGGAATAAACTCAAAACTCAAACTCAAATCATTTATTTCAATGAAACCTTGTACAGGCACTTTTGAATTGTCAAAATTAAATAGTCTGTCAGTTAGTCAGAAAGTTGAACCTAGTTGCCCATTCCAAAGCGTAGATCTCTATGGAGAAGAACTGGCAAGAAACTCCATGGACACTCTTTTAAATCAAGATATTACAAAATCCTGGGTACATTATTCTTGTTGCTTCTATATTTCCTAATAATTTCCTGTTGGCTTTTATTTGATGCCAGGTGGCGGCCATCTTGGTTATTTGATGGCCTTTAAATTAGGCGTTTATTCAGAATTCGTAAAAATATATTTTTTCATCTAATTTTATATGATAATGTTTCATGTCTTTGACATACAACCCGAATCTCTTCAAAGTAAGAGTGAACAGGCTTCTTCTGGGTAAGCTCCATCGTCGACTTTGTCTCTGTCAACTCTGACCTAGACTAGAGTCAAGAGCAAACATATTCCAAAAAAAAATGGTTGCCTGTAAAGTCGGTTTTACGGGCGAAGATTTTACGTGACAACGTCTTTTTCTCGGTAGAATATTTATTGATATGAATATAATTAAATTGCACAATAGGAACAAGGAATTAAATGAAAATAAGAACGTAACGTTACCGAGCGTTACACTTTTTCATAAGTGACTCCCAGCCGCAACCTAATTTAAGACGTTGTCACGTCAAAAAAAAAAAATGATAAGAAAGTCTAGACAAGTGGCAATCGCTTTCAAAGCGTTTCTTTTTTAACCGACTTCCAAAAAGGAGGAGGTTATATGTTCGGCTTTATTCTTCAACGACTTTACAACCAGACAGGCTGTTTTCGGTAGCGGCAATTTGAGTTTTACATCGTCCTTATCGCTGATAAAATGACACTGACCCTAAGGACATGCATTTTTTTATGTCTGGTTTCCACTGATTCCGTTTCTAATGATTGGGCAGCCTTGTCTTTAGTTTTGCCCGTTTAATGGCTACAGGCGCTCCCCCCAAATAAAAGGCACGTTTAAATATTTAGCAAATGGTGCGAAAGCTCCTTAGGGGTTACAGCAGCGAAGTACTTATGTTTTATTTTTATTAATTAGGCGTATTAATGTACAGTCAGCAAAAGAGTTAGGTATGCAGGAGCCTCGGATATAGTTGAAGTTTACTTAGAAACCGATGGAGGTTCTGGACTGAAATTTAATTTAATAAATAAGCTGTTTGTTTTCTATTAATAAAATAAAATTTTATTCGACAACATCAATCGGTTTATAACTAAACTTCAACTATATCCGACGATCCAGTAAACCTAACTCTTTTGCTGATTGTACGTTTCTTAATCTAAGATTCGTCTTGAAATCCATAATAAGAGCTAATACGCCAAGGAGGTATTGCTATTTCAATTACGAAGCTATCAATACATTTAAGAAGTAATTAACTACTTACAATATTTTAAGTGGTGCTACATTAGCAGTCGAGATCGCTTTGATGTGTGCTCCAAAGAAGGTATGCGCACGATTACGTGTTTATTAATAAATGTTACTTTCTTTGAATGAAGCGTTTCTTGTTAGTTGGTGTTTTATTCTTTTTTGGACTAATTGTCACGATATTTAGTTAATAAATTAGTCAAGAGTAAGCCTGGTAAGTTTCTGATGAAGAATTAAATAGGTTGCTTAGTGAATACTTATTTTAAACTAGTGAAGCTAATCATGATCATCCAATAATTAAATAATTTAAGATAAAAATAAAATTTAACGAAACATGTACAGTCACGAGCGTATGTATACACTTGGCTTTTTTTCTCCTTTTTGACGATTTTCTCCTTCAGTTTTAAATAAAATTTTATGTTATTACGAACAAAGTATTTTCGAACCCATAGGTTTGTATAAAGTGTCGTATTTCAACGTTGCATTCGTTATTTCACGAAAAAATCGCAATTGAAAGTTGCCAAGTGTTGACATATTAGTGCTCGTGACCGTAAGTCTATATTCCAAACCACTTGGCTATGAAATCTTATTGGCACCAAATATGAAAACATTTCATGGAATCCTCTAAGATTTAATTATGAATTCAGAGCAAAACCGTAATAATTTCCCAGTGCCTAACTTTAAGATGGACATAAACCCAATCGGGGTTGAACGGAGGCGTGATTAATATTGCATTGTGCGATCGATCCCACTGCCCAGTCTAAACAGCACCCAGATTGCGACGTAAAACTGATTATGTAACCCTTCCTAACGTCTAATATCCGACCGTATCAAATAAGATGGGATCAGAAAATTGACATTTCGATAATGAAGTTTTGACTTTATTTCACGGTGGAGAGGGTAGTGTGTGATTAAAGTTCAACAACATCAATCAAGGTGCGTGTTGGGATATTATTTAGAAGTGGTCATTGTATAAAGGTTTGGTTTCCAAGAAAAGCGGTCGCTTCATTATTTCAGCCGTCATGAAAAACTGTCATTTACACCAGTATTTGACATTAAGTCAAACCTCGCTGGCCAAAGATTTAAGTCGGTAGATTTGCGCTCACCGTACTTAGTCACGCGAAAAAGTGTCAATTGTGAGAAGAGTGAGCTCACACATGATTGAATAGCGTTTCCATGACAATCAAGCCAAGTCATTGCGTCATTGTGTGTCAGAGGCATGTCAGAGGTGTCAAAACGAAACAGAAACGAGACTGTCTTTAAAAGCGGTGGGGCGAATCTAATTTATTTATTTAATGATTTAAGTGCGTGCACCGCTCTTCTAGTAAAATGTTGCTGTAGTGATTCAGCAGCTTCAATGTCATCAGGATTGTGCCGGAATATAGCAGTTCGCCGTGGACGAGGTACAACAGCGGCTCCCTTTACATAATCCCTGTCATCAGACACAGACGCGACGCTCTGCTCATCAAAAAGTACTCTGTGGCTCTGCTCGATTAAAAAGGGAAAGGGATTTGGTGATTTCAGTAACTTAGTAACGAAACTAGACGGCGGGCGCCACTTACTGCGCTGTCATATTCATAGGTCGGAAATCGCGCATGCTGTACGTAGTCAAAATAGGCTATCAAAAAAGATAGTGGGTTCGTTATTATTTTGGTTTGTCACTTGCGCAGGGTCTTCTAATGCCATCCCATGAATACTTAAGCAGACTGTGATCGTCATTACAATGTAAGTGATTGCACAACACACTTGCAACCGCAATAGCTTTTACAGTTCAGCAATGCTCGTTGAGTTGCGCGAAGATTGATCAAAACAATAAACACCTCATGTTGATGTTAAAGATAACTGTTCGCATACTTTGAAGCAAATAGTTGCTGTTATATTGAAGCGTTATAATTAACGTAACAGCAAAATGATAATTCTTTTTTGTAAGAATCAACCAAAAATTGGCAATACAATATAAAAAAGATGGATCATATGAATATTCTCCGTTATAGCCATTAGCCATCCAATAGTTTTTTGTGTAGCAAATAACTCAATTAGTTAAATTTTCGCCTGCAGGTAATTTAATTTGAACAATAAAGCCAATGATTCCGAGAACCGAATTAAAAATGGCGGCCTCAAATGCTAAAGTTTTCGAGTTCAATAACCTTTTGACAATGCGTTCTAGAGAAGGATTGACCGACTTGGCGCGAATGCATGTACGACAGTTCTGTTTTACGTTTGTTTAATCGATTGTAAAATTCTGATTCGACATTAATTAATTACTTAGTTAACTTTAAACGCATTGTAACTGTCGAACAATTTCCACACTATAGGGGTGGGTTTAGAATCATCATCATCATCATCTGCCTAGCCTTTCCCCAACTATGTTGGGGTCGGCTTCCAGTCTAACTGGATGCAGCTGAATACCATGCTAGTCTGGTACGGTTTGCGCACTGTTTAAAAACTTATCCTGTAATTATATCTTTTTTAGGGTTCCGTACCCAAAGGGTAAAAACGGGACCTTAATACTTAGACTCCACTGTCCGTCTTCGTGTGCGAGTCCGACTCGCACTTGGCCAGTTTTTTTATTTCATTAATGACAGGCTAATCCAATCCAGGCTAAAAGCTAACTTCTATTCTTCCAAACGACTCGAATAAAAACAGGTCCACAATATTCACCACAGCAATAGTTTTATTAAGCTGAAGGCGTTGACTGCAGATTAACTTGTTGTGGCTCCAAATCCGATCCAATCCAATCCAATAATTGGATAATGCTCTTTACTTGATTTCAAGGTTCGCTGCCTTGCGCGGTGAAGCTTCACTAGTTTAGCGGCGATGTCATTTTACGTGGCATCACGAGGGCTGGAAGCAGCTGAGTATATTACCTATGAAGGAAAGAATGATCCCACCATAAACATGTCATGTAAAGTTGGTTTTCAAGACTCATATTAAGGTTTTCACTGTTAAAAAGTTATCAGATCTAATGTAGAGCTAAGCCCCCAACTCCACAAACCTTACATCTTGGTCAAAGTGTACGGCTTGGCCGTGTCGCGACTGTCGCACAGACACTTTTGGTAAGAAATTAATTCACTGGTCTTTAATGTTGTGTCATGCAATAATTCAATGACGTTCCATTGAACTATAAATAGCCAATATGGCCGAGCCATACATTTTGACCAAGATAAAAAAAAAAAAAAGTTTATTTGTCACTAATAAATAGATTTGCGACTACATGTCATGACCTAAAGCGCGGTATTTGTCGGACTGCATAGAAAAGAAAGAGAAGCGCGATGACACAATGCTGGTAATTTATTACAAAATATGAAGCAATTATCTATTTACAAAAAATCTTTTGTTTGGACTAAATAATTTAAAACACTAGTTCTTTATTATGATGATTGTAGAATAATCTGACAAAAAATCATCATAATTGTATGTATATTAGTATGGTTTTTATTGTAAAAAGAAAGTTTTTAGAGGTATTTTCATGATTTTTTTCGATCGTATCAAATTAGTTGTATTATGTTTTCAACACACTATTTACCTAGCATATATCCTGAAGAATATCATATATTTTTCTGATTTTGTTTACTGGGGTCGATCTAGCGGGATACATAAAAAACATCGCCCAGGGCCTACCTCAAAAATCCACACGCGCGCAGAAAAAAAATTCAAGTTTATTAACCCTCATTGTGAATAGTTCTTTTTATATTGTGTCCGAGTTGGCGCGATGTGTGTGTGTACGTCACGTGTGCGTCATGCTAACAATGTGTTTCTAGTATACAATCGAACGGTGGCATTTAGTTTTTGTGTCGTCTAAGATAGCTATAATTTGTCACTTGGTTTTGACGGCCCAATTTGAGGACGGTAGCGCTGTCAAATTGGGATGTCCAATGGAGCTAAGTGATACGGGGAAATTAATGTTATTTGTTTGGTTATTAAAGATGGATGTAATGCTTTCGTCGTTTCGTACTTTGGTAGTTACGTCTCGTCTGTAGGTATTTAGAAATATGGTCAAGCTTGAAAACAGTTAACGTCCTGTCTTCTCTGACTTTGCTGTCATTCGTAGATCTTTGACAGTCGTTACGGGTGGTTAGAAGACCAAAAGTCTGACAACCAGTCTTACCAAGGGGTATCGTGTTACCCAATAACTGGGCTGTGACTGTGAAGGTCAGATAACCAGACGTTCCATGTAAAATACAGGTATTCAGCTGCAACCGGTTAAACTGGAAGCTGACCCCAAAATAGTTGGGAAAAAGCTAGGTAGATTGCGAAGTCGTCATATAATTTTGCTGTCATAGCCATTTCTGACGTAGTACGTAGACTTCCGTCCTATCGGTGACTGCCACCCTGAATATTAGTAAGGGCCTAATAAAGTCAATCAACCGGCAAACGCTATCGCGCGTAAATTGAGCCGTAAACGCGTCATTACGGCCGTGACGAGCGTAATTCCGACCAACAACGCGTTATGCGGAGATTTTAATTGCATCTAACACCGTCACGTTAATTAATGTTATCAAAATTTCGCAAACATTATGATTATGGTGAATTTTAATTGTTTAACGAACAATGAAGGGATCTTGATTACATTTTTCGCTTAGTCACATGGTAAAAAAAATGGTGGATGATAACAACGTGAGGAAACCGGCATGTCCTAGAACCAAAAATTCGAAGACATGTGACGTCTACCAACTCGCACTGGGCCCGCGTGGTGGATTACGGTCCACTCCCTTTCACTGAGAGGAGGCCTGTGTCCCAGCAGTGGGAACGTTATAGGCTGGTTATGCTTGTGTTATTTTAGGTGACTTTAGCGGTTCATTTAATTTAATATTAAAGTCTTTATAATCGTGTGTAATCCCAACAACGACGGAGTCGCATTACGTCCGCTACGCGTAGCGTCCGTTTATGGCCCTATTGTATTCTTGAAGGTGATTTTTTGGGTATTTAGTCTGAACGGCCCAAAGCGAATGGACCGCGGGCCATTCGACCATAACCAATATTGGTCTAAGTTTCTAGTACCTACCATGCTTCACAAAATGTTAATTTGGTCTGTGTGTTATTTTTCTAATAACAAGCTCTTCTAGCTTTGAGTGTATTTTTAGGTAGAACGGCTGTAACGCGACTGATCCGAGAAAAAATCACCTTCAAGAATACAATAGGGACATAAACGGACGCTACGCGTAGCGGACGTAACGTGACTCCCTCCGTTTACCCACCACAAAACAACACTCCACACTTTAGTAGCTCAATATAACAATCAATTGACAATTGAACACTCTAATTACTGGTTAATTCTGTGGCTAATATGACATTATAATTACCCAAGTTTACAGCGTATGTGCAAACTACATTTTAACCCTGCAAAATCTGTGTGTACAATAGGGTTGCCAACTTTTTTATATTAAATATACTAGCAGCGCCCTGCGGTTTTCACCCGCGTAAATGTCGATCCCGTGGGAATATCTGGATAAAAAATAGCCTATATGTTAATTCAGGGTGTCGGCTACCTCCATACTAAATTTTATGAAAATTGGTCCAGTCGTTTGAGCGTGAAGAAGTAAAACACACACACACTCACAAACTTTCGCCTTTATGATATTAGTGTGATACAGTATCTACTTATATATTATGTAGTAGGCTTGGCAACCCTAGTGTGCAGTAATGACCCCATGTTTTGCCTGCGCGCTGCACAGCCGTGCACAGTAATTTGTCAACGTCACCTCGCCTCACTGATATTAATGGAAATTTAGTGTCAACCGAACGCCTTTGTGCCTTAATTACTGGCGATTGTTTCATTATTGATTTTTACCTTCGGCACAAACGAATTTATTGTCCTGAAACATAATATTTAATTTGATCGAATTAAGTAGATCGTGGGGACTGTTGTTTGGACACTGTAATCGGACGCTTTAGCAAACCCGCCCCTAAGACGACCACTAACCAGCTTCTTTTTTTTTAAACTGAATACTGTCTCTGTTGGAAGGTTTGGTTTCCGCACTTAGTCCTTCAAATGGGCCATGGCGGTCGTCGGTGGTTATTTCCAACCAGCCCATCTCCCTCCAGAAGTTGGTGACGTCATACTGTCATTTCATATTCAAAGTCGTTGCTTTTTTTTTATAACTGACACATGTTGAATGATTTTCAGTATTATAACGCGGTAATTAAGTATTTACACGTATGTTAATTAAGGACGTATGTACAGAATATAATGAGCTGCAGTAATCGATTTTACAGGTGTTAAATGACGCTTGTCACTTCACTCGTTTATACAAACCGCACCCACGTAATGACATGTAATGACGATCAAACGTGATGGATGCGCGTTTGGTCGCACACGAGTCGCAGCACTGTAAAAATAGGCACGAATGAACACAAAAAAAATAATTACTGCCATTATAGCTTCTAAGAATGTTCTTACAATGTTCTGCTCGATTTCACACTAATTATATTATTGTAGTGCTAGTGTAGCCAAGGCTATTTAACCAATTGTTATTTTAACCGAGATTTTTTCGTTATCTAAATGTGAAGGCTGTGTTTTCATCAAAGATGTGCGAGGATGCGTAGCGAGGGATGAGAATTGTCTATGATGGTGTTGGCGTCACCAATATATTGTGACGCGCCCAAGCAATAGACAACATTGTAAAACTTTTAGTAATTTATCTTTTCGTTTTGTTATTTTGTTGTCAATTACGAGGCTTTTGGCTACTCACTTAGTTTTTTTTTTTATAACGTGCCTCGGAATAAACAATTTATCTTTCTTTTTTTGGATGTATGAAAATAACCAATAAAATCGTGTAATTTTATAGCTTTTATCTAAACTAACGCATAAGCGACGGTAAGCGTAGCTTATCCGGATGAATCGAACTGTGCGGCTGTGACTTAGCCACAAGCCCCTCATCGCACAACTGTAAACATAGCAACAAGCTCAGTATTCTATACAGGGTTATTGGTAAAACACCAGCAACCTCTTAAGAGGTCATTGTACTCATCATTATGAACAACTTTTACTATGGGACCAAACCTGAAATCGCGAAAAAAAAACAGCTGTTCCCTACATTTATGTTCGTATAACTCGTCAAAATGTAGGGAACAGCTGATTTTTTTTTCGCGATGGCAGGTATGGTCCCATAGTAAAAGTTGTTCATAATTATGAGTACATTGACCTCTTAAGAGGTTGCTGGTGTTTTACCAATAACCCTGTATAACTAGAGTACCAGGCGTTAGTAATGTGCTGCAATAGCATGCAATATAGATTAGGTGACATCATTATTAGGTGGCTCGGATGTGGGGCAATGGTTATAGCGCAGTGGGTACTTAAGACCACAGTGGCGTAACTATACGGTTTGGGGCCCGTGGCAAATTCAAGGGATGGGGCCCTCTCTCAATGTAAAGAAGCTCAACCAAAAATTCGTATTTTTTTTTATTAGCACTTCTCTCGCGATTTCTTCCGCGTACATTTCATATTTTCCCCTACAAAATTTAACACCTGACTGCTTCTGTCCTTATGTTAGGATCCTCCTGTGCTCATGGCCCTCTCGGGCCGGGGGCCCCCTCTGGCTGGGGGCCCGTGGCATTTTGCCCCAATGCCACCCTATCGTTACGCCACTGAGACCATTATGCAGAAAGCACATAGCATTATTGTCTGCAGCGTGGAGTACGTTTAATGTTTGAATTGAATTTGTTGTGTGTGAAAATAAACCTGCAAGAAGGAAACGAATAAAAGAATTTGCAAAATGTAGAACATTTTGTGAACTCTCAGATAATTTCTGAACTGTACTATGTTTATTTTTATGTCATACATAATAGAACTTCGAAGCGTGCCAATATAAAAGATTCTTATACGTATCTGACATAGCCTAAAGTTCTTTCACCCCAATAAGTATCAAACACTTTTTCGGTCGATTTGCAAAGAATTTTTCAGATGTTTAACCAAAAAGAAAGCCGACACCGACTTTCGAAATTAAAGTTATTTATCACTTTGTAGTATTTTTTTTAAGTCGGTAGTTTTTTTTGTACAACTTTTTATTTTTCACTTTTTATTTGTACCTACCCCACACAAATTCAATTAACACTAGTGCATTGAAAAATTTAAGTCACCGACAAGAAGATCCATCAAAATTCGCATAGAAATGCCGGAGAGGCAGTATATTTATGCATATAACTTCGTACATAAGAATAATTATTATACTAAAATAATGTATTATTATACTAAAATCTTCCCGAAAGTACGTAGATCATATTAATGAAAGAATTATCAAATTGCTTCATTCGTTTTTGAGAAAATCGCGGAGATACAGACATACGAGTTAAGTCTAACGTGGTTTATTTTCTCCAGCTCGTACTGCTATCTTCTACGTAGAAAAATAAAGTGCACACGGAAATATAGTCAGTGCTTTGTGCAATGAACTATAAATAATTATTAGGGTACATTAGTCGATCAGGAACGCTATCGATAATTTGTAGGTATTGGCCTGACTAGAAATTACCGTCCAACCAATCAAATGTCGATACATTTGATTGAACTTCCTCCATTGTTCAAGCAACTGTGCAAAGTGCAAATTATCAATAATGTAAAGACTGCCTCGTCCAGACATCTATTAGTAACAGTAATATCGGCTTGAAGTGTATTTGTGGAGCATATTTATCACACTAGTACTTATTATAAAGGCGAAAGTTTGTGAGTGTGTGTGTGTGTGTTTGTTACTTCTTCACGCTCAAACGGCTGGACCAATTTTGATAAAATTTGGTTATCAGCAGTGGGAAGATTATAGGCTGATTATGGTTTTATGGTTTGGTTATTTGACTAATATTATAAATTCGAAAGTAACTCTGTCTGTCTGTATGTTACCTTTTCACGCCTAAACCACTGAACGGATTTCGATAAAATTTGGCAGAGAGATAGATTGCATCCCGGGAAAGGACATAGGATAGTTTTTATCCCGATATTCCCACGGGATCTAAACTTATGCGGGTGAAACCGCGGGGCGCAACTAGTTTGTATAATAAAACTATATGTACGGATAAAAAAAAACCTTACAAAAGCGGACTTAGCCCGAGGCATTTTCTACCAGTCAACCAACCTTAGGGTGATGCAGAGAGAAAACGTGGCAGGTGCAACATAAGGAATAGCTAAGACTAAAATAACTGAAATATAGGTATAGTACTGTTTTTGTCACAAATCTCACATGACATGCTATTATGACACATTGTCTTGGTACTGCGCTCTGTAAAAATATCACTGTGATATCTTAGGTAGGTGAAGTGAGCTGTCATTCCACCTGATGCTTTGACACTATTGACAGCTCGCTTTAAGCTCACTTTCACCTATGTTTTACAGAATAGAACTACTGTTAAACTAGGCTTTGGGTAGGTCCAGTCCGTTGCCTACACGACGTTTGTAGTTCACTGTACTCCATTATTTTGCCCTCAACAGTTACTGAGGAAATGAGGCCTTAAACAGCCGTTTGCAGTTTATTCTGTATATGGGCTATTGTCTACAAACTTGTCTTGCTGAATAGATGCAAAACATCGTTGTTTGAGCTGTTTCATTAGAATTGCATGTTTCGAGAACGACATATTGTATACACCAGGATTAGGTAGGTCATGTAAATGTGCAATATTTATGAGTCCTCCTAAGAAACCTATCTGAATAATAGGTTCTTCAGTTAAAAAAGTGGCTGAATGGAAGAGGATTTTTTTGACGTGACAACGTCTTAAATTAGGTTGCGGCTGGGAGTCACTTATGAAAAAGTGTAACGCTCGGTAACGTTACGATGAGTCACCGAACGAGAGAGAGGCCCGCCGAATGCCTTGCGTCTCTCTCCCACTCAACTATTCTACCGAGAAAAAGACGTTGTCACGTAAAATCTTCGCCCGTAAAACCGACTTTACAGGCAACCATTTTTTTTTTCAGTGGATTTTCTTCGGTGTCTAAACTGCTTCGTCATGCCTCTCTTACATCACACTTATATTATAAAGGCGAAAGTTTGTGAGTGTGGGGGTGTGTGTGGGGGTGTGTATATATGTTTGTTACTTCTTCACGCTCAAACGGCTGGACCAATTTTGATAAAATTTTGAATGGAGGTAGAATAGAAATACTCTTTATTATGATTCTCTTTATTTTGTCTTTACATATCCCCCTAACACTTTTCCATAAGAGATTGGTGGTTAGTGGTAGAAATCTAACTTAGAAAGATATATTAATGATTCTAATGATTATAATTCTATAAATATGTACCTGTTATTGTCGCGAATCATATTTTGATCAAGATACAATCTGACACTGACCTGCAAATTGCAAAAAACGTAAGAAAATTTGAATTTCGCGGTCTCAACTACCCATTCACCTTAAGTAAAGAAATTCAGTTATAGATACTACTCAAAAGTCTCGGCACTCTCTTGGACTGGATAAGCAGCATCCAAAAAGGAAATAAAACTGCTCGCCAGAAGTATTTCGGCCAGCAAGATGGATGATGCAGACATGTGTTGGCCGTCAAAGCTTCGCGGGTCGGTTGGATGAAAGTTTCACGTTCATGAAAGCTGGACATACGACGTAGAATATTTTAGTTATCATCTTGAGACATTGTGTCAGGAAATCTTGGAAGAAAATATTCCGTAATAGACGAGTTTTAATAAAAGTGTACCACATCGCTAAATTATTGTGGAGGTAAACCATAGAACTGTCGCGTTGACGCCATTTCAAACGTCATAATATGACAACCTCTTTTGTTTTATTTTTACCCGACTGCGCGACACCAAGGACAAAGTCACAGGGGGACAGGGTTCGGGATCCGCTAGGGCCGATGCCTGCCAGGGTCGCGGGCTGTTCGAAACAGATACTGTGGCCCCTGGCACAGGCAACTGAAGGAACACGGTCGGGTGGGTTTTGATCAGTATAAGTCTGATACACCCTCCCGCTCCGCCCAGAGCGGGAAAGTTATTTGATAATTTCCCACCCAAAAAAAAGGGGTTATGTTTTTATCACTACCATTGAGCAGATTTTTCAAATTTTTCTTGCGATTTGCAATCAACCTATCAATGTCGCCTGTGCGGCCAGATGACTGCAGACCTTTTTTTTTTTTTTTCGGGTGGGAAATCGTCAAATGACCCCTCCCGCTCTGGGTAGAGCGGAAGGGAGTGTCAGACTCTTACTGACTAAAACCCACCCGTGTTCCTTCCTTAGTTTATGTTCCGGGCCAGCGGTAACCCTTTCGGACAATCCCACTGAAGACTGCAGACCTTTAACAGCCAATTCTACGTTTATCTACAACCTTTGGATAAATAGACTTAAAATAAGTTACAAATTTTAATGCAATCTAAAAACGTTCTTCTGGTTGGCTAACACAATTACACACTCCTTAAAATTGAATTAACCCATAAAGAAAACCCGCCCGGAAACCGTTAACCCGTAAACAATGTATATCAGACTTAATCCTCCATTATAAATCGCGTTCCGTCTGCGTGACGATCACGACACGACACAGTGTATAATGTATCTGTACAATATTGTATAATCTGTATGCGGTAGCTAACAGCTGGAAAACGTGACTAATGATGATTTAATACAGTGTGCACTGAACATTGAATGTCTAAGCGTTTATGTAAATCAAAAGTGATGTTTTGCAGACTTATTAAGTAGCTGTTGCTATTGTTCCTGATCGATTTGTTGCGTCTGTGGGGAATTTTTATGTGAATTTTTTGTTGATAGCAGTTAATAGTTCGTAGCATGATTATCATGCTTTTGTAGCGGTATCTACAACGCCACTTGCGAACAACGTGTCATACTGACGTCACGCAAAATCTCGCAAGCAGAGTTTACCGCGCAACTAGCACATATAGAACGGCCCGAAATGAATCATCGGGCAGTTGCCCGCCAGACACAACACCCGTCTGGTCGGAGGACCCTCCCTTTTGTATAGAGAATGAGTGAACTTTACACCCTGTTCCTCATACCTCTATACTTTCACTATTCGTAGGTCCATATTAATAGTTTTGTAAAGAATACTTTTAATGATCTACACTTAGCTGTACTCTGGATGATATGGCTGGAAAGGGGGGTTGACTACCGAGATTACTACTAATAGAGAAGTATTTGCAATACAGACACTTTTGAATTGTCAAAGAAGTCGGTTAGTCAGAAAATATGAAGCTAGTTGCCCGTTCCAAAGCGTAGGTACCTATGGAGAAGAACGGGCAAGAAACTCCATGGACACTCTTTTAAATTATATTTTTACAAAAATATTAGTTACATCATTAATGTTGAATTTATAATTATATGTGAGAACGATGTAAACAAGACGTACGCGTTAAAAGCGTCCAAATCAAAATCTAAATAATTTTGAAGGATATTGCTAATCCATTGCTTCTTAAGTTCGAAATAACGCAATGGTTGTCGTTGAACTGTCAAAATGAAAGCCATTGCTACATGTGTGTTACGCATTTATCCCGCTGAATGATATGGATAGAAAGGGGGTGACTACCGAGACGACGACTAATGGAGAAATATGGAAGAAAAAGACATGTTGCGCCGACCCTAATAAGGTGGGATCAGGGAGAATGATGATGACACTTATCTCTATCTCATCTAACTAGACTGTATTGTCCCATGAAGGGCAAAGGCCTCCCTTTTCAACACAATAGGCAATTTGACTGGTTCCTGATAAACATCTCAGATTATTTAATGGTGTCTAACGAGCCCACAAAAACCTATTACTTCAAATTGCATAATGAATTTCTTTTAAAAAATAGTAAATAAAAATGTACTGTTTAAATAAGCCGCCAAAACGCTATCTTTAACAATATGGCGTCGTGACGTCACGATTCACGTAAACAAACGTTGAAACGGTCGAGATACTAGACAAAAGTCATCTGTTCTGTCAACGATAGACAGAAATTTACTAAATCATGACGTCATCTTAAGTTCAGCCAATCCAGACAGTTTTCGATTACGTGGCGCCAGATTTAAAAAGATGAAGTTTTTTCGGGATTTTTTTTATAAATAATACATTGTTTTGTAGTAAAATTAATGCAAATCGATTTTAAAAGCGATAATCTATAGGAGTGTCAATAATTATGACCTTATTTTTTACATTGTCAAATAGCCTATTCTGTCTTTTGCGAGTCGGGGCCAGTCCTTACAGTAGGAGTCAACCTCTCGTCCCGCCACCTTCGTCTTACTTATCTCTAAATAACTTAATTGGATTACTGAACCAACGTCACGCAGTGCTACTTGCACAGGGCGCTGAAAATAATTAATAGAAACAGATAATATTTTATCGTCCAGGCGGCTTCAATGTTTACAGGTAAGGGTCTAAATAGATGGACTGCATTTGAATTGCATGCCAGCTGCAATTTCGCAGGATACAGTTGTCATAACTAGATTTCGAAGCAGAAGTGCTATTCTGTAAAAATCTCACCGTGAAAACTTAGGTGAAGTGAGCGTGGAGTGACCTGTCAGTAGTATCAATTCCTAGCAAAAACCAACTCACTTCACCCAAGGTTTCACGATGAGATTTTTACAGAATCGACCGACAGTTAAGTCAATTGCATCCAAACTGCGCTGTTACAGCTGAAATGCAGTCCGTCTGTGTAGACCCTTAGCGCCAAGATTAGACGAGATAACGAGCTTAAAATGTTTTTCCTTCTTAGTTTTAATCATGATCTGGCAGTTTGAGTAGTTTAGCGGCCTACCCAAATGCCCTGTCTTTGGTATTGTTCGTCGAATCGTTGACCTCCTCAAGTTCTGAGTTGAGCTGCACGATTTTTGACAAATGCGTGCACTGATTGGACAGGTCCGCTCAATCTGTGTGGTTCTTTCCTCAAAAGACCATTTCAGACACCAATCTATATGGTCTTCACACGATCTGACCAAGTTTTTGTCTGGACTTTAAAAGAGACTGTGACTTCTGAGTTTGTTTCGGCCTTTCTTCTCAGAATAGTCAGATAGGAAACGCCGACCTCATCTAGTTTAAAAAAAATATGATTGACGTGTAAAAGTGTTTGTACAAACCTACTTACAGAAATAAAATCATTTATCATTTATCAAATATTACTTACACCCAGGTTGCAATATATTATTTGCTACTGAGCCCCAAACTAGACAGTCTGTATCTTGGGGCTCCTATGACAAAAAATCTCTTAAATTTTTTGGTGACAAGATTTACGTATGATCGGCGTACTTTGAGCAGCCAACCTAGCTGACCGGCTGATATTTTTTCCCACTGCATATTCTCACTAAAATAATAGCCGACTCAAACGAAGCTGCTAAACTGTAAAATAGATAAAAATGTCTGTTTACGCATTGCGCTCTGAGTAGGTAAACCGATCGGACACTAACACCGATTAACTATAAAACCACAGACTAACAAGGCTTCATATTATGCCAACATTAGTTATACAGTATAGAGGGGCTCGTGGCTAAGTAATAACAGCCACACCGGTTGATAGACCAGGTTAAGCTAAGTCCGTGGTTGAGTGACCATCTTTAGGTACCGAAAACCCTCCCGTGTCTCGACGTTAGTCCCGGCTGTCATTCGTGGATCTTTGGCAGTCGTCACGGGTCGTCAAAAGCCCGAAAGTCTGACAACGTGTCTTAATAAGGGGTATCGTATTACCCAGTAACTGGGTTGTGGAGGTCAGATAGGCAGTCGCTCCATGTAAAATACTGGTACTCAGCTGCATCCGGTTAGACTGGAAGGCTAGGCAAATGATTAGTTATACAGTATACCCACATACCTATATATAATATAAAGTTAATTGTCTATTGTTTATAAATCACCGGTATCTATTTACATAGTGTTTTGTATGTAAACGTATGTTTTCTATTTATTCAATAGCTGAACAAACATTCAGAGATTTTTTAAATAACAACGGATAATATTGTTCTGTTCGCAATAAAAACATGACAAAACGAACGTGCAGATGGCATGAAATATTTATAAACTGACGCTACAGGCTGCATAAAATAATTATAATTCAATATATTTGTGCGTTTGTCAGTTCTATAGAAAATTCGCGTCAACTGCTAAAAGATAAATGAAAATATAGTTTTTTTTAATGTCTTCTCGCAGTTCATCCTAGGAGGTTGTAGTCTGCTTAACCGGATCTGCCTGTGGATGCCTCAATAGATTAAGGCTAAAAACTAAGAGCACCCCTGTGGGGTACGGACCTCGACTTAGGGCGTCGCTGGGAGAGGGTAGCAAGGGACAGGCTGGATCGGAAATAATGTATAAGTATGAAAGTAGGTTTATAAAACACTTGCGCGTTAATAATACATATTTTTAAAACTACAGTGGGATTAGCATCTGAAATGATCTTTTGAGTAAATAACCACCCAGATTTGAGTGGAGATTGCATCAGTGTTTTATAACTACTGAAGGCGACTGAAAAATACGGTACCTCATTTAGGATCTAGCATCCACGACCACCACCTGTGTTTCGAGGCCCTGAAATGTTTGCTCCTCTGCTTCCTCGTAGATCAGGGTGTAAGGTCGAGACCCATTTACTTAACTCGTGCTTAGACATGTTCCCGTCTCTATCTTGCGCTTGTAGTTTGACAATTGTGCGACACAGACAGGAATATCGCTTAGCCAAAGAATGTGCTACATCTGATTTCCTCCCGCAAAAAAAGTAAAGAAAACATTCCGGGAAGTCCACAATTTTACTATTTCTTTCTCAAGTGAGTAAGAATTTTCGGTCCATTGCCTCTCATATCTTCGCAGCATCCAGCCATTTTGTATTTTTTTGCTCTTTCCTTTATGCACTATTCCGAGAAAAAGCGTGTGAAGCGTAGATAACGTGATAATAACGACAATCGTTTCTTTATAGTTTAATTACGGTGTATTGAAATGGAAATCTTCCAATAGGAAAAGTAGAGGGTTAATTATTATATTATTATGACCTTGGAAAGAAGACTTACTATTATTTTCCAAGAAATAGCTGCAATAGTTTCACTGACAAGAATACTCCGAGATGTAGTAAATTATTGTACCTATACTGTATCAGCTGATTCGGTAAACAGTACTTCCTAGTAACTGGCTTTTGACGATGTCATTATTGAGGTTTCTCCCTATGAAATATTGTTGTGTGGTAATAGACTCACATATTATTATTTCCAAAACTAGTCAAGGTATTGAAATATCGGAAAGACAGATCGATAGATATTTTTTTTCTCATAATAAGAGCATCAAAAGTTAAAAATTTACCAGATGTCGGATAACGGCATTTTAGTTATACCACGGCAGAATGGTGGCCCATGTAGGTCGTGAGTTTGAACCCAGCCAGGCACATTACTATGTGTATTAAATTTAATCACCACTGCTCTCAAAACGGTGAAGGAAAAGATTATGAGGAAACGGCATGTCCTAGAACCAAAAAATTCAAAGACTTGTGCCATCTACAGACTGGGCCCGCGTTGTAGATTATGGCCCAATCCCTCTCACAGAAAGGAGGCTTGTGGTCCCAGCAGTGGGAATATTATAGGCTGACTAGCTGCGCCCCGCGGTTTCACCCGCATAAGTTTCGATCCCGTGGGAATATCGGGATAAAAAGTAGTCTATATGTTAATCTAATCAGCTACCTCCATACCAAATCTTATCAAAATTGGTCCAGCCGTTTGAGCGTGAAGACGTAACAAACATATAAACAGACACACACACCCCCCCACACACACTCACAAACTTTCGCCTTTATAATATTAGTGTGATAGTGTGATTATGCATGCATGCATGTTATGCATTCAATTTTGTCTAAGGTTCAATGCACATGCGCACTGCTATTAAAACACCAGTAAACTCATCACCTCGATACAACTCACATTACTTATTGACACCGCGTCCACTTCGCTACACAAAACAGATATCATTATGAAACACGTGTCTGTAAACAGATGCGTATGCGTCGGAATTCCAAATAAGCCGCAAGGTCGGAGATCGGAGATAAGCGGTGTAACCGACCAGACAATAGTTGGTCTTGGTACCTATAGGATGAGTGTACAGACGCCAGCACATCAAGCTACTACAATATGTCAAATTTCCCTAATAGATTTTCAACTTTATCGCTAAAGCATAAGGTTCAAACCTGATTGGGAAATCTGACAGTTTCGGGTAGCTTTATATGCTGGCGTCTGTACTATATCTTACCTACGGAGACCAGGGCCCAGGGTCCTTCAAAAGTGCCTACCTCATAAACTTATAGTGTGTCATACAGGAGAGCCCCTTATGAAAAGGTTTATATTTGAATATCACTGAAAACGCAAACTTTCGGGAATGAAGACCATCTTGGCACTGGTATTTAAGCTGCACCCCGCGGTTTCACCCGCGTAAAAGTCTATCCCGTGGGAATATCGGGATAAAAAGCCGACACCCTGGATTAACACATAGGCTACTTTTTATCCCGATATTCCCACGAGATCCAAACCTATGCGGGTGAAACCGCGGGGCGCAGCTAGTATTTCTATAAATATTACGGTTTGTAAAAGACCTTGGACACAATTTCAGAACAACAGACGAGTATTGACTCGATGGAATCCCAAAACGCTGCAAGGCCAAAGATTTCAGATAAGATCTTTGTGCGATAATAATTTCTATCATACGACAGTTTCTGCCTAGGGTCAGCAGAACAGAATAACATGTGGGGTTTAATTGGGTTCTTTTAAACGCCCACTGCTGACGCGCCCTATACCTACGTAGGAAAGCGAAACGCGATCATGTTTTTGCGTTTCACTGCTGTTAATTATAGCAAGACAATGGTTGGTGCGCAATACTGCAATTTAGCAATATGCTACTAACCAAGGAGATTTAGCACGTGGCAGCTAAGGGCTATATTTCACTGGGACACCATGGCGGCGCAACCAGTCGCGCCACCGTGGTTTCCGTAAGCTACCAAACTAGACACCATACAGACACCAGAGTCGCCACACCACACTGACACAGTATCAAAATGGACCTTGAAGACCGTCACTGGCGGCCGGACTGGCGGCCGAGTGAGTGAGACACCATACAGCGCTATAGTAATTAGTGGTGGCGCGACCAGCGTGGCGGCGCAACCAGTAACATTCTGTGCACGCGTCCGAGTTGGTCGCGCCGCCAAATTGGTTGCGCAACCAAACGGACACCAGGGTGATTAACGCTCTATAGAGCTGAATACATTTTGTTGGTGGCGGCGACTGGTTGCGCCGCCATGGTGCCCCGGTGAAATATAGCCCTAATACTTCGGGTGGCTTCGGTCTTAGTTTTGGTCCTGTCTAGACTATCGCTCCTAAAGACCAAAATAGTTTAATTAGACATTGTTACCTATAAAAGAACAATGGTTTCTTAGTTTGGTAACATACTTTCTTGTTGTCCTTTTCAATCCTTTTGAGGCAGATTGGGAACATAGTGACTTCATTGACATGTTATGGAGGCATATGAGTCATTTGAAAAGGTCAGGGGAATTGCATTGTTGTAGTTTTGCAACAATTTTTTTATGCCAAAATTTTAAAATCGGTGTACCGAGATTTTGGCGTCGGTTTGCCAGGGTATGAAAGTAATAAGTGTTTTTTGTTATAGTCTTTAGTATTATGAATTAATTTAATAATATTTAATATAATAATATATAATACATACATATTCATTTTCTAATGGAGAAGTGTGGAAGAAAAAGTCCGATTCCAAATAATTGGGATAAGCTTGATTGGCTGACGTCATCACGTCAAAGCCGGCGGTCGCTGAAAACCAGCGCTGGGGCTCTGTCTCGTATAGGGTCTTAGCATTATGCTGAGCGATGGCCATTTTGCGTGGATGTGACGCATGTTTTCTCCCAAATTGTTATTTTGTTTTTTTTATGCGACATGTTTGCCGCATATAAACGTATTTTCTTTCTTTCTTTCTTTTCTTATAAGGGCAGGAAAATGATGATAATGAGCTTGTATTAAGACTTTTTGCTAACTATTAAAAAACATACTTTAGTCGGTATGTTTCAGGGGTTAAGTTTCTTCCTCGTAAAGGACACTGGTCATTTAGTGAACTTAACCGAAAATAATATCATTTTCGTCCAAAAACAGAACATAAGCATTTGACAATAAAACTTAACGTTGCTATTTGGGACAAATAAAAGCTTGGCTCCGTAAGGGCAGTTTCTATTTGATAACATAAAAATGAATAGACAGTCATCAAATATAACTGCCTCAGTAATAGAGAGATGTTGGCCATTTACTTTTTTTATGAGGCCAGGTTTAGGCTGTTGGCCAAATATAGTTTACAATATGGGTGGAAATTATTTGATGAGAGTGAAAGAAATGAAACGTGTGGTCAAACCCTTGACGGTTTGACCACACGTTATATTTCATTCAGAGGAAGGAGGTGAGAGAGGTTGTGAAGAAGACCTTTAAACATTTATTAACGAGAAAGTATATACAAAAACAAACTTACGCCTTTATTCCATGCAGAAACTACAGAACGCCACTTACTACGATTCTTTTTGCTTCATTTACGTTTATACATTTGCACCCTAATTGCGTAACACACTATCAGTAGGAATCTGAATCATTTTGAAGCAAATTGCTAATCCATTGCTTCATAAGTTCGAAAAATTTGTCTGCTCAACACGTAAATAACGCAATGAATGTTGTTGTACTGTCAAAATGAAACCGATTCCGATTGATAGTGTGTTACGCAATTGCCCCGCTGGTCATACACGCATTCCAGTTGCGAGTACCTACTATGCACCTGGCCTTTCTGAACAACATCACGAAAGTGATATACAGGGTTATTGGTAAAACAATAATAACCTCTTAAGAGGTCATTGTACTCATCATTATGAGCAACTTTTATTATGGGATCAAACCTAAAATCGCGAAAAAAAAATCTGCTGTTCCCTACATTTTGACGAGTTACACAAAAATAAATGTAGGGAACAGCTGATTTCTTTTCGCGATTTCGGATTTGGTCCCATAGTAAAAGTTGTTCATAATGATGAGTACAATGACCTCTTAAGAGGTTGTTAATGTTTTACCAATAACCCTGTATAATAATATTATATCCTTTAAGGTCGTCGTGAAACGAGAAACTAGAAAGTGTCAAGAAATAATAGATTTCTATTACAAGATTAATAAGACCGGTCCAAAGGAAAATTCGTATTTCTACCTTGGTTCTTAACTTCTAAGATGATAAATATTGGACACTGTAGAACTTGGATATAATAAAATAATACCCAGTTTACCCTAGGGTTATATGGGTCAAGGTCAAGCCACAAGGATAATAAACTAAGCAGCTAGGAGTTTGTCACTCGGGATATCATGTTGGAGGGACTAGATCAATTTATGTGAGCAAAATGGAGTAACAGATGATATAACGTAGGAAACGTTAACGCATAACCAATTAGTATTTTGCCATTCCAGTATAGTCCGGCATCGTTGTATTTTGTTGTCTCTAATAATGAGTGTACAAAATGTGTTATTATGATCGTGAAATGCGGGAAAGGAAGGTCAAAGAAAAGATGGATGGCTGGATTGTGTTGAGGAATTATATGAAAGAGAAGGGAGTGAATGATAGCTTGACAGTTGACAGGGGAGAATGCCATGACATGGGACAAGAACAGGAAGATGTTGAAGCATAGTATAATCTGGACACATGCCTCCTCTTTATGAGAGGGTGGGGGCTATAATCTACCTCGCGAGCCCAGTGCGGGTTGGTAGATGTCACATGTCTTCGAATTTTTGGCTGTAGGTCATACCTATTTCCTCACGATGTTTTCCTTCACCGTTTTGAGAGCATAACAGCAACGTTATGAAGCATAACAGCTAATTTGTCGATGAGGATACCAATCCCTTGCCTAGATACACTAATAAGGTAACGTGCAATTTCCTTCAGCCAGTTAAATATTACTCGTAGGAGGATGTTGTTTCTGATCTAATTTATATTTCCTCCACCATATTCTTATGGAAATGTTATCGTAATAGGTTAATTTTTATTAAAAGTGGTGTGGTTTATGGTTGCTGTGGGTGTTTATAAGGACTGTTATGTGATCACGTTTGTCAATAGTCATTTAGTAATTTCCTCTGCTATTTTACTTCGCTTTAAAAAAACAAAATAATTTTTATTGAAACTAGGTTGAGAATCAGCACTTTTTGAGTGTCATAATTACATAAGACTGTTCCCTAAAACGCCCGCCCTTTTGGTAAAGGGCGGGCGTTTTAGGAAGCCACTCACACACACTTGAACAGTGGGAAGTGGTCTTCCTAGAGTAGGTACTCTGAAGAAGAAGTGTAGTGTATACTTGTATTTTGAATTTATATTTCTGCTTCACTATTACGAAAGTTTCTCAAACATACACTCAACAAAAAGCTAACAAATTGTTATCAAAGCCACGCGTGCGTGTAATTCGTGTGACAGATTAACACATAGCGTAGTTTCAGTTTTTATCCCACACGCTGTTTTAACAAGAAACTAATGCAGCGCTACCAGGAATACATAAATACATAGATATACATCGCGATGAGGTGAGAACAGAAGTGTTGACTCTGAAAGTCGTATAGGTGTCACAGGCAAGACTGGTGACGTAAAGTTGGCAATGTCTATGACAACTCCTGCATAGCTATAATTCACAACCATTCGATACGCTTTCGTACAGAATCGAACATCACTCAATGTAATCGACGGACTCCTCTAAATGCTGTTCACAAATCCTAACCCCAGCAGCTGTCGGAAGAATAGCGGTCGTCTATTTGGTAAAAACTGTCAAAATTTGAACAGCGTTTAGAGGGCTCCGGCTCCTTTTTTTTTTGTTGTCGGGGGAAACCTTCGAAAGGCACCCGACCTCACTAAAACCACCCCGGTGATCACCATCAGCACATAGGGGTGGTCCCGGTTCCTCTTAAAAGACCAATTCCGGAACCCCCCCGTGCAACGTCTGAAAGGCACATCCCTGGGGAGACTGTAAAGGGGCCTCCCCTGAGCCACGCTATGCACGGCAGCACGCGATCACTGTGCCACCGTCTTCCCTGGGGTCACTTGGTGGGCGGACAGAGTCCCCACTCTGTGCGCCCGCGACCCCAAAGGTCCACCTACCTTGTTTGGTAAGCGGGTTTCGGCGTATTAGGCGCCAAGGCGGTTGCCACCCCGACGCCTCCTACGATAACATTGATTGACGTTCGATACGGAACGGAAGCGTATCGAGTGGTTATGAATAGCTATGCTGCCGGTCGATTCTGTAACCATCTCACCTTGAAAACTTAGGTGAAGTGGTGAGCGTGGAGTGAGCTGTCAATAGTGACAATTCTTAGCAAAAACAAACTCACTTCACCTAAGTTTTCACGGTGAGATTTTTACAGAATCTGGTCGTTTTTCGTATCCGAAAATGCTATTATTCTTTTAAGAGCGTTTACGCCGTACGACATTTCATACAAACTTTCAAGCCCTTATTTTTCGAAATTAATGAACCGATTTTAATGAAACTTCATACGCATAAGCAGGATACAAAGGTCTAAAAAGTTACTGCATCATCCCTCTGCTGGGCAAACACCTTCTCTCCATAACTTCCAGCTCTTTCGATCCAGGGCTAAAGTGGACCACTGGTTGCAGATTGATTAGTATTGCCAGTAATTTCATTTATTTTCGTATTGTCGTCTCCACATGGTATTTATATCGAATACTGTTTCTGTACATATAAGTCAAGTCTCCCCTCAAGTTATCGCTAAAACAGCTAAAATGAATCGTAATTGATAAATAAATTGAAGTTTTAGAACATTGGCTCAATTACTGGAGACAGTTCATGTCGGCTTAGTGGACAAGCACCATTAATCTGGATAACAGAAATTAAATGGCAAATTGCACTCAGTTGGAAAAATTACATTTAATATTGCAGACAGTGACAAATTAAGTGCTGCATGGTACTCGACATATTGGCGATGTGAGAGTGACTATAAATGTGGTGAAAGATAGAAATTGTTTTTTTTTTATCACATCTATTCAAAAAGAGCTAGTGTATTCTTTGTAAACAGGGACTAAAATAGCTCTTTAATCCCTAAGGATCAAAAGTGATTTGAATTTGGAATGTGGATATTGTTAGTAGTTACTCGCAGATCACCAATTTTGGCAATTTTAAATGATCATCAAGATATATTCCTTTTTACCATCGCGGTTAGAATCTGCGGGAGATTCTAACCGCGATTGTTACAATGTCGTCCGCCCATCTCGCTGTGTTGTTCCATTGATAACTGTGTCAATGGCACAAAAAGATTTAGAATCTGGAATGTGTGCAGTGATAGTCCATGTAGGTATATCTACGATAACGGCAAACAACTCACGGCTCACGTTTTTCAAATATAACTAAAAAAAAATAATCAACGACCTCATGAATAATCAATGAATGATCTTTTTTTGTGGTTTCGCAGAATCAACCTAGAACCACAAATACGTTAAAAAAAGAATAGCAAAACAAAAGATCACCATTTTATAGTAAACATTAACCTTGATTTTATGGGTGATTACAAAATTTTATTGATTTCAACGTTACTGCGAATGACGTAATTAGCACGAATTCTTTCGGAGAAACGAGTAGGCGACACAGATTTAGAATTTTTTATTGATCAGGGCAAAAAGAACGCCGTTTTATGACCCATATTAGAATAATATTGATTTAGAAATAATCTATATCGATACAGCTGGCGGGTTACGTCGGATAACAATGGGCACGTGTTTTCAAATTATATGGACGATTGTGTGGTAATTTGGGCTACTTTATTGATTCTTATTTGATTTGGACTACTGGTCATTTTGTGGTTAGTTTCATTGTTAAACTGTTGCTGTTGTTAAGATTGTTTTACAAGGAAAAAAAGTACCAACACCACCGTACAATATTTAACACCAAATATTTTTTTAAAGAGCTCTTTAATTTTTAACTTTATTTTTATTATTTGTTGTTATAGCGGCTATAAAATTTCAAATGTCTATTACGGTTCAAAAGATACAGCCCTGTGGCAGACGGACGGACGGACAGCGGAGCCTTAGCAATAGGGCCCCGTTGGCACCCTTATACTTGTGTACGGAACCCTAAAAAAGATATTTAAAACTTCTGCCTGGACGTGATTTTGTTTCTTTTTTTTATTTGAAATGGGTTGGCTCTTGACTCCAGTGTAGGTCAGAGGTGACAGAGAAAAAGTCGACGATGGAGTGAGCTTACCCAGAAGAAGCCTGGTCATTCTTACTTAGAAGAGATTTGGGTTGTATGCGCTCGGAAACACAGACGCAGGTAGAGAGTTCCACTCTTTTTCTGTGCGCATTATAAATGACATTTGAAAACCCTTTCTACTGCTTGCTAAGACCCAAGGCAAGGAGACTGCAAAAAGGTCTAAAGTGGTGCAGCTTACAGTATTGTTGAAGTTTTGTATTTAGTTATCGACGTATTCGTGGACAAAAGTTATTTAATTAATGAGTCAGTTTAAGTAACAGTGACTCATTAGAAAAAGACCTGTTTTTCGTCAACACAATGACATTGTACGGGTCGTTACGTAACTGACGTATTCGTCGATCTATTTGATGAATACAATATAAAAACTTTGCTCGTAAATAAGAACTGTGTTTGATGTATTGGGTTATTTTTCTAATAAATACTTTTTTTGTTTGTTTCAGGTATGTACCAGTAGTGGTCAGAGAGCACTGACCTGTAATGATAGAGGTCAGTGTCAGAGAGTGACAATGCTTTGGTTTCTAGAAGACAGTGTGTTACCATGTATAGTTCGATTCAAGTTTTATGGTGACTCTGAATTGTACTACTCGCTGCGCAGTACCTCACCCCTCCCCCCGTTGACGCGTGAATTTGTTAGGCTCTACTCACACCAAAAGAGCGTCGAAGCGGAGCGCAGTTTCAGTGTCATATGAATTTTAACTTTATTTTCATTACTATAATACTTATTATCGCAACCGCTCGGTAGAGAAGGCAATTCGCCGGAATTCCAGCGGCGCCGCTGGCATCCGCGCGACTCGTTCGAGTTTCTCATGCGATAATAAGTATTATAGTTGGTAATGAAAATAAAGTTAAAATTCATATGACACTGAAACTGCGTTCCGCTTCGCCGCGCTTCGACGCTCTTTTGGTGTGAGTTGAGCCTTACTGCGCAGCAACTCGCCTAATGTTCCGAACCGCCCTAAAGTTTGAATGGGGCTGTAGCAATGGTCAAAGTAGTTGATAAAGATAGGTTTGTTTTGAAGAATTGTGGGTTACTTGACGTATGTATCTATCCATATAGAACTAGTTAGTTTTGCATTTCTTAAAGCTTCACAAACAGTGAAGTTTTTGAGCAAGTGTAATTGTACCTTTGTATAAAATTTAAGAGCTTAGAAAACGGTAGCAGGTATAAATACTGGTGTTTCCAAAAGTTGTTTCAGAATCCGTAACAACTAATAATTGTTGTTGTGGTATTGGTGGATAACTGGATGTATTACTATTGTCCGCGCGGAACTAATTGGCCGCGCCTTGGGTGGAGACGGGGGTGAGGGCGGCGGGGTTGCCTATTGTTCGCAACCCTGAGTAATGACAAGGCGCCCCCGCCCCTCCGTCCCACCGCTCACAAAGGCGCGGCCAACTAGTTCCGCGCGGACTATACTTATTGGGCCCACTCCCTCTTACCGAGAGGAGGCCCGTGTCCCAGCACTGGGAACATTATAGGCCGATTATGCTATTGTCTTATTCAAAACCAACATTTAAAAGACAAACTAACCTCGTTTTCTTCTAAATCTAAATTCTCTCCATGCTCGTAACACATAAACATAATCACCTTATATATCTTAATACACATACATAAGTATGTACACAGGTGATAAACACTCCATTTCCATTACCTACATAGATAGGATCTGGATTAGATTAGGGCTGCCAACAATACAACTCTTTTACAACAATTAACTTTTAAAAAAAAGTTTTCTGTTTGTACCAGTGTTTGTTCCATATTATGTGAGAAGTGAACTTTTATTTATAAATTAAGAAAATACGTTTATTATTCTTTTATATTATAGAGGTATGAGGAACAGGGTGTAAAGTTCACTCAACCTCCATAGAAATGGGAGGATCCTCCGACCAGACGGGTGTTGTGTCTGGCGGGCAACTGCCCAATGATTCATGTCGGGCCGTTGTATCTATGCTAGTTGCGCGGTAAACTCTGCTTGCGAGATGCAAAATTTTTCGTGACGTCAGTATGACGCGTTGTTCTCATGTGACGTTGTAGATACCGCTACAATATGATAAAGAAATGTTGCGAAAAATTAAAATGTCCTTTAGGACTGAAAATCATCATTATAGTCAAATAAGTAACAATCCCTCTTTTCCTAAAGACATCACGGGGGACGACCACGATAGGGGAAATGAATTGCTTTCTATTTTACAAAAAATTATACTATACGTAAAAAAGGAAGCCTTTTAAGGGTTCCGTACCCTAAGGGTAAAAACGGGACCCTATTACTAAGACTCCACTGTCCGTCTCTCTGTCACCAGGCTGTATCTCATGAACCGTGATAGCTAGACAGTTGAAATTTTCACAGATGATGTATTTCTGTTGCCGCTATAATAACAAATACTAAAAACAGAATAAAATAAATTTTTAAGGGGGCCTCCCATACAACAAGCGTGTTTTTTCGGCGTTTTTGCCTTGTGGTAGGTACGGAGCCCTTCGTGTGCGAGTCCGACTCGCACTTGGCCGGTTTTTTTTTCTGTTCTATCCCAAGCCTACTAGCCAAGCTTGAGCTTTAAGATCTCTCTCGCAGTCTCTCTGAACAACAGTTTATCTATACTAAAAAAAATATTATAAAGAAGTAATGAGGAGGAACTACTGATCCGATTCCGAAAATCCGTCGCAAATGGGCAGCTTCAGTTTTCCTCTAATCTATATATATATATATATATAGGTATAGAACTGTTTTCTGTTTTTTTTTCCAAAATTTTAGGCTCAGTAGTTTTGGAGTTCAGGGGAGGAAATTGTCACTTTTCGTCTCATTTCTTAAATAACTTTAATACATCATCATTTCAGCCGAAAGACGTCCACTGCTGGACATAGGCCTCCCCCAAGCACTTCCACTTCGACCGGTTCTGTGCTTCTTTAATACAATTTACTTTAAAATTATAAAAAATATATATTTGAGACCCTCACAGTAAGCCCTTTCATTGATATGTCACACGGTACAGATTGCGAAACTTTTTTTTTATATTTTCACCCCGTAAAGTGATCCCCATAATCAAAATTCATTTATTTACGTTACACGTCTGTGTTTGGGTCACAGAAATAATGTGTACCAAGATTCGGAGCAAATTGGCTGTGACCGACGGACGGACAGACAGACACACGGGTGATCCTGGGTTCCATTTTTTCCTTTTAAGGTACGGAATCCTAAAAAGACTTTTCAGACAAGTCGCAAGAAAAAGCTGTTGTAAAAATAAATATTGCCACCCCTACCGGCTTACTAATACATAGGCAAGCGAGTGCCTTCTCCACAATGGAGGGCGACAAAGTGCAGATTAAGCACTTTTCCTTCGTAAAGCCCGGAGCCACAATAGGGTTACGGGGATCGGCAGAAATCGATTAAAAAGACCTCTCGACTGTAGGAGGTGTTCAATGACTTACAAAACTGTGAGAAGGTATTTTAAAACCTGCCATACTTTTGGGTTTTTGGTTGTTGGAGTAAGTTCTTTAAGGTGAATGGATAGTGGTAGACCGCGAAATTCAAATTTTCTTACGTTTTTTGCAATTTGCAGGTCAGTGTCAGATTGTATCTTGATCAAAATATGATTCGCGACAATAACAGGTACACATTTAAATAATTATAATCATTAGAATCATTAATATATCTTTCTAAGTTAGATTTCTACCACCAATGACCAATCTCTTAGGTATGGAAAAGTGTTAATGGTAGAAATCTAACTTAGAAAGATGTATTAATGATTCTAATGATTATAATTCTCTAAATATGTACCTGTTATTGTCGCGAATCATATTTTCATCAAGATACAACCCGACACTGACCTGCAAAATGCAAAAAACCTAAGAAAATTTGAATTTCGCGGTCTCAACTATCCATTCACCTTAATTTCGCGATTGGTGGTCAAAGAAGGTAAGTATCAATACCGGTGAGGTCTGCGTAAACGGCAAGTACGAATCATAATTACTGAAGTGAAAAAAGTTTTCACTTCAATAATTATGATTCGTACTTACGCTTATAAGCGCGTTGGGAATTTTTTGAGATGAGAAAAAACCATTGAACTCGCGATACTGTTACCGTAACCGACCCCGCGCGTGTTTTGTTTATAAGACGATTCCAAAAATACACACGTAATTGTTCAAGATTTCACTTTTGTCGGCACTCCCAGAGTGCCACTGTTTTTTTTATTCTATAGAGTAAATATTATCACTTAGATGGAAGAGAAAGACATGTATGTTAAGCCGATCCCAAACAAATTGGGATAAGGACAAGAGAATGGTGATGATGAAACATTATCACTTATGTAAAAGATTCATCATCTGCCTAGCCTTTTTCAAACTATGTTGGGGTCGGCTTCCAGTCTAACCGGATGCAGCTGAATACCAGTATTTTACATGGAGCGACTGCCTATCTGACCTCTACAACCCAATTACTGGGTAATACGAAACCCCTTGGTAAGACTGGTTGTCAGATTTTCGGGCTTCTGCCTACCCGTAACGACTGTCAAAGATCCACGAATGATAGCCGGGACCAACGGATTAACATGCTTTCCGGGCACGGAGGGGTCTTGGTATGTAAAGATCACAGATATCCGAGTAAAGATGGTCACCCATCCACGGACCAACCGCGGCAAGCGTAGCTTAACCTGATGACTTATGCAAAAGATTGTTATTAAATAATCTTTACCAACACACGGAATCAAAAAAGTCTACTCAACAAAATTAATTAAAAATCGCCAAATCGATTTGAACCCAATTACGGAAAGCAACATTTTTTTACTCAACCGAAAAGGTAATTAACTAAAAATAGCCTTTACTTAAATCCATATTTCAAGTATCCTCAGCCTCATTTTAATTAAGGTTCCAATTAAAAAGTTGTGTAAGTTTTTGTACTTCAATAACACTTCGATAGCCGTAGCAGTGTATCACTGGCCCTGCGAATTGTGGAGAGACTTTATAGCGGTGTCCACAAGGTAGGGACACTTCCAGATTTTAAAATTATTAAAGCTGCGTCGACGAAGAAGGCCTAGAGAACGCTGGTGTGATGATTTAAAGGCGTTTATGGGTAACTAGCTGCGCCCCGCGGTTTTACCCGCGTAAATGTCGATCCCGTGGGAATATCGGGATAAAAAGTAGCCTATATGTTAATCCAGAGTGTCAGCTACCTCCGTACCAAATTTTAACAAAATTGGTCCAGCCGTTTGAGCGTGAAGAAGTAACAAACATATATACACACCCCCACACACACTCACAAACTTTCGCCTTTATAATATTAGTGTGATGTGATTGGCCGAAGAAGTCAACAAACAGGAAAGAAACTCATCACTTAATCAAAATCATATTTTCTGACTGAACGACTTCTTGACAGTTCAAAAGTGCCTGTAAATGGTTTTATTGATATAAATGCTTGAGTTTGACACGGAAGGGTCTCGATTTGTAATGGATGGTCACCCATCCACGGACCGACAGTGGCAAGCGTAGCTACCGCGTACCTTCGATCGACCAGTGCGACTGTTAACATTTAGCGACGAGCCCCTACTTTCCTAATATTATCCCCGACCCATATTATCCATGAAAGTCCTCAGCACTCAAAAGTAATCATGGCGACCCTACCCCACCTTCTGTCTGGGAAAATATTCAGCAAAAACATGAAAGGAACTTTTAAATTGGAACGTAACTTAAGCTGAGAAACTTTAAAAGAGGTTTTGCTTGAAATTGATACAGGCCAGTCCAAAATTAATTACGACTTTCATTAGGTAGGTATAGTGAAGATATGTCCAGCCAGGGAAATAAATTGTTGAGTAGATTGACACCCTACGCAAATTCCCCGTGTTATTGTCAAGCCACCAAAGAATGATAGATGTGATTTGAATTTACAGATTGAAGTCGATATTTTATTTACGAAGCAATATTTTTCCCTGATTTGACATCCCAACAATAGGACTTTTTAATTAATCTAGTTGTAACAATTGATTCATTTGGGGATTTTAAATTTTGTGTTGTTTTTTGAAGGACTGTACAGCTGTCAGTCGTCAATTCGTCATTCGACACGCAGAGGCAAAACTGAATTTATTTTAAAACTACGTAGAAGCCGAGTAAAAAGTAGTTTTTGCACTTTTTTAACGAGCTTTTATTTTTTTGCACAGAAAAGATTCTGTATTTGATAAAAACAACATGGTTGGTATTTTTAATCCAAAAGGTAAAACCTCGGATCTGGCTTTTATGAAATACAACATGCATAGTAACAATTTAAATCCATATTGTATACTAGCTTTTGCCTGCAGCTTTGCCCGCGTGGAGGTATGAAATTATTCCACAGGATCCTACTACCGCATACCGGGATAGCAATATTTATATCCTATGTCCTAACCTAGGTCCATGTGCCAAAATCCTATTAAAAAAAGGCGTGATAATGTACAGACAAGAGTTACTTTCGCATTTATAATATTTTTGTTTAATTCACAACTATCAACTTTTTATTGTTTTGTATTTCCATAATATGTCTAAGCTTAATAATAACAGCCGCACAGGTCGATCAATCAGGTTAAGCTACGCTTGCAGCGGTTGGTCTGTGGATGGGTGACCATCTTTACATACCGAGACCCCTCCGTGCATCGGAAAGCACGTTAAGCCTTTGGTCCCAGCTGTCATTCGTGGATCTTTGACAGTCGTTACGGGTAGTTAGAAGGCTGAAAAGTCTGACAACCAGTCTTACCAAGGGGTATCGTATGCCTTTGGTCCCAGCTGTCATTCGTGGATCTTTGACAGTCGTTACGGGTAGTTAGAAGGCCGAAAAGTCTGACAACCAGTCTTACCAAGGGGTATCGTATTATCCAGTAACTGGGATGTGGAGGTCAGATAGGCAGTCGCTCCATGTAAAATGCTGATATTCAACTGCATCCGGTTAGACTGGAAGCCGGCCCCAACATAGTTGGGAAAAGGCTAGGCAGATGATGATGTCTAAGCTTAATATGAATAATATACTCATGTATATTAATAAAAAAGAAGAAAACGAATCATAGGGCATTAAAAAAATCGTCCGTATCACTGTTAACAGGAAAAGTAGAAAAGGCTGGCAGCATTTATAAATTTATAATATTAGTATGCAGTATGCAGTGGTGGCCCAGTGGTCACGGACACGACTTACGAGTTGTAGGTCGTAGGTTCGAACCCAGACAGGCGCTTTACTTTGTGTAAATTATTTCATCACCACTGCTCTCAAAACGGTGAAGGAAAACATCGTGAGGAAACCGGCAAGTCCTAGAACCAAAAATTCGAAGACATGTGACATCCACCAACCCGCACTGGGCCCGCGTGGTGGATTACGGCCCACTCCCTCTCATTGAGAGGAGGCCTGTGTCCCAGCAGTGGGAACATTATAGGCTGATTATGGTTATGGTATGGTTAATATTAGTATGGATTCAGTCTGCAATAACGTTAATTAATACAGATTTTAAGCTCTTTTTCCAAGCAGGCGGAAATCCAGATAATATCTTACAATAAGTGCGCTCAGATTACTCAATAGCTGAGTGCTCAGATTAAAAATGGAAGCTTTCACTGATCTTCGTGAAATAAAAACGCTTAGCAGTGAACGGGAACATTATGAGATTAATAATACAGTAGGATTTTTTTGAGAAGACTGTCTTTGACTATATTTAGTTGACTGCGACATCGATGGCTTATTTATTCCCTATTCATTCGTTTGAGAAACGAAATAAAATGGATGATTTGCGAGGGACCCGAAATTAATAAATGTAGTAAGAAATCAAAGGGATTATACCTAACGCTTAGGAAGATTAACAGAATCCTTACCCAAAGAACGCCTTATTTTTTTTTTGGGGTGGGAAGTTATCAAATAACTTCTCCCGCTCTGGGCGGAGCGGGAGGGCGTGTCAGGCCTTTACTGACTAAACCTCACCCGTGTTCCTTCAGTTGCCTGTGCCAGGGGCCACGGTACTCTCTCGAACAACCCGCGACCCTGGCAGGCATCGGCCCTAGCGGACCCCGTCAGCTAGTGCTGACATCTCTTTGAGGCGCGCGTGAAACCAAATAACCCCCACACCCCCAAATAACACACTATCAGTAGCAATGGTTTCATTTTGATAATTCAACAGCATTCATTGCGTTATTTACGTTGCTGAGCAGTCAAATTTTTAGAACATGTGAAGCAATGGATTAGCAATATCCTTCAAAATTATTCAGATTGAGATTGATAGTGTGTTACGAAATTAGGGAAATTGCTGAATATTGGAAAAAATACTGGCTTGCCAGGAGTGCTTATAGAATACGTAATTAGAAGCGCTAATAGTGATACCAGTAGCGACGTTTAATTAATTTACAA
The DNA here is from genome assembly GCA_948474745.1 of Oligia latruncula. Classification (NCBI taxonomy): domain Eukaryota; kingdom Metazoa; phylum Arthropoda; class Insecta; order Lepidoptera; family Noctuidae; genus Oligia; species Oligia latruncula. The sequence goes on along the minus strand of OX419684.1, from coordinate 4,016,945 downwards.
GAATACCACCGAAAAAACACATCAACTATGTACATACACAAGTACTGGTGATTACACTAACAGTACGTTCACACTCACTAACAAAATCCAAGCTGCGAATCATTCAGGTGTAACTCATGAAAATTCACTTTCACGCTCGGAATCTTGCTTTCCGGAATTTTTAATATTTTTTCCAATGTTTTGGACATTGTACACGATTCTTGACGTGTCTGCGAGACGTTTGTCACGTCTTTTTTTTTAACTTACATCGCAGTTTGATTGGTCACGCGATCCTTTGATGTCCATACATTAATTTGTATTTGAATTAGGGGCATTTGTTTCAGCCGTTTCAACTGATTTGTTGTTATCGTTCGATGGTTTGACTTCGACTGTGAATACGTCTTCGTTTTTTGGAGTCAATTAATTAGCATGACGTTTGGGTGTCGGATCAGTTGCACGCGCATCTTTGTCAAATATTACAAAACGTGTGAGAAAAATTTGAATGGTCTGATGCTCAATTCTAAGAAGGCTTACTTATGTCCGTTTTCAGTAACGCTCGGTTTAGCGACGAAAGTTGCAAATCCGACATCGCGTTTTTATGTAGGGTTATTGGAAAGAACAGTAATCGCGAAAAAAAAATCAGCTGTTCCCTACATTTTGACGACATTACACGAACATAAATGTAGGGAACAGCTGATTTTTGTTTCGCGATTTCAGGTTTTCTCCCATAGTAAAAGTTGTTCATAATGATGAGTACAATGACCTCTTAGGAGGTTGTTAATGTTTTACCAATAACCCTGTACTTATAGGCATTCATTTAGGTGTCATCTAGAGTTTGTGAAAACGGTCACACTTCTTTTCTTTCACAAAAGTTAAAGAAACAGAAATAACAAGCTCATTTGTAGTTCTTGGAGTACTTTTGTAGCTTGAAGCCTCCTGTGGTGTCAAATTCTAAAGTGACGTCTCGTACTTCTACGTTACCTTCGAGGAATGGTATTTCGGGTAAAGATTCTATCAGTAACGAGTATTTCTGAGAAACGGACATCGACAGGGTTTACTTACAGTTACAACAAGGCTTTCTTCGTTTAATGGTGTTTCATCATGCCATTGCAAGCTCATTTGCATGTTATTTCTTTGTACGAGCTGTGTTTGTTCTAACCATCAATTTATACGCTACCTAACACTACTTGCACCTGTTATAAAAAATGTATTTTAGTTTTAGTTTATTTTTAAGCACTACAATTGTATGGAAATTTTTCTACTCTAGGCTAAATGTACACCTTTTGTAAACGTTTTTATTAAATAAAATTATTATTATATTATAATAGAATAGTTGTTGGAGACATAACACAATAGTCACATCAATAAATCGATGACTTTATAATAGGTAATCAGTAGTACAAATAGTAAGGAAGTGAAACCAGCACTTTTCATTCGCTGAAGACCAGAAAAACAAAACATGCGGATCTCGTGCTAAAACGATACGTTAACGCAAATGTAAGTAATTGTTTTAAAAACCACGTCGTTGTCGTAATAAGTCGGTGATCGTAATTTTTTTTAAACCAAATTAAATTAATTAATAAAAATTTACAAAGATAAATGGTTACGTGTTGTTTGTGCATAGCGATCGATGGCAGGAATAAGAATCTAAAACAGAGATTAAAACAGAAGACGAACTAGCAGAGGATCGAGGGGGGGGGTGTTTCAGGGGATCAGACCGGAATAAATCGAGTATAATGTGAATACGACGCTCGTGGGAAAAAGTTTGTAATATATTGGACACAGTAGCTCATGGAGCTGAAAATTAAGTGAAGAGAAAGGTTTAATTAGCGGCAGGTTTACGGTCGGAAAGCAGGTCGATTTCTTGCACAATTTCTTGGCACCGTATTTTCCTTTTTTGAACAAAGGAACAATAAGTTATCGGTTGCAAAGAAATGGAGTAAAGACTATCAGCACCCTATCCTGTTCTGTAACACCCGCACGGCTCGATCGAAGGTAAGCTACCCTTGCCGCGGTTGGTTCGTGGATGGGTGACCATCCGTTACTTATCGAGACTCTGACTCAGACGTGCCTCAGAAAGCACGTTGAGCCGTTGGTCCCGGCTATCATTTCACAGATCTTTGTCAGTGTTTACGGGTAGTCAGATGCCCGAATGTCTGACAACCAGTCTTACCAAGGGGTATCGTGTTACCCAAAAACTGGTTTGTTATGGGGATCAAATAGGCAGTTGCCCCATGTAAAATACTGGTGTTCAGCTGCATCCGGTTAGACTAGAAGCCAACCCCAACAAAACTGGGAAAAGGCTAGGCAGATGATCTGTTCTTTGAATTAAATTTTTCTGATCACATAAATATTGGACAATTTTCATTTCCAATCTTTAACACCATTGTAAATTTACATAATGTGGATAAGACAAAGATTAAAACAGAAGACGATCGAGGTTGTGGAGGGGGTTTCAGGGGATCAGACCGGAATAACTCGTATTTTTTAGATTTGTCCTTACAAATTGCGCCTTATTACAAGATATATTATTATCACAGTATCAAACATTACTCTAACACTGGAACAAAGGAAAACAAACAACATTTATCCAGAGGACGCGATAATTGCCAAAGGCCGGATTCCATCAAAATAGTCTTCAGGACTGTAATTAAGAAGAAAAATCACCGCAATTTCGTTGTGACTGCGCTCTTACTATGTGAGGGAGACCTCGAAGGAAACTCGCTCAGCTTTCACGTTTTTTGTGAAGGAAGATGATGTAAAAGCTGATTAGAGTTCATATCTACCGAAGTAAGAGTTATCGTGTGTGATAACATAGTGATAATGGTAGTCTATGGCAAAGACTTTGATGACAATGAAAGAGTGTGATCTATGGCAAAATTACAAGCTGAAAAAGCAATCTCTGCCTTATTGAAAGACTAACTGCGCCCCTCGGTTTCACCCGCATAAGTGTCGATCCCGTGGGAATATCGGGATGAAAGGTATCCTAGTCTAGCCATGTGCCAAATTTCATCCAAATCCGTTCAGCCCTTCAGCGTGAAAGCGTAACAAACAAACATACAAAAAAATCTAACCTTTTTTCTATATTTATTACTAGCTGCGCCCCGTGGTTTCACCCGCATAAATTTCGATCCCTTTAGAATATCGGGATAAAAAGTATAATATATGTTTACCCAGGGTGTCAGGTACCTCCATACAAAATTTTATCAAAATTGGTCCAGCTGTTTGAGCGTGAAGAAGTTGCAAACATATAAACACACACACTCACAAACTGTCGCCTTTATAGTCATTGATGTCCCGCTGCTGGTCAAAGGCCTCCCTACTCTCTTTCCACTTTTCTCTTTTTATTAATAGTTTATCAAACAACCATTGACTGATAAGTAAGGCTACTTTCGTGTCTCTCATCGTAAGCAAACTAAAACCACTCTAATTAAAAGCTAAAGTCAAAGATATTTAAGAAACAAGTGTCATTGCATTACTCCTTCATGTATATTCATTATTACATCTCGTGTTGACACCAGAGCGTGTGTTAGGTGTTGAAACTCACAGTAGCAATATTTAGAACAAAAAAGTGTGAGTGAAACGTAAGACGGTAAGACTGATACAGATGCGTGAGATACGGTTGTATAAATAGTTATTGCATTTGGCAGTGGTATGTGATCACTCAATTGTAGGACTTTTTACAGTTTTCTTCTTCCCGTGTCGACTATCGATGCCGGATTAAGACTACTTGATGCCCTAAGCAATCTACGCCTGAAGGCCCTCCTATCAACTAGTGGCCTCGTATTTTTCCAAAACATCGACGAGCGATTTGTAAAGATTGGCGCACATCTCTAGCTAGAGTGACTTTTGGGTCTTGTAATATCTTGCTGATAAACAGCCTTGCCTTTCATGTGCTAGCAAATACTGTTTCTGCCTTATGGTGCCCCCCGAGACGTGATGCCCTAAGCAATTGTTTAATTAGCTTATGTGCTAATCCGGTACTGTGTCGATGGCACGACAGTGTCTCAATTTTTCTTGCCCCAAAACTACGCTACTTCTACGGCGTGGTCGATGGCAGCGCAGTGGACAATTTGACTGCATGCATGTTTAGAGACACGATTGGTTTTGTGCTGGGTCTTTGATATTCTTCAGGGAAACTGTTTGTTAATGGTTGTTCTATTTTCCACGTTAGAGGATTTGGTTTCCGCACTTAACGTCCTTCAGGTGGATCATTGTGTGTGGCCAAGGAGGCCGTCGGTGGTTATTCCAACCAGCCCACCTCCCCCCAGAAGTTGTTTACATGTCCTGCTCTGACTGATCTGGGTGCCCCGAGGGTTTCTGTCTTGATTTGGGTGACGCCTATGCATTCAAAGAGCATATGCGCAACGGTTTCCTAGCCTCCATGCAAACTTAATGGTTAGGTACAAAGTTAATGGTTTAGATACACCTGACCAATTCCATTTCATTGTTTGTACTTGAAGGTCGTCCCGGAAGACTCAATACATGTCAGTATTTTAAGATTTTGTGGAGGATGTCTTTAAAAGGCTTTTCTACAGTCATACCAGAACTCATAGGATCTCGAACGAGGCATTTGAAATGCAAACTCACAATAACTCGCCTAAAGGACTATGCGAGCTCAAAAGATTCAAGATTTAGTTGTGTCTAGTGATTTGTTACACCTTTATCTAAAGAGATTTCCCCAAATCAGTTTCTCACTCTCAAAATATACTGAAACCGCAACCAATAGTAGTAGGTGTGAAAATATCGTGATCTCCAGAGCTCCGATAGACGGGTAAGCGATACCTCACGATGAAAGCGTAATGGCTGTGTTAGTCACTCCGCCATTGTGAAGGTAAGACCTCGGCTTATAGGTGAGCGAGCCTGCATTGTAGCTAAATTGTGCCTAAGTGCTGTATCGAAAGGCTCAAATTATCACTTGAAGAAAATTACTCGGGATTCTCTGCAGCCGTTGATAAGTTATCGGGGACATATTATTTTGTTTGGAAGATTTTTTTTTCCATTAGGATAGAGAAGTACTAAATTAAAAGGCTATTGGGCATGTGGCTTGCTGCCACGCACGGTCGGTCGTCCAAGGCCACATTTAGGATGGAAGTTAGTGTGTTTCTAATAATTTGGTCCACTTTTTCTAAAAGTTGTGGATGCTTCCATAAGACCTTACCTTCCTTTATAAAGTTGTATGTGAACTGCGAAGTAATGATTTTATGTTTGGAATGATCCATACTAATATTATAAATTCGAAAGTAACTCTACCTTGTTGTATGTTATCTTTGTTCACGCCTTAACCACTGAATGGATTTCGACAAGAAGATAGATGGCATCCTAGGCAAGGACAGAAGCTACTTTATGACCCGATAGCACACAGTCTCTTTTAAAATCCAGACATAATCATGGTCAGATCATGTGAGGACCATTCAGATTGGTGTCAGAAATTGTATTTGACGAAAAGGTGGAGCTGTCCAGTCAGTGCACGCATTTGTCAAGTAAATACAACAACCATCCTTACAAATTCTCTTTCGATATCAAACTTAAAATTACTCATTACAAAGTCCATCAATCAGTTTAAGAATTCATCGCACGCGCATCCTGCGATGCGTTTGATTGCATCTCTGAGGATGTTAGGTATAAAACAACGTGCCTAGAATAATATAATAATTGTGACCGTCTATGTTTGGTTAATTATTTTATTCTATGAGAAGCTATTAGCTATTGTTTGCCGAACGTGGTTTGGCAGCGCGACGAAATATGGCGTCGGTACTTACATTGTATATAAATAAATATTGATCTGCTTTTGTATGTATTGGTTTGAGGATGTTGTTTACGGTTTATTACGGACTAGCTTCTGCCCGCGACTTCGTCCGCGTGAATCATCTTGTTCCCAAGAGTCGCATCGGATCGCCCGTCCAAGCTATTATTTCGTTTTCGCTTAGCGATCTTTCCGACTTTTTTTACTTCTTTTCTCGGCTCCTAAGGGGCCGTCTCCACGAGCGAGAGAATCGCGGCGATATTATCGTCGTGTCACGTATTTCAATACACTCTTTTAGAACGTGTCTCCACACGGCGATATCATCGCGGCGAAAATTTGATGGCACGACGAGACTATCGCCACGATTCTCTCGCTCGTGGAGACGACCCCAAAGAGTCGTAGCGTGCGTAGGGCTTGTAAATATTCGAAGTTTTTAGATTTTCGAATATTCGAAGTTTTTACAGGCAGTATTCGAATTATTCGAATATTTATTCGAATATTAGCTTTTTCCTTTGAAACCAAGTTGAAACCTTGAAGGGACAACTTGCTTATACACATACATATTAATACACAAGTTTGAGTTGAGTATTTTTATTATATGAAATTGAATCACCTTTAAGCAACATAGTTTGACATTATAATGAAAAAAAAAAAAAAAACAAATCAAAAATATTAAGGGGGAAGCGCTAAGGTAGCCTGCGAAATTAAAATTTTCTTACGTTTTTTGCAATATGCTGGCCAGTATTAAGTTGTACATTGATTAAAATATGATTTGCGGTCGTAACAAATATGTATTTACAAAATTACAATAATTACAATCAATTTGTTCGACGACACTACTTTTCACCTCGCTGCTTCCCTACGACTAGGCACTCCTTGCTGTTCTCCCCATCGCTGTCACTGTGGCGAAGATGTCAACAGCCTCGGACACCACCACGGCCTGTCTTGCAGCCGAAGTGCGGGTCGCTTAGCGCGGCACGCTTAGCGCGAACATTAATGACATCATCCGAAGAGCTCTTGTCACCGTCGGCGTTCCAGCTGTATTAGAACCCAATGGCTTGGCACGCGACGATGGCAAGAGACCGGACGGTATGTCTTTATTTCCATGGAAGGTGGGTAGGCCTTTAGTGTAGGACGCTACGTGTGTTGATAATCTTGCGCCATCCCATCTTCCTGGCTCGGCATGCTGTGCTGGCGCTGCTGCTGTGGCTGCGGAAAACCTCAAGCGGCGAAAATATAATAACCTCATCGGAAACTATATTTTCGAGCCGTTTGGGGTTGAAACTCTCGGGCCGTGGGGTCCGAGTGCTCATGGTCTTTTTAAAGAAATTTCGAAACGGCTGGTTGACAATTCCCGTTACCCAAGGGCTGGCTTTTATCTTGGCCAGAGGCTAAGCATCGCCATACAACGTGGTAATGCCGCCAGTCTCTTGGGTACCAGTCGACAGCGATGCGGATGAATTTTTCGACGCTATTTTTTAGTTTCTGTATAGTTTTAGTTAAGTTAGGATTTAATTTTGTTATTTTTAGTTTGTATAGCCAAATAAATATTTTCAAAGAAAAAAAAATCAGTAATACAACTTGTTAAGTTAGTATAATCCCCAAATGTCAAGATTTCATGAAATAGTCGTTCTTGGGGATTACATGGTCTTAGAGAGTTGTGTTGATGACTTTATTCATAATAATTCTGTAAATACATATTTGTTACGGCTGCGAAACCTCGGAGTGGCGGCGCCGGCACTGTGTGTGTACGTGTAAAGCGCGGTCTGTAGGTAACAACTTGTAAGACAGACGTAGTTCGTATTTTCAAACTGAACTAAAAATTATTCGAATATTCGAATTTAACATCAGTCAATATTCGAATAGCAAAAATGATCGAATATTCGCATTATTCGAATATTCGAATTACAAGCCCTAAGCGTGCGTGATATTAAATAGCCTTCCTGAAGAATGGGGCAACAATGTTTTTTCAAATCTGACTGGTAGTTCCGATTTATTCTTGATTCAGTGATTAGCTCGTTCAAGCCTTAAACCTTGAAGTTAAACCTTAAATAAATTAAAAAGTTTAAGAGCTTAATTAATAATAATTAGTACCTATTAGATAAGTATGCATTTAGGAAGTTAGTTTAAGAATGTTAGTGTAAGTAAAATGGCTACATTGTTGGACTGTATGTACAGACGCCTGCACATAAAGTTTCCCGAAACTGGTAAAATTTTACCAATCAACTTTGAACCTTATGCTTTAGCGATAAAGTTGAAAATCTATTAAAGACATTTGACTTCTGCACTAAGCAGTATGCGTTTTACGCGAAAATATTTGCTTAATATCAAATACCTGTGCAAGATCAGAATGCAGGTGAATGTATTCAAGTATTCGGAACATTTATCCACAACCGGAAAATAGCTTAGATACCAAATAGCAAATGTAATGAATTTTGTCTTAAATACACATGCTATGTAATAGCACAAAAACTGAAAAACAAACATCTTTTTTATAATGTAAAAACAACCAACTTTCAAAATCGATCCACAATTGATGAAAATATCGATAAACATACATACAGACGAACATAGAACCTCCTCCTCTTTTAAAGTGGGTTAAAAAAACATTCTAATTTTGAGCAGATGCTACCTAATGGCCCATAATAAGCATATGTTATAGGAAAAACGTATGATTATTCTACACACGGAGAGCATGCTACTGGCATAGGTAGGTATATGTTTTTACAAGCTTTTATTTAGCTTGCACTGTTCGTATGTAAGTATGTATGTATGTATGTAAGTTGTCCGTCAAAATTTGCAAACCATTTTTCGACCATTTGTTGGTATCCAATTGAGCTGAAATTTTGCATACACCTTTAGTTCTGGTAACAATACAATGTGCAATACTCAATATTGTAATAATTTCAATATGGCCGCCGCTCCAAGATGGTGGATTACAAATTTTTTCTCAACCCCCCTAATATGGGTATCAAATGAAAGGGCTTGAAGAGTAGAAAACGATAAAGTTAGTAAAATTACATAAAATTCAATATGGCCGCCGCTCCAAGATGGCGGATTACATATTTTTTCCCAACCCCCCTATTATGGGTATCAAATAAAAGGGCTTGAGGAGTAGAAAACGATAAAGTAAATAACATCACACTAAATTCAATATGGCCGCCGCTCTAAGATGGCGGTTTATATTTTTTCAATCCCCTTAATATGGGTATCAAATGAAATGGCTTGAAGAGTAGCAAATGATAAAGTAAATAAAATCACACTAAGTTCAATATGGCCGCCGATCCAAGATGGCGGATTTCATTTTTTCTCAATCCCCTTAATATGGGTATCAATTGAAAGGGCTTGAAGAGTAAAAAACGATAAAGTTAGTAAAATTACACTAATATTAATAAATCTTTAAGACTAAAAAGTAAAAAATAAAATTAAAATAAAAAAAAGTTTTTTAAAAACAAGCTTTTATTTAAATAAGAACGTAACCCAAAAAATAAAGAATAACGCGAACTAAAAAGAAAAAAATATATTTAAGTGACACTGGCATTTTAAAATATATATAAATTTTAAAAGCTTGAGGCACTGATGTACGGTATCCGTTATACAAGTGTACCTACTACACAATAACAGCAGTGCCTCAAGCTTTTAAAATTTATATATATTTTAAAATGCCAGTGTCACTTAAATTTATTTTTTTCTTTTTAGTTCGCGTTATTCTTTATTTTTTGGGTTACGTTCTTATTTAAATAAAAGCTTGTTTTTAAAAAACTTTTTTTTATTTTAATTTTATTAATAGCATGACTTTGGTCCTGTCCTGCCTGACAAGGTAGGTATGTAAACCTCATTAATTTGGCTAAAGTTATTTAGGGTAAATACGTACCTAACACATAAAATAGCAATCGATTGCAATGCCTTTCATTTTGATAGTTCAGCCACGTTCATTGCGTTATTAACGTTGTTGAGAAGACGAATGTTTCAAATCTATGGGAAAATGGACTACGAAATTCCTTCAAACCCTCGGATCGTGAATTCATTTGATTGTCTAGAACTCTAGAATCTTTGTTCCATAATATTGCATCAAAACATATTACACATTAGGTAAGTACAGTCACGAGCACTAATATGTCAACACTTGGCCACTTTCAATTGCGATTTTTTCATGAAATAACGAATGCAACGTAAAATACGACACTTTACATAAACCTATGGGTTCGAAAATACTATGTTCGTAATAACATACAATTTCATTCAAAAATAAAGGAGAAAATCGCCTTTCAATAAAGCCAAGTGTATACATACTTATGCTCGTGACTGTACCTACTTAAGAGGGAACGACGGCGTGCGATTCTCCATACAAATGTCCCTTTTCTCTTCCTGAATAATGCCCCCCTAGAGCAAATTTTTTTATGTTGAGAGTCTATAAATTTATAAAATAAAACTAGTTGCCTTTGCCGTTTGCTTATAATTTGGAATCGATGTACAGACGCCAGCACATCAAGTTACTACAATCTGTCAGATTTCTTTAATAGATTTTCGACTTTATTGCTAAAGCATAAGGTTCAAGGTTGATTGGGAAAATCTGACAGTTTCGGGTAGGTTGACCTGCTGACGTCTGTACAAAGAGTTGCTTTCAGTTAAGCCTACTTCAACTGAAAATGAAAGAGTGTTTTCAATTTCAGGAAATGTAGTAAATAAAATAAGCAACCGGCTAGGCGGCTGTCTGATAAAGCTATAAATTTTAATGCAATTAACCTGCCGAAAATGGTGCTGTGATTGTAATTATAAGTCAGCATAGTATCTACTAATTTAATGTTTAAATTTTTAATTTTGTTTGAGAGAAGCAAATTTTGTTGAAAACTGTCAATAAAAGTTTTATGATTATGTATTTTGATACTTTTATTTGACAGGAAAACCACTGAATTTATTGATTTAAAATAGATATTTTTTATGATACACATTTTTAATTTTGTGACGACTTTTTTCATTATTTGGACCAAAAAGATAAGAAAAAACATACGTAGGTAAATGTAAATTTCTCGACAACCCAAGAAGACCCGAGAAATTAGCTTCGAGAATTCTCGAGACCCGAGAAACTGATAAGCTAGAGAAATCATGAACCCTAGTGATAAACCAATAGGCTAAATATCATCCAGCTGGTTGAACGGCGCCGTTTTGATAAAAGGCAGCTACTGAAAGTTTATTTAAGCTAGTTTGCTGCGACATACAGGATGATTTTTTTATCACTATCCAAATTTTTACAGGGTGTTCTACCCATGAATATGAACAACTTTCACAATGGGACCGACTCTGAAATCACGAAAAAAAAAAATCAGCTCTTTCATACATTTTGGTCAAGTAGGTATTGAGCTTTTGTATTAAACAGCTGTTTTTTTTTCGTGATTTCAGAGTAGGTCCCATAGTGAAAGTTGTTCATTTTCAAGGGTAGAACACCCTGTAAAAATTAGGATGGTGTTTAAAAAATCTTCCTGTATAAATCTTTTTGAGGCTTACTGTACCTATGAAGTAGGTACTCGTAAGACAGGAACTTAATTTAAATACTAAAAATAAGTCCTTTTTAATGAGTCGTTCTTATCGCTTATAACAATGTCTTTTAGACTGACAGACTCTTAAAACCTACTTAATTTAATCCGTCGTCAAATCTTGCGCCAAGTTATTTGATTACCGGTTGCTATTTTGGTAAACGAAGCCTTAACTATAGCGCTTCATTTATTTTACTGTATCAAAAACGTTTTAGACATAATCACATAAAAAATCGGGTCGGATTTTAGTTTTCAAACTTATTTTTTATTTAATTATTTTGGGGCTGATTTCAGTAATATTAATATTTTTGAAATGTGCTAATTAAGCCATTTCATTTGATACCCAACACGGCATGATTAAAAAAAATATCTTTTAGGTCATGACTTTATGTCTGCTAGAGCGCCTTATTCAATTTATTGTGACATCACATAGCCTATCCAGCGGACGATCAAGACGCTTCCAACGATACCTCATTTGTCCAATTATTATGACAAGAAGTTTAGAAGTTATGAGGGAACAGATGAACATACAACACAACATCGATACCTACATATATATACCGGTCAAAATCACAGGCTTCGCCGTAGTTGGGTAAAAACATACCCTGGTTTTGTGTGAGAACTCATTATACTCAAGGTAGTTTCTTCAATGTAGCCCGCGAATCTTACTTTTTTCTTAATTTTTACTTTCACGGAAAGTCAAAGGGAATTGAAAATTTTTGTATGAAGTTTGGCATACCTGCCTGCCATTTTATTTAATAATCTCGGAAACTTGAAACTTTACGGAGTTTGGTCTTATTATGATTTCTGTTTGCATTGATGTCAGCTATCGATTTATAAAGGTTTCAGGCGTCGCCGCCATTTTGAAAAAAAAAAACAAAATGGCGGCCAGGTAGGTATGCAATTTATTTATTTATTTGGAAACTCAACAGCATAAAGTTAATATTAACTTACCTACATAAGTTATGAATGTTCACCCCACTATCAATGAACAGTTCAATGCAGTTGCATCAAAGTTGCAAGCAGCAAAGCAATGGACCCTTTTTTTTTCTTTTTTTTGTGGATAGGAAATCATCAAATGATCCCGCTCTGGGTGGAGCGGAAGGGAGCGTCAGACTCTTACTGACTAAAACCCACCCGTGTTCCTTCCTTAGCCCTTTATGTTCCGGGCCAGCGGTAACCCTTTCGGACAATCCCGCTGACCCGGCAGGAAACAATGGATCCTCAAAGCCTTCTTTGCAAAAAAAAAAAACTTAAGTAAAGTTCAATTTCTGCTTTCACCTTATGTCCTAATGCTAAACACAAAAAGAACTTCTGACACTACAGTGTGAGAAGTCCTCAATTTCAAATTTTGAATTCAGAAACCGGGTGAAAATAGCCATATAGTTCTTGATCCAACCTTTAAAAAAAAGCGTACAAAAACAGAAAAAATCCTAACTCTCTATTGGAACTATCCGGAACGGCACTGCTATTAAACTGCGACTGACTTATGTACGTTTACTTTATCTGGCATGGACAGGCGACCGTCATGTGTCATATAGGATTACTGCCTATATACTACGATTAGTTGTTATATAGGGCAGGGTTGGTATATACACTTAAATATTGCACTGTGGTGTAGGGGTTGATAAAGAATTAAATACTTAATAAAGAGTTTATGAGTGGCAATGACGATACATGATATACTTCCTCTTGTGTCAATTAAGCTAATGAAGATTTGGAAACACTAAATAGAGTACCTAATGATAAATCAAATGAAAAAGAATAGACCATTGATTAGAAGGTTAAAAAACTTTTCTAAAAAAAAAATATCGACTTCCGAAATTGAAGTATTTTTTCACTTTATAGTGAATTTTTTAGAAGTCGTGAAACCCACTTGTCATAACTTGACCAATTTTATATGGGACCACCTGCTTATCTTTCAAACAAAAAAAGAATTTTCAAAATCGGACCACAATTATTGATATAAAAATACCGATAAAAATCATTTTTTTTTTAAATACGTGCAAATGAACATTTAACCTCCTCCTTTTTTTTTTTTTTTAAAGTGGGCAGGAAACGATTTTAAAGGGATAAGATGTTCTATCATTTATTCTCTTTTAGTACACTACCTATAATATACAGACGCCAGCACATCAAGCTACCCGAAATTGTCAAATTTTCCCAATCAACTTTGAACCTTACGTTTTAGCGATAAAGTTGAAAATCTATAAAAGAAATTTGACAGATTGTAGTAGTAGCTTGATGTGCTGTACTTTATCTAACCGATGCTCATGCATCTCAACAAAATACTTGCTTCACATTGCCACAACACTGCTTTAATGCCTTGAGCAAAAAGACAGCTAAGTATTTAATTATACATAAACTCTCCAAAACTTCTTTCCTAAACAGAATTAAGATATTCCGTCTCTTGAAACATTACCTTTGACAGAAAACAGAATAAATTGTCCTGTCAGGGGACGCATTTATTCAGGTCATGCTTATTCCAATTCTTCCCTGCTGTCATAAAAAACGTAGCTTGACGTTAATTTAATTAAGAATTTTAATACTTTCCGCGAACTCTTCTGTAGCTCCGGGAACTGTTCAGGTGGAACAGGTCGAATTTAATAAGCTAGGCTTAACTAAGCTGTCTGTCTGTTAATTTTTTTTACGATTGCACAGGCTCGTTTGATATCTATTGAATTGAATTGGATTTTGATTAGGGATTACTTCATAATTTATGAAGAATACTAGCTGCGCCCCGCATAAAAGTCAATCCCGTGGGAATATCGGGATAAAGCAGCCTATATGTTAATCCAAGGTGTCAGCTACCTTCATACCAAATTTTATCAAAATTGGTCCAGCCGTTTGAGCGTGAAGAAGTAACAAACATATAAACACACACACACACACTCACAATCTTTCGCCTTTATAATATTAGTGTGATTGGTCAAGGAAGTAATTATTCCATTGCAATAAAATAATGAAGGTAGTATAGATAACAATAAGGGCCCACAAGGCAAAAAGGGCCTACTCTTAGGGCAGTATCTCCCTAGCTGGGAGGGACCCCATGGCCGCGCAGCCAGGTCGCGCTGCCAACAAAATGTATGTATGTATAGGTATACTTCACCAAGCGGACACCAGGTGAAATACTCTCTATAGAGTTGGATACATTGAAATATAGCCCTAAAATTTTGTTGTAGGTGTGAAAATGTAAATTAAACCTTGATTATTCAATCAAAATACTTTCTAAACATAAAAATACTGGCTTCTAAACGCCTTCTCAAGTTTCCTTTTTTGTTTCCCAAAAGTATTAAGTATTCCGTTTCTGGAACATCTTCATTACCATTTTAATAAGCGACTGGAGTTTGTATAAACGAGACGAATTCAGGGAACAAACGGCATCTAAAAATATGTACCTGGATTGAATAATGAAGTTCATAATCAAAATGTAGAAAGCGGCCAATCAGAACCAGCTGTCATATCTTCGGATCTGAATAGGCCGGAAGGGATCGCCGATCCGATAACATCGAATAATAATCGGTCCATTCGATTCATAATCGGATCATTGGATTAATTGCAACTCATTCTTCGTTTTAATTGCATTTGCCTGGCTCAAGATCAAGACGATGCTTTTATAGGCGTTTTATTAATGAAATGAAAATGCTTCTTCAAATGCTAATGAAATCTCCCAATTTAAGCTCAGATTCAGGAGATTTCGAGGTACCAAAGTAATTGCACAGTGGGAGGCTTTCGGTGAACAATAAGCAGACAAAGGCTGATGATAATGACGTAATAAGTTGCGTCAAAGGATAGAAATTCGAGTTTCGTAGCGAATTAAGTGCAGCAAATGAACAACCTACGGGCAATATAACAGGTTTTAACGTTATTTAGCTTATTATTGTTTTTATTATATCGGATCTGTGTACTATTCTGTAAAAATCTCACCGTGAAAACTTAGGTGAAGTGAGCGTAGAGTGTCAATTCCTAGCAAAAACAAACTCACTTCACCTAAGTTTTCAAGGTGAGATTTTTACAGAATCGACCGACAGATACAATTATTTAGTTTGTTGTACGAATTGAAGTGGGCGTATGTTTAGTGTGGTTTTAGCCGTATTTAGTTTGGAATCGATGGTCACTTTGCACCCACGTGCACTTTATGTTGTACTAACTTTAACCCGCGGCATCGCCCGCGTGGAGCTCGGAAATTATCCCACGGGAACGTTCTATCGGAATTAAAAGTACCCTATACATTGTTAATCCAGATTATAAACTAGCTGTGTAATACATTCGGCATTTCAACCGAATGATTCGGCCAAATACGAATACCTACTTCAAAATTCTGCCGAATACCGAATATAAAACGAATATTCGGCGCATCTCTAGTATGTAGGTATGTACCTATATAATTAAATTATCACAGTTATGTTTGTAAGATACGTAAGAGAGCAAAACATTTTAATAAAATGTATTTAAAAACATGTAAGCAAAAACTTAATAGTTTTGATGGTTTAAAAACATTTTGTTTTCTACCTCAATAAAAGATTTTTGCCACAGAAACGTAGCTTAAAAACTCCAAAAAGCAAACCATTTTACGAGCAGGTAATGAAAGAATTTAAAATGAAAATAATTAACAAAGCAGCAAAAAGCTACGAAATTTCTAGAAACGCGTCGTTCTTGATAAGGACTGGCCGGGAAAGGCCAAAAAAAACCGCCATGAGAATACTAAGGCATGTTTGCAGGGGAGCTCTTGGCCAGTCGAAAGTAAACTTTAAGGTATTGGAACAGGATTTGAAGTCCTGGAAACTTCTAATCACACTCTGGGCTCCGAGCCAAGTAGATGTGGAGGACGCACATTTTCGTCTGTTTTTCATAGAGATGCACGTCTGAATGGCTCTCAATTTTTTTTTTCGTTTGTTTTATTTTCGCTAAATATTTCCCGATGTTAGGGGAAAATTAAATATGATTTACTATTCATGAAATTCATTGATAAAACAGATTATTGTGAGCTCGTTTGTGTTTAGATTTTTTATTTCTGATATTGTTCAGCGGGATTTTAAAGGATAATGGTTAGGCCTCTCCCACAACAGCCTATCCGCCGGCTATCTCAATCTCTATCTGTCAAAAATACCTTAAACTTTCACCCATTTTTGACAAGTGTCAAAAACTTGTCAAAAATGGGTGAAAGTTTAAGGTATTGATATTCGTTGAGAAGAGATTGCGACCTGAATTTGAACGTTTTTCAAGTACGAGAATTGGCCTTCAGATTCAAAAAGTCAATTTATTCATTTATTCATGTTATACGAACACCTCCACATACAAGTACGCCCATTTCCCCTCAAGTTAGCTTTAAAACGAGCTCCCATATTCATGCTACGGATTATCCAAGTGGTAAGATTATACCAACATACATTATTCTGATTACAAGCACCAAACGGAATATCCCACATTTCCTCCCCCCTTTTACCCTTTACCCCACCCCCCTTTCCCCACCTCGTGCTTGTCACTTGGACGTGACTAGATTCGGAACCGAATCGATTTATTAAAATGGCCGATGGACATACATCGGGTACCTACTTAATCTAATCAATCGGTTTGAGCAGCGTCGTTTCGACTTAATGTTTTAGGCTAGTTGCCAAAGTGCAATATTAAATTATATGGATGTTTGGCTTAATTGTTTGTTGTGTTAACTGCTTCTTGTTCATTGGGAGAGTTGAAACGGAGGTTTCCTTAGCTCCACCAGAACAGCACTGCAGCGGTGCTATTCTGTAAAAATCTCACCGTGAAAACTTGAGATAAGTGAGCGTGGAGTGAGCTGTCAATAGTGTCAATTCCTAGCAAAAACAAACTCACTTCACCTAAGTTTTCACGGCGAGATTTTTACTGAATGCCGGTGTCAAGAACGAATTCTCCCGTCGGCCGCACTGTAGCTGTACATATCTTAATCAAGGGAAGTTCCCTTGTCCTACGCTTGTCAACAACATCGGCGTGCCCTATTTACTCAACCTTGTTTATCTAATTAGCAGCGACATTGCTGTCAAGGTCACGAGGTTCCGTTACATAGGTACCTAATAGACGAGGGTCTTTTTAATGTATTTGTTGATACTGTTAACGTTTTCTGTCTGGGTATCGGTTACTAAAGACCGGATCACTCCCCCTGTTGTTCCGTTGTGTTAGTCGAAAGAGAAAAGGCGTTTAAAAAATTGTGTCTACTTTAATGGAAGGTTACTTTCTACGTATTCAGATTACTACTTATACAACTTGGATACTGGACCTGCAAATTGCATAAAACATACCTAAATTTTTTTTTTCACGGCGTACTTTATTGTCAATATTGGTTGTTCTCATACAAAAGAAATCTTCAAAGAGGTAAATAGTCATTTGTTTCCTTCGAAACCTCAACCGCTGGCGAACCTACCTACCAAGTTGCTGTATCCCTACTAAATGCGAAAGTGTGTCTGTTACCTCTTCACACTTAAACCGCTGAACCGATTTAGATGATCGGAAATGATCGGTCGGACAAAACATGAGTCATCGACACGAGAAGAAGAAGAAGAATTCTTCATCATCAGGTAGACCGGTATATTAAGATTTACTAGTAACAAATTCTGTCTTATAATGCAATGGTCTGGTTAATAATTCTGTAAATCTGGTTTGACATTTGTAATCCCCTAGAGGATACACATAGATGATATTTCGTGGCAAAAGTTTACGAGTTTGTAGGAATAAAGGATTCTTCAAACAGGCGCGACACGCGATAAAATCGCTCGCGACACAAGGGCGCAACGAGTGGTGCCTTTGTGTCGCGCGCGATTTTATCGCGTGTCGCGCTTGTTTAGAGCCTTAAGACATTGTCCGATGCCAAGGTTTAGAACTACGGAGTCATTCGTTTCCAAATAGTTTTTTTTTATAATTTTCAAGAAATTTCGCCTGATAGGCATTTCAAGGTTGTGATGGTCTGTTAATTCTGTAATATCTGGTTTGACCTTTGTTATCTCCCTCGAGGATGGAGATATTTGTGGCAAAAGTTTACAAACTTGTTAAGGGTAGCCCGCGAAATTCAATTTTTTTTAGGTTTTTTGCAATTTGCTGGTCAGTATTAAGTTGTACGATGATTAAAATATGATTCGCGGCCGTAACAAATATGTATTTACAGAATTATAATCATTAAAGTCATCAACACAACTCTCTGAGACCATGTAATCCCCAAGAATGACTATTTCATGAAATCTTGACATTTGGGGATTACATGGTCTTAGAGAGTTGTGTTGATGACTTTAATGATTATAATTCTGTAAATACATATTTGTTACGACCGCGAATCATATTTTAATCAACGTACAACTTAATACTGACCAGCAAATTGCAAAAAACGTAAGAAAATTTGAATTTCGAGGGCCACCTTAGAGCTTCCCCCTTAACTACTGAAATATCGATTTTCCTTTAACAATGTTTGTAGGAATAAGACTATGTCCGATGCCAAAGTTTAGAACTTCGGAGTCATTGTTTCAAAGAGGTTTTTTTTTGTTAATTTTCAAGAAATTTCACCTGATAGGTATTGCAGGGTAACTGGATTGTGGAGGTCAGATAGGCAGTCGTTCCATGTAAATACTGGTATTCAGCTGCATTCGGTTAGACTGGAAGCCGACCCCAATTGCCGACTCCAATTGAAGGAGCACACGTAAAAGCACTTTTTATTATTGTGATTTATATTGTATATTATGAACACTTTAGATCTACAATTTAAAGGATACATCCTTTGTTGAAAATCCCAAATAAATAAACATCGTCCCAACTCATCATAAATTGAAAGTTTCACCTCACTAAAATATCGATTTCCCTACAAAACGTTGTTTATCGTAAGGCGCGGCTATGCCAAGGTCGGAGGCATTGTTACCAAATTGATGAGATTCGTATTGATCTGCCACGTCACTAGTTCCCAGTTATGTTTCACGAAATGTATCGTTAAATCCGTTTTAATGGTCGCGATAGATTTTTTTTTTTTACTTTTTTATGGCTCGTGGTGTTTTATTGTTACAATTAAACGGTTTGGGGTCGTGACGTAAGCTATTAATTTGTTTTGGTGTTAAATAACGGGTTTTAAAATAGTTGGAGTTTGTTGAGTGGAAGACTTAATAAAGTTGTCGCTGCGAAATAATACAAAAGGAGAAAAACACGTTATCTCGTGTGTTATGTGTAGTCACAAAAAAAATGTACCTAATGTAAAAATAGCAATGACAATATTTTTACGAAAAACCAGAAAATCAACAATCCAAGTGTCCCCGTGCTCTCAAAACGGTGAAGGACAACATCGATCGTGAGGAAACCATGTGTGTGTGTCTATTCTATTATATCTTCCAACCAGCACTGGGGCCGCGTGGTAGATTACGTCCCCCTCCCTCTCGAAGAGAGGAGGCCTGAGTCCCAGCCCAGGAGTGGGAACATTACCTATAGGCTGATTATGATTAAGTGTTTAACCCAGCAAGCGTCCTCGCGTATTAATTCACTTATCTGCATTCCTCACAAAATCTCTACACAATCTGTCATCAACACTAATGACTATATTGTAAAGAGCAACTTCCCTAATTAATCATTCACAGCGTATCGCCTCCACTTATAATAAATTAATTAACGACAAAGCTCATCTAATTATCAATGTGTTACTGAATTCATTATTCATGAGACCAAAACAGTCTTCACGGAAAAAACATGGAGAAGAAATCGTGCTTAACACAATGAAAAGAACAAAGAGGCTCGCTTCGATATTGAAAAGAGAAAAAAAAGAGTTCTTTGTCCATAAGGGATTGATCACACGTGCCATACCACAACCCTCCACGACGACAACGCGTGAACGGGCACTAATTTCTATGAAAAAGAATATTTAATTCACACGAACCACATTTGACCGCCAAAATCAACCATGTGGGCGATACCGACCACAGCAAGTCCACGTGGCCTTGTCCATAAGGGCCTGGTCACACTTACCGCAACCACATCATATCCAAAACAAAACGACAACACGTGGACGGGCGCTAATTTGTATGATAATGAATAGTTTCTTCACACGGACCACATTTGATCGTCAAAATCAACCGTGTGGGCTATACCGACCACATCAAGCACCTGCCATCCAATCTCTTCACCACCCTTGGTTGGCTGGTAGAGAATGCCTAAGGCATTAAGTCCGCCTTTGTACCTTTTTGTGCGAAAAGTTTAAATAAATAAATAAATCAAGGCCACGTCGCAGCAATAACGCAACTACCAGCGAGACCGCGCACTAGCGGCCGGCTACTTGTCTGTCTGCACAAACACTAGCCACAAAGTAACCACGGAGCAACTGCAAGAAGTTGCAGCGACACTATTCACATGTAACCACACAGCTTGCCCACATTTTGTCGCTACGATGTGCTGTCAAAATCAAAAGTTATTTATTCAAATTAGGCTGAGAATCAGCACTTTTCGAACGTCAATATTACATAAGACAGTCCCCCAACACACCTGCCCTTCATCACTTCCTAGTGCTTTCGCTGGGAAGAATAAGTGGCGCAACAAACTCCCCAGCAGTGGTGGTTGTGGTACGTGTAAACGGGCCCTAAAAGTTGTTCACTAGATGTGTCGCCGCGGTATGCACACAGAATTAATTATCTTTTCCGTAACCGTTTCCTTTGTGGTTCGTATTCCGATGGACTTCAACAGTTTATCCAGTAAAAGGTTAGATACGAGTAGTGTCACGCCAGAGCGCGAATTTGTTTTTTTTTTCGTTGTTGTTTCGTTTTGAGTTGCATGCGGGAATTAAAAAACTTTTTATCATGACCTTTTTACTATGAATGAACGTGCCCGCATCGGTTTTGTTGCTTTTTATTGTTGTTTCTAGTATGATTTTGTTGGTTTTTTTTGTATCTTTGTTTTCGTCTTTTGTGGTGGATATAGTCTTTACGATGTTCTGAATTTGAGTTGTTGAAGCAATAATCTGTGCCAAGCAGTTTGTGCTCTAATTAATTCTCAAGTTTTGATAAATTGTGACACAATTTCGGTAACTAATTTAGTACACCTTTTCATTATCATTTAAGTCTTTTTAAAAGTACGTACAGACGCCAGCACAACTAGCTACTACAATCAGTCAAATTTCTTTAATAGGTTTTCAACTTTATCGCTAAAGCATAAGGTTCAAAGTTGATTGGGAAAATTTGACAGTTTCGGGTAACTTGATGTGCTGGCGACTGTACATAGTGTACACAAGTTAATGTGACATGATAACTAATATTTTGAACTATATCTATCTATACTAATAATAAAGCTGAAGAGTTTGTTTGTTTGAACGCGATAAATCTCTGGAACCACGAGTCGAATTTGTAATTTATTGTTTGCATTTGACAGACCGAATCTTGAGGAAGGTTATAGGGTATTTAATATCACGCTACGACCCATAGGAACCTCCATCTTTTTGAATAACACGGGTACGGAACCCTGATATAGCGCGATCGATCGGCAATTAACTGACAGTTTTGTTCTATTTTTAAGTTTAAGGTTCTATTATTTTAATTAAATCAATTTATTACGGGCGTTTTGTAATTATCGTATTACCTGCTGTACACTGTTATTATAACGTATTAGCATTTCTAGTGAAACCTGTCATTAACTTGATAGAATATGGTACACAAAATGGCGGCTTACACATTTTTTTAAAATCTATACTAATATTATAAAGAGGTCACATTTCTTTGAGACGGAACTGCCAGTCGAATTTGAAAAAATCCTTTTGCATTGGCTAGCTCAATTCTTGAGGAAGGCTTATAGGCTATAAAACATCACTATAAGAATTCAGGGAGCCGAGCAACAAGAAAAACAGAAGAAAAACCGCTACGCGACAACGAAGTTGCTACTTAGCCCTCTTCCCACAGATATAGATAGACCTAGACAACGCAAGTATCACGAACTGTATGAAAACCAAGCGTGCCATTTTTTGACTACCTACTATGACGTCAAAAGCTCGCGCTCTCGCTCACGCTTACCGAGCCAACAGTACACAGGACTGAGCGCGAAAGTGGCGGCTTACGATTCTTTATCGTAAGCTGTTGCGATTTTTGGCACGCGAAGTAGTTGCTCTTGCGTTATCTAGGTGTATCTATATCTATGCCTCTTCCTCTCTCCTAATTTTTGCTGAGCCCGACAGGGTCCTTAATGATCATTTACTTTGTAATACCATAGGTATATGTAATACATATGGAATGCAATAAAGAATTGAGTATTGAGATGGTTATCCACTACGGAATTTTAAGTAAACCGTGACATGTAAAAAAATTACTTTTAATAATAATAATTGTTGAGTTTTTAATTTTGTAACAATGCTTTTATATATTGTAGTAGCTTCTAGAAATTTGCCTGTCAATATCTATGTCCTGCGATTATCTTTTGGAAATCGTATTCAAATGATGACAGACAGTTTAAGTTGGGATCATAGCCCCCTATAAATCACTTCCTTTAAGTTACTAGCAACTTTAGGGGCAAAACAAATACGAAAAAAAACTTAAACCTGTCGGATACCTACTTTTGTTGATTTACCTAAATCTTGGGAGAGTCATGTGTGTATACTATCATTATTCTCCTGCCAAATTTACCTAAATTTTGCCATTAATTTATACATCCATAAATTAAAAATTTGTCATAAATTAAAAATTTGCCATAAATTTAAAATTTAATTTAAAATTTGCCATAATAAATCCAACATATTGAACAACAAACAGTCATATAAAATTGTAATAGGAAAGGAAAATGGAAACAATTCGCGTCGTCCAAAATTTAATTTTAGCCATCAATTTACCTAAATCTGCCAAAACGTAAATCTTAGGAGAGCCATGTGTATCATCGATATTCTCCTGCCAAATTCTTTTTGACGTCGTCGGCGCACATGTCTTTTTCTTCCATACTTCTCTGCTAGTCGTCATTTTGGTAGTCACTCCCTTTCTAGCCCTATCATCTTTCACGCAGTCCATCCAATGGACGTCTTTTAGGTAAACATGAAAGTAATGATGAAGACAATATATAGACTAAACCTCCGTCCGTCTGTCCGTCCGTCCGCCCAGCCGTCCGTCCATCCATCATCTGTCTGTAAGGGGGCTGTATCTCATGAACTGGTAATAACGGTTCATGAGATACAGCCCCCTTTTTAAATTAGAATTAGTAAATTTTAACTGTGTAAAATGTTCACAGAGTGTGTATTTCTACTGCCGCTCGCTATAGCAACAAATAATAAAAATAAAATAAAGTTAAAAATTAAAGCCGGTTTCCAGACAAGAAACGTGTTTATTTTGGCGTTTTTTGCCTTGTGGTACGGACGCCTACACGTGCGAGTCCGACTCGCACTTAGCCGTTTTTCCTGTTCCTGTTTTAGATTCCCAGGCCAGACAGTGTCATTGATTTCTTCCTGTGAAAACGAACCAGTCTATAGGTACTATTAGGTACGACAAAATTGAACTGCCAATCAATATGTTGACAGTTATAAGGATTTATTTACTAAGCAATATATTCACAAAGTAAATACCTGCCAGAACATAAAATGCTTGAACATTTGTTGACAAAAGTAATCAGATTTTACAGCAGCGATAAAAAATCGTAAACACCTCGCGATAAAAAATCGTACACATGTCGCGATATTTTATAGGTTTCGCTACTTTCACACATACGCATGACCCAACCTTTATTGTTCCATTGGGAAAAATGTACCAGAAGTTTGTTCTTTATACTATCCACCTGTGCCCTAATAAAATCACAGTGCACACTGCAGCCATCAATCTGCGCGGCATGTGCGTTGTGGCGGTGTGACGCCAGCATTATAGGGTCGTATAGGGTTCTATAGGGCTGTTGGTGGCCGTTGTTGCGGTTTGCGGGGGTCTACGGTCTGCAGTGGATATTTTGCGTAATTGCATCACGCTTCGTCTGGTGTCGCGTTGTGTCACATTGTTTTGTGTGGGTGTATTAATTTGATGTAAATCGATTCTTCTCAACGTCGAGTACCAATAGGGAAGTTTTAGGCAGACACTTTAAAAAAAAACTCGTAGTACAGACTGGAGCACATCAAGCTACTACAATCTGTCAAATTTCTTTAATAGATTCTTCGATCAATAATAGTACTAGATGCCCGATAAGCGCTTCAAAAACGGCCCGAAAAATACGAGCACGAATACTTTTGTGCTCTTATTTCAAATTAGTATGGTCCAATCATAGCCAATGTTAAGACGTGTTGTGTAAATAACCACCGTAACACCAAGATTTTGGAAGGAATATCTTGTTTTCGGTAAATTTTAACATTAAATGTTTTTCATAAAATAGTAACACAATTAAATAGTAAATATAAATCAATAAGCAAATATTATTATTGTTTGGCCAATGTTTGCGACAACGCGCCAACTATTCTAACAAACATTGAAGCGTTGAAATGTAATTCCAAGAACTACGCCTAGTTCCAAATTCGAGTAAGTACGAAATTGTCAACAAAATGTTTTTAACCTTATTGCTTAGACGTTAAGTTTCATTTTAGAATAAATATTTTTGTACTTAATATAAAAATGACTTTTTATTTTCAAGTGACATTTTAAATTTATTGCTTCGATGACAGAAGGACTTAAATATTAATCATTTGCAATCGTAATGAAACTTCATGTTAGAGTGTTAAGGTTTATAATAATCTGAAGTTGTTAATACTATTAAACTTTTTTCTATAGTTCGTAGTAAGGAATACTAATGTTTATCTGTGTGCAAACGTGGCCACTTTGGCGACTTATTTTTGTTCCTAATCATTCATCTAGTACTATTATTGATCGAAGAATAGATTAGATAGAGGTTCAAGGTTGATTGGGAAAATTTGACAGTTTCTGGTAGCTTGATGTGCTGGCGTCTGTACGAACGAAGTCACAAAGAAAGAAAGACAATATTTCCAAGAAAATAATAATTTTCCACCAGACGTATGAAGGTTAGCGAAGCATAAGGAAGGGATCTTGTAGGGATCGTAGATTCGTAGCAGGTGGCGTTCTGTAGTTTCTGCTTACCTTCATGGGAAACGTGTGTGAGTGTATGTAATATACATACGTATGTAAAGTCAATTCAAACTTATGTTTCGATTTAATATTATTTCAAGTTAAACCAATATCAACATTATTTTATAGATACGTATGTAAAGTCAATTCAAACCTTTGATTCAAATTAATATTATTTCAAGTAACCAATATCAACTTTATTTTAATGGTGATTACGTTGATTTCAGAGTGACTGGCACTATTGAAAAATTTATCAAAATGCTTGATGTTGTAGCGTAAACTGAACTTTATAGTGTAGGCCTGTAGGGTTTAAAGTTATTTTTCCATAAACTCATATTTGTTTACATTTTTGGCAAATAAATCGCGAATGCAGATCATGTATGCTATTTTATCAAAATTGTCGCATACAATTATTTAGACATACATTTAATAAAAAGTAACGAAGTAAAAACTGTACATTGAATATTTTTGAAAAAAAAAAAAAAAAAGTAATTGCTCCGAGGTGGGAACGAGTCTGATGCCGAAAATGTAGTTTTTAAAATGTTTTTCCGTTTGTCTGGATGTATGTTCCGGATTAGCGCAAAAACGGCTGAACGGATTTGAATTAAATTTGGCATACAGACAGTTTATAACCTGGAGTAACACATAGGGTGCGCATACTTTTAAAACTCGGTAGTAGATACGTTTCCGTGGAATACTTTCCGATATCCAAAAATATTAGGCAAAAGCTTTTTACTTTTTTTTTTTTTAATTTTCTTTTACCAGAATTAATTATCCTCCATGATTTGCTTGTTTATTCTGCAATCGCTTTTAAACATATCTATTTTGACAGACCTTAAATATATTTTGCCGTTTATTTTGCACCTATGTAACGTAAGGTTACATACAATACGTGGAATCCTGGCGTGGATGTCAGTGTAGCCTTTATTTATTGTTTATTTATTCGAGTCGTGAACGTACTGCGGGATATATGACGCCTGCAATGAAAATTCCTGGAATGAAAATTGCCCATCAACTGGCTCCAGTGTTGTTTGATAAATAATCTTACAGTGAAGGTGGGCTTAGAGGGGCTTGTGGCTAAATAATAACAGCCGCACGGGTCGATCGATCAGGTTAAGCTACGCTTGCCGCGGTTGGTCCGTGGATGGGTGACCATCTTTACGTACCAAGACTCCTCCGTGCCTCGGAAAGCACGTTAAGCTGTTGGTCCCGTTCCGGCTATCATTCATGGATCTTTGACAGTCGGTCGTTACGGGTCGTCAGAAGCCCGAAAGTGATAACCAGTCTTACCAAGGAGTTTCGTATTACCCAGGAACTGGGTTGTAGAGGTCAGATAGGCAGTCGCTCCATGTAAAATACTAGTACTCAGCATCCGGTTAGACTAGAAGCCGACCCCAACATAGTTAAGAAAAACCTCGGCAGATGATGATCTTATTTTGAGACCATAATATTTCATACCTTAGAAAAGATTTTTTCAGAATAATGAGTTATGAGCTCCACTAATATAAATTCTGCCAACGCTCAGAAATTCAGAATCTCAGCGAGTGCAATATTAATATTTCTGCTTACATCTCGCGAACACGTGCATTTGGCTGCTAATTTCCTAGAAGGACACAGAAGTCGGATGTGGAATTAATTTACCTGGTGCTGCTTCTGCGAACTTTAAGGTGACTCATTGCTTATTCAAATAAGTTATCTATATGTCTATAGTCTATATTGATCATTTTTGTTGAGTAATTTTGGAATTATCTCAGTTATTGTGGTAGTAGCAGGTTCCTCTGTTGTGGTGGGAGAGGGTTCCAGTGTAGTTGTGGTAGAGGGTTCCTCTGATGTTGCACTGAAAAAAATAAGTTCCTACTATAGCACATTAAAGCGATTTCATTAAGACATAAGGCTCTTACAAACAGGCGCGACACGCGATAAAATCGCGCGCGATAAAAAGGCACCGCAAGTCGCGCAACGAGCGGTGCCTTTGTGTCGCGCGCGATTATATCGCGTGTCGTGCCTTTTTGTAGGAGCCTTTACTGGCTTTATACAGTAAGAAGAAATGTTTGTAAAACAGTAACAAACAGAACAGTAACTTTTAATGATTTAAAATACTATTTACTGAAAAAATAAAACAAAAAAGTGGAAAACCACTATGACTGTAAGTTTTCAATGGTTTGAACGATATCACCATTGAATAAAACAGCAAATTTTGTGACCTTTTAGCTACTTAAAACGTTAAAGTTTGCTGTTATGACGGTAACATTTTGCCTCTTAAGGTTTAACTGTTTTCGGATCAGTAAAAAAATACTGTTTTGAACGTTAGGCTCATATGGAACTGTCTGAAGCAGTTCAGATTAATGTTTTTTTTTTTATTTACTGCTTATTTCTTTCAGTGTGTTGTTGTTGCAGTAGTCGGTTCATCTGTTGTGTTTTTTGGTATCATGAGCTCAGTCCTACGTTACGCTAGCTATAGGTACTTACTAACGAACTAACAACTAATCGTCAGTTTACAAATACAATGTCTACGGAAACCCAGACATGAAACAAATGGCTGCTGTAGGGTTATATAATTAATAGTATTAGTTAGGGATTGAACTTTGAATAGTAATTAGTTGAATACTCATAACAACGATATATCATGCAGAATTCCAATATGATTAAAAAACTGAACTGATTCAGACAAGTGAAGTAATGCAACAAGCATAATTTCTACAGAAAACAAATGGTAATTTTATTTACTTTTCTAGGTATTCAGCAGAATAAACGACTATTGCTATCTTAATTGAAGCAATGTAGATCAATTGTGGATTCCTCTTATTGATACCAGAAAACAAAGTCTAGAAACTATACTACGATACTAACTGAATTTATTCCCGCGTTATTTTTCATACATAAATAGCTCACAGAATAAGCAATGGCTGAAGCTGAAGTGGCAATGGGCCAGCCATAATATTAGCCGTAGAACTGATGACCGTTGGGGTAGACGTGTTCTTGAGTGGAGACCGCGAAACGGCAAACGTACTGTAGGACCCCTCAAGCTAGGTGGAGTGACGGTCTTCGCAGGGTGGCTGGTAGCAGCTGGATGAGAGTTGCCGTGAATCGAGCTGAATTGCGTGCAATTGGAAAGGCCTATGTCCAGCAGTGGACTGCTGTAGGTTGATGATGATGATGATGTTATTTTTCAACCACATAAAACTAAATTTTCAATGTTTTGTTAACTTCTACGAACCTTGCAATGATTCTCTTTAAAAATGGACAACTAATTATTATTCATCGACTCGTCGTATCAATGGAAATAAATCAATAGATTTGAATTCAGAGCAACGCAACATTGGACCAATGGGAGTGGTCGACGTCAATCATAATGCTGACGTCACCAATTACCTTACCGATCGATCGAGATGTAAATTGAGTGTTACAATGCTTTGGCGCTTGAGCTACGTGAATTGATTAGGTTTCATTGTTAGTCGTTGAAGGATAGTAAATAAATATTGATAAGTGGGGGTTTGGGTCGGTGCAGAATTTTTCGTGCAGAATTAGAATTAAAGCAAATACTTGGTACTTAGCTTTTGTGATACATGAACTCCTGGTACAGACAAATCAATTTTGAACCTTATGCTTTAGCGATAAAGTTGAAAATCTATTAAAGAAAATTGACATATTGTAGTAGCTTGATGTGCTGGTGTCTGTACATTCAGGAGCCAAGGCTACACAGATGTTCAAGTCTTGAAATACAAATTAAGAAACTGTTTTAATTATAACTTAGCTCTTCGTATTATCAAACATGATAATTATGTAATTATTTACATAAATAGTAAATAAGCTTAGTCTCAAAATAATTATATTGTATATGCACTTAAAAAAGGAGGGGAACGAACCATAGGACATCAAACAATTCGTCCGCATTACTGTCAACAGGAAAAGCGCCCAAGAGACTGGTGGCATTGCCACGTTGTATGGCAATATACTGAATCTTTACAACCAGCTATTTGAAATACTCACTGAAGTATTTGTATAAAGAAAACTGTTATTAATAATTAAATAGTACAACCTACGCGGTCATGAAGGCTTTTTAAACTTTGACCTTTGCTGTCTACACCCTCGTGTTGTGGTTAAAGATTTTTCAACACACTTGCTCATAAAGTGGCTTTTAATGAACCGCTTTTAGGGCCATAATGCAGTGTTTAAAAATGTGTACTTTTTACTTTATGTTACTGCACTAGTGTGATAACGCCACAGTCAACTATTTACTAGTCGGAGATGTGCGCTTTTTTTAATTTTATCAAAGAGACTTCATGCCAAAAGGAATCCGCGGGCCATATTTCACTTTTTTTTTAAATATAATATTTTTTTTAAATCGAATAATACCGCCTCGGGTATAATGATCAACATAGAACACATGTAGCATACACAATGTACTATTACAATTCTACAGTGACTTCTATTTCTCATAGCATAATCAGCCCAAAATGCTGGTTCTCTTTGTGAGAGGGAGTGGGCCGTAATCCACCAAGCAGTCCCAGTGCGGGTTGGTAGATGCAACATGTCTTCGAATTTTTGGTTCTAGGACATGCCGGTTTCCTCACGATGTTTTCCTTCACCGTTTTGAGAGCAGTGGTTCTATTTTTCATTTATGAAAACAGCGATCACTGGCAACATCGTTACTGACGTACGTCACACAGAGTACCCAAACACGTACCGAAAGAAAAACGATCACATAAAAAAAACAATACAATATAATCTAACTGAATTAGGGAAAGCAGCAATATCGTATCGTATCGTATTGCTTTACAAATTACTTCGTTCGAATAACGATCGGGCTGGCGATCGATAAGAACTCGAATGGCACCGAGGCGTTTATGTCTGTCAAAACTTACTCTATTTATAGGTTGGATGGATTTGTCTGTTTGGTTGTTAGAAAGAAGCGTATGTAGTGCAGTATTACTAATTACTGCATATTATGTTTTCAACATTCCATCCTTCTTTAAGATTTTAGGCAACCTTTTTTGGTCATTTCTCTGATTTAAAAATCAAACTTTTGAATATTGAATTGATGCTGTCAAGTAAAATTTTCTCTTGAAGTTTGGGACTTGTTTTTTGGTTATGACTGCTGACGGTTGCAATTATTTTTTTTTCTCTGCTTATAATCGTAAAATATTATGAAAATATGATATTAATCATCTAAATTGGATTGGAGAGAAGTCTTCAATATATATCTCCTTTTGATCTTCTCAGGTATGTGTATTTCTACTCGTTACCTATTTTTTTGGTAAAAGTGGTTCAGCTTGTTACAGCATTCTTAATGTGCGTTATTTTGTCTAGGATACGCCTGAAGATATACTACTAACAAGCCGAGTTTTCGGCCCTATCCTACCTTACCCTGCCCCTATCTATCACATTCGTACTGGTCTGTTCCCGGATTTTGGATGGATTGAGGAGTGCAGATTTGAAGAAGCGGTTTCTTACGGGTTTTTCTGGATTGCCTATCCGGGATTACCGACCGAAAGAGATAAGGAATACAAGATACCTACCAAAATAATCCAGGATTTATCAGATACTTTTTTCTTACATTTTTTTTACTAATATTATTGGTGTTTTATAATTTTATTGTTTCATGTACTAACTTTAATTGCAGAATACTACAGGTTTTATATATTTCGTTCGTGATTAGTGCTACGCGTTCGTAGGGAAATTTCAGTTGCAACTGTAGTTAAACTCGACGCGTAATCAATCTAATTTTAAAATTTAATGTATAGTACAAAACCTTAAGTATTATTTCCGTTTCTTTTATAAATTTTAATATCAGCCGCCAGAGTTATCGTTACAAGTTTTTACCTTTTTTTTATATATCAGTTTTTGTTATTTTTTTGTTACATTTGGTTATTTTTTATACAAAATTATACGTTTTTAAGTGGCGATGAAGTCGTTTCCTTTTTATATCGCTACAAAATGGCGCCCGAAGTAAAAGTAAGTAATTTTATTGATTCTGATTACTGAAATAACATTTTTTTTTGTTGCTGTGAGGATGGTTGCTCATTCCGAGCAAATTTTTATGTTTCATTTCTATATGTTTCAGGAATTCAGGAATTTTTCTCATTCTGTTAAACAAGATCGTTGCTATGGTTACCAGAGTTATGCTGTGATCTATCAAAAGGTACTCTGTGGCTGTGATTGACAACTTCTGTTAACCCTTCTATTGCTGATGGTGTTCGTTATTATAATGTGCTATGTTATGATGCAATATAAATGATAACTTTGTAGAACCTTAAAACATATAAAACGCTTTTATTTCTTCCCGTTAAATACATCTTTATCCTGGGTTTTATTCCACTCCTTAGTTAGAAGTAGTTAGCATCCTGTAGTGTATGATTGGTGTGCGAATGATTTAGACTTCGTGGCTAAGGTAAGCGTTGATTTTGCACGGTTGTCTGCTAGATTCTATTTGATTTTTTTTGTGATTCTAGCCCACCTGTACGTTGTTTGTTTTTTGGTGCAGATGGTTTACTAGTTTCTATTTGTTTCTCTTTGAATTCTTAGCCCAACCGTTCCTGTGATGTCACGTCGTCATTCCATTCCTCTACCAGTCATATATTGCTGGTTACCTAACACTTTCGTGCTACGTGGAACCCCGTATATTTGTTGGTTTTGACTTTACTATGGCAGTTGAGGGTTATTTTTTGTTGTTTCCTGATTGCCTTAGTTAGCTTTTGATTTTTTTTTCAGCGTTGTGATTCGTTTAGTGTTAGTTTGTTAGGGACTGATGCTTTTATTTTGCCATTCAGTTTCCCATCAGACTGATCACTGCATTTCTAGCTTTTTCTAAGTACATTCATATTATCACATTTGCCTATTTAACTTTGTTTTGTCCTTTTTGCATCCTAACATAGCAGACGAAGGTTATTCCTATCTCTATATTAAAAACTTTTTAGATAAAATATTGATTTTAGAGAATTCGTCTTCGGACATTTTTTCAATTTACTAATTTCTTTCCAACTCTAAAAACCTTGGACTTATTGACTTAATTCAAACGGGATTATTGGTTTTAAACGTAATTCTCTCATATGGCACTTTAATTACGTGAATATTCCTTTAAACAAAAAACCTCTTTTTCAAGTTACGTAATTATTTCATCATTTTTCTTAATACATTAAAACTTTCAAAGTTTCTACTTTAATTATTCCTAACTGATTCTAATACGAAAGACTTATAAGATCGTTCGTACTTTGAGTCTGTTCCCTTTTTTAACCGACTTCAAAGAAGGAGGTTCTATTTTTTTTAATTTACGATTTCTTTAAACTAGCTAATTCACCTGTCAATGTGAGCTTCATCATCGTCATCAGAGTATGGTGTAATTCCTTCTTTCTTTTTGAAATCCAGGTCTATTGAGAACTCAGCAGATTTCCCTGCAGTAGTTCTATTCTATGTATGATATCATGATAGGGAAGGCCTTATGCGTTCTACCCGTGCATATGGTCAGACTCTAAGCGTCAATTTAGCTGAAAGTCGGGCTCAAACACGCGTAGAATAATTCTTCCCTTATCAAGTTTTTTTTTTTTTTTTTGCCTGCACTAGTTCTATTCTTTATGTATGATAGGGAAGGTCTCATGCGTTCTACCCGTGCATATGGTCAGACTCTAAGCGTCAATGTAGCTGAAAGTCGGGCTCAAACACGCGTAGAATCATCCCTCCCCTTTCAAGTTTTATGAGAATATTGCATAAAGTTTATTTCAACTCTTGTATTAATTTAGCAACGGGTTTCACACCAAACTTCCTGATGTTTGGTAGAGAAGTTCTCATGGTTCCTACTCGTACTAATAGTCAGACTCAAGGCGTAAATTTAGCTGAAAGTCGGACTCGGTACGCATCGAACTTATCATCCTTAGCAGAAGTTTATGCGAAAGTCGCTGATAATCTTTCTATGGCTTTCCTCCGTAATTCGCGGGCTTATAATTCGCATCGTTCAGCCGTCACGTTGAATGTTGGTGACATTGTATGGAGAAAGAATTTTTCCAGATCTTCTGGTGATGATTATTTTTCCGAGAAGTTAGCTCCTATAGTAAAAATATTAATTGCGACATCTAGTTGTGCCTAATTGAAACAATTTGTTTAAAACTTTTTCTTAACTATCAATGCTTATAGTTCTGGCTTTCGCCCACAGATGTCGTTACGACTGTCATTTCCTCAATGACATAATGTCAGCTCTTAGTGTTGGGAAACGGATGATTAACACGTATCGATAATTTGTTTTAGGGTCGAGACATAGTCGACATACTCTTATCTATAGATCACAATGATATAAGGTTTTAATTTTTATTTTTTTTATCCTTTGTGTTCATCATTACAATTATTGATTACCTTTTTTTCTTTGTATAAAAAGCAAGCATTAGCTTCGTATTTCACCGAAGTTCTATCTTTGACTAACAGTCCTTCGTTTGGCTTTAGTTCTCTATTAGATTTAATGTTCTTTTTTACTTATGTCTTTTGTTTGACGTAAGTTCTTTGGTTGTTTTAGGTCGTCTCTTTCATTAGTAGTTTCTTTAACCGGGTTTCTCCTTTTTTTTCTTGGAAAGGGGGTACTGCAGTATTACTAATTACTGCATATTATGTTTTCAACATTCCATCCTTCTTTAAGATTTTAGGCAACCTTTTTTGGTCATTTCTCTGATTTAAAAATCAAACTTTTGAATATTGAATTGATGCTGTCAAGTAAAATTTTCTCTTGAAGTTTGGGACTTGTTTTTTGGTTATGACTGCTGACGGTTGCAATTATTTTTTTTTCTCTGCTTATAATCGTAAAATATTATGAAAATATGATATTAATCATCTAAATTGGATTGGAGAGAAGTCTTCAATATATATCTCCTTTTGATCTTCTCAGGTATGTGTATTTCTACTCGTTACCTATTTATTTGGTAAAAGTGGTTCAGCTTGTTACAGCATTCTTAATGTGCGTTATTTTGTCTAGGATACGCCTGAAGATATACTACTAACAAGCCGAGTTTTCGGCCCTATCCTACCTTACCCTGCCCCTATCTATCACATTCGTACTGGTCTGTTCCCGGATTTTGGATGGATTGAGGAGTGCAGATTTGAAGAAGCGGTTTCTTACGGGTTTTTCTGGATTGCCTATCCGGGATTACCGACCGAAAGAGATAAGGAATACAAGATACCTACCAAAATAATCCAGGATTTATCAGATACTTTTTTCTTACATTTTTTTTACTAATATTATTGGTGTTTTATAATTTTATTGTTTCATGTACTAACTTTAATTGCAGAATACTACAGGTTTTATATATTTCGTTCGTGATTAGTGCTACGCGTTCGTAGGGAAATTTCAGTTGCAACTGTAGTTAAACTCGACGCGTAATCAATCTAATTTTAAAATTTAATGTATAGTACAAAACCTTAAGTATTATTTCCGTTTCTTTTATAAATTTTAATATCAGCCGCCAGAGTTATCGTTACAAGTTTTTACCTTTTTTTTATATATCAGTTTTTGTTATTTTTTTGTTACATTTGGTTATTTTTTATACAAAATTATACGTTTTTAAGTGGCGATGAAGTCGTTTTCTTTTTATATCGCTACAGTAGGTACATACGCTTCTTTCTAACAACCAAACTTATAATTATTAATTCATCTGCCTAGCCTTTTTCCCAACTATGTTGAGGTCGGCTTCCAGTCTAACCGGATGCAACTGAATACCAGAATTTTACATGGCGCGACTGCCTATCTGACCTCCACAACCCAGTTACTGGTTAATAAGATACCCCTTGGTAAGACTGGTTGTCAGACTTTCGGGATTCTGACTACCCGTAACGACTGTCATAGAATGTTATACCACTTTTTAACCATTGGAAACAAAAATACGTTGAACATAATACGGTCCAGAATAGAAAATCTAATATTCACGATCCCGCATGGCGATCGCTGACTTAAAAATCCGTAGCGAGGACCACAAATTCTCCCAGAAAATACCGCTTCCACTCCCAGTCCATCCTACCTCCATTCTAGTCTAAAGAGCACTTAATCCAGTGTCAGAGCTCACGGCTCTTGAATGCGTTACGTTCAATATATGGCGATAAACGACGCCATCTGTCACGTTAGCCAGGAGTTATAGATGCAATGGAACCGAACGTCTTGCTTGAATGCCTGCTTAGTCTGCGTCTAAGGATCCTCAGGTATGTGGTTTAGGGTTTATGTGGGATGTTACTGTGCAGTGGTAAGCATGAGCCTTTGAAATCAGGGCTCCGGTTAACGGTTCTGGTGATTTTTTTTGCCAGTCCTGCTAGCAAGACCATTGTGGAAACAAAAGACAAAATGACAGATTGTAGAAATTATTCCACGGTGCGATGACAAACATTGTATGCTCAGTTTTTAGTATTCGTAGAGTAGAAATGGAAGTGATCATGCTTCGCGTGCTGGCATACGGATTGGGAGATCGTATATAGGTTTAACTTGTTTCGCCCCTTGGGCGTTTGATGTCACTTCTTCGGCAAGAGAGTGGATGTCATCTCATTGCAGAGAACTATACGTCTGATTATCGGTACAATAAGTAGAAACAAAGTCTCAATTCAATACTAAATTGCTATTTTTCGTTCAGCAGGCAGGGCAGCATTACCTTCTCTCACCACAATTTAAGTCGATAATCATGCGCAGAAAACGACATTAAGTAGTATTACGTCAAGAGCTTAAGCAACACAATAGCCGAGTGTTAAAACCGTACGACACGGAAGTATCAAGTAGCATTCATCGCCGTATGGCGATCGTGAAGGAAACAAACTGCTATTTATTTCCTCAATAATTCTCTAATAATGCTCACGATACCATAAAACAACTGTTTATACGCAATACAGTTTTACGACTTACATTTACAACGACTGAACTTGCTACTTTTTACTTTGATAGACTTTCTTCATGTAAATTGGATAGATGTATTTATTGTACGGGCTGGAGTAAGATTTGCGTGGTACAGAGAGCAGAGACGGTCGTAATGTGAGCGGTCATTTCTATATTGTTTATTGCAGTTTGGGATTAAATGGTTGCATATTATCTATAAAAAGTGTTAAAAAATTAACCCGACAAACTTTAAGAGGTGCTTTAGACCATCGAACTGAACAACTTTCACTATGGGACCAACTCTGAAATCACGAAAAAAAAATCAGCTGTTTCATGCATTTTGGTCAAGTAGGTATTGAACGATTGTATTAAACAGCAGATTTTTTTTCGTGGTTATGGTAAAACATTAACAACCTCTTAAGTATACTCATCATTATGAACAACTTTTACTATGGGACCAAACAATAAATCGCGAAAAAAAAATCAGCTGTTCCCTACATTTTGACGAGTTATACGAACATAGGGAACAGCTGATTTTTTTTGCGATTTCAGGTTTATTCCCATAGTAAAACTTATTCATAATGATGAGTACAATGACCTCTTAAGAGGTTGTTGGTGTTTTTCCAATAACCCTGTATAGAATGGTTGTTGACGTCTTGGCAGTCACAGGCGTTGTAGAAACGTTATTGAAATATCAAAATGTTACACGTAAATAAAAACGACGTACACAGGTGACACATTTTCCCTCTTTTCTATAAGGTTATACGGATATAATATCCGGTATATGCCTAAGGCAAAGCGGGAAAAAAAAATTGGAATTATTGACCGCTTCCTTAGAAAAACGTAATTGTATTCTAAGAAATTCCAAAAATTTACCAAGATTCCAGGTAGGTATCGCCTCCTGTGTGAGCCGAGGTTTATTGAATTAAGTCCCAACCAATATATAAATAAGTTGACAGATTGGTGCCGACTCATTAAACGCGGCTACTGCAAGGAGTTCCGATCATTTCACAGAAGAAAATGAGCGTGAAGTATTGAATAAATAAATTAATTAAACGTTTATAAATCTTTAGTCGTAATGCCAAAGAAATAACCGCACTGTTTTTAGTAAAATAGTCCTATCAGCAATAAAAAACAATGTTTATTAAATTGCAAAGACTCTGACACTACCAGTTAATACGTCCATCGATCAGGGACGGTGCTGTTTTTAATTACCCGTCTCTGTCTGATCTGCAGTCAAGACCGTTCCATCTCTTTCCCTCGGGTTGAACTGGGTAGCTAATTGGGCGTACAGGGGTCGTATCTCGTAAACAATGGATGAATTCTACCTTTTTACTTGTTATTCCTAGTGACGGATGGGTGTCCAATTTGGGTGATGCATGTCGGGAGTCGTGATGATGTAAATTGTAGACATATAGTAAGGGGTATCGAGATGGTTGTGGCTAAGTAATAACAGCTGCACGGGTCGATTGATCAGGTTAAGCTACGCTTGCCGCTGTTGGTCGGTGGATGGGTGACTTTACATATGAAGACCTCTCCGTGCCTCGGAAAGCACGTTAAGCTGTTGGTCCCGGCTGTCATTCGTGAATCTTTGACAGTCGTTACGGGACGTCAGAAGCCCGAGAGTCTGACAACCAGTCTTACCAAGGGGTATCGTATTACCTAGTAATTGGGTTGTGGAGGTCAGATAGGCAGTCGCTCCATGTAGCGAAAAAAAGAAAAACACGGACTGTCTTCGCCATATTATAATTCATAATGTTATCCTTTTATGATTCTGCCAAATTGGGCTTTTTAGGCTGTGCAAGCAGACATGAAAAATAAATGTATGCTAACGATTCTTTTTATTTTGTTTCAGGTACGTTAAATCATTCATTTCGTGACACTGACATCTACCATTGTCCAGAAATGCCATGATACTATGATACTCCGTACAGGTATGTTTTACGTTAATTTACAGTATCAGCAAGTCTGCTATGCGATTTTATTATTATCGCGAGTAAATTTACTATAAGCTTCAAAAAAAAAACCAGGCAAGAGGAGTCGGACTCGCGCAACGAGAGGGTTCCGTACCATCATAATATGATGGTATTTCATCGGCGAGGCCTATATTCATCAGAGAATTGTAACATTGTGCACTGCGGTCTATTGCAATTTTATGTCAGCGCCATTTCTTGACCGATAGTGGAACTAATGTAAATTTTGTTAATGATTTCTGAAAAAATGTGCTATTTAGAGATTTCGTTTTATTTTTCCTGTAATCTTTACATAAACTTCTATCACATACAATTATTTCAGAGTTTTCTCTTTGCAAACTTCGGAGATAAGGGGGGGGGGGGAACGGTATTTTTTTTACATTTTTCATCAAAAGTCGAAAACTATGCGGCATAAAAAAAAAGAAAAAATGTTTGAGAATGTGCTAACTGCGCTCTTTCATAATATGATACCCCACATGCCCTAGTAGCCCCACTTCGAATTTTTCAGACCCTCTTTCAGTCCCTGTTGCAAAAAATATACATATATTTTCATTTCTTTCTTATTTGAAAAATAGTTGGGCAAACGTCATCTAAAACTATTCCAAATTTCAAGTCGATAGCATTAGTAAATCTTGAGATATCCAGCTGTGACAGACAGACAGACAGACTTAGTCTCACTCACCATAAGGGTTCCGTTATTACCATTTTGGTACGGAACCCTAACAATATCTGTTGATAATATATAAGCCTTTTCAAGTCCGCTGCTGGCCTTAATGCTTTATAATTATACAATATTTTAACATGAAATAAAAATTAAGCTATCTGATTCCTTCTCCCGTTTTCTCTCGACCTGAAAACATGAAGTAAATCATAATTAAGTTTTTCCAGAAAATATTGTATATTTCTCAATGGAAACCGATATTCTGCAATTATTTTTACATCCATTTGACCTACAAATTCAGTCACAGGTTTTTTTAATAAAAATATTACATCCGTACAGAACTCGTAGGTAAATGTACCTCTATCTCATCATCTGCCTAGCCTTTTCCCTACTTTGTTGGGGTCGGCTTCCAGTCTAACCGGATGCAGATTTTCACATGGAGCGACTGCCTATCTGACCTCCACAACCCAATTACTGGGTAATACGATACCCCTTGGTAAGACTGGTTGTCAGACTTTCGGGCTTCTGACTACTAGTAACGGCTGTCAAAGATCCACGAATGACAGCCGGGACCAACGGCTTAACGTGCTTTCCGAGGCACGTAGGGGTCACGGTATGTAAAGATGGTCACCCATCCACAGACCAACCGCGGCAAGCGTAGCTTAACCTGATCGATCAACCTGTGCGGCTGTTATTATTTAGCCACGGGCCCCTCTAATCGGTAAATGCATATATCTATACTAATAATAAAGCTGAAGAGCTTCTTTGTTTGTTTGTGTCACCGCGCTAATCTCTGGAACTACCAGTCGGATTTGAAAAAAAAAAATTTGCAGCCCAATTTTTGAGTAAGGCTTATAGGCTACGCTAGGACCATTAGGAACCAATCAAAAAGAAAAAAAAGCCAGAAAGAACGCTAAGTGAAAACGAAGTAGGTAATAGCACGAGCAGGCGATACGATGCGACGGGGTGGCTTCTGAGGAACAAGAAATTTCACACGGACGAAGTCGCGGGCAGAAGCTAGTAGATACCTATGATTTATTAAAAGCAAACAGGGATAGATAAATTCTGTAAAGCGACGAGAGGTTTTCCTCTGGGAGAAACACAACTGTTCTGAACTATAGTAAACTTTACCTAAGAACTACATACACACTTGTGTATAGGAGAAGTTTCTTTACTGTTGGAGGTGAAGAATATTGGTTACGTGTGGTAAATAAATTGCTAACTGAATCTCAAGTTCAGATGGCTGGATTGATTAAAATCTCATGAAGTTGACGCCTAACGAATCTTGATTACGAATTAGAGGATTGACTTCTGATTTATCAATAAATCAATCACTTTATACAATATTTAAGTATTTTAGGTTTAGATAATTTCGAGGATTTTTATCCCAAGCATTCGCTACCGTACGCTACTCTAATTTCTTCTCGAAACATCACAGCTACCAACTGGTTATAAAAGGCCTTCATAAAAGGCCGGTTGATTTTCAAAAGCGTTCCATTTGATCAAGCCAAGTTTCCACATCCTTCCTTTAATTTTCTGTAAGCGAAAACCTCCTTGGTGTATTGGCGTTTTGACAAGTCGCCCCGAGCAAGCGGTGTACGAAGCCAATTTATTAGGTCAGCGCTCCACTTACGAACCGTCACGCGATATAAATCCTATGAAATTTTACAAACTAGTGTTCTGACACAATTTTGACGAAGTTGGAGTGCTCCTGCAGGCTTATTCGAGTTATATAGTCAAACGAAGCCTTTTTGGTTCAATTTTTTTTCGTTACGTACTTTTTGGTTCAAACTTTTTCGTTTCATACTTTTTTTGACGTGGTTTTGTTGCGTGCTGGTCCGTTGGTCAGTTTTGGCGCCCGCGAGTCTAATTAAATCTCAATTTTCGGAAATTATCTTATTATTTTTCATGTTGTGAGATCTATCACCATCTTCATCATATCATCATCTAGCTTCAACTTTCTGACTAACTGTCCGACTCCTTGACAATTCAAAAGTGCCTGTAAATGATTTAATTGAAATAAATGCTTTGAGTTTTGTGTAGCACGCGTCAAATGATATTCAATTTAATGTAGGAGTTTTTGACAACCTCTATTAGGTATCTAATTTTAGAACAAAAAGTTTGGTATAGCTGAACTTTATCAAAAGACTTGCAGGCTTCGCTACTTATTAGTTTGGTTTATGCATGCGCTGTTCATCGTCATCATCTGCCTAGCCTTTTCTCAACTATGTTGGGGTCGGCTTCCAGTCTTACCGGATGCAACTGAGAACTAGTATTTTACATGAAGCGACTGCCTATCTGAAATCCGCAACTCGGTTACTAATACCTTTTTTTTCCCTTTAATTGTGTCTTTTTTTACATTGTTCTCACAAGAATAATGTACCCAGGATTTTGTAATATCTTGATTTAAAAGAGTGTCCATGGAGTTTCTTGCCTGTTCTTCTCCATATAGATCTACGTTTTGGAATGGGCAACTAGCTTCAACTTTCTAACTGACAGACTATTTAATTTTGACAATTCAAAAGTGCCTGTACAAGGTTTAATTGAAATAAATGCTTTGAGTTTGAGTTTGACCCCTTAGTAAGACTGGTTGTCAGAATTTCGGGCTTTTGACGTCCAGACCATAAGCATGCGCTGTTGTCTCTCAAAATGATTGTAAAACCAATATACTTCGATAAATATGGGAACGTAAACATCAAATACATTTAAAGTTAGATTGAAAGTAAGCTTTAGTTCGTTCGGAATATTGATTAGATCGGTAATAGATTCAGAATTGCGACTATTCATGCAAGCTTCAAACTGAAATCATATTTATTTTATTACTAGCTGCGCCCCGCGGTTTCACCCGCATTAGTTTCGATCCCGTGGGAATATCGGGATAAAAAGTAGCCTATATGTTAATCCAGGGTGTCAGCTACCTCCATACAAAGTTTTATCAAAATTAGTCCAGCCGTTTGAGCGTGAAGAAGTAACAAACATAAA
This sequence comes from Oligia latruncula, assembly GCA_948474745.1. NCBI lineage: Eukaryota > Metazoa > Arthropoda > Insecta > Lepidoptera > Noctuidae > Oligia > Oligia latruncula. The sequence continues at coordinate 3,975,230 of OX419684.1, read as the reverse complement.
CACACACACACACAGCCCCCTCACAAACTTTCGCCTTTATAATATTAGTGTGATGACAGAGTAATTTAGATGATTAAATTTTTCTTAAGTATGCAGAAGATTAAAACTTATGTTTTACGAGTTTAAAATTGTTTAAGATCATAAAAAGCTTTTTTATCGAATATGAGATTTATATTTTCAGTTTCTTACAGTACGTAGAGTATGCGAGATGGTTAAACTTTCTGTGCTAATCTGTCTTTTACTTGAAATGAAGATATTTTGAAGAAGGTAAGTACTTCCGATTGGATTTATCTTGTACGTTGTCTGTAGTCATTGAAGCAAGCTGAAGTGGAAGTGGGCTGGCCATGTTTTTCGAAGGACTGGTGGCTGGTGGAGCTGACGACTCCTGCAGTGGAAACCGTGTATAGGCAAGCGTAGTGCGGTACGCTCCCCAACTAGATGGACCGAAGACCTCAAAAAAGTGGCTGTGACTAGATGTTCGGCTTATTTTTATTTTTGGATTGTTGTTTTCTTGCTATTTGCTGTACTCTGGACGCTTTTAACGTGTACGTCTTTTTTTTTACATCGTTCTCACATATAATTGTAAATTCAACATTATTGATGTATCTCATATTTTTTGTAAAAATATAATTTAAAAGAGTGTCCTTGGAGTTTCTTTCCCGTTCTTCTCCATAGGTAGGTACCTACGCTTTGGAATGGGCAACTAGCTTCATATTTTCTGACTGACCGACTTCTTGACAATTCAAAAGTGCCTGTAAATGGTTTAATTGAAATAAAAGCTTTGAGTTTGAGTTTGCTGAAGTTGGAGGACGGAGTGATGTGGCGCAGCATGGGAGAGGCCTATGTCCAGAAGTGGACTGCGAGCTGAGTTGATTGATTTGATTGAAGTCAATGAAGTACATTGAACATCAAGCAATCTTGTTCAGGACCATAGCATGTCTTGCTAATTGGAATTCTACTGGACCCCAAATTCTTTTGCGTATCTTCTAACGGTTCATTCGTTCACTCGTTCACATTCACAGTTCCTGTCATTTAAAAGAACAACACCTTACATGCAAATGAACAGCACTGATGGCAATATTGGCACGGCACGTAACGGCTTCCACAGTTCTTAGTATTGGCTTCGAACCAACAAGATTGTTTTTACTCTTACCACATTGAAGCTAGTCCCTGTTTGGAACAAAAGGCGTGGAAGCATGGGGAATCGAATATGTAATTCCTCCTTTAATTTTTTTTTTTACTTCTAAATATAATCGATTTTTTACTTAATGATCTTCTTTAGTATTTTTAGGAAATCAAAATGGGAGTTGTATGGGCCATGGATTAAATACATGCCAATAAAAATATATGGTTCTATCCTGTGTCGTACTAAAAAGCGTGTAAAAAGTCGAATTGACAACATTCTCTTTTCACATTTACCTGCTTGAGATTTTCATAATGATCCAATAATTTGAGCGACTATAGGCGCTCGCTTTTATCTTTATTTTCTTTCCTGAGCCGATATTTGACGTATAAGTTTTATAAATTCTATGCTTATTTGAGTTTATTATGATATTTTTACTTTATAGTTATGAGTCTGACAACCAGTCAATACCAAGGGGTATCGTATTACCCAGTGACTGGGTTGTGGAGGTCAGATAGGCAGTCGCTCCATGTAAAATACACTGGTATTCAGCTGCATCCGGTTAGACTGGAAGCCGACCCCAACATATTTGGGAAAAAGGCTAGGCAGATGATGATGAGTTATGAATCCACAATAAAGTGGATTCCGCCACTTTGTTTATTGATTGTAATGAATTCGATTCTGTCAGTATAATTTACTAACATAAAGCTCAGACAAAGCCCTATAATTCTAGGATTAGTTAAGCACATCGGAATGCCCACAATGTGAGGGGTCTTTAACCAGGTTTCAATAATTTGCGGCCGATCGCTTCGACATCCGCGGAATGCAATATCGGCGGCGGTCGGTAGTTCGGGTACATTCAAAATCATATAGGATATCGCATCGTGACTCTGACACCTAGGTACGGCGGCCATCATTGATTTTTGTATCGTGAATGATTCATGACGAAACCAGACGAATAGGTTTGAATTTTGAATTAAAAAAGAATTACGTTAAGCTACGCGGTCGCTTCGTGGATGAGTGACCGTCCATCAGCATACGGAAAGCACGTTAACCTGTGGCTGTCCCCGGCTGTCACTCATAAATGTTTCACAGACGTTAGTCAGAAGCCCAATGTCTGACAACCCAATGCCCAATGTCGGGTCAGCTAGTTTAAAATAAACACTCTTAATGCAACACCTCTATATAAAACTGCAGTAATGCGATGCCAACTTGGATAACAGATTTTTGCGATGATAATCGTTTTTTGCTCGAATAATAAATAGTGTATCTACACACGCAGAGGCCAATTACGGTAATCGGTGTTACTTAAGATTATTATCCTAGTCATCAATTTCTAACGGTTTTAGCGCACAAGACACACACACACACACACGCACCCCCACATTAATTCAGTTTAATATGATTTTCTAATTGAAATGAACGTTTAATTTATAATCGCTCGTTTTCCAAAATCTCGGTTGTAATCAGAAGTTTCAAGGTTTGAAGGACTGAAGCTGATATTATCACTAAAAAGATTTATCCTCGTACTATAAATTAGCGTGATAGACTTGGTGATGGCAGCAGTCTCCCCAGGGATATGCCCTAACAGGCATTGCACGGAGGGGGTTTCGGATTCGTCTTTCGAAAGGTAACGGTGCAGATGGTGACCTCCGGGGTAAATCCCACAATACCCGGTTCTATCCCCAAAACCCGGGTGCCTTTTGAAGGTTTCCTCCCGAAATCAATAGATGGAGAGCCCTCGGTAGAAGGAGCGTTGGCAGACAAGTAACCAGGTGGGTGGGAGGACGATATACAGAAGACCGCAGGGAAGACCTCGATGAGAGTCGCACAGACCAGTGACCTTAGTGTGAGTTTTTTCACTCACGTTCGATTGCGAGCGCGTTAGAATTTTATATGGAAAAAAGTTATAGCGCCACCTGGTGATCACTAGGAGAAACCTAATTTCTCATACAAAATTCTAACGCGCTCGCCTTAGTGTGAGTCGAAAAAACTCACACTAAGGCCACAGAGAAGCATAGCGCAAAAGGGAGGAGGTCGATACTCAGTGAGTGGAATAAGACTGCCAATTGACGAAGATGACGAAATCGTAAGCTCATGTCTCATTTTTTTTCATAAAAAAATTTAAAAGCAATCCTCAAGCAGCACGTGCAATTACCAATGACAATAAAATTGAAAGTGTAGTTCGCTAAACCTGTACATGCAACTCAATTATGAAGCAACTGCAATTCTCATCTCGTTTCAATTAACGTCAACGGTTCGTCACTCTTACGTCTTTAGTACCGTTTTTTAAGACGAATATGATTGCGTGTGTCATATTGTTAGTTTTGATGTTTTAATTAGGAGATTGGCCCGGAATAATGATTTTCATTAGTTTTGTTTCATTTTAATTGTGTCCAAGTGAAAGGATTTTCTGGACATGCCACTATTATATAATAAATTGAGAGTTACATTTATTTAATTTCACTTCTTAATCCACCTGATTATTAATTTTGCAACAAATTCATTCAAAATCGGTTCAGTAGATTAGTCGTAAAAAATAAACAAAAGTAGGATACTCAGTTACACACTGACCGAATGACGGAAGTGGCAGTAATAATCAATGAAAATTCACGAAAATAATTTAATTTGCTTTAGTCCCCGTCAAGTGTCAATTAATCACTCATATTTCTGGATTTATAAAAGTTAGTATTCGTTCTCGATGACTGGTTGCTGGCTTGTTGACCATTCATTTATACTTTGAACGATATTTCATTTACGCCCATTGATTTACGCAATTTGTATTCAATCAAATAATCAATCTCAATTTGTAATTTCAGTTTGTATTTGTATTTCTTTTGGTATAAAAGTGCAGAATCTAAAAGTAAAAAATCTTGGCTTTTTAAAAGATGTTATTCTCAGTAATGCATTGGCGTTAAGACAGAGGTGGCCGAGTTGTATCGGTCCCGACTTAAGGTCATATCACACGTATCAAATCGGAAAGGGATCGTTACCGTATCAATTCGAGCCATTCAGTATTCTTTGCAACGCACACTAATCGTAATCGTAACGTAATCGCCTCGCCTCGGGACAAGCCCACGAACCGCGATGCGGTGCGTTACGGCTTGTCGTCCCCGCGCTTACATCTCTCCGTACCCGAGCTTACTCTCTTCGTCCACCCTTGCCCCTCCACCCTTCCCGCGGCCTACCTGCAGCACCATCAACCAGCGGTCGGCGAGCCGTAAGCGCGACGTCGCCGTCGCGTAGCCGCCTACCCGTAGCCGAGTCGACGTATCGGAGCTTCTGGTCCGCTTTGGTTACGTGCTTACGTTAGGTTGACGCCTGTTTGACGCCGAGGCGAAAGGCGATACCGTGACGACCCCTTTCCGAGTTGATATGTGTGCTACGACCTTTTTACGAGTCGTAAGTTCGAACCCAGGCAGGCACTTTACTTTGTGTATTTAATTTCATCACCATTGCTCTCAAAACGGTGAAGGAAAACATCGCGAGGAAACCGGCATGTCTTAGGACCAAACATTCGAAGACATGTGACATCCACAAACCCGCACTGGGCCCGCAAGGGGGTTTACAAACCACTCGGGCTCATAGAGAGGAGGCCTGTGTCCCAGCAGTGGGAACATTATAGACTGATTATGGGGGTTAAGACTGTTCTTCTTAATTGGCAAAATGTGGTTTAATGCCGATTTATAGAACAGTTGCAGTTGTTTATGAAGCGTAACATTTAGATTCGTCGGTCATATCTTTGCTGTGACAACCATAAGGTTACTGTAATCACAAGGTTACCACGTTAGAATTCTATGTATTTGTTTACCAGAGATATTCAGTCATTTGTATAATGTAGCTCTAGACTTAGTTTGTGTACATTTCTATTGAAAAGGTACATTGCATAATTATGGCACAGAAACATTAGTACTTACGACCATATTAGTGGACTATTAGTACCTATGGTATAGAAACCTGACAATATGATTAGCGGAGAAATTTCACACTAACAGTAGGGATGGTTTTCATTTTGACAGTTCAACAACATTCATTGCGTTTTTTATGTTGTTGAGCAGACACTTTTTTCGAACATATGAAGCAATGGATTAGCAATATCCTTCAAAAATAATCAGATTGTGACTGATAGTGTGTTGGTAACGCAGTTAAGATGCTGGTGGCCCTAAAATATTGCCTACTTCACATGTATTTATATCTTGAACTGGTAAAAATAGAAACTTCTTTAGCTACGAGTATATTTAATTGAAATGTCAAGGTTTCTGAGCAAGTCTCGTACGATATTAATGCAGCATTTTATTTTCGGTTATTACTTTGATCACGTTTATTATTTTATTATTTGTTTATTCGGTATTATCTAGTTGTTTTGCGGCATTTAAATGCCAAAAGAAAGGAGATTGTCCGAAGGTGAACCCTACAAATTTTCAAGCTATTGATCTGAGCTGAGAAATCCTAAGAAAAGGTCTCCTGTTTTGTCACAAATCCTCTCATTACACCCCACGCCTGTAATCTCCGATGACTTAGGCAGAGGTACACCCACACCTGTAGGGTGTGGGTGTACCTGTAGTAGGTCCCTACACCCACATTTCGACAGTTATGTCTGTTGTTATTTGAAATTTTTTATTTTGTAACTATAATATTTACATAATTTATGCTAATACCTATTTAAAATAATAATAATTATGTACATTTATATGAAAAAAAAATAAGCAAAATGATCATAGGGCATCAAAAAATTCGTCCGCATCGCTGTCAACAGGAACAGTGCCCAAAAGGCTGGCAGCATTGCCACGTTGTATGGCAATGCTAATTCTTTGGCCAAGAAATAGGCCAGCCCTCTGGTCACGTGAAGAGTCGACTAACCGCTTGGCGATATCTCGATATATTTATCTGTCTGTTGTTATGTATTTGATTTTTCCTGCTTCAGTGGTCTCATTGAATTAGCTAAATAACCGACTTCCAGTGCGAATGCGTTGCTCCTGACCGAGCCATGTCTCATATGTTGCATTATCCAGTGTCCATACACCTGCACTTCTGCGGAAGTAAAAAACACCACTGATGCCGCGGTTGGCGTGGCCACCTAAGACTCACTTATCAAACAGAGCATAATCAGCCTATAACGTTCCCGCTGGGAATGGGCCACCACGCGGGCCCAGTGCGGATTGACAGATGTCACATGTCATCGAATTTTGGGTTCCAGGACATGCCGGCTTCGTCACGATTGATGTGCCCTCACCGTTTTGAGAGCAGTGGCGATGAAATTAAATAAACAAAGTAAAGTGTCTGTCTGGGTTAACTCACGACCTATAAACTCGTAAGTCGGGAACGTTTCCACTGGGCCACCATTGCTCTACTCATCTAACAAATATAATCGACTCGAAAAGAAGAAGAAGAATCTAGATTTCATTTGTTTTTTTTTGTCTTTCAGATGCCAAAAAAACTCGTGTGATAGACGAAAATCCATCAACAATGCCAAAAAACATTGGCTACTTATTGTCACCCAATTTTCGACGTCAACTTTTCTTAAGTCGCTTCAGACATCAACCATACTCAACGTCTTACAAAAAACGCTCGTTACTTTTAACACATCTATCATCCGCTGCGATAGTTAGGCAGTGCGGATATGCGTAGGGGGGGGAAGAAGGGGGAAAGAGGGGGATAGAAAAAACAGTAATCCTCTGATGTCGAGATGACGGAAGTGGGGCGACATCCTGACGACTTCGCACGTCAGCTAATCAGCTTCCTAGTCCCCATGTGTACGCACGACGTCATATCAAGCAATACATTACCAGTATAAGCTGACTTGTCATTGTACGAAAACCCTATACAATGCGAAGTCAGCTAAAAGTGGAAACGTGTAGCTTGTTAGGTCGTCGTGTGTACTGTGTCTGTATGGTGTATAGTCAGTAGATCTCGTTTGGATAAGGCATTGTGGCTGTTTTGCATATGGCACGAAGGTATGCAGTCTTGCTGTATTTGAAAAGACTTGATTTAAAGGAATGTTGGGATGATCGAAGTGGCATAGCGTTCTGACTATTCCTTTGGGGAAAGACGTGAGGTGGTGTAAGTAGGTAGTAGTAGTTTCGTTCTAACATAGAGTCTATTATTCAAACTTGTTTCAAATTAATATTATTTCAAGTTAAACAAATATCAACTTTATTTTAATGGTAATTAAGTTGATTTCAGAGTGACTAGCACTATTGAAAAAGTTCTAAAAATATGTACTCGTAACATATATTTATAGTTGTTTACATTTTTGGAAAATAAATCGTGAATGCAAATTAGGTACATTTTTGTAGAAAGAAATGGGTAAGACACGTTGTGTCTTGTGTGTGTATTTCTTGTATTTGTTGACATTGGAAAAATCCGCGTCTTGCGTCATTTTTTTTTTGAGACGTAAACAATTTGTTTAATCTGGTTTAGACTAAACAACTGTTAGACTATGACTTTGTCTTTGATCAACTTTGTAGTATGATTCAGATAGCCTATCAATTAGTTATCCCGGAAAAATTGCCAGTGTTTTCCCCAGCAGAAAATCACCAGCAAATCCGCCTGATAACCTTATCACAAACGTAATAAACTGAACAGTTTTCACTTTCGTCCTATCAGCTACATAATCCATGACTCGACGTACCCAATACCCAAGCACTCGTGAAATCACTTTTCACGTCGTAGCACCGTTAATATGTGACGAATAAAACCCACCCGAGTGTGAGCATCAACGTCTCGTGCAGCACGAGAGCCATTACGAATGACTGACCAATGTATAATCGATAACGATGCAACTGTCATTAGAATCGATTTAATGGAATGTTTGCGTCGTAAGCCGATGGGTAAATTGGCGGTGTGTGGTGTCGCATCACTATGTTTTGTGTTGTTTATTGCTGTTTGTCTTTTTTACCGACTTTACAAAAAGGAGGAGGTACTATGTTCGGGTGTTTGTATGTTTTTTTTTTTTTTTTTTTTTTTTTTTGTATGTTTGTTCATCGAATACTCCGCCAATTGTCGACGGATTTTCAAAATTCTTTTTTTGTTCGAAAGTAGATAGTTCTGAGGTGGTCCCATTGTCACCAAGTTAGGATCTGATGATGGGATCTTAGAGAAATCGAGGGCAACCCTCAAATTTTATAGGCTCACTTATTGTTTTTCGCATATTTTATGAAGTATCTTATGTATTTGTGTATGGTTGTCACCATCTCAGGTAGCTGTGCTGATGATGGAAGGTACAACTCCTTAACAGTAAGAAGTTACTCGAACAGGCAAGGACTGTTTTAGTAAATTGTTTTGATGTTTGATAGGGCATTTGCCACATTTGGTCTCATGATCATCAAGTCATGACCTGATGCTACCTAACTCCTCGACAACTAACAGCAGATATATCGTGTTTAGGCTCATTGAAAAGGGCTCGATGTGTGGATAAACGTACTGTTACTGTGGAACACCGAAGACCTGATGCTGAAGCCAGGAGCATCAGAAAAAGTTCAAACCTTGAAATTACAGCACCGTAGTCGTGTTTGGGCTCATTTTAAACAGGACTCATTTTAAGTTCAATGCAATGTTGACATAAGTCTGGCCTGATGCTGCAGCCAGGATTATCAGCATCTAATCTAAAAACTAATAAAAGGAGAACTCCTCAACAATTAACGTCCCTGCATCGAGAAAAGGAATATTTTATAAAAAGGCGATGGGCAAGTTGACATTAGGCTATTGTAACTTAGATAAATTATAAACAGACCCACTAAAAAGCGAGAAATAAAAACTTTTTAACAAAAAAAAAAACCGACTTCCAAAAAAAACACTACAAACTGAAAAATAACTTTAATTTCGGAAGTCGGTGGCAAAAACTAAAATACTGATCCCTAAGACACCGACTTCCGAAATTAAAGTTATTTTTCAGTTTGTAGTGTTTTTTTTGGAAGTCGGTTTTTTAAGTAGTCGTTCGTTATGAGTTGTAATTAGTTTTTTAGCTGTGGACTAATAGCGGAACCAAATGTATGCATCGTCGTTGTTGGAAAACCGCGTACATGTAACCTAGAATATAATCCATACTAATATTATACATTCGAAAGTAACTCTGTCTGTCCGTCTGTATGTTACCTTTTCACGCCTAAACCACTGAACGGATTTCGATAAAATTTGGCAGAGAGATAGATTGCATCCCGGGACATAGGATAGTTTTTATCGACATACCTCGCGGGCGAAGCCGCGGGCGGAAGCTAGTCTGAAAATAAAAAGTTAGCAAAATAGTGACAAACATAAAATAAGACGTAAAATACCACTATTTTAGTAGTGAATGCAATTTGACCATTGTTATTACAACGAGGTACCTACTGGAAAATGGAAAATGTCGTCAAGATCAGTGGCGTAACTATAGGGTGGCATTGGGGCAAAATGCCACGGGCCCCCAGCCAGAGGGGCCCCCGGCCCGAGAGTGCCATGAGCACAGGAGAATCCTAACATAAGGACAGAAGCAGTCAGGTGTTTAATTTTCTAGGAGAAAATATGAAATGTACGCAGAAGAAATCGCGGTAGAAGTGCTAATAAAAAAAAAACTAAAGTTGGTTGAGCTTCTTTACATTGAGAGAGGGCCCCATCCCTTGAACTAGCCTGTATTTTTCCTCTGCAAGGTTTGCCTTCCCCTTTGTACACAAAGAAAATATAAATGGACTAGCAGTGCCCCGCGGTTTCACCCGCATAAGTGTCGATCCCGTGGGTATATCGTGATAAAAACTATTTTTATGTCCTTCCCCGGGATGCAACCTATCTCTCTGCCAAATATCGAAATCTGTTCAGTGGTTTAGGCGTGAAAAGGTAACATACAGACAGAGCAGAGTTACTTTCGAATTTATGATAATTATTAAGTATGGACTGCGTGAAAGATGATATCTTGAAAGGGAGTGACTACCGAGTTGACGGCTAATAGAGAAGTCATCATCTGCCTAGCCTTTTCCCAACTAAGTTGCGGTCGGCTTCCAGTCTAACCGGAGGCAGCTGAATACCAGTATTTAACATGGAGCGACTGCCTATCCGACTTCCACAAACCAGTTACTGGGTAATACGATTCCCCATGGTAAGACTGATTGTCAGACTTTCGGGCTTCTGACTACCCATAACGACTGTCAAAGATTAACGAATGACAGCCGGGACCATTTCCGAGACACGGAGGGGTCTCCGTATGTAAAGATGGTCACCCATCCACAGACCAACCGCGGCAAGCGTAGCTTAACCTGATCGATCGACCCGTGCGGCTGTTATTATTTAGACAAAGACATGTTGTGCCGAACCCAAATAAATTGGGATAAGTACGGGCAGAAGGAAAATACACTGATATTCGAGTCCTATCTTCGTCCAAAATTGATCCAAGAATTTCCACCACTTGGGTTTTCCTTTTGATTGAAGTCCCAATTTTCTCTGCGAAACATTTTTCTTCTTCCAAATAAAAACAATGCATCGTGTCGTGCCGTGTCGTCGTCATGTGCCAGTGTCTGTCGTGATGTCCGTTGCACTAGACGATTGTTAACATTTATATAATTGCCTGTCAGCCTTGTCTATCGTGTTTGTATCTTATGTGACGTTATGTAGAGAAAAACGACGCAATTTGTGCTTGAAAACATCTCATGTATCGGTTTTTCTCTTGTCTAGTGAAGAAATCAAACTTCTAAGTTAACTTAAAAAAAATATACGGCTGTTTATGCCGCAAAAAACGTATATTTCGACACTCAGGGGAATCAAAATTTATAGGGTACTTCCCGTTGACCTAGAATCATGAAATTTGGCAAGAAGCAAGGTCATGTAGCACAAGTACAGGAAAAAATCAGAAAACCGTAAATTTGTAGTTACATTAAAAAAAACCCTCGATGCGTGAGTCTGACTCACACTTGACCGGAACTTTTTTTGGAATATAGTAGGGTTGTTGGTTTCATCCACCTGACATATCCCACTCGCCCCCTGTTCTCTTATGTTGACCCTTACCTAGTTAGTTGCTCTCACAGAGACTATTCTTAGTCGCCCCAACTCCCACAGATATGTCAAGTTGAACGCAGAAAGTCAAGCTAGTAAACTAGTGCCAGTAATTGGGACTTAAACTTAAAGTGCCATGGGACATTTTTACTAATTTAATAGTTCGTGTTGTTATTATATTTATAATGTAGTACAGAATGCCGTTTTTTGCGGAAAGTTCTTCATAGGAAACTGAATTTATGAAAAGGACTGATGCATTTGAAATCCTTATCGCAAATCAACATTCGTTTGCTCTTAGTTATCCCAATTTATTTGGGTTCGGCGCAACATGTCTTCCTTTTCCATACTTCTCTATTAGTCCTTGACCTCGATCACACCTCATGGAAAGCGATGGTTGAGTTCTATGATGGAACGAGCGTGCCCAGAAGATGCCTAGAACTCCCACGCATCGATGAACCACAGCAGGCTGCTTGACGCCGGACTCCGGTGGGTCGCAAACCAGATGGGCGTTAGCCCTACCACCGCAAGGGAAGAATTGGCCAGTCAAATAAGGTGTTGGGTGTGACTGTCCGGGATGCGCCGAGCGCTCGGTATAGTTGAGTAACTGGCGGAACAAACTGCGCTACACGAGGAGGCTTCTTCATGTATCCCAAAATAATCAATAATCTAATAACCTTTCACACAGTCCACCAATCGTTTCTTTGGTCTTCCCATAGCTTTCTCTTTAATTCCAATTCTTGTCTTTCTGTCAAAAATAAACGCTTAGACCTTGAAATTACGAAGTTTGGATGCGAAAACCCACACGTGGTAATGACTAACTATTCTATGCTAGCACACATTATATGAAGAAATATTACTTGTTCACCATGACTCAGTACAAGACAAAGGCTCCTCGCATAATACACTGAATATTACGCCCCGACGTATTATGCGAAGGTGGGACATGTTAACTTGAATTTAAGGGCCCTCATTTATTCATAGGTGTAGGGTCGGTTCACGCTACGTATAATGCGATTTATTTGTGCAGAACCCATGCATGTTTGATGAATATTACGTGGAGGTAAGGCTATGCTAGCTTCGTGTCTCTTGCGGGTTGAGGTCTTGAGTAGCGAGGGTTCTGTGGTGAGCGGGAAGCGGGCTGTTCTAATAATTAAAATATTCTCTCACAGATTGCTTAGACGTTTACGTGACCACCAAAGATATGAGCAACGTAGCCAACCCTCACATTCCAAAGGTCTCGTTTATGACTCAAGAGGATCTTGAGTTATTCCTCTCGAACGAACTGCATACCGATATTGCAAATTATCTTGCAAAACCTAGTGATACGCGGCATTCCCACTAGAAGCCGCAAATATTCGACAGTTATTTGGTCCTCTCCGCTGGATGCGGGAAGCATAGAACCGGTCATAGTAGCGGTGCTTGGGGGAGGCCTGTGTCCAGCAGTGAAAGTCTTTTGAAATGATGATGATGATTTGGTCCTCTTCAGTAAATGGACGTGGTATGCATAGCTGCATTGAAGGTACGCGACAATCTGACCATGGGAAAACATTGACTCGTGATGCATCACCAACAAAAACTTGTCTAAATAAATTCACTGACATTCCCGCACAAAACGGACCTAAACCATCTTGATCGACGTTATTAGTCGCAGTTCTTGACATACCAAAAGGTCGAATGACGGAATCCTTCGATGTTCCTTTCACATTTGTTTCTGCGCCTCTTCATTATTTCGACTACAATAGTGGGTTTATTCGCATTGAGTTTTGTTCTTCCATTGTTTGTTTGCCTTCCATTCCTCTGATAAAATTCGTAGCGGGTTCAAATGCTGGCCCGAATACTTCCGACTACATCCGAAGTCAGCCGAACAGAGAGATTTATTGTTTAGGTCAATGCAAGGTTGGGTCTTTATTCTAATTTACATATGTTTTGTGTTTTGAGTGGGAATACCATTGTCTTTTTGGTTTTATTACGACACGCATTTTGTGTTAAGTTTATTGAAACTAGACGAGGTTTTATTGCTGCTGTCCGAAGTTTCACGTAGAACGATATTTTAATTCAATTGTGATGTCTTATGGCTGATTTTTCCATCTCCAGATAACTTTTATCCGAGGAATAAAATTGACGTTTGACAGTTTTTGTATGGAAGAACTGTCAAAAATTCAAAATGATTCCTGTGATAAAATTATCTGGCGTTGGAAAGATCAGTCCTTAGTAGAATTTAGGTGTCTGTTTCTTTTATACTTTACTAGCAGCGCCCCGCGGTTTCACCCGCATAAGTGTCGATCCCGTGGGAATATGGAGATAAAAACTATCCTATGTCCTTTTCTTTTTAGTTTGAGTCCCGGGATACCAAATTTCATCTAAATCGGCTCAGCGATTTAAGCGTGAAGAGGTAACAGACCACAGCCAACCTTTCGCATTTATAATATTAGTATGGATTGCGAAAAGATATCATTTTCATTATTATTATTCTGTAACATGTCTCTTTGCGTTTGTTTTAGACATCATTTGCGAGTTTCATAAAGGTATTTTAATTTCAAACGAAATTCTTGTTACATTGGTGTTTTTTTTGTCAGTAATTTTATGAAAATGTCTCTTCACATTAAATTATCGCCCACGCTTCTCCCGTACCATCTGGTGCCTTCCTTATAAAGTGTTGAATTCTTAAAAACAAATATGAGCTTCTCTGTTTACCTGGTTTCTGGCTTTGAATGATATCTCCAAACGGAATTATTTTTCCTCCATTTTCCTTAACTCAAACATTTATAGAGAAATTCTTGTTGAATTTATAAAAATACTATTTTGAATTCCCTTGCTGGCTCTAACTTGAGATTCTAGGAATGAACTAATAATAAAATAATGCGTTTCGGGGAACATTTTGTTTGCGGTGTATTCAAATAGTTTTGTTTATTTTGCCAACATTTGCTTGGAATTTCTATGTTTAGTTTGTATTGCAAAACATGCTGTATAACCTTCCAGTATCGAAGGGTAAATTTTTGTAAGAGTTAATCCGGAGTAGATATCTTTAATATGGTTATATTATTTGTCTAAAGAATACTGACTGTGCCATTTTTCAAAGGGAAGCCGGTAGGAATCGAGTTGTATGGGACCTTCGCCACTGCAACCTTCACTCTATCAGTGAAGGTTGCAGTGGTTTGGAAGGTTCCAGGAACCAAGGGTTTGTCCATCTATTAACATTGTCAGGAGTGTTCTCGTGAAAAAAAAATTTTTTTTTTGTTATTTTGCAATATGCAACCAGTCTCACCAAGGGGTATCGTATTATCCAGAAACTTGGGTTGGAAGGGTTGTGGAGGGTAGATAGGCAGTCGCTCCATGTAAAGTACTGGTATTCAGCTACATCTGCACCCTTGTGTAACACACTATTTACTATTCTCAATTTGAATCATTTTGAAGCTTATAGCTAATTCATTGCTCCATAAGCTCGAAAAATGTGTCTGCTCAACAACACAAATAACGCAATGAATGTTGTTGACCTGTCAAAATGAAACCCATTGCTACTGATAATTTGTTACGCAACTACCCTGCCGGTTAGACTGGAAGCCGACTCCAACATAGTTGAGAAAAGGTTAGTTAGATGATGATGAATGGTATTTTGTAATATACAGTTCGCGTTAAATAACTTTGCCCCTCTGAAGCTAGGCTTTTCGCTAGCCGCGCATGCGCGCTGCTGTTTTATTCTACTGCGCAGTGATTTGTTGCCAACTTCAGAGCGGCAAAGTTATTTGACGCGAACTGTAGTTTGTTAATAACAACTAACAACTTACAATATTGTTGTCCTATTTATTTTATTAGGTTCACCAACAATAGATTACACTGATACAAACACATTATACATTTTTTAAAGTAAAATGACAGTGCATCAGTTACTTATAGGTGTGTACTATTACGCTAAGAATCAGAAATTCCCTTTAAAAAAAAATACCTCCATTCATTCTAAACTTTACACAATTTACTTAAATTTTCTGTTACCAATATTTCATCACTATAAGTTGCCCAAAGGCATTGTTACAATGCTCCCACAGTTGACAGAAAAATATGAGACCTATACGATACAAGTACTATGCTTATTTGCCTTTCTAGAGGCATACTTAAGTATGTACTAATGATGAATGATGACAGTACATGGGCAGAACGACAAATTCCTCGTACTTGGTAGTACTGTATTTTTCTCACGCATATTAGTAATATTAGGTAAAAATACGGTGTTGAGAAAGGCTTAGAATGTGATGAAAGGTAATTGGTTTAGTCGTGTGCATAGCGTTGGTTTTGGAATTGTTTATTCAATAAAGCATTTTTGAATGCTTTCAATAACTCCCAGCTTCATTTAATAATCTGCCTAGCCTTTTCCCAACCATGGGATTGGGGTCGGCTTCCAGTCTAACCGGATGCAGCTGAATACCAGTATTTTACATGGAGCGACTGCCTATCTGACCTCCACAACCCAATTACGGCACGGAGGGGTCACGGTATGTAAAGATGGTCACCCATCCACAGACCAACCGCGGCAAGCGTAGCTTAACCTGATCTATCGACCTGTGCGGCTGTTATTATTTATTCACGGGCCTCTCTATAGGAGTTGTGGTTCAGATATGCATAGTTTGCTTTTTTTTTTTTTTTTTTTTTTTTATTTGAAATGGGTTTGCTCTTGACTCTAGTCTAGGTCATAGTTGACAGAGACAAAGTCGACGATGGAGTGAGCTCACCCAGAAGAAGCCTGTTCACTCTTACTTTGAAGAGATTCGGGTTGTATGAGCTCGGAAACACAGACGCAGGTAAAGAGTTCCACTCTTTTGCTGTGCGCATTATAAAAGACATTTGAAAACGCTTAGTGCGAATTGGTGGAATAGCAACTAGGTAGGGATGGTAACTTGCAGTGCGTCTGGATGTCCGAAGGTAGAAGGGGGCCGGTGGAATGAGGTCGTGGAGTTCTTGGGCACACTCACCGAAGTACAATCTGTAGAAGACAGACAAGCAGGCAACCTTGCGGCGATGAGCCAAGCTGTGAAGCTTGGCATCCACCAGTTCTTCGTCGCCAATGAGCCTCTTAGCTCTGCGTTCCACCGAGTCAAGCGCGGCAAGTTGATATTTCGCTGAGCCATCCCAAAGGTGGCTGCAATACTCCATGCAGGATCGGACTTGCGCTTTGTAGAGGGTTAAAAGCTGTCCAGGCGTAAAGTATCGCTTCACCCTATTTAGGATGCCCAGCTTCTTGGCCGCAGTTTGGGCTTTGTACTCGATGGTAGCGCCGAAGTTGAGACTAGACGTCAACTCCATGCCTAGGAGCTCGAGCCGATCCGTTACAGGAACAGATGCACCCCGGAAAGTAGGAGTCTGGTCAAAATGACTCCTTTTGGCGGTAAAAAGACACGCTTGTGTTTTGGTGGCGTTAAAAGAGACCAAATTGTCATCACCCCACTGGGAGACAAGGCTTAAGGTCAAATCAGTCCGCTCTACCATGGCCTCTCTCAAGAAACGAACTTCGGCCCCGCTGGCTTTTGCGCTGGACAAGTATCTCTCTGAAACAGTACTGTCATCTGCGTACCCAACAATACCAGGCCGAAGTAGGTCATTGATGTGCAGCAGGAAAAGAGTTGCAGAGAGAACAGACCCCTGAGGAACTCCGGCATCAATAGCCATAAGGTCAGAGGAGCAGCCGTCAACGACTACTCTGATCGCCCGCTCACTCAGGAAGTCTGATATCCAGCTACAAAAATCAGCGGGGATGCCATAAGCAGGAAGCTTGCTGAGTAGACCGGCGTGCCAGACCCTGTCAAAGGCCTTCGAGATATCAAGCGATACAGCAAGTGCTTCGCCGTGTTTCTCGATGGCTTCGCCCCAGCAGTGCGTGACATACACAAGAAGATCGCCAGTTGACCGTCCCCGGCGAAAGCCATATTGACGGTCACTGAGGAGATCATTGTCTTCAAGGTAGGTCAGCAACTTACTGTTCAGTACCCTTTCCATAACCTTGCACAGAATGGAGGTAATGGCGATTGGACGGTAATGGGCAGGGTCTGCACGGTCGCCCTTTTTGGGCACTGGTTGTACATTTGCAATCTTCCAGGATTTTGGCACCGTTCTTTTTTCAAGAGAGAGGCGGAACAAGCGTGTCAACACAGGAGACAGTTCAGGCGCACACTGCCTCAACACTCTCGCTGGAATACCATCAGGCCCGCTCGCCTTGTTCACGTCCAGACTGCACAATACTCTTCGGACCTCTTTAATGTGAATTGCGATCTCCGGCATCGAGGAGCCACAATGAGGTACAGTGGGTGGTTGCTTCGAGCCAGCGTCCAGACGTGAATTGCTTGCAAAGAGAGATGCAAATAAATTTGCTTTCTCACTTGCAGAGTGAGCCAGCGACCCATCTGGTTTCATCATTGGAGGTAAAGTGGGACGACAGAAATTCGTTTCAACCGCTTTAGACAGGGACCAGAACTGTTTACTACCCGGAGGGTGTGATGCTAGTTTGTTCCCAATACGTCCGACATGGTCAAAACGTGCCCCACGTAAGACCCGCTTGCAGAACTTAGCGGCAGAATTAAAGGCTCTTTTCCTCGCGCGAACCCTACGCGCTCTAACTTTGCGGTCGCGGGCCTTGACCCAGGCTTGGTACGCAGACTCTTTACGGGCCTCAGCGCGGGCGCATTCTGCATTATACCAAGGCCGGGATTTGTGACCGAGCTGGATGTCGGAGAATGGAATAAAATACTCCATCCCCTGCTGAATCACGTCCGCAACCTTGTCAGCACAGCACGAGGGGTCACCCGAGGAGAAGCACACCTGCCGCCATGGATAAGACGCAAAAAAGTGCCGCATCTCATCCCAGTCTGCTGACTCATATCGCCATACTCGCCTCGTGCCTCTAGGACTCTCATCTGGAGGAGAGCAGGTCGAAATGGATTTCACCAGGCAGTGGTCAGACGTTCCCAGCGGGGCTGAGACCGATACTGAATGACTGTCCGGATCAGTTGCCAGCAGAAGGTCCAAGCAATTGGGAGTATGGCCGTCGACATCCGGTACCCGCGTTGCCACATTCACCATCTGGGTCAGATCTAGCGTTAAAGCAAACTTGCGCGCCTCTAACCCAGCATGGTCAGTTTTCTGGAACGGGAACAACCACTCTTTATGATGGGCGTTAAAGTCCCCCAGAAAAATGAGCTTCGCTGTTGGGTACCGTTGCTGGGCTACGTCAGTCGACTCCACGAGGTAATTAAAGAGCGCCGTTGTCTCCTGGTCACCGCTGTGCGATCGGTAGACGCCGATGTAGAGAAATTTCTCCATGCCTGTGTCCACAAGTAGCCATATGGCAGAAAAACCCGATTTTTCAAAGCAACGGAGACGACGACAACAAATGTCATCGCGGACGTACACACAGACCCCAGCTTGCTTCTTGAACTTGTGTTCAAGAGAGTAACCCGGGTAGTTGAGGTACGCCACATCCGACGGGGTTGCTATTTTCGTCTCCGTCAGGAAAAACAAGTGCGGCTTCTCGGTCTCAAGGTGGTTATGGACCGGATCGAGATTGGAGTGCAACCCCCTGATATTAGTGAGGTGCACTTTTTAGTGGGAGGAAGTGCAGCCGTTGTTTAACCTTATTCTTCTTTGCTTTGGTCATTTTGAGTAGAGTTGTTGGGGAAAAAAGTCGACTTGTCGAGGCGCTGCACAGTGAACCAAATGGGACACTAGAGCTAACTTAACCTATGGGGAACTCATTTGGAGACTGCGGGGACGCCCGAACCCCCCCGGATATGACCACCGGGTCCTCCCATCCAGTCGCCGGCTGGCACGGTGGTGCATACCGGGATTTTTCGCGAGTTGGCGGGGCAGCCTTTGGCACGTGGCTGGCGTGCTACTTGGGCCCCCTACTGACTGCGGTCGGCCAACGGCTGGCACCGTGCTTCGGATCCCGCTACCCTCCAGAATGAGTTACCCGGCAAGTTGTGCCCAGAGACCAAGACCGGTTCTGAACAGAGCAACTGACAACCTCCTTCTCCCCCAAAGGCACTGGCACTCCCACACACCGACGGAACACAGCAAGCTGCTTGGCGCCGGACTCCGGTGGAATGGTGGTCGCGAGCCAGGCGGCTCCAAGCGGAGCCTACCACCGCTTTGTAGGATCGTTCAGCCGTACTACAGGCAAGCCTGTAGTGCCGTTGCCCGGGGTGGACCACTAGGAGGTAGATCCCACACCACCCCATGCTGCATCTGATGTTACAGCCATACCTGACCTATTTCAACATCTAATAGGTATAGTATTTAACGAAGAAGATAAAGATGACCTACTAGTCTTGAAACATGTATTTTTGTAACTGACGTCGCGCAGTTCCATCACTATCAAAATGATATCACATATCGGTGACCTCTGTACGACCTCTAATTTTTAGCACGTTATTATTATGATCAAATAATGTCGTAGTTACGTATCTTCTTGTTTGTAAAAACTACTAATTACAACACGCATTTATTACATTCATAAATCTTTATTGTAGTTATATTAATGTTCTCGTTATCGTCATGATAATGTCATGTCAAGATCAGCAGACTACCTACGTCCTACTGCGATAAAAAACCGTTTTCCGTCAAATCAATTTCCTTACAAATGCTAATTGAATCGATTTGATTGGACGCCTATGTTCATCGATCGACGCTCATTGGCTGAAATTGAAATATACTCAATCTGTCTGTTCTCAACTATGTTGGGATTGGCTTCCAGTCTAACCGGATACAAATGAATACCAGTATTTTACATGGAGCGACTGTCTATCAGACCTCCACAGAACCCAATTACTGGGTACAGGATACCCCTTCGTTATAAGACTGGTTGTCAGACTTTTGGGCTTCTGACTACCCGTAACGACTGTCAAAGATCTACTATTGACAGCCGGGACCAATGGCTTAACGAGCTTTCCGAGGCACGGAGAGGCCTCGACATTTAAAGATGGTCACCTATCCACAAACCGACCGCGACAACCGTAGCTTAACCTTCGACCGACCCTAGCGGCTGTTATTATTTAGCCACGGGCCCCTCAGAAATTGAAATATACTATCAACATCAATTTCACTAAGAAACTACAGTCCATTTACGAGTAGATTCTCTCTGTAAAACCCAACTCGAAACTACCCTTTTATTTTATTCGCTCAATCAACTACCCCTTTCCATTCGCAGCTATTTCTGCGATTCGACGAAGCTCAAGTGATATTTATTTTAATTTATTCTGCAGAAACAACTATAGCTGAGCGGCAGAGAGTTCATTATTATAAGACTGTAGTCACTTGCAGGAGTAACAAAGTGGTAGGAGATTTGTGAGCGCCCTCAATAAAGACAGACGTTAATATTCATAAGGAGAATAAATCTACAGAGAACGGTATAACTGGTTCTAATATTTCGTATATCGTCGTGTATTGATGTACTTCGCTTTTCTTTGGTTTCAAGGACATGCTTTTCAAAATGTAATTCAGCAGTGTAATTCAGCGTAAATCAGTGTAATTCAGCAGCAGTGAAATATAGGTTACTATCCTTACACCTTTTGCTAATAGCTTGCGTCCGTCCCCTTCATTCGTAAATTTGCATTTTGATTTACAAAGGGTATTTTTTATATAGCCCATACTGCCCCAATGCAGGAACTCTTTTCCCACGCCAACTCGAAATTGTTAATCAAACTAATTCTAATCGGCATTGGAACTAGCTTTCTCCTCATTTGTTTCATCTTAGAACATTCAGTTAAAACACAATCTTTTGCCTTTAAGTCTGACCTTCCACGTTCAACTAGTCCTTGATCTTCAATCCTATATTTATGCTTGACACTCGATCTAAAGAGGTCCATATTACGCTCCTTAGCTAAAACACGAGCTACGTCTGTAACCTTTTTTCCTTCTTTTTCCGTATATTATCTCCATTTCTCACATTTTACTTAATGCAATTTCGCCTTCGTTGATGTAGCCGCCGCGTGTTGCTAGGGGAATTTGATCCTATATACTTGGAATAAGTACTTTAGGGATTTTTCGTGGAAGGAAATTAGATTTTTTCTGGCTGTTGGGAGAGTGTCACAAGTTTTTGGAATGTCTCCATCATTTGCATTAAAATTACGAGGGTTGGCGTCTAATTCCTCTGGTGTTTGCTGCTTCATACATATTTACTTATTTATATTGTTAGAATCATTTTTGAAGGGCCTCGGGCCGAAATCTACTACAAAAGGTTACTAAGCTAGTACTTTGACTTAGACAAATAGAAATGATCCCGTCTCTGTCTTGCACTTGTAGTTTGAAAGTTGTGCGACAGTGACAGGAATAACGTTAAGGCTAACCAAGTACGTGTCAAGTTGGCAGATCTCTGCCTCAGAGTCTTCTGAATCAAAACAACGTCTCCGAATTTTAATTATTTATTAAATCCAGTCCTGCAACATCTGCCCTCTCGCAAGACTGCAGATGCGATGTCCCGTTTTGTATTAAAACTCATTTTCCGTAAATTCTGTTTCTTAATTAAACGTTATTAAAATCTTAAAATGATAAGTTTTCAGGCTTCGTCGCTCCTAATTAGCCCGAAGTCGGCCGTCCTGTCCTCATAATTCTTACTGTTCCGCTCATTTCGTACGGCGAAACTTTTGTGCGGTTTCATCTTTTGTATTTTCTTGTTACTGAACTTTTGGTTTAAGTTTAATTTATGGAAAATCATATTTTTTAACAATTTTGAGATTTATGTTAAACCAATTATCTCAAAAATGCACCTGTATTTCAAAACTAGCATGAAAACCGACTCCGGAAAACCTAATACCTCAGCACCTATTTATTTTTAAAAGGAATATAATTTCATGAATTTAGTGATCTTAGGTTTCAAGGTGTCAGAATAGTTAAAGTAACCAGTAACATAGAACTAAATTCAAGTCATAAATTCTTATCAAATCCAGCCTTCAGAATTTTGGATTAGCCAATTGAAGCCGCGGAAGGCTCTTACAGCTTCTCCGGACAAAGCCATCTAAGAGCATCCATCCTCCATACAATCTTCATAGATCTCGTCTTAATGTATGTCGCCCACGTTTTTTCCTTCAGAGTTACAGACTTCTAAACGGGTCCCAAACTCCCAAGTAACGGACGATACACCGTTTGAATCCATGAATAGGAAAATTTATTGAATTTAGAGATCGATTTAATGAGCTGCATCCTATTACAGTTTGCACCTTAATGCGCTCACTGCTAGTATATTTGCATCAAAAGAAACATTGCGAATTCTTTCAATGTCGAGTAGAATTTATTAGTTCAGGTTTGAATCGAGATTTCGAGAGTATCGGAGAGAATCGATAAAGAGGTTTTGACTTACATTAGGACTGCACGGAGCATGTAATACTAGGTTCGTCTTTGCTCTTAAATTCGTAAAAGGCATGAGTATATCCTTCTATATGCATAAAGGTTTTGTAATGATTATTGAAACATTTGAATTTTTTTATGTTATGGTTTTTTATCATCTGTAAAGCCTGTTTGTTCTTGAGTGGAGACCGCGAATCGGCAAACGTAAGGACGCCTCAGGCAAGGTGGAGCGACGATCTTCGCAGGGTGGCTGGTAGCAGCTGGATGAGATTTGCCGAGAGTCGAGCTTAATGACGTGCAATAGGAGAGGCCTATGTCCAGCAGTGGACTGCTGTAGGCTGATGATGATGATGATGATGAAAGTCTACACGACACGTTGCGTTTTAATTGCCGGTGGCATACATACCATGAGTTGAAGGAAACAAGTTGCACCGTCTAAATAGTGTACATACGGTGCAAATCATTTGTTACTTCAATTTTATTACATGCCACAGGCGAGAAACTTGCATCGTGTAAATGGGGCTTCAGTTGGAAACTGGACATATTCTTAGTCTAAGTTTAAAGTCGTAAATCCAGACTCAGACACAACAAGCAAGACATGTTTACAAGATCGAAACATCAATTGCAATGCTCTATTGCCTTTGTCAATATATGGAACTGCAGACAATAAGTTCGTCACAGCCAAACTCTCAAAACGGTGAAGAAAAACATAGCGAGGACACCAGCATGTCCCAGAACGAAAAAAATTAAGACATGTGAGATGTGACATCTACCAACCCGCACTGGGTAGTGGATTACGGCCCAATTCCTCTCACAGAGGAGCTCTGTATCCCAGCAGTGGGAACATTATAGGCTGATAATGCGTCCAACACGCTACGCTATAAATCTGTACATGAACGTTAGAAAATCTATTCGGGAACATTATAGGCTGATTATAATGACGATGAAACCTTCAATCCAGAACAAATGAACAGCGATAACTCAACAACAAATCGCAACATTTACTCCCAAACTCAATTTGTTAAAAGCAAAAACATCAAACAGTCAATTCATCGTGGCACTTATAACGCAAACTTCAGCTAACATGGAGACAAGTTGCCAAAACAACGGCAAAAAATAAGCTCTCAAGCAAAAATAAGCCTCCATTCAGATAGCGTACACCACGAAGAATTATGGCCCAGTTATATTAGAGGAAGCATCAATAACTATTGGGTATCGGTAGTACGGTTTTTTAAGTTATGTCAGTGTCTAATTCCCTGTTGGATGATAGCCAACGTTCAGGGACGTTATCATACGTTTTCGTTTAATATATGGAAATAAAATCTGGTGTTACAATCGACCAGCTTGTTTTGGATGTGGGTCAGATGCTGATGTCCTTTTCATGTTTTGTACGTTGTAACTATGTTAAGAGTTATTTGACGAACGATGTTTAGTTGTTTTGACTGCATCTTGTTGGAATATATAATTATTGCTTCTTCATCTATTAAGAAAATGGGTGTAGCCGTTCATCTTGTTTCCACGTAAAATCATCATCATCATCATTTTAGTCGAAAGACGTCCACTGCTGGTCATATGCCTTCCCCCAAGCACCGCCACTTGGACCGGTTCTGTGCTTCCCGCATCCATCTGATTCCTGCGGCCTTCAGATTGCGGCCACTTAGAATTGCTTATTGTATCTGCAAATCCCTCTAATAAACTTTGTTTATGATGATGTCGCAAATGGATTGTCGAATCCGCTGCTTTACAAAACCATTGGTTGTTTTACAAAACTGCTACCCGAGGTAAGACGTAATGCAGAATGGTTTTTCTGCAGCTACAATAAGTGTTTGGTGTGGCTTCTAATGCTGGATTGGTCGCAACTGAGCTAGGGCACCCTGACTAATTGGTATTAGTTAGGTTTGAACTGTGACCAACCCGCGCGCGAGCCGAGCGAGCGAAGCGAGTGGTGCCGCGGCAGCGGCCGGCGAGCGCTACTTCCAAGTCGGTAGTATTTACTTGGCTATTTAGTATTTTTCTGCCATGCCATGGGAACAAGGTTTATGCATGTAAGTATAATCTAAGTATTCTATCGCTCTACCATGACTACCTCCACACACAACACAACAGCCCACGTCATCATCTGCCAAGCCTTTTCCCAACTATTTGGGGTCGGCTTCCAGTCTAACCGGATGCAGCTGAATACCAGTATTTTACATGCAGCGACTGCCTATGTGACCTCCACAATCCAGTTCCTGCGTAATACGATACCCCTTACTGGTTGTCATACTTTCGGGCTTCTGACAACCCGTAACGACTGTCAAAGATCCACAAATCCACAAATGACAACCGGTGCCAACGGCTTAACGTGCTTTCCGAGGCACGGAGGGATGGTCACCCATCCAAGAACCAGCCGCGGAAAGTGTAGCTTAACCTTCGGTCGACCAGTGCGGCTGTTATGATTTACCAACAGTCCACATAATACACATTATTATTTCTAATCAATTCTAATTTTATGCGCTGTTTACCATCGCTGTTTATTACGCATCTCATTTATCATGAAGGGTTAATAAGTATTTATCTGTTAGTTGTTGGAACTAATAATTTGATACTGAATAAACATCACAGCAAAACTACTTCGTGTTGGTGGGTACATATTTACATAATTATCATTTATTCGGAACTTACTTGGATTACGAATGCTAATTATCAGAATTCTTATGTTTACATATGTATAAGGTTCTCTCATGATTCTTTCAATAGGGACCAAGGTATTTTTGACAGCCGATAGCTGGCATATTAGATTGTCTATTGGCGCGAAATTTTTAAAAGATGTGTCTTTATATTTTCGGCAATTATCAAGATGAGTCGCTATACTGTTGAACAGCGCGTTATAATTATTTAAGCTCAAAAAAAGAAAATATAATCTAATTGCAATCAATCAATGTGTTTTTATTTTAATTCAAATATGGGTTCCTATTGAAAAAACCTGTATTATAACCTACCAAGACCCTGAGGTCTTACCTATAGGCTAAAGGCTCCTTCAAACAGGCGCGACACGCGATAAAATCGCGCGACACAAAGGCACCGCAAGTTGCGCAACGAGCGGTGCCTTTGTCTCGCGCGCGATTATATCGCGTGGCGCGCCTTTTTGTAGGAGCCTTTAACGTAATCCCATAATATAATGCCATTTCTATACTAACGATTTCATTACTAAATTGTCAGATTTTCTGAAGTTAAGCTGTCACAGTCAATATTCCAAAACAATGATGACACTGACGCGATTTAGTTGTACTGATCGCGTAGTTTCGTTGGTGAAATTCGACCTTAATCGATTACAGATTGTCAGACGTCAGACCGCCAACCGCGCTCACCACAAACCATTACACGCCAATGAAGTGAAAATCCGCCCTTCCTCTTCCCATCATTTACACAGAGCATCAGTTAGTCCAACTTTTCCTTTCAAACACAAATCTGCCTAACTTCTTTTAAACCTCCTCCTGATCGAATAAGGCGGGCTACACACTGATCCTACGACCCTGGCATGCCACCGCGGCTGATTGATAACCTCCGCCCGTGCGTATCTGGCCTAAATGCGCTATCTACCCTCGTGTCAAAGTCAACTTGACACTGATAACGTTGCTGCCGTGTTTACTGGTAAAATGAAGTGGTTAGTGTGTTTTTGATGTGTGGGCGATTTTTTTTTGTGGCACTTATGTATAACGTTATAGGCACGGTTAAAAACTGTTTACAAAGACGAATTAAGAAGCTGTAAAGCTGGTGCTGTAAAAGGGTTTGTTTACAGTAGTATGTATTATTATTCTGTGGTCGTGGTAAGAAGCAACTTCAAAACAGCGATGTTTGATGTTAGTTGAATCGAATGACTACCAAAATGAAAGTAATTTTGCAGTTTAAATTAGATTAAAAAACCGGGCAAGAGCGAGTCGGACTCGCGCACCGAGGGTTCCGTACCATCATATGTTTTTAAATTTTCATCGGCGCGGCGAGGCCGTTATAAATCAGAGAATATTAACACTGTGCACTGCGGTGAGGAATATTGCAGTTTTATGTCAGCGCCATCTCTTGACCGATAGTGGAACTAATGTAACTTTTGTTGATGATTTGCGAAAAAGTGTGCTATTTAGAGACTTCGTTTTATTTTTCCTGTAATCTTTACATAAACTTCTATCACATAGAATAATTTCAGATTTTTCTCTTTGCAAACTTCGGAGATAAGGGTATTTTTTTTTAACATTTTTCATCAAAAATCGAAAACTATGAGGCCTAAAAAAATTTTTGAGAATGTGCAAACTGCGCTCTTTCATATGATACGAATTTTTCAGACCCCCTTTCAGTCCCTGTTGCAAAAAATGTACATGACATATATTTTTATTTCTTTCTTATTTGCAAAATGATTGGGCAAACGTCATCTAAAACTATGTCAAATTTCAAGTTGATAGCATTAATAGTTATTGAGATATCCAGCTGTGACAGACAGCCAGACAGACAGACTTAGTCTCACCATATGGGTTCCGTTTTTACCATTTTGGTACGGAACCCTAATATTCGCTACCTATATTAATCCCGTAATTGGAAGTGACTATACGAAAAAACGTGGGAGAAACAAACATTTTAAGATATTGACGCCATGGGTGGCTATCCGTAAACAGCCACTTACTTAGAGTGGCTCCTTAGAAAAACTCGGGTCTTTTCAATTCAGTAGGCGATATTAGCTGTCCAGGTAATGGTATAACTAGGAAATGTGTGGTACAACAAAGACACATAGAACAACTAGTTAAAATAACGATTGATGTAATAGGTAAAAAAAAAGAAAAAAAAAACAGACAAAAGACAGACAGGCAGATAAATAGAGGGCCCGTGTAAATAACGTCCGCACAGGTCGATCGATCAGGTTAAGCTACGCTTGCCGCGGTTCGTCTGTGGATGGGTAACCATCTTTAATACCTACCGAGATATATTTGGGTCGAGTAGGTATTGAAGTCTTGTATGAGACAGCTGATAATTTTTTCGCGATTACGATTTTGGTCCCGTTTCATGGTCTGCACGCATTACCTGACCTCACATTGTATAGGTTTTTCGTACAAATCAGAAGTACAATCGTAGCTTTATGTGTAGCCGTGCGTACCACACACTTTAGTATGACCACGCATTTGCGCGGTGCGGGAGGGGTGATAGTTGTCACAAGTTGACGAATCACTGAGCTCTCGCATCACGTCACCACACCCCTCCCGCACCGCGCTGCTACCTCAGGCAACGTCGGCCTTTATTACAGGCTGTATTTGGTTCTTTTGGTGTCTAAGAATAGATAAAGCCAAGAAATAAAATGTAGTAATTTAATTCTAAATTAGCTTTTGTTTGAAAACATTTATCCAGTATCGTCTCTTTAACCTCGGTGGCCACATGACCTGGTGAAGGCCGCAGGAATCCGCTGGATGCGAGAAGCACAGAACTGGTCGAAGTGGTGGTGCCCGACCCATGTCCAGCAAAGGACATTTTCTGTTAAAATTATGTGATGGAAAGAAAGAAAGAAAATACGTTTATGTGGGTTTGTTGATGGCATACAGAGTAATCTATAGACTTATGGTATCCGTGTCATCGAAAGGGACAAAAAATTCCGGCAATCTTCATCATATTATCATTTTTACAGCTTATTACACTGCACCTTACCATTTTCACAGTTGCGCAAATGTACTATTATTGAATTATGCACGAAAAAGATCTTATTTTCCGTTTAATCGCGGTGTAGTTTTTATTATTTCATTCATAAACGTCAAACTTGTTGTGCACATTGATGTGCTTAGCCGACACGCAGTAAGGGACAGAAATATTCTTACTCTGTCTCTTTTCTTTGCTAGTGACGTTAATAAGTATATTTCTCTTTTTCTTGTGCCAATGAAAAATAAGATATGCAGCAGTCTATAGTTTACTCTGTCTACGGTTGATGGTGTTTCTTTGACGTCGGCAAATACCAGAATAATAACGTACCTACATTATGCTTAGATGCTCGTGCTGAAGTCGTGAAAACTCTAAAATAAATAAAAATAAAAGAGTAGAAAAATCACCACAAAATCTCGTAGCTATTTGCAAATTAACATACTCGTAGCGAGATGAAATTAAGTGGCCCGTGAGATGAGATCTTTCAATTCGCTGAATAATAAATATCGTTTATTAACATAGTATTTACTTATAAATACACAGTTCGCTTTAGTCGATTTACATAAGGCCCCTCTGGCTCCCGTTTATTTTTTGTCCCATCTTTGTTTCAGCCTTTTTTCTGCAATTACTCTTAAGGTGGGATGCTTCCCTAGTGGGGCGTAAGTTAGAAGATTTTAACGGAATTTTTACCAGAATTTTCGTACAGTTTCAAAAGATGCTACGCTACCTATATTGTCTTCCATAAAATAGAGTCTAGTTTCCTCTAATATAGCTACGGTATTCTATGTATATAATAAGACTTCTATTTATTTACCACGCACGCAACGCATTTTTCTTTCTTTCTTTATTCATTTTTAAAGGATGTACCTTTAGTGTACATCTAGATTTCAAGAGAAGAGAGAGATGCAGGTGCATAGTAATAATAATTCGTTAGTCTGAAATTGGAAGGGGGATGTACAGTCAACAGCAAAAGTAGATGATCAAAGTCAGAAATTCAATACTAATGAACGGAGTTCGCGTCAGAACTGTGTGGCGTCGAAGTGATTCAAAAGTATTCTACGTAGTAACGTAGTAAGTATTCTAAGTAGTAGTACTTCGACGCCACACAGTTCTGGTCGAACTCCGTTCATTAGTATTGAATTTCTGATTTTGATCATCTACTTTTGCTGTTGACTGTACTAAAGCCATGTTCTATGTGACATTGCTACAAATACAATAAAATATACTTTTAACCGTCGACCGTCCAAACGAAGGTTTACAAAAGCCGTTTACACAGCTATTCTACTGGATACATCAGTCAGGTATACAGGTACCCTATAGGCTATACTCTAGTACCGTGTCGTAAACCCTCTTTAACACCTCTGTAGTGCTCAATAGATTGGCACTAATTTCCTTTTATAGGATCAAACTTAGCGAGAGCACGCCGGGGGCTATTAGGACTTTCAATTTTAGTGATATTGTGCGGTGTTGCCACTTTGACGTCCTTTAATAGATTATTGCCGACTACTTTGATGGATTTCTTGCTTGTTAATTTCATAGGTATTTCTATACTTACCTGGGGGCCTAAAATGGCCACTTTGGCAGAATCATAAAAGGATAATATTATGAATCCTAATATGGCGAAGACAGTTCGTGTTTTTCTTTTTATCGCTGCACTACGTAGCGTAGGTATAATCAAAGAGATTGGGATTGGATTGATTGGTATTTTAGCACAGACAAAAAAAAAAAAACTGAAAATTCTTTCACCAATGGGATTTGATAGGTACGATTAACTTAACAGTTAACTGTCCATGATGTTATCCTTTTATGATTCTTTCAAAGTGACCTTTTTAGGCCCCCAGGTTATGTTTTCCTGCTTTTTAGTAGGTCCGTGTCTCGTGTCGGCAAACGTCACTGCTTATACAGGGTTATTTGTAAAACACCAGCAACCTCTTAAGAGGTCATTGTACTCATCATTATGAACAACTTTTACTATGGGACCAAACCTGAAATCGCGAAAAAAAAATCAGCTGTTCCCTACATTTTGACGAGTTATACGAACATAAATGTAGGGAACAGCTGATTTTTTTTTCGCGATTTCAGGTTTGGTCCCATAGTAAAAGTTGTTCATAATGATGAGTACAATGACCTCTTAAGAGGTTGCTGGTGTTTTACAAATAACCCTGTATATAAACTGAATTTATCTCGTGTTGTTTTTCGATGATTCTGTGAAACTCTAATGCAGAAGAAATCAAGGCTAGTATACGGCTCTTCTCTTCATATTTTTATAGTTATATTATAGCAGTCCCGTCATTAATAAAATAGCAGTTCCCGCGCGTAATGACTGGTTTAAATCGGTCTATCTAAGTATAGCTACATCATCATCTGTCTAGCCTTTTCCCAACTATGTTGGGTCGGCTTCCAGTCTAACCGGAGGCAGCTGAATATCAGTATTTTACATGGAGCGACTGCCTATCTGACCTCCACAACCCAGTAACTGGGTAATACGATACCCCCTTGGTAAGACTGGTTGCCACACTTTCGGGCTTCTGACTACCCGTAACGACTGTCAAAGATCCACGAATGACACCGGGACCAACGGTTTAACGTACTTTCCGAGGCACGGAGGGGTATGGTCCCCCATTCACAGACCAACCGCGGCAAGCGTAGCTTAACCTGATCAAATCCCATTGGTGAAGCATTTTTCAGTTATTTGTTGTGCTAAAATACCAATCAATCCAATCCAAATCAAATCCCAATCTCATTGATTGTACCTACGTGGTGCGGGGAAAAAAAAACACGGACTGTATTCGCCATATTATAATTCATAATGTTATCCTTTTATGATTCTCCAAAGTGGCCTTTTTAGGCCCCCAGGTAACTGGAAATGTGTAATTTTCGACTCGGAAGCCTGTCGAATGGTTGTGAATACCTATGCTGTGCTCCCCAGACGCGTATCTACCTCGTTCATTCGTTTCTAGTCACCCTTCACTTGCACCATAGTATTAAATTAGGGTTCCGTAGATTTATGCGCTCCGTAACCCTGCAGATGTCGGGGGGACCTGGGACTTAACGCTAACTGTTATGGCGGTTCATTTTCTACTTCACTACGTAACGGTGTCCGCCCAGCACCTTCCAAGCCCATTTATTGTGCCTTCGACTTTTCATACTGAAAGAACCTATATGTGGAACATTTCCTGAAAATATCTTCGGAAGTTTGCTTGTAAGTATGCCTAATTTTCATTCAGCTATTCAGACTAGCTTCAAGCACCTGCCTAACGCACATTAAGGTGAATGGGTAGTTGAGACCGCGAAATTCAAATTTTCTTACGTTTTTTGCAATTTGCAGATCAGTGTCAGGTTGTATCTTGATCAAAATATGATCCGCGACAATAACATGTACAAATTTTCTAGAAATATAATCATTAGAATCATTAATACATCTTTCTAAGTTATATTTCTACCACCAACCACGATTCTCTTATGGAAAAGTGTTATTCGCGAATCATATTTTGATCAAGATACAACCTGACACTGACCTACAAATTGCAAAAAACGTAAGAAAATTTTGAATTTC
Organism: Oligia latruncula; assembly: GCA_948474745.1. Taxonomy (NCBI): domain Eukaryota; kingdom Metazoa; phylum Arthropoda; class Insecta; order Lepidoptera; family Noctuidae; genus Oligia; species Oligia latruncula. Next base: position 3,943,617 of record OX419684.1, on the reverse strand, counting down.
GCGGTCTACCACTCTTCAAACAAGCGCGACACGCGATAAAATCGCGCGCGACACAAAGGCACCGCAAGTCGCGCAACGAGCGGCGCTTTTGTGTCGCGCGCGATTATATCGCGTGTCGTCCTGTTTCCAGGAGCCTTAACTGGTAGAAGATTGAAAAAAAAATCTGCCTTTGAACGAGTTTAATTGAATTCTTCTGAAATACTATAGAAAAATTCGCCATTGCTTATCAAAATTGGCCATCGATCGAAGTATGATACAAAGGTAATATAACATAATATTATCGTACACGAAGATTCCAAAATCCATTATCCATATTGATACTCTCCGCTGCCTCCAGAAAAAAGGAATGACAAATTCCTTGGATAGACTCCCAAAATGATTTATCATCCAGGAAAATTATGATTTTTTAATATAGGTATATTGAAAACCCAAGTACCTGTCTAACAAGTTATCAGTACAAACGGAAAAGGATATGGAAGCCTCCTATATGATGTCGGAAATTTGAGACGTAAACGTTATTCGCTGTTTGTTACACGCGGGGAAATTGTTGAGAGATGCTTCAGTTTTCATACAATGCCTGTAATATTATATTTTATTGTCTACTTGTGGAAAGGAAATAAAATTTCTGACAGTACAGAGATTTCACAATCCCATTCTAAACACTTTCACTTCAATTTCTAAGTAAATCTACTACTATCTATCTTACTAAAAATAAACCTGAAGAGTTTGTTTTTAGGGTTCCGTACCCAAAGGGTAAAAACGGGACCCTATTACTAAGGCTCCACTGTTCGTCTGTCCGTCTGTCACCAGGCTGTATCTCATGAACCGTGATAGCTAGACAGTTGAAATTTTCACAGCTGATGATGTATTTCTGTTGCCGCTATAACAACAAATATTAAAAACAGAATAAAATAAATATTTAAGGGGGGCTCCCATACAACAAACGTGTTTTTTTCGGCGTTTTTGCCTTGTGGTACGGAACCCTTCGTGTGCGAGTCGTTGTGTTGTGATATTACTTTTGTGAAAGTCTTCCATAAGTACCAATCTACCTAGGAAAGCCTACATTTTCTGCCTGTATTTCATCCCTACTAGCCAGATCTCTCCTTCAAAGATATCAGATTTAAGATAAAATAGTATCCTTAAAGATGCTCAAAGGAAATCGGAACACCTTGTGTTTTCGCCGCTGTAACATTGTGAATATGTTCCGTTCGGAAAACTGCGCAATATCATCATAATTACCACACTAATATTATAAAGGCGAAAGTTTGGGTGTGTTTATATGTTTGTTACGTCTTCACGCTCAAACGGCTGGACCAATTTTGATAAAATTTTGTATGGAGGTAGCTGGCACCCTAGATTAATATATAGGCTACTTTTTATCCCGATATTCCCACGTGATCGAAACTTATGAGGGTGAAACCGCGGGGCGCAGCTAGTCATTTTATAAAAAAGCTGATTACATTTATAATATAAACACTAGACACGAGGCTTCGCTCGCGTGGAGGGCAGAAATTATCCCACGGTAACCCGTAACGGACTACCGGGATAAAAAGTATCCTGTGTCCTAACCTAGGTCATGACCTATCATCATCATCATTTCAGCCGAAAGACGTCCACTGCTGGACAAAGGCCTCCCCAAAGCACCTCCACTCCATCCGCGTACCGCAAGACGTAGCGTTGGAAGGCCTCCTACAAGGTGGTCCGACGACCTTGTGAAGGCTTGGCCTATACGTGGTGCAAATTTTATTCAAATTCGTACAGCAGTTGAGGCGTGAAAAGGTATCAGACGGAAAAACAGACTAGTTACTTTCGCATTTATAATATTAGTATGGATACCACGGTGAAATGGATTACTTATTCGCCAGAAAGGTTGGCAGCGGGACTGACTCCCTATAGAGCGCAAGCCTTACTTAAGTATCATCATTATTCTTCTAATGGACCCCCTAAAAACCACCCCGAAGCCGTTACTGCTGGATTATCAAGCTCCATCTTTTCGAGCTCGAAAAACATTATAAATTCAACCCCAACGCAAGTTAAACTATAAACAATGGGAAGAAAAGAAAATAGGAAAAGTTATTCCGCGCCCCATCTTCGTGTAAACAAAATGGTTTGCATACAGGGAACTAGGTGGAGCCACTAGCGATGGCGGGAAAGTCTCGCGGTAATATTATGGGTGATTTATATGATGGTTGTTGCTTGTAAATATGGCGCGTGATTTGTTATTATTTTAGTCGCGATTGCTATCGTTTTTTGTTGTTGTAAAGTGGTAATTTGTTAGTGGGAAAAGTTTTTCTGTAGCTGGAAAACTTCATAGATAAAGCGTTTGTAGCGTTGACAGACTAAACAGACTGCTGCATATCTTGTTTTTCATTCGCACAAGAAAAAGAGAAATATATTAACGTCACTAGCAAAGAAAAGAGACAGAGTAAGAATATTTCTGTCCCTTACTGCGTGTCGGCTAAGCACATCAATGTGCACAACAATTTTGACGTTTATGAATGAAATAATAAAAACTACACCGCGATTAAACGGAAAATAAGATATTTTTCGTGCATAATTCAATAATAGTAGTACATTTGCGCAACTGTGAAAATGGTAAGGTGCAGTGTAATAGGCTGTAAAAATGATACTTAGTAGGTATGATGAAGATTGCCGGAATTTTTTGTCCCTTTCGGTGACACGGATACCATGAGTCTATAGATTACTCTGTCTACGGTTTGTAGTGTTTTTTTTTTCACGTCAAAATGTTTTACCGTTTTAATTTGCGTTCTTTCGTAAAGTATCAACAGTTGCCAATTTCGACATGACTGATGCGAAGTAATTATTAGAATTTTAGTTTCAAACCTCGATTTTAATGCGTCTGACTTTTGAGTGTCCTCATTTATTAGTTAATTTAACGTCAAATCATAATTAACGGGCTGGGCAACTTCGTTATTCAAGTGAAATGAGACCTTTGAACTATTTCTGAGAACAATGAATAAATTATTACAATTAATCAAAAAAGGCTCTATAAATTCTAAAAGTCACTAGTTTTGGAATATAGAGAGCTTTTTTGCGAACTGACCTGTTTCACACAATTTTAAGGACTTGAAAAAATATCGAGATTTCTATCGTATACAACGTTATTTTTAACCGACTTCAAAAAAGAAGGAGGTTCTCTATTCGACGGTATGTTTTTTTTTTTTAATATATGCGAAACCTGAATATAGTTTGTTCAGAATAAGTAACAGAATCGATTCCAATAATTTTTACCCCGTGTTATATTTTGTCCCAAAAATATTTAAAAAAATTTAAAAGTTGGACACCGAGCGACACTAAGTACGTTATCCAATCTCCGCGCCAAATGGTTAGGTACCTCTAGGTATCATCAATGAGCGCAAGACGGCACGGCGCGAGCGGCGCGGGTGAGCATGTTTTTGTACGGACAAACAGGTAACTTAACAAGCTTATAACTTTGTGATTTTTCATGATACAGTTTTGAAATTTTGTACATAGATTCTTTACATAAAAATGTGCGCAGTTTAGAAGAACAACGCGGACATACAGACAGACACGAAAAGCCACTAATTTATAAGAATTACTAGCTTCCGCCCGCGGCTTCGCCCGCGAGGTATGTCGATAAAAACTATCCTACCTATGTCCTTCCCCGGGATGCAATCTATCTCCCTGCCAAATTTTATCGAAATCCGTTCCGTGGTTTTGGCGTGGAAAGGTAACATACAGACAGACAAATAGACAGACAGACAGAGTTACTTTTGAATTTATAAAATTAGTATGGATGTACCTACTTATAGAAAAAACATCAGAAATAAAAAGAAACAATTACACGAGAACTCCTTAAAAAGCATACCAAATGTCGTATCCCATACTTTATGGTCGCCACGTGTACATCTTTATCTGATTCTAAACAAACCCAGGGGAAAAGGCTTGGCTTTTAACGGTGAAAACAGGTTCCATTCCGTTCGCTGTCGGATTATTGGATTCTGTTTCTTAGGATTTGTTACCAGCCAGATATGTAATGAGTTTGTGAGTGGTATGTGATCAGCAACGATTTTCATCTTCTAAAAAAATAAAAAAAATAATAGCACATTACGATACGTCATACGTGTGAGTTAAGTAGTCCATTATCGCACGGCGTGACGAGGGTGCTAAACGCCGTGCTTTAATATACTACTAAGTCACACATATCGTATTATGTACTATTTTATAGCTCGTGTGACTTAAAGCCGCATTTCTGTGTAAAAATAGACTACTTAAGTCACAGAAAAGCGTGACCTAAGTGCGGGATTAGGTCACACAGTGCAATAAACTATTTCTTTATACTGTGAGGGAAAAACGCAGAAAAATTAAAGAACTTTTTACTGGCATTTGAACGTTTGTTTAACATAAAAGCGTCAGAAAAAGATAAATACTAGTACGTGCGCGTTGACCTTGGCTTTGTCTGCCTTTAGTATATAATAATTTAGCAAAATGTCCTTGAACTTGATAAAAACACGAACTTTTGACCCCTTTTTTATCGTTGACCCTTCATGGGATTCGGAGCGGCTCTTTTCCGGAGAAACATTTTCTCAAACTGCTCTTTTGAATGAAAATACAATAACTTATTTAATGTCATCAACTAAAATAATTTTCTGATTATTATAAAAGGTGTGTCCTATACAGGATGGCAGGTACAGACGCCAGCACATCAAGCTACTGCATTCTGTCAAATTTCTTTAATAGATTATCAACTTTATCCCTAAAGCATAAGGTTAAGAGTTGATTGGGAAAATTTGACAGTTTCGTGTAGCTTGATGTGATGGCGTCTGTACATGATTCTGATCCCTTAAAATTAGCTGTTCTATACATTTTGACCTCGTAGATATTCCACTTTTGTATGAAACAGCAGATTGTTATGGTTAACCCACGTTAAATTTCTATGCTAGTGGTTAAGAATCATGTACTGAATTCATGGTTACCCTGTACGTAAAAACAACAACATTTAACACCTAAGTAATTACTGAAAAAAAAAATTGCCATCACTCACGTCAGTTGGGATGTACTCGGTTTTAATGTATATCCGATATTGACATATTGGATATACATTAAAACCGATACATCCCGAGGACAGCCGAATACATGCGAAGCGGTATCGGTTATGGTAACTATGGCGCGAGTTCTATGGTTTTTTGCCATCTCAAAAAATGACCAACGATCCTAAAGACATTTTTAACTTCAAAAACAAAAACGAAACATCAGCCGGTCGATTCTGTAAAAATCTCACCCTGAAAACTTAGGTGAAGTGAGTTAGTTTTTGCTAGGAATTGACACTATTGACAGCCACTTCACCTAAGTTTTCACGGTGAGATTCTTACAGAATAGCACCACAGTATGGTTATTAGACACTCGACACTTATCAGCACTAACACTGACTAACATAACTAATAAACCATGCGAGGACAGAACATTGTAAATACAGATGTGCCACAAAGCTTTCTATCAGACTTGCAGATAAGATTAATTAAAATATTACGAAGCGCACGTGGTAAAAGCGAGCATTATGCCGAGCATCTATGAGCATACCCGAGCGTTAATCATGCATCTCGGTCGGGAACACCTGATACTTCATTACTCTGTGTTACCCGCATATTTATGAAAATACGAATTTTTTTGTTATTTACGTTCCGTCTTTTGTATGGCCGCTGTAAAGATGTTTACGTGCGATGCTAGGGCTGGCAAAATGTGCAAGAAGTTATTTAATTTAAATGTTGGATTCTAGCATTCCATATAGCGATGCGGAAGAATAATTTGGATGCCATATTTTAGTTTGTAGTTTAAACTGTTTGGCTATTTTATTGTTTTGTTTATAGTATTACTAGCTGCGCCTCGCGGTTTCACCTGCATAAGTCTCGATCCTGTGGGAATATCGGTATAAAAAGTATCATAAGTCCTTTCCCGGGACTCAAACTATCTGTATGTATACCAAATTTCATCTAAATCGGTTCAGCGTTTTAAGCGTGAAGAGGTAACAGACAGACAAACAGACACACTTTCGCATTTATAATGTTAGTATGGACTAGCTGCGCCCCGCGGTTTCACCCGCGTAAGTCTCGATTAAAAAAAAACTGAAGAGGGCCACCCTTATCACCTAGGGGTATAAAAAATATCCCACGACCTACAAAGATCTACAAATACACAAAAAATTTCATAAAAATCGGTCAAGCCGTTTCGGAGGAGTTCGATAACAAACACTATGACACGAGATTTTTATATATAATATTAAAGTTTAAAAGTTTAGAAAAACCTAAATAGCTGACTTTTAATAAACTTACAGAAAGATTCAATATCGAAGTCGATGAATAAATATTCTTGCGATCAGTGGCGTGCCTAGGGGTCAAAATTAGGGCAAGCCCACAGATTTTCAAGGTATAAAAAAAACGCCCAACTGAGGGATTGGCTGATTTTCTTGTTGTTAATGGTTGTTAGTAGTACTAACATCATTATTATAATTTTGGTAAGAAAAACTTATTTCAAGCATCAGTACGTAATTGTCATAAGCGCCATCTATACTAATGAATGCGTAAAATAAATGAACCACAACGCTTAGCCGGACCTTTTTTCATTTTGCTTGTCACTTGCAAAATTTGTTCAATCAAAATGCACTAGATGGCCTCCAAATATTATAGATTTATTGTTATTTTCTCGTACGCATTATTTTATGAATTAGGTACTTACATTTTTAAAGTCAATTGATAATTTTAACATGAGCCACTACATAGGTTTGTCATATCATATTCATACCTAATAAACGATCGAATGAGTAGGTACCTATTTTATTTATTCTGTCTTCTTGACTGACAAAAATACTTGTTTTTATTTCCGAGAAGTACCGACAGTCCGACAGTAATTTAAGATTGGCTACGGTGAAGTAAAGAGTTATTTATTGGCAGAAAATTGCAGAAAACTCAATGTATTTACGTACCTTTTCGATGACAGATTCCGAACACATAATGATAAAAGAACACTATATTCATTAACCATTTACAAAATCATAGGGAATGACATCACCAATCACCACAATCAATATTTTTTTCAAATAATAAAACTAATTCTCAAAGTAAGTATTCAAAACTTCAAAACAATAACAATTTGTTTGAGTCGCGTCGTGTCATCGACTCACTCATCGCGCCCGCCACACGTGCTTTCGCAACTAACTTTACGCGGGTCAACGCAACGCGCGGATAGTGCATTTGCGCGAACTTCATGCCTCTCAAAAGCCTGGCTTTTCATTTCATAGAACTCTGTGTATAAGTACTTACCAATATATCAACAAATGTAAACGTTTCTATAGCAATTTGTATGCGAAAACTGCGAGACAGAGAAAGGAAAGGCAAGCCAGGTAAAAAGCCAGACTAAGTGTGAGCGAGATGGCGCATTTGAACGCATTGTATAGCGTTTAGAGCCGAATTCCGAATTTGGCGCGAACCTATCCCAAAGTTAGCGCTAGTTCGGATTTCGAAATTGTATTATATGTCATGAATGTTTGAGTTCGAGTTAATTGACTGGAATTTTTTGAATATATTTTTTATTGATTTTGTTGTTGTGAATTATGATTTTATTAGGGCAAGCCGGGCTTTTCTGCTTCTATGAAGGTACCGCCACTGCTTGCGATGTCCAGTCACCGATAACTCATTCAAGAATGTAGATTCCTTACGTTCGTGACAACCCTATACAACAAAAATCTTTATGGTTGGCGTTCTCTCTTAGTTATGGGTTACGTTTACTTTCCGTCGTTTATTTAAGTTGCGCTTACGTTGCTTTTTTTAACGTTTTATTGCGGTTTGAAAACGAATAAAAAATACAAAGAATGCTAATGAAAACTGTAGCCCGTTTTGACGACGATCTGTAAGTCAATTACTCTGAATATAAAGATTATATTTTATCTTTTTAGTTCGTCATCTAAATACTGAAAATCCGAAAGTCTGAACCAGCCAAACCAAGTGGCATCAAGTTACCCAAGGCGCTTTACTTTGTGTAAATTATTTCATCACCACTGCTCTCAAAACGGTGAAGAAAACATCGTGAGGAAACCGGCATGTCCTAGAACTAAAAATTTGAAGACATGTGACATCTGCCAACACGCACTGGGCCTGCGTTTTGTATTACGGCCTACTCCCTCTCACCGAGAGGAGGCCTGTGTCCCAGCAGTGGGAACGTTATAGGCTGGTTATGTATGTATGTAATTTATTCTACCTTTGAGTTCACTCACCCCTTTCTGATTAATTTACCAGCGTGAGAACATGAACAAATGTTCGTTTGAGGTATAATACAAGTATTATTTCAGTTAATTTCACTTTATATTTTTTTGTTTTCAACTTGACCTTGTTTTTTTGTAAGAAGAAAAGACGAAAGAAACAGTATTAAAAAAGTAGATAATATTTGTTTAAAAACTTTGGTTTAAAAACAAGTAACTTTCCATTGTTTTTGCGGAAAAATCAGAAAACAATTTTCAGCAACCGTTAATGTTTTTTATGAGCGATGTTAAACTCACCAAAGTAATAACAAAACAATCTTGAGAACATAAAAAGTTCCACTTTTGGTAACCACCTGAAAAATAATAACCTCTACCAGTGTTTACAGAACGCTAGTGCTAGTAAAAGGATCTAGGTTTTTTCGCAGAATACGTATACTGTTCCGACTATATACGTATTCTGCGAAAAATCTTTGACATAGACCTATATTTTTACCGACTTCAAAAAAAGGAGGATATCAATTCGATACGTATGTATGTAATATTATTGGATTTGCATTATATTCACATATGATGATCTATTAGGGCTTCCAAACAAATATACAAAATTTCATAGACGTATGTATGTATGTTTGTCCACGCATATCTCCGGAACTATTAATCGGATCGTGACCATTTTTTTTTATTGGCTTACATTTTCTTCAACTTAGGGAACAGTGCAAGTTTCATCAAGATCGATTCAGTAATTTTCAAGATATGGACTAATACGTGTAAGTGTGACGGCCTGGCTTATTGATAAGAGCTACGGGTGCAGTGTCAAAGGGAAAACATCTCAAAACCTTGGTCAAATACTAGTGCAAAAACTAAAAATTACGAAATAAAAAGTAATTTAAAAAAATTAAACCGACTTCAAAAAGAAATTAACTCAAAATTATGAAATAACTTTAATTTCGGAAGTCGGTGGCATAAAACTAAAATACAGATCCCAAGACACCGACTTCCGAAATTAAAGTTATTTCATAATTTTGAGTTAATTTCTTTTTGAAGTCGGTTTAATTTTTTTAAATTACTTTTTATAGTCCCATTTAACCACTTTAACCCTATTCTTTCGCTTCTTGGGAATTATGTGTACTAAACATTATTCTACTGTAAAAGCGACGCTGAACGAATTAAATATTTGCTAAATCTTTTACCTGACATGAAAAATAAGCCTCCTCTTATTGCGTAGTAATTATTTCAAGAGAAAAAAAACGGTTAAACGATCACAAGTCCATTTGTCCAACGTGGTATTATCGCGTGACTCTTTGTTCCACACTCTTGCAAACTACAGGGTAATTGCATAACACACTATCAGTAGCAATGGGTTTCATTTTGACAGTTCAGCAACATTCATTGCGTTTTTTACGTTGTTGAGCAGACAAATTTTTCGAACATAAGGAGCAATGGATTAGCAATATGCTTCAAAATTATTCAAATTGAGAATAATAGGGTGTTACGCAATTAGGGTGCAGATCTATGTCATTAAGCACTTTAGAATCTCTCTCTCTTGTCTCCTTTCTCCCTTAATCCACAAAGGTTGTCTTTTAAAGATCGCCTTTAACGATAAGACCGCCCCTTGTCATCCCTTGCAAAAATTCTACAGTTATATCCATACTTTAATATTATAAATTCGAAAGTAACTCTGTCTGTCTGTCTGTATGTTACCTTTTCACGCCTAAACCACTAAACGGATTTCGATAAAATTTGGCAGAGAGATAGATTGCATCCCGGGGAAGGACATAGGATAGTTTTTATCGACATACCTCGCGGGCGAAGCCGCGGGCGGAAGCTAGTAGTCTATAATTCGAACACATGACATCTACCAACCCGCACTGGGTGGGCCCGCGTGGAGGCTATCCTATGTCCTTCACATAGAATAGTTTTTATCCACATACCTCGCGGGTGGAGGCTAGTCTGTAATACTTATGGTGTACATAGTTATAATAAACTATTCTGTTCTGAAATGACAGTCATGCCAAATCTGTTTGCACTTATTTTTAATGGTGTATTCCCACCACATCACCCACTATCGTTCTACTCAGTTCTACTCTATACATAAGTTATATCCGCTAAGCCGAACCACTGAATAAGTTTTATGTGCACGCCAATGTTTGTCTTTTGTTCGAAATACACCAAGCTAACGTGGTCTCGGTATGGAAATGAAGATCGCAGCTCGGCTCATAGTTGGGAATGAATAAAGTTTCGTGGAGGATTCGTTGGAATCGCTCGATCAAACGGATGACTGGGAATGGTGGAGTGATCGTGTGTGTATTCATATCATAATCAGCCTATAATGTTCCCACTGCTGGGACACAGGCCTCCTCTCGGTGAGAGGGTGTGTGTATTATTTACCATATTATCTGTAGACCACCCTGACAATATACATTGTTGAACAGGAGCTTAGGCAGAGGCTTGTGGCTAACAGCAGCACGGATTGATCGATCGAGTTAAGCTACGCTTGTTGCGGTTGGTCCGTGGATGCGTGACCATCTTTACATACCAAGACAGGGCCTACGTGCTTTGGAAAGCACGTTAAGCCGTTGATCCCGGCTGTCGTTTGTGGATCTTTAACAGTCGTTACGGGTGGTCAGAAGCCCGAAAGTCTGACAACCAGTCTTACCAAGGGGTATCGTATTACCCAGTAACTGGGTTGTGGAGGTCAGATAGACAGTCGCTACATGTAAAATATTGGTATTTAGCTGCATCCGGTTAGACTGGAGCTGACCCCAAAATAATGGGGAAAAGGTGATGATGAATATGAACTTAGGCCATTAAGCTCATGTTCACCGTTTCAGAAGCACGTGTTCGGTGCGCCTCCCCATCTTGAACATTGCTGTTTTGTCTGCATGTATCAGTTTTCGGGACTAGGACATGTGAGGCTCTTTGTTTAATTCTGTTCTTTTTAATTATCTTCTCCGTAGCTATGCAACTGCTAGGATGCCTCATATTCTGTCATTTACTTAGTCTTTGAGCATAACATCCATGGCAAACCGCATTTCTCTGGTCTGTTTCGGTGACGAATTCTATCTTTAGGTATCCAATAGCTCAAAGTATTTTCAAAATCTCAAAAGATTGTTTGCTTTTATTAGGCACATGCATATCAAATGTCACGATACACGAGGTTGCCCCCTTATAAAACGCTTTCATCACAAAATCAGCCGGAATCGGACAAGCGTGTGCCCTATTGCGATGTCAACCTTGCTATTGGAGAAATTATTATGAATTATTAAGTGCAATTTCCAGTTCTTGGTATGCAATTTCCTTTTTTGCCCCGACCTCCCCAATAGCCTTGAACTAAGTACCAAGGGCAATTTACTGAATTTCTTAGAAATTATATCCAGAGTGCTTTGAATATTATATGCAGAATCTTTATGCATTCTAGATGATGAACATTAGGGTGAGTTTCATAATTTAATTAGTTTGTTACGTGACTTCTCTAAGTTCAAAGACCTAGGATAGGTCCCTAAAGCATTCCTATACAAGATCCTAGTGAGGAACAACTTTAATCTTCACTTTAAGAACTTGGATCTGTAGAAGTATACCAACGTTTAGAAACTGGGGTTATCAGCTACATTTGTGGTAGTTCCATTGATTATATAGATTTATTTCTTTTCGTGGTCCATTAGGAAGTCCCTGTACCGTCTCCGGACCCAAGTGAGAAGATGTAACTCCGAATTGGTAAGATGGGGCTACCTCGGCGGAACGGCAGCAGGGCGGGGCTATGTCGCAAACTATGCTCCATCTCCTATCCTGCCCCCTGTGTCTCAAAACATGCAGCAGTCAAAGGGACCTCTCCGCTGCCACTGACGACGCCATTAAAGTGGCGAAGATTTGGGCCAACAAGATCAGAAATAATGTCGTGGCAGAGACACGAAGAAGAAAAAGATGATTTAAGGAAGATATTTATTTGGAACTATGTCTACAGCAGTAGTAGCGTTCGCTAATTACGGAACCACCACTAGTTCTACGAGTACAAACCGTTCACTTAGTCCAAGTATCCCACATGTCTTAAAAACGAATCTCAAAAGAAAACACAGGCAGCCGACATATTTCTCCGATCACACACAAATGATTTCCAAACATACGTCGCCTTAAACATACCCTAGCGGAATGAAATGCAAATATGTCTGTCAGTTTGTATGTGCCGCATATGACGTCACAAATACAAACAGTGTCTTAAACGGTCTGCATCGGTGCTTCGTGTTTTCTACCGTGAGATATACGTTACAGATCCTCGTATCGTGGTGATGTTTATTTTTGTTGATAGAGTCCTTATTTCCATATTTTATATTTTTTCAAATGAAGTTCTTTAACGTAGCTTCGAGTAGGAGTAAAGTGTAGAAATCGTCATGTATCGAAAGAAGCGTTATGCCCCCTCCATGCGACTTTTTACTATAAATAATAGAAAGAAACAGAGAGGGAGAGACAGTTTTTATAGTTTTTGAGGGCGCTGCAGCCCGTAGTGAAGTAAAAATTAAAAACGCAAGATGGCGGCTACGATTTTTTTTTTCCGTAATTTCAAAAATTTTGCCGCAACTTCGTTCCTGCCGGAGGTCCCCCGACCAAACACGTTTTTTTTTACGTTTTTATACAATCACTTGTCACTAAGTTCGTATACACGACTACACATCAAGCTATACATAACCAGTATAAGCTGACTTCTGAGTACATGAAAAACCTATACAATGCGAGGTCAGCTAAAACTGGAAAAATATAGCTTTATGTGTCGCTGTGTGTACACGCTAATCTCCGAAACCAGCCAACCGATTTCAATGAAATTTTGTGAACTTGTATGGTTGATTCCAGCTTAAAAGATAGAATTGTTTTGGACCCGTGCGAAGCAGGGTCGGGTCGCTAGTATATTACACATGTAAAAGTATCTGTCGCCTGTTACCTTTTCACCGATCGTTGTGCAATTGGGCATGTAGGTAGCCTGAGACCTGGAAAACGACATAGGCTACTTTTCATCCTGGATAAATCATGAAATATTCTCCACAGTAAGTATTTGTGGAGAGAATATGTTCGCCAGCGAAGAAGGCTTATTATTAATTGGCGGTTTCGCGGAGGCAGGTAACGATGTAGTGCAATTATGCCATAATTAAACGACATCGGATAAACTCATTATGTCGAGCCGACAAATTACTCTTCTTACACACAATTATGGCCCTCAAAGGCACCTGTAATTCGATCTTTATAATATTTCTCTTCCAATGAAATCAAATCCTTTGGTATATTTATCCCCTTTCTAATAAACGTTGTATAGCATCTGTATAGTTACACAACGCTTTGTCTTCTTCTTTCGAAAGTCTAATTACTGACGACTGAAAGACAGAAATCGGTGTGTAACTATTCATCTGATATAATACGTTTATTAGTAAGGGGGTTTATATCTACAGTATTTAAGCTAAACACTTCTTCCTTTATTAAACGTTTAAAAATGTATGGTTAATCAATTGTTATAATAACTTAACTTTATGACAAAATAACATCACGCCTGTATCCCCGAATGGTTAGGCTTAGGCACTGCATGTACAGAGGCCAGCACATCGAGGTACCCGAAACTCAAATTTTCCCAATCAACTTTGAACCTTAAGCTTTAGCTATAAAGTTGAAAATCTATTAAAGAAATTTGACAGATTGTAGTAGCTTATCTCATAATGCGAAGCATGAGAGTGCTTTACGATCAAAATATTTTTTTTGCCTCATTTCTGCAACTGTTTCTATTGTTATACTCCTGCTAGTACACATAACCTACTTACTTTATATACCATTGTATAGATAAGTTAATTGGAGATTAATTCTGTACTTTTCAAAAATTGATTTAATGCAGTAGAAACGAAAAAAGTCATCAAAATATTAAAAAAAAAATCCCGTCAATCATGTGTGAAACCTGAAAACATTGTAGCTTGCGAAAAAATCAATTCATTGAGTAAATTTTTTTCACTAAGGAGGAACCCCATTGAAAATGACTCTTTTATTCATCATCATCATCATCATCAGCCTATAGCAGTCCACTGCTGGACATAGGCCTCCCCTAATAAGCTCTTTTATTCAAAGTAGTTTAATTATAATTAATAATAAACTAACTAATCAAATGTCATCTATGGTTTTTATACGATCAAATGAGAATTATGAGTCGTGCACTTTTGGATTTCTCAAATTTTTACTCGCTAATATCTAACGCAATATAAGCAGAATGTTTAGCATCACGTATTCAGGTGGACGCCGCCCGTATCTCCGGCATAATCCCTTAGTGGCCCTTGGCCGAATGCCATGGGAAAAGATGGCGCTGTCCGATTTGTAACTGACTCGCCAATACTGCATGTGTTACTAAATCACTAGGAACCACATCGGGTTAAATTCAGACGGTCTGTTCTGTAAATAACTCGCCGTGAAAACTTTAATTACTGAACATGAAATGAGCTGTCATTAGTGTCAACATCTGGCGGAATGACAGCAAGCTTCATGTCTCCTAAGTTTTCACAGTGAGATTTGTTACCTAACCTAAAAAAACTTTTCCCCCACACTAATAAATGTTGTATAGCGTCTGTATAGTTACACAACGCTTTGTCTTCTTCTTTCGAAAGTCAAATTACTGACGACTGAAAGAGAGAAATCGGTGTAACTATTCATCTGATATCGTTTATTAGTAAGGGGGTTTATATTTTATACTTATTTCCCTTTTATATTTTAAACTTTTATCTAATCTAACTAGCTTGTATTGTCCCACTGCAGGGCAAAGGTCTCCCTCTCCCTTTTCCACACAATTCTGTCTTTTGCGAGTAGCCAGTCCTTACGGTAGGAGTCACTAAAAGGACCACTGGTTGGGTCCCACTAAACGCACGACGCCATCGCGGCAGGCCAAGACGCAGATGGCATGGCGGGACGAGCTTGACTCCTACTGTAAACTGTTATATAATTTTTTTTTATATTACACGTCCGGAATAAACAAATGTTCTGGAGGGTTTAGAAAACCCTCTAGAACCCCCAACTCACATTCTTTCTAACGAGACGGCACGTTTCTAAAACCCAACCCATGTTTTTTTTACGGGACTTAAAACAGCAAGTTACTTTTGTCTATGTTAAGGCATATATTCTTGGAACCTTACAAGTTTCGAAGAATATTGTCTGGCAGTGTTTGAACTTGTCCTTGGCCTGAACAAACTTGTAACTTATAGCGGCCGCTAATGGCTTTCTGGCGTGGAATACGCGTTTACTGTCAATCAAAAGACTAAACATGAAATAGGACACTTTATTAATTGCCACAACCCACACCAATGGCTTCAATCGATTCAGGCCAATAAAATTTGTATAGTACGTAAAAATTTTTGAATGTTTTGGCCAACCTTGGTCTGGGACTTGGACCAAACATCGGCACATATGTGTTTTATCTATTTTACGAGTTGGTCTTTATGTGGAAGAACATTGGCGACACCGTTTTACTGCGGGCCAGGGCGCATAAATCAATCGGGGGTTGACTTGTTTACGTTTTATGTACTTGGGTTTCAGATGGGTAAGGAGAAGTGGCAGAATGTAAAGAATAGGAAAGACAAAGGCACACAAAGGGGGAAATCTTGTAGACACTCTTGTACGGTGTTAAAGGGGAATGCATCTAAAGACATCATATAAGCTACAAGCTTCTGCCCGTGACTTCGTGCGCGCGTGTAAAATTTCTTGTTTTAACATACAATATGACATTCATATCCTAAAACTGTAGCTTCCTATTAAGGGGCTCACAGGACCTAAACGCAAAAAAAACGCAAGTTTTAGAAACAATAAAAGTACCTATATGATCGACTACAGTAAACAAAATCAGAAAAATATATGATATATGATATTCTTCATGCTAGGTAGATAGTGTGTTGAAAACATAATACAACTAATTTGATACGATAGAAAAAAATCACGAAGATACCTCTAAAAACTTTCTTTTTACAATAAAAACCATACATACATACAATCATTCTGATTTTTTGTCAGATTTTTCTACAAGCAACATACTAAAACACTAGTGTTTTAATGTTTTTGTCTAAACAATATATTTTTTGTAATTCAATAATTTTGCAATACATTACCAGCGTTGTGTCATCGCGCTTCTCTTTCTTTTCTATGTAGTCCGACAAGATTTTTCGGAAACAAAATACAAAAAATACAAAATTCAAAAGTTTATTGCAGAAACATGTACAACTAAACAAACTCACAAACTTTTACCTCTTTATAATATTACACGAGTATAGTATAGATACTAAAATAGCTAGTGTTAGTCAAAAGTCTGCTACCTGCCCAAGTTACATTTGTCTGCGTCATGATGTTTCCCTTGTACACTGCTATAAAGTCCATGAAGCGATTCTCTCTTTAATTAAAAATGTTTTCTAATTAAAAAATTCGTTTTAGTAGGTACTATATGTAACTTATTAACTTTCTGAAATAGCTATAAATACTATGATAGTCGAAGTCGAGTCGAGTTCATCGTCTATAATTCGAAGGCATGTGACATCTACCAACTCGCACAGGGCCCGCGTGGTGGATTACAGCCCACTCCCTCTCACCGAGAGGAGGCCTGTGTCCCAGCAGTGGGAACAATATAGGCTGATTATGTACTATCATAGTATTTTTTTCATGTATCATCAGTAATCAGTAATTCTATCTTAGTATTATTATCTGCATTGTAATCTAATATCACCAATACTATGCATAACAAATACTTATCTGCATACATTCAAATGGTTGTTAACAAAGCGATTGCCTATTAATGCGAATCTTCAAATTATTATTTAACATCACTATGTTATTATTTAATAATAGACCAGTTCATAATTATTCATTCGTGAACTGGTGATTTTGAATCAATAGGACAATGTGGCTTTAACAAAAGGTAAATTCAGTACGAACTGAAATAATGTGTTGTACGAAACAGCTGTTAATATTAACTAACCGAGTTATATTATAGATACATACATTTTATTTTTGTCTCGTGACTGCTGAGCGTGGAGTCCTGGGTTCGATTCCTAGGTGGCGCAGTGTTATTCGGTTTTTTTATTAGGAATTTCTTAGTAGCAGCCCGGAGTTTGGAAGATGGCGGTGCGATACCCTCGTAACTCGGAAAGCACGTTAAGCCGTTGCTCCTTCGCCTGATCACGGTCGTGTTGGATTGCCGTCCCATCGGACTATGAGAGTGAGGGAAGAGAGAGTGCAACTGCGTCTGCGCACACACTTGTGCACTATAACATCTCCCGCGCCGAAGGCTAGTCTCCGTTGAAATTGGCCGCTATGGTCGATATACGGTCTGGAGGACTATATCTACAGGAGGCACGTCACTGGTAACATAACCAGAATAAGCTGGCCTCTAGCCCGTTCTACGCTAGGCCAACTCAAGGTCAAAGTGTTACCACCAACGGACGTGCAGTCGACTGTATCTATTTATAAATATTATTAATACTTTCGTCGGTGCTCCATGGACCACGGAATAGATAATTTATCTATTCCGTGCCATGGACCAATTGAAATTTGACCAAATGGTCTATGGGGAAAATTACATGTTTCCATCGTCCAAATACTAACTGGGCTATGGATAATTGAGAAATGTTTCACTGCCCAGTTTAATAGTAAAGTAAAGCCTTGTCCATATTAAAAAAAAAACATATCACAAGCAATTTTTGAAACCGCTGAATTTTCTTCAGATATGTTGAACGTTTAAATTAATATGTATGTTTGTTTGTTTCAGGTAAAAATTAATCAAAACGAGGTATTCCACTCAGAGCACCGGCTGTTTGTGCTCACGTTCTTCATGATGTAAGACTATTTTATAATTAACTAGCTGACCCGGCAAACGTTGTTTTGCCTTAAAAATTATTTCTGGCTGCCCGGCGCTACTTCGTTCTTACCCTACCCCTACCCTACTTCTATCCTACTCCTAATCTACTCCTACCCTACTCCTAACCTAATCCTACACTACAATAAACCAAAAAAACCCAAATCCTAATTTATGTCCGTCTCCTGGTTCTAAGCTACCTCCCCACCAATTTTCAGCCAAATCTGTTCAGCCGTTCTTGAGTTATAAATAGTGTAACTAACACGACTTTCTTTTATATACTTACTAGCTGACCCGGCAAACGTTGTTTTGCTCCTGCACTACTCCTACCCTACTCCCACACTACTCCTACCCTACTCCTACACTACTCCTACCCCACTTCTACCCTACTCCTACCCAACTCCTACCATACCACTACTATAAAAAAAAAAAAAAAATCCTATGTCCGTCTCCTGGTTCTAAGCTACCTCCCCACCAATTTTCAGCCAAATCGGTTCAGCCGTTCTCGAGTTATAAGTGGTGTAACTAACAGACTTTCTTTTATATATATAGATATAGTTAAACCTAAAAACGAGACAATTATTCTATTTTTTTTTAAGTTTCTAGACGTGTAGAAGTGATTGTCATTTAAAATAAAAACTAATAAATATCATTAATTTATTTTTGGGAATAGGTAGGTATGTCAAACAAAA
This sequence comes from Oligia latruncula, assembly GCA_948474745.1. Lineage (NCBI taxonomy): Eukaryota > Metazoa > Arthropoda > Insecta > Lepidoptera > Noctuidae > Oligia > Oligia latruncula. The sequence continues at coordinate 3,924,845 of OX419684.1, read as the reverse complement.
TAAGTACCAAACATTCCTCCAATAAGTATTACATCTCGTTAACCAAAAGTTATCTCGATAGATTCCTTTATCCAAATTCCTAATTACTGTTCCGCGGCGAACAACTTAGGACCATAGTTTGATCTTTATGTCGGGTGAAGTTGTGGCCACCGATTAACATAGCCGTACCCACAACTTTAGTGTATAGTTCCAGACGTGACGCCCAATGGAAATGTATCGAAAAGAGCTTGTTTGAGGTTTTTATTTATACAGGGTGGTTAAAAAGTCGTGGATCAAACGAAATAGGGAGATATAGAAGGTACGTGTGAATGGGCACTAAAAGTGTGTGATGTGAAAAAAATGTCTGGGAGACAAAACAACTTAATAATATGTGTGACACGACCGCTATGACTGGTGATCTTAGTGTAGTGATTAACGCGCAATAAAACAATACTGTTCATTGTTTCAAACCCGGAGGGGCCCGTGGCTAAATAATAACAGCCGCACAGGTCAATCGATCAGGTTAAGCTACGCTTGCCGCGGTTGGTCTGTGGATGGGTGACCATCTTTACATACCGTGACCCCTCCGTGCCTCGGAAAGCAGGTTAAGCCGTTGGTCCCGGCTGTCATTCGTGGATCTTTGACAGTCACTACGGGGAGTCAAAAGCCCGAAAGTCTGACAACCAGTCTTACTAAGGGGTATCGTATTACCCAGTAACTGGGTTGTGGAGGTCAGATAGACAGTCGCTCCATGTAAAATACTGGTATTCAGCTGCATCCAGTTAAATTGGAAGCTGACCCCAACATAGTTGGGAAAAGGCTAGGCAAATGATAATAATTATGATGTTTCCAACCCCTTTTGCTTTTAACGAGAGCTAGTCGAGCAGCCCTTACCTATTCTGTGCTAAAAACACACGGAATGTTCTTTCATATTCCAAGCTTAGCATAATACAATACTACCCAATAAACCTGTTCCCAAAACATAGTACGCAACACTTTTTATTACAACAGCAAACAGAATATAATAGAAAAGTTCTGGTACGGAATAGCTTCTACGAACTCGTATATGCGCGGAATTGCCCCCCACGCTCGAATCTCATTCGAATATTGAGAGCACCAACATATGACACTGGCAAGAATAGTGTGGCTGCGACCTTGCCTGTACCACGAAAATGGTGGCTAAAAATATCGGTTAGATTTCTTGGAAAGGGCATAGGATTTTGTAGTTTTGAGAGTTTGGTGATGAAAGAGAGGAATTATAGAGACTGCCGAAAGGAACATTAGCAAGTGAATATTAGCAATTCTTCAGCCAAATATTATATTAATTTTGATATGGTTGTTCCACAACCGTTCTTCGCGATAGGATCCTTCTAGAGTGACTGGTGCAACCTGCCTGGGCATTCAGCCTCACTACTGATTTTTTTGACGGTCTAATATTTTACCACGTTATGAGTCGCATTACGTCGAAGGATTTCGGGGAGGCCTTTGCCCAACCGTGGGAAAGTACAGGCTAAAAAATCAAATAGCATGAGCAATTCTCCGTCAGCCCTTCTGCTGATATTCCTGCCTCTAGTATTGTTTTTCCCCAGTACTCCACCAAAATGCACATATTCAAGTTTTTGACGATAGCCCGGTTTCCCAGCGGTTCCTCGTTACAGGGGAAGCTCGTAAAAAAGCAATTCCCACCACGTCAGATGGATTGATTTACGATACGACCCCTTCAAGTGTATCTTGGAAAGTTAAACAAAAGGGCATCGCAGTGTTGAAGGATAAACCTTTACTTAGTAAATAAGATATCAGACAGTTCGCCGGATTTTTCGTAAATGTACGAAATGCTAGGGATTTTTGTTTTGGTGGCTTAGTTGATATGCACACATACTTACCAGTGCATTGACATGTTCAGGGATTTCCTTGTATACCTAATGATGACACATGGAGTCTATTTTTGGCGGGACAGGACAACCCTCACTACCCTCAGTTACCAAAGTCGCAATCTAAATTATTTATTTCACATAACCCTACCATGTGCACCTAGCTTCTGACGTTTCATAAGTGCCCACTTATGAAACGTCAGAAGCTAGATGCACACTGCACAGTTCCAATTGGTCGTTTCCTAAAAAGAAGAGCCGGCAAGAAACTCCACGGTTACTCTTTTAAAAATAATTGGCTTACAATGTTTTCAAATTACTGTGTTATCAGGTATTGGAGACAGTGGAGGCCTGTCAATAAGTAGATTTGATTGAATTTGTATTTCACAACGTGGACCGTGCTAAGTACCTCTATTGAGTAATAGCTCAGTTTACCATTCGTATTAACCCTACAATGCTAATAACTAAATACGTAAAGCTTGAAATGTCAACACAAAGCACACTGCCATTTTAAAACTAGTACCAATGTGTCGCTTAGGTATCGTAATGGTGCACAAGCAGGACAGTTTGCCGGCCCATTGCCGGGCAACACTGCAACACGGCAGTCATTCGTTCCGACAGTTGACTCTTACTACATGCAACTAGCACTGGCAACACTACATGGTGTTGTCAGCGCAGTACCTACTACTTACTACAAACCACAATACGCGTCCTATATGCACGAGTTCTATAGACACAGAACACAGCATTCGCAATGTTGCCACGCCTGATCATCATCATCATCATTTCAGCCGAGAGGCGTCCACTGCTGGACATAGGCCTCCCCCAAGCACTTCCACTTCGACCGGTTCTGTGCTTCTCGCATCCAACGGGTTCCTGCGGCCTTCACAAGGTCGATCATAATCAGCATAATAATGTTCCCACTGCTGGGACACAGGCCTCCTCTCTGTGAGAGGGAGTGGGCTATAATCTACCACACGGGCTCAGTGCGGGTTGGTAGATGTCACATGTCTTCGAATTTTTGGTTGTAGGACATGTCGATTTCCTCACGATATTTTCCTTCACCGTTTTGAGAGCAGTCGTGATGAAATCAAATACACAAAGTGCTTAGCTGGGTTCAAACCTGCGATTTACAACTTGTAAGTCGTCTACCTATTAGTAGGCAACTTACCTCTATGTGTAAGTTGCTGAACTCAGCAACTTATGTGTAAGTTGCTGAACTCAGCAACTTGCTTCTTGCAATATTAATGCTGCATTATTAGGCTAGTTTAGAAGCTGACCTATATCCGCAAAGGGGCGACCAAAGGATTAAATAATACCTGGAATTTAGACAGCAGTATTAAGGTCGCTTTCACATTAGAGGACGTTATGAGAGCGATAAGAGCGCGGCAGAAGCAGAGGCCTTCATATTTGCCGCGCCGCAGTGTGGCGCCCTACATTAAAAAAAAATGGTTCCGACATGCTCATCGCCGACTGAGCGTAAGTTTAGCGCGCTTTTTTTTTGGGTGGGAAATTATCAAATAACTTCTCCCGCTCTGGGCGGAGCGTGGGCGTGTCAGACTTTTACTGACTAAAACCCACCCGTGTTGCTTCAGTTACCTGTGCCAGGGGCCACGGTATCTCTTTCGAAAAACCGGCGACCCCGGCAGGCATTGGCCCTAGCGGGCCCCGTCAGTTAGTGCTGATATCTCTTTGAGGCGCGCGTGGAAAACAACGCGCCGTCGACCCGGCCCTGGGTCTTACCAGACGACGAGCTGACAATTGCTCGCCGTCCGGAACGCCGGTGGCCGGGAATCGGCTGTCGGGAAGGTGAGGACGCCGTGGCGCCTTTCTAGCAAGAGTCCTCAAAGAGGGGACTTATCCCCGCAATTGTGGCGTGCGCAATGTGGCGGTCGCGCTTCTGTTTATTATAATATGAAATTCTGACTGGGCGGCGGTCGCGCGTTTGCCGCACGACTGTCGCGCTGCTAAAGTCGCCTAAATGTGAAAGCGGTCTACGGCACTATTAGCATCACAACGCAATCTCCAATCCGCTTATGTGCCGTGGACTGGTCGCTTATCATCCAGCGAGTTGTCGCAGCCGACTTATGGTAATGACTGGGCCATTGTTAACACTTCTATGCCATGGACTAGCCAGTAGCGACCTGTAAGGTAGCGTTTGCATTGAGGAAAGCGGTCGGAAAGCTCCCGAAAGCTTCTAAGTTATATGGTGCCACGAAACTTGGATACACGACAATGTTCCAAGTGTGCAAATTTTAATTGAAAGCTTTGCTTAGTTATCAACCCAATGACTCCAGCATTGTATGGGGATAGAGAGGTCGCCAGTTCGAAGCTTAACGACGTAAATCACTAAGCACATTATTTCTTATCAGAAGAAGTAGAAAAAAAGCAGATTATAATACTACGAAAACAGTTTTGATGAAGTTGTTTTTGAAGAGATTAAAGTTTCGTCTAGACGCCGCACCTTAAAATAGGTATCCATCTTAGTTATCACAGAGCTCGCTAATGGCTGGAAAAAACATATTTTTTTTACGTACAATACAGTAATTATAATTACCTAACTGATTCATTCACTATCAGTACCTACTTTCAGTGTAGGTCACCTACTTATTCACACTTCTTCGTTAAGTTTCTTTTTAAAATCGAGACGGTATTTTTTTTTTGCAAATTTATTATAAAACTGATAAACTTAATGTGGATCTTTTGATTTTATAACTATTACTTACAATGTGTATTAACAGTGCCCAGTAGGTACTCTATAATTTTCTATGAAGGAGAACTTATAAGGTCTTCATCATCATCAGTCCTCATCTGCACCATCATCTCCATTTACACGCCACAGAGCTGATTCTCGACCTCTTTTGTTTATTTACTAAATGACCCAACAGACGTTGTCCTGTCCAAATAGATCATATAAATAATCCCATAGAAAAATGGATGTTTACTTTTACCCAAATTCGAAATTAAAAAAAATGGGAATCTTTTCCAATGTTTTTTGCATTAAAACCTTATTCGGATCCAGATGATCCTGCCGCGCTCCTGTCTCATCGACTTTAAATTTATTTCACACCAACAATATAACAAAAAACTTTCAGTGATCAAAATCGCAGTCGATTACCCCTTTTCAAAATATGGCGCACAAATAGACAGTCCCAACAATAATCCCAACTGAACTAGATATGAAACTGATATAAACTTTCCAAAGACATTTGAAATGAATTTTCATGCTGCCGCTACAACTTGGCCAAGAAAACCAATATCGATAAGATTCAATATTTGTAGTTAGTAACACTGAGAATAATAGTTTTAGTTGGGGTTGCCATATATATTCCTTAAGGAGTAAGTAGAAGTTTGCGTAGTTTGACCGTATTGGCTCCGTCATTTATTATGCGCCGGAAGGGACTAAGATGTTTACGGCTCAGTTCTCCGGGGTCCAAATCGTGATGATAATCTGGCCCTTCGGGAGGTGTGCTCCTTAATTATTGTTTTGAACTGTTCAATTTATTTTCTTGGCTCTTGGCTAGAGCAAGTTACCCTGTTAACTTCATCAGTTACTCTCTTTCAGTTTATAAATCGGTTTTTGTTAGAAGACTTATATATGCAAGATCACATTTTATATTTATGGCTAGAAAGAGAAGAGTATCAGTATCCAACTTTTCAATAATTTATTAAATTCGAATCCCACGCACACGATTTCATAAACTCAGCAAATGTGACCCAATAAAATCATGCCCAATATCATTCACAACAGTATAAGTTTATGTCCAACAGTAAACATTGACGACTCACATGATACTGCCAAAGATTTTATACCAAACATTACTGATAGTGATAACGACGATACTGTACACTCAATTCCTGAACATCATGAGAGTCGGGACAAGCATCGTAAAATCATTACTCACTCCTCTACCGCTCACAAAACGCATTTTCAACTACCGACATTTTACGGCAAATATATAGGGAGCAGAGGGGTCGCATCGAATCTCGTTCAAAAAGTCGTCAGCTGTCGGTACGGTACTGATTGATATACGAACCGGCAAATCTAGCACATGTGTACCAGTATGTTTCGATACAGAAAAGATTATGATTTGACGGATTCGAGAACAATTTGCGAAGGCACTCGGGATTTGGGAAGAGTTCCGGGAGAAGCAAAATTGAACGTTTTGGGATGGTGGAATTAGAGAGCAAGATTGGAAGTAGGAGATATAATTACGTAGCTTCGGGCATTGAGGCAACTGTCCAAAATGTGATGTAAAGAATACAGAGTCGTTCCGAAAAAGTATACATTTGGAAAAACCAAAAGTGCACGATTCGTAATGCTCATTTGATCGTATAAAAAACCATAGATATAGTTAGTTAGTTTTTTATTAATTCTAATTAAGCTACTTTGAATAAAAGTGCCATTTTAAAAAGGGTTCCTCCCATGGGTGAAACGAATCATTAAAAAAAATTACTCGATTAATTAAATTTTTCGCAAGCTACAATGTTTTCAGGTTTCACACTTGACTGACGGGATATTTTAGAAATATTTTGATCATTTTTTCGTTACTACTTAAATCAATTTTTGAAAATTCTTTATACAATGATATATAAATTAAGTAGATTCTGTGTACTAGCAGGAGTATAGCAATAGAAAAAGTACAGAAAGGAGGCAAAATTTTTTTTTCGACCATAATGCACTCTCTAATGCTCCGCATTATGAGTCGTGCAATAACGATGAGTTTTATCAATAGTTTAGTAAAATTAATAATAATAAACACCATTTTAAATGCTAAAACAAAACTAACAGCATGTCTGGTAACAATTTATTACAAAAAGCATTGTGGAGCAAACTGAATTCCGACGCACGGTGCTTCAAACAATGTGTTTCATTAAGCAAGAAATAAATGAGTGCCGTGTTCTCTGTATTTAATTACTGATACAGAACGGAACTAATAAAGTATTTATTTTAAAAGATTGCTTTGAAACTTTCAACCTTATTCCAACTCTAAACTTGAATCTAAATTGCTTGAATGTTTATCTCGTCATAAAGTTGAAAATTGTTCACACCTACGGCAAAAAATCACCAAAACCGTCTCTTTAAACGACACGCCTAAAACGTAATTGCACAAATTCGTTCCGTGTGAAATGAGAATATTCCAATTTGTTCGGCGTTACGAACGGGAATGTGTTGATCCCGCCCCAGGGTGCCATAACTACCCTGACTTTATTGTGATTCAGTGCTTCGAAGCTGGATGCAGTTTCATTGAGGAATTCCCAAAGCATTTCTCTCGTTTACCTTAGTTGAACGCGGCGTTTATTGAATTTTCGGGAGCAGATTGATAGGTGCAAGCTTACTATCAGGGCCCTTAGTCTGCTATTTTTATAAATTCGTCATTCCAACACGATCCTATTGTCATTTTGCTTAAAGTTCGTTATCTGCTCAATTCATAATGGTCGATCATTGGTCGGTCAATGGCACAGAACATAATACGATACTCGTAACGAATTAAAAGCAATGACTGCACAATGACGTTCTAATGGTAGGTCACTGATCAAAGGAACTGTCAAAATTTTAACAGATTACCGCATAAGTCAGTAATTCATTTGTCATTATGTACGAGATTACCATTCTATGCCATTTCTTTCAATGGAGTGTCAGTGGTTAACCATTGAAAAGTCATAATGACGCCATTATATTAGTAGATTACCAAACTTGTCAAAATCAACAATTATTAAATCAATGATAGACCATTCTGACACTATTGTAATAGCAGACTTGAGGCCCAGATTAAATAAGTCATGTATTCGTTTACAAGAACGGTATTCTTGGTCACCTCTATATCTTTATCGTCAGTAAATACAAGAGCTCCTGAAAATTCAATAAACGCCGCGTTCAACTGAGGTAAATCCCTCAGATATATTGTCTCGGTTTACTCTTTTAAATTTTTGCGACAATTCGCCATACCTTTACTGCCAATTTAAGCTAACGGTCAAGTTTTATAAGTCTTATATTAGTTCACGAGAATAGTGTGTTCTTGATAGTGTCATATTCATATATCTTTATCGACAATAAATTCAAGTGATCCTGCTCTTTTAGAGCCTTTTTTCCGCGTGACACAATTTGATCAACTTTTATTCTCAATAAAACTCTTTCAGTGTTCAAAAGAATTTACTGTGCCTTTTTTCTGGTCCTAATCTACTTTCCTGTCCTTTTTTACTTCACTAGGTATAAAATGTTCATGATAAAAAACCGACTTCCAAAAAAAACACTACGAACTGAAAAATAACTTTAATTTCGGAAGTCGGTGTCTTAGGGATCAGTATTTTAGTTTTTGCCACCGACTTCCGAAATTAAAGTTATTTTTCAGTTTGTAGTGTTTTTTTTGGAAGTCGGTTTTTTTTTTGTTAAAAAGTTTTTATTTCTCGCTTTTTAGTGGGTCTATTTAGAATTTATCTCAGTTAAAATAGCCTAATGTCAACTTGCCCATCGCCTTTTTATAAAATATTCCTTTTCTCGGATGCAGGGACGTTAATTGTTGAGGAGTTCTCCTTTTATTAGTTTTTAGATTAGATGCTGATAATCCTGGCTGCAGCATCAGGCCAGACTTATGTCAACATTGCATTGAACTTAAAATTAGTCCTGTTTAAAATGAGCCCAAACACGACTACGGTGCTGTAATTTCAAGGTTTGTACTTTTTCTGATGCTCCTGGCTTCAGCATCAGGTCTTCGGTGTTCCTCAGTAACAGTACGTTTATCCACACATCGAGCCCTTTTCAATGAGCCTAAACACGATATATCTGTTGTTAGTTGTCGAGGAGTTAGGTACTCTGCAGACTATCCTGACTGCAGCATCAGGTCATGACTTGATGATCATGAGACCAAATGTGGCAAATGCCCTATCAAACATCAAAACAATTTACTAAAACAGTCCTTGCCTGTTCGAGTAACTTCTTACTGTTAAGGAGTTGTACCTTCCATCATCAGCCCAGCTACCTGAGATGGTGACAACCATACACAAATACACAAGATACTTCATAAAATAAGCGAAAAACAATAGGTGAGCCTATAAAATTTGAGGGTTGCCCTCGATTTCTCTAAGATCCCATCATCAGATTCTAACTTGGTGACAATGGGACCACCTCAGAACTATCTACTTTCGAACAAAAAAATAATTTTGAAAATCCGTCGACAATTGGCGGAGTATTCGATGAACAAACATACAAAAAAAAAAAAAAAAAACATACAAACACCCGAACATAGTACCTCCTCCTTTTTGTGAAGTCGGTAAAAAGTAATCTACTTCAAATGTTATTATCAAGGTTTTATTTAGGACTTAAATTTTGTATACTTTACTGGCCGGTTAAAATAAAGAAGTCGAAAATGCAATTTCACGCTCGGCGCTGTATCTCGTAGCTACTTTAGTACTTATTTTAGCTGGTATAATGTTAGTTGCACGACTTGTAATTTGTGCTGACAGGTCGCTAAATCTCCTGTGCACTGTTAGACGACGAACGATTACACTGGAGTTCCAACGTTTTGCACAGTGCAGACTATGCTGTGACGTATGTGTGTTTAGAGATGTTTTATTTTATGACCGTCGGTCGTTGGTCTTGTTTAAAATATAGCCTTTTTATTATGGTGTGTTATTCTGACATCGCTCAGATATTATGTCTTGGTCAGTTTTAACTCTTTTAAACTTTTGCAACAACTCGTCATACGTTTGCATATTTTTTACTTAGCGGAGTTTTTAAAGCTTAAGCTGGGCTTGTGGCTAAATAAAAACAGCTGCACGGGTCGTCCGATCAGTTAGGCTACGCTTGCCGCTGTTGGACCGTACTCCGTGGATGGATGACCATCTTTATATACCAAGACCCCTCCGTGCCTCGAAAAGCACGTTAAGGGTCAGTTCACACCGAGACGCGACGCGACGCGCAGTTTTCAAGATAGAAATACAATTACAGACCTTATCTACTACACAAAAAGGTACACGATTCAGTGAGCTACGCCGCGCGGCGGCGGCGCCACTACACACTAGACACTGAATTGTGTACATTTTAGTGTAGTAGATAAGGTCTGTAATTGTATTTCTATCTTGAAAATTGCGCGTCGCGTCGCGTCTCGGTGTGAACTGATCCTAAGCCGTTGGTCCCGGCTGTCAGTCGTGGATCTTTGACAGTAGTTACGGGTCGTCTGAAGCCCGAAATTCTCACAACCAGTCTTACCAAGGGTTATCGTATTACCCAGTAACTGGGTTCAGATAGGCAGTCGCTCCATGTAACGGCTAGGCATGATGAGTTTTCAGAGCTAGTAGACTATAAAATGAAACAATTTGAATCTCCATTCACTAAGGTCATGATGATAAGAACAGTTTAGTGCGGAATAACAACTGATAAATTGGCAATTGTTTACTTTTGAATGAATAACGTCGTCAATTCATTCTTGGGAAGACAAAGATAGAAGATGACATATTTGTTTACGTCGATCAAAGAAGCCGTGGAGATAATTCTGCACCACCCATATAATATGTCCTTATAAGTGACGAGAAGGTAAAGGGCAACAAAAAGATCACATCTGTTGAGATTATAGATAAAATCTAGTGTATTTAACCTTTTGACCGCCACAGTCATGTATAGAATATACTATAGATGACAAACCAAAATGTGCCTAGAATGCCACGGTTCGACTACATGACAGACTTTGACGCCGAGGCCGAGGGCACGTTTTTTATTTTTTGACGTATGGCAGATTGAGACTGGCCACAGAGTGAAATGAGACTAAACTAGCGGTTTATTTATTTAAGTTTACATGCACAAAATCCCAAGGCGTTGAATAGAGCCATTTACAAACTAAAAAGTGATGCACATACACTTATGTAGGTTAGGTCATTTTTTTTTTTAAATATGCACTAGAAAAAAACAATTAACAAACAAAACCCAAAATATAATTACCTACCTACACTTGTAAAATAAACAAAATGCAATCAAGTGAAAAGCAAAAACATTATTTCTGCTTTGCCTAGAATATCGCTAGTCCATGACCGGACACATCACACTAAATTATAAAGGCGAAAGTCTGTGAATGTGTGTGTTTATGTTTGTTACTTCTTCAACCTCAAACAGCTGGACTAATTTTGATAAAATTTTGTTTGGAGGTAACTGACACCTGGATTAACATATACGATGGATTAACCCTGGATTAACATATACGATGCTTTTTATCCCGATATTCCCACGGGATCGACATTTAGGCGGGTTAAACCGCGGGGCGCAGTTAGTTGTATATAGCTTTAATATCCCAAAACCAATTAGTATCAAATTACTCGAAAATATTTGCGGAAGAAGGGAATATCACAAAGTTAAACCGAAGAAAACGTTATGGATACTCATAATATTAATTAAATTTAATACTGCTATTGATTTATCCGGAGTAAACAACAACAGTGCGGAGATGAACCAATATTTGTTATTTGATTGACTCCTCTTCAATCAAATTAAATAATATCTACCCTTTAAGATTGACTGAGAAGTGTTCTAAGACTTCTGAGTATTCAGGGTCAAATTAAATTGATTAGCGAAATTCTGTAGACGTGATGGTTATCGATATCTAAATATGATAAAACAAAAAAAAAAAATTGATGTTTTTTGTAGGATCGTCTACCGCAATTACGAGTAGTCACTTGAATTATCAGTTTTAATTATCAGTTGAGGGGCCCGTGGCTAAATAATAACAGCCGCACAGGTCGATCGATCAGGTTAAGCTACGCTTGCCGCGGTTGGTCTGAGGATGGGTGACCATCTTTACATATCATGACCCCTCCGTGCCTCGGAAAGCACGTTAAGCCGTTGGTCCCGGCTGTCATTAGTGGATCTTTGACAGTCGTTACGGGTAGTCAGAAGCCCGAAAGTCTGACAACCAGTCTTACCAAGGGGTATCGTATTACCCAGTAACTGGGTTGTGGAGGTCAGATGTGGAGGTGGATGTGGAGGTCAAAGTGACTCCATGTAAAATACTGGTATTCAGCTGCACCCGGTTAGACTGGAAGCCGACCCCAACATAGTTGGGAAAAGGCTATAATTTTTAATATGGAAGCAAACCTGAAATCGGAAAAAAAATGAGTTGTTCCCTACATTTATGTTCGTATAACTCGTCAAAATATAGGGAACAGCTGATTTTTTTTTTCGCAATTTCAGGTTTGGGCCCGTAGTAAAACTTGTATAAATGATGAGTACAATGACCTCTTAAGAGGTTATTGGTGTTTTTCCAATAACCCTATATAATGGATGGTCCCGCCCATCCTCGAAGCGATCGCGGCAAGCGTAGATTATTTAGCCACGATTCCAAATGTTTGGACGTTGGTAATATGAATAAAATTAATGCCTATTTTCTAGCTATTAACTCGGTGAAATTTAATTCTCATTTATGTATTGTGAATTGTGCGTTGCACAAATGTGGTGATGTTCATGTCATTGTTCTAGCACAATATTTAATAACAATGCTTGCCAAAATTAGGCAATATTTTGGGATTCATTTTGTACTAATGGTTGTGCCCTGCGGCGTCACGCACTGTTCGATATAACAAGCTCTGTCGGTCGGACTATGCAAAAAGATGGACTCTCTCATTTATTATAATACAGGGTCGAATTAAATTAATTAGCGAAACTCCGTAGACATGGTGGGTATCGATAGCTAAACATAATAAAACAGAACGAAAGTTTTTTTTTTAGGGTCAGCTTCTCTGATTGTGTAGTTAGCCAAGTATTAAATCAGTCTCCTTCTTCTGTACCTAACGAATAAACTATTTTAACCTTTTTTGTTTAACCTATATGTGTTATCAAAATGGCAATAACCTTGGCTGGCAATTTTAGAGTGACACTCCTATAAATACATTTAGACTGGAAATAGAACCCATGGCTGAACGCTGACCCCCAAATACAGGTCCAGGCGTAGTTTGGGGGTTAGGATCAGTTTTGTGGCAATACATTCGTATTTATTTTATGAGGACTGGTTTGTAACATAGTGCTATATATTTTTTTTATTTTTATAGTTTCCTATTTGTAATGGATGTGCCCATTACGTCTGTGAAATTTACCAAAAAACACAGATATTAAAAGGAAACAGAACTGCGGTCGTTGACCCCAAAAAAATCTTTTTTTTTTTTGTTTAATCGCGTTATGATATCGATACCCTTCTTCTCTGTAGAGTTACACAATTTCGCTAACTAAAGTGTGTGCTGACTTGACTTGCTGAGTAAATAAAAGTGTGATTTAATTTTTATCGTTTTGAGTTTTTAAACTGTCAAAAATATCTAATTTCCCTACATTTTGACATTTGTTTGTCGCTGAGATGTCACCACTGCTCTCAAAACGGTGAAGGAAAACATCGTGAGGAAACCCTCACAATGTCCATCTCATCATCATCATGTCTCATGTCCTAGAACAAAAAATTCGAAGACATGTGACATCTGCCAATCCGCACTGGGCCCGCGTGGTGGATTAGGGCCCACTCCCTCTCACCGAGAGGAGGCCTGTGTCCCAGCAGTGGGAACATTATAGGCTGATTATGTGTGTGTGTGTTATGTGAGATGAGATTGCATATAGATTTTGAACGTGTTTAATAACGAGAATAATTGGTCTTATCTAACAGATTAGTCAAAACAGTGATTAAAGTATAATATTTCTAAGAAACATGTCTATGTCATACACGTTGTAAATATCTAAACGTGTCTCACTTATCGCGGTGTCGGCGGCGTCACTTCCTTGTCTCTCGATCCTATGACCCCCTGGTACAACACTATACCGGGAATTTGATAGAAATAGCCGTAATTAGGTATTTTAATGAGACGTTGGTTCATTCAGATTGTGTACTATAAATATGATTGTGATTTCGTCTTTTGTTATATTCATTGAATGGCAGTTACAACTTTGAAACATGAGTTATTTATGTTGCGAAATGTAGGTGTAGGTACAGTGAGAGCTCTTGGCAGCTCCGTACCGGGATGAGTAAATTAAATAATCAGTTTAATATCATCCATAAATATTCCTAAAATGAATTTACGTTTTTACATTTATATATATTTTTTTTCATCTTCTGTGTACCTGCTTGTCAGCAAGAAAAGCAGGAAGACAGAAGTTTCCCCCCCTTGTCACCTACTTGTTTTATATTCTATTCTTCCAAATTTACGTTTGTCTTGTAATTCTTTCCTTTTTTCTTTTTTTTTTGAAAAAAACGTTGCCCCACACTAGGAATTTCTCCTGTATTGTGGGTGCGTTTACAAACATTTAAACTCACATACACAAACAGCCAGACCCGGAACAACTACTTGTAGGTCATACAAATATTTGTTCCGTGCGGGAATCGAACCCGCGACACGCAGCGCAGCAGTCAATCGCTTAACCACTGCGCCAACCGTGCCGTCATTTTTGTGCCATTTTTTTATTATAATGGATTCGCGGAGGTTGTATGTAAGCACCAAATCCATAATATATCTATATATATAAAAGAAAGTCTGTTAGTTACACCACTTATAACTCGAGAACGGCTGAACCGATTTGGCTGAAAATTGGTGGGGAGGTAGCTTAGGACCAGGAGACGGACATAGGATACTTTTTTTTTTTTATAGTAGGAGTAGGGTAGGAGTAGTGTAGGAGTAGTGTAGGAGTGGGGTAGGAGTAGTGTAGGAGTAGGGTAGGAGTAGTGTAGGAGTAGGGTAGGAGTAGGGTAGGGTAGGGGTAGGGTAGAAGTAGGGTAGGAGTAGTGTAGGAGTAGGGTAGGGTAGGGGTAGGGTAGAAGTAGGGTAGGAGTAGTGTAGGAGTAGTATAGGAGTAGGGTAGGAGTAGTGTAGGAGTAGGGTAGGAGTAGGGTAGGAGTAGGGTAGGAGTAGGGTAGAAGTAGGGTAGGAGTAGTGTAGGAGTAGGGTAGGAGTAGTGTGGGAGTAGGGTAGGAGTTGGGTAGGAGTAGTGTAGGAGCAAAACAACGTTTGCCGGGTCAGCTAGTAATATTATAAATTCGAAAGTAACTGTCTGTCTGTCTGTATGTTACCTTTTCACGCCTAAACCACTGAACGGATTTCGTTAAAATTTGGCAGAGAGATAGATTGCATCCCGGGGAAAGACATAGGGTAGGTTTTATCGACATACCTCGCGGGCGAAGCCGCGGGCGGAAGCTAGTAGGCTATAATCTCTACAGTACTATAGGTACACCATTCCCCAACCCTTCGAGGGAGCAAGGCGTATGTTATGCTGTGTATAATTTATGTTAACAACATTTTGTGGCTGCTTGTTTTAATTACTTAACCTTAATTAGGGATCTGTTTTGTATCCAACATCCGGTTTCTAAATTGAGGATTTGAAATTCAAAAATCCTTTGCAAAAAAAAAACCGTCTTAATTATAAAATGAAATCTAACTTAGCCTCTACCTTAAACCTTTGAGCCACTATTTGTATTTTGAACTTTATTTCGATTTAGGCAAAGTTCTTAATACTAAAATGACAACTTAGCACTGCGCACACATTTCGCAGTGAAAATATCGTAGTATTTTCACTGCGAAATAATATACTGTTCTAAGCATTGTCGGGCCTCTTGGGTTGTCCTTTCCGGCTCAGTGTTGTGGTCAAATTACTGATTCTAATATCGGCATCCTGCACAGTCCTCGGGGCTCATGAAGGCCCAAGGCAAACATTACTTAATAACGGATACATTACTTGCACGATATACCAAATAATGTACGTCTTATTAGGTTTAAATGTTATAAATTAACAGTAATAAATGTTATAAATAAATATATTGAGCGGTATTCTTTAATATGAAATGTTTTTTTTGGAAAGAAAATATCGATAATTTAACAATATTCGTCGAAAGATTGTTTGTGTCAAAGAGGATAATCGTAATGCTCTTACGAAAATATTTTGATTTAAAAATTATCACCAGTGACATTTGCTATCACAAGTCGGTTACAACAAACATTAGTGATTACGTGAGCAGATTTTATTACCCATACTTGTTATAATCCGCGACTTCTTTCGAGGCAGATCTTGGCCCAATTCAAATTCGATTTAGACAGACTGCTTTCAAAGCAACTTTCAACCTTTCAATTTTGTACAATTTCTATACTATATACAAGCCGTGTGTCCGATGGAATTCCTATCGGAAAAAATGACACCCATCATACAAACTTTCATTCCCTATTTAACCCCTTTTTTTAGGGGATAAATGTTTGAAAATCCTGCCCTAACGCTCACTTTCGTTACATAAGGAACTCTGCAAAATTTCATGTTTCTAGACCCTGTGGTTTAGTGCATGCACTCGGAAACACAGACGCAGGTAGAGAGTTCCACTCTTTACCGACTTTACAAAAAGGAGGAGGTACTATGTTCGGGTGTTTGTATGTTTTTTTTTTTTTTTTTTTTTTTTTTTTTGTATGTTTGTTCATCGAATACGCCGCCAATTGTCGACGGATTTTCAAAATTCTTTTTTTGTTCGAAAGTAGATAGTTCTGAGGTGGTCCCATTGTCACCAAGTTAGGATCTGATGATGGGATCTTAATGAAATCGAGGGCAACCCTAAAATTTTATAGGCTCACTTATTGTTTTTCGCGTATTTTATGAAGTATCTTGTGTATTTGTGTATGGTTGTCACCATCTCAGATAGCTGGGCTGATGATGGAAGGTACAACTCCTTAACAGTAAGAAGTTACTCGAACAGGCAAGGACTGTTTTAGTAAATTGTTTTGATGTTTGATAGGGCATTTGCCACATTTGGTCTCATGATCATCAAGTCATGACCTGATGCTGCAGTCAGGATAGTCTGCAGAGTACCTAACTCCTACAACTAACAGCAGATATATCGTGTTTAGGCTCATTGAAAAGGGCTCGATGTGTGGATAAACGTACTGTTACTGAGGAACACCGAAGACCTGATGCTGAAGCCAGGAGCATCAGAAGAAGTACAAACCTTTAAATTACAGCACCGTAGTCGTGTTTGGGCTCATTTTAAACAGGACTAATTTTAAGTTCAATGCAATGTTGACATAACTCTGGCCTGATGCTGCAGCCAGGATTATCAGCATCTAATCTAAAAACTAATAAAAGGAGAACTCCTCAACAATTAACGTCCCTGCATCGAGAAAAGGAATATTTTATAAAAAGGCGATGGGCAAGTTGACATTAGGCTATTGTAACTTAGATAAATTATAAATAGACCCACTAAAAAGCGAGAAATAAAAACTTTTTAACAAAAAAAAAAACCGACTTCCAAAAAAAACACTACAAACTGAAAAAAAAAAACACTACAAACTGAAAAATAACTTTAATTTCGGAAGTCGGTGGCAAAAACTAAAATACTGATCCCTAAGACACCGACTGCCGAAATTAAAGTTATTTTTCAGTTTGTAGTGTTTTTTTTTTCAGTTTGTAGTGTTTTTTTTGGAAGTCGGTTTTTTTTTTGTTAAAAAGTTTTTTTTGCTGTGCGCATTATAAAGGACATTTGAAAACGCTCAGTGCGAATTGGTGGAATAGCAACTAGGGATTTATATATAAGGTTAGGAGGGTCAGACAGAGTCTGGCGCCAGATGACGATTGATCTTGTGTAACCTGATGACCTGACGATGACTGATCATCAAACAAAACATCTATCAACTAGCTTCTACCCGCGACATCGCCCGCGTTGTATTCAACTAAGTATACTATAAAACATACACAGACAGTCTGACAACCAGTCTTACCAAGGGGTATCGTATTACCCAGTGAATGGGTTGTGGAGGACAGATAGGCAGTCGCTCCATGTAAAATACTGGTATTCAGCTGCATCCGGTTAGACTGGAAGCCGACCCCAACATAGTTGGGAAAAGGCGGGCGAAGTCGCGGGCAGAAACGAGTAGTAAAATTAAGTGTGCATATGAGTCGGCTGCAATAACAATTTTATCAGTTTTATTAATGTTACATTGTGGAGACCTTGATAACGTAGGTAGACACCTCGGTTATCAAGTGAAAGGTAATTAATACTGATTACCATGTTCCATTTAATACCAGAACATCACTTTAATTAATTAGAATATGAAAACATTACAGCATGTGGCGTAATTATGTTTATATTTATCGTCTATTCAAACCAAAGAAAATTATGTTTCAAATTAGTATTATTTCAAGTTAAACAAATATAAACTTTATTTTAATAGTAATTAAGTTGATTTCAGAGTGACTAGCACTATTGAAAAAGTTATAAAAATGTTTGAAGTTGTAGCGTAAACTGAACTTTATTATGTAGGACTTAATGCCTTACGCCTTTTGCCTCGTTTACGTTCATACATCTGAAGAGCAATTCTCGTAATTATAAAAAATGTTCACAGTCTGAAGCCAATTCTCGTAATTTAAAACATCCAAAATCTACTCGCAGTCTCATCTCGGGGACAAAAAAAAGTCAAAAACTTGTCAGAATGGAGGGAAATTACGAGGTATTTTTGACAGATTAGACTGTGAACGTTATTAAAATTAGGAGAATTGCCTCTCTGATCTCGGTCTCAATCGGTCAAAATACCTCGTAAAGAATTTTATATGATCCCCTAGGGCATCGTAGTGGAACATTGACTGCTATGTAGTCCCCTGGGGGACTGGTCTAGGGGATTTTAGTGGAACGAGCGCTAATTTCCCTAAATTTTTGACAAGTTTTTGACACTGATTGACGTTGAGATGAGAAATCTAAATCCGCAGTGCCTAAACTGGTACTAGGGTTCCTAGAAAAAAGACGAGAAAACTCGTATTAGAGCACGAGACAAATTACCGAGTTTAGGCACGAACGCTCGGGAATTTTCGACCATGTACTCGTTTATCCTGGATCAGGTAAGCTGCCACGGTAGTGAAGCAAGATAACCTTCAAGTTTTCCGGCTGTCTTTATTTCGTAGACCGTCATGTACACAACAACATTGATTTGTTACAATCTTAAACCGCGCGACGAGCCGACCGCGCGTCGTCGCGCGTTCATCTGAACTTAGCCTTAACCCGTCAAGCTCCGCGCGTATCCTATGTGCGTGTTATAGCGGCAACAGAAATACATAATTTATGAAAATTTCAACTGTCTAACTATCACGGTTCTTGAGATACAGACTGGTGACAGACAGACGAACAGACGGACAGACAGCGAAGTCTTAGTAATAGGGTCCCGTTTTTACCCATTGGGAACGGAACCTTAAAAATACTTACACAAAATACACACTAATATAAAGTAGCCAAAAGTCACGTTTTCTTGGTTTGGGAATCTATAAGACTCACTACTGTGATGAATTCGTTGTATAATGTAGTTGCATATGTTATAAATAAGGTCCCGTTTTTACCCTTTGGGTACCGGAACCCTAAAAACAATCGTGTCTCATAAGCGGAGCTTGAGAGGTCACACCTAAAAGATCGTCAAACCCATAAACTAACAACACAAGTTCAAGGCTATCAGCTTAAAACGACCTCTACCGACCAGCACAGGAAGGTAAACGATCGTCCCTCCATCATTCGAGGATAGGCAGACAGCACCCTAATGAGTAACAAACACAATCACTTGGAATTCGCGTGATTGTTTGCAAAGTTGTGGTAGCGTTGTCAACAAGGATAGAGGAACGTGGGAACATTCGTTTAATCTTGCGTTGTTTATGGTTTTAGTAAGGGTGTTTGGTAATGTGAAGCTCTTGAATAGTTATGTGAGCCTAGTACTCCGATAAGGATAGATGTTTTGTTGTTATGTATTATTTAATCAGCTATTTGAAACGATTCTTCTAGAAAAGGTTTTTGAAGGCTTAAAGATAAAGAAAAGAAAGAAAGAAAATAAGTTTATTTGACCCAGGTTAAGTAAGGCACACATTATTTAAAGTATGCCTGAGCCTAATTCCTTGTTAAATCAAATGATTAATTATTCAAAACAGAAACCCATTAGGGACACAAAAAATACTTCATATTGACCTACAATACACTCCTACCCTCATTTAACACTCCATTGATCTAAGCGTCACGTTCCACTGTAAAAAATACAATACCCAAACTAGGTACGTAGACAAATAAAAAAGGTAACAAAACAACACTGAAGGCACGGTTTACACGTCACACAACCTCGTAAAACAATAAAGGTGGGGCTACAAACACACCTACCCTCGGGTTAGGTACAGTCAACAAAGACTTTAGGTTGACAGGCTAAGTATATTCATCTGTCACTGTAAATATTTATTTTTATTGCACACTTCATATCTTTTCAATATACTTAGATCGCCTCCAAGCATATCAGATATTGCATCGATTGTCGATCCTTACTATACATAGGTTGATGTCGAATTAAAACAGTCGACGTCGCGGTCGGTCGACCGTAATCCGGTTGTCATGCACCAATGTTGGCTTGATTGTTCGATGTCAGCGGTTGGCTTGATTGGTCGATGTCATTGATATACGTCGATCAATCGCATTGAGGTTGCACCTTATGATACACTTAAAAGAGTGATGAAAAATAATTGACTTATTACTTACCACAACCACAATGTAGTTACAATAGTAGCAACTCTCGTCGGGATGCCCTGGCATAATTACTGCGACCAAATTCGCCTCGCGCGTGATTGGTTACAGTTCCAACCTAAACTATAATTGAATATCATTCAGGCCGTCAGTTGAACGGCCGCCATTTAGTTAAAAGGCTAGGCGATTAACTAAACGGCTAATTAAACCAGTTAGCTGCGACACATACACTGAATTTTTACTTTTTTATTTTTTATGTAGGTATAAAACATTGCTTATCAACAAAAAAAATATAGCCTGGATTTCCGGTCCATTTTGGTTTGTTTTGTCTGTAATTTACGTAGTTTTCATTATTTTTGGGATTAAATATTACCTGTATTAAAAATGACAGCAATCGATTCAGTAAACGATTCTGAACAAACTGCATTAATAATGTGCATTAATTCAGTTATATATTGTATAGTTTGCAGCCAGTATACTAATCTCTTTTTTTAACTGTACGGCTGTACCTACTGAATGCGGACATTCAGGGGGAGCACACACTACTCGCCCTCCAGTGACAACACTCTGTATAAGGGTTGGAATACGTCAAGCGTTGCGACTGAGACGACTTCCTTTGTTTGATGTGCGTTTTTTTTATTTATTATTCTGTTTAGTTGTATTGTTTTTTTATTAGCGAGAAAAACTATTGAGCAGTGGTAGCTTAGTAGTATCGACCCCGACTTACGAGCTGTAGGTTCGAACTCGAAGCCCGACAGGCGCTTTACTTTGTGTAAATTATTTCATCACCACTGCTCTCAAAATGGTGAAGGAAAAGGTGAGGAAACCAGCATGTCCTAGAACCATAAAATTCGCATGCATTGGGCCCGCGTGGTGGATTACGGCCCATTCCTTGTCACCGAGTGGAAGCCTGTGTCCCAGCAGTGGGAACATTTTTGGCTGATTATGCTAAATTGAACTCTATTCGCGAGAATATACCAAACAAAGTGTGATAATTATGAAGAAAACTAATTTATTCTTTACAAATAAGAAGAATACTACTGTGGTTCTGAATTAATTGTGAGGCAACAATAGAAAGATAATTAATCAGCTTTTGTGATGGTAATATTGAAATTAGTTTATAAAAGAAAAACTTATTCTAAGAATGCTTTGTGACCAATATAAATGTAATATCTTTGGGCTGGTTTACGTAGTAATCTTTTCGAAGCAACATAAAGACGCTGCGGTAAATCATACGTTGTATTTTTAACCGACTAAAAAAAAGGAGGAGGTTCTCAATTCAGATGGGTTCCGTAACCAAAGGGTAAAAACGGGAACCTATTACTAAGACTCCACTGTCCGTCTGTCTGTCTGCCTGTCACCAGGCTGTATCTACTGTCTAGCTATCACGGTTCATGAACCGTGATAGCTAGACAGTTGAAACTTTCACAAATGATGTATTTCTGTTGCCGCTATAATAACAAATATTAAAAACAGAATAAAATACATATTTAAGGGGGGCTCCCATCCAACAAACGTGTTTTTTTCGGCGTTTTTGCCTTGTGGTACGGAACCCTTGGTGTGCGAGTCCGACTCGCACTTGGCTAGTTTTTTATGTATGTTCGGGCATAACTCCATCATGTATAGACGGATTGGCAAACATCTTTTTTTAATGGATAAGGTATGCCTCAGAGTGGTCCCATATTGTATTTGATTAACTTTACTTGGGTAGAACCAACGACACCGACTTCCGAAATTGAAGTTATTTTTGTGTTTTGTTTTTAAAGTCGGTTGTTTTTTTTGTTTAAAAGTTTTTATAAATAAAAGTGAACCTCCTTGTAGTCAGCGTTGCTCAATGTAAAAAACACTTTAAAACTATAAAAAGTAAAAGAAAGCAATGCTTGTAATGCCAAAAGGGACTCAGCAATACCATGTTAAATGCTGGTCCAATTTGTCAGCTGGTTAATAATCGAATATAAATCTAACTAAAAGAAAACTTCACGCGTAGCATTTGATGAAAAAGGCTGTAGCGGCGTAGCAGTGTTCGTAGCAGATGTGCTACGCCACTCGTAGCACTTACGTAGCAACTAAGAGTCCATCTACGTTAACATGGCTACAACTTTTTAGTACAATGTAACTTTAATCATTAAACTGTTTTTACGTCAAGACGTCAAGGCTTTATGACGTCACACACATACAATAAAAGGTAAGTATTACTTTGTATGACATAACACCACGTCTGTATACATACTCCGAAATTGTGAGTAGAAGTCACCCACTTGTCTACAGTTCTTTAATAGGGCGAGCCTATAGTCATTACAACGACCGGGAATAAAACCCAGAACTCGTGGTTACACTGGAAAAAATGATAATCGACAAACAAAATAACACTGCACGACCTGGACATCGAAGCCAAGACCCACGCTACACCAATGCGGCAGTAGACCTTATTTTTCACGACCAATATTCTTAATGAAGTAGCCATCAGCAGTATCAACAGTATCTCAGTATTAAAATAAACCGATACTTTACGTAAATGTCCATGTCCAGTATTTTATTTAAAACCGTAATTGGATTATTGGACATTGTAATTCCGAGCTCTGGAAGCTATCAAACGGTATGGTCAATAAATGTAATACCTTTAAAGGCCGGTGTAGCACGTCTGACCTGTTTACGTTGGCAGTAACTGGTGTTTATTAATTTTACTTTATTATGTTTGTCTTTTTTGAAGTAATCTTCTTTTTTGTTTACTTGTTTTTTTTTTTACCATTAATTTTAGGCGATTGAAATGTTGTTTTCGTTGGAATATAGTTGGTCCTGTAACAATTATTATTTTCGTAGAATATTCTGTAATTGTTTTATTTCCTTCTAAAGACCGTCACGCTCGAGGGAGGACATCGTCGTCGAGGTGGTGTGACGACCTGATAATGTTTGTAGGGCCAATATAGCGAGAGCTCGCAAAAGACAGGGACATTTGGAAAGAGAAAGGGGAGGCCTTTGCCCAGCTGTGGGACACAAAAACAGACTAATAAAAAAAATCCTTCTTTCAAGCCGTCTTCAAAGAAGAATCTTCGCCACTGATGAATGTGTTCAAAGCCCTTAACATACCAACAATAGCCACAGACTTGTCAAGCAGTTTACCCATCAGTCCAAAACTTCAGTACAGAAACTTGCGAATACTTCTGCGTACAAATCTATTGGGTAACAAATCGCTCCGCAAATGAACTCGTGGCTGTAATAGGCTTCTAGGTAACCTTGCTGTCGGCCATTTGTTATGGCTTCGGCTTGTTCTGACGTAGTTCCAGTGTGCTGTGGTTTTTACCGTATTGAGATTGGAGATTATTACGTTTTAAAAAGAAAGATTTTTTGTTTATTCTGCATAAACAAGACGCAAATTAAAAAAAAAACTGGCCAAGTGTGAGTCGGACTCGCACACGAAGGGTTCCGTACCACAGGGCGAAAACGCCGAAAAAAACACGTTTGTTGTTTGTCCCTTAAATATTTATTTTATTTAATTTTTAGTATTTTGTTGTTATAGCGGCAATAGAAATACATAATTTGTGAAAATTTCAACTGTCTAGCTATCGCGGTTCTTGAGATATAGCCTGGTGACAGACAGACGGACGGGCGGACAGACAGCGAAGTCTTAGTAATAGGGTCCCGTTTTTACCCTTTGGGTACGGAACCCTAAAAATACTTACACAAAATACACACTAATATAAAGTAGCCAAAAGTCACGTTTTCTTGGTTTGGGAATCTATAAGACTCACTACTGTGATGAATTCGTTATATAATGTAGTTGCATATGTTATAAAAAGTTCATCTGGCGAAGGGTCAATTTTTGTAAGAGGTAAGCCGGAGTAGATATCTTTAATATGATTATATTATTTGTCTAAAGAATACTGACTGTGCCATTTTTCAAAGGGAAGCCGGTAGGAATCGAGTTGTATGGAACCTTCGCCACTGGTATGGCTTAGTCTAATTTAAATTTATTCGTTCATGATGTCTATAGAGATTTATGCTTTGGTATTATTGCATGTTTATGAGAAAATTCGACGGTGAAAATTTATTTTTATTCAAGACGAACAACAAACAGCTACAATATAAAACATAGAAACCAAAATTACACAAAACAATAACATAGACAATATTCAAGTCCACAACGCTGTTCACTGATTAACTATAGGATACAATACAGTGAAAGTAATCGCTAGGGAAACATATATATATTTTTTTTTTATAGTAACTTAATAAATTAACTTACGTGTTACCATAGTGTAGTATAATGTAAAGATTAAACAATGTAATATATGTGGATTTGATTGTAGTCGAATGTTTTAATGAGCAACATAACTTAAAACCATTCAACATTAGTCGCTAGTGTACTAACTCAATAAAAAGTAATTTAAAAAAATTAAACCGACTTCAAAAAGAAATCAACTCAAAATTATGAAATAACTTTAATTTCGGAAGTCGGTGTCTTGGGATCTGTATTTTAGTTTTTTGCCACCGACTTCCGAAATTAAAGTTATTTCATAATTTTGAGTTGATTTCTTTTTGAAGTCGGTTTAATTTTTTTAAATTACTTTTTATTTCGTAATTTTTAGTTTTTGCACTAGAATTTGACCAAGGTTTTGAGATGTTTTCCCTTTGACACTACACCCGTAGCTCGTATCAATACGCCAGGCCGTCACACATATTACGTATTAGTCCATATCTTGAAAATTACTGAACCGATTTTGATGAAACTTGCACTGTGCCCTAAGTTGAAGTAAATGTAAGCTAATACAAAAAAAATGGTCACGATCCGATTAATAGTTGCTGAGAAATGCGTGGACAAACATACATACATACATACATACATACATACGTCAATGAAATTTTGTATATTTGTTTGGAAGCCTTAGTAGATTGTCATATGTGAATATAATGCAATTCCAATAATATTACATACATACGTATCGAATTGATAACCTCCTTTTTTTTGAAGTCGGTAAAAATTACAACGTAATTTCGTTATAAAACTTTAAAACTAAAAAAACCACATTCACAATCACAACTCACGTTATTTTTCCGCAAAAGAATACAAAGAAAAACTTTAATATTTCAATCTACTTTAAAATTAACTTGTCGCGGTGTTCACCGTTAAATTTATTAGTGGGGAATCCTTATTTAATTTCAGTCAGTTTGTTCATGATTATCATAAATCCCATTATAACCCTGTGTGGCTGAATTTTACATTACACTTACCTACATTGTAAAGGTATCGTTAATGCATATTTATGAATGGGGGAAAAATCTCGACACACAGTCATTAGTAAAGCATTACTTCGACCGAGGTGTAAGTTGTGAGCGACAAGCGGCAAATACTTCGAAAGATATTTTGCCTGGGCATAGTGGAAAGTTCGACTCACTCTTGGCCGATTTTTCACAATTGATTTCACAGTTAAGGGGATTACAGGACCTAAACGCAAAAAAACGGAAGTTTTAGAAGCAATAAAAGTATGATCGACTACAGTAAAAAAAATCAGAAAAATATATTATGATATCTATATATATAAAATGGTAAACTGACTGATTGTTGATATATCAACGCACAGTCTAAACCGCTGGTCCTAGAGATATGAAATTTGGAGGTTGTATTCTTTGTGAAGAGTAGGTATCCACTAAGAAAGGGTTTTTCGAAATTCCACCCTTAAGAGGGTGAAATTTCACGCGGACGAAGTCGCGGGCAGAAGCTAGTTTATCATAATATTCTTCATATCATGATATTCTTCAGGATATTTATGCTAGGTAGATAGTGTGTCTTAACTGAACACATTTATGCAAAATCAGTAATTTTATGAGAGCAATGTTGGCCTAGTGGTACAGGTTCGAATCCAGACAGGCACTCAACTTTGTGTACATTATGTCATCACCACTGCTCTCAAAACGCTGAAGGAAAACATCGTTAGGAAACCGGCATGTCCTAGAACCAAAAAAAACCGAAGATAATATATGTGACATCTAAAAACCCACATTGGGCCCGCGTCGTGAATTACCGCTCACTCCGTCTCACAGAGAGGAGGCCTGTGTCCCAGCAGAAAAATTAATATTATAAGCAAGAATAAGTGCAATCAGAATTTCGCCATAGCGTAGAACCGAGTCAGTCATGCTAGGAAACTTACTGACAAGATATTTTATAACATAATCTTGGCAATGAAAGCACTACAATGATAAAGTCTAGACATTCTTTCACTCGCTAATCTCTCCTAACTTACATCCTACTATTACTAAGGGCGGAGGATAATGGGCGCGTGCGTTTGACGGGGCACGCCCCACTCCGCTCACTTTACTCCAAATGTATTGGACACTGTTCGCGTGTTCTTTTTGCTATCAGTGTGTACTTACCTAATTTTTAACGAACAGGCACAACAGCTTTTAATTGTTATAATGATGATTAAAAATCTTTTTTACTGTTTTGTCATATTAATATTGAAGTTTGATATCGCCTTGTCTCTTTAGCTTGAATTCACAATTATGCTTTCGGTGAATTTTAAGCTACCATGGTTGAAAAAAGGCTGAGACAATTTTGTTTTGAAGCTTTCATATCTTCTGGCCTTGTACAGACGCCAGCACCTTCTAGCCTTGTACAGACGCCCGCACATCAAGCTACCCGAAACTGTAAAATTTTCCCAATCAACTTTGAACCTTATGCCTTAGCGATAAAGTTGAAAATATATTAAAGAAATTTGACAGATTGTAGTAGCTTGATGTGCTGGCGTCTGTACAATATTGACATAGAACTTCAGATTCTCGTAATATAGTCTCAATCTGTCAAAAATACCTCTAATTTCCCTACATTTTTACCAAGTTTTTGACATTGATTGTCGTTGAGATGAGATTGCGACTAGATTTTGAACGTTTTGAATTACGGGAATTCGCCTACAGATACAGAATTATACCATGTAGTTAAAAGAGAGTCCCAATGAAGCTGCTACGATTATACCTACTACTATGCTTATAAAGTTACATATTGCTCTGAAATTAAGTAATCTCCCTATCATTTTAATTTCCAAAACCTCAACATGCTATACCACAAATAAAATAACGTCCATATCAATCAGAATTCATTACAACACCCTGTGACACCACCTCATCCACAAACAGTACCAGCATTAATTGTTTTAATTAACAAACATTTACCTATTTGTTTCATTGTTTCAGGTATTTAATGCTGATGGCAAGTTGCGGGTAGTTCGATGAAGCGTTATCCATTAAGAGTGCCCGTTGACCGCAGTCGTTAACGTTGTGTGGTGGTGACCACAATGTGGTGGCACGTGGTACTGGACTATGTAGTTTAGTGCATGTGTTGTCTGCGAAGCAAGTGCCGTTTGTTTAGCGTAGTCAGGCCCTGGCGATCTATTCTGAAAAATCTCACCGTGAAAACTTAGGAGAAGTATGAGGAACGGGGTGTAAAGTTCACTCATCCTCCATAGAAAAGGGAGGATCCTCCGACCAGACGGGTGTTGTGTCTGGCGGGCAGCTACCCGATGATTCAATAAAATAAAAATAAAAAAATAAATTTTGTCGATTTAAGTGAACACATTTGTATGGAACAGCTGATTTTTTTTTCTCAGCCTGTTTTGAATAAATGACTTTTGATTTTTATTTTGAAATAGTTCTTCCAGATCTGGCTTTTAGTGTATTTGAGATTTATGTTTGTAACCGCTTTTGTAATAACAAAAATATATTATTGCTGTGTGAGATTTAAAAGTGTGGCATTGTGCCTTAATCATAACGCCATGAGTCTACTTTCAATTCCATGTAAAACTAACAATAGACAAAAATCATAACAACTATCAAAGTGAGCTTTACGTCAAAAGCACAAAGCACACAATAAATCAAAATAAACCAACAAAATCAAAACAGTGAAACCCGTCAGCGAAATTAAAAACGTAACCATTACGACTACAATTTTAATCAATCATGAGACCACAATAAATCACTCTGTATAGTGACGTGAAAAAAAACTAATGAATGAGGAAAAATCCTGTAAAACAAGCGGTTGATTGTCGCCCTACACTTAATTGTGTTCAACCGCGATAATACAGATTAATGATCGTTTTGTACAGCGTTTATCATAATTTATGGATACCACTTTGTGTAATTTAAAAGTTTTGTGCACTGGCAAGTTTGATGTCTTTGTATTTAGATTGTTTGTTTGGTAGTGGTTTTTAGAGTTAGATAATAGAAGTAGTTTTGTTAAGAAACGTAATACATAACCCTACTGATCCATAGATAGGTATACCTTCGAAACTCATTCAGTTACAATTCTTTATGTCTTAAGATAACACTCAAGCAAGATATAGGTATTAATTTGTCAAAAACACGTGTAGGTTTACAATCAGTTGTAACGATTACAAAAAACAGTTTCAGCATGTTTTGCCTAGAAAGTCGTACAAATATACATAATAATAATATAAATCAAAGTACAAAAAAAACATAAAGTTACGTTAAATTAATAAAAAAATATAGTTTCTGTAGTTTTTGAAGATAATCAGTCACATTGCTGACTGTAACTACTTACTGCACATTTTATAACTATAAACTATTTTTGTTCGTATTAAACCTTGACCGTAATAGAATGGGTACACACAGCTCCATTAAGTAGTTACCCCACCAAAAGACATGTGCGTTCAAATCCGTGATAGGCCCAAGTTGGTTTTTGTATTTTGCAAAAACATTTTATTTTAAATAATGTATTGTTTTAGTGAATAAATAAGTTTAAGTAAGTATTTTTTTTTAAATTCTGTTTTTATTATTGTTTTTTTTCAATAAAACAATACTTTTGCGACGACAAGCAACAATAATAGGGTTAACATTTACGACAACTTATTCATCGTCTAAATAGACTGGAGGTTTCAAGACCGCTTACCGTGCATAAGATTGGAAGTTCAAATCCTATATAGGCACGAAATGTGCTTTTTGTTCATTATATTATTTTGATATATTTTTCTATTTTGTTTTAAGTAGTAATTATTTATAAAGAATTAAAAAATCAAGAAAAATAAAATACTTTATTAATCATTTAATAATATTTATTATTGCTATTATTTAACAAAACTATGATCTTATTTTACAACAAACAGAACAACTATTTTAGTTCTAATAAAATCAGAAATCATTTAAAAAAATAATTGATAAATAGTAGTCGTTTACTCTTGGCCGTTTTAAGTGAACGTATACAAAGTTCTAACTTGAAGGTATGGATTAATTTTATAAAGACAACGTAAGTAAGTAAAATTAATGGATACCCTCAAATTATAACATCTTTCGATTAGACAGGGACCTAAAAATATAATGACTCAGCCGATAGTAGATAACAATTTCATCGCAATTCATATGGGCTCGCTGGCTAGTTCGTCAAACTGCCGGCCGGTATGAGTATGACGACGTTCGGTGATGCGATGGTTCGAATCCAAGTCAACACAATGGACTCTTTTTGAAGTATTCTTTAGATTATTCGTAAGGAATTCAATGTTGTAGCAGTGTAACATTTTAAAACTTGAGGGGTTAGGACATAGTGACGCTTTCTGTACATTCAATATTATATGAATCTTAATACCTGTTATATTAAATGCACCCATTATATATAAATGTTCGTCCAGGTTTTATCTTTTCTTTCAAAAGGTGGGTATTGTTTCAATTAGTCCGTTAGACAAACTGAGTCAACATCTATAACAACCGCATCAGCCTTAACTCACTGCACTCTTATTCCTTCTCCTTCATATCCACCAATGTGTTCCTAACACCTGGCTTGCATTGTCCCTCAAGACACATCCACAGTCAAGCCATTTTCACACGGCACGTTTTATTCTGCCGTTTTTATCGAACTTCCACTTGGCTGAGCAGACAACCGTATAAGCTATCGATCCGATGTAAAATTATCTTTTTGAAGGCAATCCGAGGATAATACGTGGCGTAAATTTTATTTGTATGTAGCCTTATGTTGATGTTCCGTCGTCCGAACAGATAGGCTTGGGTGGGCCCGCAGTGTTCCACGCGCCCCACTCGAGAGTGGGTGCGGCCATTGTAGGTTTCGCCGCACGGGGAGGTGGGACCCACTGAGGAACAGCAGATCGAGGCCTGTCGGGGGAGTAGTGAATGCTTATGCGAATCCCGCACTCCCGGCCATAGGTAGAGGTTGAACAGCGCGGTGGTTTTAGCCGGTAAGAGTCTTCCCAACTTTGTTGGGCCGGCTTCCAGTCTAACCAGAGGCAGCTGAATACCACTATTTTACATGGAGCGACTGCCTATCTGACCTCCACAACCCAGTTACTGGGTAACACGATACCCCTTGGTAAGACTGGTTGTCAAACTTTTGGGCTTCTGACTACCTACCCGTAACGACTGTCAAAGATTTACTAATGGCAGCCTTTTTCAGTGACTATAAGCATATACCTAAGCTTATTCCACCTACATATAATGTTCCCACTTCCGGGACACAGGCATTCTCTCTGAGATGGAGTGGGCTGTGTGATCTAGCCAATTTCAACTTAATTTACTTTATTTTGTTTAAAATGACTTATTTAATGGTGCCCAAGATAGAGGCTGTGCCTTGTTTGGGACCAACGATATTGTTATTTTGAATGTTGAAATAAACGATTTTTACTTTACTTTTAAGTACTATCTACCACGCGGGCCCAGTGACTGTACTTTCGGTGATTTTATTAATAGGTTTTGTAGGTACAAAAAAGTAAAAGTAAAAACTATATCAGTCCAAACAATATGACCTACATAAACTTCACACAAGAACACCATTTCAGAACATGCCTCATATAAATCCGCCATACTGTCTGAGACGATCTTAAATATCCACAGAGCATATTTCGTCTAACTTAATAACTTGCAGAATAATCCGCTGGAAGAGTCATTCAGGGAGATTTTTACTAAGCACTCCCATATAGCAGACTCTGTGTCAGGGTTGGCTTATTTCCTGCGAATTTTAAGTGAAATATGGAGCATGGGTAGGTCTATATGCTTGGAGTTTCCCTGCGTGATCGAATCAGGAATCAGGAGATCCGCAGGAGAACCAAGGTAACTGACATAGCTCGAAGAATTGCTCGCAGAACTGATGGCCGATGGGGCCGAAAGGTTCTGGAGTGGCGACCGTGTACCGGAAGACGTAGCGTTGGAAGGCCTCCCACAAGGTGGTCCGACGTCCTTGTGAAGGCCGCAGGAACCCGTTAGATGCGAGAAGCACAGAACCGGTCGAAGTGGAGGTGCTTGGGGATGCCTATGTCCAGCAGTGGATGTCTTTCGGCTGAAATGATGTTGATGAGGTATTATTTACTGGTTTGAACTTTTTTGGTGTTATGGTGTCTACTCTTATTCATCGTGTAGATACGACTGGATTTTATAGCTTGTTGGCCACTGCCACGGCGTCGTCAGTGGCCGAGGTCACTTTGACTGCATATTTTGGGTCACAGAGGGCAGGATCGGAGGTGGAACATGTTTTGTGACATAGCTCCACAATCACACCCTACTGCCGTTCTGTCACGGTACACTTTACCAGGTTGGACTTACGTCTTCCCACTTGTGTCCGGAGACGATTCAGGGACTTCTAAATGGACCACGGAAGGTTACACCCTGCAGGGAGAGGCTCCTTTGGTGGTAGGTAGTAAGTAGGAGAGGGAAGCGTATCCTGCCACAGTTTGCAACAGGCGTCGGCCGGGTTTCCTGTCAGAGAGTGGTGTCTATTATGATGATATTAACTAATAAATAGAAATGGAAATAATCAAAAATTGACAATTTTAAGATGTAGGGTAGGGGGCGAACATACACTGAGGTGTCGCGATCTGTAAGAACAGGCAGTGCAGAACTTGACCATACCCTTTAACCTTCGAATAGAACAGCACAATATTTTTCATCATGCTACCAACTTGTAGGCTTCAGTATCGATAAGACGCTAGCACATCAAGCTACCCGAAACTGTCAAATTTTCCCAATCAACTTTGACCCTTATGCTTTAGCGGTAAAGTTGAAAATCTATTTAAAGAAATTTGACAGATTGTAGTAGCTTGATGTGCTGGCGTCTGTACATCAAAAGTATCTACTCTGTTCTCAATTCTCACATTGTTATCAGATGTACGTTGACGGAAGCCTGATATTCATGGCTGGTTTAGTAAGTAACGGTCTGGAGAACGTGTTGTGTAAAAGAGTAATGTACTCGTATAATATTATGTTTATCTTTATCTGTGGGATCGCTCGCGTTTTCGGCTTACTTACATACGCAATATCTTTTTGGCTTCTTATTCAGTCTCACGTTTCTCAACAGTTTTTTGCTTTGGAGTTAGAGGTTCTTATAACCATAAAACGGTGTTTATCAGTTTTTTAAGCTAAACAACTGTTTAATACGACATTTATATAGAGATATTGACGTGAGAATAAGATTTAATAAACACGCGCAGAACCAGTATTTATGAAGTACCAGAGACACTCCCCGACGGCGACAAGTCAAAACAATGACATTGTTGTGCTAAATATTAATGCACATAAACCTCATAAACTGGTATTCAGCTGCATCCGGTTAGACTGGAAGCCGACCACAACATAGTTGGAAAAAGGCTAGGCAGAACATGAAACCTTCCGGAATAAATTCTCTAAATGATGGTGAAAACCCAACAAAATCCGTTGCGTAGTTTAGAAGAACAACGCGGTCACACAGACAAACACGAAGTCCGACTCTATTTTATAACGCCCCGTGGTTTCACCCGCATAACTGTCGATCCCGTGGGAATAACGGGATAAAAACATGTCCAACATTCTATGTCCATCCCCGGGATGCAATCTATCTCTCTGCCAAATTTTATCGAAATCCGTTCAGTGGTTTAGACGTGAAAAGGTAACACACAGACAGAGTTACTTTCGTATTTATGATATTAAGTATGGATGTAAAGATATAGAAGAAAGTGTATTTTTAGACGCTGAATTTCGTAGTCCGTGCCTATCCGAAGTTTCAATGGAAGTGGCATGGTGTCAATTGTCAGAGAGCAGGATTTTGCACGTTTTCTTGTTAGCTCGGATTCTTGTGCGACGCGTTCAGGTGTCAGAAATGTTTCAACTGGAAGCTCCGCTCTCTCTGCTATTCTTATAGGTGACTGACGAAAGTAGTATTCTGCTTTCTGAAATTAAATCGAGCGCCTTTTGAACTTTCCAAACATCTGCTGTACTGCCCTGCTTATCATGTACTAGCTTCTGCCCGCGACTTCGTTCGCGTGAAGTTTCTCGTTTTAACATAAAACATAGCCTATGACACTCAGGGATAATAATAATAATAATTTATTTATTTCAGACATTATAAAATTCTAGTCCATAGTTTCACATTCATCATTAATTTCATTATTAAAATTACATACAATTAAATACATTAAAAGTCAAGACAGGTAAAAACCCAAAACAACATTGTGATCATTTAAAAATTAATAGGTTCATTAAATTTAAAATAATAATAATAAAATAATAAGTTGCCAATAAGCCTGATATAGTGGTGGTGGATCGATCAGAGCGGCGCGCAATGATTGTTGACATAACCGTCCCGCATGATGAGAACCTCGTGAAAGCCGAGAAAGATAAACAGATCAAGTATCTTGACTTGGCTCGCGAGGTTGTCGACATGTGGGATGTGGACTCAGCAACCATTGTGCCGATAGTCGTGACAGCCAATGGGTTAATAGCCAAGAGCCTCGACCAACACCTAAGGAGGCTCTCGTTGGGCAGCTGGATCAAGGGCTTGATTCAGAAAGCGGTACTTCTGGACACGGCCCGCATTGTTAGGAGGTTCCTCTCTCTGGAGCCCTGACCGCCGGTAGCTTGGACCCTGTTCCCGATACCGGTGGGCTACTATTTTTTATATTTTTAAATGTTTTTATATTTTTTATATTCTAATATTTAAAAATATAATTTATATGTGATTTAATGAAATAAAGGAAATAATAAAAATGTCAGAAAATAATGGAGAATAATGGGATGGAATAATGGGTATAATGGATGGATGGATAATGTAGTTTCTCATTAGTGAAAGAATTTCCGGGATCGAATCAGTAGTTCCGAAGATACAACCTCACAAACTTTATCTCTTTATAATATTAGTAAGAAGATAAAAAATAATTTACACATAGTAAACCGCCTGTCTGGGTTCGAACCTACAACGTACAACTCATAAGTCGAGGCCATTTCATTACCTCAGCTCTCAAAAACGGTGAAGGAAAACATCGTGAGGAAACCGGCATGTCCTAGAACCAAAAATTCGAAGACATGTGACATCTACCAACCCGCACTGGGCCAGCGTGGTAGATTACGGCCCATTTCCTCTCACAGAGAGAAGGCCGTAACTATTGCAAACTCACATTGTTATAAAAGATAAACAAATCCAAATAGCTCCGATTGCCCATAGCGGACGCAATAAAATAGATGATCCTCTATAAATTACCATACAGAGGTCGGATAAAACCCGTCACAAAGATTATTCACAATAAAACATCCGATTTCGCGTGAATAGTGAGGATTTCCATGGTTTTTACTTTTTGACCGTAAATATGGTTATATATATTTATACTAGCAAGTTGATAGTGGACAGAAATAATCATAGTAGGTATTTTCTTCAAGCACAAGCTGTGATGGGGTTTTCCCATCACACATACACACACATAATCAGCCTATAATGTTCCCACTGCTGGGACACAGCTCTCCTCTCGGTGAGAGGGAGTGGAACATAATCCACGCGGGCCCAGTGCGGGTTGGTAGATGTCACATGTCTTCGAATTTTTGCTTCTAGGACATGCTAGATTCCTCAAGATGTTTTCGTTCACAGTTTTTCCCATCAGCAACTTCTCAATTGCTTTAGGAGATGAGTATCCAAAAAACGAATAGGACTTACTTTAACTTGAAAACGGTAACCTAAGTAGTAGTAAGTACCCACTTCCACTTGCTAAGTTTAAAAAATTAGGAACTTCTATACCAACTTTTATTCCCCCCCTTTAGGCTTTTAGACCCAACCCCCCTTATTACAAAACAAGGTTTTTGTTTAGATCAGGTTTAAACCACCGAGCCAGTTATTGTATAAATGTTATATAAATGCAGTTGGGTGCTGAGTTGTCATTTTAGTATTAAGAACTTTGCCTAAATTGAAATAAAGTTCTAAATACAGATACTGGCTCCAAGGTCTAAGCTAGAACTAAAGTTAGATTTCGTTGTAATAAAACGAAAAGGGTATATGTTGTGCGTTGTGTGTGAATGAATGAATGAATGATTTCAAGAATGAAATAAGTAGGTAAACAAGTAGGTATATGTACTCATTTCGGTCCCTTGTTCCGAATTTAGCACTAAAGCAAGTCCGACTAACCTATTGCAAGCAATCAAAAGAGTGTCAGCGAGTATTTTCGCTCGCTTTGTAATGTCACTACGACAGATTAATGAACAAAGAACTCACCAGTGATCTACTGTGAAAAGGGATTTATACCATCGTGCTCGCGACTCGTCATTCGACGAAACGTTCAGGTAAATGTTCCGGCGTAGACGACCTACAGACATTCGCAAATTATTCTTTATAGTCGTCGTGAAAAGTACAAATGAACAGGATTTAGATGTTATTTTGGGTTCAAAGGAACGAATGAACCAAGCTATTATCTAATAGGGAACGTGAGTAGACACAGATTATTAATTCATAGATCAGCACACCAATGTGTAACATTGTCATTGTGCGTTTTTCCACTGTCCTGCACCGACATGGGACGACTGCTAGGTAGATGAAGATTGAGGTTCAATGTATAAATTGGAGCAGTTGCCGTCGATGACACGTGGAAAGGGATATACTTTGATGCTTTTTTGTTTCCACCGACTGCCGGACAGTGAAGTAATGCTAGCACACGCAGTGACTTTAGCCGCCGCGCCGGCTATTTCCAAATCTAGATACATAAGACTCGTACTCGTGTAGAAAAACCGGCGAACTGAACCGGCGAGCTGAGTGGCGATCACACACTCGCCTCGTAATTCGTACAATTATGTAAATCGAATTAACTAGCAATATGTATTCACTCACGTTCTAAGATTGATGGCGCGAAAATAGTCAACAGCCTGTGCCTCCTCCTCCTCCAATGATTTATTAATATCAATCCCAAGAATATAGTTTTTGACCTTTTCGATATAGATTTACCTCCGTACATCTGCTAGCAAACGAAACCAATTTACTGTATCGGATTCATAAACTATTTACGGGCTGTATCGAGATTCTTGTCACGTAGCGGGATCCGAGATATTGCGTGGTGGTGTTGCCATATTAAGCGCGTTTGTGTTTTAATTTCAGGAATTTTCGCGAGCTAGAGGTGGGTATTTTCTTTGGAAATAATTATGTTGGTGAAAGTTTGTGCTAACGAAGTTTGCCAATTGCCTAAGTTATTTCGTATTAATTTAGATAGATTTTGAGAATTAAGGCAGCAAGTCCGAGATAACTTTTATGAAAAGAGCCGTGATTTAAATAAGGGAGGACGGACTCCCGTTGGTCTCGTGGTTGCAAGTGCGACTGCTGAGCGTGGAGTTCTGGGTTCCATTCCCAGGTCAGGCAAAGTCTTATTGGGTTTCCATTAGGAATTTCTCAGTAACAGCCTGGAGTTTGGCAGTTGGCGGTGTGATACCCCCGTGTCTCG
Organism: Oligia latruncula; assembly: GCA_948474745.1. Lineage (NCBI taxonomy): Eukaryota > Metazoa > Arthropoda > Insecta > Lepidoptera > Noctuidae > Oligia > Oligia latruncula. Next base: position 3,887,870 of record OX419684.1, on the reverse strand, counting down.
GAAAGCACGTTAAGCTGTTTGTCTTGCGCCGATCTCTCTCCGGTCGTGTCGGATTACGTGCCGATCCCATCGGACTATGAGAGTGAGGGAAGACAGAGTGCACCTGTGTCTGCGCACACACTTGTGCACTATAACATCTCCCGCGCCGAAGGCAAGTCTCCGTTGAGTTTGGCCGCTGTGGCCGAAATACGGTCTGGAGGACTATTGATCTTTTAGTCTAAGGATATACTATGTTTTTAAATGTAAGTGTGAAAGAACATCTACAATTAAATCTAGAACCATCATAGAAAACTTTAACTCTCTTATAAATCCGTCTATTTTGGTACAATTACGCTCACAAACGCGCATCATGCTTTATAAACAACGCAGTGCAGCTTATGTGGATATTGTAAGTACATAGCACAGTGTACAGCTTTGTCCCGACTAGCCTGCGGTTACGCGACTATTCGCACGTATGGCCCGACTATTTACTAAGAGCAATACACACCACGTGGTGGCAAATGTATTGCGAAATTATGAGAGTATTTTGGACAATGAGTCTAGTCAAGTTTAAAGTTTTTTTTTTTTACCGACTTCAAAAAAAAGGAGGTTATCAATTCGATACGTATGTATGTAATATTATTGGAATTGCATTATATTCACATATGATGATCTATTAGGGCTTCCAAACAAATATACAAAATTTCATAGACGTATGTATGTATGTATGTATGTATGTTTGTCCACGCATATCTCCGGAACTATTAATCGGATCGTGACCATTTTTTTTTTATTGGCTTACATTTTCTTCAACTTAGGGAACAGTGCAAGTTTCATCAAGATCCATTCAGTAATTTTCAAGATATGGACTAATACGTGTAAGTGTGACGGCCTGGCTTATTGCTAAGAGCTACGGGTGTAGTGTCAAAGGGAAAACATCTCAAAACCTTGGTCAAATACTAATAACTAGTGCAAAAACTAAAAATTACGAAATAAAAAGTAATTTAAAAAAATTAAACCGACTTCAAAAAGAAATTAACTCAAAATTATGAAATAATTTTAATTTCGGAAGTCGGTGGCATAAAACTAAAATACAGATCCCAAGACACCGACTTCCGAAATTAAAATTATTTCATAATTTTGAGTTAATTTCTTTTTGAAGTCGGTTTAATTTTTTTAAATTACTTTTTATTTTATCGTTTAGGAATGCTCATACATTCTGCACTACCACGGGGAGATAGTGCAGTTATGTGAGACTCTAACCCACTAAAACTCCACGGTGTCCTCCTCTGCCGCTTACGGCGGGAACACGGGCACGCGTTAGCACTCATCCGTGAACCCACCGCGGCTGTCCGTCACCGGGCCCTCCTCTGGGGAGTACCTACTCCCCATCACCGGCGCACAAGAACACATAGCACGCCGTGACCACCCCAGGGACCAAACCAGCACATGGGCGCCAGACGACCCCGAGTCTGGGCACCCTTGATCCCCCTGCGACGGGTCAGGCCATTGGCCTCGCCGCCTGCCAATTATCAGTCAAGTTCAAACCTGCATCAAGCTTGTGAAAGGATCTTGATACCCTTCTTCTTTATCATATCGATGATTCCATTTATATCTACCTATTTATACTAATAATAAAGCTGAAGAGTTTCTGGAACTACCAGTCGGATTAGAAAATTTCCTTTTTTGCATTTTTTAACCCAATTCTTGAAGACGGTTGTAGGCTATTTAACATGACGCTTCGACCCTTAGGAGCCAAATAAAAATGAAAAAGTCGGAATACGATGTAACAGCGCGGGCGGGCGATAGAATGCGACGCGGTGGGTCGTGGGCTGAAATTTCACGAGGACGAATTCGCGGGCAAAACTAGTGTTTTAAATAAGCTTCGACCAGCACCCTAATTGCGTAACACACTATTACTCTCAATTTGAATCATTTTCAAGCATATTGCTAATCCATTGCTCCGTAAGTTCGAAAAATGTGTTTGCTCAACAGCGTAAATCACGCAATGAATGTTATTGAACTGTCAAAATGAAACCCATTGCTACTGATAGTGTGTTACGCAATTACCCTGAAGAATTTGGACACTTGACGGCGTTATCGTTGGCCGCATAGGTCTTCAATAGCGCAGGATTGATTTAGCTTTATAATAGGACATGGATGTCATATGCATACATTACACGAGCTTCGAATATTATCTCCATATCGCATTGTCATCTGTGCCATAGGTTTTATTGAGTCCAGTGCAACCCAAGCTTCCACAAATTGAATTAAAAAGATACTCCCATTCATTGACATCATCAAACTTAAAATCGATCAACTCGCGAAATCGCGAACCTCATCATTCGAATTAAAGTGCACTTAACGAGATCAATTAAAAGCGACATTCATTCGCCAAATCGATATTCGAGTTAAGTGAGTACCGATTCCGATTACGGGACGCCCGCCGCGGCTGTGGCAACTGAGTGTTCTGTATCGATTCATACGATGGAATCGAATAGTCTGGTTTTAATCGATAAGCTTGTTGTTAATTGGTTATTAAATTGTTGTTCGACTATGAAGATTATGTGGTTTAACGTTTCGCTTTGATTTTGTGATGAACTGAATATAGATTGCGCGGGTTTATTCATTTTGTCTGGATTTGAAATAATTGGTGATTGGGTTTTGATATCGTAAGAGATTAACGTGTAATAGGTGTGCTTTGATGAAAATCATCATGGTCAATTAATTGTCAACATAATGCAACGTTTTAAATCAAATAGGTAAGCTTTTTATAAAGTGCACAACTTGATTGCGTCTGGACTCTTTCAGCATAATTTTAACTATGGTTAGAGAGAATTCTTCATAGCTTTCTATACTACACACATCAAAAGTGTCTAGGGATCAACATATATTTTTGCAATAACTTTTCTCCTGATTGATATTAATTAAAATTTTCTTTAAGGATTCATCAAATAAAGTGTTTTCGTTTGTCACAGTAACGATAAACCAAGTCACCTTTGCATTAATAAAGACATTTTCCATTTTCCTAATAAAGGGATTTTTGACATTTGAACCACTAACACAAAAGTTCGAAAAAAAGACTGAAATAACAGTTTTCTTTAAAATTTTATTGGGTAACTTAAACAATTAATAATCCGTGTTTCTACCGCGAACACTAAGAACACAAGAACATCGGTTTGGCATACTCAAAATGAGTTCATCCAAATCACGCTGTGGAATGGCCGCCCATGTTCGTTGCAACAACAAAAAAAGGTCTTCTTGCGACTGGATACCCTCCATATTCGGCAGAGCTCTTCTCTGTAGCATATCCCATGCATGCTCAATCGGGTTCAAGTCTGGCGACTGAGCAGGCCAGGGCAGGACATTGATGTTAGCTGCGGCGAGAGTCTGTCTTACAACTCTTGCGGTGTGCGGTCGTGCATTATCATGCATTAACTGAAATAAGGGACCGATTTGCACTTGTAGAGGAACGATGACGTCTGATACAATCGTCTCAGCATAAATTTGAGCGTTGAGGTTGCCTCTGATCCAAATCAACTCAGTTCTTCCGCCGATCCAAATACCCGCCCATACCATGATGGTTCCACCACTATAAGGATGGACTTCCTGGCAGGATTTTAATCGCTGTTGGCGTCCAGGGGTTCTCCAGTGTCGTATACGTCTTGTATCCGGTCTCATACCAAAACGAGACTCATCAGAAAAGCACACGAAACGCCATTGTTCTTCTGCCCAATTTCTGTGTTCAAGAGCCCATTGATATCGAATCCTACGATTGTGCATTGCTATAGGTGGTACCCGTAGCGGTCTTCGGGAATGAAGGTTCACTTCATGCAAGCGGTTTCTGACTGTTTGGTCGCTAATTAAGTTCCCTGAAGAGTGATGAAGCCTCACGGCTAACATCATGGCGGTTATTGTTGGAGCTCTTCGAGTTAAGATTTGAATGTATCGGTCTTGTCTCCGTGTGGTGCAGCGATACCGTCCTCCATGGCGCTCAGCCACGGTACCAGTGCTTCGGTAACGTGTCCAAAGTCGACTGATAACACTCTGACTTGTATTCAGAGCTAAAGCCACAGTACGTTGCCGGGAACCAGCTTCTATCATTCCCACGGCTCTGAGCATTTCTTCCCTGCTTAAATGACGTCGCCGCTCCATAATAACGTTGGTTTTAATCAGTAGTAGGGAAACAGTAGCACTAATAATGTCTTCAATGCGTTGTATGTTTTTATAGGGAAAATATTGACAGCTGATTTTCATCTTTTACTCGAATTTGATTCACAGTTCCTGATTCAAATTATGAAATGCACCAAAAAGGATCCATATAAATTTATAAAATCATAAATTTATTACAAAGCCACATCTCAATCTCAAGAAATCCGCATAAAAATGCTTGATCCCTAGACACTTTTGATGTGTGTAGTTACGGTAAACTCCCTACGCTAAAACTTCGTAATTTGTTACCCTGTATAATCAACCAATACATTACCATTATAACCTCACAAAACTCCCCTAAATATGTACGAGTATGTACGAGATAATCAAACCGAAATAACACAGTATCCCATAAAAGCCATAAATTCAAACATTTCACATGGCTGCGCTCTGTAGGCGCACCCATTTCTTTCCCCAAAATTATAGCTCCCATCAGCTCCCAAAATTAACTAGCAATATATACGCACATCACGCGATCGGTTCCCGCTTGAGTTAAGCTGGGGCTACACTTAGCCCTGGGGGCCTAAAAAGGCCACTTTGGAGAATCATAAAAGGATAACATTATGAATTATAATATGGCGAAGACAGTCCGTTTTTTTCTTTTTTTTGCTGCACTACGTAGTTACCTACAATCAAAGAGATTGGATTGGATTGATTGGTATTTTAGCACAGACAAAAAAAAAATAACTGAAAAATGCTTCACCAATGGGATTTGATACGATTAACATAACAGTAAACTGTCCATTACGTTATCCTTTTATGATTCTGCCAAAGTGGCCTTTTTAGGCCCTCAGTACCAAAGACTACAATATAATGCTGTGTAACTCAGTACCTAAGTTAAATGTTCTGATTTAGCAATATCGATATATATAAAAGAAAGTCGTGTTAGTTACACTATTTATAACTCAAGAACGGCTGAACCGATTTGGCAGTAAATTGGTGAGGTTTTTTACTTATAGGAGTAGAGTAGGAGTAGTGTAGGAGTAGGGTAGGGATAGGGAAGAGTAAGGGGTAGGACACCACGCGAACGAAGTAGCGCCGGGCAGCTAGAAATAATTTTTATGGCAAAACAACGTTTGCCTGGTCAGCTAGTTATATCTAAAATCTAAACTAATACACGTTACAGTATTTTTGTCTTACGAAGCAACGCGTGCTTTACTTGTTTTAAGGCAAACAGGCGCGACACGCGAAATAATCGCGCGCGACACAATGCACCGCACGTTGTGCGACTTGCGGTGCCTTTGTGTCGCGCGCGATTTTATAGCGTGTCGCGCTTGTTTGAAGGAGCCTTTCACCAAGTGTACGCTGTGAATATGTGCATGAAGATGAGTAGTGTGAGCATATAACATACACACGTATACATACACGCACACTTCGGCATTATCTCGGACGGTACCAAGAGCTCCTGCGCTTACACACACATTCACTGCGTGTTTTTACACTTGTTACTACTAGAGATAAAAATACTGATAATATCTAAGGTGGAACGTTTTTCGAGCTGACTTTTTGACATTACCATCAAAAAGCTTACACACACATTCACAGCATGTTACTACACTTGTTACTACTAGAGATAAAAATACTGATAATATCTAAGGTGGAACGTTTTTCGAGCTGACTTTTTGACATTACCATCAAAAAGTACTAGTTTTTTTAATTATGAAGAGAATTGTGACTGTATCTAGCGTGGTGTCACATAGCTTGAGTGATATAGTAGCTATGTATATACCTATGTAGTATATACCTATAGTAGAGTGGGAGAGGTGGGTAGTAGTGTAGTGTGTATAGTAGCTGTGTACGCCAATTAAATAGACACAAAGTCGTTTAAGGCAAATTAGTCCCGCAGACACACTTCAGAATTTCTGACTACGGAGGTCAGAACACCCACGCTGTGTAAAATAAGCCTCATCATCATCTGCCTAGCCTTTTCCTAACTATGTTGGGGTCGGCTTCCAGTCTAACCGGATGCAGTTGAATACCAGTATTTTACATGGAGCGACTGCCTATCTGACCTCCACAACCCAGTTGTTGGGTAATACGATACCCCTTGGTAAGACTGGTTGTCAGACTTTCGGGCTTTTGACTACCCGTAACGACTGTCAATGAACCACGAATGACAGCCGGGACCAGCGCGGCGGCGGCGGCTCAACGTGCTTTCCGAGGCAAGGAAATCACGTTAAGCAAAATGTAAAATATCATCATTATTATACGAGAAGTCCACGTTCTGTGCTAACGATAACAAATTGAAGGATTTTCTAAGAATTAGATATTTTCATGGCTACAGGGCAAGACAAAGACCCAGACAAAATCGGCGAATTTTGAAAACAAAGAAGACTTGACCCTTTTTTGTCGTCTGTAAAATTATATTTTATTGTTACAAAACAAAGCATGTCTGCTATGTTTGGAAACTCTTGAAAGCTAAGTTTCCAACGTCAATCAATTATGTAAAGTGTTGCTATGTTAGGCTGAAACTTCAGGAATAGTTTATGAACCAGACCTCTGGGATCTGAAAATGGTCTGTATGTTTGTATCCTCTTGTGGTTGGAAATAGATAATAAATCGATGGTAGACATTGTACTTGACTTTTGTAACTTTTTAGTAGTAAATGGTGACTCTTCGATATCCGTGGTGACTCTGAAGAATCGGATCCAAAGTATAATTCTCAATTCTTTATTGCATTCCATAATGTTGGTAAACAGTTGGAAGGCTTAAAATTATGGAATTAATCATGGTATCGGGCTCAGCATAGTAGGAGAGAGGAGGATTCGTATTGGATCCGATTTTAAAGCCAAGTTATTGAAGTGAATACTTCTTTCGGCGCACTTTGCGTTCTTTCTGCACAGTGAACGAAACTGAACCGTCACGACGGGTTGGTGACGCTAAATTGGGTAGGTATGCTCGTGTATAGTCGGTCGGTGACGCTAAATCGGCTTTACTCGTCTGCAGTCTGTCTGTGATGGTGAATCTGGTTTACTCGTCTGCAGTCAGTCGGTGACGCTGAATAGAAAATACTCGTCTGTAGTCGATATACTGAATCAGGTATACTCTGCTGTAGTCAGACATCTACAGGCCGAACATTAATCAAAACGGATTTTCTCACAAAAAAAAACTTAAACCTGAATTTCACACCTACAAAAACACTACAAACTGAAAAATTACTTTAATTTCGGAAGTCGGTGTCTTAGGGATCAGTATTTTAGTTTTTGCCACCGACTTCCGAAATTAAAGTTATTTTTCAGTTTGTAGTGTATTTTTTGGAAGTCGGTTTTTTTTTTGTTAAAAAGTTTTTATTTCTCGCTTTTTAGTGGGTCTATTTATAATTTATCTAAGTTACAATAGCCTAATGTCAACTTGCCCATCGCCTTTTTATAAAATATTCCTTTTCTCGATGCAGGGACGTTAATTGTTGAGGAGTTCTCCTTTTATTAGTTTTTAGATTAGATGCTGATAATCCTGGCTGCAGCATCAGGCCAGACTTATGTCAACATTGCATTGAACTTTAAAAATTAGTCCTGTTTAAAATGAGCCCAAACACGACTACGGTGCTGTAATTTAAAGGTTGGTACTTTTTCTGATGCTCCTGGCTTCAGCATCAGGTCTTCGGTGTTCCTCAATAACAGTACGTTTATCCACACATCGAGCCCTTTTAAATGAGCCTAAACACGATATATCTGCTGTTAGTTGTCGAGGAGTTAGGTACTCTGCAGACTATCCTGACTGCAGCATCAGGTCATGACTTGATGATCATGAGACCAAATGTGGCAAATGCCCTATCAAACATCAAAACAATTTACTAAAACAGTCCTTGCCTGTTCGAGTAACTTCTTACTGTTAAGGAGTTGTACCTTTCATCATCAGCCCAGCTACCTGAGATGGTGACAACCATACACAAATACACAAGATACTTCATAAAATATGCGAAAAACAATAAGTGAGCCTATAAAATTTGAGGGTTGCCCTCGATTTCTCTAAGATCCCATCATCAGATCCTAACTTGGTGACAATGGGACCACCTCAGAACTATCTACTTTCGAACAAAAAAAGAATTTTGAAAATCCGTCGACAATTGGCGGCGTATTCGATGAAAAAACATACAAAAAAAAAAAAAAAAACATACAAACACCCGAACATAGTACCTCCTCCTTTTTGTAAAGTCGGTAAAAAAACTAAGACTTTTGGCAACAGTACCTCCATAATGAGGGCTTGTCTCTCGAGGTGAAGCTCGAGTGCTCAACCCTGAGAGCCGTTCGCGTCAAGTGTAGCCCAGGCCTTACCGCGAAGAGTTCGTTAGGCGGGAATCGAATCCCGGGGGAGTAGTTGACCTTAACTGTACTCTGTTAGGTAGGACGTGAGCTGAATAAAGGGAAATGAGTACAATCGAGGACGAAAGTGTTCATTTGGTGTGATTGTGTTAGACGCTGTTAGGATTGTTTTATTGCTGAAATTATGTGCTGTTAACTACGAATAATAAATAACAGTCAAGTAACTCAAGCTCAAAAATGGCACCACGCAAATGTTTACCGTGGTGGGCGTTGCCGAAAAGGCCACCGCGCACCAGAACCAATCACGGCGCTTGCCGGAATACAACGCTTTACGCGAGCGCTGCTGATTGGTTTATTTGCATGTGTGTTCTTTTGTTCGAATACTCGAGGTATTTTGTCAATGTAGTGAAGTTTGGAGCCGAATTTCTCGTTGATTTTATTCATAGTTACGCTTCCTGGCTTAATATTCGTAGGCTGTTGTTACATGACCTAAAGCGCGGTCACTGTCGGACTGCATAGAAAAGAAAGAGAAGCGCGATGACACAGCGCTGGTAATTTATTGCAAAATAAAGCAATTATTTAATAACAAAAAATCTATTGTTCGGACTAAAAAATTAAAACACTAGTATTTTAGTATGTTGCTTGCAGAATAATCTGGTAAAAAATCAGAATGATTGTATGTATATTAGTATGGTTTTTATTGTAAAAAGAAAGTTTTTAGAGGTATCTTCATGATTTTTTTCTATCGTATCAAATTAGTTTATTATGTTTTCAACACACTATCTACCTAGCATATATCCTGAAGAATATCATATATTTTTTTGTTTTTGTTTACTGTAAGTCGACCATGTACTTTTATTGTCTCTAAAACTTGCGTTTTTTGTGTTTAGGTCCTTTAAGCCCCTTAAGTCAGACTGTCCAAGTTCAGTAAAGTAACATTGGATATTTCTAAAGCAATACTTGTTCCTTTTACTTCCAGTGGTTGGAAGTCACCGGCGCTTTGAAATAAAATTGAATGGCGGAACGTCTGCTTTGTACATTTTTTTACCTTTCGTAGATTGCATCGCAGACCTGTGGGTTTACAGGCTTTTACCGATAGATAACTTCATATTTTTATTTTTTACTAGCTGCGCCCCGCGGTTTCATCCGCGTAAATGTCGATCCTGTGGCAATATCATGGATAAAAAATAGCCTATATGTTAATCCAGGGTGTCAGCTACCTCCATACAAAATTTTATCAAAATTAGTCCAGCCGTTTGAGCGTGAAGAAGTAACAAACATATAAACACACAAACTTTCGCCTTTATAGTATTAGTGTGATACTTTTCCTGTTGTTATATTGTTTTATGGTTTGTCATAGCAAGGTGTAGTAAGGTCCACGCAGCGGGGTAATTGCGTAACACACTATCAGTAGCAAAATTTGCTACTGATAGTGTGTTACGCAATTACCAATTGCTATTTAATATATTTAATAGCAATGGGTTTGATTTAGACAGTGCAACAATATTCATTGCGTTATTTACGTTGATGAGCAGACAGTCAGTCACTTTTAAATCTATACAAGTTGGGTTAGTTTACACCATTTATAACTAAAGGACGGCTCGACCAATTTTTATTATCTTTGATTTGTTGGATTTCTCTGCGCCCCCAATAGCAGAATAAATATTAAAACAAGGGAAACATTCACAAAAAAAAAATATACCTACATATAATTCATATTCTGAGGCAGTACGAATTTCGCCGGGACAGTTTTTCATAAAATAAAAATTTCCAGTCAGGCCATTTTCCAGTTTAAAATTGTACGTTTTTTAAGTTTTATTTTACATTAAATAACTCGCACAGTATACTGAAAGCTATCAATTTTATTTTGTCATCAAAATGGGGCACTACGCATTCAATAGTTGTATGTTTTTATTAATTTCCTGCAGTGCCATCACTTTCCTGTGTATCGATTTATTGCCTGTGCCTATCATTTCAAAAATCCATACTAATATTATAAATTCGAAAGTACCTCTGTCTGTCTGTCTGTCTGTCTGTATGTTACCTTTTCACGCCTAAACCACTAAATGGATTTCGATAAAATTTTGCAGAGAGATAGATTGCATCCCGCACATAGGATAGTTTTTATCGACATACCTCGCGGGCGAAGCCGTTGGCGGAAACTAGTAATACTATAACAATACTATCATAATAGGTGCTTTATATAATTTTTTTTTTATATTCCCGTAAGCCTCCTGTCTGTATCCAATGGGATTGATTTATATTGAAGTCACCGTCTGCTCTCAAAACGGTGATGGAAAACATCGTGAGGAAACGTCATGTCCTAGAACCAAAAACTCAAAGACATGTGGCGTCTACCAGCCCTCATTGGGCCCGCGTGGTAGATTACGGCGCACTCTCACAGAGCCTGTGTCCCAGCAGCTGCAGTGGGAACATTATATGCTAATTATGCTAATGTTGAAGTGTGTTTAATGTGTGCCTTCTAATGTTATTAGCAGTTATGGATACATCAAAATGTCTGTGGTGTTTGCCTGTGGATCCAACCGGTCTATTCTGTCAATATCTCACCATGAAAACTTAGGTGAAGTGAGCTGACAATAGTGTCAATCCCTAGTGGAATGACCGCTTCGCTTCTAGCTCACTTCTATAAAATGACAAATAAATGTACCCCTTCTTCGGTGGTGGTGGCATAAAATCTGCAGTATTTCCTATAAAAAAAAAGATATAATAAATAATAATCAACGCAAAATCATGCTTAAAAACAATAAAAACAGTCCAATATTAACGGAAGCACGACAAAAAGCTGCCATTTCCCGAAACAAATTAAACCATTCAGTTGCACCTTGAAGCTCCCTGAAACTGCAACAATTTATTAAATCAGATACGCAAGCCGTCGACGGAAGTGTGAGAATGGCCTCACGTGTGAACACGTCCTTCCTCCTGGCGCGTCAGGCCGTGCAAGGCCTCGTCTCACTGCAGCTTTCATTATTCAATTCTGTTTTTTTTTTTTTGTTTTAAATTTTATTTACTGCTGCTGATTTTATTTACAGCAGTGTCTGCGACATTGTTCGCGTGTATGTCGAAAAACATATGGGTTTTATTTTTTTGCATGGAACCCTACTTCTTTTTCTAAAATAAAAGTAGCCTAAGTTACTTCTTATAACATCAGCTATCTACCAGAGAAATTCCCGCGGTCCAGCCGTTACGGAGGTTAGCCGGAACAAACAGAAAAACAGAAAAAAAAAAATTATAAGTACCGTACAAAACTATAAATGTACTTTCATATACAGACGCCAGCACATCAAGCTACTACAATCTGTCAATTTCTTTAATAGATTTCCAACTTTATCGCTAAATTATAAGGTTCAAAGTTGATTGGGAAAATTTGACAGTTTCGGGTAGCTTGATGTTATGGCCTCTGTACATTTAGTACAAAACTGTTACTTTGACATTATAAACTACACTTTCATTTAGCGGCCTTTCTGACTTTATTCCTTTTGCTCAGCTCCTAAGGGTCGTAGCATGACTTTTCTCAAAAATTAAGCTATCAAAGGCAAAAATATTATTTTTCAAATCTGATTGGTAGTTCCGGAGATTAAATCCTACATACAAACTTACACACAAACAAATTTTACCCCTTTATAATATTAGTATAGAAAAAAGCTTGTCATAATCTTGCGATATTTTCCAAACATCGGAGCAACTTCGGCGAAAATAATTTTGCCAAAACCAACACCGTCACTTTAGACAAAGCTTCATGATTTTCCTATAGTGACTTTTAAAATGCAGTTAGAGTAAAGTGTTACCGTATAATAAATCGAGTTACGGTGTATCAAAGCGGAAACTCCGGCGTGACGTCATTGTATCCTGCAACGTGTGACGTAACACGCTTCGAGGCGGGGAAAGCGTCAGCTGCTGAAAAATATTTATTGTTTATTCTTCTTCTACAGTTTATTATATTATACCTACTTAGGGCTGATTTTTCCAAATTTTATCGGAGATAATTTTAGATAAAAACGGAGATAATTTTATCGGTGATAAATTTAGATAATTTTATCGGTGATAATTTTAGATAAATTTATCGGAGATAATTTTACATAATTTTATCGGTGATAAATTTAGATAATTTTATCGGTGATAATTTTAGATAATTTTATCGGTGATAATTTTAGATAATTTTATCGGAGTAATAATTTTGAATTTTTGACAGTTCCTCCATACAAAATCTGTCAGACGTCAATTTTATTCCATGAATAAAATTATCTATCGATTGAAAAATCACGCACCTTAGAAGGTGTAACAAGCAGGTACTTAAAAACACCTTGATAAAGGTTACAGAATTATAAGAATTACGTATGAGTATTCTAAATGCGAAAGTGTGTCTGCATGTCTGTCTGTTACTTCTTCACGCTTAAACCGCTGAACCAATTTAGATGAAATTTGTTATAGAGATAGTTTGAGTCCCGTGAAAGGACATAGGATAGTTTTTATCCCGATATTCCCACGGGATCGACACTTATGCGGGTAAAACCGCGGGGCGCTGCTAGTTGACCATATTTTATTCTTAGGTCAGTTGAGGTCACTTTGCAAGGCCTGGTTTTGTGCTCCATCATCATTCTCTTGTCTTATTGCCAATTTATTTTGGGTCGGCACCGTATATTATCTTCTTTTTCCATAGTACGAAAAAAAAAAACTTGTCGTTTGCTGGTGTTTTAAACTAGGATCAAAAAGCTACATCGAACAGAACTTGCACTAGTTTCAAACTTATACAAGCGATAAAAAAATCTAACTTGTGTCCTTAGCCAAAGTCAATAGAATCAAACTTTGGTCATTCACTTACTGCACAACGAGCGTGGTATCGGTCCAGCTGAAGTTGAGGGGAAACAGGTTTAAACATACATAGATAGGAACTATAAAACTTTCAGAACTTGCAACAAACGTTAAACAGTATACTGCAAATTGGAGACTCCTGTTTGGTGCTGTTTGCCTGGTTACTGGATTAAGCTGATGCATCTGGAACATATGGAAGTAGTTGGATCGACCAAGATTATGTCTGGACTTTAAAAGAGACTGTAACCTCTGGGTAAATATTCGTAATAGTCCAAATCAGATTTTTTTTTGCCGGGAGAATTGTAAAATTCGGGAAAATTCTAAGTGCATTTTTTATTGTATGAATTACTGAAATTTGGACAGGTCAACGTCTGTCGGGTCAGCTAGTTTGAAATACAAAATTAATCGAGATAAATAAGCTACTTATGTCTGAAAGAAAGCCTACTAAAATTAATAGGTTGCCAAATCTCATTTCCTGTTTTTAATTTCCGTGATAAAACCAATGTAAATTTATTTCCGTTGTTCATCTTTTTCTAAGGGTTGATTTTTCAATCGACAGATAATTTTTATTCGTAGAATAAAATTGACGTCTGACAGATTTTGTAAGTATGGAAGAACTGTCAATTTTTTTAAATTATTTCTCGGATAAAATTATCTGGCGTTGGAAAAATCAGCCCTTAGACGTTCTATCGTTGTAAATATAGGAAAAATAAAAATTTATTTAGATGACGTTCGATTTGATGACTTCGGGGAGTTAGCCATCGGGCATATGACATTCGAAATCAAGCAGTAAACCCAATTTTAACGTCCTGTTAAAACATGCACTCACGATATTTATGCACTTATGCAGTATATGTGAGCATCCGCACGTCCAGAGACCACCCCAGCACGCACGACGGATCATGCGTGCACGCACGAATGTTACACGGATGTCAATGTGTTACATAAGCACTACTAAACAATACTTACCTTGATAAATGTAACCAGTTACTTAATCGCGTAGCACATTATCAATATCTGAATAATTTTGAAGGATATTACTAATACATTGCTTCATATGTTCGAAAAATTTGTCCGCTCAACAACGTAAATAACGCAATGAATGCTACTGTTAGTGTATACCGCTGTATTACTTACGATACGAAAGCTCAAAGACAAGACATGAAGTAAATTGGCATTTTCTATCATAACACAAAATCACGTCTTTATACCCTAGGGTTAGGCAGAAGTGTACCCTCATTTCGACAGTTTGGTTTAAGTCTCATGTAATATTGGGCGAGCCTATTGCCATCAAGTGGGCACAAATCCGGACTCCAAGCTGCCACTGAGATATTCCAGATGGAAAACCCAATAACACTTTGCCAGACCCTGCACCCTAATTGCGTAACACACTTATTACTCTCTATTTGAATCATTTTCAAGCATATTTCTAATCCATTGCTCCATATGTTCGAAAAATGTGTCTGCCTAACAACGCAAATAACGCAATGAATGTTGTTGAACTGTCAAAATGAAACCCATTGCTACTGATAGTGTGTTACGCAATTACCCTGCTGGACTCGGGACTCTGGAACAGTAGTGTTTATAACCAACTAGCTGCGCCCCGCGGTTTCACCCGCGTAAATGTCGATCCCGTGGGAATATCGGGATAAAAAGTAGCCTATATGTTAATCCAGGGTGATAGCTATCTCCATACAAAATTTCATCAAAATTGGTCCAGCCGTTTGAGCGTGAAGAAGTAACAAACACAAACACACACACAAACTTTCGCCTTTGTAATATTAGTGTGATAGACCAACGAGGCATTTTCAAAGAACCTAACAATATAATTTCACAGTCAAAGGAACGGAAAATTAAAGACCACATCAAAACCAAAGAGATACACGTAACATTTATTACAAAGGACAAAGGGAGACACGAACATAAATGGGATAAAAACTACATTATCCCGAAGAATTATTATGATAAAAATTACACATTAAACGACTGAAAGCATTTCCTTCATTAGGTTGTGGTACCATAACAGTCGCTGTTTATCTGCTTAATGTCCACGATAGCTACTTACATTTTAACACGACCAAGAAAGAAGACCTGCGTGGATTTGGAGGCTCCAGGAATTTCTAAGGGCCTGGTAGGTCTTTGTATACTGGTCAGGTAACTTCTGTTGACACTCTTTAAAGCTCTATTATGACGCTGCCGCGGATCCGATGGACTAACGCTCTCCGATCCTCCCAATATTTGCACCTCGGCTTGGCTCACGGAATTTTGTTTGACTTGCAATTCTTTGAGTCTGTCAAGTTTGGGGGTGTCTTGAGGGATGTTGTTGTGTTTGTTTATCTTTATTTTGTTGGTAGGGATGTTGATTTTAATTGAAAATTTAGTAGCTTCCGAGTTGACTGCGGAAAATGACGCAATTACTAAAACGATTCCGAAAACCATCCCTCTCACCGAGAGGAGGCCGGTGTCCCATCAGCGGGAACTTTATAGGCTGATTATGCTACTAAAACGATAACAAATCTGTGCTGTTCTATTGCGTAAAAGTCATAGAATAACGTTCAAAACAGAATTTGGACACTGAAAACTAGTATTGCGGATACCAAAGTGAATTTTTAACAGAATACTCTGTGACAATGATAAAAGAAACGATAGAATTCCGTTTTTAACAGAATAACTTTCTGTAAAAGCTAAAAGCCTTTCGATTGATGAAGAAGATCACTACAAAACGGAGCAAAACTTGAAGAGTGACAACAAATCTACATACTCAGACCTTCGAGGAATGTATGAAAATAGAAAGTATGGTATAAAAACGCTAACCGCCTCATAAATACACGGATAAAAGAGAGTTCCCATTCCGGTCATTACGTTTGACGCTAAAGCCGTCCGGCGGAGCGTTGCGAATGCAATCACAGATGCGGTCACCGTTCATCCTCGAGGCATCCGGCCGTCCGGCGGGATACCAGGCCGTACTAAACCGTGGCACACTCGTTTGTCTATTCACTTGGAACAATACTGTTTGCCTTACTGCGAATACCTTCTCGCTTTTAGTGTTAAGGTCTTGAATTGGATCAATAGAAGTAGAATCTTTGTAATTGGGACAAAGGAAGGCTTTAATTACCTACGTGCTTTCACTTATTAGACCATTTCATTTACTCCATAAATAGTTGGAGTATTCGTTGTTCTATATTACCAACCTGCTTACCTGACATAAATATCACGACTAAGTGTTATGGATCTGTATGACCGATATTGTACCATCACTTTTTATTGAAGTGAAAACTTCTTTAGGCGCGTTTGCCATTTTTTGAGATGGGAAAAAAACCATTGAACTCGCGACACTGTTACCGACACCGCGCTACATTCGGATGTGTTCAGCTGACCTCAGGATGTACTCGGTTTTAAATCTGATATGTCAGTGAGTGATGGCAAAGTATTCTGCCGGTCGATTCTGTAAAAATCTCACCGTGAAAACTTAGGTGATGTAAGTTTGTTTTTGCTAGGAATTGAGACTATTGACAGCTCACTCCACGCTCACTTCACCTAAGTTTTCACGGTGAGATGGTTTCAGAATCGCACTGCTGTTTGTGTTTTGTTTTCACTTCCGTCGGTGGTCCCGGAGTGCCACTGTTTTTTTTTTTTTATTAGCCTTTAATGTTCCACTGCTGGGCGAAAGCCTCCCTACTCTCCTTCCACCTCTCTCTGTCCAGAGCTGCCAAGAACCAATATTTATTAAAGGAGTCCAGCTCATCGTGCCATCTCCGTCTGGGCCTGTCGCGATGTCGTTTTCCATTAAACGGGACCTACTGGGTCGTAAGTTTTCGTGCCAACACTTACGGCAAATAAATTGATTTGATTTGATTTGCCCCTCCTTCGCATGACTTACCATTTCATTTGCTCCTTACATATTTGGTAATATGTATTATTCTTTATTGTGTACTAGCAACCCGCCCCTGATTCGCTCGGTTTTTACGACTCGACTAAACATCATTACTTTTTTCTTTTATGGAAGATTAATATTAATGTATTACGCTTAAACTTTTCGGAATAAATTCTCTTAAGTGGTGGTGAAAATCGCATCAAAATGCGTTCCGTAGTTTAGAAGAAAAATGCGGTCATAGAGACAGACAAGAAAAGCTACTTTAATTTATAATTTATATTTGTTTATTTTCGGCCAGTTTTCGTTGCAGCAGTCAGTCTATCATCATAAAATAAAACTGGCCAAGTGCGAGTCGGACTCGCACACGAAGGGTTCCGTACCACAACGTTTTTAAAAAAGAAAAAAAAAATAACCTCAGTTGGTCTGATAGAGATTTTTTGATCCTTATAAGAAATAGGATCGTATGACATGAAAAAAGGTTTTTGTGAAAATTGCCCATTTTCTTGGTGTCTGTACATTTCTTTCAAAATCTGTGAATTCAGATTAAAATTTCTCAAAAAAAATTAAGGTTAGTCTCCTAAGACCGTTCCTTACTGCCCCGTTTAAAAAATCCATCCTGTATGTATAGATACTAGTTATAAAGGACAACCACACATTGTAGTATCGCTAACTGCACCCAGACCGCTATATCGGCAAGACAATCAATATTGTCTAATTTGCCTAAGTGAACGTAAACCACACTCATCTGTTCTAGACTCTAGAATGTGAGGAATCTGGCAGGACGACCTGTGTTATGTGCAGTGGCGTAACTATACCGTTGGGGCCCCGTGGCAAATTCAAGGGATGGGCTCAATGTAAAGAAGCTCACCCAACGTTATAGTTTTTTTACTAGCACTTTTCCGCCACTTCTTCCGCGGTAGATTTCATATTTTACCCTACAATATTTAACATCGGACTGCTTCGTTGGTCTAGTGGTCGCAAACGCTACTGCTGTCCTGAACATGAGGTCCTGTCCAAAAAATTTGACAAACACTGGGAAAAAGGTACAAAATGTTCGAAACCTGAATGATGTCCTTTGTTGCACATTTAAAAAAAAAGTTTGCATTTATAAACTTATGTTGGGATCCTCCTGTGCTCATGGCGCTCTCGGGCCGTGGGGCCCCTTGGCTGGGGCCCCGTGGCATTTTGCCCCAATGCCACCCTATAGTTACGCCACTGGTTATGTGCTTGAGACAAGTACCATTTGTCACAATTTGAACACCTTAGTGTGTTCCGTTTACCGTTTTCAATTTCCACCATCATAGATCTTTAGGCTTAGATAACATTATCAGCCTATAATGTTCCTACCGGTGGCTTCCTCTTTATGAGAGGGGAGTGCCTGCCTGCCTGGGTTGGAACTCACGAACTACAAGTCGCGATTCTGAAAAAGCTATTGCCACGATTATATTTAAACGTGTAATATTATGTAGTCGTGTAGCGGTATCTACAACGCCACATAAGAACAACGCGTCATACTGACGTCACACAAAATCCTGCATCTCGCAGGCAGAGTTTACCGCGCAACTAGCATAGATACAACTGGGCAGTTGCCCGCCAGACACAACACCCGTCTGGTCGGAGGATCCTCCCTTTTCTATAGAGTATGAGTGAACTTTACACCCTGTTCCTCATACCTCTTTAGTCGTAATATAGAATATATTATTATCTCTGGGACTTCTACTGCCCCCCTGAAAGTCTCAAACGCCTACGAGGGGGCGTTATCGTCCACATTGGGAACCTATTGTGTAGGAGCATGTAATTTTGCAAAAGAGTACCTTATTTAACGAAAGTGAGCACTCGAGGACATTAAATAGGGGATGGCACTTTGAATGGAAGATCGTCATTTTTGCCGATGGGAAATCCCATCGGCCACACGAACTGTAACACAATAAAGATCCGAGAAAAGAGCTTTTCCATTACTATCGTTATATTGGAGGGCTAGTTGTGTCTGTGGAGCGTGGGGAATGCGCTGCGTTTGAACGCCATCCTCTAGTAATGGGATCACTTTGGACAGGCAATGCTACAGGAGTCACTAGTGTGTCCAGTTGTCCACTCGCTCGGAACAATACTGTTTGCATTACCGCGAGTGCTTGACAATGTGAATTATACTATAAAACAGAAGCGTTTTATGTCAAAAGTTTGTCTACAACCACATTACACTAATGTTTTAAAGGCGAAAGTTTGTGAGTCTGCTGTTGTGTGTGTGTTTGTGTGTTTATATGTTTGTTACTTCTTCACGCTCAAGCGGCTGGACCAATTTTGATAAAATTGTGTATGGAGGTAGCTGACACCCTGGATTAACATATAGGCTACTTTTTATCCCGATATTCCCACTGGATCGACATTTACGCCCGTGAAACCGCGGGGCGCAGCCAGCTAGTGTTACTTAAAATCGGATTAAAAATTTCATAAGATAATAAAGTAATGTAAAATCTTCTGTCTACATTTTAGTACTCGTCCGTACTTAGACAGCCAGAGAATTTTAGGAGAAAAGAGCATTTTCATTACTGCTATAATTTTCGAGACAAAGCTAGTTATACGTTTGACCGTTATTTGGGTTTTGGGATCACTATGGACAGTGGCGCCACTGAAGTCACTAGTGTGTCCACGACGCGAGTGCTTGCGAATACTTGCAGAAAGACCTTGGTTTTTGTTGACTTGCACATCCCCCCCCCCCAGTTTTTTTAAGTGAAAACTTCTTTAGACGGGTTGGGTATTTTTTGAGATGGGAAAAAACCATTGAACTCGCGCCACTGTTACCGTAGGTAAGTAAGCGACACCGCGCGTGTTTTGTTTGTAAGACGATTAAAAAAATATCCGCTTCGGATGTGTTCGGGTGTCCACGGGATGTACTCGGTTTTAATGTATATCCGATATGTCAATGAGTGATGGCAAAGTCTTATGTTTTCACTTCTGTCGGCACTCCCGGAGTACCACTGTTTTTTTTTCACACCAGCCTTTCACTGTCCCACTGCAGGGCAAAGGCTTCTTCTCATACAGGATGTCGTGAAAACTTTAATATTAACCAAATTGGAAGAAAGTGACTGTGTTTTCATGTTATTTCTTTTTGTTTGTTTCAGGTATGTAAATCGAGTAATAAATGGACGAATGTTGAACTACTTCAAAGCTTGCTTTGAGTATGTTTAAAAGTAAAGTATGTTTAAGTGAAGTATGTTTCTTTAAGTACCTATGTTTCTTGCTTGTAGTATGTTTAAAAATACCTAGTAAGTATCTAGAATACCTTTCTAGTTAAATTGGATACCTCGTTTTACTTTTATAAACATCATGAGTTGCGAAATCTCCAGGTAATACTTTAGTTTATACAACTTTTTCGTACGTAAAAGCTTTACCTACCTAATTTCTGAAAAGTGCTACCCACATCTAGCTGTGAAATCATTGTAGCATTTATTTAGAGAAAATGTAACTAACTATTTACACTAGATACTAATTAATATACAATAAATACAAAAACAAAGGACACTTAGGCGTCGAAGTACTCGTCTGCATCGCTGTCATTCGAAAACGTGCACAGAAGACTGGCAGCATTGCCACGTTGAATGGCAATGCTAATTCTTTGGCCAAAAACCGACCCAGCCCTCTGGTCACGTGAACTGTCGACCAGCTGATGAGACATTTCCTTAATAAAAAGGAGACGCATTTCTGTTTGAAAATAAAATAAAAAATAGAATGGGTCCCGCCTGCTTCCAACTTTCATTTCATTTAAAAATGGGCTTGTTTTTAGCTTTTCAGTTTTTTTTTACCGCAGTCGGGTTTTTTAGTTTTTTTAATTACCTTTTGATATCCCACTCGATGCATGGTATTAAAGAAGAAAAAAAAATCGAACTCCACGAAGTGGCACCCCAAATTCGCTATTTTACTTTGTTTTTTTTTTTAATTTTAATGTAGCCAATGACATTCGCGCTACCAAGACAAATCTAAAGACATATAATTTATCAAAATCCGTTCATTCGTTTAGGAGTTAAGAGGGGAAAAAGAAACACATACATACAGGTCAAACACATAACCCTCCTTTTGGGCTTCGCCGCAGTCGGGTAAAAATAACATACCTACCAACTTTAACTGCGAAAAAAACATACTTCGTATAAGACATGTATGGCTCAAAATGCTCTAAATGGTGTCAACTATCACCCCCTTAAGGCTTTGTATCCAGCTTCCAAACACCCTATCAGCCACTATTGCAAGGCATTCATCAGAAAAGAAAACATTCTAAACTAAACTTCTGAGTACACAAAACCGATATTATTTTTCTTAGAATCGTTGACGCCGATGAAATATGTAATCCGTAAAGCACCCAATATTCTTAAGAAAATCATCAACACAAATGTAAACGAAATTGATTGAATACCGAGTGAAAAATCACCTGCACTGAAATGAAAAGAAGAAGAAACATTTTGTTATTTTGATTTCCCTTCAAAACGAATGAATGGATCCATTCTTGCTGAGACATTTCATTTTTTCACCTTGATATTCCCATACTGATTTGTTTATACAACATGCTATGCGAAACTAAACTTTACTGCGTAGCGATACGGTGTTTATTGGCTGTGAAACCAAAATTTCCATTTGAACGAAGCTGCTTTGAGTCTGAAGGAGATATATGGCTTCGAGAAGGCGCGAATTGACATAATATTGTCCTTTGTGAAACGTGGAAGCGTTAGCCTGTGAATGGGACGCTTTAAAGCGAAAATTTCCTAAATGCCATAAAATTCGGGCGTGGTACGGAAGTCGGAGTTACGATGCGACTCTTCTATCAAGTATCCGAGTTTTATCACAGTTTAAGTGACTTCAAAGGATTTTTACTATGATTTTATAACAAAGCTGTCTGAAATGTTTACGGTTCAGCGATTTTAGATTTTTAAATATTGGTGAATACAATCTTTCTAGATTAAAACTACGTTTAAGAAGAGATACAAGACTGACCAGCACGCGTAGCATGAGCACCGATTTGTCGACGGAAGAGTAGACAAAGATGACCACAGCACGCGTAGCATGAACACTTCTATCTCTACGAAGAGAAGACACATTGCTTTCTATACAAAGTGACATTTCTTTTCTTCATTTTTGACATACCGCCTAGAAATCTTTCTACAATCTGTCATTTTGTCTTTCGTTTCAAACGATCTTTGTCTAGGTCCTTTTATATGTAGACTATTTCAGAAGAAAGTTTTCTATCCCAACTGTCAAAATCACATTGACAACTGACAGTTGTCTAAGAGATTTTGTAATCGCCACAGACTACAAATGCAGTAGAAAACTTTGTACTCGACGGCCACAAAGTACAGAATCAAAAACAAAAAAAATCCTATGACAACAAAGAATTATTATGTAAAAGAGTGAATTTCGTAAAAAGTGCAGTTGACTCTTTCTATTTTGCTGCCGACGTACTGTCTACACGGAACGTCATCTTTCTCTTCTTTCTTAGTCTGTGGTCATCTTTGTCTACTCTTCCGTCGACAAATCGGTGCTCATGCTACGCGTGCAGACTAAGAAAGAAGAGAAAGATGACGTTCCCTGTAGACAGTACGACGGCAGCAAATTAGAAAGAGTCAACTGCACTTTTTACGAAATTCACTCTTTTACATAATAATTCTTTGTCGTCATAGG
Source organism: Oligia latruncula (assembly GCA_948474745.1). NCBI lineage: Eukaryota > Metazoa > Arthropoda > Insecta > Lepidoptera > Noctuidae > Oligia > Oligia latruncula. The sequence goes on along the minus strand of OX419684.1, from coordinate 3,865,049 downwards.
ATTTTTTTTTTGTTTTTGATTCTATACTTTGTGGCCGTCGAGTACAAAGTTTTCTACTGCATTTTGTAGTCTGTGGCGATTACAAAATCTCTTAGACAACTGTCAGTTGTCAATGTGATTTTGACAGTTGGGATAGAAAACTTTCTTCTGAAGTAGTCTACATATAAAAGGACCTATAAACAAAGATCGTTTGAAACGAAAGACAAAATGACAGATTGTAGAAAGATTTCTAGGCGGTATGTCAAAAATGAAGAAAAGAAATGTCACTTTGTATAGAAAGCAATGTGTCTTCTCTTCGTAGAGATAGAAGTGTTCATGGTACGCGTGCTGTTCTTTTTATGAGTACAGAACAACTTAACCTTTTCTTCAGGTTTTATTTTCTTACTTCTTAATATAGCCAAAAGTAATAAAAACATCTAAATTAACAAAATCACTCCTTACTAACTACGAACAAAACGAATGCTAATTTAAAGGTATAACTACACTATAAATTAAGCCGTCAACAGCAGCGATCATGACCCGATAACAAATGTGTTGTGACCCAAATAACTAGGTTTATGAGTTGTACTAATGTACGGTGGCCGTTTGTTGCGGATTTCACGGACACTTCCTGAATTTTATTTCATCATCTGCCTAGCCTTTTCCCAACTTTGTTGGGGTCGGCTTCCAGTCTAACCGGATGCAGCTGAATACCAGTATTTTACACGGAGCGTTATTGTGTAATACGATATCCCTTGGTAAGACCGGTTGTCAGATTTTCGGGCTTCTGACGACCCGTAACGACTGTCAAAGATCCATGAATGACAGCCGGGACCAACGGTTTAACGTGTTTTCCGAGCCACGGAGGGGTCTTGGTATGTAAAGATGGTCACCCATCTACGGACCAACCGCGGCAAGCGTAGCTTAATTAAGCACAAGCCCCTCCAATTACGGACCAATATTGGTTAAAATTAAGACTCTTGTATCTTTACGAATAATGAAGCAAAGCCATCAGTGCTTTGCATAGTAGACCGTCCCATATGGATGTAGCTGTCACAAGTGAAATTAGCTTACGAATCCATACTAATATTATAAATTCGAAAGTAACTCTGTCTGTCTGTCTGTGTGTTACCTTTTCACGCCTAAACCACAGAACGGATTTCGCTAAAATTTGGCAGAGAGATAGATTGCATCCCGGGGAAGGACATAGGATAGTTTTTATTATCGACATACCTCGCGGTCTATTTATATGCCCAGTTTGGCAATAAAAAATGCTACCATTAGTAAGCAAAACGATTCGTTTTTGTTTATTTTATTGGAATCGGCCATAAGTAAGACACAAATAAGTGCCCCCCGTGTTTCTTTCAGGAAACACTCTTTGTTTATTTAGAGGACATTCAAACTAAATATTGTGATTGCTATGCAAGACAAGTTTTGCATTACTGCTGCCAATTTTGCTGCTCTGAAACCTATGGTTCTCAACTCGACGAGTATGTTGGTTTTTTGTTGTGTCAGTTCACCTTACGAGATGGTAATCCTACTCGAGGATTGCGAAAGAACCCACTCGTTGTGGGAAATTACGGGTGCGTTCACCCTTAAAATATTTCAGTTTAATTACATCACTGTTATTTACTGAAATGTTGACGTACCTATTTGGGTTTTCGATTGGAATATACTCTGGAATGTAGACCTGCATTACACACTATGAATCGGAATCTTAATCATTTTGAAGCAAATTGCTAATCCATTGCTTCATGAGTTCGAAAGAATTTGTCTGCTCAACACGTAAATAACGCAATGAATGTTGTTGAACTGTCAAAATGAAATCGATTCCGATTGATAATGTGTAACGTGTAACCAACGAAAACAGCAATAGTCCAGTTGGAGGATGAGACCGGCTGATCTCCCACACTATTGATGTTGTATTACCTTCCTGAGATCATTCATATCCATGTGAGAAGCCCATTCCTTAGATTCTTTCAGACGTTCCCACTGCTGGGACACAGGCCTCTCGGTGAGAGGGAGTAGGCCATAAAACACCACGCGAGCCCAGTGCGGGTTGGTTAGATGTCACGCTTGAATTTTTGGTTCTAAGACATGCCAGCTTCCGCACGAGTTTTCCTTCACCGTTTTGAGAGCAGTGGTGATGAAATAATTTGCACAAAGTAAAGCGCCTGTCTGGATTCGAACCTACGACCTGCAACTCGTAAATCGCGGCCGTTACCACTGGGCCATCACTGCTCACAGATTTCTGGTATTCAGATCTATCCCTCACAGATCCCCCATCAATCCTCCACAAATATAGATATGTACTCTGAAGTCTATAACTCAAAACATGTCCACAACAGTCACAAGGCCAAATTCGACCATGCATACATCAGAACAAATAACAATATCAACGCAAAAATTCTAACAAATGTTTGCGAACGGTTCAGTGGCCGACCATCATTAATTTGATCTGACAAGGGTCCGTCACAGGACCTCAGTGATTTATTCCGGAGTTCTCTTTGATACCTAACACTGGTTGTAAAATACTGGTCTTCAATATGGCGACTGTCATTAGCTTTGTCACGAAAGGGTTGAAGTTTCTAGTGGTCGTTGAAAATGTAATGTTTTTGATTCGCGTGTTGTAACTTGGGAATTAGCTTTTTGGTTACTTATGTTTTTGGTTAAGGGAATGGAGAGAATGATATCTGGATATCTCGAACTAATCGGGAGTTAATAAAGTCGGAAAAACGTTGTTTAGCAAATTGACTCTGTCAATTTTAATCTCAACTATCATTCTTTGACAGTCGAATGAAATGGTTATAACACAGCAGATTAACCTTTGACAGTCAAATTAAATGGTTATAACACAGCAGATTAACCTTTTACAGTCGAATTAAATGGTTATAACACAACAGATTAACCTTTGACAGTCGAATAAAATGGTCAGATTAACGTTGTGTTTTAATCGGCTAAACAATCTATGCATTAGCAGAAATTTTTATAAGAAACGCGTATATTTGTAGAAAACTGTGACCATATGTAAACATAATTTGTTGCCTCAAATCTCTAAATTCTACTCACAACTCACAAGTAAATAAATCTCATCAAGTTAATATAATTCTAAGAATCCAATAAAAGCAATCAAGAGTACATAACTATCCACTAACAAGCATATCCAACTCAAGTCACTGCACTAGCTGTCACGGATAACATTAATTAGTGAAACCAGCGAAGTATCAAGTGTTCTGAGCGATATCACTATGTATTGCTTGCTAACGATATCACGATAATATTGCTTACTAACTACGGATCGTTATTCAACCTCAAAACTAGGCGGTAATGCCAAGTCCATCGTGTCCATGCGGTTTGTACCGACGCCAGCACATCAAGCTACTACAATCTGTCAAATTTCTTTATTAGATTTTCAACTTTATCGTTAAAGCATAAGGCTCAAAGTTGATTGGGAAAACTTGACAGTTTTGGGTAGCTTGATGTGCTGGCGTCTGTGCGAGGATTTCTCAGGAATTTAGTTTTAGTGGGGACAGTTATCTGGTCGATTTTGATTTGCGGTTATTATTAGGTGGTGGTAGTTGTGATTAGCTGGTGACTTTAATTATACCTACTGCCAGATCAGCTTGTACTTAACATTGGACTTCTTATGGAATGCTACGAGACGCGGTCGTCGAAATAGTGCCTTTCCATGATCGCATTACCATGGTTTTGATAATGTTCTGACTGACTGATGACTATAACTTAAGCATAGTTTACTACCTTTAGTAAACTATGCATCCTTACACTGTATAACTATTATATCCTTATACTATTGCAAAATATCCTCTCATAATAATGATGATTTTTGTCAACACTGCTCCAAACGTCTACTTACATATGTTGTTCATTAATTTAATATCGCAACGCATGCCAAAACTCTGAGATAAATCTTCTTTATCGCTATCATTGACCTTTGAAAAGAGTTTACATTTGCCGAGAGAAAAACATAAGGCTAACTAACACACACGTTTTTCTTGCGTTGAAAAACTACGGTTTATTCGCAGTGTCTCATGGTCATGTCATGTTCGTCAGTGTTGTATGGACTAGCACTTTGGTAGCTTGTTGACAGACACGTTTTTGAAGTGAAAACTTCTTTAGGCGCGTTGGCCTTTTTACCGACTTTACAAAAAGGAGGAGGTACTATGTTCGGCTGTTTTTTTTTTTTTTTTTTTTTTGTATGTTTTTTCATCGAATACTCCGCCAATTGTCGACGGATTTTCAAAATTCTTTTTTTGTTCGAAAGTAGATAGTTCTGAGGTGGTCCCATTGTCACCAAGTTAGGATCTGATGATGGGATCTTAGAGAAATCGAGGGCAACCCTCAAATTTTATAGGCTCACTTATTGTTTTTCGCATATTTTATGAAGTATCTTGTGTATTTGTGTATGGTTGTCACCATCTCAGGTAGCTGGGCTGATGATGGAAGGTACAACTCCTTAACAGTAAGAAGTTACTCGAACAGGCAAGGACTGTTTTAGTAAATTGTTTTGATGTTTGATAGGGCATTTGCCACATTTGGTCTCATGATCATCAAGTCATGACCTGATGCTACCTAACTCCTCGACAACTAACAGCAGATATATCGTGTTTAGGCTCATTGAAAAGGGCTCGATGTGTGGATAAACGTACTGTTACTGAGGAACACCGAAGACCTGATGCTGAAGCCAGGAGCATCAGAAAAAGTACAAACCTTGAAATTACAGCACCGTAGTCGTGTTTGGGCTCATTTTAAACAGGACTAATTTTAAGTTCAATGCAATGTTGACATAAGTCTGGCCTGATGCTGCAGCCAGGATTATCAGCATTTAATCTAAAAACTAATAAAAGGAGAACTCCTCAACAATTAACGTCCCTGCATCGAGAAAAGGAATATTTTATAAAAAGGCGATGGGCAAGTTGACATTAGGCTATTGTAACTTAGATAAATTATAAACAGACCCACTAAAAAGCGAGAAATAAAAACTTTTTAACAAAAAAAAAACCGACTTCCAAAAAAAACACTACAAACTGAAAAATAACTTTAATTTCGGAAGTCGGTGGCAAAAACTAAAATACTGATCCCTAAGACACCGACTTCCGAAATTAAAGTTATTTTTCAGTTTGTAGTGTTTTTTTTGGAAGTCGGTTTTTTTGAGATGGGAAAAAACCATTGAACTCGCGCCACTGTTACCGTAAGCGACAAACAATACCCGCGTTCGTTCGGCTGACCTCAGGATGTACTCGGTTTTAATGTATATCCTATGTCAGTGAGTGATGGCAAAGTACTCGTATTTATTTATACTTTTTTTTTTGCGGATGGGAAATCATCAAATGACCCCTCCCGCTCTGGGTGGAGCGGAAGGGAGTGTCAGACTCTTACTGACTAAAACCCACCCGTGTTCCTTCCTTAGCCCTTTATGTTCCGGGCCAGCGGTAACCCTTTCGGACAATCCCGCTGACCTATTCAGTGGCCTTAGTGTGAGTTTTTTTGACTCACGTTCGATTGCGGACGCGTTAGAATTTTGTATGGGAAATTAGGTTTCTCCTAGTGACCACCAGGTGGCGCTATAACTTTTTCCCATATAAAATTCTAACGCGCTCACAATCGAACGTGACTGAAATAACTTACACTTAAACCCCTGTTTGTGTTTTGTTTTCACTTCTGTCGGCACTCCCGGAGTGCCACTGTTTTTTTTCTACTGCGCGGTTTATTCCCCCTACCGTAAAGAAACCATGCCGTATACAAAGGGCCTAACGCTACTTCCGTAAACAGCGGCACAGGTATAGTATCAAACAGTCTTATCTTATGCTACATATCTCGATCACATCAACCGTCATTTCCAATCTCCAATATTTCTTCCAGCGCCGGAACACATCGGTAGTGTACCCGTCTATTTACTCCTAGACTTCGATAAGTAAATATTCAACGTGTATACCACCCCTTGCTTGCTCCTTATCACTATACGGGGCGGAGACTAATTTCCTTTCACCATCTTCCCCCTACACCATTATTTTGTTATCTCAAATCTGAAATATTATGGGGAGTGTTTTGAAAAAATCGTGTTGAATATTTAGCTTGAAGAGGGACGTGTACGTTACACTTAATGTTGGTATAAATAAACCACATATTTTATATATTTGATTGGGGGAATCCAATCGTGATAATTATTATTCTGGCGTCTACGATTTTCGCTGCATGAAAGTTTGCAAAACCATAATTAGCCTATAATCTTCCCACTGCTAGGACACAAGACCTCCTCTCTATGAGAGGGAGTTGGCCGTGTGCGGGTTGGTAGATGTCACTTCTCTTCGAAATTTTGGTTCTAGGACATGTCGGTTTTCTCACGTGTGAAAGTTTAAGGAACTTTCATTTTGAAATACGAGTATGAGAAACTGATGTCTAGAGCATTACTGGTATCTCATATTGTACTGATCTGATATAATTCGTATGATTGGCTAGATGCCTAGAATTTATACAGTTAATATTTACCAGAATTTCAATGAAGGATCTTATTCTGATGCCTATTCATCATTGGCCCTTTTCCCAACTGACTCCCAGTTTTACCAGACGCGGCAGAATATTCTGATATGCTTATATACTTAGCTTCCTATAAATTCTGTCACATCTATGAACAAAAAGAAAATGCTACAAATGAATGTACATTTTCCTTTTACAGTCTTGTTTACTCGTTCACTGTTTACTGTTATGGTTAATGTTGTTATAGCAACACTTTCCTTTTTGACGTCATCTAGTCTCTGCGACGCTCGTTTCATAAGATTTGTTTTTGCTTCCTCTGTTTCTGGGTTATTTACTGAAACACGACTGCTGAAGAATTATGTGTGTATTTGAATATTGCTAATAATATTTACTACATTAATATCATTATTTATAATGAAAGTCATAAAGTTCGTAAATGGCTATTCATGTCTTAAATAGTATAAACTAATTGACTTTTTACATTAGGCATTTAAAGCTCTCAAAATTCAATCATAAGTAAAGCTTAAATACCATAATAAATTAATATTGACAAACTTTCTGTCTTTAAACTGTTACTTCAGCATAACATACAGACTCAGTACCATCAAGTACATATTGATCACTATCGTGGCTGCTCCATCAGGAACTGGAGTGGTGGTGGTGCTGGTGGTGGCATCGACACTTGGGCCAGCAGTGGTAATATCAGTGTTTGGTGCATCAGTAGTAGTAACATCAACTGGTGCATCAGTAGAAGTATTGTCTCCACCTGGTGCATCAGTAGAAGTATTGTCTCCACCTGGTGCATCAGTAGAAGTATTGTCTTCACCTGGTGCAACAGTCGTGCCATCGATTACGATTACTCCATCATTCTCAGTGAAGTGATCTTCTTGACTGAAATCATAATTATAACTGTTTTGTTCATAGTCTTTAAAGTGGGTACTGTTATCATGAAAGTTCAAGTACAGGGCAGGTCAAGTTGACAGTACCTTTTTATCAGATATTGCAATTATGGCCCCGGGGCTTCTGGCTAAATGATAGCACACGTTATTCAGCTGCATTCGATTAGGCTGGAAGACGACCCCAACACAGTTGGGAAAGGCTAGGCAGATAGGTCTGCTTTCTGTCAACTATTGAGTTTAAGGTAACCCGTAACACTAGCTTTTGGACCAAAAATAATTGATTTTGGACCAAATAGGTCTGCTTTCTGTCAACTATTGAGTTTAAGGTAACCCGTAACACTAGCTTTTGGACCAAATACTTTTGTACACATTTCATAAACCTGCCAAACTGCATCAATACTCACCCTGCAGTTTGAATAGCTTCAATAATATAATCTGTCACCAACTCCTTAGCATCTAACGCTGCAACGAAATCTTCATGCTGAAAAGTGGTCCTTGCCACCTGACGAGCAATAGACTTTGGTATATCAGCTACCATAGCTAGCACATCATTTTCATTCAGTAGATTGTCACCCAGGGTGTAGTGCATTGTGACGAAAGTACTGATGAGACTTAGGTCGTATAGTGGGGGTTCCTCACTTCCATATTTGGCCAGATTTTCTTCAGCACCATAGTGGAATCTACGGAAGAGTTTGTCTCTAATGTTTTGACCGTAGTGAGCTATTTGTTTTAGTGCTGCTCCTGCTTGGTCTGTTGCCGCCGCGTTGTAGTTGCTCTGTAAAAATAAGTTATGATTTTTTAGATATATTTTGTTTGACTCTAAGAAGGAAGTATGTGTACAAAGTTGATTCCGAGAGAGGACTATACAATTACCAGTCGTCTTAGTTTGGAAGGATGATGTCTAGCAATGGATTGTGGACGATTAGGACAATTCTCAATCTAATCTCGATAAAGAGAGAGGAGAGAGAGAGAGGAGTGTAGTCTACACTATACAGCACTGACCTCTAACATGTATAATACAGGTCAGTGCTAAAAAGAAGGCGTGAGATTATGTAAGGGTGGTGACCCTTACATAATCTCACGCCTTCTTTTTATGGGGGTAGGCAGAAATTACAGAACGCCTCCTGCTACGAAAGCAACTGCTACTACACTACTGCATTAGCTGCTACTATTACTTCTATTAAAATAATAATAATATTATTTTTGTTAGATAACTTTCGGGTTTCAGACAAGTTATACAAAACTGCTACCTACTCTGTTCTAATATTTTTTACACACAAATGTACAGTGGCTATTCTGTAAAAATCTCACCGTGAAAACTTAGGTGAAGTGAGCGTGGAGTGAGCTGTCAATTCCTAGCAAAAACAAACTCACTTCACCTAAGTTTTCACGGTGAGATTTTTACAGAATCGACCGGCAGAGTCGGACTTTATGCCATATGCATTTTTTATCAGTCAATTTTTGGGTGATGCAGAGACAAACAGTGGTACCTAGATGCAATAACGAAAGAGTAGTTGCAATACTTCTGTTTCTTGTACTGAGCCTTGAGCTGAATACCGAAACGTTACATAAAAGTATTGTTTTCCCTCACAAGAAATATTTCCCCGACACAATAACTAATATGAACAATTGATTGGTTAATCGCGGTCACAGCTGAGCCAATAAAAACCCAAAGCGTGTATGTACAGACGCCAGCACATCAAGTTACTACAATCTGTCAGATTTCTTTAATAGATTTTCGACTTTATTGCTAAAGCATAGGGTTCAAGGTTGATTGGGAAAATCTGACAGTTTCGGGTAGGTTGACCTGCTGGCGTCTGTACAGTCATGCGAAAAAGTGCGGACATTAATAATTCACTCGTAGATTAACATTCTATGAATGAATGTATGGCATAAATATAGATTATGTATTTTTTTAATGTCATTGTTCCTACCTACATATGTATGTTGTTAATGTTTATTCAATCACATCGCATATAAATAATTCGTTGAACTGTTTCCATGGTAATCAGATGAAAAATAGATTTCTCTTGCATTTGTACAAAATTAATGAATCAGCTGGATTCTGCATAATTGTGTTATTATCCATATTTTAAGCTAAGGGCTGATTTTACAATAGTCGGATAACTTTTATTTGAGGGATAAGTATTTGTGGTGTGACAGCTTTTGTATAGAAAATATGTCAAACTGTCAGATTTATTCTTATGACAAAAGTTATCTGACTATTGAAAAATCAGCCTTATGCATGTTATTGGATTTTTTTATTAAAACCTCATTTAACATAAAAATATGTTATGGCTTTGCCGCAACGGGATATCTTTTTTTAAAGTTACTGTTTTAATAGACATCCAGGATTATAAAAGGGACATTAATTTAATTAATAATAGATAGAACAGCTTATATCAGAAAGGCGTGATCAAATGAAAGGCGTGATCAGATGAAAGGCGTGATCAAATGAAAGGCGTGATCAAATGAATGGCGTGATCAAATGAAAGGCGTGATCAGATGAAAGGTGTGATCAAATGAAAGGCGTGATCAAATGAAAGGCGTGATCAAATGAAAGGCCGTGGTACTGTCAAATTTAAGGCGGTGTACCAAACTCAAACTAATACAAATGTATCTATTGTACCGAAATCGTATGCGCAAGAAAATAATCAGCTATTCCATACAAAACTTCAATACTACCTATGTATGGAACAGCTAATTATTTTTTCACGACTACGATGTTGGTGCCATGGAGAAAGTTGTTCATTTCGATGGCCTGTACTACCCTTAAATTTGACCACATAATTATTTCTGATACATGCTGTATACAATGTTTTATTTTTGTTTACCTATTATAATAATAATCGTTATTATGATACACACAAGATTTATATTTCCGTGTTTTTGTAATCAGGCGCGCTTGAAGTTGAAACGTAAAATAATTTACTGCTATCATAAAAGTATCAAGTATTATTTCTGGTAACAATCACAATAAAGATTCCGGTATAGATAAAAAGGAACATAAAAATTGGACGATGGTAATAATGTTATCGTAATCCCATAGTCACTGCGAAATCAAACTGCGATTAAAACTGAAGATAATTTTATTATTGAAACACGTGGTCTTTGTAAAGGAATTCTTCCGGAAAAGTACCACCACAATACCTATTTCAGCGTTACTGTGTGGTGTTTGCGTTGATATGTATAAAGATATTTTATTTCTCATAGCACAGTTCACATAAAATAAGATACAAAGTGCTTACAAATAAATAATATCATATTTGCTTCTGGGGCGTTGGCGACGTTACAGCCCACATACTCGTACATGTTTATTAAATTTTACCTTAAATATATTTATACTATTACACTTCTTTAAATCATTAAACAGTTGTGCTGGAATCAAACAAAATTGTTTGTTTGCTGTAATTAGTCCGTGCACGTGCAGTCATTAGTTGAATTCATCAATTTCTTGTGTTGTATGTTATTGCTTTTTTATGTAGTTGTATGTTTGATACTACGGAATTCGTGGTGATTTTTTTTAATGAGAATGCAGGGTCTATATCCTTATCTGTCTTTGTTGTAAACCATTTTAAGAGATTGTTATTTATTTATTATTATTCCCAACAAGAGTAACTATGGAGTTTCTTGCCCATTGATCTTCATAAGAAACTATCTTTTGGATGGGCCAACTAGACTCAGTTCTATGTTCTAGTAAATTTTGACATTCAAAAGTGCCTTTCTTGAAATAAATTATTTGACTTTGACTTAAATTAAAATAAATATTTATTGCACCATTTTCGAAATTGCACCTACCTACTACTTTTTGCCCCTGCATCACCCAAAGGTTGACTGGTAGAAAATGCCTGTGGCATTAAGTCCGCCTCTGTACATTTGTACTGTGCATCGACTTGAAGTATTAAATAAATATTTTGAGTACCTACATACCCTCAAAATATTTATTTAATATTTATTATTATTTAACATGTATTATTAATATTTAGTATTAATATTAACTCGGAACCTATGGGTTCTGAGTTAAAAACAGGCACAACATCTGATATTGCAGACTACTTAAAATAGTTACTTAAAATCCCATCTGCTTGTTTGCAGGCCACAAAATAAAATGTATAATTAAAGATACTTACCAACTTAGGTGAAATATGACGTATGCCGAAGAGTTCACACATGTACCTGTACTGTACGTTACCGAGGCAGAGGTCTAGCGTTGGTAATATGTCTATACCGTCAGGAAGCATCTGTGTAGAGCCTGGTGGATACAGTTCTACTGCTCCCATTTCCACGACTGCAGCCTGGAAAACACGAACAATATAAAATTAAATGAATATAATAATGTACAGACTGAGCACATCAAGCTACCCGAAACAGTCAAATTTGCCAAATCAATTTTGAACCTTACGCTTTAGCGATAAAGTTGAAAATATTAAAGAAATTTGACAGATGATGTGCTGGCGTTTGTACACTCGTGGAATATGGGAGAGACATTTTGAACGGTGCAAGTAAAAAATGTACTTTTAAAGGTACTTCAACCTGTTTTTGAGGCGACTGTACCTACATGATGAGGACTTTCATATCTCCCTTGGGGCTGTCAAAGTTCTTATTCGTGTCTTTTTATTATATTGTCATCATCTGCTTATCAGTCTCTAGCTATAACACGAAGTTGGCGGCGTGGAGTGTAACTCGCACCCTAATTGCGTAACACACTATTACTTTCAATTTGAATCATTTTGAAGCATATTGCTAATCCATTGCTCAATATGTACGAAAAATGTGTCTGCTCAACAACGTAAATAACGCAATGAATGTTGTTGAACTGTCAAAATAAAACCCATTGCTACTGGTAGTGTGTTACGCAATTACCCTGCCCCGGTAAAAGTCTACTTTACGAGCCAAGCATCCATCTCACCATATTATTTTTATTAAATACATTTTCACGTTGTTATCATAATGTTAATACAGTTTTGTTACATCCAATGTAAAAGGACGATCCTATAATGTGATTTATAATGCCGCATTTACACAATCGCGCGAACCGCGAGGCCAGCCACGAAGCGAATAACGAACCCGCATGTGTAAACAGTGCGCTCGCTATTCGCCTCGTGGCTCGACTCGCGATTCGAGTGCTCGCGTTGTGAAAATACTTCACCCCGCGAATGTGTGAACAGTAGTTCGCGTTCGCGAAGGCCCATGGTTCATCGAATCGTTCGTCGAGCCACGAGGCGAATAGCGAGCACGATTGTGTAAATGCGGTAATTACATTTTGGTGAAAATACTTTGTATATAGCAAGGCAGGTTAATGATAATGTCTGCTATCATTAGGGTTACGGTTAGGGCCCACGCAGGCGCGGTACTGTATTCAATATAAAGTTTATCTTTTACATTTATTCTAGGAATGTTTCTTGGGACCAGAGGGCCGATTTATTCTAGATAATATAATGAAAGTAACTCGATAGAGATAACATTCTGGTAAATGGACATTATAAGGGACATTCCGCGAAAGGGACTATTTTACCAAGGGACATTTTGGAAAAGGGACTATTTGAAACCAAGGGAAATTTTGGGAAAGGGACTATTTGAAACCAAGGGACATTTTGGGAAAGGGACTATTTGAAACCTAGGGACATTTTGGGAAAGGGACTATTTGAAACCAATGGACATTTTGGGAAATGACTATTTGAAACCAAGAGACATTTTGGGAAAGGGACTATTTGAAACCAATGGACATTTTGGGAAATGACTATTTGAAACCAAGGGACATTTTGGGAAAGGGACTATTTGAAACCAAGGGGCATTTTGGGAAAGAGACGATTGGAAACCAAGGGACAATTTGGGAAAGGGACTATTTGAAACCAAGAGACATTTTGGGAAAACATTCTGAGCCTGAACGAAAGAAAGTTCTCCTTTTTTGAGTTCATGAAATTAAAACACCAAATCCAAGGAAGGGGTTAAGTGTCATTATGCTATAGCCGACGACATTTTCAAGTGATTCAAGCATTGATGTAAATGTAATAACATCATTTTATAGTTCTGATAACGCTGCACTAGACTGTCGGATTACGAAACGGTAATATTTTCACAGGTGGTAAAAAAAATAACAATAACGTTATTATGATAATAGATGGCGCCACGTGTCTTTCGAATCAAAAACAGGACAAAATCTGTCGGGTCAGCTAGTACTTACATAAATAAAATCAGTCATAGCAGCAGTTTCCAAAGTCTCGGCATTAGGGAAATATCTTTGATAGCCAACTCCTGCTAAGAGGTGTGCTGAAATCAGTTTCTGATTGTATTCCGGCAACATTGAAGCCATGATCAGGAACACTGTTCCACCCTAAAAAGAAATAATAGTATGTTTAAGAAAACCCTTGACAAAAACTGTACAATGTTTGTCGAAAGTTGGCATTAAATATTGATCATAGGATTCTACGTTCCGCATATTGACAAAGAATCAGCATTGCCATGCCATGAATAATAAAAAAATCATCCGCATCGTTGTCAACAGGAAAAGTGCCAAAAAGGCTGGTAGCATTGCCACCTTGTATGGCAATGCTCATTCTTTGTCCAAAAAATAGGCCAGCCCAGACATTGCCAAGTGTTTGGTCGTCACGTGAAGAGACGATCAAACACTTGGCAATGTCTCTGGAATTTATAAAATTCTGTAGACTGCTCTTGGGATATACCAAGTTTTTTTTTCTATTTCTAAATAGGTAATCGACTTCTGTTTTAATAATGAAGGTACAGACGCCAGCACATCCAGCTACTACAATCTGTCAAATTTCTTTAATAGATTTTCAACTTTATCGCCAAAGCATAAGGTTCAAAGTTGATTGGGTTAATTTGACAGTTTCGGGTAGCTTGATGTGCTGGCGGCATATGCGGAACGTAGAATCCTATGATGAATATTTAATGCCAACTTTCGACAAACATTGTACAGTTTTTGTGTGTCCTTCAATGTGTAATGGTAAGTTACTTACTTACCCTGACACTGAACGAGACACAATAGAAGTTTTATTTTCTAAATATAAATTCCATTAATACCTGAGAATGCCCAATATAATGCAGTTTGTCCCTCTTAGTAAATTCCAGAACGTAGTCGATCATAGCTGGCAAGTCATACATTCCGATCTCTTCGAAGCTAAAGTCAAAGAATAGGAACTTCTGCTGCTCATCATCGGGGTTCAAGGTGGTGTGGAATCGAGAGTTCTTGGTGCCTCGAGCATTGCCCATCCAGACATCAAAGCCAGCGTCTGCTAGATTGTAAGCTGGAAAAGAGTCGAAGATCTTATTGCCATTTACTTTAAATTAGGTGGTTCTTCAAAGAAAAGATGAATGAGTCAAATATGATTGTCTAGAAAAGTAGCGTGACAAAATATGGTTAGAGATATGATCTGCTGCGTCGACTACAAATAGATTGGGATGGGAATGAGCTCGCGAGAAAAAAAGGGAGGACCCTATTTTTTAGGGTTCTGTACCCAAAGGGTAAAAATGGGACCCTATTACTAAGACTTCGCTGTCTGTCCGTTTGCTGTCTGTCACCAGGCTGTATCTCAAGAACCGCGACAGCAAGACAGTTGAAATTTTCACAAATTATGTATTTCTGTTGCCGCTATAACAACAAATACTAAAAACACTATAATTAAATAAATATTTAAGGGGGGCTCCCATACAACAAACGTGTTTTTTTTCCGTGTGTTTGCCTTGTGGTACGGAACCCTTCGTGTGCGAGTCCGACTCGCACTTCGGCAGTTTTTTTTTCTATTTTAATTTAACTGTTCGCTGAAAAATTTGGATCTAAATCCGTTGTAGGAAGCATATTTTCTAGTCGCTAATGCTAAAATTGTAAGTTCGATAAAGGGTCGCAAAGACATTGAAGCGCAACCTGGACCTGTTACCATGGATTCAGGAAAAAAAATAAACAGCTGTTTCATTGAAAAGTGGAATACCTACGCGCAACATGTATGGAACAGCAAATTTTTTTTATATCCTGCTTTTATGTTTAACGCAGCGTTCAGAATCATGTGCTGAGTTTATGGTTCCAGTTTGCGTTTCTATGTCCCTGCCAACCTGTCATCATAATCAGCCTATATTGTTCCCACTGCTGGGACACAGGCCTCCTGTCTTCGAGGGAGTGGGCTATAATCTACCACGCGGGCCCAGTGCGGGTTGGTAGATGTCACATAT
Source organism: Oligia latruncula (assembly GCA_948474745.1). NCBI lineage: Eukaryota > Metazoa > Arthropoda > Insecta > Lepidoptera > Noctuidae > Oligia > Oligia latruncula. The sequence continues at coordinate 3,849,492 of OX419684.1, read as the reverse complement.
CTTAGAATTTTTGGTTCTATTACATGCCGGTTTCCTTACGACTGCCAACCTGTACGCCTTTAGAAGCTAAGAAAGAAATGATTGGTCTTTCAATTCTTACCGAAACTATACTCCGGTCCAAGCGGAATGTAGGACTGCGAGGAAGATAGGAGTCCATGCATCAGGAACACCACCGGCCTGTCTTCTGACGTCTCCGTCACTGATCTTCCTTGTGGTATCCTGTGCATCTCCAGGATGTAGCCATCGGAAGTGGTGACTTTGTGGGTTTCTGCTTGGAAGCCATCTGCTGCTATCTTTTCAACCTGTGATGTAAACGAAGAGTCAGGCTTGAAATTCAATCCCAAACCACCGAAATCAACGCCAAAATAAGTTTTTTTTTTTTGGTAGGAAATCATCAAATGACCCCACCCGCTCTGGGCGGAGCGGAAGGGAGTGTCAGACCCTTACTGACTAAAACCCACCCGTGTTCCTTCCTTAGCCCTTTATGTTCCGGGGCAGCGGTAACCCTTTCGGACAATCCCGCTGACCCGGGCAATCCCGCTGACCCGGAAAAAATCTTCTCATCCCCGGATTTGAACTCGTGACCATCGCATTGCTAAGCCACAGTGTTAACCACTAGACCAACACGTAATTTATCTTATAAATCACTCCTACTACGTTTCTAACATACCTACCATATATATAATCGTAAGTTGGAAATACAAGACATTTGGAAATGTGGGACGACATTGTGGAGTAGGTAAGTTAAGAAAACACCGACATAACTTCTTCACACAACCGTTTTTGTCGCCGAATTTCTAGGTAGACTTTAATTTATTCATCTAGATTCTAGGACGTAATTTCCTTTACAATCCGAGTTAATATATCTAAGTACTATCGTTAATTTAGATAACTTAATGAATGTAAGGTCTTAATCCGAGCTTTGAATAAAGATATTACGAGAACTAAAGTTAAGGATATTGGCAAACGGATTAAGAATCTGAAAAGAACCTCCTTTGAATGGGACTCTAAGGGTGAATCTCTCCAAGGAAACTAAATGCGATCAGCACATTATTTTATTCAATTTTTCTCTAAAACCGCGTCCAAGAGCGTATCAGTGTTAATATTTCGCAACAATGATGACACTGACGGCTCTTGAATGCGATTTAGATTCGTAGATAGAGTTCAGTATTATTGGTGAAATTCGCCCTTAACCGGTTGAATGCCGTAATTACAGAAACAATTTGTGTCTCGCGTGGATCCATGTTCTAAGGGTTAAAGAGTGTGGATGGATGACTGACTTAGACCGGAAACGATAGCCGGCGACGATCTACCGAAAGATTATACGCCCATTATTGGTCGGCAAACGTTGTTTTGTTAGGCTACCATAACAACAGATCGTGGTTGGCTACTGACAGGAGTGGAATCATCTTCATCATCATTTTAGCCGACAGACGTAGGCCTTCATCGTGCTGGACATAGGCCAAGCGCCTCCACTTCGACCGGTCTTGTGCTTCCCGCATCCAGCGGGTTCGTGTGGCCTTCACAAGGTCGTCGATCAACCTTATGGGAGGCCTTCCAACGCTACGTCTTCCGAGATTGGAATGGTGATGACAGTCTAAGTACGTTAGAAGTCGGTTGTTATGCAAAGAATAGCCAATCCTACTCTTTCTGTCGTTGAATTGTCAGTTCTTTAATCGCAATGTTAAAAATATATTGCTCTCAATTATCTGATTGTCAAGGCTACAGACATTCATTGGAAGTAGGTGATCTTCAGCAGTAAACATTGCTCTTTCTGATAAGCTAATGATAACACGTTGTCACTGATACCATTTACTCACAGTTTGGTATATTGAAAAAGTTTGGCCACCACTTGAAGACACCCACACCAAACACAGAACACATCCTAGAATTAATCGTCCCAGCACCATTGTAACTGTAACTACTGAAAAATGACAATTGTTCTATCTTACTTATACCCTAGCCTTTATCAGTTTGTCTACAGTACTATTTATTTTATCACTACGAGTTGTATCTACCTTTATGGTGGTAGATTTGCCTATCGGTTTATAACGATATATATTTAAGGCAAGTAATAAATACCTATATTTGATGAGTCAGGTTGAGTGGAAAATCCAGATTGGTCATCCATCGTGTCCAAACACTGCCAAGTTATTTGCCGATTCCTATTATTTATAGCGCAACAGCCTAGGCTTCAACATCCGAATTATCATCAGCGTTAGGACTCCTACAAACTAGCGCGACACGCGATATCATCGCGCGCGACACAAATTGCGCTACTTGCGGTGCATTTGTGTCGCGCGCGATTTTATCGCGTGTCGCGCCTGTTTGAAGGAGCCTTTAATGGTATAGAGGTATGAGGAAGAGGGTGTAAAGTTCCCTCATTCTCCATAGAAAAGGGAGGACCCTCCGACCAGATGGATGTTGTGTCTGGTGGGTTACGGCTCGTCGATTAATGTCGGGACGTTGTGTATAAGCTAGTTGCGCGGTAAACTCTGCTTGCGCGATGCAGGATTTGCGTGACGTCAGTATGACGCGTTGTTCGCATGTGGCGTTGTAGATACCGCTACAGACTAATAGAGAAGTATGGAAGAAAATACATGTTGCGCCGACCACAAATAAATTGGGATAAGAGCAGGAGAATGATGATATTATATAAAAAACAACCTTAACTTGTATTTAACCAGCTCCGCTATAAGACCAAGTTATTAACATAATACGTGCCGATAATGAAGCCGCGAGGTAATCTTGTTACCGGTTGATGTTATCAGGAGTTCACAACAGGGGTGAGCGTGAGAGCGTCAGCACGAGCCATTGATTAAGCTACTAATTTTACTAGGCAACTTGGAAAAAGTTGTAAATATTATCGAAACGGTTGCTACTGTTTGTGATGTACTAAGCGACTATTGGCGAGAGAAACCGCGTCCGCGGCGGCGGCGCGCCGCGCACTCGGTTGTCAAATTTAAAAAGCCTAACAAAAGCCGGACAGGCCGGACACCGTCTGATTTGGCCGGATACACAATCAAAAAGCCTAACTGTGTCTGGCTTTATCTGGACGCCTGGCAACCCTAACTGTAGCTACACCAAAATTATAATCTACAATAGCACATGGCCTCCCTAAATGCAACTGTTTAAATATTTGCGAAACTTCGTAATAGAGCACTGAGAATATTGGGAGTGGTGTTATCCTAGCAATCAAAGAACAATGTCATTTAAAAAATATACACAACCAGTAGCACAAGTCCCATTGTCACAGCTGTTGGTAGAGTGGAACTACCCACCCTTCAGGCATCATATTTTCGCTGGATTTAGTGCTCGACCGACGGTCAGCGCTGATATCGATCGGACGTAGCTATATCAATGAAAACTTATGAACAACCACAGTGCAGCGCTGATGAATCGCTAGCTACGTCATGCTGACGAGGACCCTCGGTCGGGTGCACGTCGGCCGACTGACGCGCTATGTTAGGCTGGTTTTAGAGTCGCGCTGACCGCACGCTGATCGTCGGCGCGGACAGCGAAACGTATGAGCCGTCAACGCTGAGCGGTCAGCATTAGGCGGGTTTTAGAGTCACGCTGACCGCACGCTGATGGTCAGCGCTGATGGGTCGATATGCTATGTAGTAAGGTAGCGTTTCTGAGTAATGCTGACCGCTTAGCGCTGACGGCTCATACGTTTCGCTGTCCGCGCCGACGATCAGCGTGCGGTCAGCGCGACTCTAAAACCAGCCTTACTCAGAAACGCTACCTTATTACATAGCATATCGACCCATCAGCGCTGACCATCAGCGTGCGGTCAGCGCGACTCTAAAACCCGCCTAAGCGTGCAACGCTGACCGAGCGACCGACCGTACGCGCGTACCCTTTAACTCTTGTGAGTATTCAGTTTACTGTCAGCTAAGCACTAAACGCTCGGTCACGATAGTCAGCGCGTCGGTCGAGTACTAAATCCAGCCTTAGTGGGTAGTCCACTTTGCCCTGTTACACACTGATAGCATAATCTGAGTCTAATCACAAGGGACAATCATTTACAGCCATATTCCGGTAACTCGTGACATCCATAGTACAGTCGTCAAGAACTTTACTTCGCACTCGTTGTGTTAAAAGGTATCGTTATCTCGGAGTAGGGCTGTCTCATTTGAAGTAACGGCGTAGTATAATGTTTAAGTACTTTCCACGTGTCGACTTCGTCATGTTGATAGGGATTAAGTGCTTCAGTAAGTTCATAAGTTTAAGAGATTTTTTTGTAACTTTTGTTATTATTTTACGTAGTAGAAGTTACCCTTTAATAAGTAGAACTTGCAGAAATCAATTAACTTAAGCCAATGATATTATAAGTGACTTAAGCCAACAAGTCGATAGGAAACGTGCATACAAATTATGAGCAAAGACAAATTTATTTCATCACCACTGCTCTCAAAACGGTGAAGGAAAACATCGCGAGGAAACCGGCATGTCCTAGAACCAAAAATTGGAAGACATGTGACATCTACTAACCCGCACGGCCCGCGTGGTGGATTACGGCCTATTCCCTTTCACAGAGAGGATGCCTGTGTTCCAGCAGTAGGAACGTTATAGGCTACTTATGCATATAAGCAAAGACAAACCAAATAAAAACAATTAAGTATCTGTTCAATATTTAGTTGTTTCCTGTGTCCATGTCCAGCCATGCGTTTTTTTCCCCATTATAACCAAAAACGGTCAATTTAAAAGACCTTTTTACAAAATGCCAACCCTGCATATTAATAGAGATTATTATATGGATAGCGACGTATAAGATCATTAGGGAGGCTGTGTTCACATCATTACCCACGCCGACATGGTGGGTGTAACCGTTTGTTACTCCATTTTGTTTATTTATCCCCTAATTAACTCTTATTTAACCTTTAACCTTGTAATTTGTGTAATTGTTTCGATAAACGAAGCCTTCATTTAAGGTTTCAACCCTAAGTGGTTTTGACCGTATAATGATATTTCTTTCAGTAGAAGTAACATAAGTGTTTTCGCTGAAATATTTCAACTTGTTTTAGTTCTCATCATCTGGCTAGCCTTTTCCTAACTATATATTGGCTTTTGCAAACTCATAGCATTTATTTCAGGCACTTTTGCATTGTCAAAGACTCGGTCAGTTAGTCAAAAGTTGAAGCTAGTTGCCCATTCCAAAACGTAGATTTCTTTGGAGAAGAAGTAGGCTCTATATGTCGATCTCTTTGTCGGCGTTGCTCTTCTTCTCTTCTCTTTGTCGTAGTAGTTCTAAACAGTGATCGAATCAGTTCTTCTTTTTCTCATTCGGTCTGCGCATTACTTTGCATTTATTGCGAACTGATTAGTTTATCTTACTTTGTGATGACCTTTCTTCCCTTGGCTATATATCCTCTGGATAACTAGGCACCCTTTATTAGAACATTCTGCATATTTATCTAAACAATCTTCAGTTGCAAAACCAATACGATACCCCCGAAATAAACTCAACGAAAATCAATTCAAACTCAAACACCGAAGAGTTAGAAATTCAGAAACGGCCCACCACATTATAGCCAAAACTCCGCAAAGTATAACAACATCAAAAACCCTTTAATTGGAGCAAGATAACTCAGATCAAGGAATCCGTAGACCGTAACACTTCTAAATGAATCAAAACTTTTAATGGTGTAGCAAAAGAACTTGAGACTGGGACTGGGACCAGTTGAAACAAATAAACTGTACGAATGAATAACGAGGAAAGTTTTTGATGACGACACTCAAAGACAAGGTTGGGACTATTTGGACCACTTCTAGAATTTATAGGCCTATTAATCTGTCGTACCCTTGAAGACGGAGTTGTATGGAGGTACGTTTTGGATTTCTGCTTCGGTAAGATGTAAAATGAGTACTCTTCTACTTTTGATGGATTTCATTCTCGTATAGTAGATTTATGATATTACCTTGACTATCTTTGTGTTTTTATCGCGGTATAGGCTATTCTCAGATAAGTTCGTGGCGGAGAAGAAGATGACAAAACTATCGAGTAAGAATTAATGTATGTGTTGGGAACTGCTGGGACACAGGCCTTCTCTCTGTGAGGGGGAGTGGGCCACGCGCAGTCCGGGTTGGAGGATGTCACATGTCTTCGAATTTTCGGCTCTAGGACATGTCGGTTTTCTCACGATGTTTCCTTCACCGCGTTGTGCCCAGTGGTGATGAAACAAATTACACTACGTAAAGCGCCTGCTTGGGTTCGAACCCACGGCCTACATAACTCGGAAGTTGAGGCCGATACGACTGGGCCACCACTGCTGAATGTATATATAGTGAGTGTTTTTTAGAGTGAAAATGCGGTCAAAAGGTTAACATTGAGTTAAATATCATTGGAATATTACGTTTAAACTTGGTCAAAAACTGACGAATATGAAAAGTTTTCCTACAAAGGTTTTCTACAACTCCCCTTTAGCCAAAATCAATAAATGAAATCGTAGCAAACAATAAAAAGTCTACTATTGCTTAGTTATCGGACGCAGGTCGCCGGTACAGCCAGGTACGGGTATGTAGTGTCACGTCCAAGTCCAACCAAACTGCACTCTCAGCACGTACCGCTCATTTCAACCGATCGGAAAGTTCCATTTAAAAATCTAAAGGGTTGGTTTTCCGAGTTAGAATGAATTCAGGTGAGGTTCCATTGGTAGGTTCTGATTTTTAGGGTTCCGTACCCAAAGGGTAAAAACGGAACCCTTTTACTAAGACTTCGCTGTCTGTCCGTCCGTCTGTCTGTCACCAGGCTGTATCTCAAGAACCGCGATAGCTAGACAGTTGAAATTTTCACAAATTATGTATTTCTGTTGCCGCTATAACAACAAATACTAAAAATCAAAATAAATATTTAAGGGGGGCTCCCATACAACAAACGTGTTTTTTTCGGTGTTTTTGCCTTGTGGTACGGAACCCTTCGTGTGCGAGTCCGACTTGCACTGGGCCAGTGTTTTTTAAACTGTTTTATCTTCTTCCTGTGGTGCCTTTCCTACTAGTGAAGGTAGGTTTGCATAGATTGATTTGGCTTTGCATATTTTGTTTTTTTTATTGAGAAGCTAAACATTTGAATGGCCGGCCATTAGTTGGTTAAAAGTGTATATGACATACCTTAAGGGGGAAAGCACCAGGGTACTTACGTACGTTTCTTACATTATTTGCATAAAAAACACCCTCTTTTCAATGATTATTATTCTGTGAGTACTATTATTGATCGAAGCTGTGAAGTCATATTTGTTACGGTCGCGAATCACATTTTAATCAACATACAACACTGACCTGCATATTCAAAAAAACTCTACCTAGTCCTGCCCCCGCGGACTAAGCGATGAAAAAAAAGATGAGGAAAATTCAAAAGCATTCCTGTATACAGCGGTGCTATTCTGTAAAAAACTCACCGTGAAAACTTAGGTAAAGTGAGCGTGGAGTGAGCTGTCACTAGTGTCAATTCCTAGCAAAAACAAACTCGCTTGACCTAAGTTTTCACAGTGATATTTGTACAGAATCGACCGGCAGGTCAGGTGAAGTAAATAAACAGGTATTAGCCACGGTCTCTAGAAGATACTTCTTCTTTAAAACAAAAGAAGTTTTAATTAAACATTTGATCTCTTGCTGGTTAATTCTCTTACAAGTTAAAACTACATAATAGGCCATAGTGTCATTAATTAAAGGGTCATGTTCAGCCGAAGTTATAATCAAACAAAAAATACTCAACAAACGATGCCTGTGGACGGTCGACCTTTTGACTCATAAAATCCGACGTTTATACAAAAAGGTTAAATTTTTCAGGTCTTACAAACTTGATAAGTACCTAATTCTAAGCTTGATTAAACAGATCAAACCAACTACATTTCGGAACAAAATATTCTAAATAACTTGCCCTAAATTGATTTTTTTTTCTCCATCTTAGGATCGACCGATATAGCCCGAAGAATTGCCAAACTTAAGTGGCAGTGGGCAGGCAGGGCACATTGCTCGCAGAACAGATGGCCGATGCATGGGGCCGAAAGGTTCTGGAGTGGTGACTGCGTACCGGAAGACGTAGCGTTGGAAGGCCTCCCACAAGGTGGTCCGACGACCTTGTGAAGGCTGCAGGAACCCGTTGGATGCTAGAAGCACAGAAGCGGTCGAAGTGGAGGTGCTTGGGGGAGGCCTATGTCCAGCAGTGGACGTCTTTTGACTGAAATGATGATGATGATGATCTTAGGATCAAGGTCCAAGACGAGAAAATCAATTACTTGTTCACGTTGGAACTAAAGAAGTTATTGTCACCAATAAATTATGAAACGGCGACAGACGAGTAGGTACAGTTCGGTCGTCATTCCTTTGTCGCAAATCCTTGGCTTTAAGCCTGACAGTTCAGTTCGCTGTATCGGGGATTACACTTTAATAATTAAGTACCTACTACGAATAGTGCTGCGCTATGTGATACGTCCGCGACCTGGATTTATTTTCGGATATTGAAATATTGCAACGTAAAATATGTAAGCTTCGGCGATAAATGTTCGATGTATATTTTGTGATTAAAATCGAATGCATTACAGCTTACAGCTTGGAGTTTAAAAAATTTATGTTTGTGTATAAATATTTAGTATTGTCGCACATATTTTAACATTTTCTTTTTAAAATCATTACAAGGTCGTTTTCATGTTTACATTTTTCTACGCCACAGCGAAATAAGTAAATGACAAACACGAGGCAACCCAGGCGTGCTTCGTTTTTCTTTTCAAGCTCACCTCAATGGGGTGCTAACGACGTAAAATGTGTATTTACTTACCAGGCACTGGACTTAAAAATAAGAATTTTATGTTTGTTAGAAAAAAATATGTTGCAAAAAACTGAAAAAATAAATTCAATGTCCTTAGTAAATGCGTATGTTCCCAGTCGCCCCCGCGGGGATTGCCACCGGAGGCAAATGGGAATAAAAATTCCCAGTCGCCACCGGCGGCGACTGGGAAGTCATTGCCCCCACTTCAGTTTCGCTGTACATTGCTTTCTCCATCGTAGAGAATAAAAGGATGAGACAACTTATCGTAAACCTGCCTCTAATCTTTTTATCTTTTCTTTTTTTTCTTTCTTTTTTTTTTTCTTTTCTTTTTCTTTTTTTTCTTTTAGTCCGCCTCTGTACATTTATGTGCTTGAAGTATTAAATAAATAAATAATAATAATCTTTAAAAAAAAGACTAAGTGCATTGAAATATTTTTTTATTTTGATTTCGATATCAATAAACTTGTTAAAATTAAACATTTAAACTGGTATTTTGTATCACAGATAATCAGACTCTTAAAGACAGTAATTAAATTAGGAAAGTATTACATAGTAATCATTTCTTAGTAAATACGTATTATAAACAAGGCTGTAAATATTCATAGATAACAGACTTTTTTTATATTATGGTCAAATTATAAAAATAAATAATAAAAATATTATAACAAAAATATTCAAGTACCTACCTACACCATTAAATCACAGATAAAGTCAGACTTTTATTCCGATACGTTACTATCATCGAGCGAATGATCGATGATAGTAACGTAACGGAATAAAAGCGTATGTTCCCAGTCGCCCCCGCGGGGATTGCCACCGGAGGCAAATGGGAATAAAAATTCCCAGTCGCCACCGGCGGCGACTGGGAAGTCATTGCCCCCACTTCAGTTTCGCTGTACATTGCTTTCTCCATCGTAGAGAATAAAAGGATGAGACAACTTATCGTAAACCTGCCTCTAATCTTTTATCTTTTTTTTTTTTTTCTTTTATTCCGCCTCCGTACATTTATGTGCTTGAAGTATTAAATAAATAAATAATAATAATCTTAAAAAAAAAGACTAAGTGCATTGAAATATTTTTTTATTTTGATTTCGATATCAATAAACTTGTTAAAATTAAACATTTAAACTGGTATTTTGTATCACATTATTATTCCGTTATTTAAACTGGTATTTTGTATCACATTATTATTCCGTTACGTTACTATCATCGATCCGAATGATCGATGATAGTAACGTAACGGAATAAAAGTCTGATTTTATCTGTGATTTAATACTTCAAGCACATAAATGTACAGAGGCGGACTAAAAGAAAAAAAAAGAAAAAAAAAAAAGATAAAAAGATTAGAGGCAGGTTTACGATAAGTTGTCTCATCCTTTTATTCTCTACGATGGAGAAAGCAATGTACAGCGAAATTGAAGTGGGGGCAATGACTTCCCAGTCGCCGCCGGTGGCGACTGGGAATTTTTATTCCCATTTGCCTCCGGTGGCAATCCCCGCGGGGGCGACTGGGAACATACGAATAAAAGTCTGATTTTATCTGTGATTTAATGATGTAGGTACTTGAATATTTTTGTTACTGTTGTTATTTTGATTACTATGTATTACTTTCCTAATTTAATTACTGTCTTTAAGAGTCTGATTATCTGTGATACAAAATACCAGTTTAAATGTTTAATTTTAACAAGTTTATTGATATCGAAATCAAAATAAAAAAATATTTCAATGCACTTAGTCTTTTTTTTAAAGATTATTATTATTTATTTATTTAATACTTCAAGCACATAAATGTACAGAGGCGGACTAAAAGAAAAAAAAAAAAAGAAAAAGAAAAGAAAAAAAAAAGAAAAAAAAAAAGAAAGAAAAAAAAGAAAAGATAAAAAGATTAGAGGCAGGTTTACGATAAGTTGTCTCATCCTTTTATTCTCTACGATGGAGAAAGCAATGTACAGCGAAACTGAAGTGTGGGCAATGACTTCCCGGTCGCCGCCAGTGGCGACTGGGAATTTTTATTCCCATTTGCCTCCGGTGGCAATCCCCGCGGGGGCGACTGGGAACATACGAGTAAATGTACGAAAACACAGACCGGTGATTTTGAAAATATTTCAACTACCAAACCAACCCAACTTATGATGTTTCAACCTGCCTAGCCTATTTTCCCAACTATGCCGGGGTCGGCTTCCAATCTAACCGGATGGACCTGAATACCAGTATTTTACATGGTGCTACTGCCTATCTGACCTCCACAACCCAGTGACTGGGTAATAAGATACCCCTTGGCAAGACTGGTTGTCAGACTTTCGGGCTTCTGACGACCCGTAACGACTGTCAGAGTTCCACGAATGACAGCTGTGACCAACGGCTTAACGTGCTTTCCGAGGCACTTAGGGGTCTCGGTATGTAAAGATGGTCACCCAGCCACGGAACAACCGCGGAAAGCGTAGCTTAACCTGATCGATCGACCCGTGCCGCTATTATTAGGTACTTAGCCTTAGTATGTTGATTCACCGTATTTATCCTAAATCTTTATCATAAATTTCCATTAAAAATATGTTACCTACATTCTCTACAAGCGAGTATAAGTACCTAAGCCCGAACATTTCAGCTAATAGCTTTCCAGAGTAATTTGAATTTCGCTGAACAAAATTTAAAAGTTTAATAACGCCGTTTAGAGATTGGGATCAAAGCAATCGGGCGTTAAACTGCATTGAAAATGCGGGATTCTACGTCCCGTGCACAATGCGAGCGGGCGTGACCGAAAGCCCGGACATCCCGCGGTAATTGCCAGCTGTCCCGGCGAGTGGCAGCCCTACCTGTGACGTATGCATCCATTCTGTGTTAAGGATGTATGGTCCTATGTTCATCTCGGGCCATTATTGTTAGTCAATGTTGGTTTGAGTGTGCTTTGTGAATTTTGGAGTTAGATTAGGGGCGAGATGCGTTTGTTTCTTTTAAGGAATGCATATGCATTGCATAATATACTGTGTCTTGTAGATAGATTTAAAACGCCACTACGGCAGTTGAAAATGAAGAAAGTGATGTGATATGACCAGGAATTTTGGAATGAAGAGGCTACAGACAGAAGAGAAATAGCCGCTATCTAACAGCCCCAAAGCTGCAATAATTAGTCTACCTAATTAATTTATCCTTTCAGGTAAATCTAGTGAATTTAAGTATGTGGAACTACTCTGTATAAGAAACAGAGTTGTTCCTTAGGGCTTGTGCACACCACGTTTTATAAACGCGTCATTGAGGCGCGTTTTAGAAACGTGCGTCGACGGCGCGCTTTTATCCTACAGAAGGTCTACAGGCTGCGTCTGACTCGCGTGCGTATCGCGTCTGTATCGCTACAAACGCGCGTCAACGGCACGTTTAAAAAACGTGGTGTGCACAGGCCCTAATCCTATGCTCAATTCTTGAGAAAGGCTATAGGTAGGCTTTTACATCACGCTAGGACCCTTTGGAGGCGAGCAACCAGAAAAAGTCAGAAAGGAAAATGAGCGAAAACTAAGTAATAGCGCGGGCAGGCGATGCGATGCGACGGGGTGAGTCGGGTAACAAGAAATTTCACGCGGACGAAGTCGCGGGCAGAAATTAGTAATAAATATTAAGCACAATACGACCGACGTAATTTGGCGGGCCTGAACATAGGCACTAAGAACTTTCGCGCATGTTCTCTCACTCGCACTCGCCTCATGTCACCATTTGGTTCCTAAAAAATCTTACTTCGCAGCCTGCTGCGCAAAGTTCAAGCCCGCCTAGTTACGTCGTCGGTAGTATTGTAGGTACCATTGAACGTTTGTTTGTTGTACTTTGGTTGTACTAAACTAAGTACTTATATTATTATCTCTTTTGTTTCAGGTAAGCGTTGCTGAAAAGCATTGACAAGGGTGAAGAGTTGAAACAACATGCTAAGTAAACACTTATATATCTCAAGATGACTTGCATAAACAGTAACCGTTAAACTTGCAGTTAGCTGGTGCTAGCTTTGCACTGGTTTTTGAAATGTTAAGTAAGTATCTGATCATTAATCTCCTGCTCTTTGGTCAGAATAACAATCAATCAGCTTATCACAGTCCACTGCTGGACATAGGCCTCTCTCAGGCTGCGCCACAAGACCCTGTCCTCCGTCTTCCGCATCCAGTCTGTCCCAGCTACCTTCTTAAGGTCGTCGGTCCATCTAGCTGGGGGCCGTCCCACGCTGTACTTGCCGATACGCGGTCTCCACTCCAGGCCTCCTCGTCAGCTCCATCGGCCATTGGGCCGAATAATAATAATACCTAGCATAAACCTACGTTTCGATGTCGCAGTCATCACGATAACGCGGTTACACGTTTGGGCCTGTGCACACCACGTTTTTTAAACGCGTTGTTGACGCGCGTTTGTAGCGATCACATGCGATACGCACGCGAATCAGACGCAGCCTGTAGACCTTCTGTAGGATAAAAGCGCGCCGTCGACGCACGTTTCTAAAACGCGCGTCAACGGCGCGTTTAAAAAACGTGGTGTGCACAGGCCCTTAGACGATCCGACACGTCGGATCGTCTAATATGTGACCGCGTCCGTTTAGCTCTCGACCGCTTGATAGATGTAGCCCCTTGAGTTTTTCACTGTGTCCACTCGAAATTTTTCATGAACTTGTAATAATGGAAAGGTTGAAATGAGTACACTGAAATTTATACATTTAGATAAAGGGTCATTTGTAGAATTGTTTACTACGGAGACATCAAATTCTTATCAATCTGATGTTGCAGTATTTATGTTCCTTTACGAAAATCTTTGAACATGTGCATAATGTTCAGCGTAACACACATAAAATGACATATGATCGCGTTTTCTTAAATTTTGACAGTTCAGCCACGTCCATTGCGGTATTAAAGTTGTTGAGCAGACGAATTTATTAAATCTATGAAACAATGGATTAGAAATATCCTTCAAAACTGTGTAACGCAATTAGGGTGCTGGGCTTATTGAAAATTACCTACATTTTGTATCTTTACATAATCTAAAAAACATTTTCCGAAATGAGATCGCCTAAAAAGACCTTCAGTTTCATGCCATCATGATTCCAGTGCGAAAAAGGGGTGGTGCTATCGGTCGTGTATATCTCCGTCTCTCTCTTACACTGCCACCGTCTTATTACAGCAGCAACACTTTTCCTCAATCAATGCTTAAGTCTTCATGCAAAACATTTAAGGTCGATCTCCTAAGCGGTGCACATAAGTCCCTCCTCACATGTGACGTCACAGTATATTACCTCATTTATTTTGTTAAACACTCGACGTGACAGGACGTCGATACAGGCGCTTGCCTTGTAAGTTGCAAGCTAAGAAAAATGCTCTCAGAAAATATCAACGAAGGGGTAGAATGATAAGAGGATGATGTCAGGCAGGAAAAATCTATATACTAATCTATACTTATCTATACTAATATTATAAAGCTGCAGAGTTTGTTTGTTTGTTTGTTTGAACGCGCTAATCTCTGGAACTACTGGTCCGATTTGAATGATTCTTTTAGTGTTGGGTAGTCCATTTATCGAGGAAGGCTATAGGCTATATAACATCACGCTACGACCCTTAGGAGCCGCGCAGCGTGTGACACCGCGGGGAACAGCTAGTAATAATAATAATAATAAAGCTGAAGAGTTTGTTTGTTTGAACGCGATAATCTCTGGAACTAACGGTCAGATTTGAAAAAAATTTTTTGCATTTGATAGCCCAATTCTTGAGGAAGGCTATAGGCTATTTAATATCACGCTATGACCCTTAGGAGCCGAGCAAAAAGAAAAAAGTCAGAATGAACGCTAAGCGAATACGAAGGGTTGCGACGGGGTGGCTACAAGAAATTTCACGCGGACGAAGTCGCGGGCAGAAGCTAGTATAAGATAAAATACTTACGTCGAAAATTGTACGCCTACGTCATCGTGGAAAAAGAGCAAGAATTTTGGTCACATACTTAAATTAGAAGGGGCTTTAAAATCTCGTTATAATTTTTTTTTTGGTTTTACCCCTAACCTTTCATAGATACATCTCCATTCAATACCATCTCAGTGTATATAAATTGCTAAGATAAAAAAATAAATCCCAGCGCCTGACAAAAATACACGAGCAATAAGTTAAACCGACGCGAGATGCTAATCTTACTCGTCAAGGAGAAAGCAGTCACGTCCTTGCTTCAACCCTTGCTCCCCTATTTTACGACATCACGCCTATTGGGAGTTGTAAAATTTAAACTCTAAGTAAAAAAAGCTCGCTTTGGAGTTCTGAGTCCGAAGTCATAAATATTTTCATATACTTGATTGGAATTTCAATTTTGCGCAACACAGCGGGAACCTAATAAACTCCGACAAAATGTAATAATGACTTGTTTTTGTTACTACGCTGAATAAATTTAAGTGGGTACTTGGTGTGAAATAAACTGTAAACGAATGTGTGTTATAGGTACTTAATTATTTATATTATTATTTTATTATTTATTAGATAAGTTCTAAATTAGTTCAGTTGAACGTAATACCGGTGTACTTGTAACCTAAACTTATGGTCAATAAAGTTATTATTAAAGTTATTCCTCGTTTTTGCTAGGAATTGACACTATTGACAGCTCACTCCACGCTCACTTCACCTAAGTTTTCACGGTGAGATTTTTACAGAATAGCACCGCAGGCCATTTCTACTTATTTTTAACCGACTTCAAAAAAGGAGGTTCTGTATTTATTATCACAGCACATAGCACATTATCTACATTTACCTCATCAACCCTCATTTAACCTCAGAAAAAGAGGTAAGAAATTCACGAAGGCGTCCGATCCATGTTCAATAGCAAATCCACAGGGTCAAATTAAATTAATTAGCGAAACTCCGCAGCCGTGACGGGTGAAAATATGTTTTTATGTTGTAACTTCACAACGAGCGGTCGTTGACCACAATAAAAAAAAATACGTATTTTTATATAGATATATCTATGATTGATACCCATCACGTCTGCAAAGTTACTCTAACTAATTTAATTTAACCCTGTATTTGTTTCATGCACAAAAACCAATATACCAAATCAACCAGGCAACCATAGAGTTGAAGGACTACTCATATTTTCTTAAGGGGGATGCAATAAGGTAGTCAGCGAAATTCAACTTTTCTTACGTTTTTTTCAATTTGCAGGTCAGTGTCTGGTTGTATGTTTATTAAAATATGATTCGCGACCGTATCAAATATGACTTACAGAATTATAGTCATTAAAATCATCAATACATCCCTCTTCGTTTATTAATTCAATTGTGAATTGATTGATCCATACTTCTATATATATAAAAGAAAGTCTGTTAGTTACACCACTTATAACTCGAGAACGGCTGAACCGATTTGGCTGAAAATTGGTGGGGAGGTAGCTTAGAACCAGGAGACGGACATAGGATACTTTTTTTTTTTTTTTTTTTTATAGTAGGAGTAGGGTAGGAGTAGGGTAGGAGTAGTGTAGGAGTAGGGTAGGAGTAGTGTGGGAGTAGGGTAGGAGTTGGGTAGGAGTAGTGTAGGAGCAAAACAACGTTTGCCGGGTCAGCTAGTTAATATTATAAATTCGAAAGTAACTCTGTCTGTCTGACTATCTGTATGTTACCTTTTCACGCCTAAACCACTGAACGGATTTCGATAAAATTTGGCAGAGAGATGATAGATTGCATCTCTGGGAAGGACATAGGATAGTTTTTATCCCGATAGTCCCACGGGGTCGATACTTATGCGGGTGAAACCGCGGGGCGCTGCTAGTATTTCATAAAAAAAAGGAATTCTTTATCGTCCACAGATAAATCCAACTAGCTCCTAAGTACCTATATTAAAATCATGATCAATATTTCCCTCGGCCAATAACCGTATATTTAAGCCATTAGGGTCGGCTGTAATATTAGGGATGGTAATCTCTATACCGCTTAAGATTACCTACTTACAGTATTTTAGATTGGTAAAGTATTTTTATAGAAATGTCTCTAAAAAAGATAAAATATAATGCTATACTTTCAGAAGTTGCGTTATATAAAAAAGTTTTAATTTCGCGTCCGCTATTTACGGAGGTTGCATTAATTTAAAACGGGTCATAGAGTTTTTATTTAGTTTTATTGCGTCGGGAAGTGCAGACGTATATTTTTAGGTTTCAATGTGCCTTCAAATAAAGTCCGTCTACAATTATTTGACCTATGACTTTGCATCACCTGTCAAAATCACAGTGATCTTTATCGTCATTGCAATAAGGTAGCTGTTCGGCTGCTGCCATTGACAAGTCTGTAAGAATCACAGTGACCTCTATTCTCGTTACAATAAGGTTGCAATTGGGTTGCTGCTGTCAGAGGTACCTTTGAATGGACTGTAACTGTGCCTATAGTAGGTAGTCTATTGCTGGACATAAGAAGGTCGCCCACACATTCAGCCTCAAGGTCTCAATCCATTTTCATTGCATTCAGTCCGTCCACCTCTTCACCAGTTTCGGTTTCATTTAAGATTCTTCTATTCTCTATCACTAGAAAACCCATTAGGGTCTATTATTCTTCCTAAGCTCACGTTCGCACGAACGTAAAAATATCGTGGCGGCATTTTATCGCGCACTGGATTTTCAACTCTCTATGTTGAGCTGAGCGTTGAGATCTAACATAATGCATCCCAGTGCTTCGAAAAAACACGCTGTTGGATTTTCAACTCTAGGCGTTGAAAATCCAGTGTGCGAAAAAATATCGCCGCGAGATAAAATCGCCCGTGCGGACCTGACAAACAGACCGCGGCCGATCGACGTCGACGTGAACTCCAAATATACATATACGTATACATATACACTGTCACCTCATATACATATCATTCCAAATATCTCAAAGTATGCCACGATGTTTTGTAAAAGGTTTGATCATGAAAGAGTGAATGTGTGTTCTTTCAAAATTCAATTTTGTCTTCTGTCTAACACACACATCTATACTACAAATAAATAAAATGGAAGTGTCTGTTTGTAATGTCAGTGTAACAGCTTTATACTAAATGCATAATTTTTTTAAAGTATATACGGTAAGTACTTATAACAAATAACTTTTATTTTTGTCTGTCTGTATGTTCCGGCTAATCTCCGAAACGGCTGGACGAATTTTGTCCGGTAGCACGTACCCATTGGATAATTTCCGACTTCCACGCGGGCGGAGCCGCGGGCAGCAGCTAGTCCTAGTCAGTTATAAAATTGGAATATTACAAAAATCTAAACAAAATCTTTTTAAAACAGCATCACCTACTGCAAACACCTAAACGCTACACACACAAGTAGAAAGGTACAGTCAGTTCTGGCATATGTGTGCCATATGCTGGCAGAATTGATAGTCTCTGATGCAACGTTATAAATGCCCCGTCAGACGGCCCCAATGCTGCATACGCTGATGGATCGTCTGAACAGCCAGTATGCAGGCTAAAGGCGCATCCTTTTGCAAAGAGCATAATTCGAGTTTTATTGGATGAGAAATTAACTTTTGCGAAACGATTTCAACTAGGAATTTTATAAATATAATAACGACAACAATACCAAGGTCTTGTCAACTGTGGGCCAGGGCAAAGCTCTCCTATATTTTCACATAGGTCTTAATAATAAGAACGAAGTACCCAGGATACAAATAAAGCAATATTGAACAACGATTGATTCAATAAGAACAACATCTAATATGAAAAGGTTTATTTCAGCTTTTGAATCACGCAGAAAAAATTCTAAAATTGTTCTAAATCATAGATATTTATGGTGGCTATAAAACTTCGCAATAATATTCTTTTTATTGTACCTACCTGTTTCAGTGTTTCTTCCCTATGCCAGCCACAGACTACAATATAATGCAGCAGCTGTCACTAATAAAAGTCAGTTTTTATTATCATCAATCTTATCAAAGTACTCTGTGCATCAATCCACAGAGTACCTACTTTTTGATCATCAATCACAGTTATTTTATAGCCTTCTTTAAATCTTTAAATATATTATTATTACTACATTTACCTGTAAATAGTAAATCCAGATTTAGCAAGACACAATGACGATAATTATCGAAGATTCGGAGGAGATACCATGTTCATACTGCGACAAGCTTCGACAGACGTTTATATTGATAGCATTAACAGCTGTTCTCCCGATGGTGCTGTTTGCTTCCCTTCTCCTCGTGACAGTGACCGGAGAGATGGACCCACAAGTAGAATTCGCTACAAGTCTCATCGTGGAGTTTGTATTTGGGCTCTTGTTTGTGCAATTATTCGTCGCTACGTCAGTCCTTATCAGCTTCATGAAGAGGAATCAACCGTTGCCTCTCAAGTACCACTACTGGTACTTCTTCTTCCACATAGCCATCATGGTCCTCTTCCTCATCTCCAGCTTCGTCATGACTGTCGTCAACAATGGCTACGTCACTTCCGGATTAGTATTTTTCGGTGGTGTCTTTTACTTTTATAATTTATATAATTTTATGAAGGCGAACAAGAATGTCTGGACCACTTTAAGAAGAGCTTATTGAGGTGATTTGAAAATGCTTTTGAAAACTAATAAATGGCACTCCTAATGTCTTAAGATTGTTTGTGAATTTGGCGAAGTTTAAGTGAGTTTAGGTGGGTTTTCAGTAAGTCTGATAAGAAGGGGATTAGGTCATAAGCGTGTTTAGTGTAAGTTGGTGAGTTGTCGGTATTGTTGTCGAAGGCGACACTGTAGCCACTGAAGTAATGGGTCTTTTAGTTTGGGTTACCGAAATCGGTTTTGAAAAGTGTTGTTATAAGCTTGAGAATAATCTGGGCTTAACTAAGAATTCAATAAATACTAAAATAGACCTCTCACCGGCCTGTCAGCTCGAATAATTCGTGGAACTGTATACCCTCTACAAAGAAAGGTTAAATGTGAGGGTTCAGTGATTTCAATCACTTAACTAGTTGGTCAATACGTTATTAACAATACATACACCAAGAATACTGCTTTTATGAAGATCAGTACTGAAGCCCAGCTCTTTTCCTACGATATACTCGAGTAACCTCTGACACATCCGCGGAAAGGGAATGGTTAATTCATTCATTTCCTAAGTATTTTTATACCATCACTCGAATCAATCGAAAAGAAGCGGTGGCCCAGTGGGTTACCACTGGGCCTTCGACATACGGGATGCGGGTCTTAGATTCTGCGCTTTACTTTGTGTAAATTATTTCATCACAACTGCTCTCATTGCCAAGCCGCACTGGGCCCACGTGCTGAATTACGGCCCACTCCCTCTCACAGTGAGGAGGCCTGTGTCCTAACAGTGGGTACATTATTGTGAAGTATCTATGGCAGACCAGACCTAATATGTCTTAGGTACTTTTGTATGGTCGCTAGGATGCTGGTTGATACAAAATATACACTGAAAGAAGACCAGACCACACAAAAATTGTCACATTAAAAATACTTTTTTAATGTGACAATTTTTGTGTGGTCTGGTCTTACAATATATACAATACTTCACATCCTCGGAACTTTTTTAAAAGATTGCTGAACTTAAATTATGCAGCCTGGGACCGAACAGTGGTTTGGTTAAATGTGGTGTATCTATGGTAGACCAGACCTAATATTATGCATTTGGTACTTTTGTATGGTCACTAGGCTACTGTTGATACAAAATCGTCACATTAAAAATACTGTGTTCTTTCAGTTTCATTTGATTTAACAATTAGGGACTGATAATGTTATGTTACTCGAATCATAATAACTTTTACTTAAACCAAATAAGTATACCATCAGTATTTTAAACAACCTGTTTTGGAGACGTTGAAACCCTTATCCCAGAACCGGTAAACCAGGCTCGGTTCCCGAATCTCAAAGCATTTTAGCTAAGTCGTGCAGACTTAGCTAAAGAATACCTCTAGCCAGTAGGTAACTTGAGTCTAACTTAGTTAACTTAATAGCTACAAGTTTATTATTCAGCTGCTTAGTACTTCATACACTAAAAGAGGTACTTCTTTAAACTTCATCTAAGGGATCCTCAAAGTTTCTCTTATTTTGTGTTTAAATTTATATTATAGTACTATGTGGTTTAAATATTCATTGTTTTTGTTTGTAAGTCTTATCTAGGGGTGAATTTAAAATAACGTAGTTGTTTACTAGATTATTTAATTTAAATCTAAATAGATGTTATGGTTAAATTAAATAATCTTTGAGAATAATAACTGTCTAGGTTGTAGAGCCATCTGCATCCTAATGGCGTAATCGACTTTCAATCATAGTAAATGATTTTAAAAGATATTGCTAATCCATTGCTTCA
This sequence comes from Oligia latruncula, assembly GCA_948474745.1. Lineage (NCBI taxonomy): Eukaryota > Metazoa > Arthropoda > Insecta > Lepidoptera > Noctuidae > Oligia > Oligia latruncula. The sequence goes on along the minus strand of OX419684.1, from coordinate 3,828,451 downwards.
TATGTTGGAAAAAATTGTCTGCTCAACAACGTAAATAACGCAATGAATGTTGTTGAACTGTCAAAATGGAAGCCATTGCTACTGTAAGCGTGTTAAGCAACTACCCCGCAGGTACCAGATAAAAAAAAATAGTATTATTGTATTGTCTCAGCTGTTTTCAGTACCTAGTCCCAAATTCCTGGAAACCTTACTGTCTGTGATGGAAGCGTATAAGGGGTGAACAGGCTTCTTCTGGGTAAGCTCACTCCATCGTCGACTTTGTCTCTGTCACCTCTGACCTAGACTAGAGTCAAGAGCAAACCCATTTTAAATAAAAAAAATAAAAATAAAGGCTCCTTCAAACAGGCGCGACACGCGATAAAATCGCGCGCCACACAAAGGCACCGCAAGTCGCGCAACGAGCGGTGCCTTTGTGACGCGCGCGATTATATCGCGTGTCGCGCCTGTTCGTAGGAGCCTTAAAGTTTATTTAAAAGCTATCTTCACACCCAGACTGACCCAAAAGTTCCGAATCCCAAATCGAATCACAACATCAGCAATATGACACGATTGTGCGAAAAATACAAAGAGAAATAAATCTGCATATTGACGAAGTAATTAAAATATGTAGGAATCTATTTCGTCTGAAAGTTAATTCGGCGTTTGTGGGCCGCTCCAAGCCCCAATTTCTGAAATTCTAAGGCGGGCCACGTCATAATCGGATTTACATCTTCCATCCTTACATAAACTTTATGAATTTGCATAAACTTTACTATTGTATCAGCCTTTTGTAAGCTTCAGCGTGTCAATTAGGACCGAATTTCCTTGATTTTCTTGTTCATTTCTTATGGTTCTGAAATCAGTGACGTCATCAGCTGTAAAAGAAGAAATACAATATTTTAACGTAACGCAAAACCAAGACCTCATACACCCCAATTAGAGTAAGACAGTATTGAGTTCAAAGCTACAATGACCAAAACTATTTTTTTTTAAATCTCACTATTTTTATTAAGTTCATTATTCATTTAAAATTGAGTCTTATTGCCTTGAAATAAGATTTTATTTTCTTTGGTTTAATTGGCGGCCAGTATGGGAAAAAACGTTATTGAAAAAAAAATCCTAAAAGTTACTGAAATCATAATTTGTAACCTAACATTGTTTGTAGACTGAGGCTCCTCAAGTGGAGTTGGGAAGGACATCTAGCTAGACGAAGAGCTGACCGATGGAGTAAAGCTGTGACCAAATGGTGGCCAAGGTTCGGCCAAAGAAACCAGGGGGTCTACTCCGAAGTGGTTGATGGTCGTGTCGGCCGAATGTTCGGTCATTTTCTGATTCGAATATTGATGTCCTACTACGAATTTAAAAAAAAAAAGGTAAAAAAAGGGTAAGGGTTCTAAAAAGGTTCGGATTGGCACAGTTTGGTCGGGACCTATAGTCAATATAGGAAATGAAAGGTAGTAGAAAATGACCGAACATTCGGCCGATACGGTGGTTAACCGCTTCGGAGTAGACCCCCAGGGCCCTCCAAAAGCGCGCTGGGTTGACGATATCCTCAAAGTCGCGGGAAACACCTGGATGAGAGACGCCCAGAACCGGGAAGTGTGGCAGACGAAAGGGGGACCCAGCAGAGTGTGATTCCGGGCTGAAATGATGATGTTCATTTTGACAGTTCAACAACATACATTGCGATATTTACGTTGTTGACCAGACAAATTTTTCGAACATATGAAGCAATATTTATTTATAATATTTTTAGGAACCAGAAGTACATTTTATTAAAAAAGAAATAACGGCTACGAACTATTTTAATACAATCGAAAAATATTAATAATATTTATAAGAAACGAATGCTAATATGACACAGCTGAGAGTGTGTACGCTCCAACGTTTGGCGGGAAAAAAGGGATCTGTCATCTGTTTGACACTCCTTTTATAGGCGTGATTAGGAGTATTTTATCTGTGGACTCTATGGTGATGCTACTCGCTACCTGTTCATTCCCAACAATATAATATAATAATTGAAATGATTCAGATTGAGATTGATAGTGTGTTACGCAATTAGGGTGCTTTATTAATTGAAGACCAGCACATTAGCTACCCGAAACTGTCAAATTTTTCCAATCAACATTGAACTTTATGCTTTAGCGATAAAGTTGAAAAAATCTATTAAAGAAATTTGACAGATTGTAGTAGCTTGATGTGCTAATCTGTACCATGTTCGGACAAATAAATGAATTCGAATTTGAATTGCCTCTTACGGGATCAACGTCGTCGTTGCAATCACTGAAATAAAACCAAACCGACTCAGCATAAAAATACTGGGTGTAACAATTCATCAAAACAGCCCGCAGAAGTTTTAGACCAGAAAGCATAAAAAGCGCTATAAAGCGCCACAGTCCCTCAAAGTTGACCGAAGCAGATTTCATAAATTGTAACTCAGTATTTACCTTCATTACTCGGCAATATTTTTGACGCCGCCTTTTATTTACACTTCAGAATCCACGAGCTGTTCCATAAAAAATAACGTCGAAAAACCGCTGTACCAGAACATAATTTGATGAGAGAAGGTTAAAAAGTTAGCCCAATTTGTTCGCTGAGCTCTTTGTAAACTTGCGGTTTTTATTATCTGGTACCGGTTTTTTTACAAACTCTTTTTTCTCAGCTCTAGTAGTGGAAATAACTTTCAGTTTGGTAGAACAACAACTTATCTGCCCCTCGACGACTTTAGAACGTATTAAATGAATGAGTTTGTACCGTTAGAGGGGTGTTGTATCTGCGTTGAGGGGGCTGTTCGCTTTATAGAAAAGTTCTTTTAGATTTTTAGGTTCTGTGAGCAAAGTTTAAAGTGGATTTTAAAACGAGATGTTAGGGTATCAATATTAAGGGTTAAACTTAGCTATCGCATATTCCTCTTCTTATACAAGATGTAACAGAATAAACGCGAGTCCTGAAAGTAATACCACGCATCGTTACCTAATACTTACGACCAAGACGAAGATGGAAGGACGAACTTGACTCCTACCGAAAGGACGCCCACAATGGCAATAATCAGACGTGTGGAAAAGAGAAAGGGAGGCCTTTGCCCAGCAGTGGATATTACAGGCTAAAAAGATAGATGGAATACTTAGTTTCCGCTACACTTTGGGTATTTCTTAGTAATCTAAGGTTTAAGCGGTGAATTTAATTAAGAACCCTTCTTATTACATCTTTCATTCGCGTGCTTTTTAACATAACCTTCCCCCATTTACTATAACTCGAACAGAGAAAGGTTATTACAGTGTGATGTTTTTTATGTGATTAATTCACAGAAACATGGGAGCTGCGACAGAACATCGCGTTTTATGGCACCCATGGGGTCGCGCTGTTATCAGTAACAGGGAATCACATGTCATAAACACCGCACTAATATTATAAATGTCAAAGTTCTCTATAGGTGTTTACTACGTTATTACTACAAAACTATTAAGTTAAATTGGATAGTATTTGACAGGAAAAAGACAAAGGACATTTTCTAGACACTTAGGTACCTACTCCTGTAAATAAAATAGAAAAAAATAATAATCTAGGTATGTGTGGTGACGCGATGCGAGAGCTCAGTGATTCGCCAACTTGTGACAACTATCACCCCTCCCGCACCGCGCAGCTACCTCAGGCAACGTCTCAGTTAAGCGGTCGGCCTATAGTTCTTCTAAACTACGCAACGGATTTTGATACGATTTTGACCATTATTTATAGAATTTATTTCGGAAAGTTTATATTGTGTATACTACATTAATATTAAACTAACATTTAATGAAGAAATGTCGATTGTTTTGTCAAGTCGTTAGATGTATAAACGAAAGCAAAGCCATGAACACAGCTAAGTCTGTCTGTATGTTTATTACTTCCTAAAACGACTAGTCCTGTTTTGATGATTTTTCGGAGAGGGGAATAGAAATTTGTAATACTAACGTAATATATAGTCAAATACGTCAGGTAAATTGTAAGTCCGAGCGTCGAAGGACAATGATTATTTTTGAAAATGGAAAAATAACTTTAATTCCTACAAAATAAAGTTGAGTTTACTGTAAGTGAAATGTAAATTTCTTTATGAGAAATAAATGTCTTTAACCAGAATAGTCCCCCATGAAAACATAAGCAGAATCACGAATATAATTATGTGCCTAGTGAATAATAAATTCTAATTACTCCACATTAGTAGTGCCAGTAATCGTGTTCCCCTGATAGATGATTGTGGACGCAAAAGTGACACAATTCAGTTGGAGCACTTAGCATGATATACGAGCTGACACATTATGTATTTACATACTAACGTTTTAAGATGGGGGCTCGGAATATAATGGAGATGGCATTTAATACATGGCTTTTAAAAGCGAAGACTTGTTATGCTTCAATTTGTCTATTTGAGTGTTTCCCGGTAACTATGTACTTAGTTGTTGATATAAAGTATGTCCTCTCACTCATCATCATCTGCCTGGCCTTTTCCCAACTATCTTTGGGTCGGCTTCCAGTCTAACCGGATACCAGTATTTTACATGGAGCGACTGCCTATCTGACCTCCACAGTCCAGTTACAGGGTAATACGATACCCCTTGGTAAGACTGGTAGTCAGACTTTCGGGCTACTGACGACCCGTAACGACTGTCAAAGATCCACGAATGACAGCCAGGACCAACGGCTTAACGTGCTTTCCGAGGCACGGAGAGGTCACGGTATGTAAAGATGGTTACCCATACACAGACCAACCGCGGAAAGCGTAGCTTAACCTGATCGATCGACCTCATCGTCATCATCACCCTAGTCATCATAATCATCATCATAATCATCATCATCATAATCATCATCATCATAATTATCATCACTATCGTCATCATAATCATCATCACTTGAGCCCAAAATCACCCACTGCTAGGTTTAGGCATCCCCTTTTTTTTGCCATAAGTACTTCCCGGTTCCATGCGTCCCTCATCTAGGTATTAATTTAATTAACTGCCCCGTTGGTCTCGTGGTCGCAAGCGCGACTGCTGAGCGTGGGGTCCTGGGTTCGATTACCGGGTCGGGCAAAGTGTTATTGAGTTTTTCCATTAGGAATTTCTTAGTAACAGCCCGGAGTTTGGAAGTTGGCGGTGTGATACCCCCGTGCCTCGGAAAGCACGTTAAGCCGTTAGTAGTACTGCGCTTGATCTCTCTCCGGTCGTATAGGATTGCCGTCCCATAGGACTATGAGAGTGAGGGAAGAGGGAGTGGACCTGTGTCTGCGCGCACACTTGTGTACTATAATATCTCCCGCGCCGAAGGCTAGTCTTCGTTGAGATTGGCCGCCGTGGCCGAAAAACGGTTTGGAGGACTTTATTTTTTTATTTATTTATTTAAATAATAGAATAAGTCAATAAAGTTAAATGGATAAACCTTCTATGAGGAACATCCATAAACACTTGAATGTTATTCGTTCAGCACCTTTTTAGGTACGTTTTCACAACAAGAGATATTCATATTCAGAATGCAAATCCAAACAAACCTCTGCTAGCATTTGATTTTCTAGAATCTCAGTTATCTACAGAGTACCTCAATGGTACCTCCAATGGAAAACCAGGTGGTATATCCCATACTGTCTGTCGTATTGTATCCCATCCAAGAATTCTAAGAATTTTGGATGCTCGTTTCTCTTTTTTACGCAAGTATTTACACAATGATTAAATACTGAAAAGTCTTTTCAATATTTCGTATTTCTTCTTTCTCATGCCGATTCGTAGAATGCGTTCAGTTGAGTAGTCCTATTTTAAATGAAACTCAAATTAACGCACGTTTAAACACGAGTGGTGTCATGTTTTCACTTAGTATATTTTGTGAAAATAAATGTTCTTTCATTTGAAACAGTAGCGTTTATACCTATATACCTATTCGTATTTTTTTTACCAATGCTTCATCTGCACTTCTATCAACTCAGCCTATCGCAGTCCACTGCTGGACATAGGCCTCTCCCAGACTATGCCACAACACCCTGTCCTCCGCCTTCCACATACAGTTTGTCCCAGCCACCTTTTTGAGGTCGCCGCATGATTACTTTGTAGCGGTATCTACAACGTCACACGAGAACAACGCGTCATACTGACAAAATCCTGCATCTCGCAAGCAAAGTTTACCGCGCAACTAGTATAGATACAACGGCCCGACATGAATCATTGGGCAGTTGCCCGCCAGACACAACACCCGTCTGGTCGGAGGATCCTCCCTTTTCTATAGAGTATGAGTGAACTTTACACCCTGTTCCTCATACCTCTATAACTTCTTTTAAATAAATAGGTAAATAAAATCATTTTATTTCGGACAGTTAGAAGATCCATAAATTGTTAGTAAACAGGTTTGCACTTTCATTACTATTGTTAGTAACTTAAACTAAAGACGGATTCATGGGAAATACCACCCAACAACTAGACACAAAGAAAGAAATCTAGGAATCAGTCTTCGCACAAATTGCCTTATTATAGCGGATGAAGTATCGGCCGCAATCGCTTTCTTTTTAAGGGGAATGAGCTTTAGCCTGCAAAATTCAATTTTTCTTACGTTTTTTGGAATTTTCGGGTCAGTTTCAGGTTGTATCTTGTTAAAAATATGATTCGCGACTATAACAGGTACGAATTTACAGAATTATAATCATTACAATCATTAATACATCTTTCTAAGTTAGATTTGTTCCATAAGAACAAATCTCTTATGGAAAAGTGCTTACCCAAGTACCTACCTACTTAGGAACTACTACTTTTTATCAAAGGGTAACTTTACCTACTTAAAAGGAACAGGTCAGTCGTGAATAATATGGAAAAAGAATGAGGTTCGAAAATATTCTCTACTAGCTGTGCCCGCGACTTCGTTCGCGTGGATGTCGGAACACAATAATGTGTCGCTTAGGAAAGGTGTAAAAGGAAAAATCTTCCGATCTTGTCTGGTAACGCTTTCCTTGCCTGGGGTTCTCAACCATAGCCCTTTCGACTGCACAGCAGTCACTGCGTCTTCAGGGTTCATAATGACAATGCGACGAAGTGTCACTTTGATTTTTGAGGATAAATAAAAATGAAAGCGCCTGCTCGAGGCTGATTGTCTGACCAAATAGCCATATTATGTCCATTTACCATAAGATACCTTGAGGGTCGATATGGTGCATTTCCGACGTTTGGCCCCCAAACTGGAATGTGTCGGGGCCGCCATGGGATCTGGAGGCGATAGTCCTCGCGCGCCTGTATGAGTGGCGCGCGGAGGCACTACGCCGGGGGGAAGATCCGCTTCCGCGGCAAATCGGTGCGGAGCGGACAGATCTCCGGCGCGATCTCATGGCGGCATGGAAAGAGCGACTGTCGCTACCCAGCGCAGGGCACGCCGCGATAGCGGCGATAAGACCCCTCTTTAAGGAGTGGCTAGAGAGGCGCCACGGCGCCCTCACCTACCGCCTGACGCAGGTCCTCACCGGACACGGAAGTTTCGGGAGGTTCCTGCACATCATCAGGCGGGAGGAAACGCCCGGGTGTCACCATTGCTAGGATCGCTCAGAGGACACGGTGGAGCACACGGTGGAGGTCTGCCCCGCTTGTGCGGAGCACCGCCGTGTCCTCGTAGAGGCGATTGGCAGCGGCGGCGACCTCTCGCGTCCGGCCCTGGTGCAAGCCATGGTCCGGGGCGAGAGGGAGTGGGAGGCAGTCACCTCCTTCTGCGAAGCAGTCATGCTAGCAAAGGAGGTGGCGGGATGGCTCATGGAGAGAGCCTCCCGTCCCAGCCACCGTGGGAGACGCTCCGGGCGTCGGGAGCCGCGTGACGACTCCCGGCCACCGTAGGCGCGGGCCTGCGGGCGGAGAGTAATGGGTAGCTGGGTTTTAGTCAGTAAGAGTCTGACACTCCCTTCCGCTCCACCCAGAGCGGGAGGGGTCATTTGATGATTTCCCATCCGAAAAAAAAAGGGTCGATATGGTTTTAACCAAGACAATGGCTAAAAATTTAGTTATTGTCTCGAAAACATAATTTACAATACCTTTTTACGACATGGCAGTGCTACTGGTATTGGGTGTGCACCTTGACGTATCGCTGCCGGCCGTAGTCGAGTCGACGGCAGCTAAGAGTCCTGGGACGCGGTGGTTTCCTTCTGCGAAACGGTCGTCTCGCAGAAGGAGGCTGTGGAAAGGGAGAGGGAGATCTCATCCACTCATCCGGCCCGCAGTAGGCGCATCGGGCGTCGGCGGAGGGCGTACAACGCCCTCTTCCAGCCCCCCTAAACGGGTCCAGGGGCGACGAATTCGGGGACGTCTGTCACCGCCAACACATCAGGACTTGAGCTGGCGGCGCGTAGTGTTCCACGCGCGCCCCTCTTTGACGTCACCAGTCGGGGGTTGCGTAAGGATCGTACGGTCCCGCAACCCCCGACGTAGGTGTGAGACGGAACACTGGGTTGATTTTTAGTCAGTAAGAGCCTGACAGACCTCGCCGCCCGTTTCAGGGCGGCAGACATCCATGAAGATTTTCCACCCCGGAAACAAAAAAAAAGGGTGTGCACCTGCCGAACCTATACTCAATAAATCAACAGCCCGTCTTGAGGTGTGCGTTGAAGCGTTATCATGGTAAAGAAATTTAAAAAAAATCGAGAAAAAAGGCAAAAAAACTATGAAAGTATGATAATTATGATCTTAAAACCTTATGTCACTAAGAAAATGCTTCTCTGTTAACAATGTTAGAAAGGTTGCTTGCCCCTCGAAAGAGCTCCTATATAAAGTTGCCCGTGTGTGTGTTTGTTTCGGCCTTTCTTCTCAGAGTAGTCAGATAGGAAACGACGACTTCATCTAGTTTAAAAAATAAAAACATGATTGACGTGTAAAAGTGTTTGTACAAACCTACTTACAAAAATAAATTCATTTATCATTGCAATCTTTATCACTCAGAACACCACATCACATAATATTATCTTACATTATCCTCACTTTTTATTTGAAATTCTTTTAGCGCCACTAATCAACCAACAATCGAAAGCGATTAACATTATATTATGTAATCATTACTTTTTCAAATAACACAGGCAGAAGTGACTGTGATAGTCATCTTATAGGTAAGCCTGCATGACGTGATTATTCACATAATAATGTTATAAACACAATAATTATGTTTTCGTTAGTACTATAAAGCGCCAATAGATGTCATTACGTGTATCCAACTTACGTAATGAAAGTTGTTGTAGAATACATTAAATTGATTATATCTTTTGATACAGTGAAGCGATTGCGATGAAACCAAAACTAACTACTACTCCGAGTTCTACACTATATTTGAGTATAAAAATTTACCATATTGGTTTGGTACTTTTTACGTTGAACGTGTTCAAATCAAATTTTGTCACATCCAAACAGACAAACAGACAAACCGACAAACAGACAAACAGACAAAAATTCTAAAAATTGATGAAATGGCATCTGTTGGTTATCCTATAACACCCCAACTATTTTTTTTTTTTATATTTTCAATGTACAGAAATGCCTCGTCTACAGATTTATTATATGTATAGATTAAAGCATTATCTCGCAACTCTGTTTTTATTTGTGCCACAAACAGAATTGTAGAATATTTTCAGTACTTACCCATCTCATACCTACAGAGCCGTGTTTTATTTTGCCAACCGTATCTCACTAAAATTAACCATTGATCAATTAAAAGTACAGTTGCATCGTATATTTATTCATAGCTTCTGCCCGCGACGTCGCGTAGTCCGCGTAAAATTTCTTGTTCCACCGACCTACCCCGTCGCATCGCATCGCCGTGCTATTACTTCGTTTTGTAGATACCGCTACACATATGCTCATCTCACAATACTCCAAACATACTGACAAGATCTTCTTCCATTCATCCGCAAACACATCACAGTCAGGCTTAGTGTCCAAGAATGAGTTGAGCGCAGAGAGTGTGCCAGGGAGAGGTGACTAGGTACACAATATGTATACTTACATACTCCTTTCTGCTAAAACTGGCGTCTTTTTTTTTTGTTTGGTGGGAAATTATCAAAGAAGTTCTCCCGCTCTTTCGTGTCAGACTTTTACTGAATAAAACCCACCCGTGTTCCTTCAGCTGTGCCAGGGGCCACGCTATCTCTTTCAAACATCCCGCGACCCTGGCAGGCATCGGTCCTAGCGGACCCCGTCAGTTAGCGCTGACATCTCCTTGAGGCGCGCGTGGTACACAACCCGCCGTCGACCCGGGCCTGGTCCTTGCCGGACGGCGAGCGGCCCATTGCTCGCCGTCCACAAGCCCGCGCCTACGGTGGCCGGGAATCGGCTGTCGATTCCCGACGCCCAGGGCGTCTCCTGCGGCGACTAGGGGCGAAAATTGCCTCTCCTTCACGCTTCCTCCTTTGACAACTGGCACTCTTAAAGAATACCTGGCAGTCCAAAATACATAAAAAAGACTCTACAACAAACCTAAAAATTAACATTCAAGACTATCCAAACGAAACAGCAAGCAACACCAATTTACTATCAAAAGCCTTATCGAATCCCACAGCTTTGCCTTCCAGCTGCTGACAGCAAAATGATTTTTGCAGCACAAAATCTACTCGTAATGAATATTCATACGAACGATGGACTATACTGTTGCCGTAATTGTGTTAACGTTCCATAGTAACTTCGTTAAAGGCAGTTGTGAACATAACTGTGGATTTTCAGTCCAGGACTCCAAATGTTATTGATTTTGGGTAACGAGTTTTGATACCCTGAATGTGGTGTATGGGTTGGTAAATGTCAGTGTGTGTGCCTCAATGATTTTGTCCCTCGGTGGCTTTGAAGCAAACAGTCGAAGGCTAGCATAAACAGCCTATAACATTCCCACTGCTCGGACACAGGTCTCCTCTCTCTGAGAGGGAGTGGACCGTAATCCACCACGAGTGCGGGTTGGTAGATGTCACATGTCTTCGAATTTTTGGCTCTAGGACATGCCGGTTTCCTCACGATGTTTTCCTACATCGTTTTTGAGGGCAATGGTGATGAAATAAATTACACAAAGTAAAGCGCCTGCCTGGGTTCGAACCCACGTCTTACAACCGTTACCATTGGGCATGTCAACAATTAATGTTGATGTTACCCTTTTGTCCCTATTCTCATGGTAACAGCACCCAAACTCATGCTTGTTGCTTGTCGTAATGACAAATTAACACCAGCTATAAATTCATCAAAAATAATAAAAGCTATATTCTCTTTTTATCCATCCAATCTTCAACATTTTACACAGTTAAATTCACACTGCAATGCAATAAGTTCCAACCTACGATGTAGTCAAAATCAGAACGGCCGAGCTCGCCCGATGCAACAGCCGAACTCCACCGAATTAAGTTTCTGACAAATTGAGTGTCTGTACATCCGGAACTCCTGTATCCTCCTCGAATCAGTCAGGTAATTGGCTGGCGGTAAGGTTTCCACTTGGCTCCGGGATTGTACGTATTGAGGAATCAACTGGTAATCCGAAGCTGAACTTGTGGCGGAAGATTTTGATCGCAATATCGTGTTATTAGAGGAGAACGTGGGGACGTGAATCAATTTCGAATATGTATGGCTCAGTAAGGCTTCTCTTTCTTATTGCGTGGCTTTGTGTTGAATTCGCTTGCTGGAGAAATACTAAGTCATATTGAAACAGTTTCGTAGAAAAGAATTCTGAAGCAAATTGCTTATCCATTGCTTCATAAGTTCGAAAAATTTGTCTGATCAACATGTAAATAACGCAATGAATGTTGTTGAACTGTCAAAATGAAACCGATTCCAATTGATAATGTGTTACGCAATTGCACCGCTGGACCCCTTAAAATTGTCCCCGAAAAAAATTGAACGAACCTAAAAGGAGTGAAAAAGGGCGAACCATTTTCACGCCGAAAGTTGTCGGCATCACTGCCATTAGGCATGCTGCACACGCGCCACAAATGACCGTACCAACGGTAACGGTAGATGGCGGTGCGACCAATTAACTTGCCGCGTTGTAAAAACGTGTGTAGACTGCCTTATCGAACATTCTATTCAATGATAGGTAATATCAGAGCTGGCAATTTTTGATGTAGATGTTAGTATAAGGGTGGAGGAATTAAATGGCAATTTATTTATGTAAGGTCAGAAATGTGTGAAATTATTATTAATTCTACTTTCGTTTATAACTTATATTGTGTAATTCAACTAACGCTATCTTGTACTTACTATTTATTTCTGTGCTAGTGCTGTGCACTTCTGTAAGTGACGAACTCGCAATTCCTAAAACTGTATGTGATTTTTGTTTGTGTATGTCGTAGTGAGTAAGTCGCTGAAGTGCCATAATAATAATAATAAAAAAAAAAAAAAAATATGTCGTCCCTTATTTGCATCTTTCACCAGCGAAGACAAAGCTGTTTTAAATCTTTTCGGGGATGTTATAAATCCTACATTCTGCTAATATTATAAAATATAAAAGTTTGTATGTTGTGTCATACTCTGCCGCAGAGCCACCATTTTAGAAACCGATCAATTATATCTTAAAATGATGTACGTCAAACGTACATAATGTACGTACTACCGTTATCGCTGTACGTGCATTAGATAATGATAAAATAGACATTGATTGTGGCTCTGCTGCAGAGCAAACTCTCTAGCAGAGCCATAAAGTACATGTACTCAGGAAAGATAAACGCCACTGTTTTTTAATAAAAACTGTTGTACGAATAGTGTTTATTGTGTACGTGTTGAAAAATATCATTATTAATCAGAGGTTTTATTTATTTTAACTTTACTAAAATTTTCACAGTAAGCGCCTGATTATTTTATGTCAGCAAAAGTTTTTGTAGACAATCTGTTACCGTCAGGATGGCTGGACCAAACGAGTTAAGTACATGAGACTATGTGCACTGTTCAATACCTATTTGCTACTATTCCGCCCCGCGCCCACCCGCGCCGCACCCCGCCCCACGCTGCCAGTCTGGCCAAGCACTAAAAGCTGTTCACAAATCCAGAACCCAATTTTGTCACTTTAAATCAAATATACGACTGCCTTTCTTCCGACAGCTAATTTGCTGTCGGGAGCGAGGCAAACTATAATTGAAATTGTGTCATTTTCGATTCGACAACTTGTCGAGTGGTTGTGAATAGTTGAAATGTTCATCATATCGTTAATTTTTCGTAATGTCCATTTTCGGATGGTGTTTAAAACCCAGGACTGCCAAACAGCCTTGCAAAAAAACTATAAAAAAAAACATAACTACCAAAACAAAAATAAATATAATTCATAACTACCGATCCTAATTGTTTTCACGACTACCTCAAACCCCTATTTAATAACAAATGAGCTCACAGCCTCCCCAAAATTGTACCGCCATTCATTTCCCTCCAATGCAACTCACTTTTCGCGAAGCCAGTCTGATCGAAATCAATTCACTCCGTAACGCCCCGTCAATTTAACTTCGATTAAGCCGTGGGACACACTGAAGTAAAGAAGAACTATTCGGAGTGGTTTCTTTATAAGCTTATTGTGGAAGTTCACACAAGTTGGACAGTTTTCCGAACTGCTTATTGTAATCGATGCGCGGTTGTGTATCCGGGTTTATTGTGTGGCGATCGTCTTTTTTTTTTAGTTTTGTGCTTCGGAAAGCAATTGTGCACTTGGGGGTAAAGTTTTTCATGAACTGTTTGAAGTTGAGAATAGCTGGGACATGTCGTTGTGAGTAAATGGGGAGGTTATAAATGTTAGCTTTGAGATAACTTCCAACTGTCTAGCTATCACGGTGCATGATATACAGCCTGGTGACAGACAGACGGACAGTGGAGTCTTAGTCTTGGTCCTGTTTTTACCCTTTGGGTACGGAACCCTAAAAACAACTCAATGTTCGCTTGATACACGGGCTCAAACATCAAATACAAAAGTAAACAAATTTCCATTCAAATGTGTATACTAAAGTCATTCGGACATTCGGAGGGGCGCGGGCGGTTGATTAGATTGCAAGCCGATCACAATAACCATATTCAGATAAGGCTGATGATGATTTTGAAAGTCATTGAAACTTTATTCCCTTTATCTAAGTATCCACCTCCACCATCCTTCACGTATTATCTAATTCTAAGTATTTATTTTTGATATCCTCTATAATTGATTTTTTTTTTGTATTTTTTTCACATAATGTAGGATTCTAATGGTGAAAGAATTTTTCAAATCGGTCCAGTAGTTTCGAAGCCTATTCAACTCAAACAAACAAACAAATCTTTCCCCTATAAAATATTTGGGTAGATTAATTAAAATTGCAAAATTACTTTTATTTTGGTGTCATTCGATTCTAACTTACATCAAAGGCGAGTTTTGAACATTATTTATTGCCGCGATGCGCTATTGTCGTATACCTAAAAATGAATGGCCCAAAACAGTACTTAAGCATGCCGTAACTAAGGGTTCATATCTCCCTGAATTGAATCTAGATCGCAGCTTCTGATTGCGAGGACCAAGTAACAAACGAGATTCGTGGACACTTACATATTGTGGTTTATTTAGGACCTTTCCGCTGGTAATGTCCGGAACGCAGCCACATAATAAAGTTGTATAGAAGGTCCAGTTTATGCAAATAAAACTTGTGTAGGGAGAATCGGTGTGTAACGTTCCGGGTTGACAGGAAACACGCTAAGTATGGGGACAGAGAACCCTTTGGGCTGCCGTATGTCACAAACAGGACTGTCAAAAAATGGGGTATTGAGGACAATTACACAATAACAGTGACTTAGTCGTGTGTGTTTACTCGACGATCGATCTCGTTCAAGGTTAAGGCAACGCTTGCCGAGATCGGTCGGTGGATGGGTGACGATCCATTGCACACCGAGACCCCTCCGTGCCTCAAAAGCACGTTAAGCAGTTGGTCCCGGCTGTTATTCATAGATCTTTGACAGTCGTCAGAAACCCAAAAGTCTGACAACCAGTCTTACCAAGGTGTATCGTGTTACCCAGTAACTGGGTTGTGGATGGAGCGGCTGCTCCATGTAAAAAACTGGTATTCAGCTGCATTCGGTTAGACTGGAAGTTGACCACAACATAGTTGGGAAAAGGCTAGGCAGATGACGATAGTCGTTTGTGTTTACCTACTTTTATTTTTATTTAATGAAATAAATAGCAGGTTCTACAGGAATCTTTTATCGTATTTGGAGGCTAAACCTGACCAATGTTTCGACAATAGTATTTGATGGATTTATCCAGTATTTTCTGTGGAAGAAACAGGAATTAAACAACGTTTTTTTGGTGAATAAACCTTCTTTACTTTTACAGATTTTGTATAAAAGCCTGAAAGTAAGGTGAGTATTTTTCGCGCGTCTTGATTAAGGCAGTATTCATACGTAATTCGGAGTAAGTGCTGGTTTTTTCCGTAAGATAATTGAGCATCTAATAGTGTTACTGTAAGCTGTTATGTGTTCGGGAAAAATACAGGCGTCAAAAGATACGTACTCTTCTCATTTAAGGGTCCTTATTTTGTTAGATCCCGAAGAAAATCTGGTTTGGCGAAATGAACTAAAAGAAAAAAGTTCTTGATAAAACAATAATACTATACCGCCTTTTGGCCTAGTAAAGGACTTTCTGTTTCATTTTTCTTCGTTACTTTTTTATTTAATCAGATTTTTTATTTTTGACTGAGACTGTCCCTGGAGAGGGGCTTGTGGCTAAGTAATAACAGCCGCACGGGTCGATCGATCAGGTTAAACTGCGCTGGCCGCGGTTGGTCAGTGGATGGGTAACCATCTTTACATAACAAGACACTCCGTGCCTCGGAAAGCACGTTAAGCCGTTGGTTCGGGCTGTCATTCGTAGATCTTTGACAGGCGTTACGGGTCGTCAGAAGTCAGAAAGTCTGACAACCAGTCTTACCAAGGGGTATCGTATTACAGAGTTGAGAAAAGGCTAGGCAGATTGATTTTTGACTGTGTTTAGTTTAGTTTGTGATCTTCCTGTACGAGTCGCAATAAATACTTTTTCTTTAGACAGGATGGCACCGATGCACAACCTGTTACGATGGATTCAGTACATGATTCTGAAGCCACTGGGTTGAAATTTTCCATCGGTTATTTTTTTTTAATGCTGTTCCGTACATTTCGACCACGTAGGTATTGCACTTTTCTATGGAAAAATTATATTTTTTTGGTTTATCGACGAAAAATGTCTACGCTAGGAGGTCTAGAATCATGTGCTGAATTTATGGTTACCTACAGTTTGCGCGTCAATGCGACCCTGTATACAGTAGTTCAAAAACATACTTTAGTTTTTGTTGTTATTTACATTGCTTGTGTAAGGACTGACCTACTACCTGCCGGATCAGCGGGATTGTCCGAAAGGGTTATCGCTGGCTCGGAACATAAAGGATTACGAAAGGAACACGGGTGGGTTTTAGTCAGTAAGAGTCTGACACTCCCTTCCGCTCCACCCAGAGCGGGTCATTTGATGATTTACCAAAATCAAAAAAAAAAAAAAAAAAGGACCGACCTACCTACTTGCTATTTATTCTATTCAGGTTCAAAGATTATATTATATTTCTAAAAAGACAATAAACTAAAAATTGCATTTGTTAAGTAAGAAGCCATGAGCTTCGTCCATAAACCGCCAAGAAAAACGATTAATAAATTACTACCCTAAGCACATCCCACCCCAATAAATCCTTTAAAACAGTACCTCCACCACTTACAACAAAATCACAGATTACAGGTACGAACCTACTTCTCGAGAAAGGCATTAAGATAAAATCCGCGCACACTCGGATCTTAGACAGAGATTACAGAAATTACGTGAAACCCAATGGTACTGCCGAATTAGGGATCTTACGAATCTTGCACACTTACTGCGAAGTGTTTTTTCCAGATTATCACACGTTTTTTAAGTAGGAGAAATAAATTGGTGGAGTTTTTTATGTGTTACAATACGAGTACCTATACATACTTTTAAAAATAAAACATTACATATGGTTTATAGTCATTGGAATAGCTTCATTTTAGAAGGATGAAATAATCCAGAAACATTTAAAGGATGGAATATTCTAAGAACATCTAAAATTTGCCGAGGGCAATACAGACAGACACATGAGACGCCATGACGTTTTGCACAGAATGCTTTGCAGCGAAAAAAAGAAAAACACGGACTGTCTTCGCCATATTACATATAATTCATAATGTTATCCTTTTATGATTCTCCAAAGTGGCCTTTTTAGATAGGCAGAAAAGAATTATGAGTGAAAAATAACTTTAATTTCGGAAGTCGGTGGCAAAAAACTAAAATACAGATCCAAACACACATTATTTTTCACTTTGTAGTGTTTTGTTTTGAAAGTCGGTTTTTTTTTTGTTAAAACGTTTTAATGTCAGTAGTGCAACTGACAGCTTCTGAATCTTTTCTGGTTTTAATTCCTTTTTTTCCGGGGGGTCTATGTGTATACTACATTCATATTAAACTTTCATAATAATAAACAAATCTCAAAGTTTTGTCAAAACCGTGCGAAGCTGGGACGGATCGCTAGTTTCATGAAAGCGAGGTTCCAAATCGTTTAAAATATTCTACCTAAATGTAATCAATGGAAGTGTTATCTTATCGCGGGTAAGCGTTGAATAATAATGACAATCCCTCAAACCCTTTGATCACATATGAATACCAATGAATGATTTCCCGAGCGAAATCTACAAGACTCCAGCCTTGTTTTGATTAGAAATTGAATTGTGGATCCAAATATTTGGAGCGTATTTAGCCGAGATCTTTGATACATGACCTTGGGCCTTCTCTACAGAAACTTCGTGGTTATGGGCATTATTCATCATCATCTGCCTACTGCCAGTTACTGGGTAATACGATACCCCTTGGTAAGACTGGCTGTCAGACTTTCGGGCATCTGACAACCCGTAACGATTGCCAAAGATCCACGAATGACAGGATCAACGGCCTACCGTGCTTTTCGAGGCACGGAGGGGTCTTGGTGTGTAAAGATGATCACCCCATCCACGGACCAACAGCGGCAAGCGTAACCTAACCTGATCGATCAACCCGTGCAGCTGTTATAACTTAGCCACAAGCCCCTCACAAGGATATAGGCATTATTATAACCACTAATAGAGGCCGAGACTATAGAATCATCTTGGCTTTGGCATAAAGTGGTGAAAACAAAATCATTGTGTTTTCAGTAGGTAGTTTGAGAGGGGATAGCCAAGCCCTAGCTTGGGTCTCCATGACTACTAAACTTCAATTTACACACATAATTATCGAATCTGTGTTAGTCCTGTGATTCTTTGCCTGAAGGCTTTATTTATTCTTCCTTGCGATGACAGCCGATTTTTCAGAAGATCATCAGCATTTATCTTTAACACGCTATAGAAATCTAGCTCCTCTAAACAAGTAGTAATATAATATAACCCTCCATACACAGCAATATCTAGCAGTTAAAACCACCCTTCTCCATCCATTTCTTAAGAATTGGACTGACCTTTCCAAATAAAATAGATTTAGGCACCCCGAAGCCACAAGGGCTTCAGGGTGCCTAAATTGAGGTGCCTATTGTCGTAGTACATAACAAATGTTGCCCTTACAGTCCTGTATACCTACTTGAGTTCAAGGAATCCGACAGTACAATGGTTCAGGGTTGCGTTAAATACGGGGCCCTAGCTCGAATGCGCGAAGTTATTCACGTTACGTAAATCGAAACGGTTTTTGAATTGGAAATACTCGTATCGCCCATACTTAGGATTTATTTAGTTTTAAGACGTTTCATATCGATGGGTGATAATACTTGTGCTTGTCACATAAATTTAAACCAAAATGCTAAAAGATTCGCAATGAGGTGATCCGGCAGAGAACCAAAGTTGTCGACATAGCCACAGAAGAAGCAAGCTGAATTGGCGATGGGCCGGCCATATTAGCCGAAGAACCGATAACCGTTAGGGTAGACGTGTTCTTGAGTGGAGACCGCGAATCGGTAAACGTAAGGTGGGAAGGACGACAGGCTATGAGGCTAGGTGGAGCGATGATTTTCGCAGGTTGGCTGGTAGCAGCTGGATGAGACGAGTTGAGGCGTGCAATAGGAGCAGCCTATGTCCAGCAGTGGACTGCTGTAGGCTGATGATGATGATGCTGTAGGATTGTCGTATTATTAATTTAAAAATCGACCGAATTTACGTTGCATTTACAGGACCACAGTAACATTATGGGAAGCCAGCTCTATTGTTAAATGTTATGTTGTAATACTTACCTGAGACTCATTAGCAATTTTCCAAGAAGTTTGTTGGACAAAAATAATACCACATTAAACGATCATAGTAAACAAATCATTAGAATCAGGGATCGTAAAAATCCGATATTTATGATAAATATCAAAATTCTCGATCAGCGAACTCTGGTTAGAATCATCCACATCGCATCGCATCAGCACCGCGCTGAACTTTTATGAGCTCACGATAAAATATCAGCATAACATTTCGGCATCGCTCAATACAGGAGGTCTGCTGGAAGAAATTTCATAAAAATTAGCAATACCTTTGTACTCAAATTATAATTATGTCATATCCCTAATTCCCTATGTATTTTACTGTGTGTAGGTACATAAATTATAAAATAAATAAATACAATACTGAAACTGAAGCTGAAGTTGAAAATAACGCTGGAATTCCTTCAATTACTGAAGCAGTTACCCACAACCCTGCAACGAACAGTGTTAATGTACCAAGATGTCTACAAAACCTAATAAATTATCCAACAGCGGACTAGTGATTCTTTGAACACAGCTCCATAATCCTTGCCGAAACTCTGCAGGCCATTTTGGCCATTACGTCCTTAGTTTAAGGGTCGGAACTGTGTGGTATGTGTGGTAATTGTCGTTGACCGTACACCGAACTCCACTGTAGTTAATGTTGCGTAAGGACGATTGAATTTAATTACTTTGGGTGTCGGATACGGAATTACCTACTGGAGGGTCACAAAGGAAAAGTGACAGAAGGTCGTCTCCATACGAGCGTAAACAGGCGCAGGCACACATAGTCGCGGTGCGTACGGAGATCTCAAATGAAACTACATTAGTTTTTGTTTATACTAAACCCGAAAAGGGGTCATTGTACTCATCATTTTGAACAACTTTTTCTATGGTCCAACCTTGAAATCGCGAAAAAAAAATCAGCTGTATTTTGTCGATTTAAGTGAACACAAATGTATGGAACAGCTGATTTTTTTTTCGGACGGTCTGGCTGGTCCACAAATTCAAGGTCGCTCAGCGCGTTATGGAGCGAGCTATACTCGGAATGTCTTTGAAGGATAAAATCAGGAATTAACCGACATAGCCAAAATAAAAAAATAAAAAAACTGAAGTGGTGGCGGGCTGGCCATGTCTGTCGAAGGACCGATAAGTAGCTGGTGGAGCAGACGAGTCCTGGAGTGGAGACCGCGTATCGCAAGCGTAGTGTGGGACGCCCCCCAGCGATGGACGGACAACCTAAAGAAGGTCAGTCTACCCCAACCACCTTCTTTAGGTTGACACGTAGACTGGATGCGGAAAGCGGAGGACAGGGTGTGGTGGCGCAGTCTGGGAGAGGCTTATGTCTATCTATTGCACACCTACATTTCACCAGTTTTTAAGTCCCAAACTATTAGGGTGCGAGCCTATTTGGAACCTTCTGTAACTTCCTATTTTGTGGTAGGGCTGTCAATTATGCGTTTTAATTATTTGTTCAGCTGGGTCGATTGGAGTCTGTTATGATAGTTTAAGTAGGTACGGGCAGGCTACCGATGCCGAACCCTTGGAACGGCAAGAGAATTCAGCTTTAACTGTTATGGTTTTAAAACTATTTTGGGTCCCCACTTTCTGGTTGTTGCTCCAAAATTACCCTTTAAAAGTCAATTTCTGACTTAATTCTTTTAAAATACAATATTTTGTATAAGGAAAGGAGGCCCGCATATTTGCGTATATTTTGAAATTAGTATCATTGTATAAAAGTGATTTTTCAAATTTTTCATCTCGTGAGTGTCTTTAAATCGAGCTCTTAATTGCCACGAAACTCGAATTTCAACTCATCGATAACGCCCTGTTGACCAAGCTATCCT
Organism: Oligia latruncula; assembly: GCA_948474745.1. Lineage (NCBI taxonomy): Eukaryota > Metazoa > Arthropoda > Insecta > Lepidoptera > Noctuidae > Oligia > Oligia latruncula. Next base: position 3,807,412 of record OX419684.1, on the reverse strand, counting down.
GAAAAACAAGATATCATCACTCGAGACTCTTCTTACTTTGTCTTTTCTCGTAATAACTTCAAAGATTACACAAAACAACCCTTTTTAGGGTTCCGTACCCAAAGGGTAAAAACGGGACCCTATTACTAAGACTTCGCTGTCTGTCCGTCCGTCTGTCTGTCACCAGGCTGTATCTCAAGAACCGCGATAGCTAGACAGTTGAAATTTTCACAAATTATGTACCTATTTCTGTTGCCGCTATAACAACAAATACTAAAAACAAAATAAAATAAATATTTAAGGGGGGCTCCCATACAACAAACGTGTTTTTTATCGGCGTTTTTGCCTTGTGGTACGGAACGCTTCGTGTGCGAGTCCGACTCGCACTTGCCAGTTTTTTATACAGACGAATCAAAAGCGCAGACAGTCCTATTGATACCAAAGTTCGTTGAAACATACTTGCCATGCAAAGAAAACATTGCAAGTAATCTCTTACAAAAGGAATCGTATGTAGAAGTTGGTTTCTTATGAAAATGCAGTCGTGTCGAGGCTACGAGAAAGTTAGTTGTTCGGCACTCTTTGGTGTTGTTATTCAGAAGTTCAAGTCGGTTCTTTGAATTTTAAAATGTTGTAGATAAGAAAAGTTGTGGGTAAATCTTTTTGTCCTTGTGTATTGTAGGTAAGGGGAGTCTGGGTATCTTTATAACTCGTCAAACGATCGTTTACTAGATCGTCTACGTCGCGTTGTATGTAAGCGCTGAACGGTTTTAGTATCTTATCGAGTGTGTTTTTCTAATGAACATATACTGGCTCCTACGACATTTATCTGTAAACGTGTCTTGAAATAAATTAAAAGTTTCTAGTTTTTTATGAGTAGTATTATTTAAAGAGTGCGTACTGTCAGTATGCCATTCTTTTGCCAACTACGTTGGGGTCGGCTTCCAGTCTTAACGGGATGCAGTTGAATACTAGTATTTTACATGGAGCGATTGCCTTTCCGACCTCCACACCCCAGTTACTGGGCAACACGAAAACAAAATAGTACCTACAGTATCGTTTCATTTTTAATTTAGCAGCTGTCAATTGAATGTCCCTCAGTTTGGAAACAAATAATGATTGATTGATTGCTGCCGACTGTAGGGATGTCAATAAATGAAATATATCTAAACAATAAGTATAGGCCAAGAATTTACGTTTAGCTCTAAGAATGCCGTCCCAATTCTAATTTTATAGAATTTAACAGAATAATTTAGAAAGGAATTATTCCAGTAACGTCGTTGTCGCCAGGAATTCGTAACGTTTCAGCCTAAATGCGAAACAAAAATGTAAAATTCTTCTCAACTTTCACAAATGCCAGGACATTCTAATGGGTTTCTTGAATTAATTAATTCGATCTGCCCCTTGAAACAAGATAAATATCAGACTTGAGAAAACAATGAAACTTTGTTGAAAAAAACGGGACCAACTTGTTCAGCTTTTTATCAATATTCGGTTAAGCACAAATTTTTGATGTAGAGTTATATGGCAATGCTGCCAGCTTTTTGGGCAATTTTCCTGTTGACAGCGATACGGACGAATTTTTTGATGATCTAAGGTTATTTTCCTTCTTTTTTATTTTACATGTACATATTAATAATATTATGTTATGGGCTGATTTTTCGGAATAAAATTGACGTTTGGCAGTTTTTGTAAAAAATAACTCAAAATTTTAAAATTATTCCTCGAATAAAGTTATCTGGCGATGGAAATATTAGCCCTAACTCTGTTAGATTATATTATGTAAATAACTTGTTTGAAAATAAAAGATGTGTTTTTGTGCAGCGAGTAATAGGTAAACACTAGTTCGTGATTTAAATCACAGCCACAACACGGTGCTCTCAGTTTGAGAGATGTGCTCACGATGTTTTCCTTCACCGTATTGAGACTCTCAACCGACCGACAGAACCAAAAATTCAAAGACATGTGACATCTACCAACCCGCATTCGGCAAGCGTGGTAGATAATGGCCCTCTCCCTCTCGAAGAGAGGAGGCCTGTGTCTCAACAGTGGGAACATTATAATTATGCTGATTAAACACAACACGACACAGCATAGATATGATAAGACTAACAGCAAAACTCAAAAATCGCAGTTGAAAACGACATACCGATTTCAATTGCGTCTTAATAAATCGAGCGGTTGGTTGTATTGGACAGGGCGACCGCGGTGTTACGATGTGTTGTAATCGATTCTGCTGCTCGATTCCGCTGAATCGAGGCGGTTTCACTGTGGACTGCAGTGTGCCCAACTCGAAATTGATTCGGGAACGAACAGTGAAATTCCGAATTATGGTTGTTGCTGGATTTCGGAAGATATGCATCTATGGAAGAGGTAGTTTTTTTCTTTAATGATAAATGATAAGTGATTTTATTTTTGTAAGTGCGCAGAAACATATTTTACACGTCAATCATATTTTTTTTAAACTAAATGAGGTCGGCGTTTCCTATCTGACTACTCTGAAAAGAAAAGCCGAAACAAACTCAGAGGTCACAGTCTCTTTTAAAGTCCAGACAATCTTGGTCAGGTTTATATGAAGACCATGTAGAAAGATCGATGTCTGAAATGGTCTTTTGAGGAAAGAAAAAAAATATTGTCAAAGTGGGGTGGTGGGCAAAATAAGGTTGAGAACCTATATTTATTTATTTCTTTATTAACACTTTATGCACAAGTGAAAACTGTACAAAGGCGGACTCAATGCCTTGAGCATTTTCTACCAGTCTACATTAGGGTGATGCAGAGACATATTATACTATATCATCATCATCGTCATCATTTCAGCCGAAAGACGTCCACTACTAGACATAGACCTCCCCCAAGCACCTCCACTTCGACCGGTTCTGTGCTTCTCGCATCCAACGGGTTCCTGCGGCCTTCATACTATACCTATATACTCGTATATACTATATTATGGTCTACACTTACCCAGTTATTGTTAAGTCCCATGTAATAGGGGGCGAGACTTATCTTTGTTAGGTTATTATCTGTATTTTAACAGTAAAATATTTTGTAACGCTTAAAATAATAAAATGAGAATCCCGACCATACCCGCTGTTTAAATAACAATGTCAATCTGTGAGATAATTTAATTTGGAAATTATATTTGCCGAGCTCGTAGCGTCATAATAGCTTTTATTATGAAAGCTGTTCGAGTAAATTAACAGATTTATTTTGTGGGAAGTCTTTGGCACTGTTGATTTAAGAGTTTATGGACGCTGCTGGATCTGCTTTATTATTTATTTATTTATTTAATACTTCAAGCACATAAATGTACAGAGGCGGACTTAATGCCATAGACATTTTCACACCTTTGGGTGATGCAGAGACAAACAGTGTTAGGTGCAATCATGAAAATTGAGGAAAAGGCTGTTTTATTAGAAGAGAAGCCGTAGGTACAGACGCCAGCACGTCAAGCTACTACAAACTGTCAAATTTCTTTAATATATTTTAAACTTTAATGCTAAACCATAAGGTTAAAAGTAGATTGGGAAAATTTGACAGTTTCGGGTAGCTTTATGTGCTGGCGTCTGTACTTAATTATCAGTATTCGAAAAGGACATCGATTCTTATAAAAAGTTCGTTAGTGATCATTTATGGATCCTAATGAGCAGAATTCGTTTTTGCTTGGTTCTGATCATAGCCGTCGATATCATCTAAATAACCTTAAATCTTTGCTTCTGCCAAAAACGTCTTGCCGGTTTTATCCTAACTGTGCTATGTCCTTTTTTTGCGGATGGGAAATCATCAAATGACCCCTCCTGCTCTAGGTGGAGCGGAAGGGAGTGTCAGGCTCTTACTGACTAAAAGCCACCCGTGTTCCTTCCTTAGCCCTTTATGTTCTGGGCCAGCGGTAGGTAACCCTTTCGGAAAATCCCGCTGATCCGGCAGGTCCCGCTGATCCGGCAGGTCCCGCTGATCCGGCAGGTGTGCTATGGCGTGGTATACAAATTTTCGAAACGAATCTAATGAACTAGCGTGTCGTACTCTAAATAAAGTCCGCTGTTGTATTTTTAACTTTCGATGCTAAGCTAAATGTTGAAAAAAAAAAAAAAACAAAGCGCTGATATTTAAGCATTCATTTAGGGGTTACCTGGTGTTAGTGAAAATGGGCATAATTCAGCTAAGGACCATTTAAAATATGTAGAATAGAACATTCCAGAATCGAACACAATAAACAATATTAACCCACCTCAGACTGCAAGCCTATCTAAACCATTCACATAACCACCAACCAACCAACAGACAATCAAAGGCGTACCTAGAAACTTTATTAACCTTTTACGAGACACCAGTTTTAACGTTAAAACGTAACTGGCGTGAAAACTACCAGCAGCACTAAACAATCTCGCAATAGTTTCTGACCATTTACGACAAAACTTGGGCGTCGTAAAAATGTTGTCTATGAAGTTTATTGATAGCCTTTCGGTGAAGGCTTTTGTCGATTTGGAGACAAACAAAAGAAACTAGATAAGGAAATAGATGTGTACGTTGATTTGTGGTTTGGCCTAAAGCTTCACGAAATTGCTGACAATGTCGCAAGAATGGTAATGCTGAGTTGAGTCGAACACGACCATCGACCATACGACATAGATGTAAAAAGATATTTAAGACAATTGCCAGAGATGGCTTTCTTGGAATAAATCTGCCGGGAATCTTGAAATGGGCCCATGAAACCCTGAGTTTTAATAGTAATATTTAGGGATATCTGTTGGTAAGACTAGTTGTCAGACTTTTGGGCTTCTGAATACCCGTAACGACTGTTATTCGTAGATCTTTGACAGTCGTTACGGGGAAGGGATATCGTGTTACCCAGTAAATGGGTTGTGGAGGTCAGATAGTCAGTCGATCCATGTAAAATACCTACTAGTATTCAGCTGCTTGCCCATTCTTCTCCATACGAAAACGATCTTTTGGAATGGGCGACTAGAATCAATTCTATTTTATTTATCGTAATTTTTGACGTTCAAAAGTGCCTTTTATATGCCTATTTGAAATAAATGCTTTTACTTTGACTTTGCTGCATCGGGTTAGACTGAAAGCCAACCCAAACATAGTTGAGAAAAGGCTAGGCAGATTAATATTACTTGATGATTGCATAGGCTAAGTTAAGTTTAGATCTAAAAGTATTTAAACGACGTGGCTCAATATGCAATATGAAGTCTTGAATGAGAACACTATTTTGCTCACGGAATAGATAATTATCTATTCCGTGATTTTGCTTATAACTATGAACATATCTCTCTATCGATCAATAGTAACTTTACTCATTTTTGGAACAGCATTTGAACATAGTAACTGCTCCTAAAAAGCCACATCCTCGGTTATCTCTGCCGGTATTAGGGAACCAGTAATGGGATCCAATTTACTTGCGTCACGTTCGGTTCCTAATCGAAGGTCTATGCTTTATAACAATACGTGATCTGAATATGTAAAAGCAGATTGATTTCAGGACAATGAGGTTCTATTCCTATCGGTTTTCGTACTGATTGGGTACATTACTGACGTATGATATGTTTTCTTTATACCAATGTATGAACTGTCACTAATGGAGACACAATTACTTTTTTATATTGTTACCGATCTCTAAGATCTTTCTTGACAGTTGAAGATGGTTGAAGGGATACAAAGGTTTGATGGATTGCGTGGGTGAATGAAGAACATGTGAAGAACATGAATCAACCAACAATCATGATTGATGATGATGAAGAAGATGATGATGGTTTGTGTGAGGAATGAATGATATGAAAGAAAAGGGAGTGAATGATGGTGTGACGATTGACAGGGAGAATGGAAGAAGAAAACATGTTGCGACGATCTCAAGTAACATGGGACAAGTGCAGAAAGATGATGATCATGATACCAATGTATTTAAAAGGTTGGATTGATAGCTGAGTCTTTGAAACTCGCATATTGTTCACGTATAAATATGTAGACTAATGAAATATTTTCTTTGTTTCAGGTATGTTTTCAACTAAAGCTGTATTCAGAAAACTTGTTTAATAGAAAACACTCCAGGGACACGTATTTGAGGGGCCCGTGGCAAAATAATAACAGCCGCACAGGTCGATCGATCAGGTTGCCATACTTTTTGGCTTCTGTCGCCCCGTATTGACTGTCAAAGATAGAAGAATGACAGCCGGCACCAACGGCTTAACGTACTTTCCGAGGCACGGAGGGGTTTCGGAACGTAAAGATAGTCACCCATCTACGGACAGACCACGGCAAGCGCGGCATAACCTGATCAATCGACCCGTGGTGCGGCTGTTATTACTTAGCCACAATAAAAGGTATAAAAATATATATAAGACAGTATAGTTCACTCACAATACATGCTTTCACTTTCTGTCTCACCCTTTTGTAACAGATATCCAGAAAAAGAAAGATTTCGCAACCCGTGCCTAGATGATGATAATGCTATAACTTAAACCGCTACATGAGATAAGTTGAAAGGGCTTCGTGATTGAACCCGAAATTGGTCCTTTTGTCTGTGTCTTTATTGTAATAGACGTTTTATTATCTCTGGAATTCTAGAACAACCTTTTTCGGCTGGACAGCCTAAATCTTTTACGAGCTAACCCTAGATGTCTGACTAAGTGCCGCAAAAAAACAAAATTCTCGATCTCGGAAAGAACTAAAAAGCCTTTTTTTTATAGTATCAAAGAACTTTACTTGCACAGACACTAAGGATTTCTTTAGCTAGATTATTAACGCAGACAGACAGACGTGTCTTAATCAATGAAATCCGATGGAAGGCAGGGGTCCGCCATTATTGAAATTGGTTCAGAAACGTTACAACCGAGACGGATGGTGAGATAAGTCCATTTAAGTAAATGTTCTTTAGCTTCTGGAATATTCTTTTGTTGAAGCAGACTTGGAAAATAGATAGATACGAGTAGATAGATAAAATGTTTATTCAGTGCAACAAAACACAATACAGGTATTAAAAACATTAAAAAGGTGAAAAAAAAACAAAGATTAAAAAGATAAATTGACCCATAGACACTGTCCATGGGTCAATTTATCTTTTTAATCTTTACAAAAAAAATTACAAAGATTAAAAAGATAAATGGATCCATAGACGTGTCTATGGGCCAATTTATCTTTTTAATTTTTACGAAAAAAATTACAAAGTTTAAAAAGATAAATTGACCCATAGACATGTCTATGGGTCAATTTATCTTTTTAATCTTTGTAATTTTTTTCCCAGTTATTACGTAATACGATATCCATTGATAAGACTGTCAGACTTTCGGGCATGCGACTACACGTACCTAACCACTGTCAAAGATCCATGAATGACACCCGGGACCAACGGCTTAACATGCTTTTCGAGGCAAAGAGGGGTCTTGGTATGTAAAGATGGTCACCCATTCTCGGATCAACCGCGGCAATAGTAGCTTAACCTGATCGATCGACCCGTGCGGCTGTTATTACTTAGCCACATGCCCCTTATATCTGTATTTTACATGGTGTACATAATAAAAGGTAAGTACTCTTTATATCTATCTATTCTGATTTCTGTAGCTCTTTGGAAAAAGGCGAAATTGCTTATAACTTAGTTCTTGAAAGATCAATCAGCCAAGCTATGTATTACCGCTGGCCCGGAACATAAAGGGCTAAGAAAGGAACACGGGTGGGTTTTAGTCAGCAAGAGTCTGACACTCCCTTCCGCTCCACCCAGAGCGGGAGGGGTCATTTGAAGATATCCGAAAAAAAAAAGGCGTTAAGCCAATAACACCGTACATGTATCAAAGACAAAAGTAACTGTACTTAGGGCTTGTACACAAAGCATCGCAGCAATTCGTGTTGATTCGTGTTGCAGTTTTCTGCGTTGCGAATTCGCAGCGCACCGATTCGCAGTTTTGAAGCCCTAAGTCCCAAAACTTTATTACATCGCTTTAAGTCAGCCTCTGTCCTTCGCCCAAAAGCCCTATATTACTTTAATAAGTGTTTCAGGGTTCGGGGCCCTTTTTCGTCATCTGGAAAGGCTTAGCAAGGCCTTGGATACGCGGTAAATGATATGCCTGTGCCCCTGTCATTCATTTTAGCTAGTTTATGTACATATAGCGCTTACATAGCTACGATATAGGGTAAGTGTGTTTGCATCTGGCACACTCTTTTGGGACGAGGAGTAGTTGGAGACTAGTGTTAAATTACGGTGTGTGTAAGAGACAAAAGGGCGTGCGTGGTGATTGCGTAACACACTAACAGTAGGAATGGCTTTAATTTTGACAGTTCAACAACATTCATTGCGTTATTTACGTTGTTGAGCAGATTTTTTTTTCGAACATTTGAAACAATGTATAGCAACAGAATGTGATTGATAGTACGTTACGCAATAAGGGTGCTGGTTAATATATAGCTAGGCACAAGCACAGGCAATTATCCTATTTCGGTTTTCTAGTGGATTATACAAGGTTATAGGTAAAACATTAACAAACTCTTAAGAGGTCATTGTACTCATCATTATGAACAACTTTTACTATGGGAGCAAACTTGAAATCACGAAAAAAAAAATCTGCTGTTCCCTACATTTATGTTCGTTTAACTCGTCAAAATGTAGGGAACAGCTGATTTTGTTTTCGCCCCATTACCGTCACCCCATTAAGGCTTTGCATCCAGTTTCCAAACACCCTGTATATTTACATAATATGCCTTTGTCCATCTAGAGTTACGTACCTTTGAAATGGTGAAAATATTTTTCAAATAGGACCTGTGGTTCCCGGACCTGTGCATATACACTAGCAATAACAGAAGCACAGGTCGATCGATCAGGTTAAGCTACGCTTGCCGCGGTTGGTCTGTGGATGGGTGACCATCTTTACATACCGAGACCCCTCCGTGCCTCGGAAAGCACGTTAAGCCGTTTGTCCCGGCTGTCATTCGTAGATCTTTGACAGTCGTTACGGGTAGTCAGAAGCCCGAAAATCGACAACTAGTCTTACCAAGGGGTTTCGTATTACCCAGTAACTGGGTTGTGAAGGTACCGCTCAATAGGCAGTCGCTCCATGTAAAATACTGGTATTCAGCTACATCCGGTTAGACTGGAAGCCGACCCCAACATAGTTGGGAAAAGGCTTGGCAGATGATGAGTATAGTATAGACTACTTTTATATATCTACACAGAGAAAGGTACGAATCGTGAAAGAATGTGCGAATTAGATCAAAATATTTCTCTAAACAAATCAAACGGATTAGTTCAATGCGAATGCTTCCCGGATATTTAATTAAAACTTTGTTTTTTCCAAACTTAGGCTCGGTTCAAAGGGAATGTTTTTGATCTTTGTCGGAACATCGGCTAGCCTTTGTGGAATATGTTCAGCCGTAGTCCGTCACTGGGTTTTGTTGTTCAATTCAATGACATGTTGGTGGGAAATCCGTTTGTGTAGTTTTTGAATACCTTACTGCATTTTGTGGTGTAGTTATTTACGTTTTGAACTCTGTGGTTTTATTTTGTTGAGAAAAGTGTGATGGTCTGTGTGCGTTTTGTCATCAAAGTCCATATCCTATTGAGCATATTGTCTGACATCGAAGTGTCTACCTACAAGTGCCTGGCCAACTTGCAAAAAAAACCTGTTTATCCACTTCAGAAATAGTCATTCATAAGTACAGTCACGAGCACTAATATCTCAACACTTGGCAACTTTAAATTGCGATTTTTTGACGAAATAACGAATGCAACGTTGAAATACGACACTTTGCATATACCTATGGGTTCGAAAATACTATGTTCCTACTAATATAAAATTTTATTCAAAAATAAAGGAGAAATTCGCCTTTGAATAAAGCCAAGTGTATACATACTTTTGCTCGTGACTGTACATACTACATACATATAAAGGTACTTATGTAAAGGTGACGTGTCTAGACGCTTGGCAGCTCCTCTCTAAGTATTGACACAGGAACTTTTTAGTAGAACAAAATTTAATACACGTATCAACGAGCACTCAAATCATTTTTAGTTCCGACAAAGCGTCAATACTACCTACATCACTAAAAGTTCTAGCAATAAAAACCTCCGTTCAAGTTCAAACTTTGTTAAGAAAAGTCTTCCTCTGTGGCGGTATAATAAAAACTCAATAAGCACCAAGCTGCGAGGGGTAAATATGAAAATGATTCTCCTACAAAAGTCATTAAGGGAATTTATATTTTTCGCTACAAAAGTGCTGGGTTTTGAACGCAAGTTGCCGCTAAGTGCCATTAGACGTAAGTGTGCGTTGTTGCTCGATTCTACTACGAATACACTTTAATATCGCCCGGATATCTTTTAATATGGTTTATGAGAAACGAGTTTTGCATTGCAGTGTTTGCGGGACTTCATTTTTTCGCTAAGTAAGGCTTGGAGATAAAGATGTTGAAATTAAAAGTTTTTTGCAGTGAAATAGACGAGAAATTATTGTGTGCGAATATAATACGATCAGTCGCTTTGTAAAAGTATCAAAGAAACGATGAAGGAATTCCTTTCTGATCTTTTAACTCACTAACAAGTTTTCTTTTACTGTGGGAACAACCCTGAATACGTGAAAAAAAATCTGCTGATCCATAGATTATGTCGAGTTCTGCGAACATTTAAAATTAAAGTATGGATCAGCTGATTTTTTTTTCACGATTTCAGGTTTGGTCTCATAGTAAAATATGTACAATGACCTTATAAGTTGTTAATTAATGTTTTGTCGTTGTTAATGTTTTACCAATAACCCTGTATTATAACACTTAACTAATCAGGCTAATAATTTCAAACAAACATTTATTTTAGGGTTCACCTCGAATAGCAGTGTTATCCACAGACAGTCTATTATCTTTGGATCCGAAAACCAACAAATGAGTAGGTAACAAGCAGCACTTCCAAATCACTCGACCACTTGTTCCACAGTACATCACACAAGACCAACTCGTTACGAACTCTGACAGTCAGATTACGACCTCTATGTTATGCAAATGGATTTCCTCAGGATATAATTGTGCTTCCAACTTTCTCCATCTCATTTAAAGGGCATTCAAAAACTTCACAACTCAATTTCTGACTTGCAAACAAGTAAAGACGCGGCGTGTCGTTGTGTTTGTTGGTTGATAATCAACCGGATTCATGTTTGAGGTTTGCGGTTGAGAAAAATTGTCAAGACGTCTGACGGAAGAAACTTAGAGTTATTTTGGGAGGCATTGTGTCTGTAATTCTGTATGTGTATGGTATAAATTGCGTTGAAGCAACTCAGGGAATAATGGCGTCGAGGTGTGATGCTTCTGCTTACTGCTGCAGCACTGCCCTGTAAATCCGAAACACTGCATCTCAGAGGATACCTATTTCGTGAAAAGGGCTTTTAAAACTTTTTTTGGTCTTTGGTTCGTTTTGGGAAATATATTTATAACAAAATTAAATAGGTACATACTATAAAATGAAAAGGTAATAATACAGGGTTAAGTAACTGCCTCGAAAAAATGAAATGCACTGTAAGGCCCGTAATCCACCAAAGCGGAGAGGAGAGGAGATGTCTCATTTTTCTATAGAATTTCGTGCCGCTTGCCCGCTTGCTCGCACGAAATTCTATACCTACAAAAATAACAAAAAAAAAACCGACTTCCAAAAAAAAAACACTACAAACTGAAAAATAACTTTTATTTCGGAAGTCGGTGTCTTAGGGATCAGTATTTCAGTTTTTGCCACCGACTTCCGAAATTAAAGTTATTTTTCAGTTTGTAGTGTTTTTTTTGGAAGTCGGTTTTTTTTTTGTTAAAAAGTTTTTATTTCTCGCTTTTTAGTGGGTCTATTTATAATTTATCTAAGTTACAATAGCCTAATGTCAACTTGCCCATCGCCTTTTTATAAAATATTCCTTTTCTCGATGCAGGGACGTTAATTGTTGAGGAGTTCTCCTTTTATTAAGTTTTTAGATTAGATGCTGATAATCCTGGCTGCAGCATCAGGCCAGACTTATGTCAACATTGCATTGAACTTAAAATTAGTCCTGTTTAAAATGAGCCCAAACACGACTACGGTGCTGTAATTTAAAGGTTTGTACTTTTTCTGATGCTCCTGGCTTCAGCATCAGGTCTTCGGTGTTCCTCAGTAACAGTACGTTTATCCACACATCGAGCCCTTTTCAATGAGCCTAAACACGATATATCTGCTGTTAGTTGTCGAGGAGTTAGGTACTCTGCAGACTATCCTGACTGCAGCATCAGGTCATGACTTGATGATCATGAGACCAAATGTGGCAAATGCCCTATCAAACATCAAAACAATTTACTAAAACAGTCCTTGCCTGTTCGAGTAACTTCTTACTGTTAAGGAGTTGTACCTTCCATCATCAGCCCAGCTACCTGAGATGGTGACAACCATACACAAATACACAAGATACTTCATAAAATATGCGAAAAACAATAAGTGAGCCTATAAAATTTGAGGGTTGCCCTCGATTGCTCTAAGATCCCACCATCAGATCCTAACTTGGTGACAATGGGACCACCTCAGAACTATCTACTTTCGAACAAAAAAAGAATTTTGAAAATCCGTCGACAATTGGCGGCGTATTCGATGAACAAACATACAAAAAAAAAAAAAAAAACACATACAAACACCCGAACATAGTACCTCCTCCTTTTTGTAAAGTCGGTAATGAGACATCTCCTCTCCTCTCCGCTTTGGTGGATTACGGGCCTAACTCGAGTTGCAGTGTATTGGATATACACGACAGTGCTGGGGAGTTTGTTGCGCCACTTCTTCACAGCTAAAGCTGGAAGCTGGAAGTGGTGGAGGGCGGGCGTTTTGGGGGACTGTCTTATTAAATTTTTACGTTCGAAAAGTGCTGATTCTCAGCCTTTAATAAATGAATTTTGATTTTGATTTTGTTGGTTGAAAATGGTTATGAATGATGATGGGACAAGAATTGAAGGTCTTGCTTTTATTACTATCACCACTTTTATAGCATGCAGTTTAATTACACTGAACAATAATATTGTTATAATAAAATAGTAACGAAGTGAAAACTGTTCATTGATTTAAAAAAAAAAAAAAAAGTAATTGCTACGAGGTGTAGAAAAGAGTCTGATGCCGCAAATATATATTTTTTTAAATTTTTTATCCATTTCTCTGTTTGTCAGTGGATGTATATTCTGGATTGGTGGAAAACGGCTGAACAGATTGGGATGAAATTTGGCCACAGATCGGAAATATAAGCTTGATTCGCGGTAGTAAGTACGTTACCGTGGGATATAAACTCATTTCCGACTTCTGTTCGTGACGACTCCCGGCCAGGGTAGGCGCGGGCCTGCGGACGGAGAGTAATGGGTAGCCCACCGTCCGATCAGGACCAGGCCCGTGCCGGACAGCGCGTACGTGTTCCACGCGCGCCTCAATGAGATGTCAGTATCAAATTGAAGGGACTCGTTAGGGCTGAAGCCTGCCGGGTCAGCGGGGTTGTCCGAAAGGGTTACCACTGCCCCGGAACATAAAGGGCTAAGGAAGGAACACGGGTGGGTTTTAGTCAGTAAGAGTCTGACACTCCCTTCCACTCCACCCAAAGCGGGAGGGGTCATTTGATGATTTCCCATCCTGAAAAAGAAAAAAAAACATGCTATCACACAGGTAGGAATAGTATGAGTGACATGGCGCTCGACAAAGCCAAAGTTTTTCAAAAACTCGATGTTCTATATATAGGGCCGGGTATTGTATTTACTAATGAAACTCACACATGCGTCCCAGCTGTTAATTACTTGGCTAAACTCATTTCCGACTTCTGTTTGAGCGGTGCGTCGGTTAAATACCACTTGTGCGTGCCAATGTTGGTTTAACCCGGTTGAGAGAATGATTAATTAGAATATATTAATCATATTTCAAGATCAAATGAAAATTTGACTGAATGAACAAGTATTTGAAGCAATTATGTGAGTAATTAGTGTTCGTGATTGTTGATAGCCAGATTGAAAGGTTTAATTTAATATTTATATCAGACTCATCTGTCTAGCCTTTTTCCAACTATGTTGGGGTCGGCTTTCAGTCTAACCCGATCCAGCTGAATGTCAGTATTTTATCTTGAAGCGACTGTCTATCTAACCTCCACAACCCAGTTACTGGGTAATACGATACCCCTTGCCCTTGTTAATATTGGTTGTCAAACTTTCAGGCTTTTGGCGACTCGTAACGACTGTCAAAGATTCATGAATGACAGCCGGAACCAACGGCTTAGCGTGCTTCCCGAGGCACGGAGGGGTCTCGGTATGTAAGTCCACAGACCACAGACCAACCGCGGCAAGCGTAGCTTAACCTGATCGATCGACCTATGCGGTTGTTATTATTTAGCCACAGAGATTTTATACAGGGTGATAGATTAAGACCTTATACAGGGTGGCATCGACGCGCAAACTGTAACCATGATTTCTCTCGTGTCTATGCTTTTTTCTATATCGTAAAGAGTTTTGTATTTTATTTTCAAACAAGATGACATTTATATAATATACAGTGTGCGCAACAATTTTTACTGGATTCAGTACATGATTCTAGACTAGGTTCAGAATCATGTAGTGAATCTATGGTATCAGATTCCCTCGGAGAGACACATACAACTTCTAGTTGTAAATGTCTTGTCACAAGACACTTACAACTTCTACACAAAGCAAACGAAGAAGAAACATTCTTTCTGTTCTCAGCCAACAAACTCTCACTCATTCTATTTACCGCTTAACACCTAAACACGAGCACAACTATCCCGAACTTAGCTTCCTCAAATGTTTCAAATGTACCATGAAGGTTTTAAGGCACTCAGAACTTTGGCTAACTCTTTAGTGCACCTTAAAAGGAGTCTAGTGTTCTCCAACGACCAATTCCGAGTTTAACTGCATCTACAGACGCTAACGTGCTTGAACTTGGGAGATATTTTATTACAATGTTTAAGATACAGTGAGCTTTTATTTGTTAGGGTTTAGAGCTGTTTTGTCATGCAGTGTTTAGAAGTTTAAGTTTGGTTTTCGAAAGGCTGTACTTAGATATTGCTGTTGTATCTCTTGGCAGCTTAGATTATAACTTACTTGAAGTTTATTTGCTGTTATTTTGGTAAACCAAACAAACCATGCTACTGAGATTGAACAGAATATTTACTGATCAGGTTGTGTATTATAACGGTTCATGATTCCAGGGTAAGAGAGAGACGAAGATGTACATGACCGCGATAGCACCATCCCTTTTTCGCACTGGAATCACGATGGCATTAATACTTCGTATCACGGCCCCTGCAGGGCTAGCATGGCCGGAGACATTTTATCCACGGGGAGAGGACAAAATACTATTCCCCTATGTCAATTTTATCCACCCTCCGAGCATGGCGACATGGGTGGATGAACTATCACGGTGGACAAACCGGGAAACGCTTGTCCCCGAAATTATTGCCATTATAAGAAAACTTTTATTCAATTAGGTACAAAATAGTCGAGAATATCGTCGTAAACGAAAGTACTTTATTTGTTTTATTGTTTAAATTGTATAAATTATTGTTATTAATTATTATTATTATTTTATTGTATAAATTTATTTTATTCAAATTGAACGCCGGTGTATTTTTCGCTCGATTTTCTCCCTTTCCGACGACAACACTAAGCTCCAGTAAGCACGAGACAATTACAATTAATTATATTTTCTCCAAGAGATATACTTAAACCCACCATCTAAAGACGAGGACAAGTTTCTCCCTTTGTTATGTCAAAATATCTGTAATTTTTCTCTTCCACTAGTCGCCATGCTATAGGCGGGGGGTGAGTATCCACGTCTAATGTCAAAAAGTGATATAATTCTCTTTCCCCCTGTTGCCGTGCTTTGGCAGGTGGATAAAATAATTTTATCCCTTGTCAGTGGAAATAACCGGTGGACAAAAGTTTTATCCCCAGCCCATGCTAGCCCTGCAGGTGGCCTTAAAAGCTAAGGCATCAGTGAAGTCAATTTCAAACAATTGACAGGAATAGGACGAGGTTTTAAATTAGTTTAGTGCTAAGCGTATTTAGTGATTTGTGGTGCAAGTGAATCTAAGAATCTGTACGTCTGTCCTTAGACGGATTAAGAAACGGACAAATTACCTATGATTGGACTATGCAAATGGGCAACGTTCAGTTCGAAAACTGTATTGGTTGGTATTCTGTAGAAAACTCACCGTGAAAACTGAGGTGAAGTGAGCTGTCAACACTACCAAACCCATAGCATCAGGAGGAATGACAGCTCACTAAATTTTAACGGTGACATTTTACAGAATATATACGCTTTCCTCACTTTACACGAAAATATCAGACAAAGAGACAGAAAGCATATAACCGAAATCCTAAAAACATAAGATACTAGCAGCGCTCCGCGGTTTTACCCGTACAAGTGTCGATCCCGTTCGAAAGACGTGGCGCCATCTATTATCATAATAACGTTATTGTTGTTTCCCTCGGGAACAGCACTTTTTTTCGGGATGAAAGGTACCCTATGTCCATTTCTGTACACCTCACAACGTATATGCAAAATTTCAGGATGATCGGTTCAATAGTTTAGGCGTGAAAAGGTACGAGTAACATTAGGTTTTTATTTATCCTTTTGATAGATTCTTATTTTGTAAATGTGAGGACTTTGTAGGCCTTGTAGACTTTAGATCTGTAGACCATTTTTTTTATTTTATCAAGTACCTGGTACTTGTTGACAGGCTTACGCTGTCCTCCCATACCTACTGTAATTTGAAAATATTGTAAAAGCCATATTATTTTTAAAAAGAGTAACCGTGGAGTTTCTTGCCGGTTCTTCTCTATAGGAAACGACCAATTGGAACCGTGCACCTAGCTTCTGACGTTTCATAAGTGCCCATGTAGGCTTATGTGAAATAAAATATTTTGATTTTGAACAAACAAACAAAGAAACTTATTTTCGCATTTATAATATTAAGTTAGGATTAAATCAATCAACCAAAACTCAAGCTTCAAATCGAGTCAAATACCTGCACCTTTAAAGTCTTGCCTTATTCCAAGATTCTTCTTTTCTTTGAGAGAAAGAAATGACAAGTGAAGTCGAAAGCGAGGAAGCGTCGTTTTACTTACGGACTGTAATCAAAGGCTCTTGTGAGGTCTAAGTGTTCTGCAAGGCTTTATATTTGAATTCGATGGCCGAGTTGTATGAATTTTAAGTAACGGTTTTTTGAGTTCAGGATGGAATGTAAATGTGAATTGATGGAATCTTAGTTGGTGATGTTTCTATTAGAAAATGTAATTATTTAATCTATACTAATAATAAAGATTGTTTGTTTGACCGCGCTAATCTTTGAATCAACCAGTCAGATTTGAATTTTTTTTTTGACTTTCATAGCGGAAGGCTATAGGCTATTTAGCATCACGCTATGATCCTTAGGAGCCGAGCAAAAAGAAAGATCGCTAAGCGAAAACGAAGCGACACTGCGGGCAGGTGATGCGATGCGACGACGGGGTGGGTCGGGGGTACAAGAAATTTCAAGATAAATATATTTTGATTTTCTGTAATATTCAATCGTGTTAACGTAAACTTCAATTAGTACTGAATCTGAACTAGCGCCGTCTGGTGACAAAAATTATAAAAACACAAGTATTCCGTACAAAATTAAATTTACTTTAAAGCAGTCGAGTAGGTTAACACTCGCACTAGGCCCAAAGAAATCATGTGCATCAGTGTTTTTAAAGTTATATCAATATTGACCTATTTCCAATCTCAGCTAAAGGCATGAGGATTGAAAAAAAAAAAAAAAAAAAGAAGATAATTATCTGAGGCACTGACACATAAACCAGTTGCATGCCGTAATTACAGAAACAATTAAAAAGCCATTGTATCTCGCGCGGATCCACGTTCCAGCTACGAAGGGTTAAAATAAAGTTTAAATTTTCAAAGGAGCATACGTATCTCTCCCACAAGCTCATTCAGCTTTAGCATACCTATAAGAAATTCTTCAATACCTACCTATACAATCATATGTGAAACAATTACCTCCACACATTTAGTAACACGAACTCCTGCGACTATTAAACTGAGTTGTTCTGTGACTGACGGGGAACAATTACAAGTGTTCCAATATTGGCAGGCAGGTTATCGACTAGCCTCTAGCACTTACGTCCAGTCACACACCCTGTTAACTGGACTTGCTTTGCTACTGTCATGCAGGCAGTTAACTGTGTGGCATATGAAACACTCCAGCTTTGGACAGACAGACACGCAAATTCATTCGTAAATGTTAAATTTGAAACATGGATAACTTTTTTCTCATATTGACCGTTATATGAGAAAAATTCATGCCGTACTCAAAACGGTTGGCTGCATCGGGCTTATAAAGTTATGCATGCTATTGAGAGTGAAATATTGTAAAATGCAATTATTTCTAAAAGAGTAACCGTGTGTCTTACCGGCTCTTCTCCATAGAAAACGGCTAGTTGGAACCATGCACCTAGCTTCTGACTTTTCATACGAATAATCTCCCTTCATGGCTTCGACCAACTTGGTCAAAAATGGTATTTCACCAAATCCTAATTATCTTCTTCCTGTCCTTGTCCCATGTTATTTGGCGTTGTTTTTTTTATTCTATTCTCATTGTCGTTCCTATTAGCTGGCACTGTATCCTTCACTCTTTGCTACCCGACTTCGGCAAAGTCAAAAGGAAGGGTAATATTTTCAGCAGTTACCATAGACTGTTTGGTTTTTCTTTTATATCATCTCTCACTCAATTCACCCATCTTTTTCACCAAATCCTAATAATTCAATCATTTTTCGAGGTTTTGTTCCGAAATCTGCACAGCCCAGCGAGAAGGGCATTCGCAATGAAATGTGGAGGTCGACGAGCCAACAGCTAACAGCCAACAATCCAATTTGCCTTTGCTTTGTGAATGTAAATTACAATCACGACGAGAGCGCGTGTACAGACGCTGATAAAATTTGATTAACAAATGAGAAATTCTATAACATAATGCAAGCAACAAAGGACATGTTGCTTTATTGTCAAAATGTTCTGAAAAAAAAGCTTTACGAGTATGTAGGTGAAGACTAAAGAGGTCGAACTGTTTTATTTTTATTCGACCTAAAGCTGTGTTGGTGATCGAGGAGGGGGGCCCCATAGGGCCGAACCCTGCCGGGTCAGCGGGATTGTCCGAAAGGGTTACCGCTGGCCCGGAATATAAAGGGCTAAGGAAGGAACACGGGTGGGTTTTAGTCAGTAAGAGTCTGACACTCCCTTCCGCTCCACCCAGAGCGGGAGGGGTCATTTGATGATGTCCCATCCACAAAAAAAAAAGCTGTATTGGTGATCTGCCTTTGGGTTATTCTTTGCCCGAAAACCAGACGATAAAATACTTAATTTTATAAGGTGCTAATAAAAAACAAACTTATTTTAAACTCAGTAGCTTTCACGATCAAGCAGAAAATTGAAGAAGGCTCCTTTTTATTTTTAATTTAAAACAAGATCTTGAATTGATCAATTGTCAATTGGCTCGCCCTTCAGGAATTGAAAATCTTCATTATGAAAATGCCAAAGTGAGTCTTGGTGTCACTAATGTTTATTGTTTAAAAAATGGTTGCCTGTAAAGTCGGTTTTACGGGCGAAGATTTTACGTGACAACGTCTAAAATAGACATATAATTAAATCAATTAATAAATCATTTAATTTGCCTAATTCTCTAGTGCTGCGCGCGCGGCAGACCGATCATAGTTGAGTGGGAGAGAGACGCAAGGCATTCGGCGGGCCTCTCTCTCGTTCGGTGACTCATCGTAACGTTACCGAGCGTTACACTTTTTCATAAGTGACTCCCAGCCGCAACCTAATTTAAGACGTTGTCACGTCAAAACGTACTGGTTCATGAGTAACACCAATCATATCATAAAATCTTACCTCCATAAACCCACGTGTTCCATACTCTTGTTTTATTGGTCATCGTCAACTTTTTAATTTTTGTTCGCCAACTTGTAAAAATCCTCGTCGCAATATGCGGCGATACAACTGTTATGGCTTTTTGCTGGGTTTGTTCTATTTCAGAAAAAGTTCGTTGATTGTTTATAAAATTGATTTAGGAAGTTCTGTGGGGAGAATTTTAAGTAGACAAGTGCGATAAATTATTTGCGGAAGGAAATATGGGGTGGTACGTGGTACCTACATATTATACGTTACAGCATGTCCCGGAATTAGCGCACTCCACCAAACACCCCAATTAGAATATTATGTTTATAATCATAATACATACACTGATTTTATTCACTGTTTATTTAGGTACTAATATAGATTGGTATATACTGATTGTGGGAGAAAATTATGGTCACATTACAAATCTATGCACAGATACTGTCTCACACGTTTATGGGTCTAGGCTAGTAGATATTTCGGCCATTTTTGTTTGTTTTGACTGTACGGCGGAAGTATGACTGTAATTTACGTAAAATCTACTTCAACTTTGTCTTTTACAGCTCTATCTAATCTATGAGGCATTTATTTCTGCCAATATATCCGAATTAAAAAAGCTATAAAAAATTCCAATCAAAATTATTCACACTCATAAATTATTAAAGCCAATATAAATCCTCTGCATTATTACATCAACAAATGATTGCTGGAAACTTTTCGTTCGAAATGAGAATTCCCGAACTCCCAATAAACAGTTGAAAGCGAGGAATACCTGAGACGCGAGATGCATCCGAACGCGTCACGAACTTCGCGATGCCTTCGAGTTTCGCGATCTGAATGAACCAACTTTTTGGATGAAATATTGTGATCTGTGAATACGTTGGTTGATTGATATGAAGATGATTGAACGGAGATAAAGGAAGATCATAGATAAAGCCGCATACATGCTTATCTAATCTAGTGTCATTAAAATTGCATTCTGGGCATAATTTTTTGCAATAAAATTCCTTACACGATTATGTAGTAGAAATGTTGCGCCGACCTGAAATAAATTGGGATAATGGCACGATAATTATGATGATCATGATTATGTGGTCAAACAAACATTCTTTGATATTAAAAAGTCGCACAGCAGGGTTTGGAAGGAAAAAGGGAGACTAACAAAAAAAAAACAGTGGCACACCGGGAGTGCCGACAGAAGTGAAAACAAAACACAAACAGAATACTTTGCTATCACTCACTGATATATTGGATATACATTAAAACCGAGTACATCCCGTGGACAGCCGCACACATCCGAAGCGGGTATTTCTTTAATCGTCTTATAAACAAAACACGCGCGGTGTCGCTTGCGGTAACAGTATCGCGAGTACCATGGTTTTTCCCATCTCAACAAATGATCAACGCGCCTATGAAGTTTTCACTTCAAAAAATCAAAAGCCTAAATCCATACACGCCTCAAAAACATAACTCACGGTTTCATTTCCCAACCGCCCTCCAAATTCTGACAGCACCGACTCCTTTGTCCTGCTGCCATGAAAGGCACTTCACTCTATTTATATCAACAAAACCGTCGCCACACCGCCGAGCACTCAAAGGTTCCACTCTTTCGTTTGTTTAAAACGTCTCAGCAACTTTAGTGGTAAACAAAAAGTTTGAACGTACTCCATTGCCAATACGTATTGAACACTCCACCGTTGACATGAAAGTTTTCCCATTAGAACTTTGGAAACGTGAAAATTATTCGCTTTTGAACCACTCCGAACGCTTGCTCCATATGCTTTTTATAAGCACTCAGTATGACAAACAGTGTGACTGATTTTATTGCTAAATCTAATGGACGGGTCGTGAAAGTTGGGCCTTTGTCGAGTAACTAATGTTTCGTTATGGGCCGAATTGGTCTACAGAAGGGATGTCTGGCAAAATAATGGATGTTTTTCGAAGGAATGTGATTGAGTACAAAACAAACACAGACTCACTTACCTATTTTGTTTGAGGGTGAGTCCCTTCAAGATGTTTCAAGTCACGGTCCGATATGTCGAGGCGGATCTGTGACACGTTACAATTAAAAGAAAAAAGACAGAATAGCGTTTATTTGGACACAGTTCGTGTTACACAAAATACAAATCCTACTTATAATATTATAAATGTGAAAGTTTGTGAAGATGTTTGGATGTTTGTTACTCAATCACGCGTAAACCGTTGAACAGATTCAGATGAAATTTAGTATAGAGATAGTTTGAGTCCCGGGAAAGGACATAGGATAGTTTTTATCCCGATATTCCCACGGGATCGAAACTTACGCGGGTGAAACCGCGGGGCGCTGCTAGTAACAAAATAAAAATTTAAAATAATGTTTTATGTAACAACAATAGTGTGTGCGTGCCTCACGGCTGCGTCAAAAAAATAGCACAACCATATTTGCTGTTATTGAAAACAATGAATATTATCCCATTTATTATAGGTATCGCGCGGCGCCACGATTCCAATACTCAAAGAAGTTGATATTATGATCAGCGAAGATAATTCCATTAAGATTTTGTTATCCAGTAAGAAAGTGAAGAAGTAATTAGCAACACATCTACCTACAGGCGTCAGTCGTACTTGAAATCCAATTATGTCAACATGCACATCGCGGTAGGACCAAGTTAATTTAATTGGAAGAGCAAACCTCTGTGCCTTTTGAGATGTCCTCACTCATATAGTTACATGGTTTGGAGCAAGAGTGAGCCACTTACGAAAGCACTTCTAATTTCATATCTGGAGAATTCATTTTGCTTTAATTTTGACTAAGTAATTGTTTATGCCAGTGGGGTAAAATTTATTTGCATAGATTGTGGGTACTTAAAATAAGTTGTTACAATTGGCGGCCAGGGTAAGTTTATACAGTTATTGTATAAACTTACCCTTTGATTATTTTAGGGTCGATGTGCGATTTTTATACTGAAATTCTTAGTGAAGTTTATCAATAGTTGGTATATCAGTTGTCAAATCTCATGTAGGCTCAAACTCAAAGCATTTATTTCGATGAAACCATTTACGACTTTTGAATTGTCAAATAGTCGGTCAGTTAGTCAGAAAGTTGAAGCTATAGCCGGACTTTTAATTAGCTGCAGTAAAATGACAGCTTATGTGTTACTTAAATGACTGAAATTGGCGCCTTTTTGTTGTTTCGCGGCCATCGACCAAATCTTGTTTTTCTAGTGCAGAATAGTGTAACAAACGAAACTTATTTGACATGCATATCTCTAAACTCAGCCCGAAATGAGTGAAGTGTCACTCATTTCGGGCTGAGTTTAGAGATATGCATGATAAGTTCTTAAGTGTCATTTTACTGTGCAGCTAATTCAAAGTCGGACTATAGTTGCTCATTCTAAAACATATCTAAATTCAATGGCATATTGCTTTTCAGCTTACATTTTGCGATGCTATCCGCGAAAATATCCTATCGGCCACCAACTTGAACGACCAGCATAACATGACTTGCCAATTTATCCAACCAAGAAATATCCAAAAATGATTTTCCAGTACCAACATTACCATTTTGATACCACAACAACTAATAATTGAGTAATAAAAAATAAAAACATTAAAATATTCGGCGTCATTTGGCTTGGTTACTGCTTCGGGCAACAATTGGTAACTATTAACGAATAGTTAAGTTGGCAGCATTAACCGTTGGTCGCATACGCTGACCCGCGGTGACCTTTACATTGGCTCAATTCCATACTTTTGTGCACATTACCCGGCATTACGATGGCTGGTGAAAATTGTAGGTGGCAGTTTTGTTCTGGCACTGTTCGTGGTTTCTGGGAGTGGGAGGTGGAATTTTTGGTCTTAATAAGACAGCTGAGTCGTCATTCTTCTGCCTTTATATCAATTTATTTGGGGTCGGCGAAACATGTCTTTTTCTTTCACTCTCTATTGGTCGGGAGTCACCTCTTCCCATATCATTTTTTACATAGTCCATCCATCGTTTCTTTGGCCTTCCCCAAAGTAGTTATTTTTTGTTTTTGTTTTGATTGTTGTTGTTTTGTTGTCATCCATATGCCAGTGTCGCGGGCGCATCGGGCGCATCACGGATTAATTTGTCAATGTCAATGAATGTGTGTTGTCTTTGGCAGGGAGCCCTGCACATCAAGCAATGGTCAAAATTGTCAACATTTTATATGCTTGAGTACGAGGCTTTTGACTACGTTGTATGTGTATATTTTACGTCTTTTATTTTTATTATTAATGTGCGTTTTGTTTGTGCAGAATATACATTTTTTTTCTTTCTTTCTTTCTTTCCGCTACTCTTATAGCCACAAAATTTTCCACATTCATTCATTATATATGTATAATTGTATATGTATGTACGCAAGCTGAGTAGCTGACCTCATTCTGTGTGAAATATCTGGTCATGGGATTGTTGCATGGCTAAATGTAGTTACTGTTCAATGACAGTTACTGTTGTTACGGGTAGTCAGAAGCCCGAAAGTCTGACAACCAGTCTTAATCGGTATCGTACTACCCAGTAATTGGGTTGTGCAGGTCAGATAGGCCGTAGCATGTGTACCATGTAAATTACTGGTATTCAGCTGCATTCGGTTAGACGTGAAGCCGACCGCGACATGGTTAGAAAAAGGCTAGGCAGATGATGATAGACTTTACACAGGTAAGTCTATCATCATCTGCATCAACAAATGCTACAAGTAACGAACCAAATTTAAAATGAACGGTGTGTAGGCGTTAATAAATCAGACACATCTGCTACACATTAGTTTGAGTAAGGCCAGAATTAATTTAATTAACGATCCTATCCATTATTTTTAAACTTCGTATTAATTTTGACGAAGGTCCCAAAAACGGTTTCCACGTCAAAACGATATCCATACTTTCTCGACCTTTTCATATGATACGGCCTAAAAATTACTCTTTAGGTGCCTTGTTGGTCTCGACTCTAGACCAACGAGGCACCTAAAGAGGTAATTTTAGACTCTAGACTCTAGAGTGGTCGCACTACTGTTGAACATGAGCTGTTAGAGTCGATTCCAGGGTCGGGCAAAGTGTTAAGGCTCCTACAAACAGCCGAATCGCGCGCGACACAAAGGCACTGGTCGTTGCGCGACTTGCGGTGCCTTTGTGTCGCGCGATTTTATCGCGTGTCGCGCCTGCTTGAAGGAGCCTTTATTGGGTTCTTTCATCTGGAATTTCTTAGTAGCAGCCCGGAGTGTGGATTCTGGTTGATGGCAATATGCTTACATGTAACAGGGGGTTACATCATGACTTGAAACATAACTGGTGAAATGTGGCACCTCTGCCGAAGCCATCGGGGAATAGATAGATAGATAGATAAACCATTTATTTGGCGCACACAAGAAGACAGCACAGCACACAAAAGTACAATATTGGATGATAACCAAATTACCCACATGAGTATTATAAAAAAAACAAGGTGCCGATATAAAAACAACATGAAAAACACATATCGAAATAAAAGTGACACTATAACAAATACTTAAAATAAAATTAATATTAATATAAATACTGTTATGTATATGTGCTTAGGTACCCATTCCATTCAAATTAGCCCATTGTCCTTTTATTAGGAGAGAAATGAGAAAAAACATAGCTGCCAACAATTCATCAAAGCTTGCTTAAAGTTGATAAATATTCATGAAAATTTTGATGTCTCGTTTATTTTAGACTAGCAGCACCCCGCGGTTTCACCCGCGTATGTTTCGATCCCTTGGGAATATCGGGATAACAATCCTATGTCCTTTCCCGGGACTCAAACTATCTCTATACCAAATTTCATCTAAATCGGTTCAGCCGTTTAAGCGTGAAGAGGTAACAGACAGACAGACAGGCAAACACACTTTCGCATTTATTATAAAGTAAGGATTCGTCATAAAAACAATTGTGTACAATTGTTCAGTAAACATAAGTAATTATCTACCTACATTTATTTCTAAAAAAATGGCGAAGGAAACAATCGTGTGGAAACCTATGACCTAGAACCAAAAATTCGAAGACATGTGACATCTACCCATCAGAGGGCCGGGTTACGGCCCACTCCCTCTTGCAGACAGGAGGCCAGTGCCCCAGCAGTGGGAAAACTCGCAGACAAGCGCGACGCGACTCTAGTAGAACAATTTCTATGCAATCTTCATGGAAATTGTTCTACCAGAATCGCATAACACCGTCAGCGTCGCGTCGCGCCTGTCTGCGGGAGCCTTTACACTCCTCCTCCCAACTAAGTATTTGGATCAACCGCATATCGCCACCCCATCTATTCTGACATTTAAACACAAACAGAGACAAGAAACCAGTGAAGATGCAACTGACAGTGGATAATTACACAAAATGGGGTGTGCTGTGTACCAAAGCCACGTTTGCGGTCGCTTCTCAAACAAAATAAACTAAAACCGCGCTTTCCAACTGCATATTTATGTTTGTCATTCTATCCTCCCGTTGATTTTCCATCTAAACTTTGACGGTTAATTTACATTTTTAAGGTTATATGAAATTTGTTTTTCACACGAGTGCAATCAATGTTTGTTGTTTTGATTTATATTTTTTGGTTGGAGTTTAGTTTCGGAGATTTTTTACACATTGTGGTAGGTAATCATTGTATTTTCAAAGATGTAACGTTATCTCGTTCTATCGCTTTAATAATGTTGTGTTTTACAACTTCAGTTAAGGCGGAAACACATTATCAAAACGCGACGCCATACCACGCTTACTTAGTGGCCAAATGACAAAAATAGCTCAACGAGATGAAAAATGTGGCCAATGAGTAAGGTGGGATGGCGTGGGATGACTTCGGATGTTACAAGTGTGTTTCTGCCTTCATCGTAATGTCACGACGTTAAGTTGCTCATCGTTATAGTTTGAGTTACAGTGTTTTTATCTCACGAAGCGACCCGCGCTTTGCTTGTGGTTACCAAATGTACATACACGCTTTAAAGGTGTCCGTGAAGACGAGTAGTCATAACACACACACGTACCGACTTCGCCATCATTGTCTCGGACGGTACCGTGAACTCCTGCGCTTACACACACATTCACAGCGTGTTTATACACTTGGTAACCACAAGTAAAGCGCGCGTCGCTTCGTGAGATAAAAATACTATAACAATGGGCAACTAAACATATTCTATGGTAACTAACTAAAAAGTTACATCCCTAATTCTAGTTGCAGAAGTTAAATGCAGCTCTATTAGCATCGCTAAAAACTTTTATCGTTCACCTTCCCTCTTCAAGTCTAAGTTCCTACGACGCAAACACTTAGAGACCAAGAAACTTCAAATAGCTCTCAACATTCTCCGATATAGGCAATCAGGCCAAAATTCCATAACAGCACACACAACCAACATCAATCATCTGCCTAGCCTTTTCCCAACTATGTTGGGGTCGGCTTCCAGTCTGATCGGATGCAGCTGAATACCAGTATTTTACATGGAGCGACTGCCTATCTGACCTCCACAACCCAGTTACTGGATAATACGATACCCCTTGGTAAGACTGGTTGTCAGACTACCTGTAACGACTGTCAAAGATCCACGAATGCCAGCCGGGACCAACGGCTTAACGTGCTGTCCGAGGCACGGAGGGATGTCGGTAAGTAAAAATGGTCACCCATCCACAGACCAATCAAGGCAAACGTAGCTTAACCTGATACCCGTGCGGCTGTTATTATTTAGCCACAGGCCCCTTTGCCAACACACACACACTGCCAACATATAGCATGATTATAGTACGTTAACTATGTCCCCCTCTCAAAACAGAACTTATTAAATTAAACAGTGCTCCTTGAGTTTCCTAGGGGCTCTTATCTCGGTGCCGGCTCGGAGGCCATTAAAACTTGGACCACCCCCACTAACTGTGACACAACACTAATTGGTTAGAGAAACCACTTTGTGATAAATTAAAAATTATTATCAACTCCCCAGGCCAAGGAAAAGTGTACTTTTAGAGCTGAGTTCGGATTGCAAGGAGTTTTGTTTAGTTTGGTCCGTTCTTCGCCAGCAGTATTGTTTTTATTAATTACTGTTTGTTTGTAGTGGAGCTTCATTTTAGGGGGGATCCTGTAAATAATTTACAAACTTCGCTAGATAGTATTAACTTGGTACCCATTTTGCTCGCGTGTGGATCATATTAAATTCTATTAGGATAACGCTACATGCTTACGTGGAATTTCACTGAATTTCTTCATCAATAACCAGTGAATTCTAAAAACAATATGCTTTCACCATCAAACCACTCACATTCAGTTTATGATTCTGCGTATTTAACATAAGACTTAACATAAGATAATCCGGCGTTTAGTACTTACCCTCTATTCCCCAAAATACTCTAGAACTAGTCCAAACTTTCATTAGTTACAAAGTACATGTGCACTAATAACGTACCTACTGGTAATAACTTGTAAAATCCGGTTCAGACCGGTTCAGTCTAGATTGGACCGAGTCCCGCCTTGGGCGCCAAGTAATGCTCAACTCTAAACTACAATGAACCGTTTAGACTGCTTTGCTTCTATTGTTGCTTACGTGATGAGCATGGCTGATTCCTCACTGAGAATATTAGCCATTTGCCTCCAATTTTGAACACATTTTGACCTTCAATTTAAACAGAAAAAAAACTTAAATCATTGCGAGTAGACTCGGGCAATAATAACACAGATTTAAAATTTCTTGGCCTTAATCTAAAAATAAAGGAAAACTTGGCCCCGGGGAAAATAAGCGGTACAGGGAAGCTATTAACTAGTTTGTTATAATTAAGCCGTGTCCCTTCTGAGACAAACTGAATAAAGCCAAGGTTGTGCGTGTTAATTTGTTTCCCTTGGTATGAATATTATTTTTTATTTGCTCATAACTGTTCACTTTGCAGGCTTTTTGTTGATTGACTTTCATAACATACAGAATTTTATTGTTATCAATTAATCTGCGTAGCCTTTTCCCAACTTTGTTGGGGCAACTTCCAGTGTTATGGAATACAACGGAATACCAATATTTTACATGGAGTGACTGCCTATCTGACCTCCACAACCTAGTTACTGGGTAACACGATAATCCTTAGTAAGCCTAGTTGTCAAACTTTTGGGCTTCTGACTACCCGTAACGACTGTCAACGATCTACGAATGACAGCCAGGACCAACTGCTTAAAGGCTCCTTCAAACAGGCGCCACACGCGATAAAATCGCGCGCGACACAAAGGCACCGCAAGTCGCGCGACGATCGGTAACTTTGTGCACGGAGGGTCTGAATATGTAACGGATTGTCATCTGTCCAAGAACTGACCGCGTCAATCGACTCATGAGGCTATATTCATATAGGTAGCCACCAGTAGCGAATAATTATCTTTAATCCTATTAATCCTACTTCCTACTATACTACTAATATTATAAACGTGAAAGTTTGTGAGGATGGATGGATGTTTGTTACTCTTTCACGCAAAAACTACTCAACGAATTTGGATGAAATTTGGCACACAGATAGTTTATAACCAGGATTAACACATAGGATACTTTTTATCCCGATATTCCCACGGGATCGAAACTTATGCGGGTGAAACCGCGGGGCGCTGCTAGTATGATTATATTATTGGTCTTGGCCATTTTTCAAAGGGAAGCCGGTAGGAATCGAGTTGTTTGGAACCTTCGTCACTGGTAGCCACAAACCCTTTTTCTTAGCACCTATTCTTACCCACAGTTACTTCTCACAGTATTAATAAGCTTGTTGCTTTTACATTAATTTTAAATTAGTTAACATATAAAATTACCGTCTGCAAGATTGTTGACACCAGCACCAACAAGTTACGGCCCATAAATGTGACTTTATGATATTACGAATTTAGCTTCAAGGCAAAGTAATATTAACCGAAATGCATTTCGTACGTCTACTTGACATTAAACAAAGAGATGGACAAAGCACTTTGTCGCATGAAATTAAATCTTACTGTACACACACAGCACATTATCATCATCTGCCTATATAGCCTTTTATGTTGGGGTCGGCTTCCAGTCTAACCGGATGCAGCTGACTACCAGTATTTTACATGGAGCGTCTGCCTATCTAACCTCTACAATCCAATTACTGGTTAATACGATACCCTTTGGTAAGACTGGTTGCACACACGCACCACATCCTAAAAGCAATTCTAAAAATACACTTTCGGTCACCTGAGTCGTCGGTCTGTAATTTTTTAGATGGTCGTGAATTCCAATTTTGAACAATGATGGCACCAAAATTATGGCCAGTATGTCGGTTTCAAAACTACATAATTTTTTTTTGTGTATAATTATTTTTATGTTTTAGACCTGTAAATAGGCAAGGTGGCTCGATTTATTTAGGACCTGCACCCTAATTGCGTAACACACTATTACTCTCAATTTGAATAATTTTGAAGCATATTGTTAATCCATTGATCCATATGTTTGAAAAATGTGTCTGCTCAACGTAAACCACGCAATGAATGTTGTTGAACTGTCAAAATGAAACCCATTGCTACTGATAGTGTGTTACGCAATTACCCTGCCGGACTCCTAACTCGAGCCACCGCGTTTAACAACGAATGTAACTAAACAGTCGTCCTCTGTCCAATCACACCGCAATCACTCCGAAGCTTTTCATATTTCGGATGCCTTTAGCCATGAAACATTGCCCGCCAAGCGTGGTGTCAAAAGTTCCCCAACCTCCCCAACTTGGCCGATGCGAGAGCGTAATAATAAAAGTCTGTAGAAATGAAACTGTCACTTTGCCCCCTTCTCCCCAATTCTTATTTCCTATCTGACTGTCAAAGTGACAGATGTCAACTTTTCTTACACCAATTTACTTTTTTTCGTTTTCAGAAAAGATACTTACGGCATCTACATATATAACAGGTAACAAAGATAGGACTAGAATTTATTATTTTTTGTGTGGTAATTTACTTGAATATTTTTCGTGGGAGATAAATTCGGTTCTCTTGTTATTCAAAACAAGTTGTCTTGCAAAAGTTTTAGTATCTTATAAACATAAGTAAAACTTACCGTACTTTGTAGGTGATTTTTTATCCGTAGGGATTTGTCGCCATTTCTTCGAGTGTTGCTGTAACATCTGATTTCTGTCGCGCTGTATTTTGTTTTCAGTTTGTAGTTACCACTTAGGTTCAAGTTCTCTTGGTTATTAACTGTAGCTTTATCTAAATCCAAAGAATTATTTCTTGACAATTAATATTTTGTAAATTTTTACATAAGAAGTTAAGGTCTTTCCAATTACGAAGTAATTACTTCTTACGTTTTTAAGATAAGCTTGAAAATTGTTATCTTAGTAATTTTTTACCAATTACGACTTCATTATGCAGCTAGATAAAAAACTAATTACACCACCTGCCTAGCCTTTTCCCAACTATGTTGGGGTCGGCTTCCAGTCTAACCGGATGCAGCTGAATACCAGTATTTTACATGGAGCGACTGCCTATCTGACCTCCACAACCCAGTTACTGGGAAATACGATACCCCTTGGTAAGACTGGTTGTCAGACTTTCGGGCTTCTGACTACCCGTAACGACTGTCAAAGATCCACGAATGACAGCCGGTACCAACGGCTTAACGTGCTTTCCGAGGCACGGAGGGGTCACGGTATGTATAGATGGTCACCCATCCACAGACCAACCGCGGGGAGCGTAGCTTAACCTGATCGATCGACCTGTGCGGCTTTAATTATTTAGCCACGGGCCCCTCAAAAAAGTAATTACACACTTGGTAATTGAAGTTAAAAACTTTTTAAATAGGTAGCTTTTGTAATCGCTGCCGTAAAAACTTTATTTAGCAGGAGTAATCACACTAATATTATAAAGGCGAAAGTTTGTGAGTGTGTGTGTATGTGTGTGTTTATATGTTTGTTACTTCTTCACGCTCAAACGGCTGGACCAATTTTGATAAAATTTGGTATGGAGGTAGCTGATACCCTGGATTAACAATAGGCTACTTTTTATCCCGATATTCCCACGGGATCGAAACTTATGCGGGTGAAACCGTGGGACGCAGCTAGTTAAACATAAAAATGTTTTAAGACATAGCTAGGAAAAGTTTGCCTACCTATTGTGTAACCAAAGTGCATGAAAACTAATACGTTAATGTTTCAATTTTAATCAGGAATCCTTCACAATATTCCTGAAACTCTAAAATAGCGCTTAAAGTAGTACCTAGCAAAAGGAGCCAAATCTAAACTAATTTAAAATTTAAAAAATACTCCGGCCAGCTAGCCGGGCGTATGAGAAAAAAAAGAAAAAAAAATCTGTTTATTAAATCTGAAGAAAACTGACCTGATCAAGAATTCTGAAGGAAAAGTATGATTAATTTATTCCTTACAGTATAAGGACTCAAGGCCCAATGAACCTTTTAAAAAGCAATGTTAATCCAACCCGTATCTGACCTTTTTTGCCTACGAATAATGTTTCGAGTTCTCCGAGTTAGCCTCTCTACTACTGCTACGATTAACGAGGTAAATATAGATCCATTTTTAAGGGTTCCGTACCAAAATGGTAAAACGGAACCCTTATGGTGAGACTCAGTGTGTCTGTCTGCCTGTCACAGCTGGATATCGCAAGAACTACTAATGCTATCAACTTGAAATTTGGAATAGTTTTTGATGACGTTCGCCCAACTATTTTGCAAATAAAAAAGAAATAAAAATGTACGTATATTTTTTGCAACAGGGACTGGAAAGGGAGTCTCAAAAATTCGAAGAGGGGCTACTAGGGCAAGTGGGTTACCATATGAAAGAGCGCAGTTTGCACATTCTCAAACATCTTTTCTTTTTTTTTAGGCACCATAGTTTTCGACTTTTGATGAAATATGTAAAAAAAAATACCATTCACCCTTATCTCCGA
Source organism: Oligia latruncula (assembly GCA_948474745.1). Lineage (NCBI taxonomy): Eukaryota > Metazoa > Arthropoda > Insecta > Lepidoptera > Noctuidae > Oligia > Oligia latruncula. Next base: position 3,774,682 of record OX419684.1, on the reverse strand, counting down.
AGTTTGCAAAAGGAAAAATCTGAAATAATTCTATGTGATAGAAGTTTATGTAAAGATTACAGGAAAAATAAAACGATGTCTCTAAATAGCACACTTTTTCAGAAATCATCAACAAAATCATCACACAGACACGTCAAACTTATAACACCCCGTCGTTTTTGCGTCGGGGGTTAAAAATAGATAATACTTTTGTTTCTGCAGGCTACCCGAAACTGTCAAATTTTCCCAATCAACATTGAACCTTATACTTTAGCGATAAAGTTGAAAATCTATGAAATAAATTTGACAGATTATAGTAGCTTGATGTGCTGGCGTCTATACAACAAATATAAAAGTAAAGCAATACCCAATACCCTCCTCACAGTAAAACAACAAGCTTCATAAACATGCAACATTCAAACACCGTCAGTATTTCGTTAATCACTCCGCTCGAACATTGCACATTTCGAGCACTTATAAGCATTAACAATGGCTCCAAACTTTCCTCATTATTTGGTGCGTTCCCCACGATTTACCACGCTTTTCCGCTTACTGCAACATTCATGAATAACCACTCAGAATTTCGCCAACTGAACTCTGTGCTAATTCACTGCAGACATTAGTAAACAAGCTGCAGACCTGCAGGTGACATACGATTGTAGGTCTTAAGACGTTGAAATAGGGACTTTCGTCGCACATAAATTTGGGATCGCAAGAACTCGCAGCGCCAAGGATATAAACAATTTGGATGGGGCCACGAAGGAAGCGACTGATCAAAATGTTTATTAATAAAAATAATAAATTAAGTGATTTTAAATTATAAGGAGCTGCTTTAAAAAGAAGGCGTAAATATAGGTAGAATCTGTTCCTACTTTTTCCAATAATTTACTATAAAGTTAATTAATCAGTATTTTTATATTTTTTACAGCGGAGTGTAATTTCATATTGCATTCATCTGACTCACCGTGACCAAGAAATGTACAAATTTAATAAACACGAACAATATTTTTTTTTCCATATTAATTACACGAACCATAATTGGTTTGTGTAATTAATAACGACATTTAATTAACTGTATAATTGACGCGGTTTAACCTCTTTTTATTAGCTCTATTACATAAAATACATTGTTTGTTTGTGGCTTTCACTTTTGATGAATCGTTAATTCGTTAGTATGTAATAACAACCTTACAAATCAATTAATTGAGAGCATTTATAGGTTTGTTATTAAAATTGCAAATTGGGAAGTAGCCGATTGTAGTGCCAAAAATTTGCAAAACAAAAAAAAGAGCTGTAGCCAAATTTCAAACGACTTAACTGATTGGCTACTACTTCGTAAGAAATATCTAAAACTGCTCACTTCCCTTTTTCTTCAGGCATTCCATAAGTTTGATTGGTATTTGCCACCTACTTGAAATAAAGTTATTCATATTGTAACTTTACTCTTGTCATTTCTTCAACACTTTTTTTCCGCTGGTTCTTGCTTACCCGCTGGTTCTTGCTTACCTGCTGGTTCTCGTTTATCCGCTGGTTCTATGGTCCGTTCACTAGTGCGGTAAGTGACGACGACAGCAGTGCTCCGCCAAGAAGATTTACAGGTCTTGCTGACTGTAAATGAATTCGCCTAGTGCCACTCGCTTCATGTTTTCTGCAGCTGCATGTGATTTCATGCTGGGATTGTTAATACAACGAGCAATTTGGAGGTTTTGGGTTCCAGTAGCTTCGCACTACTGGATTAATTGTTTGACAGTGGAAGACAGTTGGAGAACCAACTGACTGAGCTTATAAGTCGAGAATAAATTCTGAAGCATCTTTGAGATTTTAACTGGCTTGTCTTATAAGTTTATAACGTAAACTGTGTTGTGAAAACATGTGGGAATCCTATTTTATACCTATGCAACTGCAGCTGACCCGACGAACTTCGTACCGCCTCAGAATCATTATCGAAATCAGACATTCCGTTCTCGAGATATCATAAAAAAGCCGTTATATACAAAATGTATGAGAAACGAATTCTCTTTATTAATTTTTTTCATGAATTTTGCCCATGTTTTAATAGTTAGTTATTCTGCTACTCGGGGCGGAAAAAAAACCAACAAATCAAAGATCGGTCCAGCCATTATTTAGTTATAAATGGTGTAACTGCGACTTAGTTTTATTTACTTATATAAATTTTAAATGTGTTTACAATGGAAATTTGTGTGGTGAAAAATGAAACTTGGTATTAGGTGTACATATGTTCCGGCCACCGAAAGAATACGTTCCTGACAGCTGTCAGTTGGACACGAGAAGGATCTAATAAAGTTGAAATTCGTAAAACACGAATTCTTTTGTATTCAACGTTTGCAGTCCTTTACAGTTATTTTACCTTTGAAGTCAAAGCATTTATTTCAAATAGGCACATTAATGGCACTTTTGAACGTCTCAAATTTACAATAAAATAGAATTGATTCTAATCGCCTTCCAGAAGGTAGAGTTTGGATAAGAATGGGAAAGAAACTCCACCATTACTCTTTTAAAATGTTTTACAATATTTTGTATACCTACATTAATTATTTACCTATATAATTATATAAAATATGTGAAAAAACGATGCACCTACTACCACAATAGGGTAAAAATAATAAAAAATAAGCTATGATAAATTAATTACTTATTTATAAGATTTTCCTAAAATTTTAACAAGTAATAAGTCAAGAGAATGTAAATCAATGTCATAAAAATAATAAATTAACGACCTTGTAACCACAGTTTTTTGACGTTTAACCGTCTCTTAACTTTAAGCAACATTTATAAATAAGGGGTTAAATTAGGTATTAAGTCCTGTTACTAATTCCGTTTAATGTCTAAAAAGGCTGGCAGTCTAGTCATAACTACGTTACATCAGTAGATACCTGCTTATATACATGTACTTATAAATTTTCTATTGTTTCAGGTACGTGGGCGTGAACAAGATGGCGGGCAAAGTTTAATTAAAAGCAAACAATGCAAGTTTTCTTAACGTCTACTTATTTCAATTAACTTTTGTTAGAAAACGTTCGATGATAACCGTTGATGCTTACAAAAGGTTTATTTGTCTGATTGTATCGATACTCGGCGCGTAGTTCATACAAACGTAATACCAACACAATTTGTAAATCAAACATTTCTTAAGGTAGTTTGCATTTATTCAGATTGGATTACAGAATATCTAGGTTCCCAAATATATATTTTGAAAGGACTCTGATATAAAGACGTGATGAGGAATTTCAAATTTCTATAGAAAACTTATATTTCTCATAAAGGCTCCTACAAACAGGCGCGACACGCGACCCGAATCGCGCCTGATTGTAGGAGCCTCAACTCGAGGTAGACTGGCTGGTTATGCTTGTGCTAATCGAGATTTCCATTGCTATATTTCCAAGATACAAAAAAAAAACTTGCCTTATGTTAAAATTACTAATAATCTACAAAGTAACACTTTTCTGATGGAAATATGTAACCAAATTAAATTATGACGAATTATCAATACCTACTTAAGGTGATGTATTGAAAAACATGTGTTGTATTTCGTGTACCTAACTTGTTAAATATGTTAAATATGTGGAATAGGGATTTAACATTTTGGTATATGTTTTCTGACTCTTTGGTCTAGTATCATGTAAAAGGAATACACGATTCAATATATTTTTCTCGATACAAAAAATTGCAAAGTTATATCTATTTTTTTTTACTTTTTTCGACATCACGGCGTAACGCTTAAGAGTCAATGGAATTTACTTTAAAACAGAGAATTATCATATCAAAGTTTACTCAAAGTAGTTTTAAATTGAATTCATTTAGTTTGTTAAAAAAAGAAGTATGTAAATTCGTTTTGGCACATACGTCGTTTTATTCCGAGCGCACGCACATCCATAGCCATCTCTCTTCTTTTGCGTTTCAAAAGTAATTGCATCACTTTCGCTCGCTTAGTACATCAGTCGCTACGATTTATTTTCGAGGGTACCTGCCCCCTTATTTTATCGATTAATAGTGTCTACTTTGTAACTTGTAAGTTATAAGTGTTATGTTATGACTATAACTGAATACATTTCAATACTAAAGAACGATAACATTTTGCGACCATTGACCTAATTTATTCTCGCACAAAATTGCATTGCTTTCAAATTCTCTCTACAAATATATGTTTCTATTTCACAAATACAAATAGAAATTTCCATTTCCAACTAAGTAAATGCAGTTTAAATATTTAGGATGCAGAAACAACACTTTTATCGATAAAATACATGTATCTCTGTGCCTACCTGCAATCTGTCTAGCCTTTTCCTAACTATGTAGGGGTCGTCTTCCAGTCTAACCAGATGCAGCTAGAATACCAGTATTTTACAGATAACAGAAACCTGTAGTTGAATACTTTACCTTTCCTAGAATTTGTGGACGTGTAAAATAAATATAAGTCCTAGTAGGTATATCTTGTAGAGAATATTTCCATCTGAAAAGTATTTAAAATGTTTAAATATACGACGTGTATTTTTTGTATTCCAAGTTGATTTTAACACGTGTGATTCATATACCTACAATAAATAACGTAACGTCACGGGTGTACCCTGAAGTGGCAGGCAGAGTTGTAGTCAGAACACCCACATTTCGCCAGTTATATTTTTAAGTCTGCCTAAGTGCCTACCCCATAAGGCCGTAAAACGACTGTCAAAAATCTACAAATGATAGCCGGAACCAACGGTTTAACATGCTTTTCTAGTAAAAGATGGTCACCCATCCATGAACTGACCTCGGCAAGCGTAGCTTAACCTTCGAATGACCCGTGCGACTGTTATTAATTAGCCACTAGCCGATTATGCTTGAATTTTTTAATCCCCAAAAAACCCCAACTAAAAGTATGATAGCATAAGTATAAAATTGCATTTTTTCAACCAAAAAGTTAGATAAGCGTTGCACTGACGACAGAGGGATCTTTGTGTTGCATCGTTACGTTCATTGCATATTCATGCCGCGTGTTTTGTACAACAAAATGGCCGACGTTGCTATTGTACACGATTTGTGATTCGTTAGCGATAGCCTTTGCTTTTAGTTTTTTATGTAAGTATATGCTAACTATGACACTGAGAGGTCAATTTTGTTATGTTAGATGAGGTCGGTCAGAAACATCAGCCGAGGTATTCTGTATGAATCTGATGATTGGATGTATATTATTAGCCTGTGATGCAGGACGAAGGTTTACCTACTCTCTTTCCACTTCTCTCTGTTCAAAGCTGCTAAGGACCAGTTCTTGTTGAAGGAGACCAGCTCATCCCGCCATCTCCGTCAATAACGAAAATAATAATATTTAAATTTAAAACTTACCAAATTAAAGCAAGTTCCTATGGGACTCCTGAATTTTGAACAATTTTGGTTTAATATTTTCATTATTAAGAGTAGGTACTTTCGTTCCCTGTAAGATTGCCAATGATTAACGAGCAGCCTGTATGTATAATAAAATGAGTTTTTTTCCTTATACCTACATCAAAGAAAAAATATATCAAACCAGCACAATGCTACAGTTAATTATTTTTTACTACTTTATTTAAATTTTGAATGTCAATACTTACCTGAAAAGTTTTTACTGTACCTACATAAATATGGACTATTTACCTCATAAAAGGTAAATACTGAAGTAAAATTCGGAAAAAAGTAAATAGCATTTAACTCTTGGGAGCGGCTTAGCGGCTTTATTAAAGATTTTAATAGAAAATGGAATCATTCAGGATTATTCTTGGTAGCTAAAATGTTTACTTATTAAATGTTTAGCTGTTCAGAGCTAGGTGAGGTCTTAACAGTAATTGGGTGCTTAAACCTCTTATAATCTATTTTTAGGTTTTGTAGTTTTTAGTTCAGAGCCTTTTGATTCCTTTATTTAAGCGTTTCGTGATATTTTATGATAGAAAATGTCGTCATAAGAATGTTAAATTCATTTCAAATTTTCAAATACTAAGGCCGTGTCTTAACTGGAAGCTTTACTGTCTATCTATATGAATATGACGTACGAACCCGCACGATCAATCAAGTCACGTTTGTACGTCATAAATTCATATAAACGATCGCGTAATCGCATATTCGCGCGACAATTGCTTTCGGTTAGGACACAGGGTAGCAATTTCTCCCAATATTATCATCAATTTCATCACAATGAAATTGATTCCACGTTATTTTCACATGAAAAACAGTCATTATAACTTAACAAACACAGACAGAAAGGTTAACTTTATTAATATCAGAAATTCCGATTGACTTTCATCCAAATGTTATGGAATATTTTCAGGGTTATACTTAATGAAAAATTTTCAGTTAAAATACGAGTACTTGCCGTTTAAATGTGCGGCAACCGATCAGCAGCCAGTGGCTTTCGATAATATTATGTCGGCTCGCGGGTATTTTATACCGAGCTTATAAAGGATTTTTGTAGGATTAACCGTTGCATGCTTTTGTTTTTCTAAAAGGGTTAGGTTGACGATGCAAAAAAGTAATTTAAAAAAATTAAACCGACTTCAAAAAAAAAATGAACTCAAAATTATGAAATAACTTTAATTTCGGAAGTCGGTGTCTTGGGATCTGTATTTTAGTTTTAGTTTTTTGCCACCGACTTCCGAAATTAAAGTTATTTCATAATTTTGAGTTCATTTCTTTTTGAAGTCGGTTTAATTTTTTTAAATTACTTTTTATTTGGTAATTTTTAGTTGTTGCACTAGAATTTGACCAAGGTTTTGAGATGTTTTCGCTTTGACACTACACCCGTAGCTTGTATCAATAAGCCAGGCCGTCGCACTTTCACGTCTTAGTCCATATCTTGAAAATTACTGAATCGATTTTGATGAAACTTGCACTGTTCCCTAAGTTGAAGTAAATGTAAGCCAATAAAAAAAGAATGGTCACGATCCGATTAATAGTTACGGAGATATGCGTGGACAAACATACATACATACATACATACATACATACATGCATACATACATACATACATACATACATACGTCTATAAAATTTTGTATATTTGTTTGGAAGCCCTAATAGATTGTCATATGTGAATATAATGCAATTCCAATAATATTACATACATACGTATCGAATTGATAACCTCCTTTTTTTGAAGTCGGTAAAAATGTGTTTGTTGATGTTGTAATATGTGGTGATGATCAATTACAATCATGATTTTAGAATTGATACACATACATATCTTTAAAAGAGTAACATTTGACATTTCGGAGACCTCACGCTACACTAGCGCCTCTAGCGGCGAATTCATACGCGATATGGTTACCGTGCACTTAGCATCTGACGTTTCATAAGTGCCCATGTGGGTTTATGTGAAATATTTTGATTTGATTTGATACTAGCTACGTTGGACTGAGGGGCCCGTGGCTAAATAATAACACAGCCGCACAGGTCGATAGATCAGGTGAAGCTACGCTTGCCGCGGTTGGTCTGTGAACTTTGGGTGACCATCTTTTCATACCGTGACCTCTCCGTGCCTCGGAAAGCACTTTAAGCCGTTGGTCCCGGCTGTCATTCGTGGATCTTTGACAGTCGTTACGGGTAGTCAGAAGCCCAAAAGTCTGACAACCAGTCTTACCAAGGGGTATCGTATTACCCAGTAACTGGGTTGTGGAGGTCAGATAGGCAGTCGCTCCATGTAAAATACTGGTATTCAGCTGCATCCGGTTAGACTGGAAGCCGACCCCAACATAGTTGGGAAAAGGCTAGGCAGATGATGACTAGCTACGTTGGACTATTACAGTCTAATGCTGGACTCTCCTGGATAGTACGGCACATTTCAGCACATAAGCGCAGCAGCAGAGGTAACTGCAGCCGGCACGTTCTCAAATGCACGAGCGGCACGTTGTCGACGTCTGCTGTCGACGCGTGTCGGTGGCTGCAGTAGCCTCTGCCGTAGACACGTGCCGCTCGTGTGTATGAGCACTAAGTCGCCAGTCGCCTCTAACTTAACACTTCACGAAACTTTCGTCATTTCATCATGAACAACCTATCTTTAATGGATTTCTGCATATGGTATATGCTATTACTTCTACCTACCTATACCTATAAGCCATAAGTAGTAATAAAAGTGATCAATTAGGGTGACCCCTTAATTGGTCTGGCATGGGGTGCGCTAAATTCTCCCCTCAAGGGTTCCAAAAATGTGCGTACACACTTACTAGGACACATCTAAACCTTTTTATATGACTTGTATTAGCAATATAACTAGTTTAAGTCCATACTTTGTTATATTTGTATGTTTTCTGTAGAAATTGTGAACAAAACTTATACCAAGACGGCCAGAAACTTACCTATTTTCTGGAAAACTCTGTCTGGGATCTTGAAATAAAACTTCAAGGTGAGAAGTAGTAAAAGTGTTGGATGTAGCAGACGGTTCGTTTAAAATGTTAGACAAAATTCACCGAAGTCTGGTCTAGATTCAGCTGAAAATCCAATATTTATAGCTAGGTTTGTAGTTGTCTGGAAAGGTATTGGGGCAAGTAAGTTTGTATTTAATACAATCAATGACGTGATTTTTTAAACTCCATTTTTTGTACTTTAAAAAAAAACAAGGTATGAAAAAGGTTACAATGAGGGGCAGAATCAACTGTTTAAGTACAGATACGATACCTATGTACTCGTATATTCGGAATTTCGGAGAATAATCTTGAAATGTCAAATTGAAGCAGTACTTCGATCAATACGTGCCCAAAACTATTCATCCATTTTCTACACCAATTTTCCACACTGCACAATAATGTCCATTTTCCGTCCCTGCACTAAAACAAAAACACATCTAATACCTACGTTACGGTAGGTTATCAAACCATTTCACCCCGGTTATAAAAGGGGGATTAATTAAAATGAATATTTTCACAAAACGCCCGCGGAGCTCGCTGGTTTAGGTGCTATAGCTAGCGTGGTATAGTTACGTATAGCGCCAATCGTTGGGAACAATTTGATTGAAAGTTTAATACGTTGTCGACCACGACTGGCTTTCAATTTTGAAGTATTGACTTTTTGTATGATAGGTCAAGGGGATAGGGGGGGGGGGATATATCGATGTATGTTTGCAGACAAACGTGTGTTGGTTTTGTCGGGAACGCACTAATTGTCTATCGGCGGCCATTTTGGATAGGATAATTAAAATATGTGTGTGAACCTAAAAATAGAATAGTTGCGATTTTATTTATGGATGACAAATAAAAATACGCGTACTTACCTATAATATCTATCCAAAAAAAAAAAAATAAACAAAACTGAAAAAAACTTAAAATACTTTTTGTTCGAGAATACCTAAGTATTTTTTCACGCAAAGGCAAGACAGAAAACTTTTATGTAAATACTTAAATAAAAAATATGTAAGTAGGTAAAGTAGGTAAGCATAATAATAGGTAATTGGTTGAAAAAAAAGGTAAGTATGTACCTACTTTACACGTCAAAACACAAAACAATACTGAATATCCTCTAATTAATACGATAATTATACCGCTATTATTTAACTGCTGAAGTATGTAATCCATCTGAGCACACAACTATTAATTGGTGCATAATTATTATGGATTAGTGAGGGATGTTTAGTAAAGTGGATATTGTTGTGATTAGGACGCCTGCAGCTAGCTGAAATGGACCCATCCGAAATTCGATAACTTCTGGGTTGGGTTATAAAATTCAATTTTATAAGAGGATATCGCTATATTTTAAGTGCTATAAATCTTCTTCTCTTATATCGACATGAACTAAGCATAGGGCGTTGTTCTTGCTATTTTTATTTAATATACGAGTAACAGTGGGTAACAAACAGTCTCACCAAGGGGTATCGTATTACCCAGTAACTGGGTTGTGGAGATCAGATAGGCAGTCGCTCCATGTAAAATACTGGTATTCAGCTGCATCCGGTTAGACTGGAAGTCGACCCCATCATAGTTGGGAAAAGGCTAGGCAGATGAAGATACGAGTAACAATGGACTCAAGGATCTAAGTAATAATATTTCTCAACAACTATGTTAGTAAACTTAACCTAACACAGTCATATAGTTATGAACCCCGCTACAAGCTCAACACCGACGTTGTGGAAAGCTTGCAGCAGCGTTCAAACAAAAGCAGTCCAGTCTGCTCGCGATATATCGCAGTATAATGTTGGGGCTGGCTGCGCCCGGCGCACCAGGGAGGCGCATCTTTTTGGCATCGTAGCGTAGAAGAACATCCCTGATGCGCTAAAGAAGCGGAACAGCCCCATCAACACCCGGATAGGAGTGGGTTGTAACAGGTAAAATCGCATATCTGTTCCGCGTGTTCCTGTTCCACGTAATTAACAGTTCCAAAAACCTATTACAAAATAACAGGCTGTTATTTCATACTATGTGGGAACAAACTATTGTGTGTTCTCTGTTACCACAGCTGCTACACGTAAGTAGGTACGTCTCTTTCTAACTAAGGTGTTACACCTATGCGAGGAAAGGAAAGAGCTTGTGACAGATGATGTAAACGGGGTGTCACAGTGTATCAGTAACATTTTTTATCTAATTCTAACCAAGGTAAGTGACATAAGCATGAATAGAGAAAAGCTTGTGACTGGATGGATTCTTTTATTTCGTCGTGGAACAGAAGCTGTTTTTTTTTTCAGTTTGTTTGTCACAGTTACAGTCTGTTATTTTGTGATACCTGTTACCTGTTACGATATTATACGCCTCATACACCCGGTACGCCTCACTCCTAAACCCGGAACGAATTATTATATTGAATGAGAAGAGCGCTGTACGATTTGTGAGTGTAATCTACCCACAGGCTGTGTAAAGTATGGTGCAACATGCACGAAATAAGGTAATGCTATGCTTAGTTCATGTGCATAGGTACTACCGTTTTAAACAAATTAGCAATGTGGACGTACATCGCCAATCTTTGTCATGCATTTAAAACCTTGGCTTGGTTTCTACATATTTTTGACACAACACTTTGCTTACCAATAAAGCGCTCACATACACTAAGGGTCAGTTCACACCGAGACGCGACGCGACGCGCAGTTTTCAAGATAGAAATACAATTACAGACCTTATCTACTACACAAAAAGGTACACGATTCATTGAGCTATGCCGCGCAGCGGCGGCGCCGCGCTGCGTAGCTCGACGTAGTAGGTAGACACTGAATTGTGTACCTTTTAGTTTAGTAGATAAGGTCTGTAATTGTATTCCTATCTTGAAAACTGCGCGTCGCGTCGCGTCTCGGTGTGAACTGACCCTTAGATAAACAACTCAAAACCTCCTCCAAAAATACAGAAAAATCGTCAAATGCATACTCAAAAAAGGCAATACACGGGCGTACAGAAACTATTGAATAGTCCATGAAGTTCGATCTACTCTGCAGTCAGTTCGTTAGGCCGCGGCGTGGGTTTCAGAGCTCTGACTTTTTACTCGCTCAATTGCTAAATTATACACGTGCTGTGGTAGCTGGTAGCCGAGATCGAGTGCTGGATTTCTTTGAATGCATTTTCGAGAGTCATTTACTGTGTGGCAATTGGTGATGTGGATTTTTGAATTTGGAGGGATTTTGTTTGAGATTAGAACGCGTGAAGACTGTTGTATCTTGCAGGTTGGGAAATAGAGTTCTTTTCATCATAATACATTTTTTATTGTATTTTAAAATCATGTAACACACCGTAACCAAAGGGCGCACAGATTTGGTATCGTAGTAAAAAATTATAGGAATTGTGTTGTGTTCTATCCGAATATTACACATTTTTATCGTGGCCGGCACTTTAAATTTTTGGTCCAAAATGAATGATGTCCTTTCTTGTTCCGTCGACCCACCCTATCGCATCTTATCGCCTGCATCTTACTTACTTTTTGCTCAGCGTTCTTTCCGACTTCTTTCTTTTTTGAGCAATAGGATTTTTTTAAATCCGACTGGTAGTTCCAGCGATTAGCGCGTTCAAAGAAACAAATTCTTCAGCTTATTATTATTATTGATAGATATGTCTAGGCTTCTTCATGATATTTTCCTTCATCGATCCTTTTGGGCTAGATAAATCTGTCCTTTGAACATTTACAAAAGGCCCAGAAACTGGTTCAAATAGAATTGTTCAGTGTTGATGGGTATGCATTAAATTTATCATAATGTAGGTATTCCTGAAATGATAAAACGCCTAAGCTTATGAATTATAATCGCAGACACGTCAAACCTTCTCTTCTTAAGAAAATACCTTTTAAAAACTTCAGAACTTTGAACTTCGGAATTCACTTCAGAGGCATTAATTAATCATTTTTAATCCAAATAGTTGAACGGAGTTCAGCGCTGGCATTTCGCAGCATTCCATTAGACCTGCATATGATCGCCGTACGCTCCATTGAAGGAGTTTTTCCACCTATAAAACTTTATCCCATTAGAGCAGGTAAGAATGGGTTAAGTTAAAGGAGGTAGGAGTGAAAAAGCGGAGCGGAGGCGGTGAGCCATGCGCACTCATGAATACTTGATCTTGAGATAATAGTATCTAATAATAGTTCAATTATTTCTCTCACTAAGGTACAATTTTAAGTTCATTTGTGTCATATAAGTAAACTTTGTGAGAGCTGGAAAATGTGAGATGCGTTTCTTCTTTTCATACTTTTGTGCAAATTGGTTACCTAATATAGGTATTGATTCATCATCATATTCGTTTGTAGTTTCGTTTCGTGTTGATGGCACTGTCCTTGTATTGAAGTATTTTTTTGCATATGGCTTTCCATGATTTGTGATGTCTTTTGTTTTATGGATATTCGTATCATACTTGGAAGGCATATAGCGGCAGTTCTTGTGGTTTGTGTGCTAAATAACATCAGATGACTTTGGTGAGCTTCCTAGCCGCTAGCTAAACTTTTCACACTGAAAATTCTGTTCTACCGAAGAAATGCTTTTTTTTTCACAAGATTCCGCTACATCGCCTCACTTAAACGTAACCCTAAAGCGCTTAGTGGGCGCCGAGGCTTGCTTTAATTAAAAATACCTACGAAGGAGGTGGCGACCAACTTCATTTGCTGCCGCGATTAATTGAACTGGAATAAAGCCTTCGCAGGTGCCCGATAGTTCCTCTTTGTGCAGCCGTACGAACATTTTCCCTCTTGTTTTCTCACTGGAGATAAATTAGGCTTTTGAGAACTTCTCTGTTTCGCTGGTGGAGTCAGGGTTAAATGCAGATGGAACGTTTTTAATCTGTCCTTTAGTGCTGGTGTGATATGGCTTTATGTCTTTTTGGTGTGTTTTTGGGACCTGTTGATTATAAGTAGTACACAGGTGGTTTGTGGGTCGTTTGCATAAGTACCTATGACGAAATGAGGTACGTTTTTTTATTTTTAGTGTGATGAACTCGTAGTTTGATGAGCTCGTTTTGTGCGGGCAAATGAGATGGTATAAAAAACTTGTGTCTCTGTTGACAGTAACGCTTTGTCATACATTTTTAAATAAACTCACAAATAACCCTAAAGCCCTCACCAGTGGGGTAATTGTGTAACACTGTAACAGTAGCAATGACTTTCATTTTGACAGTTCAACAGCATTCATTGCGTTATTTACGTTATTGAGCAGACAATTTTTTTAACATATGAAGCAATGGATTATCAATATCCTGCAAAATGATTCAGATTGTGATTGAGAGAAAGTTACGCAATGAAGTGCAACAGTAAATTTTTCATGTAGGTATACTTTGAAAAGTTTTTAATTAAGCCGTTGGTCCCGGCTGTCATTCGTGGATCATTGACAGTCCTTACGGGTAGTCAGAAGCCCGAAAGTCTGACAACCAGTCTTACCAAGGGGTATCGTATTACCCGACTTCATCTAGTTTTAAAAAAACATGATTGACGTGTTAAAGTGTTTGTACAAACCTACTTACAAAAAAATTAAATCATTTCATTTCATTTCCAGTAACTGGGTTGTGGAGGTCAGATGGGCAGTCGCTCCATGTAAAATACTGGTATTCAGCTGCATCCGGTTAGACTGGAAGCCGACCCCAACCCCAACATAGTTGGGAAAACGCTAGGCAGATGATGATGATTTTGACAAGTGTTTTTATTTTACGAAACGGCCTGTATTTGCCACTTTCATAACTAATTCAATTAGTAACTTTGTATAGTGTTTGGGTCACCAAGATACAGGCTGTGCCTCGTTTGGGTCCCGCTATTGAATCGGTGTAAGTTTTCTCATGGTTAGAACTGCATGCTAATACTTGTGAATTTGAATTTTGAATTTGACTTTCGTGAGAACTAAAAACAACACTCCAAAAAAAAATTCCTCGAAAGTCTTTGTACTCTTAACCAAAATATTTGCCACATAACAAATACGAAAGTCCTTTACCAAAATGAGTGTTATGAAGTTAGGGCACAATAGTCACAATACACAATAGTCTTAACATTAAAATATTAACCGCTGCCCACAAGTTAGTTAACAAAGGCAAGTTTAATTAAATCTAGTTAACTTGCACATATTATGAGAACACCGAGAACAGTATGGTTAAGTACACACTGTACACAGTCACTGTGTTCGATTCTTAGAATAAAGTGCGAAACATTTTGTTTATGGAGTTGGGTTTCAGAGAAAATATTTTATGCAATTTGTTTTTTTAGTTTTTAATAATTAGGTAGAGTCACCCAAAAGGATAAGTAATTAGGCAGCTAACTACTAGGTATAATATTATATTATCAAGATTTTGTCTGGTATCCATATCTAAA